>CM066321.1:216695777-219095777 GCA_033807775.1 Saussurea involucrata | reverse complement strand
ATATTCCCAAAATTCTTCTACATTCAAGTTCAACCCATGTCTCTTCAGTACTTGCAAAGAATTTTACCAAGAAAATCTGATCATCCAAAAACAATCTGTGAAAATCAAAGCTAGTCATGCTCACTTTCAGGTTTTCTTCTTTAGAACTTCCATGCTGACATATATTAGATCAACAAATTCTTCTATCTGAAACTCCAGAACTTTCACAATCCTTTTCTTCACATACAACCTTTCGTCTGGTTTTTTGAACCTGTTAGAAGCTTCAAGGTAGACCATTTGCATTTTCTGATCCATAAACCCATCAATAAAGTGCTCGGTCTCAACAAATTCATTTTCTTTGCAGTATAGATGCTCATGGTTGTCTTCAAGAAAAATATCACAGAAGTAGTTCCTGGCCAGTGGAATATCATCTTGTTCCACAATAAAATCACATATTGGTTCCTCCAAGATTGTCATTTCAAGTCTTGGAATAATGATTGCTCTTCTGTACACATATTCCAAAGGCATGAAGTAGTTTTCAACCTTATCATACTCTTCTTCAAGAATTGATAATTCATCAAAATAATGCTTTTCAAATTCCTCTTCAAACTTATCTGAATATCCAACTGTGCTATCCTCTTCTCCCTTCATATCAATTGGAGTTACCCTTCTCAGACATATGTGAACAATCTGACCGTTAAGAGCATTTACCAACACACTGTGCATTCTCCTTACCAAAATATTGTTCATTCTCCTTTCTTCAAACTCAGAAATCAGATTACCTCCAGTGTAAGGAACAATATCAGAACAAGTATTCAACACATTTATTTCAGAACTATCCACCATATCCACTTCAGAAGTAGTGACCATATCAACTTCAGTAGTGTTTTTCAGAATCATATCAAAACAAGATTTTCATTTACCACTTCTTCTGATTCCATTTCTTCCTCAGAACTTTGTCTCTCAGAACTAGTATTTGGAACAATTATCAACTCAGTGCTTTCCTTCTGCCTTTTCTCCCCCTTTTGATGATCATGAAGCTCATTATCATCAAACTTTCTTTTTGCCTTTTTGAGTGGATCGCTCGCCTGTGCTCGCTTGATCCGAACATGGAGTGCTTTATCGCTCGCCTGTGCTGGCTTGTTGTTGTTTTAGTCTCCCTACCGGTCGACGGTAGTCTCCCTCCCCAAGTCGGTCGATGGTAGCACCTCTCCGTCTAAGAGTAGCAAAAAAGAGAACTCATATTTGCATATGAGATCAGTGAACCTATCGACTAGGTAGCTCCAAGGAAATCCCATTCGGGATCTTTCGAGCTACAAATCAGGATAGACAAGAAGGCACTGGTTGAACAACTGAGTTGAATAAGATTCTGTCATAACTACAGCCAAAGGCATAATTTCTAGAGGCTTTGAGACAACCGCCAATTGTGAACTGAAAGCTTTAAGTAGAGAAGACTTCAGATCATCCATGCCTTTTTGAATTTCCTGTTGAAACTTTGATACCTCATCTTTGATCTCCTTTTGATGAGATTCCAAAGAGACTTTAACCTCATCCACCTTTTGTTCAACAGATTTGGCATTTCCTTCCAACATAGTTCTGAGATCCTTGACTTCATCTTTCAAGGAAACTACTTTATTCTCCAAGTTCTGAACTTTATTTCCCAACTCATGATTATGTTTCTGAATCTTTTCAAATTCATATGGTGACATTGGTGTGACAACTGTAATAAAATTTACACCTCAGGTTAGAACTACTTTGGATACCTTATTTTCATGACATAGTTTACACAGTGCAATTTTAGCAGTAAACACGGTACGATAGGAAAATTTCGAGAAATTTTGCCTAAGAAATCCTTGAATTAGGAAATTATCCATAAATCTCATAAAATGCCAACTTAATATACATTTATACTACAAGTATTTATGTAGTTGATAATTTATATATATATTTCAATCATATTATATATATATAAATACCTTAATTTATATATACCTACTTTGTATTTTAAGTTTTAAGAAAATACTTGTATTTTAATTTTAATCTTTAAAGACAAGAAGTGACTAAATACATTTGTGTCACACCACACCCCACCCCCCTAGAGAGGCCGGCCACACCTCCCCCTCTCTCCATATGTATGCAACAACACTCATCATTTCACCTCATTGTCTCATTTCACTCTCTCACTAAGAGAAAGTTATCTCTCATTCTCTCTCCATCTTCAAACCTTCATCCTCATCTTCATATTCATCTTCAATCTCCATCACAACTCCAGCCCCTAAATCATATTTCCTCAAGACTTCAAGATAATCAAAGGTAAAAACAAGTGTGTTGGGTGAAATCCACACACACTCTTTTAAATCTTTTTCGAACTTTCTTGCATTTTATGAATGTTCTTCATCTTTTCTACACTTTCTTTATATTGTTAAAAACCATCTTTACTATGTCTTAATGTTTGTAGATTTACCATCATAACATCTTTTTGTTAGTAAAAGATGGTGAATCCAAAATCAAACCTAAGTTAAGACCAAAGATGAACATTTTTAACACATGCATGTAGTTTTCTTGAGAAATCCATCATCTTTTATTCAAGAATTTTATGAGTAAGTCTTTGAAATCCACTAAAAACATACTTAAAGAAACATGCATTAGCTAAAGATGCACAATTTTAAGTTCCATGTTGATGTTCTTGGCAAGAACATCAACATTTTCTAAAATGTGTCTTTTACAAGAGTTTATAAAAGTTGAGTTGATAGGTAACTTGCATGCATTTTAAATGGATCAAAAATGTGTTTTGGAACTGAAAATAAGTGTATGGAAGAGAGTCAAATCGGATTGTGCATGCAAAAGAATAAGAATTTTGGTTAATAAGTCAACATGTGAGCACATGCACAAAGTGTGATTTTGACAGATTGCTGCCAAATTCCACACCCCACTTCAAAGGGTCATATCTCACTCAATATAACTCCAAATGGAGTGATTCTTTTTCTGGAAATCATTTTTATGTGTTAAGATTAAAACCCAAGTGGTTTCACTCAAAAACCCAGAGATTGCATTTACCAAACAGTCCTCACAAAATCCGTGCACAAACAGCAAAGTCTTCTGTCGGGTTTTACGTCGTGTATTATTTCATGTACTTATAATCTTCCAAAAATTATGAAACTAATGCCAAAATATTCCTAACTCATTGAACTAATTTTACATAACATTTCATGACCAAATTGTACCTGGAAGTTATCCAAAGTTGGACACAAAGTGACACCAAATTCTGGACGGCAAGGACAAATTTCTTATTATTATTAAGGACTAACTTCTAATCCCATTTCATCATTTTATGATGAAATAGTGGAATATATATGTATATCTTATATTTATATACATTTATGCATTTTACTTATTTATGAAATTTATTTATTCTTCATCCATTTTCATCATTTTATGATGAAATTGTGGAATATACATATATATAATATATTTATATATATTTATGCAATTTATATATTATTGATCCCATTTCATCATTTTATTATGAAATTGTGGAATATACATGTATACTATACATTTATATTTATGCACTTTAAATATTTATCTTTACATTTAGAACCTTTAATTTTATCGTTCTTACGATAAAATTTCGGTTTATACATATATATGTACTATATATGTTTATGTTCTTTAAAACCCTTTTCGTTACTTAATGTGACCAAATTGCGGAAACTTTAATCTAACAAGAACAACGTATACGTTTATTACGTTATAATATTAAAACACAACAAGGCATTTTATGACGATTTGGATAGTTAGTACCGAACCTTCGAGATTGAAAACTCACTAGTGACCTTACGTTCATTGGTTTGAAGTAGGATCATCTCGGAGTACTTGTGGGAGATTCCCGGATTCTATCGCTTATCATGTGAGTTCACAGCCCCTTTTTCAATGTTTTACATATTTTGGGGTGAAAAACATGTCGTTACTACAACTATTTTACGCACCGATTATCTCGTTTTCTTGGAAATACGAAACTTGCTATACTTGTTTATGCTCCATGGTATCTATGTTTTGCAAATGTTGTAAGTTTGAGTTTCTTTTGCTATCGTTCAAAAGTCCCCGTTTATTTTTACGTTACCCATTTAACTCATGTATTGAGCCGTTGGTAATTATGGATAACGTTATTTGGTTTGACACCCCACTCACAAGTAGCGCTTGTTTGAGTGCATAATTATTGTTTGTATTTGCGCATTGTTGGCGATAGAATATGCGTCGGGGCGATTCTGTCGGTATAGGTCGGGTAACGGGCTCATAACTTAAACATTTTACATACGATTACCTTGAGCAAGTGGTTTTTTTATAACCGATTTATTTATCCCTTGTGTGGATTTAAACTATTTTGCTATGGCAAACAATGTTATACTCTTTAAACCTGTGATCTCACCAACTAGTGCATTAGTTGACACTCTCATTTACATGCTTTTCAGGGGAACATCCTTAAGGTTGGAATTTAGGAAGGCTACACGTGATGAAGCTTTCTTTACTATCTTTAATTTTATGTTCATTTCCCTTTTGTAAAAACGGTTGTAAAATACAAGGTTTTAACATTTTGAATGTATTTTAATGGTAGATGTGATCTTGTAACTTTTTCTATGAAACTTGAGTTGTACATTCCGTGTTTCCGCTTTAGCGGGGTGTTACAGATTTGGTATCAGAGCTAAAGGTTATAGAGAATACCGGTTTTCCTTTGGAAAACTGCAACTATAACCAAAAAACGGGAAAGAACACTTAAATTACTAAACATGTTGCTAGTATAACTAATTCGGGTATTGCATCATCGGTCTCTAATTAAAATAAGCCTGATCACCTATGTTTAATTAAAGAAGTAGTAATGCGAGACCGGAAATGGATATACTAGGAATATGTGTGTTTTCACACTCGATGCTTCACGTTGTATGCCTAGTATGAGCGTAGTTATTGCCTATAGTATGCGATAGTATAGTACGCTTAGCCTTTATATTGCGCGATAGTAATATTATACACTCTTACTTCAGTATCACTATGTCAACATCCTCATCACACTCTTACTTCAGCAATACTATGTCGTCATCATCATCATCAAGCTCACAACCTTCCTACACGCCATCAAGTGAGCGTACGTCTGACGTGGAACGAGACCCGTACGATGGGCCGAGGATACCTCCGACTGTGGTTCCCCCACAACCCATCCCGGTAGTGATACAACCTAATCCTAGGGGTCCACGTACGAGGCAAACCGCTAGAAAGAGAGTGCCCATACCTAGACGAGTGTGTTTTAGGTCTGATCAGCGAGACACACCGGAACCCTCACGGGTGATCGAGGGAGTGCCGATTAGTCGAGCGCCTGGCATGACCTGGGCTGAAGAGCAACGCCTTAGGGTCCTGACAGTGGGTTTGTACGGATGTCAAATGAGGGTCAGTCACCAGAGTCAAGTCGTGACCGAGCTAGTGGATTTAAGTCACCTTTTGACCAACATGTCGTCCGATGCCGTAAACGGAGCGAAAATAGCTCGGAGGATAGCGTTACGAGCCGAGATAATGAGCATAACAGTAGTGATGCTACTGACGTTATTGGTGTTGTGGGTTTCGATTGAAGTGTATCGGGGCGGATATTGACGTGGATGGTGGAAAATTTAGAAAACGGAACTTTTATTTCTAATTGTTTCAATCTTAAATTTCAGTTTGTAATTCTATACTGATGTGCGATGCACATCAGAAATTTTGTATCAAACGGCTATTATTAATGACTTCAATGAAAAAGCAATTTTGCGTTTTAATTATATATGTGTGGAACATGCAATAGTTATATAATTACTTTCCAACACTTCGAAATTTCAAATGTATTCTTCACAAAACATTCGACCTTATTTACTCAAAATTTTAGCCAACTCGATATTTTCAATTGTGTTTTAGAAAAATGCCACCAAGAAGATCCACACGTCACACGGGAGAAAATCCTGATGATCAAAACCCTGATATGGCCCAACTCATAGCTCAACGTATCCAAGAGGCGATACCTAACATCATAGCCCAAGTTACCGCGGGCATTAATGAGTGTCAAAGGAATGTCAATGTGGGAGGAGGAACTCCCAATGACACTCAAGACAATAGAGGATGTAGCTACAAGACATTCATGACTTGCAAGCCCAAGGAGTTTCATGGAACGGAGGGTTCTATAGGATTACTCTCATGGTTCGATAGTATGGAGTCGGTACTTCATATCTGTAAGTGCTCAGAGGATCGCATGGTAGAATATGCGGCCTGTCAGTTGCAAAAGCGAGCTCTAACTTGGTGGAACATTTAAGTCCAAACCCGTGGAAGAGAAGATGCATACAAACTGTCCTGGACTGAGTTCAAGGAATTGCTCATGGAGGAATACTGTCCCAAGAGCGAAGTTCAGAAATTGGAGGCTGAACTTTGGGATCTTACCATGGTTGGTTCGGGGATAGATCGCTACACTGCTCGTTTTCACGAACTTGCGAAGTTAGTACCTCACATGGTTACCCCGGAGAGCAAGAGGATTGACCGATATTTGTATGGATTAACCCCTGAGATTCGAGGGATGGTTAAGTCATCAAGTCCGACCACGATCCAAGCCGCCGTGGCACTAACAACTAGTTTGACCCATGATGCGGTCAGAGCAGGAACTCTAACTCAGAAAGGTGTCGGTATTAAGCGAAGGCCGAAGAATCAGTCAGGAAAGGCAATTGGAAGTAGTTCAAGTGGGAACAAGAAAGTAGTGGGAAACTTTGGGATGAATGCCAAGGAAGTAGGACGTTACAATAGACCCCACCCAAAGTGCAACCAATGTAATTCGCATCATGAGGGAGCCTGTCTCATTTGTAGCATTTGTAAGCAAAAGGGTCATTTAGCCCAATTTTGCAAGACGGGAAAGAATGTGAAAGAGGAAGGAAGGGTATGCTATGAGTGCGGAAGTCCGGATCACTTCCGAAATGTGTGCCCAAGGCTGAAAAGGGGACCAATCAATAACAACGCTGGGTATCAAGCAAGACAAGCCAATCAGGGAAACCAAGGAGGACAAGCTCGAGGACGGGTATTTGTCTTAGGAGCAGAAGAAGCACGTCGAGACCCCAATGTAGAGACAGGTACGTTCCTTCTAAACGATTATTATGCATCCGTATTATTCGACACTGGTGCCGATAAGAGCTTTGTTTCGTTAGATTTTAGGCCTTTGATCAATCTAGAATCTAAGAAAATGCCGAACGCTCATATTGTTGAGGTTGCTAATGGATTTGAATTAGAAGCTAAGGATGTAATCTTAGGCTGTACCTTGAACTTAGCTGATAAACTATTGAGTGTTGATCTTATTCCAATTGAATTGGGGAGTTTCGATGTAGTAATAGGCATGGATTGGTTATCTAAGAACCGAGCTGAGGTTAGTTGTTTTGAAAAGACGGTTAGGTTACCATTACAAGGCGAAGAAACCCTTGTTGTCCAAGGAGATAGAGTTGGAAGGAATCTGAAGATAGTATCATGTATGAAGGTCCATAAGTATTTGAGGAAGAAGTATGTTGCGTTCTTGGCGCAAGTAGTCGAGAAAAAGTCTGAGGAGAGGCGAGTTCAGGATATTCCTGTGGTGAAGGATCACCCAGAAGTATTTCTAGACGATTTGACTGGACTTCCACCGTTTAGACAAGTCGAATTTCAGATTGACCTTATACCCGGAGCGGCGCCCGTAGCCAAGGCTCCGTATCGCCTAGCACCTGCAGAAATGCAAGAGTTGTCGAATCAACTTCAAGAACTTTTGGATAAGGGATTCATTCGACCAAGTTCATCACCCTGGGGAGCCCCGATTCTCTTCGTTAAGAAGAAGGATGGATCGTTTCGAATGTGTATCGATTATAGGGAGCTAAATAAGTTGACAATCAAGAACCGATATCCTTTCCCTCGAATAGACGATTTGTTCGACCAATTGCAAGGTGCAACTTACTTCTCTAAGATTGGTCTTCGATCGGGATATCATCAGTTGAGAGTCCGAGAGGAAGATATTCCTAAAACAGCTTTTAGAACTCGCTATGGACACTACGAGTTTTTAGTTATGCCATTTGGTTTGACAAACGCGCCAGCTGTATTTATGGATCTAATGAACAGGGTATGTAGGCCATACCTTGATAAGTTTGTGATTGTATTCATCGATGATATACTAATCTATTCTCAGAGTAAGAAGGATCACGAGCAGCATCTAAAAGTGATTTTAGAGCTTCTCAAGGAACATAAGCTATATGCCAAATTTACTAAGTGTGGATTTTGGATTCGGGAAGTACATTTATTAGGTCACGTAATCGGGGAGAAAGGGATTCACGTGGACCCGGCTAAAGTGGAAGCCATTAAGAAATGGGAATCCCCAAGAACTCCAACGGAAATTCACCAATTTCTAGGCTTGGCAGGGTATTATCGACGTTTTATCGAGAATTTTCCTTAGATCGCTAAACCCCTTACCACATTAACCCAAAAGGAGAAGGAATTCGTTTGGGGAGTTCAACAAGAAGAAGCATTTCAACTTCTGAAGAAAAAGTTGTGCAATGCACCCATTTTAGCTTTACCGGAAGGAACGGAAAATTTTGTAGTGTATTGTGACGCATCACATCAAGGATTAGGTTGCGTATTGATGCAAAATGATAAGGTGATAGCATATTCCTCGAGACAATTAAAAGTTCATGAGAAGAACTATACCACACACGATTTGGAACTCGGAGCTGTGGTATTCACTCTGAAGATATGGAGACATTATCTATATGGTACCAAGTGCACTATTTTCACCGATCATAAAAGTCTTCAACACATCTTTGATCAAAAGATGCTTAATATGAGGCAAAGGAGATGGGTAGAACTGCTCAGCGACTACGATTGTGAGATACGTTACCACCCAGGTAAGGCCAATGTGGTAGCCGATGCCCTGAGTAGGAAAGAAAGGATAAAACCTTCACGAGTCCGAGCGTTAGGAGTACTGGTTCAAACAAGTTTGAAAACCCGGATTTTTGAAGCTCAGATCGAAGCATTGAAATCTGAAAACCTGAAGGAAGAGACTCTCCACGGCTTAGAGTCTAGTTTTGAAACTAAGATTGATGGAGTACGCTACTTTAAGGGGCAGAGTATGGATCCCAAAGGCTGACAACCTATGGGAAATGATTTTGGAGGAGGCTCATAAATCTAAGTATTCAATCCATCCAGGAGCGGATAAGATGTACAAGGATTTAAGGGAATACTATTGGTGGCCAGGAATGAAGAAGGATATTGCCATATATGTAGGAAAATGCATAACGTGTGCAAAAGTCAAGGCTATTAATTAAAAGCCATCGGGACTGTTACAACAACCAGAGATTCCCCAGTGGAAATGGGAGCAAATCACTATGGATTTTATAACCAAACTCCCGAGAACTGCCAAAGGACATGACTCGATTTGGATTATGGTAGATCGATTTACGAAGTCTGCACATTTATTACCTATTCGGGAAGATTATAAGATGGAAAAGCTTGCTCAAATCTACATTAGGGAAATCGTTACGCGACATGGAGTCCCAGTTTCCATCATTTCAGATAGAGATAGTCGTTTTACCTCTCGAATTTGGCAGTCACTCCAAAAAGCGTTAGGTACGCAGTTAAACTTGAGCACGGCCTATCATCCACAAACGGATGGTCAGAGTGAGCGAACCATTCAGACTTTGGAGGACATGCTTCGGGCATGTGTGATAGACTTTGGAGGAAGTTGGGATAACCACTTACCGTTAGTTGAATTCTCTTACAACAATAGCTATCACACTAGTATTCAGTGTGCGCCATATGAAGCTCTGTATGGCCGCAAGTGTGGATCACCTCTTTGTTGGTTGGAAATTGGAGATAGACAACTATCTAGTCCGGACATTGTTCAAGAAACCACTGATAAGATCGCAATCATCAGGGATAGGCTTAAAGCAGCTCAAGATCGTCAAAATAGCAATGCGGACAATCGAAGGAAGCCTTTAGAATTTCAAGTTGGTGACAGAGTCTTTTTGAAGGTATCCCCTTGGAAGGGAACAGTTCGATTCGGGAAAAGAGGAAAGCTGAGTCCACGATATGTTGGACCATTCAAGATCACAGAAAGAATCGGACCAGTAGCTTACAAGCTGGATTTGCCAATAGAGTTAAGTGCGGTTCACAACACATTTCACGTGTCAAACTTAAAGAAGTGTTTAGCCGACGAAGCAGTAACCGTGCCTTTGGAAGAAGTCCAAATCAAGGATAAACTGCACATAATAGAGGAACCAATGGAAATACTCGATAGGGAAGTCAAGCGTCTTAAGCGAAGCAAAATCCCGATAGTAAAAGTCCATTGGAACACGAGGCGTGGGCCTGAATACACTTGGGAGCGGGAGGATTACATGTTACAAAAGTATCCTCACCTCTTTGCAAGCAAACCTGTTAACACAAGTGACACTTGAATTTCGGGACGAAATTCTTCTAACCGGGGGAGACTGTGACAACTGTCAAAATTTACACCTCAGGTTAGAACTACTTTGGATACCTTATTTTCATGACATAGTTTACACAGTGCAATTTTAGCAGTAAACACGGTACGATAGGAAAATTTCGAGAAATTTTGCCTAAGAAATCCTTGAATTAGGAAATTATCCATAAATCTCATAAAATGCCAACTTAATATACATTTATACTACAAGTATTTATGTAGTTGATAATTTATATATATATTTCAATCATATTATATATATAAATACCTTAATTTATATATACCTACTTTGTATTTTAAGTTTTAAGAAAATACTTGTATTTTAATTTTAATCTTTAAAGACAAGAAGTGACTAAATACATTTGTGTCACACCACACCCCACCCCCCTAGAGAGGCCGGCCACACCTCCCCCTCTCTCCATATGTATGCAACAACACTCATCATTTAACCTCATTGTCTCATTTCACTCTCTCACTAAGAGAAAGTTATCATCTCCTTCTCTCTCCATCTTCAAACCTTCATCCTCATCTTCATATTCATCTTCAATCTCCATCACAACTCCAGCCCCTAAATCATATTTCTTCAAGACTTCAAGATAATCAAAGGTAAAAACAAGTGTGTTGGGTGAAATCCACACACACTCTTTTAAATCTTTTTCCAACTTTCTTGCATTTTATGAATGTTCTTCATCTTTTCTATGCTTTCTTTATATTGTTAAAAACCATCTTTACTATGTCTTAATGTTTGTAGATTTACCATCATAACATCTTTTTGTTAGTAAAAGATGGTGAATCCAAAATCAAACCTAAGTTAAGACCAAAGATGAACATTTTTAACACATGCATGTAGTTTTCTTGAGAAATCCATCATCTTTTATTCAAGAATTTTATGAGTAAGTCTTTGAAATCCACTAAAAACATACTTAAAGAAACATGCATTAGCTAAAGATGCACAATTTTAAGTTGCATGTTGATGTTCTTGGCAAGAACATCAACCTTTTCTAAAATGTGTCTTTTACAAGAGTTTATAAAAGTTGAGTTGATAGGTAACTTGCATGCATTTTAAATGGATTTAAAATGTGTTTTGGAACTGAAAATAAGTGTATGGAAGAGAGTCAAATCGGATTGTGCATGCAAAAGAATAAGAATTTTGGTTAATAAGTCAACATGTGAGCACATGCACAAAGTATGATTTTGACAGATTTCTGCCAAATTCCACACCCTACTTCAAAGGGTCATATCTCACTCAATATAACTCCAAATGGAGTGATTCTTTTTCTGGAAATCATTTTTATGTGTTAAGATTCAAACCCAAGTGGTTTCACTCAAAATCCCAGAGATTTCATTTATCAAACAGTCCTCACAAAATCCGTGCACAAACAGCAAAGTCTTCTGTCGGGTTTTACGTCGTGTATTATTTCATGTACTTATACTCTTCCAAAAATTATGAAACCGATGCCAAAATATTCCTAACTCATTGAACTAATTGGACATAACATTTCATGACCAAATTGTACCTGGAATTTATCCAAAGTTGGACACAAAGTGACACCAAATTCTGGACAGCAAGGACAAATTTCTTATTATTATTAAGGACTAACTTCTAATCCCATTTCATCATTTTATGATGAAATAGTGGAATATATATGTATATATTATATTTATATACATTTATGCATTTTACTTATTTATGCAATTTATTTATTCTTCATCCCTTTTCATCATTTTATGATGAAATTGTGGAATATACATATATATAATATATTTATATATATTTATGCAATTTATATATTATTGATCCCATTTCATCATTTTATGATGAAATTGTGGAATATACATGTATACTATACATTTATATTTATGCACTTTAAATATTTGTCTTTACATTTAGAACCTTTAGTTTTATCGTTCTTACGATAAAATTTCGGTTTATACATATATATATGTACTATATATGTTTATGTTCTTTAAAACCCTTTTCGTTACTTAATGTGACGAAATTGCGGAAACTTTAATCTAACAAGAACAACGTATACGTTTATTACGTTATAATATTAAAACACAACAAGGCATTTTATGACGATTTGGATAGTTAGTACCGAACCTTCGAGATTGAAAACTCACTAGTGACCTTACGTTCATAGGTTTGAAGTAGGATCATCTCGGAGTACTTGTGGGAGAGATTCCCGGATTCTATCGCTTATCATGTGAGTTCACAGCCCCCTTTTCAATGTTTTACATATTTTGGGGTGAAAAACATGTCGTTACTACAACTATTTTACGCACCGATTATCTCGTTTTCTTGGAAATACGAAACTTGCTATACTTGTTTATGCTCCATGGTATCTATGTTTTGCAAATGTTGTAAGTTTGAGTTTATTTTGCTATCGTTCAAAAGTCCCCGTTTATTTTTACGTTACCCGTTTAACTCATGTATTGAGCCGTTGGTAATTATGGATAACGTTATTTGGTTTGACACCCCGCTCACAAGTAGCGCTTGTTTGAGTGCATAATTATTGTTTGTATTTGCGCATTGTTGGCGATAGAACATGCGTCGGGGCGATTCTGTCGGTATAGGTCGGGTAACGGGCTCATAACTTAAACATTTTACATACGATTACCTTGAGCAAGTGGTTTTTTTTAAAACCGATTTATTTATCCCTTGTGTGGATTTAAACTATTTTGCTATGGCAAACAATGTTATACTCATTAAACCTGTGATCTCACCAACTAGTGCATTA
Organism: Saussurea involucrata; assembly: GCA_033807775.1. Taxonomy (NCBI): domain Eukaryota; kingdom Viridiplantae; phylum Streptophyta; class Magnoliopsida; order Asterales; family Asteraceae; genus Saussurea; species Saussurea involucrata. The sequence goes on along the minus strand of CM066321.1, from coordinate 219,082,568 downwards.
GTTGACACTCTCATTTACATGCTTTTCAGGGGAACATCCTTAAGGTTGGAATTTAGGAAGGCTACACGTGATGAAGCTTTCTTTACTATCTTTAATTTTATGTTCATTTCCCTTTTGTAAAAACGGTTGTAAAAGACAAGGTTTTAACCTTTTGAATGTATTTCAATGGTTGATGTGATCTTGTAACTTTTGCTATGAAACTTGAGCTGTAAATTCCGTGTTTTTGCTTTAGCGGGGTGTTACAATTGGTAACCCTGGAACAACAGATGAACCAGTTTGAATATGTTCAGGGAACATATGGCCTGTAGATGTCACAGAGGCACCATGTACAACAGATGCACTGTGTAAAGAGGCTTTTAAGATGTTCACCTCCCCAGGTCTTTCATCCAATCCTTGACACCCAAAATTAGGTATGTCTATGGAAGTTGTAACAGGAAAACGAATTCCCTGTGATGTGCTTGTGTACAATGAAAATTCAGGCTCAAATAGGATATTACTGTGTAATCCAGACTCAATGTGTTGAAATGAATGTTGGGATTGATTGCCAAACTCCAAATGAGTAAGCAACGGTTCCCCAGAATTAAATGAAACAGTAGTTTGTGGAATTTCTACTGAGTGGGTATGGATGGGTATTTCAAGTTCTACCATGGGCTCAGTGGTATGTTCAATATTGGTCACGAAGAGTTGTGAACCAATAGCAGATGTGGTTGCCCGGTTTCGATCAGCTAGTACAGAGTTATCTCTATTTTCTAACTCTGGTGACATTCTTTCATCCTCACCACCCTCTATCTGTTTTTCATGCTCACCACTACCCAGTTTCTCTGAATTTTCCCTCTCTGCACTCTGAGTTTGTTCTCCCCCTTGAACAAACTCCCCCTCTCTTCCTACACTAGCTCCCTCACCTCTCAACTCTGGGTTGTCCTCATGGGTAGTGACCTGAGGTTCTTCAAGTCCCATAGAGGTGCAGTATGCTTTTAAAATCTCACTATCCCTTGGAATGTAAGACATAAGTGCTCTTGTCAATGGTTTGTGATTTGGAAAATTCACAAGTTTAAGGGAAGATGTCATTTTACCCATATAGAAGATTGGCCCATGCTCCTCATCAGCTTTGCTTTGAATTTGAGGATTTTTTTTAATGCATACCAAATAACCATTTGCCAATATCTCTGATATTGAATGTAGGTCAGAGGCTTTTCTCTTGTTTCTCCCCTCAGTGCTTTCTGATTTCTTTCAAAGGTATTCTTCATCTCTTCCCACAAGATAGAAACATAATTGTAATGCCTATTCATTATCAATCCATGAAAAATCTGCATTATTTTCCTTGATGCTTGATCTGGTGAACTGTGCTTTCCAGCTAAGCACTTGTTGACAATTGTAAAGAAGCAGGCCCAGATTGGTGGTAATTTATTTCTTCTGAAGGAACTAAGATTCTTCAGATCTTCACAGTATCCCAATCTCATGAAATCAGCGATCATTTCCTCTGAGGTAGGTTCTTCATCAAAGTCAGATCTCCCCTCCAAGCCATCTTTTTCTGGTAATCTTAACATGATCCTTAGAAAGCTAATGGTCATAGTTAATGAAACTCCCCCTACATTTGATACAAACTTATTCCATTGTAACTCTAAATGCTTCCACCATGTTGAATATACTGAATTGGTACAGTCTTTTTCAGAGTAAACCATTTATTGAAAGGATGATACTTCATTAACTCTATGATTATTCTATGTTCCTCCTTAAAATTTGTTTCATCAAGCACTAAAACACAATTGTTTTCCAACATAGCCAAATACTCTTCCTCAGGCACTAACCTCTCCAACGAAATAGGTCTAGAAGACATAACAGACCTCACTGCACTTTGTTGATGTTCAATGTTCGCATTACCCTGTTCTGCATTACCCTCAGACTCAGCCATTTGCTCTTCATTTACATCCTCTTCAACAACTTGTTGTTGTAAAACATTTCCTCCAATAGCCTCTTCTTCTGCAACTATTCTTTCAGTCATCATGACCTCATTGTCTGAATCCAAAGAAGATTCCATTAATGTTTTGGTGGAATGTAATGATCGAACAACAGTTCTTCTTGATGCAGACATGATTGAAAATTTGAAAGAATACAGAATCGATGAACTCAAGAGTTTTGCGTATCTCACATTTCACTCTTAGAATTTTAATGAAATTGAAAGAGGGATTTTAAGTTCTATTTAAAATCCGCGAAGCTGAAAGGATTCAAATGGCGAAAAATTGCTTTATGTCAGAGTTATAACGGTTGCAAACACTGTGAAATACCACAAAATGAATTCTATGAAAGAACGTGGTAATTTCATTCAATAAGAAACTGACACGTAGTATGAGATAGAATTCAACTCAAGTTAAAGTTCTTCAGAATTCTGAGATTGCATAGTCAGAAGTTCTGAGTATACAATTCAGAGAAATACCCTTGGAATCCAAAATTCATTTACATTTCAACTTCTGATAATATAAAACTTTTAATTACACAGAAGTAGTTTGAACAGATGTAAAATTGGTTTTGTCATCAAAATTCTGTCGCTCTTTAGATGATTTGTGATTTCTGAAAGACATTTAAAATCTAACTTCTGACCTTCTAAACCTTTTTAAGTATTCAGAAGTAGTTTGAACAAGTGAAAAACAATTTATCATTAAAAGTTTGTCCTTCTTATAATGATTTGAGATAAGAAAAGAATACAAACCTTGCAAACAACTCAGAATGATTTCTGAAAGATATCAATGCTCCCTCTTGACTCAAACATATATTAGACACAAAAAAAATTATATGAAAAAGGATAAAACAGAAAGAACTTAACAACAAATTGAAACACTTGTAATTTCCAGAAATGAGGATATTCTGAAAGGTATATTCAGAAAATCTGATTAACCTTGTCAGAAGAAAAAAAATTAAGTCAGATTTCTGAAGTATTGACTCAGAAGTTCTGAACTCAAGACTCAAAACATCTGAGTAAGAGAGTCAGAATTCTGAGTACACTACTCAGAAAATCTTACTTAGAAAAAAAATTCATTTCTGAAAAATAACAAACATAATCAATTAGCCAGGTTAAGCATACCAATCTTGCATATAAGAAAAGTGAACCTTTTGTGATCAAGAGGCTTTGTGAACAAGTCAGCCAATTGATACTTTGTGTGTACAAAATGCATTTCTATGGTTCCCTTTTCCACATAATCCTTAATGAAATGATACCTTACATCAATATGCTTTGTCTTTGAGTGTTGAACAAGATTCTGAGTTATGGCAATGGCACTTTCTGAATCACAGTAAATGGGAATTTTATTTAACTGATACCCATAATCCATGAGTTGTGTTTTCATCCATAGAGTTTGAGAACAGCAAGCAGCAGCAGCTACATTTTCTGCCTCAGAAGTGGATGTGGACACACAATTTTGCTTCTTTGAAGCCCAACTCACTATCTTATCCCCCAAAAAGTGACATGCCCCATAAGTACTCTTCCTGTCCAGTCTGCTTCCTGCATGATCTGCATCAGTAAAGGCAGTTAGCTTGAAATCAGTTTCTTTTGGATACCTAAGGCCCAATTCAGGTGAACCTTTGAGATATCTTAAGATTCTTTTAACAGCCAATAAATGAGATTCCTTGGGATTGGATTGAAATCTAGCACAAAAGCATGTAGCAAACATTATATCTGGCCTACTTGCAGTCAGATAAAGTCGAGAACCTATCATGCCCCTATATACCTTGGTATCTACTGAAACTCCAGAGAGATCAGCATCTAACTTAACATTAGTAGCCATTGGGGTTCTCATAGCAGCACAATCAGACATCTTAAGTTTTTTTAAAATATCTTTTACATATTTTCCTTGATTTATAAAAATCCCATTTGGTAATTGCTTCACTTAAAGACCAAGGAAGAAAATTTAATTCTCCCATCATGCTCATTTCAAATTTGGATTTCATGATGTCTGAAAATTCTTCACATAATTCTGCATTTGTAGAGCCAAATATGATATCATCTACATATATCTGAATTAAGATTAAATCCTCACCTTCCTTCTTTAAGAATAAGGTTGTATCAATTTTACCTTTCTTGAAGCCAGATTCTAATAAGTATTGAGTTAGAGTGTCATACGAGGCTCTTTGTGCTTGTTTCAGACCATACAATGCTTTATCTAAAACATACACATGATCTGGATACTCATGATCAACAAATCCTTCTGGTTGATAGACATAGACTTCTTCATTGAGTATACCATTTAAAAATGTTGATTTGACATCCATTTGGTACACTTTGAAGTTCTTATGTGCAGCATATGCCAAGAATATTCTGATTGCCTCAATTCTTGCAACTGGTGCAAATGACTCATCATAATCAATTCCTTCTTGTTGTGAGTATCCCTTTGCACCCAATCTAGCCTTGTTTCTAACCACAACACTTGTCTCATCTTTCTTGTTTCTGAACACCCATTTTGTTCCAATAATTGATTTTCCTTCAGGCCTTGGAATAAGTTTCCAAACTTTGTTTCTTGTAAACTATAGCAACTCATCTTGCATTGCTAAAATACAGTGTGGATCCTCTAGGGCTTCAGTGGCTTTCTTAGGTTCAATCATACTTAGGAATCCTGCAAACATTGCCTCATTTGTTGTTGCTGATCTAGTCTGCACTCCAACTGGTGGATCTCCTATCACTTGATGAATAGGATGGTCTTTTGTCCATTTATTTGAACTTGGAAGCACATCAATATCTGAAAGATTGTTGTTTGTATCATTCTCATCCATAACAGCTTGTAATTCTAAACTACCTCTTTGTTCTGAGAATTGTTGAGGTGTAGCATCTAAGTCCGGATTCTGAGTAGTAGAGTCAGAATTCTGAATAACTTGTTCAGAATTCTGAGTACCAGGCTCAGATATTTCACCACTTGTATTTATTAACATTGGACATTCTTCAGATGGTCCAGAATCAGATATTACAGTTGTTGTTTGGACCTTTGAGTTTTTCTCTTTTATCTCTTGAATCATTTTAGGATTTACATAATCTGCATAAGATTCAGAAGTTAGTTCTAGAAATGCATCCTTAAACAATAAATTGAGTTCTGAACAATTAGGATTAGAATTTGATTCAGAAGTCATGTTTTTCTTATTCTGATTGAGTTCTGAACTGTCTTGTTCAGAAGTCTTTGATCTTGACTCATCAAATGTGACATTGGTGCTTTCCATAATTCTCTTGGTCCTTTTGTTGTAGATTCTGAATGCTTTGGAAGTTAGTGAATAACCAACAAAGTATCCTTCATCTGCTTTCTAGTCAAATTTACCAAGATTTTCTCTATCGTTGAGAACATAGCATCTGCAGCCAAAAATATTAAAAAATTTATTTAGTGGCTTTCTTTTATTAATCAGTTCATATGCAGTTTTATTTAATCTTTTATTGATCAAAGTCTTGTTCTGAGTAAAACAAGTCGTGGCAATTGCTTCATCCCATAAGAAGGTTGGAAGATTGGAATAAGCCAACATGGTTCTTGCAGCTTCAACTAAAGTTCTGTTCTTTCTTTCAACAACACCATTTTGTTGAGGAGTTTTGACAGCAGAAAAATTGTGAGAAATTCCAGTGCTTTGTAAAAAGTTCTGAAGAGTCTCATTTCTGAATTCTGTTCCATTGTCACTCCTTATCTTCTGAACTTGAAGTTGTAATAATACTTGAATTCTTTTGATGAAGTGAATCAATGTTTCAGCAGCCTCAGATTTTGCTCTTAAGAATTCAACCCATGTATATCTAGAATACTCATCAACAATGACAAGCATATACTTCTTCCCACCCATTGACTGAACTGCCATTGGACCACATAAATCTGTGTGTATCATCTCTAATGGTGATATGCATGAAGAGTCCATTTTCAGCTTATGAGAACTTTTCTTCATTTTGCCCATCTCACATGATGAACACAATGAGTCCTTTTCAAACTTAATCTTTATCAGTCCTTTAACCAAATGTTTGCCAACTAAGTTGTTTAACTCCTTAAAATTCAAGTGAGAACATCTTATGTGCCATAACCAACATTCATTTGCAGTTGCATTTGACAGTAGACATACTGGAGTTAATGCTTCAATTTTTGAAAAATTGACCACAAATAAATCCATGTGTCTTTTAGCCCAGAACACCTTTATTCCATTCTCACTCAGAATTAAGCATCCTGTTATACTGAACTTGATCTCACAAAGACTATCCAAGAACTGACTTATACTGAACAGATTATGTTGTAATCCTTCCACATAAAACACTTTCTGAATGGTTAAATCTCCTTTTGTTAAATCACCATAGCCTCTAACTTGTCATTTACTGTTATTGCCAAAGTTAACTGCTCCTCCATCTTTTTCTGTGAAATTTGTCAATGAAGACTTGTGACCTGTCATGTGTCTTGATGCTCATGAGTCTAAAAACCACACATGACAGCCCTGCACAAATAGTTAGTTAGATTTAGGTACCCATATCAGAATGGGTCCTTTTTTGTTAGCTTCAAAAACATATTTAACAAAAGTGCCTTTAACTTTCCATTCATAATTTTCTTTTAAGCACCATTTTCCTTTTAATTTTATGAAATCAGAACATCTTCTGTTTACAAAATTGTTTCTTTTCATTTTGAAAACTTTAGGTTGAGACTTAGAAACATTTTCAGTTTTCTTTTCTTTTGACTGGGATTGAGAAATATTTACAGTCTTCTTTTCTGAATTCTGTTTTGCTTTAGAATTGAAAGATGTTTTAGAATTTGGAGTTTTCTGAGAAAGTTGAAATGATTAACTACCACATTGAACACATTTAAGATGTCTTCTTGCATGAAACAACAAATCTGAATGAAAAGAATTTTCATTTTTATTGATAGTATTCAGATTACATTTGCATCTATTACAAGAACTACTAGCTTTGAGTTCAGAAGTAGTATTCAACAAAATCTTCTCAATCAAGTCATCTTTCCTTTTGCACTCTTCCTATTCTGAAACATTTAACTTTGCAGAATTAGTAGATGATTTTGATGATTCACTATGCTCAAAAGTACTTGATTCATTAAAGAATTCCTTATTCTTTTCTAAGGCTTTAATCTTAAAAAGACCGTACTCAGCCTTTAACTTCTCAAGTACTTCTATTTTCAAGATATAACTTTTATTTTCTTTTAAGGCTTCTTCAAGTTTAATGTAACGACCCGGTTTCCCAATCATACAATAAATAAAATATATTGCATAACATCGTTACATTCATAACAAAATACATAATAATTCACATTTGGTCCCAATGTCTCGAAACTATACAATACAAAAACGTAAACATATCCTAGTCTTCGTCAGCTATCAACCGCCTCCTATGACCTTCACTGGATCTCTTTCTTTTGTATATGTCAGGGGTTTGCAATTTAAAAACATTTTATAGTCACACTTCCTTGGCACCGGTATGACAGTATGTGTAATGGGCATCTCATCTTCCAGACTAGGATCTGGTATTCCAGTTTCTGTGTGACGAGTTCTATCGAACATAGCTTGTATATTGGCTTGAAGTCTTCCCATTTCCACCGTCAAATCATTTCGTGTAACAAATTTGGTACCTCGCCCCTGAACTCTACCTCCAGTTCTGCCCCTACCTCTTTCTCCCCCTCTTCCCCTTCCTCCGGCTGATGGGTTTATTCTATTCGGATTTTCTCCTCCTTCCCGATTCGTTTCTCTAGTACCACTTGCCATTCTGTTGATTCAGACAAGGTTAATATACACATAAGCACATACCCCATATAACAAGGTATTCCAGTTCAAACATGCACCTGTAAGATCACAATTACACTGGCCAGGTGTAATCTGAAATTACCTTACATGATGTTATTTCTACCTTTTTATATTTAATATCCCAAGTTTCTATAATAATAGGGACATCCTACTTCACATGCAGTTTAAGTCTAGGTACAAATACTAATACCAAAATCCCTTAAACTAGGGCTCTGATACCATCTGTAACGACCCGGTTTCCCAATCATACAACAAATAACATATATTGCATAACATCGTTACATTCATAACAAAATACATAATAATTCACATTCGGTCCCAATGTCTCGAAACTATACAATACAAAAACGTAAACATATCCTAGTCTTCGTCAGCTATCAACCGCCTCCTATGCTTTATTCTTCCCTTTGCTAACAAAAGATCCTTGACCTAGAATACATATTTTTGAAAAGAAAATGAGGGTTTGACCAAAAGGTCTAGTGAGATAATCCCTGTCAGTTTAGAAATCCTTTTTATAAAACACACGTATACCACAAAGATTAAATACCAAGCAAGACTCGTGCATCGTATTCCTCTCCTCATTCCCATGGCCAAATTAGTTGGTTGCAAGCCAACTAACCACTTAACTTCATTGTACGACTGTTGGAGCCCAGATACACTTAATCAAGATTAACAATCTGTTAGTGGAGTTTAGAGTTTGATGCGGAAGCGTATTAAACTAACAGATATGTTTGATAGATATTAGAACGCACATATATAAAGAAAACATTAAGGAATAAAAAGGATTTCTTGAACAGTTACTGTTATTCAATATATAATAAGAACAACGAAGAACAGATTAAGAACTGTTGGTGTGTGTGTGAATATAACACTCAGATATTTGACAATAAAGCTTGAGAGTATTAGTGATTCCTTGTGTATTCGTCGTTAGGAAGATCTCAACATGAGACTTCCTTTTATACTACTCTTAGAAGACTATGAAGTTGGTCACTGTTCCTTTTACGGCATGAATAGTAAACTGGATGGTGTGAACAGTGGACTGGATGGTGTGAGCAGTTGTTTGAGCCATGCGCATTTAATGGAGCAGATGTACTATTGGTAAATGCATTAAATGGCGCAGACGTCTATTTTGTACCATGCCCTATTGAGTCCACTCAGAGCTTGACACGTGTTTTGACAGTACTTTTCCATGCAAGTTGATGAACGTATCCAGTAATATCTTCCAAGTCTTCATAGCAGACCACAGAGGCTCTGTAAGGCATTACAGAGGTTCTATGGTCTGACCTTCTGTGGAGCAGTCCACTTGTTTCCGAGTTGATCTTCTTCTTGCGCACTACAGAGGTTCTGTGATTACCTCTGTAGCTTCTGTGGCTTTCTGGACTTGATCTTCTGGAAGAAGTGGCAGAGCCTCTGTGAGAGGCTTTTCTATACTTAGCCTATTTTTCACTACTTCTAAGTATTTCTATGATTAGGAAGATTGAAGCTAACAATCTCCCCCTAAGTAGTAAAAAATAAAAATTTGACTTTGTGTTTAGTTAGGCTAAGTTAGATAAGACAAAGGTTAAACAATACCTCGAAATTTCTTTCATTTAGAAATATGCCAGAGGCATTTTACATTTGAGTACGATGAAAGATAAACTTTTGTTTGCAGAGATTGGAGGTCTGAGAATCAGATTTTGGCATCTTTGAAATCGTTGTAGCTTCTGTTGTCTCTGCCGACTTTTCTGATCTCTTTGTAGAATCTGATGCAGAGTTCTCTTAGGCGGATTGTTGAGTCTATTTCTCTGATGAAAGTATCTGCATCATCTCTATCCATTTTCTCTGTACCTCTGTATTTTACAAGGCTTGCTCTGAATTTGCTCAGTGTACTGGTTGCGTACTTCTGACAATCCATGACTACAAAAAGTTTAACCTGGTGTTGTGGGTTTTGAAATACTAACCCAAATCTTGGTTTTCTGATGATTGAGTTTGGCACAGCGTCTGGTGGGCAGCGATCTTCTGGTGGTCGTAGATCTAGATGTTTGAGACCAAGATCTTTTCCCAGCTGAAAATCTATCATGCTGTATAGCAGAAGCTTTTCCCTCATCGCTTTTCTCAATACTTGATAGGCTCTGGTGTTTGCTTCTGTGTTGTAGTTGTCCTTTGTCCAATTCAGAAGGTCAGGTAGATCGTATGGATTGATGTTTCTTAAGTCAGCATCAGCGAAGGTAGACTCTGAATTGTTCTCTCTTCTGACTTTGTAAAGATTGTACCTGACCCTTGGATAGGTTCTTGTGAAGGAGAATTTGCAGAAGATCACTTTTTTGATTTTGTGAATTGAGAAGACGTCTGCTTTGGCTCTTGGCTTTGTTCTTGTGAAGATGTTCTCAAATTCTTCTCTGATCCTTGGATCTGTCACATGATCTATTGGATAGTTTGTCTGAAAGGATTGTTTGTAGAGGTATTTGTATACCACTTCTTCCATTTCTTCATGTGTTGGACTAGGTCGTGGAATTTGTCTTCTGAGACTCTCCATATGTTGAACAACTTCTGCAGCTCTACCAGTTAAGGGAGTTTCTGACAGAGGCTTCAATCCATGTGCCCAGTCAACTTCTTCGGGTTTTGGGGTTTGAAAGGCGTCAAACGCACTTTTCATCAGTTTCTCTGTTGGCTTTGACAATGTTTTCTTCTTCTTAGGTTCCTCTGTCAGTATCCCTTTGCCTTTATCTTTTGTTGTTGTGGCATAACCTGTTGCTTCTGTGGGATTTGAGGTTTGTACTTCAGTAGGTTTGATGGAGGTTGCCTCTGTGGATTTTGACGATTGTGATTTAGAGGACTTTTGTGGCGATGGTTCTGTTGGCTTGACTTGCTCTGTATCCTCTGTTGGAGGTTGTTTGGTGACTTCTTCTGTGAGCTCAGTTTCTGTTGATGAAGTGTTTTCATTGAATCTTCTTGCCATTCTGAAGGCTAAGGTGAACCTGTGCCTTTCTTCTTCTCTCTTCACCATTCGATCACTTATTGTTGTGTGCATCCTTTTCAGAATGTCAGAAGCAGAGGTTGTTGCTCTTTTTGGTTTGGTGGCAATCGACTTTCTTCTGGGTATGGTTTGGGGTGTTTCCACAGAGGTGGGTGTTTTCTCTGTGGTTGGTTCATCTGTTTCTTCTAAAATGATTACCTCAGGGGCGGTTGTTGCCTCTGAGGTTTGCTTATCTGCTTCTGTAGTGTTGGGTTCTTCAGAGGTTGAATCCACAGAGATGGGTGTATTCTCTGTGGTTTGTTGAGTTTGTTGTTGTCGGGTCTGTTCTGGAGGTGCTTGACTCAGAGGTTCTGCGACTATTGGTGGACCTGTAAGTTCTCTGCTTGCAGTTTTCTCTGTAGTTTTCTCCCCCTCAGGATGATCTGATGGACCAGGATGGTCATCATCATCAGAGTCATCCTGACCCTTGTCTGATGTACCCTCTGCTCTGCAGGAAGCATCAGGTTTCATTGGCATTTTGGCTCCAGCAGCGATCAGTTTCGCGCAGACATCATCACAGAGGCCAAGAAGAGTTGCTAGCTCTGCCTCTGTTTTGAATCTCATCCTTCCTACACTTTCTCTGAAATCTTTGACGAAATTAGCATTTGCAGTGGTGAAGGAAAGGATGACTTCTGTTACTTGATTAATCACGTTCTGCCCAAGTTCTGTCAGCTGTGCTCTTGTCATGTAGTCTTTGGGTTGCATCAGCATGGTATTTCGCATGGCTTCTTCTTGAACTTTTTGTAGGGCCTTCTGTAGATCTGCAGGAGTGATGCCCGTTGACACTGAAGTCTGTTTGTTCAATTGATCAAGAAACTTGTTGATGGAGTTCTCAATCGAAGAAGGAGTAATTGTTGCGGCAGAAGTGGTGGATGCGGTAGCAGCAGACTTGATCTGTGAGATGGCAGTTTTCACCTCTGTGGACAGGTTGTCCATTTTGGTGTTCAGGTTTAGTAGTGCCAGTGATGTTGTCTCTGCAAAAGATTTGAAAGAGCTTTGCAACTCTTTCAAGGTTTGGTTCACAGAGGTCTCAAGGGTTTGGAACTCATCCCTTGTGACTTGTGTTCCGGTGGTAACCTCTGGAGGAACACATTCGTCTCCAGAGTGAATCCCTGTTCCTGGGATACCTTCTTTCATTCCTGTTTGTATGTTGAGAATGGAAGGATTTCCTTCTGATCCTTGAGAAGAAACATGAGTTTCAATCCCTACAGAAGTTCTGAGAAGAACATTGTCCAAATCCACTCCAGAGGTGGGTATTGGAATATCCTTCTGTTGACTAGGAGACTTGTCTAGAGTCTCTTTGTCTTTGTGCTCTCTACTTCTCTCTGAAAGAAGTGTGGGTCTTAATAAGTGCGTGTCAGAGGAAACAAATTCCTCTGTAGGGTGTTCTTGTGTGATCCGGGGCGATTGAACACGAACATTAGGTGAGTCTCTTTGAGGAGACTCCCTAGGAATGGATTCCCCGGTTTCTGTGGGCACAGGGGTTGAAAGAGTAACCTCTGGCTGGATGGGTTGGGTTGGGATCGAGCTGTGCTGCTCTTTTTCAATAACTCCTTCTGCAGCTAGACCTGCGGAGTTAGAAATGTGGGTTGCACTGGGAGGGGGTGATTGATGTGTGCCTTCTTCAACTTCGGCATCTTTTCTTGTTTCTTCTTCTGGTTCTGTGGAAGTTCCTGGTTCTGTGCAAAATGAGTCATACATGTGATGAGATCCGTATAATCCCATGACATGCGGATGATAGAGACCTTTTCGTATCCAGATAGCCTCTTCTTCATCTGAATCTACCTCTGAGATTTCTATCCCTTTTTCTGTGGTTTCTTCTACAACCGTTGCCTCTGTAACTTTAGTTGTATTCCACTCAGCTTCGATTTGTTCTGTTTCTTCTGAAGCTTGGTTTGGACTTCTTCTGTGGACGTCCAATCCTTGAATGAAAGGGTTTTGTAAAATCACAGGGGTTTCGGCTGGTTGATTTCTGGGTGTTGTGTCATCTTCGTGTAGATGTGTGTCAATGCCAGAAATGAAGAAATCTTGTTCTTCTGGAGTGTGGTGGTCGAGAGGTTGTGCCGTCCACCCTGCTGTATTAAGGGTGTTTGCAATTTCGGGGTTCTGTAGGAAATCATTCAGGTCTCCTTGGTGAGCAAATCTATCTGGAGATTGATATGGTGATTGATATCCTTCTTCTGTCATTCCTACTTCTGCATCTTCTTCTTCTGCAGTCTCTCCCTCTATGATTTCCTCTTCTGCAATGGTAAACAACTTTTTAAGTGTTTTACCATGCTTCTTTTTGGTTTTCCTCCTTTTTGGTTTTGGTGCCCCTTCCTCTGTTGATTTGGATCTCTTCTTTTTCTGTTTTGTGAAAAGGGGAGGTGCAGATGAGCCAATCTCTGTGGCATGGGGAGGTGAAGGTCTATCTTCTGCAGTGCTTGTTGATGTGCCTTCTGCAGTTTTTCTCTTCTTAGCTTTTGGAGTAGAAGCAGAGATCTTTGCTGAAGATTTCTTTCCCATTATTTCTGCGCGTTTGGCTATGAAGCTGAGCTGAATAGCCATATGTTTTGCTAACTTGTTATCCTTTTCTGCTTGAGTGGAAAGAGGTTTTGCTATCATTGTTCCTAGGGGAACACCTAAACGCGGGGGTGTCATAGGACTCGGTTTTGGAGTTCTATGATCGCGTATATACTCTTTCTTAAGGGATATGTTCGATGCGTAGCGCAGAAGTTTCTTTGACAGAGGTCTGCAGTGTGAGTAGCCATCAGCATGATCAGTGGGGGTATTTTTGTTCATCGGGAACTGTTTGGGAGTTGGCCCTTCCATTGGCCAATTTTGGATTAGCAGCAGAGGTTCGAACTAAACTCCCAATATTCTTTGGAATTGCAGAGGTGGTAGAAAGTTGGGATCGTTCTCTTTGACCCTTTTTGAGTTGTTCTTTCTGTCGATGGTGTTTATGATCTCTTGCATCATTATGGTCGCATAATCTAGTGGAAGATCATAGTAAACCCCGTACATGATGCTCAAGATTTGATGTGAGCTCTGGTCAATACTCCCTATCTTTCCTGTCAAGCATCTGTTAAGAATAGAGAACAAAGTGTTCCACAGAGGTGGTAATCGGCCTCTGCGGAAGTCATTTCTCTTCCGTAGTTGGGTGTTGTACCCAAGCATTTCCACGAATCTACAGAGCTCTTCGTCTGTTGGTTGCTCTGCATAACTTTTCAATCCCAGAAGACCCCTTGTTGGTAGGTTGAATTCAAGTGAGAACATTGTTCTGTTGAACTTGATTTCAAGATGCTCAGTTTTATCAGGTCTTGAAATGTACCCTTTGATAAGAGAATCGTCTTTATCAAATCGGCAGCTTTGCCAAAATTGGTTCAAATAACGAACTGGTATTCTGTTAGGGGTTCTTGATAGTAGAGGGAAAAGGATATGGTTTTCCATGATGTTCAGAAGTATGGCATGGGCTTCGCCGAAAGTAGTGGGTGAGGGGACCAAATAGCAGTTGTTGGATTTAATAGGAAGAGTGGCTTCGAAATGATCCTTAGCTATGAAGTTTTGCAAGTGTGTTGTCGGAGCAAAGTTTGCGGAATCCCCGGAATCTTGTTGTTCAATATCTCTTGCAAGGCTAGGGTTTTCAGAATGTTCTGAATGAGCAGGGGAGTTTTCCGTTGAGTTCGCCGGAGAGAGTTCAGAGGATGTAGCTCGAGAAGATGAAGCCATTTGCAAGTGTTTTGCAGGGTATCGCCGGAGAAGAAGATGAGAGTTTGTAAAAGGTTTTATGAGAGGGTAAGGTTTGTTTTTATAGGATGGTAAAACGGTAGACTTCGAAAGGGTAAAGTATATGGCAATGGATTAAAGTTTGGAATCCGCACTCGAGTTTGAGCGGCGGGTTCAACTTACCAAAAAAAAACGTTCCATGTTTGCCCAATGAAAATGGGACACGTAGGCCATGTCAGAAAATGACAGGACGTCGTGCGCGGCCCATTAATGCTAGGCGCGTGGAGTTGTTCTTAGCCATATGAGTTTCACTCGCAGAAAAAGTAACCGTTAATACTACAGAGATGCCCAAGTAATCAGATTGACAGAGCTTCTGTAGTTTACAGAGGCTCTGTGATCTTGAAAATCTTTGATGGTTATCCCTTTTTCATATATCTCATTGTTATCATGACTTCTGTGGGGTTCTTCTTTAACCAAAACATTTGTAAAAGCATTGGAGAGGATAAAATCGGATTTTTGTGAAGAAATTTGCTTCGCAGAGGTTTTGTGGCTCTGTTGGAACTTGTAGAAGTTCTGTGAGGGCCAGCAGAAGCTCTATGAGAGAAAAAATCTCATAAAAAGAATTTTATTCGTATTTTTGATCATCCAATTTTTGATTTGGTTTAAGAGATGTTTTTCGGACATATTTGAAAGTTTGTGTCCGAGAAAACTGTTTATAAAAAACGGTTTGTTCGAGAAGGTCATGGTCTGCTTTTTCGGTTTCCGAGATAACATTCCAAAAGATCGACAGAAGGTTAATTTGTGATCACAGAGCATATTTCCTGCAGAAGCTCTGTTGAGCTCAGCAGAAGCTCTATGACCTTAAATTTCTCCTAATTCGAATTTTGTGAAACTTTTTGAGCTTTTGATTTTTGAGATGTTATTCACAGTATATTTAGGACATATTTGACAATTCTTGTCCTAGAAAATTGTTTTCCAAAAACCTTTTGTGCGAGAGACATACCTTTTGGTTCTTCTGTTCTCGGCAGTTTTGTCTTTCTTCTGTCGATGGAGAATTATCGACATTCTTCTTCGGCTTTCCTTTGAGAGATTTACCTCTGTAGATCATCTCAGGGCCCCTTTTGCTCCCCCTTGATCTAATCTCTTATGTAGATCAAGAATTTTCCTTTTGCTCCCCCTTGATCTAATCACCTCTATACTGAACTTGATCTCACAAAGACTATCCAAGAACTGACTTATACTGAACAGATTATGTTGTAATCCTTCCACATAAAACACTTTCTGAATGGTTAAATCTCCTTTTGTTAAATCACCATAGCCTCTAACTTGTCATTTACTGTTATTGCCAAAGTTAACTGCTCCTCCATCTTTTTCTGTGAAATTTGTCAATGAAGACTTGTGACCTGTCATGTGTCTTGATGCTCATGAGTCTAAAAACCACACATGACAGCCCTGCAAAAATAGTTAGTTAGATTTAGGTACCCATATCAGAATGGGTCCTTTTTTGTTAGCTTCAAAAACATATTTAACAAAAGTGCCTTTAACTTTCCATTCATAATTTTCTTTTAAGCACCATTTTCCTTTTATTTTTATGAAATCAGAACATCTTCTGTTTACAAAATTGTTTCTTTTCATTTTGAAAACTTTAGGTTGAGACTTAGAAACATTTTCAGTTTTCTTTTCTTTTGACTGGGATTGAGAAATATTTACAGTCTTCTTTTCTAAATTCTGTTTTGCTTTAGAATTGAAAGATGTTTTAGAATTTGGAGTTTTCTGAGAAAGTTGAAATGATTAACTACCACATTGAACACATTTAAGATGTCTTCTTGCATGAAACAACAAATCTGAATGAAAAGAATTTTCATTTTTATTGATAGTATTCAGATTACATTTGCATCTATTACAAGAACTACTAGCTTTGAGTTCAGAAGTAGTATTCAACAAAATCTTCTCAATCAAGTCATCTTTCCTTTTGCACTCTTCCTATTCTGAAACATTTAACTTTGCAGAATTAGTAGATGATTTTGATGATTCACTATGCTCAAAAGTACTTGATTCATTAAAGAATTCCTTATTCTTTTCTAAGGCTTTAATCTTAAAAAGACCGTACTCAGCCTTTAACTTCTCAAGTACTTCTATTTTCAAGATATAACTTTTATTTTCTTTTAAGGCTTCTTCAAGTTTAATGTAACGACCCGGTTTCCCAATCATACAATAAATAACATATATTGCATAACATCGTTACATTCATAACAAAATACATAATAATTCACATTTGGTCCCAATGTCTCGAAACTATACAATACAAAAACGTAAACATATCCTAGTCTTCGTCAGCTATCAACCGCCTCCTATGACCTTCACTGGATCTCTTTCTTTTGTATATGTCAGGGGTTTGCAATTTAAAAACATTTTATAGTCACACTTCCTTGGCACCGGTATGACAGTATGTGTAATGGGCATCTCATCTTCCAGACTAGGATCTGGTATTCCAGTTTCTGTGTGACGAGTTCTATCGAACATAGCTTGTATATTGGCTTGAAGTCTTCCCATTTCCACCGTCAAATCATTTCGTGTAACAAATTCGGTACCTCGCCCCTGAACTCTACCTCCAGTTCTGCCCCTACCTCTTTCTCCCCCTCTTCCCCTTCCTCCGGTTGTTGGGTTTATTCTATTCGGATTTTCTCCTCCTTCCCGATTCGTTTCTCTAGTACCACTTGCCATTCTGTTGATTCAGACAAGGTTAATATACACATAAGCACATACCCCATATAACAAGGTATTCCAGTTCAAACATGCACCTGTAAGATCACAATTACACTGGCCAGGTGTAATCTGAAATTACCTTACATGATGTTCTTTCTACCTTTTTATATTTAATATCCCAAGGTTCTATAATAATAGGGACATCCTACTTCACATGCAGTTTAAGTCTAGGTACAAATACTAATACCAAAATCCCTTAAACTAGGGCTCTGATACCATCTGTAACGACCCGGTTTCCCAATCATACAACAAATAACATATATTGCATAACATCGTTACATTCATAACAAAATACATAATAATTCACATTTGGTCCCAATGTCTCGAAACTATACAATACAAAAACGTAAACATATCCTAGTCTTCGTCAGCTATCAACCGCCTCCTATGCTTTGTTCTTCCCTTTGCTAACAAAAGAACCTTGACCTGGAATACATATTTTTGAAAAGAAAATGAGGGTTAGACCAAAAGGTCTAGTTAGATAATCCCTGTCAGTTTAGAAATCCTTTTTATAAAACACACGTATACCACAAAGATTAAATACCAAGCAAGACTCGTGCATCGTATTCCTCTCCTCATTCCCATGGCCAAATTAGTTGGTTGCAAGCCAACTAATCACTTAACTTCATTGTACGACTGTTGGAGCCCAGATACACTTAATCAAGATTAACAATCTGTTAGTGGAGTTTAGAGTTTGATGCGGAAGCGTATTAAACTAACAGATATGTTTGATAGATATTAGAACGCACATATATAAAGAAAACAGTAAGGAATAAAAAGGATTTCTTGAACAGTTACTGTTATTCAATATATAATAAGAACAACGAAGAACAGATTAAGAACTGTTGGTGTGTGTGTGAATATAACACTCGGATATTTGACAATAAAGCTTGAGAGTATTAGTGATTCCTTGTGTATTCGTCGTTAGGAAGATCTCAACATGAGACTTCCTTTTATACTACTCTTAGAAGACTATGAAGTTGGTCACTGTTCCTTTTACGGCATGAATAGTAAACTGGATGGTGTGAACAGTGGACTGGATGGTGTGAGCAGTTGTTTGAGCCATGCGCATTTAATGGAGCAGATGTACTATTGGTAAATGCATTAAATGGCGCAGACGTCTATTTTGTACCATGCCCTATTGAGTCCACTCAGAGCTTGACACGTGTTTTGACAGTACTTTTCCATGCAAGTTGATGAACGTATCCAGTAATATCTTCCAAGTCTTCATAGCAGACCACAGAGGCTCTGTAAGGCATTACAGAGGTTCTATGGTCTGACCTTCTGTGGAGCAGTCCACTTGTTTCCGAGTTGATCTTCTTCTTGCGCACTATAGAGGTTCTGTGATTACCTCTGTAGCTTCTGTGGCTTTCTGGACTTGATCTTCTGGAAGAAGTGGCAGAGCCTCTGTGAGAGGCTTTTCTATACTTAGCCTATTTTTCACTACTTCTAAGTATTTCTATGATTAGGAAGATTGAAGCTAACAACGACAATTACAGCCAACAACACCGTACAACATTTACAGCAAAAACTCCACCGACTATTAGTTCGCCTAACGTATACTCGTGTAGTGCAATATACATATAAATACAATATATATCTCAATATATCATATTGTCATTTATAAACACGTCATCACTTTTCAACCACATATCCATTTTAATATAAACACATAATCACACATCTATCACATACCCAATCCACACACATATACATATTCCAGTTGAAAACGTTTTAAAGTAAAACTCACCGGTTTGCTTAACCAAAATGCTTCCAAACCTATCTCAAAACGGCACAGCTTTCACTCCAAATCCAAAGAATCTGAAACAAATATATACAAGTATCTCCTTACTAAAAGAACACAAAAGATATACTTAACAGGCTATGAACTCTGGATAAGTCTACCTAATTCTCATCCTCAAAATGATCAAACAGCTATAGTTCCCGGACAGCACAAAACAACCCAGACAACCCAACCTTTCCGGACAACAAGACCAATCCGGACGACACAACTTTCCGGATAGCAAGGCAATCCGGATACCATCCGGTATCCCATTCCATCCGGAAACTTAAAGAAAAGGGGTACTTACCGGGTGAGACTCGTCTGGACACCATCAACAAGGCTACCCGGACACCTTCATATTGTGTCCGGAAACCTCTGTCGGTTTGGTCCATTTTACCCAGAAATTGACTGAAATTAACCTAAATCATGAAATCGACTATTCTACTCCGATAGGAACTATCTATTATCAATTACACACATAAATTGTAAAGGAACATACCTTAATATCTCTTCAAAGCACACCAAATGATGTCTTAACCACAAGACTCTTTCTTTTCTTCTTCTTAGCTCCAAGAACACACACACATACACTTAAACTGATATTTTCTGATTTTGATAATATCTGGACTTCTAAAGGGCTAATATCAAACCCAAATTACATTTTAGACCTTAGCCTATTCAACAATGACCCAAACACCCTTAACTTATAATTTAACCCAATCTTACCCTAAAATCCAACATTAAGTTAACTTTATTTAACGGAAAGGGATTTTTAACTAACGAACTTACCCGGGGTATTACATTATCTCCCCCTTAAAAGAATTCCGCCCCGGAATTCGGTTAGGCGAAAAGGTATGAACACTTATCACCACTACTTAGAACTCAATCAAAACCATAGAAACTAACAAAATAGACACCCCACACCTATCTATATCTCTAACATAGATACGCAACAAAAGAATGGAAATACTAATAATCATTTTACACCGAAGTCATATAACACTTTAGCACGTATAGAGTTTGCTAGAATATACCTGTAACCTCCTCCGGAATTTCCTCTACTTCTTGAGCCGTCATTTGGAAGATTCGACCCTTTGCTTTCGGTACTTCAGACCTTTGTATCTCTCCTGGCCTAACACCCGTTGGTCTCACCGTCATACTACCCTGCTGTACTTTCCATCGTGGACAGTCTGACTGAATATGATCAGGGGAATTGCAAACGAAACAGAATCGAGTTACGTGACAGTCTTTAGCAATGTGACCAGTCTTCCCACATTTGTAACATTTTCGGGAGTCCACATAACAGTTCCCTTGATGAACACGGTTGCATTTTGGACATGGTCTTTCAGCTGGTATGAAAGGTGAATGACTATCAAACCTCGGGGATTCGTATTCCTCCAAATCGTACGTCATTTCTTCTAATTTTCTTTTCCCAGCACTCTTATCACCAACGTCTCTCCTATTATCTCGTTCCACATTTTTTGCGGCATCTACTGCGGCTGAGAAGGTATCAGGTCCTTTTGCAATAACTAGCTTTCTAATTTCTGAATTTAACCCGAAAATAAACCTTTCCATCTTCAGAGCCTCCGTGGCAACATAGTACTCCGCAAAGCGAGACTTCTCCAGAAAGCGAGCGGTGTAATCCCTAACCGATAAACTTCTCTGATGTAGGTTCATGAATTCCTCTTACATCTGTCTAACTGCTGCTTGAGGACAAAACTGTACTTTGAAAGCTGTTGTGAATTCGTCCCAAGTAAAAGTTGAGTATACATCAGATCCTCTAGAGGTAATATGAGCCTCCCACCAAAATAGAGCATTTGCCTTCAACATCGGGGTTCCGTATAGCACTTTATCTTCTTCTGCACACTTGCTGGTCCTGAAGATAGCTTCTATCTCTTTCAGCCACCACATGGCCTTCACTGGATCTCTTTCTTCTGTATATGTCGGGGGTTTGCAATTTAAAAACATTTTATAGTCACACTTCCTTGGCACCGGTATGACAGTATGTGTAATGGGCATCTCATCTTCCAGACTAGGATCTGGTATTCCAGTTTCTGTGTGACGAGTTCTATCGAACATAGCTTGTATATTGGCTTGAAGTCTTCCCATTTCCACCGTCAAATCATTTCGTGTAACAAATTCGGTACCTCGCCCCTGAACTCTACCTCCAGTTCTGCCCCTACCTCTTTCTCCCCCTCTTCCCCTTCCTCCGGCTGTTGGGTTTATTCTATTCGGATTTTCTCCTCCTTCCCGATTCGTTTCTCTAGTACCACTTGCCATTCTGTTGATTCAGACAAGGTTAATATACACATAAGCACATACCCCATATAACAAGGTATTCCAGTTCAAACATGCACCTGTAAGATCACAATTACACTGGCCAGGTGTAATCTGAAATTACCTTACATGATGTTCTTTCTACCTTTTTATATTTAATATCCCAAGGTTCTATAATAATAGGGACATCCTACTTCACATGCAGTTTAAGTCTAGGTACAAATACTAATACCAAAATCCCTTCAACTAGGGCTCTGATACCATCTGTAACGACCCGGTTTCCCAATCATACAACAAATAACATATATTGCATAACATCGTAACATTCATAACAACATACATAATAATTCACATTCGGTCCCAATGTCTCGAAACTATACAATACAAAAACGTAAACATATCCTAGTCTTCGTCAGCTATCAACCACCTCCTATGCTTTATTCTTCCCTTTGCTAACAAAAGATCCTTGACCTGGAATACATATTTTTGAAAAGAAAATGAGGGTTAGACCAAAAGGTCTAGTGAGATAATCCATGTCAGTTTAGAAATCCTTTTTATAAAACACACGTATACCACAAAGCTTAAATACCATGCAAGACTCGTGCATCGTATTCCTCTCCTCATTCCCATGGCCAAATTAGTTGGTTGCAAGCCAACTAATCAATTAACTTCATTGTACGACAATTACAGCCAACAACACCGTACGACAATTACAGCCAAAACTCCACCGACTATTAGTTCGGCTAACGTATACTCGTGTAGTGCAATATACATATAAATACAATATATATCTCAATATATCATATTGTCATTTATAAACACGTCATCACTTTTCAACCACGTATCCATTTTAATATAAACACATAATCACACATCTATCACATACCCAATCCACACACATATACATATTCCAGTTGAAAACGTTTTAAAGTAAAACTCACCGGTTTGCTTAACCAAAATTCTTCCAAACCTATCTCAAAACGGCACAGCTTTCACTCCAAATCCAAAGAATCTGAAACAAATATATACAAGTATCTCCTTACTAAAAGAACACAAAAGATATACTTAACAGACTATGAACTCTGGATAAGTCTACCTGATTCTCATCCTCAAAATGATCAAACAGCTATAGTTCCCGGACAGCACAAAACAACCCGGACAACCCAACCTTTCCGGACAACAAGACCAATCTGGACGGCACAACTTTCCGGATAGCAAGGCAATCTGGATACCATCCGGTATCCCATTCCATCCGGAAACTTAAAGAAAATGGGTACTTACTGGGTGAGACTCGTCCGGACACCATCAACAAGGCTACCCGGACACCTTCATACTGTGTCCGGAAACCTCTGCCGGTTTGGTCCATTTTACCCAGAAATTGACTGAAATTAACCTAAATCATGAAATCGACTATTCTACTCCGATAGGAACTATCTATTATCATTTACACACATAAATTGTAAAGGAACATACCTTAATATATCTTCAAAGCACACCAAATGATGTCTTAACCACAAGACTCTTTCTTTTCTTCTTCTTAGCTCCAAGAACACACACACATACACTTAAACTAATATTTTCTGATTGTGATAATATCTGGACTTCTAAAGGGCTAATATCAAATCCAAATTACATTTTAGACCTTAGCCTATTCAACAATGACCTAAACACCCTTAACTTATAATTTAACCCAATCTTACCCTAAAATCCAACTTTAAGTTAACTTTATTTAACGGAAAGGATTTTTAACTAACGAACTTACCCGGGATATTACATTATCTCCCCCTTAAAAGAATTCCGTCCCGGAATTCGGTTAAGCAAAAAGGTATGAACGCTTATCACCACTACTTTGAACTCAATCAAAACCATAGAAACTAACTGAATAGACACCCCACGCCTATCTATATCTCTAACACAGATAAGCAACAAAAGAACGGAAATACTAATAATCATTTTACACCGAAGTCATATAACACTTTAGCATGTATAGAGTTTGCTAGAATATACCTGTAACCTCCTCCGGAATTTCTTCTGCTTCTTGAGCCATCATTTGGAAGATTCGACCCTTTGCTTTCGGTACTTCAGACCTTTGTATCTCTCATGGCCTAACACCCGTTGGTCTCACCGTCATACTACCCTGCTGTACTTTCCATCGTGGATAGTCTGACTGAATATGATCAGGGGAATTGCAAACGAAACAGAATCGAGTTACGTGACAGTCTTTAGCAATGTGACCAGTCTTCCCACATTTGTAACATTTTCGGGAGTCCACATAACAGTTTCCTTGATGAACACGGTTGCATTTTGGACATGGTCTTTCAGCTGGTCTGAAAGGTGAATGACTATCAACCCTCGGGGATTCGTATTCCTCCAAATCGTACGTCATTTCTTCCAATTTTCTTTTCCCATCACTCTTATCACCAACGTCTCTCCTATTATCCCGTTCCACATTTTCCGCGGCATCTACTGCGGCTGAGAAGGTATCGGGTCCTTTTGCAATCACTAGCTTTCTAATTTCTGAATTTAACCCGAAAATAAACCTTTCCATCTTCAGAGCCTTCGTGGCAACATAGTACTCCGCAAAGCGAGACTTCTCCAGAAAGCGAGCGGTGTAATCCCTAACTGATAAACTTCTCTGATGTAGGTTCATGAATTCCTCTTCCAGCTGCCTAACTGCTGCTTGAGGACAAAACTGTCCTTTGAAAGTTGTTGTGAATTCGTCCCAAGTAAAAGTTGAGTATACATCAGATCCTCTAGAGGTAATATGAGCCTCCCACCAAAATAGAGCATATGCCTTCAACATCGCGGTTCCGTATATCACTTTATCTTCTTCTGCACACTTGCTGGTCCTGAAGACAACTTCTATCTCTTTCAGCCACCTCATGGCCTTCACTGGATCTCTTTCTTCTGTATATGTCGGGGGTTTGCAATTTAAAAACATTTTATAGTCACACTTCCTTGGCACCGGTATGACAGTATGTGTAATGGGCATCTCATCTTCCAGACTAGGATCTGGTATTCCAGTTTCTGTGTGACGAGTTCTATCGAACATAGCTTGTATATTGGCTTGAAGTCTTCCCATTTCCACCGTCAAATCATTTCGTGTAACCAATTCGGTACCTCACCCCTGAACTCTACCTCCAGTTCTGCCCCTACCTCTTTCTCCCCCTCTTCCCCTTCCTCCGGCTGTTAGGTTTATTCTATTCGGATTTTCTCCTCCTTCCCGATTCGTTTCTCTAGTACCACTTGCCATTCTGTTGATTCAGACAAGGTTAATATACACATAAGCACATACCCCATATAACAAGGTATTCCAGTTCAAACATGCACCTGTAAGATCACAATTACACTGGCCAGGTGTAATCTGAAATTACCTTACATGATATTCTTTCTACCTTTTTATATTTAATATCCCAAGGTTCTATAATAATAGGGACATCCTACTTCACATGCAGTTTAAGTCTAGGTACAAATACTAATACCAAAATCCCTTAAACTAGGGCTCTGATACCATCTGTAACGACCCGGTTTCCCAATCATACAACAAATAACATATAAGGCATAACATCGTTACATTCATAACAAAATACATAATAATTCACATTCGGTCCCAATGTCTCAAAACTATACAATACAAATACGTAAACATATCCTAGTCTTCATCAGCTATCAACCGCCTCCTATGCTTTATTCTTCCCTTTGCTAACAAAAGATCCTTGACCTGGAATACATATTTTTGAAAAGAAAATGAGGGTTAGACCAAAAGGTCTAGTGAGATAATCCCTGTCAGTTTAGAAATCCTTTTTATAAAACACGCGTATACCACAAAGATTAAATACCAAGCAAGACTCGTGCATCGTATTCCTCTCCTCATTCCCATGGCCAAATTAGTTGGTTGCAAGCCAACTAATCAATTAACTTCATTGTACGACAATTACAGCCAACAACACCGTACGACAATTACAGCCAAAACTCCACCGACTATTAGTTCGGCTAACGTATACTCGTGTAGTGCAATATACATATAAATACAATATGTATCTCAATATATCATATTGTCATTTATAAACACGTCATCACTTTTCAACCACATATCCATTTTAATATAAACACATAATCACACATATATCACATACCCAATCCACACACATATACATATTCCAGTTGAAAACGTTTTAAAGTAAAACTCACCGGTTTGCTTAACCAAAATGCTTCCAAACCTATCTCAAAACGGCACAGCTTTCACTCCAAATCCAAAGAATCTGAAACAAATATATACAAGTATCTCCTTACTAAAAGAACACAAAATATATACTTAACAGGCTATGAACTCTGGATAAGTCTACCTAATTCTCATCCTCAAAATGATCAAACAGCTATAGTTCCCGGACAGCACAAAACAACCCGGACAACCCAACCTTTCCGGACAACAAGACCAATCCGGACGGCACAACTTTCCGGATAGCAACGCAATCCGGATACCATCCGGTATCCCATTCCATCCGGAAACTTAAAGAAAAGGGGTACTTACCGGGTGAGACTCGTCCGGACACCATCAACAAGGCTACTCGGACACCTTCATACTGTGTCCGAAAACCTCTGTCGGTTTGGTCCATTTTACCCAGAAATTGACTGAAATTAACCTAAATCATGAAATCGACTATTCTACTCCGATAGGAACTTTCTATTATCAATTACACACATAGATTGTAAAGGAACATACCTTAATATCTCTTCAAAGCACACCAAATGATGTCTTAACCACAAGACTCTTTCTTTTCTTCTTCTTAGCTCCAAGAACACACACACATACACTTAAACTGATATTTCTCGTTGTGATAATATCTGGACTTCTAAAGGGCTAATATCAAACCCAAATTATATTTTAGACCTTAGCCTATTCAACAATGACCCAAACACCCTTAACTTATAATTTAACCCAATCTTACCCTAAAATCCAACTTTAAGTTAACTTTATTTAACGGAAAGGGATTTTTAACTAACGAACTTACCCAGGGTATTACATTTAAAGTCAACATCACAAAAATCATTTTCAAGTTCATCAAAACTTTTTCTTAATTCTTCAAATTCTTGATTAACCTGTTTAAATCTATTTTCAAGATATGAAAAACTTTCTGACTTTGACTCAGAACTTTCAGTTGACTCAAAATTCTGACTAACAGGCTCATAATTCTGACTAGAGGACTCAGAATTCTGACTAACTGTTTCAGAATTCTCTTTGTTTTCAGAAACCCTACATGCTTCATTAAAGAATACATTCTCAATGTCAGTATAGGAGAAACTTGGTTGTTTGTCTTTATAACTGACATTCAGAGAATCATACTTGAATTTAGCAGTATTGTATCTTTGTTTCTCTTCAGTTGGTTTTGAAATTTCTTTCTTAACCTTGTCTTCTGAAATTTCTGATTTTTCAACTTTTGGTTCAGAAATGGTTTCCTTTTCTTTTTCAGAACTTGATTTCTTTAAATTTTCAGAACTTGTTATTGAACTTGTAAAAACTTCAACCAAATCTGGGATTTCTGGTTTAGGACCTTTTAGTTCCTCAAAATCATAAAGATTTATTGGAGCCTTTTTCAGAATAGCATTTTCTTCTAAACCTAATCCCATTTTTGGATTATAAAACCTTGTATCTTTGACATTGCTTGTGAGAAGACTTAAAGTCTGTTGAGTTTGACCTCTTTTCAGATTAAGATCTTCAAATTCTTTACTCTTTTTCATCAAGCAACATATCCACTTTAATGTGTAAATCACCATTTTCACCATTTACTTCTGAAAGTTCATCTTGTAATTCAGATATCTTTTTCAAAAGTTCAGAATTCTCTTTTCTGACTTCTTGTTTCTCAACCTCAGTTTCTTCAAATCTTACTTTAATCATTTCCTTTTCTAATCTAAATTTGTTAACCATAATACTTTCACCTTTAATTTTTTTTTGAGGTTGACAAATTCAGATTTCATGATTCCAATTTGAATCATTAAATCAATTTCAAGACTAGAGTGTACCTCAGCAGAAGACTCATAACCTCCTTCTTCATAGTCTGAATCATCTTCATCACCCATTTTGGCCATGTAACTCTGCATTTGTGAGAAGTAAATGCAGTTCTCTTCATCAGATGAGTAGTATAGCCAATTTTCTTGTTCAGCAAGAAGTGCAATCCCACTATCTTTGGTTTTGGCCAACTGAGCTTTATTTGCATAGTACTCATAGTCTTTGACAACCTTCACTTTACACTCTCTGGCAAAGTGACCAGGTTTTCCACACTTGAAACATAGATCCTTCTCTTTCTTCTCTTCCTACTCTTCTCTCTTCTCATACCTATTTTCTTCTCTATCTTCCTTCTTCTTATATCTCTCTTCTGAGCTCCCCTGTCCATCTCTTCTGAACTTACCCTCAACATACTTCTTCTTTCCATATCTTTTATTGAAGGATTTAGTCAACAAGGCCAGTTTCTCTGCTATCAACTTGATATCAGCATCCTCATCAGATCCTTCTTCCTTTTCAGATTCCTCTTCTAATTTTGGAATCTCAGACAGAAACACAAACTTTTTTGTTGTCTTGTTGATCTTGGATTTTCTATCAGAAAGCAAAGCTAATTGATCAGAAACAATTTTCTTTTCTTCAACAACCAGTTTAACCGAATCTTCATGTTGATTTAAAATACAAAACAAGTCATTCAGATCTTCTTCACACATATCTTTGTTCATCTGAAGACTTATAGCATAAGATGACCACTCTGTATTGAGACAATTCAGAAATTTATGGTTGATTTCTGATTTGGTTTTCTTCAGCCCATTCCTTCTGAGATCGTTCAATAATGAACAAAACTTATTGTATTTTTGAATTGTAGAAACCAGGATTGATCTTACAATGCAATTATCAAACAAGAACACAATCAAACAGTAAAAGAATAGAGAATTAGAGTCGAAAGATTTGTATTCATTGAAGAACATATTACAGATCTAGAGAGAGAATCTCTCAAAGATTATAAAGACTGAATACGAAAGTGTTCCAAAAGTTAGTTAGCTTTCAGTTGCTAACATCTATATATATCGTAACAGAAATGCTAAAGCTACAATACATTTACAATACAAACCATTAGAACAATTACACGTGTTCTAATATGCTA
The DNA here is from genome assembly GCA_033807775.1 of Saussurea involucrata. Classification (NCBI taxonomy): domain Eukaryota; kingdom Viridiplantae; phylum Streptophyta; class Magnoliopsida; order Asterales; family Asteraceae; genus Saussurea; species Saussurea involucrata. The sequence continues at coordinate 219,054,154 of CM066321.1, read as the reverse complement.
GCTAATAACTGAATTACAATAAAGAGAAAATGTCTAAGACATAAGTTCTGAACCACTAGTTCAGAACTTCTGAACCTTCTTCTGATTAGGCATACTCAGAATCTATACTTGAGCACATGACATTTTCATCTTCACATTCAGAACTTCTGAGTCTCCTACTCAGAACTCTAAGCCTTCTATTCAGATTTCAACACTTAGGTTTTTGACAAACTCTAGATCTAACACTCGTAGGGTTCGATCACTATTTGATCTATGGGCACTATTCGGCTTGATTCAGCAGAGTTTGCTTGTTCTGCCATTGTTGCAGGTTTCAGGGTTTGAAGAACACGAGGAAGGTTTTGAACAAAGGAGGGAAGATTTTGAAGGTTTGAATACTTAGAAGGCGTAAGAAATGAAATGGGTCAAAGGAATGGGTATTTATACTCAAAATATATGGCTAGATAACCATCGTAGGTACTGTAGGCACTTGAGTGTCAGATAGTGGAACGGCCTCTACAGTAGTACGTGGAAACATCTAACGGTTGGTCTTTCAATCAGAAAATGCCACGTGGATTTTGAGTCTGACAACTTTTGGGCAATAGAACCGTCACGGTTAGAGATATGTGGGTGACATGTGGTTGACGCTCAAGAAATAACTCGCATCTCTGATGACCATTATCAGAGAAATGGCAGAGCTCTGGTGGAACTCTCAGCATATTTTGTCTCTGGTGAGTGATTTTGTCCATTCTTTCAAGTAACCCAAAGTGTTTCACCTTTACCCTAAAATCATTTGCAAATCCTGTATCTGATGTGAGAATAGTCAAAGAACGAAAGCAGAACTCTCAGAGATTTCACAGGGTCCTGGTGAACATCATCAGAGGCTCTAGTGAAATGTCAGAGTTCTGGTAAGTTCTTGATTGTCAAAAATGTTTTCATCAGAACAGATTTTCCTTTAAAAAGATTTTCCTTTATGTTCAACGAGCAAAGTCATTTGGATTTGAAATTGTTTTGATTCGTTCCCCCTTAAACCATGCTTATTTTCTTTTTAAGCTCCCCTTAAAATGATGAGCTTAATTGACAGATTTATCTTTTCATCTTTCTCTTTTCTTGCAACTTTTGAAGGAGTAAAGAATATTTACATAGAGAACAAAGAATATACAGATTTGAAATGTACAGAAGAAAAATATTGAAAAAGTATGTTGGCAGAGCTCTGAGATGAAAGTCCGAAGCTCTGGTGAAGTATCCTACCTAACTATTTTGACAGAGCTCTGGGATGAACATCAGAGGCACTGGTGAATTTTAAACAGAGTTAGGAGGACATGTTCAGCATACGCATCTTGCTGATCAAGAAGTTAAATCTCCTTTCATCGAGGGCTTTTGTAAACAAATCAGCAAGTTGGAAGTCGGTTGAAACAAAATACATTTCAATCGTCCCTTTTTCAACATGATCCTTTATAAAGTGGTACCTTATATCGATGTGTTTTGTCTTTGAGTGCTGAACTGGATTAGCTGTAATTGCTATTGCACTCTTGGAGTCACACAAAATTGGGACTTTGTTGAACTCCAGGTCATAGTCTTTGAGCTGTGTTTTCATCCAGATTACTTGAGAGCAACAACTAGCAGCAGAAACATACTCTGCTTCTGCTGTAGAGGTTGATACGCAGTTCTGTTTCTTGGATGTCCAACTCACCAGTTTATCTCCTAGCAATTGACAGCTTCCAGAAGTACTCTTTCTGTCATTCATGCATCCTCCAAAATCTGAATCTGTGTATGCTACAAGCTCAAAACCAGAATTAAGAGGGTACCAGAGACCCAAAAATTGAGTCCATTTGAGATATTTAAAGATGCGTTTGACAGCAGACAAATGGGATTCCTTAGGATTTGCTTGGAATCTGGCACAAAGACAGGTTGCAAACATTATATTAGGTCTGCTTGCAGTTAAATACAATAGTGACCCTATCATGCCTCTATAGTTCTTGACATCCACAGATTGACCTTGAGGATCATGGTCAAGTTTAACTCCAGTGGCAATAGGAGTTTTCATAGGATTTGAGTTATTGAGCTTATATTTTTTCAAAATATCATAGACATATTTTGATTGACTAATAAAGGTGCCTCTGATGGATTGTTTAACTTGTAAACCAAGAAAGAAAGAAAGTTCTCCCATCATGCTCATTTTAAATTCACTTTTCATCAAATCCTCAAACCTGTCACAATATTCCTACCTGGTAGACCCAAAGATAATGTCATCAACATATATCTGTATAAGAATAATATCATTTTTATACCTCCTAATGATTAAGGTTGTATCGACAGTACCTTTTTCGAAATGGTTGACCAACAGAAAATTTGACAGAGTTTCATACCAGGCTCTGGGGGCTTGTTTAAGGCCATACAGAGCTTTATCTAGCTTGTATACGTGATCTGGAAACTCTGAGCTTTCAAAACCAGGTGGTTGTTGGACGTAGACTTCTTCTTGGAGTTTGCCATTCCGAAAGGCAGATTTCATATCCATTTGATAGACCTTGAAACCTTTATGGGCAGCATAGGCTAAGAAGATTCTGATTGCTTCTAGCCTAGCCACAGGTGCAAAGGTTTCATCATAATCAATACCTTCTTCTTGGCAGTATCCCTTGGCAACCAACCGTGCTTTGTTTCTGATGATAATACCATCCTCATCTTTCTTGTTTCTGAAAACCCACTTGGTTCCAATAGCGGCTTTATTTTCTGGAAGTGGAACCAAGGACCAAACTTTATTTCTTTCAAATTCCAGAAGCTCCTCTTGCATGGCTTCAATCCAGTTTGGGTCTTCCAGGGCTTCAGAAATCTTCTTCGGCTCAATCATACTTAAGAAGTTCACAAAGAAAGCCTCATTGATTGTTGCAGATCTTGTCTTTACACCATCTTCAACAGCACCTATAATATGATGATGGGGGGTGATCCTTTGTCCATCTGGTCATTGGAGCATGGACAACAGGTGGAGTCTGTGCTTCTGATGGGAAAAGACGTATGTCAGCATCAGAGCTCTGAGGATTGGCACCAGGGCTCTAAGGCACACAGCTCTGGAGAGTGGCTTTATTGCTCTGTGATGTACCAATAGAGCTCTGAGACGGTGAGCTTTCATATAAGGAATTTCTTCCAATATGGGTCACAGGTGGTGATGATGGCTCTTGTTCAGGTTCTCTTAAATCTGATTGTTGTCCCTCATTTCTCTGAATTTGACCTATAGACAGAGAAGTAGATGGTGAAGAATTGGAGGGACCAGTTAGAGATGTACCTGTTAAGTTTTGTTCAGCAGAGTTCTGAGCTTGATTGCCTCTGGTGATATCCTCAGAAGAATCATCATCATCGAACAAATCGTTGAATATCAAGTTGATATCTTCTTCTCTTGTATTTGAAGAGCTAGCCTTCTCTTCAGTCTGTATCCCCTTTGGTGATTTGCAATCAGAGGAACTTGATGATTTTTCATCAAAGGACACATTTATGCTCTCTTGAATGACTCTGGTTCTTGTGTTGTAGACTCTATAGGCTTTAGATGTCAGGGAGTAACCAAAAAAGATTCCCTCATCACCCTTCTTGTCAAATTTACCCAACTGATCTCTGTCATCCAAGATGAAACATTTGCAGTCGAAAACATGAAAGAATTTCACATTTGGCCTTCGGTTGTTGATGAGTTCATAAGGACTCTTTTTGAATCTTTTCACGACAACATCTCTATTCTGGGTAAAACAGGTCGTTGAGACTGCTTCTGCCCAGAAGTTGATAGGAAGAATAGATCCTGCCAACATGGTTCTGGCGGCTTCTACCAGAGTTCTGTTCTTTCTCTCCACAACACCATTCTGTTGGGGAGTTCTGGCAGCTGAGAAGTTCTGGGAGATTCCTTCCTCTGTTAGGTAGGCATCAATTCTGGCATTCTTGAACTCTGTCCCATTATCACTTCTCAACTTTTGGATTTTAAGACCTAACAGAACCTGTATCATCTTGAACAAATTTATCAGAATTTCTGGGACATCAAATTTTACTCTGATGAACTCAACCCAAGTATATTTAGAAAATTCATCTATAAGTACAAGAATATACTTTCTGCCAGATAGACTTTGCACAGAAATTGGACCACAAAGATCCACATGAGGCATATGCAAAGGTCTAGGGAAGTTGTGATCACTTTTTGTTCTGTATGAAGCTCTTTTCAGCTTACCCAATTCACAAGCAGAACAAAGGTGGTATTTGTCAAATTTAAGCGAAGGCAGACCTTTCACTAAGTTGAGTTTCACGAGCTTGTCAAGATTTGAAAAATTCAAGTGAGCAAATCTTTTATGCTAGAGCCAGGAATCTTCCTTATTCAAAGAGACTAAACAGAGTTTTTCTGATTTAGAATTTTGATTAGGATTAAAATTCATTTTGTACAGATTGCCTTTTCTATCGGCTCTTAGAAGCTCTTGACCAGACTCAGAAAGCAACAAAGTACAGTATTTCTTCTTAAAATTGACATCGAATCCATGATCACACAGTTAACTTATGCTAAGCAGATTATGATTTAAGCCTTCAACATAAGCAACTTTTGAAACTGAAACACCACCATTATTTAAGACACCATAACCTCTAATATGTCCCTGTCCATCGCCTCCAAAGGTTACTACACTTCCCATTTTGTCTTTGAATGAAGTCAGCAGCTCTTTGTTGCCTGTCATGTGCCTGGAACATCCTGAATCCAAGTACCAGATCTGCACATGAGGCTTCTGCAAGACAGATTAGTTCTTTTTAGGTACCTATTGCATAATGGGTCCTTTCTGGTTAGGCTTCGGGTTGTTAACAGATTTACCTGCTGGCTTTCCATTCTTTGATGGTCTGCCAGAGGATTTTCTCTGCATATTCTTAGCAGTCTTAGGATTTTTCCTTTCAGATGACTGATTCAGAATACAATGAGGACCATTCAAGAGATTTTGCAGCTTTAACAGAAGTTGAATGCAATTGCAATTGATAGAACATGAAGATGATTGGTGCACATTGTTGTTTCTCTTCAACATCTGTGAATTATATGCCTTTTGAGATTGAAAAACTTTAGGACCAGATGTTTTCACATACATTCTGTCCTGATTTGCTTTCTTAAAATTAGCATTGCTCTTTTGAGCAGATTCCTTGGACCAAAAAGTGTTTCTCCTTTGATTTACTACAGAGTTAGGGATAGGTTGGTCATTGACTTTCCATTTGCCCTTTTGTTCTAGAGTAAATCTGATTGGTTTATAAGCATAGGGAATAGAAGTATGATTTCCATGAATACTCTTGGCTTTTTCTCTTCTCTTCTCTTCTATCTCATCAGAAGAAATAATTCTGATACCCTTGTTTTTGATATCTGGAACTGGTGGAAATCTGGATTGGTTCTTAAAAGGTGTGACAGTTTTCAAAACTCCAGATCCAACAAGTACCTGCTTGGGTTTGTGCAAGACATTCTCTTGTGCACAGTAAATCTGCTCATCCACCTTAGAATCAGAGTCAGAGTCAGAGTCTAAAAAGTCTCTGGTGCCTCTGGCAGAGGTGTGAGATTCTTTGGGTAACTCAGAAATATTTGCTCTGGTGGACTTATACTTTCTCAACTTAGGTTTTAAAGCATCAGATGCAGCATTTTCTTCAAGAACTCTTTTAAGATCCTCTTCAAAAGATGTTCTGTAAGGGAGAAGACTGGGGCTTCAGGGTTGAGCTCACTATGTGTTTTGGCACCAGAGGACTCAACCACAGAAGTAACAGACTTCTGACCCTTAAAAGAGTTAAAGTGAAAATTTTCTTTAGGATCAAGACTTTTGACAGAATCAGGAAATTTGATCTCAGCTTTTCCTTGATCATGAATGAACTTGACAGATGGTTTTGTAACCTTTTCATGACCAAAGGAGTCATAGCTGACATTCCTGAAATTTAGTCTTCTGATTTTTGAAACATCTTAAGTTTTAGCACTTTTGAAAACTGCAGTACCAGAGATCACATTTTCTTGGATTTTTCCAACACAAAAGGCAGAGGACAATGACGTCTTCTTCCTTCCAGTGAAGGGATCAAGGTCTTTGAAACCCAGACCTTGAGTATCCTTTTGAGAATTGATTTTAATATGCACATCTTGTGCATCCTGGTACTTTTTGATAAAAATCTCTTTTCTCTGTAAAGATTGGTGTAAAACCTATATTTCTCATTAAAAATAGTCCTTAAGATCGACAGAGCTAAGCCTTTCGTATTCAGATTTCTTAACCTCTTCTGTCTTTTGCTTTAAAACTTCCTCATATTCCTTACACTTTTTAGAATAAGAATTTTCCTTCTGTTTTTGCAAAAGTTCTAGCTCAGATTTTTCTTTGGAGATCTCTTCCTTCTCCATTTCCAAGAGATTTTTCTCTCTCTTGTAGAAGGACAGATCCTTCTGAGCTAGTTTTCTTAACTCTTTTTTCTTCTAAAAGCTTTTGTTTCAACAGTTGAAATTCTTCAGCGAGTAATGACACATGCATCTCCAGCTCAGAATCTGATTTAGATTCAGAAGTAGTACATATCTTGGCACTAGGTTTAGTGGTCTCCAGCGCTCTGTCATTTGAATCTATCACAGAAAGAGCACATGCATTTTGAGACACATCTGTCTCTGTTGATCTTTCTTGCATCTCTCCAGTCATCCAATCTTGTACTTCCAAACTCTCATCATCAATAGCTACCCCGCAAAAATTGGCTTGCTCTGGTTCGTCATCTGAGGACGAGTTAGAGATCCAATTTTCCATCTCAGCTACATAACTTCTCTCTCTGAAGTTATATTTATACTTGTTTTGATAGTAGTCTTGGTCCTTTACCAGTCTACCCTTACAGTTTGCAGAGAAATGGCCGGGTTTGCCACATCGAAAACATCTTCCATCATTCTGGTTGATGGGCTGGGTAGCATCAGCTTGCTTCTGGAGGGCTGGAGGATTGTACTTCTGTTGTGGTCTCTGCTCTGGTGGAGCTCTGTTGTTATTCTGATGGTGAGGTGCAGCATAACTTCTCTTCTCGTCTTTCTCTTCTCTCTCATATCTTCCTCTTCTATCAAATACTTTGTTACCAAATCTCTTGTTAAACTTTTGAGTTATTAGAGCAAGAGATTGCGCAAACGCATTGATATCCGCATCATCATCTGATGAACTCTCCTCTTCATCACTTTCAGCAATCAAACTTTTCTTTCCCTTTTTTCACATCTTTCTCCTTCTTCTTTTCTCTGCTAGTACTTTCTCTGTTGGACTTTCCTTCAGTGGGAGTTTTTGAGTCAGAGATTAAAGCTATTGGGCCTGCAATGGTGGATTTGCCTTTTTGCTTGACAACATCCTTCTCTTGTGCAGCAAGAGTGCCATACACATCAGTAAGAGACCATGCATCCAAATCTTGGTTAGCTTGTAGAGACATGGATAGATTCAACCATTCATCATTTAGACTTTTCAAGAATAAGACATTGTTATCTTCCTTCAACCGTACAACCCCATATTTCTTACATTTTTTTTATTAAAACATTGAATCTGTTGTAGGTTTGTTGCAGGGTTTCCTCGGGAAGTTCTTCGAAATCATTGTATTCATTAATACATTGGGTCCTTCTATTCTATTGGGTTTTATACCACCTTCGAGTTGATTTAGAAGTTGATCCCAGATTTCTTTTGTAGTAACACATGAGTCTAGTTCTTGGAAAATATCATTCGGAATGGCCATAATCAAAAGTCTAACTGTCTTGAGGTCATTTTCCATTTTGAGCTTTTCTTCCTCAGTAAACCCAGTGGTTTTAACTTCAAAGTGAGCTGGAATCTCAGCAGTAGTTTCTGTTGCGGGTACACAAGGAACCAAAACCATAGGTTGGAATGGTCCATCAGTGACAGATCGCATAAGGTCTCTATCCATTCCATCAAAGAAGTTAACCATCCTAATCTTCCATTGAGGATATTCATCTCTCAGAAGAGTAGGAGGTTTAGTTAGAGAACCAGCCGTATAGATAGCATTTATGTTGTTGTTAGACATCTTTTCAAAAAACAGAGTACGAAGGTTTGGAAAGATTTTAAAAGCGTTTTAAACAGAAAGAGATGAACAGTAAATCAATGGAACAGTAAACAAAGTAGAGAAGATATTAAAACTTAAATGCGTATTAAAAGAACTCTGAAGCTTTGTTTCCAACTTTTAAACAGAAAAACAGAGTATACTATGAAGCTTTTAAAGAACAAACACAATCAACAACAGTGAATCAACCTGGTTAGATTGGATCGATTTAATTTAAGCAAATCAATCTGCTCTGATACCAATTGTAGGTTCCCAGATTCAAGTTGTCTCATATAAACAGCATAAACAAAGGTAGCGGAAGCATAATATAAAGCTATTTAATATGAGTGATTGTGCATACGAATATGAAACAGTGAGAGTATCAATAACAATGAACAGTAAATGATAACAAGATTTGTTTTAAATAAGTTGCTCGTATATTGATATATTTGAATAACACCAAGAACACTTTCTTGTGTGTGTATTCTGAAATCTCTCAGGTGATAATTCGTACAGTGGTAGTGGAAAGGAATGTTGCAGTATCTGCTCTCACAATTATGGCAAATAATTCTTCCAAAAGCTTACAAATGTGTGCTCCACTACCCTTCTATTTATAGCCAGATAAAGTGAAAGACAGTGTATTATCTAACCCTGGGATGACACGTGGAAATTGTGTTTCCGTCCTTTTAGGGCTGACATGGAAAGTACGGACACGTGTCTGACACTTAGAGATTTCTACGAGACTTAAGCTTCACAGAGGTCTTCATTCACCAGAGCTCTTGTGCCAGAGCTCTGATGCTCTTCTGGTGTGAACAGTTCTTCTGGTGGAACAGAAGAAGTCTTCTGCCAGAGCTCTGTCGAGCTCTGATGATCTTCTGGTTGATTTTCTTCTAAGTCTTTGTAACACCCGTAATTTTCGGAAAAGTACAACTTCGAATCAGTGTGGAATCGATCTTTTAAGAAAAATATGAAAAATAGGATTTTGGGTTAAATCCTAGATTTTATGGTCTTGTTGGATGGATAATTCGAATACGAGTCCAACGGTTGTTTCCGGAGCAAAAACAGAGCTATAACGAAGAAGTTATGGCCAAAACAGTGCTTAAGAAGAAACCGAACGAACAGTGTTCGGCGCGGAGATTGGCGCGGAGTACTGGTTCAGCTTAAAACACGAATTTCACCCCTCAAACTTCATTTCTTCATATCTCTCTCATTTCAACTCCGATTTTGGTCATTCAAGTTGCTATGGTTCCGATTTTCAGAGCTCTTCAAGGATCTAGAAAGAGTTTTGAAGTTTATAGGAAGATTCAAGGGTATTTGGTGGTGGTAAGTCTCTCAAATCTCTTCCCTTTCTCTCCCAAATCGTGTTTCCTTCCTTCCTCACAAACCCTAACCGATTTTGGGGCTTTTCTTGGAGATTAATGTGTTTCTTATCCACTTTATGCTAGTGATTTCATTCATTGATGCAAGAGCAAGTTTCATCCACAACACTAGAGATGTTTGGGGTTTTCTAGGTTTTCATCAAAACCAAAGTGGTGAGTTCATCCTACTAGCTTCTATACTTTCATATGAGTTAGAAATGTTCCATTGTTGATCTTCTAGTATTTTGCTTATCCAATTTCGGTTTGGATGATTTTGGAGAAGTTAGGTCAAATTGAGGTTTTGGGTATAAATGGAGATTTTGATGGTTGATGTTTGGAGAACAATTCTAAATGGTTAAATGTAGTTATTCATGGTTGGAATTTATGAATTTAGGTTTTTGGAAAATTTGGCTTGAGGATCCGAGTTGCATCAAAGGAGCTTATGTTGGGAAAATCTAGATTTAGCCTAATCTAACAAGGTGAGTTCAAGTTACTTTGCGAAAACTTTGTACATGCCAAAATAGTATTTTCCAAATATTTATGTGTTTTCCTTGAAAATATATGTGGTTGAGTTAATTGAATGGTTTAACTCTTTTGAAGTGTTTATCTTCATAAATGTGTAAAACACCCATATTTGGGGCTTTTGGATATTTGGATGGTTAGAAACCATAAATTGTCTTTAAAAGATTAATTGCTCAAAATGAGGTTTATTTGATGGTTTAATCATGTTAGTGTAAATGATTTTAATAAACCATTTGGGAAATGCACTTTTAGTGTTATAGGTCATTTTGAGAATATTAAGGGTGTGAGTCCTTTGGGAAAACCCCTTTTGTTTAACCTGTGTTGAGTTTTGGGGTTAATGATGATTTTGGGATACGTGTTTGCTTAAACAATGTTTAAACGCGTTTTATGCGATGATGACCGACATTATGGGTCTAGCAAGCTTGGAGCACTTTGCTCGGTTTTGACTTTGAGATAGTCTTGGGACATTTGTCCGGTTTAAATGGCTCGATGTGGAGTCTTATTTACGGGTTGCTTTTATTGCACCGTGTTGCATATTATTGCACGTTGTTGATATTTACATGCTCGGGGTGGAGTCTAGGATGTGTTATATGCTTAATTGCATTTCATTTGCATGATTTGATGTTGATAAATGATCATTAGATCTTTGAGCAGAGGGCTCGGTTTTGGACTCGATTGAGTCTTGATGGCATTCGCCCGGTTTTATTAAGCTCGACGTGGGCTTGGGGTTTGCATTACATGAGTTGCATTATGTTTGAGATTTACATGATTTGAATGCATTGATTATTCTTTTGGGGTCATGTATTTATACTTAAGTCAAGTAAGCTTGTTTCGGATGGTGGGTTTTCCCAAGGTAAAGATCCAGTAGGATTGAACTTGATGGCTTGGACTAAAGACCTAGTATGGTTGATGTTTAAGAAGGGCTAAAGACCTAGTTTTGGTTGATGTCTATAATGGACTAAAGACCTAGTTTTGGTTGATGTCTAAGATGGGCTAAAGATCTAGTATGATTGATGCCGAGGATTGACTAAAGACCTAGTATGGTTGATGTCATATGTTTTCCACATCCAAGAAGCTTACTTGCATTTATTTGATCGTGGTTTAATTTATGTGTTGCCACATTCGATGAGATCGGGTCTCCCTCGTCACCGAAGGGTGTTGATTTCGGGTATTTTATTTATTCGCATTTGGAGGTTATATTTTATGCATATGGATTGTTTTCCATGGTTGATGGACGGGTTTATGCTACATCTGCTTCGTATTATGTTTTAATAAAGTGTTATTCCTAATGGATGGTTTCCATGTTTTGCGGGTCGAGCATGTATTGTCAACCGTATTTGAAGGTTTTGCCTAAACTAGACTTATTCACGTATTTGAGTGAGTGGAAACGTAATTCATTTTGGAAAACGTATTATACCTTTCGGGAACCTTTCCATGGAAATGTGTGAGTTGGAAAATGGATGATTTGCAATTAAAGTAAACTCTTTCGAAATCATGACTAAACTACTACCTTTCGATTTATGATTTTATATAGTCATGATAAAATGCTTGAACTCACTAGGCGTAAGCCTAACCCTTTTTATTTCTCAGCATGTGCAACAGGCTCAGGTTGGGGTAGCTCTAGCTACATTGCGAAGTGGTGAGTACTAGTAGAGTGCACGAGAGGTGACTTGACTAGTGAAGTATTCCGCATTGGTTTGGACTAGCAACTTGTGTGGTGTTAAGTAGCACCCGATTAAGTTATTTATTTGTGGACTTATGATGTTTTAAATTCCGAGGTATTGTAAGGAATGAATTATAGAGACGATTTATCTACTTTTGGTTATTTTATCGAAATTAAAGTTAGTTGCTCGTTCCAAATTTGAGGGCGTTACAGTCTTCTGCTGGATCTCTGGTGGTCTTCTGACTTGTGATATTTTCAATACTTTTACATCTTGTATACTTGGGGCTAACAGAGGTCAAAACCTTCTTAGAGAAAATCGGGGACGAGGACGAACTCGACCAGGAAGACAAGCTCGAAGAAGATGACCCGACAGACGCAGCGGTCGTAACTGACGACGATGAGGTCGCGGAGGACTCCCCTCTGCCTTGATTTTCGTTTTGTTTTGTTTCCAATAGGGGGCGACTGCAATCAGTCGTGCCCTCTATTTGTATAGTTTCGGTTGTATAAATACAAGTGGTACTTTTGTTATGCATTTTTCGTATACTTTACTTTGTTGCAATTGAACAAAATAACACGAAAGATAACAAAACTTGAACAAATGTATGAGGCGTATGTAAAGATGTACGTCTATAGTTGCGAAGTAATCGGGCGTCGAAGGCCAAAGAAATATTCAAAGTATGGAATTTAAGTCACAAGACTTGTGTACCCTACACTTAGTTTAAAGGACACCTGTGATGGTCGTAAGACCCATATGATGAATCATAAGATTCCTGTTTTGCAAGTTTCAAGGATTTTGTCCCACACGATGAAGATCGTAAGACCTTTATTTAAGTTTTGGAGACTTTAGTTTTTCATAAGATCGAACCATAAAACCAGTGTCCCGATTGTCATATCTCTTATGCTTTTAAGTCGTGTAGACTTTGTTTGAAGAATGACTTTGGAAGTAATCAGGCGACTGAGCCGAACATACGTCCCAAGTTACAGATCGTAAGTCATGAGACTTCGAATTCGTGACACCTGCTGTGATCGTAAGATCAATGTGCTGAATTGCGAGATTCAGTTTTCGAGTCATGATTTTGTCTTTTCACGATGCATTTATCGTGACTTTGTGGTCTAGAAGACGCTATTCTGTTATGACGTAAATCGTAAGACTGACGTGCGATCCTGCGAACCTGCAATATAAGGTACAGGGGTGGTCGTTGGTTTGACTAACGACCCTCCGATGCTTAAGTCAGTAATGGTTCGTCGAAGCAAATCGAAAGCGAAAAATGTATTATAGTCCCGCTACGTGGGGGTGCAGTCATAGATTTGATACTGCGATCTTCGGACGTACGACCATTTAGGGATCGTTGTCGTGTATGATATCAGAAGGAATTCCGAACCTGTATAGAATGTTAGCCTGGGTAGAAGAGATGACCTCTCAGTCCCGAACCTGGGAGTAGGCGTCTGCTTCTACCCGATCAGAGGAATAATTCGAAAAGACTATCAAGAAACATTTGTGCCCTCTAGGCAGGATGTCCATCCCTTACCTTATGAAGGGTCGTGGGATTAAGGATGTAAGTAAAATTTTAGAAAGTTTGGTATATCATACCTGAGTACCGTTGACGGGCGTTACGTACCTGGGGACATTTGTCGTTGGCTATTGGTCATCGAGGGGTTACCTCTGACGTGGGGCCTGATTGCCCCCGAGTCGTGAGTTATCTCTATAGAGCCGTATAGGGTACAACATTCGTCCCCCTGTGGTGACTGTAAAACGATATCTGAATTTGCCTTTTCTGGCGCAAGGGTAGATCAGATCATATCGTGTATAGTCGCCACAATGCTGGTTTCACCTTTGAGGCTTCATTGTTGCTTTATAGCAATCACGGGCGGTCTTCTGCTCGCTTTTGATCTCGTGTACTCCCCATGTCGTTGGGAACTTGATTGTCTAATGATAGGTCGAGGGGACCCCTTTCATGCCGTGGATCCAGGGTCGACCAAGAATAACGTTGCATGCTGATGAACAGTCAATAACGTTAAAACTTGTTTGCTTGTTGACCCCTTTAGCATACACCGGGAGGATGATCTCTCCCTGGGTGATGGTAGAATCGCCATTGTATCCTATCAGGGTCGTCGACCGACGGGTGATATCCGACTTGTCGATCTCCATAGCTTTGACAGTGCTTAGGAAAATGATATTGGCCGAACTGCCCCCGTCGACCAGTATTCTCTTGGTCGAGCAGTTGCCAATAGTGAGCTAGATGATCAAGCCATCGTGATGTTTTTGCCAACTCTCCTGGAGGTCGTCTTGATCGAACGTTATTGGCATCGCCTCCAGCTCCAACTCTTGATTGGGTCGGGACGACCTGGGAATGGGATATTCTCCCGACGATTGACTGGCGTGCCGCTTGGCTACCGAGTAAGTTAAACCACAGACGTCGGATCCTCTCGTCACACAATTTACAAATTTTTCATCGACGGGGGATGTCGGTCTTACGTTGTCGACGGGCGTACATTCTTTATTGATCAATCCCTGCAGATGGCCCTTGGGGACGATCCAGGCTAACTCCTTCTGTAAAGCAAGGCAGTTATCTGTCGTGTGACCGTGGTCGCTATGGAAATCGCACCATTTGGTCTTGTCTTTCTTGTCATCATCTTTGTTGCTTTTCTTGGGCCATCGGACAGACGACTGAATGTTTCTAAGAGCGTCGACTAGCTCTTTCATCGTTCCCTTAAACCCATAAGAAGAAATCTTAGGATGTTGGGAAAATCGAGGTGTCAGGTTGCTTTTCTTCTTATCGAACCGAACGTTCGATATTTGGCGCGACGTCTCTAACTTGACGCTCGGCTTGGATTTGAAATCCGGTTTCTTGATCCCGAGCGCCTTCTTATCAACAGAGTGCTTACGGCGGAAGACTAGGCCGTCTTCGACTCTCATGTAAGCTAGAGTCCTAGCTCGTACGTCTTCGAAATTCTCAGGCGGATATTTCGTAAGATCGACGTACAATCCGGTAGTGTTGTCGTCGAGACCGCGCTTATAGGCTTCGATGGCAGTCTTGACATCGCAATTTCGAATGCTAATCATTTCAGCGTTAAAGTGGTTGAAATAACTGCGGATGGACTCTCCGGACTTTTGTACGACATAGTACAGGTCGCTGATCTGCTTCTCCATCTTGCGACTACTGGTGAACTATTGCGAGAACTGGTTGACCAATTCTGCGAAGTTGTTAATGGACTTAGGTTTGAGGTTGATCAACCACTGGAGAGTGGGACCTGTAAGAGTCGCACCGAAGCTCTTGCACATGCACACCTCCTGGTATTGTTGTGGAATTAAGACTGTCTACATCAATTGCTTGTATTGTGCAATATGCTCTGTCGGGTCAGTTATTCCTGAATATCTCGGAGTAAAAGCAGGAATGTTATATTTCTTTGGGACGTCGACAGTCGCTATTGTGTCAACGAAAGGCGACGCTTAAAACTTTGTGTGGGGTTCGACGTCGACAAGGACGGAGGCACCTGGCAACTTAGAAAGTAGCAACAACATCTTCTCGTTCTGATCCTCCAATAACCTGAGTCGCTGGGCGACGGGGTCATTAGGATCATAATTTATTCCCGCTTGAGGGTTGACGCCTGAATTCGTAGCCGTCGCCGTACCGTTTCCATAAGGAGAACCATTGGCGTCCCCGTTGAGAGGGACAGAGTATGGCGTGGTTCCATTATGCAAAGGTGGTGGCCTCAAATACTAAGTGGGAAATTGTCCCTGATGGGGGTTGTTGAAAATAGGCCCCGGACCCGAATTACTGGCGAATGGACCTGGACCTGGATTATTGACGAATGGACCCGATCCTGGGTTATTGACTAATGGACCCGATCCTGTGTTATTGAAGAATGGCCCTGGACCTACCTGGGATTGAGGCCTTATAATAGGTGCACCCATAGGTCGGGGACCGTTCTGAGGTCCAAAGGAATTGCCCACCGCTGGATTTTGAGGGTCAGAGGGATTACCCATCGCTGGATTCTGAGGACCAGAGGGATTGCCCATCGCTGGATTCCTCGGAGAAGCGATCTTCGCGGCTGCTTTCTGATTCTGTTCATGCAAGGCCTAAATCTGGCTTCGAGTCGCATTCAATTCTGACTGCATTTGAATCATGGGATCTTGATAATTTGCCATTTACCTGAAAACAACAAAAACTTTGCAAGATCGTTAGAGCGATATATGCGTTGGCTTGAGATTTTCTCTAGATGGGGTCCCACGGATGGCGCCAAACTGTTAATGCCAAAAATCACACAGAAGTACAACTTGAGGTTGATGTGGACTTTTAACAACTAAAGAAACGTATCTCAAGACCAAGCAACACAATCGCAAGGTAAAAGTTAACGGAATAAGAGATTTGGTGAGGCGGAAAACCCCAAAACGAGGTAAAAAACCGCGGTCGACTTGTGAGAGTCGACGGTGCACTATAGTCGCCAAACAGGGGCGAAAGTTCTTTTGTAACAGGTGTTTTGTGTACAACAGATTACAAATGAATGTAAAATAAACTTAGTCGTGTGCAAATGACGTGTGTCGTGCGTAAATCGTGCGGAATAAGATGTCGTCGTGCGATCTGAACTGCTGTTGTGTGAAAAAGCTTCAGCGATATTTGTTCGAATGCCTTGTGAATTACTGCGTTTCTGGTGTAGAATTGCTTAGAAAGTAGATGGAGCAGAGCGAAATAGCTTGGAGTGGATTTCAGAACAGGTTAAAAATAGATCAAAACTGGATCCCTTTTTCGGTTGCATCGCAGGCTCTTTTATAGCTTCCGCTGGCCATTAATGGTGCCTTTATGGCTCACTTCGTAACCGCTGCCGGCGTTGAATTCCATTGATGAGCTGATCGTTACTGACCGTTTGCACCATGAATGCTTTTAGACCTGCATTAATGAACAAAAGAAAACGGATTTGACTGTTAACGGTTAGTATAAATCGTACGACCGTCTTAAGTCTCATACGTTGTAAAATCCCAAATCACAACAGGACATACATATCATTAACTCATAACATTTACAAATCTGGGTCCCAAGCTTTCATTACAACAATCTAACACTTAGGTTGGCGGAAACAACCTATACACAACTGAGAATAATCTAGCTTCTACGGGTGGCACTTGCACTGTCTTTAGCTGCATCTGTACCCTTTCTTGCTCTTGCTCACTTACTTGAGCCTCTTACTACTTGCTTACCTGAAAATGGTTTAGTTTTGAAAAGCGAGGGTTAGACCAAAAGGTCTAGTGAATTCCCTCCGAAAACAACATATATAAACAAGGGGAAAATCGTTTATAAAATTCATCATCAAACTTCACATAATGTCAAACATGGTACTGCACCGTGTAATGGATCACATAAACATTCCGCGATCGGGGCCCCAGCAGACTCCCCTCTCGCCTCGTATCGGGGCCCAAGCAGACTCCCCTCTACCCGAATAGGAGGGAAACGAATTCCAACCTACCGGTCTGTCATACATATCCAAGGGATCATCGGATCCCGAGGCTCTCTGATCCCACAGTGCAGACCGACTCTACATAGCATACTCATTCATTTCATAAAACATGCAACTTAGAATCTTTGTAAATCATAATTCTCATTTCATCATGCCAAATATTCTTTTAGATAAAATAAGTATTTTCATGGGAAATATGCACATCTGTTTGTAAACCTTTCATGCTCGTAAAGAACCATAATCAGTTAAAAGCATTTAACATTTTACGTCGTAAAAGGGTTTAGGGAACTCACCTTAGGTTAGTGTTGAACACACCCTTGATATATCTCCAAGCTATACAAATCGGACACCTATGGATAATAGAATTGCATCAGATTAGACTGTCCGATCTTACTGTACTTTCCTGATACTCATAACTTTCCGAACACTAAGACCGTTCCGGACACCATGGACTTTCCGGACATTAGTCCTTTCCGGACACAATTATCCGGACAATGGTCCGGACCCTTCCTACGGATACCACACTTTCTGGATACTCATACGGAACTAGAACTTACCCGGACACTCCTTACATTCGGACACTATGAACAACACCCGGAAACCCCCACTGTCCGGACACTACTGTCCGGACGGGGAGACGTCCGGAAACTACGGGCTGGACGAAAAACCATAATCCAAAAGTGATTAAAAACCTGTTTTCTGCTAAAGGCTCGACTAGATAAACATAAGGGTTCATCCACCAGTCATAAACACTCATTTAATCCATTCCTTCACCTCTAAATCGATAATTACAACCCGAAAACCCAAAATCCCCTTTTTAAACAATAAGGTGGAGAACACAGTGAGTTTAAGGTTTTCATCCAAAATCTTATACAACGCAGAAGGGATGCTCATAAGAAACAAGGAGAAGAGTTTTACCTTCAATGCTTTCTTCTACAAATCAGATTTCTCCAAAGTTTCTCCTTCTCTTCCCTTTTCTTCTTCTAGCCGCCAAACACTTCCCACACAAGAATAATACTGATTTGATTCAAGGATGCCCTAGGGATTTGGAGCCATTTATACTTCTCCTAAATTGCCAACAAGTCCTTCATCTCCAACTTTATTTTCTTCGAATTTGACCACCAAACTTTCACACTAAAGCAAGGAAAACCCGGTTGTTACAACACTCCCCCCTTAAAAGAATTATGTCCCCGGAATTCCTCATTGGAAAAGATGCGGGTATCTTGCCTTCACCAAAACTGACACTTCCCAAAGTAACGCCGCTTCTGACTCAGTCAACCACCTCATTAAATTCGAAACATGGAACATTGGATGCATTCCCTTCAGTTCTTACGGTAACTCCAACTCATAGGCTACTATTCCTACTCGATCAATCATGACAATAGAAGATTAAATAAGGCTTCTCATGCACCTATACTTCCTTTAAGGAGGAACTTGGCGAAATCCCCCGCTACAACACGAGGTTCATTTACCAAGAACAATCACTCACTTGACAGTTTGGCACAAGGCCAACCCCGTACATCCCGACATCTCACAACCCAGAGTTCCTTCATCGTATTACAAGCGATTCTAGATTACTTCTCCCAACCAACAATCGTCTATACAGATAACATTTCCCTTTCTCGGACCACCTCGGCCACAGTTCGTCAACCATCTCTCACATCCTTACCATTTCACCACTCCATACTTATACGTAACTAAGAGTAGGAACCTCCAAACCCATCGTTGAAGTATTCACCTACTCGAATTAAACTTATCCTGAAGCACATCAATTCCTCTCTGATTGTCACGTTCGTTCAGTCATATAAAACATAACTCCGGTTATCCTCACTCACTGGGAGGAGTAACCATGGTCACACCATACTATTCTCAATAGCTTAATCACCGCACGACCAATTTGTTTAAACACTCTCACAAAGTCACTCACTTAACTCATTCAGTTGTCTTATCCAATTCTTTCCTGCACAAAATCATACACAATTCCCTTCCTCAATACTCTTTCCAAAGTTCGCACACTTATCGATGGTGATGTACACACACTACTCCTCCTCTCGGTGCTACTGTCAAGCTTATTACTTCCATCCTACTCACTTATTCCAACGTACGGTCTTCACCTGCCCACGTTAGCGTGGAGCACCGCTCAGCAAACCTTACTTGTCCCTCTCTTCTGACATTCTACATGTTGAAGATACTTTCTCCTTACCATATAGCCACATCTCCACTACTTCCTTCTAGGATCATTCCTCCATACATAAGAAACATTTCACGTTCTGAAAAGACTTAGCATCTACTATCACACATTTTCGACTAACTCATCTATCATCTTCTTTAAACTTCCACTGATTCCAAAATACTCTTACTTAGCGACTCATACTTCAAAAACAATTGGTTTCTTACTTGGGTAACTATCCACCACCACTCCGTCATTCTATCCCGAACATAATCATATCACAACGTCAACTTACACCTTACGTGCTCCAACAACCTGGTTAACAAATCGTACCCCTCATCCGAAACCCCCAAGAAAGCTTCTATCTGATGCTTCCTCTCTCTCTAACATCACATCACTACGACACTAGTTGGTACCTTTAGCTTGACAATTACTGTCACTACACATCCATACACTCTTTGCCCATAACATCACACTGCAGACCAGATCTCTTACGGTCATTCACACAATTCAAACTTGCCTTCATAATCTCCTGCATAAAAATCGAGTTTATCTCGCTACTGTGTCCTTTACCAACTCTAGATCATCAACTCACGAATCCCTAATTAGCTCAAGCACCAACGTTTTTCTAACTTTTTACGATCCGAACCCTTACATACGCAGGGCGCAATCCCTCACTGAACGATAAAGTCTACGTACTCGCTTCGTTCGTGCTACATACCTTATCCATCTACGAACCCTCCATACCCCGCGCATAGGACGCTTATCCAAAACAGCATTCTCTCACCAACTTAACACCCTTACAAGATGTGCTACCAACTTTCACTCTTTTGGTTCAAGTCTTCAGCCTCAACCATCTTACCCAGCTGTTGACTTCAACATCAATAGTCAGTCTGTAACTACTTTCTTTACCTATTCTTTAACATGGGTTCCTTACGGAACCTATTCCTTCCAACATATCATAATCAACTTCATAATTTGTCGTCCTCATTTCCAAAACTTACTCATGTAACATCAAAATTACAAGATCACCTTAAGACTCATATCCCAAGCCATGGACGTTTCATTTCTGCCTCACAACACTACTCACAATGAGTTGCTAAAAACTAACACCTTGATGACTCCTAGTCCTCCCCCAGACATCATCGTCCCTCGGCAACTGTATTCCCAGTCACCGAGCAAGGGTGCATACCCTCATACAGCCGACACTATAATCCATTCCCCACTCTTCCACTGTCCAACTCTCCTCTTGAACACATATACCAACACCTCTCCACTCCCGGAGTTCTTCCTTAGCTTAAAATGTAATACTCTACGACCTAGTGGGTTTATAGCCTTCATGCATGACAATACAGTAAATAAATCTTTTCGCACATTTCATCATTTTAAATAAACAACATTTGGAACCACTTGGGTACACATGACCCCATCACTCTTATAACTTCGATGCCATGCACAACGATTTGAGAATCGTTTGCATGCATGTTCCCGTGAACCTTGATCTTACTCAATCCGAACGATGCTATTACGACAGTAATACACTGAATAAAAATCCTTTCATACGACACAATTCTGAAAGAAATTACCGACACCAAGTAAACCAGTCGGTTCTCACACTCTTTTATATGATATCAACAGGTTAAAACTTATTTTGATTGTAAAAGTTTTGCTGGCAAACATTTTCTCGACCATTTTGTAACAATTTAACTTATCATGAAAAGTGTGAAATACTTTGCAAATCGTTAAGCTCAAAATTTCATTGTGCAATGTGAATGAAATCACCTTTTCTTTAAACATACGCTTGCACATTCTGACTCATTTTCGATCAAAATTGATATTTACACATTTAACTTAAATCGTGAAATTTCATGTTACATATAAGAAAGCTATGCATGAAACTCTACTTGCAATTGAAGGCTACTCACCCTAACAAGGTCAACTGCTTTACTCACGCAACTTATCCTTGACACTCTACCTTCGACCAATGGTCGCCCTCTCGGTCATGCAATAACTTGCTGTACATGCCTTCCACATCTCACTTACTCAACCATTTCATATTATTTTCATTTTGATCAACTATCTCACTTTCTATTTCTACATGCTTTCACTTCACTATAGGCATCTTATTTCCTTTACCCTGTCATTGAAAATCTCGACTAAGAAGTCAGGGCTCCAATAATACTTTCAAGGTTTCGACACTTGTCTTTCCTTAACATCCCAACTGATCCACCTCACGATTTCTACAACTGGGATTCACCCAAAATAGGAGTCTTACTCAACTCAAACATTCATCCTTTCCGAATCCACGAAGAGCTACCTCTAGACGAATCATAACACTCTATACAACATTTCTTCTCTTCGATGTATACATACATCACATCATATATGATTTCTCATGATACTTCCCAAGCAAGAGAGCTCGGTCTATCCCTCAGGGATCTTGCTGACCTTCTAGATTACTGGAACACGACATATAAACTAGCTTAAGAATACAACTTTGGAATAATAAGGTAGGTCAAGCACATACATGTACCTGTAAGCTCGCAATTACACTGGCCAGGTGAAATCCCAAACTTACCTTACATGACTGCCCTCGGTACCCTATTAGTCCTATATCTACTATAGTGCCCTCCTAACGCATTTCCTGATTCTCAGTTGTGATTTCTACTCCAAAGTTTAAGTTTAGGCTCATCCGGTCACCTAAATCCCTTAAACTATGGCTCTGATACCATTTGTAACATCCCAAATCATAACAGGACATACATATCATTAACTCATAACATTTACAAATCTGGGTCCCAAGCTTTCATTACAACAATCTAAAAGTTAGGTTGGTGGAAACAACCTATACACAACTGAGAATAATCTAGCTTCTACGGGTGGCACTTGCACTGTCTCTAGCTGCATCTGTACTCTTTCTTGCTCTTGCTCACTTAGTTGAGCCTCTTACTACTTGCTTACCTGAAAATGGTTTAGTTTTGAAAAGCGAGGGTTAGACCAAAAGGTCTAGTGAATTCCCTCCGAAAACAACATATATAAACATAGGGAAAATCGTTTATAAAATTCATCATCAAACTTCACATAACGTCAAACATGGTACTGCACCGTGTAATGGATCACATAATGTTGATCCCATTTTTGAGCAACAATAGAAGAAATATAAAGTCCATATTTAAATATAGAGATAAGATATACATGAAGAACAATCATAAAGAAACTTATCTCATATTCATTGATGATTAAATATGGAGAGGAGAAACGTTGAAGAACACCACACTAAACATGAAACGACTCTCATAAGAAACTAGTCTATGTGTGTTTTTGTGTGCTTTCCATATCTCTCACTTCTTAAAAAGACATATGGACACCTCTTATATAGGGCCATATTTACATTAGATATTTAAGATATCTAAAATCTAGACAAAAATATCTAAGTAAATATGTATTACAAAATATCTAAAACATTAAAATATCTTTATAAAACATTCATTAAATTAGGAGCTAATTAAAGCTAACAATCTCCCCCTAATGTTTTATAAAGAAAGCATCATCTTATAGTCTCCCCCTTGCTTTCTTTAGAACCTTTGATGTTCTGTTCTTCAAGTCTTCAAAGCATCATGTGCTCCCCCTCAAATGTAGGCTCACCCACCGAGCTCTAAACGTGAATAACAGAGGATGGAGTGACATTTAAAATGTGACAAACGTAGCTTGACACCATGAAGAACCGTTGAGAGAACACCGTTCTTGAAAGCGGAAAGAGCATGAGTGAAATGCGATGCTTTCGGTGCAGCAAGAGTCCATTGACTTTGACACAGATTCTGACCATTAAGCACATTAATTCAGACCAAAATCAAAACATGAAAAAGTTTCACCTGTGTCTTAGGAATTCAACGCAACTGGATTCATGCGAATCGGAGCACCGAGTAGGAAGTTATGCGCGTTTTTTCTGAAACAGTGCAAACCTGACAGCACTATTCAGCGACAGCTGATAGCTTTCAATGGCTGACCTTCAGCGATGGCTTACTTCAGCGACAGCTGACCTTCAGCGATGGCTTACTTCAGCGACAGCTGACCTTCAGCGATGGCTGATCTCAGCGATGGTTCAGCGATGGCTTCAGCGATGGCCTTTTTTTCAGCGATGGTTTTCAGCTCTCAGCTCCAGCTTTCAGCGACAGCACTTAGGTTTCAGCCTTCAGCTTTCAGCGACAGCTTTTTCAGCTTTCAGCGAAGGCTTTCTTCAGCTTTCAGCGACAGCTATCATCTTTCAGCGATGGCTTTCTTCAGCTTTCAGCGACAGCCATCAGCTCTCAGCTTTCCATCAGCACACTGTTGTCTACTTCAACGATGCATATGACCCTTATAAATTTCGAATCTCTGAATTCTCAAAACACGAGATCTGTTCATCTGTGTCTTAGGAATCCAGGGCCTTTTGAATCGCATCAATCGGTGTTTTTATGAGTGAGATATGATCAGTTTAATACAGCAAGCGCACATCTGTCATTAAATCTGATTTGATGTAAAAGATAAGACGATCTTCATATAATTTTTTAAAACCGTGAGTGCAAATAATTCGATCTCTAATTGATCAAGTCAGAAAACTAATTAGAAGAACTCAAAGTTAAAAAAAAACGTTTCAGATCAGACTTTGAACATGTAACAAAACATCAAATCTTTCTCAAACAACTTTCTCAAGACCCAAATGATTTTGTTTTCCATATATAAATGTTTATGAGCAGCGGAAGACAAACAAAATCTTGATCAAAGATAGTCCAATCTTGAAAATAAAGGTCAGATCAAACAAAGATCAACAACCTTACTACCAAGATGCAAAAAGAAATGCATTGGACTTAAGCACACACAAGGATGAGATCAAAGATCAACCATCTACTTAGTGCTTATCAAATAAAATCAATGAATGAGAAAGAATCAAAACACACATATGAAGTATATCAGAAACTAAACCATCTAAA
Organism: Saussurea involucrata; assembly: GCA_033807775.1. Taxonomy (NCBI): domain Eukaryota; kingdom Viridiplantae; phylum Streptophyta; class Magnoliopsida; order Asterales; family Asteraceae; genus Saussurea; species Saussurea involucrata. The sequence goes on along the minus strand of CM066321.1, from coordinate 219,030,025 downwards.
ACTTCCATTGTTGCATAGATGATCGATTTTGAAGAAAAGTTTCTTCAATTGGCTCTGATACCAATTGTTGATCCCATTTTTGAGCAACAATAGAAGAAATATAAAGTCCATATTTAAATATAGAGATAAGATATACATGAAGAACAATCATAAAGAAACTTATCTCATATTCATTGATGATTAAATATGGAGAGGAGAAATGTTGAAGAACACCACACTAAACATGAAATCGACTCTCATAAGAAACTAGTCTATGTGTGTTTTTGTGTGCTTTCCATATTTCTCCTCTCCATATTTAATCATCAAGAAGCTACAGAAGCAGCAGAGGCTTCCTACAGAACCTCTGCTGTACTCAAAGAAGACCCAAGACTCGGAAACAAAGGTGGACTGCTCCACAGAGGACCAGACCACAGAACCTCTGTAACTCATTACAGAGCCTCTGTGGTCCTCACTGAAAGACTTGAAGATATTTATAATATCTTGCTACTGTTACAGGACCCGTTCATCAACTTGCATGGTAGCATGCCCTGTCCAACGTCGACGTGTCAAACTCTGATTGGATTCAATAGGGCTTAGTACATATTAGACGTCTGCTGCATTAAATGCAATACAGCACGTCTGACTGTTCATGCCATCCTTGCAACTGTTCACGACATCCTTTCTACTATTCTTACGTACCTTTTGAATAGTAGCATATGTTTTATGGTCCCCTTTAGAGTAGTATATAAGGAAGACTCATGTTGAGTTCTTCCTTACCACTACACTACACAAAAACATACACACAACTTCAATCGAACATCAAGAACACAAAAGCTTATTCACCTTAAAAGTCATATCTGTTTTAAAGCTTTTCTTACTCACGGTTCATAAACCTGTTCTTGATATATATTCAGTAAACTTTGAGATATAATATTCTGTTCACTGTTTATTTATATTTTGTTCTAAATCTATCAAACATATCTGTTAGTTCTTCAAATACGCTTCCGCGTCAAACATTAACTTGAACTAATAGATCTGATAATCTTGTTTAAAGCAAAACGGGAACCAACACATAAACATTCCGCGATCGAGGCCCCAGTAGACTCCCCTCTCGCCTCGTATCGAGGGCCAAGCAGACTCCCCTCTACCCGAATAGGAGGGAAACGAATTCCAACCTACCGGTCTGTCATACATATCCAAGGGATCATTGGATCTCGAGGCTCTCTGATCCCACAGTGCAGACCGACTCCACATAGCATACTCATTCATTTCATAAAACATGCAACTTAGAATCTTTGTAAATCATAATTCTCATTTCATCATGCCAAATATTCTTTTAGATAAAATAAGTATTTTCATGGGAAATATGCACATCAGTTTGTAAACCTTTCATGCTCGTAAAGAACCATAATCAGTTAAAAGCATTTAACATTTTACGTCGTAAAAGGGTTTAGGGAACTCACCTTAGGTTAGTGTTGAACACACCCTTGATATATCTCCAAGCTAAACAAATCGGACACCTATGGATAATAGAATTGCATCAGATTAGACTGTCCGATCTTACTGTACTTTCCTGATACTCATAACTTTCCGGACACTAAGACCATTCCGGACACCATGGACTTTCCGGACATTAGTCCTTTCCGGAGACAATTATCCGGACAATGGTCCGGACACTTCCTACGGATACCACACTTTCCGGATACTCATCCGGAACTAGAACTTACCCGGAAACCCCTTACATTCGGACACTATGAACAACACCCGGAAACCCCCACTGTCCGGACACTACTGTCCGGACACTACTGTCCGGACGGGGTGACGTCCGGAAACTACGGGTTGGACGAAAAACCATAATCCAAAATTGATTAGATAAACAGAAGGGTTCATCCACCAGTCATAAACACTCATTTAATCCATTCCTTCACCTCTAAATCGATAATTACAACCCAAAAACCCAAAATCCCCTTTTTGAACAATAAGGTGGAGAACACAGTGAGTTTAAGGTTTTCATCCCAAATCTTATACAACGCAGAAGGGATGATCATAAGAAACAAGGAGAAGAGTTTTACCTTCAATGCTTTCTTCTACAAATCAGATTTCTCCAAAGTTTCTCCTTCTCTTCCCTTTTCTTCTTCTAGCCGCCAAACACTTCCCACACAAGAATGGTTTTCAGCTCTCAGCTCCAGCTATCAGCGACAGCACTTAGGTTTCAGCCTTCAGCTTTCAGCGACAGCTTTTTCAGCTTTCAGCGAAGGCTTTCTTCAGCTTTCAGCGACAGCTATCATCTTTCAGCGAAGGCTTTCTTCAGCTTTCAGCGACAGCTATCATCTTTCAGCGATGGCTTTCTTCAGCTTTCAGCGACAGCCATCAGCTCTCAGCTTTCCATCAGCACACTGTTGTCTACTTCAACGATGCATATGTCCCTTATAAATTTCGAATCTCTGAATTCTCAAAACACGAGATCTGTTCATCTGTGTCTTAGGAATCCAGGGCCTTTTGAATCGCATCAATCGGTGTTTTTATGAGTGAGATATGATCAGTTTAATACAGCAAGCGCACATCTGTCATTAAATCTGATTTGATGTAAAAGATAAGACGATCTTCATATAATTTTTTAAAACCGTGAGTGCAAATAATTCGATCTCTAATTGATCAAGTCAGAAAACTAATTAGAAGAACTCAAAGTTTAAAAAAAACGTTTCAGATCAGACTTTGAACATGTAACAAAACATCAAATCTTTCTCAAACAACTTTCTCAAGACCCAAATGATTTTGTTTTCCATATATAAATGTTTATGAGCAGCGGAAGACAAACAAAATCTTGATCAAAGATAGTCCAATCTTGAAAATAAAGGTCAGATCAAACAAAGATCAACAACCTTACTACCAAGATGCAAAAAGAAATGCTATGGACTTAAGCACACACAAGGATGAGATCAAAGATCAACCATCTACTTAGTGCTTATCAAATAAAATCAATGAATGAGAAAGAATCAAAACACACATATGAAGTATATCAGAAACTAAACCATCTAAAACTTCCATTGTTGCATAGATGATCGATTTTGAAGAAAAGTTTCTTCAATTGGCTCTAATACCAATTGTTGATCCCATTTTTGAGCAACAATAGAAGAAATATAAAGTCCATATTTAAATATAGAGATAAGATATACATGAAGAACAATCATAAAGAAACTTATCTCATATTCATTGATGATTAAATATGGAGAGAGAAATGTTGAAGAACACCACACTAAACATGAAATCGACTCTCATAAGAAACTAGTTTATGTGTGTTTTTGTGTGCTTTCCATATTTCTCCTCTCCATATTTAATCATCAAGAAGCTACAGAAGCAGCAGAGGCTTCCTATAGAACCTCTGCTGTACTCAAAGAAGACCCAAGACTCGGAAACAAAGGTGGACTGCTCCACAGAGGACCAGACCACAGAACCTCTGTAACTCATTACAGAGCCTCTGTGGTCCTCACTGAAAGACTTGAAGATATTTATAATATCTTGCTACTGTTACAGACCCGTTCATCAACTTGCATGGTAGCATGCCCTGTCCAACGTCGACGTGTCAAACTGTGATTGGATTCAATAGGGCTTAGTACATATTAGACGTCTGCTGCATTAAATGCAATACAGCATGTCTGACTGTTCATGCCATCCTTGCAACTGTTCACGACATCCTTTCTACTATTCTTACGTACCTTTTGAATAGTAGCATATGCTTTATGGTCCCCTTTAGAGTAGTATATAAGGAAGACTCATGTTGAGTTCTTCCTTACCACTACACTACACAAAAACATACACACAACTTCAATCGAACATCAAGAACACAAAAGCTTATTCACCTTAAAAGTCATATCTGTTTTAAAGCTTTTCTTACTCACGGTTCATAAACCTGTTCTTGATATATATTCAGTAAACTTTGAGATATAATATTATGTTCACTGTTTATTTATATTTTGTTCTAAATCTATCAAACATATCTGTTAGTTCTTCAAATACGCTTCCGCGTCAAACATTAACTTGAACTAATAGATCTGATAATCTTGTTTAAAGCAAAACGGGAACCAACACATAAACATTCCGCGATCGAGGCCCCAGCAGACTCCCCTCTCGCCTCGTATCGAGGGCCAAGCAGACTCCCCTCTACCCGAATAGGAGGGAAACGAATTCCAACCTACCGGTATGTCATACATATCCAAGGGATCATTGGATCTCGAGGCTCTCTGATCCCACAGTGCAGACCGACTCCACATAGCATACTCATTCATTTCATAAAACATGCAACTTAGAATCTTTGTAAATCATAATTCTCATTTCATCATGCCAAATATTCTTTTAGATAAAATAAGTATTTTCATGGGAAATATGCACATCAGTTTGTAAACCTTTCATGCTCGTAAAGAACCATAATCAGTTAAAAGCATTTAACATTTTACGTCGTAAAAGGGTTTAGGGAACTCACCTTAGGTTAGTGTTGAACACACCCTTGATATATCTCCAAGCTAAACAAATCGGACACCTATGGATAATAGAATTGCATCAGATTAGACTGTCCGATCTTACTGTACTTTCCTGATACTCATAACTTTCCGGACACCATGGACTTTCCGGACATTAGTCCTTTCCGGAGACAATTATCCGGACAATGGTCCGGACACTTCCTACGGATACCACACTTTCCGGATACTCATCCGGAACTAGAACTTACCCGGAAACCCCTTACATTCGGACACTATGAACAACACCCGGAAACCCCCACTGTCCGGACACTACTGTCCGGACACTACTGTCCGGACACTACTGTCCGGACGGGGCGACGTCCGGAAACTACGGGTTGGACGAAAAACCATAATCCAAAATTGATTAGATAAACAGAAGGGTTCATCCACCAGTCATAAACACTCATTTAATCCATTCCTTCACCTCTAAATCGATAATTACAACCCAAAAACCCAAAATCCCCTTTTTGAACAATAAGGTGGAGAACACAGTGAGTTTAAGGTTTTCATCCCAAATCTTATACAACGCAGAAGGGATGATCATAAGAAACAAGGAGAAGAGTTTTACCTTCAATGCTTTCTTCTACAAATCAGATTTCTCCAAAGTTTCTCCTTCTCTTCCCTTTTCTTCTTCTAGCCGCCAAACACTTCCCACACAAGAATGGTTTTCAGCTCTCAGCTCCAGCTTTCAGCGACAGCACTTAGGTTTCAGCCTTCAGCTTTCAGCGACAGCTTTTTCAGCTTTCAGCGAAGGCTTTCTTCGACTTTCAGCGACAGCTATCATCTTTCAGCGATGGCTGTTAGAGCATTATTGTATTCAAGATTTACTGTAAAGTCAATGTACTGTATGAGTCTATACAGTATTGTGAATGCCTTTATACCTTGTATGTCATGGGTATAAATAGGCTTGTCTAGACCATTTGTTAAAAACACTTAAAAAAGCTTTTGTAATCTCTTAGAAACCTTTTGTAATCCTTTGAGCTCAATACATGGATGACATATTTGCTCTCTAGATTCTCTCTCACTACATTCATATCTTATTGCTAGAGATTTGGGATTTAACAATTGGTATCAGAGCTAAACAGAAGATTCAAGCAGATCGAAGACCAAATTGAAGATTTTTTACACTAAAGCTGAAGAATTCGGATTGGGTGTTCATCACTATTCATCACTGTTCATCAAGAATTCTAACCCTTCTTCATTTACTATTCATCCAGATTTCATCTTTTCTTTAATTTTTGATCTTTTGGATTGATTCTTGACATCATTGCACTCGGATTTGATTCCTGAACATCTTTAATTCTTGGATCAACACCAAAATCTGCACAGAATTTGCAGATCTGATCATTTTATATCATTTTTGTTCGAAAACTTTTTCTACTATTTTTGGATCAAAATTCGATTAAATTGATCGAATTAGGATTTGTGATTAACTAAGAAAGTGTGTGGAATCAAATTTCGAACAAATCTGTGCAAATTTCATAACAATTGATCAAGAATTGAAAAAATTATGGCTGATTTAGTGATTTTCGTGTTCGAAGTGCAGAATTCGGATCATTCTTGGTGAATTCGGATCATTCTTGGTGAATTCGGATCATTCAAAGAAGAATTCGGAGTGTTCTTGGAAATACAAGTGTAGAATTCGACTCAAGAAGGATTCGAATTGATTGAATTCGAACCCAGCTAGATTCGAATTGAGGAGAATTCGAACCGTGTTAGATTCGAATTGAGGAGAATTCGAACTGTGTTAGATTCGAATTGAGTTGATTAAATTTTCCAAGTGTTGAATTCGAACCCTTCAGCATCCGAATTCATTGAATTCGAACCCTTCTTCATCCGAATTCATAGAATTCGAACCCTTAAGCATCCGAATTCATAGAATTCGAACCCTTAAGCATCCGAATTCATTGAATTCGAACCCTTAAGCATCCGAATTCATTGAATTCGAACCCTTAAGCATCCGAATTCATTGAATTCGAACCAAGTTAAGTCCGAATTGAGTGAATTCGAACCCTTCAGCATCCGAATTCATTGAATTCGAACCCTTCTTCATCCGAATTCGTTGAATTCGAACCCTTACTCATCCGAATTCTTGTGAATTAAAAAAAAAAAGAGTTTTTTGAGAAAAAATTTTATCCCGAAATTTTTTCTATAGTGTATTTCATACACTGTAAGAACTTTTCAAGAAAAATTTTTATATATTTTTTTGTGTATTTTCATACACTGTCTGCTTGATCTTCTGAACGATCAATTTCTAGCAATATTCAAAATGGTTTTACAACAAGTTATTGTTAAAAGCAGTGGTGAAGATTTGAAGCAAACTCTGAAAAAGGAGATTCCTCCAATTGCAAAAGTTTTTGTTAAACCAAATGTAAAGTTGCAACAAGTCATTATAACAGAAACATCTGTTAATTCACATGTATCTGTTAAACCAAATAATGAAGTGTTGCAACAAGTCATAATAACAAAAACACCTCCAAAGCCACTTGAAAAAGCTAAGGCAAATAATGGAATTTTGCAACAAGTTATTTTATCAGAAGCATCTCCTATATCAGAAACTCCTGTTAAAGATAATGCTTCAAATTCTTCAACTCCTATTTTAAATAAAGCATTGGAAGAAGAAAATGTTAATCTGAAAAGACAAATTTTAGACATTTCTTCTTCAAATGCTAAACTTACTAAAAGAATAACTGATCTTGAAGTTTATATTGCAGATCTTGAAGCAAAGAAAGACAACTCAAGTCTGCACGATCAAATCGAGAATCTTCAAGAGAAAGTAACAACTCTTCAAAAAGAAAATGCCGATTTGAAGAGTAGAGAAGAAAAGAGAGTGAAGTGGAACTTAAAGTTACATGCTCAATTAAAAGAAGTTAAAGATATAGGGAAAATTTTGGACAGTGAAAATGCCGATCTAAAGAGAAAACTGTCTAATTTTTCTTTTGAAGAAAAGAAAGTTTTTGAAGAAAAGAAAGAGACTGAGCTGAAATGTATAAAACTTTCAAAACAAGTTTCAGACTTTGAGAAAGTTTTATTTTTAGAAAAAGACAAGCTCGAAAAAGAAAGAGCTAAATTTGAAACTGAACGCAAATCTTTTGAGATTAAAAGTTCTGAACTTTCCGTGAAAATCTCTGAATTAGAAAATCTTTTGGAAAAGGAAAGAAAAGATTTCACGGAAAAGAAAAATCTCTTTGAAAAGGAAAGTAAAACTCTTAAAAAGAAAAATATGGAAATTTTCAAAGAGATTACTGATAAAAGAAAGTTTTTGGAAAAAGATTTTGAATCGGAACGTGAATATTTTGAAGATGTGATTCTTAATCTTACCAAAAGATTATCTGGTTTATCAGCTGATATTATGAAGGATCAGTTGATCAAATCTGATCTCCAAAAGAAATTTGATCTAATTTCTAAAGAGAAAAATGTTTTAATAAACAAAGTCAAAGAACTTGAAGACGTCATTTTTAAATTTGATGTCTCAAAGCAGGCTAGTCATAATTCTATCTTTCAGACTCCATTTGTTGATTCAAATGATTCTGAATGTTCTTTTAAAACTGCTTCAAGTTCAAGTTTTAAAAACATTCCTTCTAAACAATTTAAAAGATCAACAGATTTCTCAAAAGGTCAGATTCGTTCTTCTAATCTTTTCTATAATCCTCTGTTTGATAAATCGGATGATATTCTTAAGGTGCCTAAAATTAATACTTCCAAATCTGAAGAAGTTCCAGTCTTCAAGAGGGTGAAGATGGAATGGAGAATCAAAGGCACAACAATTCCAAAGAAAGATGGGCCAAAATCATCTGTATTCACATCAAATGCCAAGAAGAACAATGCGCCAAAAGGTAAATCTTCTACTAAACTTAATCCTATTCATTCTGTAAATCATCTGATTAGGTTGGCACATAAGAAAATCTGTTGTTCTTACTGTGGATCAAATGATTTTGTGCATAAAGATTATACTTCTTATTGGTATGGTTCTTACAGTATTCCTTGTAAGAAATCTACACCTAACCCACTAGGACCCAAGTGCCATTGGGTACCAAAATCTGCTTAATCTGTTTTGCAGGTTCATCATGTGTTGTACTGATTTGTAAATACATACCACACACATGTCTGAAAACAGAAGAGAAGCGGTGGATTTGTTTTTTTAAAGAATATTTGTACCATTAAGGGGGAGACAAAGAAATATGGCTTTTGAACATATCAGTTCAAAACCCGTGCTTCAACGACTATGGCTTTTGGACAAATCAGTTCAAAACCCGTTCTTCAAAGACTATGGCTTCTGAACAACTCAGTTCAGGACCCGTACTTTAAAGACTAAGACTTCTAAACAAATCAGTTTAGAACTCACACTTCTCAGGTAATATCCTTAACTGCTATATATTTTTGTTTCAAGGAACAAGTGGCAAAAGGTAACATTGGATTATATTTGTTTCTACTGATTTGAAAACTTGAAACTTTACAAATTTAATTCAATAAGATGAAATTTTCAATTTTCATTCAATGAATTAAATGTGTGCTAAAAGATGATTTTACAAGAAACTTTGTACTATCTGAGCTAGATTTGCTTCAATTTTCACCTCTAAAATATATCGAAAGGTCAGCAAAACATGAATGAAATTATGCTGAATGCTCAAAGTTATGTGAATCTGGATATATATAGAATATAATGCTCAAAAAGCCTATATGTCAGAATGATGGATGGAAATGAAAATATGGGCAAAGCACTATGTTTTAGAACCAAGTGATTGAGATAAAATAGTTGCACTATCATTTAGTTTGAAAGTTTGTGCCTGTGGCCTTTCTGGTTTGGGAGAGTAAGTCCTAAGGGGTGCTCGACACCTAGTCCCTAAGATCAACTGGTCTGGGATCGGCTGACCCAAATCCTGCAATAGAACCAGATAGAAAGCCATGTTTTACTGGTACAAATGGGTTTAAGATATATCGATGTGGCCTTTCTGGTTTGGGAAATTAAGTTCTAAGGGGTGCTTGACACCTAGCACCTAAGGCCAACTGGTCTGGGATCTGCTAACCCAAATCCTGCTATAGAACCAGATAGAAAGTCATGTTTAACGGTGTATCTTATTCTTACTAAACTTTTTGATCAAAAGATGCCAATGAGCATAAAATCAAAAGATGCCAATGAGCACAAAATCAAACACATGCATTTGATTTCATTTGATTGAAAAATCTGTTAAATTTCATTAAGTTGAATTTCTTTTGTAAAGTTTTCAAATGATCAAATGTTTGTAGTTATAAAATAAAATTCAATGAATGTTATTTTCCTTGTGTAAATTTGTTTTAAAATTTGTGCTACAATTTCAAATATTGTACGTTATTGAAATATATGCATACTTTCAGGGGGAGAAAACAAATTGCTCCAGAATTCTTATTTTGAGGGGGAGCAAGGTTATTCTGTAAGGAGGAGATTGTTAGCAATACTCAAAGACACGACTGAAATTGAAAATGGTTTTCGATGCTCACCATCATCGAAAAAGGGGGAGAAAAGTTTAATTTCAATTTCATGTCAAAGAATTTTCAAATCAAAGATATTTCAAGTCAATGATTCGTGAACAAAGACTGAAGATTGGGGAGAAGGATCATGTGAAGTCCAAATATTGCTGAATTTGGTTATCTTAGTTCTGAGTGGTTCTCGGAATGCGCTTACACCTAAAAGTTCAAAAATGTGGATGGTTTCACATATTTCTAATCCTCATTCTGTTGAATTCGCACCCTTCATGATTCGAATTGTCCAGAATTCGAACCCTTCATGATTCGAATTCATTGATTTCGAACCCTTCATGATCCGAATTGTCCTGATTTTGGACCCTTCTTGTTCCAACTTACTTGAATTCGAATCCTACTTGATCCGAATTGAGCTGATTTCGCATCCTCTAGCATCCGAATTGATGGTTTCGAATCTGCCTACATCCGAATTGATGATTTCGGATTCTTAAAGTTAATATGAGAACTAAGCTTCTTGCATCAAGAAGGATACGAGAAGTTACTGTTTGTTAAAGACTGATAAAGCTGTAAAGATCTGTTTTCATGTACAAGGCTTGAAGATAGTTTGATAAAGTGTCTGTTGAAGAAGATTGACTTTTCAAAGAGCTGAAGACTGCTGTCATATTTTTTTTAAATCTTGAATCCAAAGGGGGAGATTGTTAGAGCATTATTGTATTCAAGATTTACTGTAAAGTCAATGTACTGTATGAGTCTATACAGTATTGTGAATGCCTTTATACCTTGTATGTCATGGGTATAAATAGGCTTGTCTAGACCATTTGTTAAAAACACTTAAAAAAGCTTTTGTAATCTCTTAGAAACCTTTTGTAATCCTTTGAGCTCAATACATGGATGACATATTTGCTCTCTAGATTCTCTCTCACTACATTCATATCTTATTGCTAGAGATCTGGGATTTAACAATGGCTTTCTTCAGCTTTCAGCGACAGCCATCAGCTCTCAGCTTTCCATCAGCACACTGTTGTCTACTTCAACGATGCATATGACCCTTATAAATTTCGAATCTCTGAATTCTCAAAACACGAGATCTGTTCATCTGTGTCTTAGGAATCCAGGGCCTTTTGAATCGCATCAATCGGTGTTTTTATGAGTGAGATATGATCAGTTTAATACAGCAAGCGCACATCTGTCATTAAATCTGATTTGATGTAAAAGATAAGACGATCTTCATATAATTTTTTAAAACCGTGAGTGCAAATAATTCGATCTCTAATTGATCAAGTCAGAAAACTAATTAGAAGAACTCAAAGTTTAAAAAAAACGTTTCAGATCAGACTTTGAAATGTAACAAAACATCAAATCTTTCTCAAACAACTTTCTCAAGACCCAAATGATTTTGTTTTCCATATATAAATGTTTATGAGCAGCAGAAGACAAACAAAATCTTGATCAAAGATAGTCCAATCTTGAAAATAAAGGTCAGATCAAACAAAGATCAACAACCTTACTACCAAGATGCAAAAAGAAATGCTATGGACTTAAGCACACACAAGGATGAGATCAAAGATCAACCATCTACTTAGTGCTTATCAAATAAAATCAATGAATGAGAAAGAATCAAAACACACATATGAAGTATATCAGAAACTAAACCATCTAAAACTTCCATTGTTGCATAGATGATCGATTTTGAAGAAAAGTTTCTTCAATTGGCTCTAATACCAATTGTTGATCCCATTTTTGAGCAACAATAGAAGAAATATAAAGTCCATATTTAAATATAGAGATAAGATATACATGAAGAACAATCATAAAGAAACTTATCTCATATTCATTGATGATTAAATATGGAGAGGAGAAATGTTGAAGAACACCACACTAAACATGAAATCGACTCTCATAAGAAACTAGTCTATGTGTGTTTTTGTGTGCTTTCCATATTTCCCCTCTCCATATTTAATCATCAAGAAGCTACAGAAGCAGCAGAGGCTTCCTACAGAACCTCTGCTGTACTCAAAGAAGACCCAAGACTCGGAAACAAAGGTGGACTGCTCCACAGAGGACCAGACCACAGAACCTCTGTAACTCATTACAGAGCCTCTGTGGTCCTCACTGAAAGACTTGAAGATATTTATAATATCTTGCTACTGTTACAGGACCCGTTCATCAACTTGCATGGTAGCATGCCCTGTCCAACGTCGACGTGTCAAACTCTGATTGGATTCAATAGGGCTTAGTACATATTAGACGTCTGCTGCATTAAATGCAATACAGCACGTCTGACTGTTCATGCCATCCTTGCAACTGTTCACGACATCCTTTCTACTATTCTTACGTACCTTTTGAATAGTAGCATATGCTTTATGGTCCCCTTTAGAGTAGTATATAAGGAAGACTCATGTTGAGTTCTTCCTTACCACTACACTACACAAAAACATACACACAACTTCAATCGAACATCAAGAACACAAAAGCTTATTCACCTTAAAAGTCATATCTGTTTTAAAGCTTTTCTTACTCACGGTTCATAAACCTGTTCTTGATATATATTCAGTAAACTTTGAGATATAATATTATGTTCACTGTTTATTTATATTTTGTTCTAAATCTATCAAACATATCTGTTAGTTCTTCAAATACGCTTCCGCGTCAAACATTAACTTGAACTAATAGATCTGATAATCTTGTTTAAAGCAAAACGGGAACCAACACATAAACATTCCGCGATCGAGGCCCCAGCAGACTCCCCTCTCGCCTCGTATCGAGGGCCAAGCAGACTCCCCTCTACCCGAATAGGAGGGAAACGAATTCCAACCTACCGGTATGTCATACATATCCAAGGGATCATTGGATCTCGAGGCTCTCTGATCCCACAGTGCAGACCGACTCCACATAGCATACTCATTCATTTCATAAAACATGCAACTTAGAATCTTTGTAAATCATAATTCTCATTTCATCATGCCAAATATTCTTTTAGATAAAATAAGTATTTTCATGGGAAATATGCACATCAGTTTGTAAACCTTTCATGCTCGTAAAGAACCATAATCAGTTAAAAGCATTTAACATTTTACGTCGTAAAAGGGTTTAGGGAACTCACCTTAGGTTAGTGTTGAACACACCCTTGATATATCTCCAAGCTAAACAAATCGGACACCTATGGATAATAGAATTGCATCAGATTAGACTGTCCGATCTTACTGTACTTTCCTGATACTCATAACTTTCCGGACACCATGGACTTTCCGGACATTAGTCCTTTCCGGAGACAATTATCCGGACAATGGTCCGGACACTTCCTACGGATACCACACTTTCCGGATACTCATCCGGAACTAGAACTTACCCGGAAACCCCTTACATTCGGACACTATGAACAACACCCGGAAACCCCCACTGTCCGGACACTACTGTCCGGACACTACTGTCCGGACGGGGAGACGTCCGGAAACTACGGGTTGGACGAAAAACCATAATCCAAAATTGATTAGATAAACAGAAGGGTTCATCCACCAGTCATAAACACTCATTTAATCCATTCCTTCACCTCTAAATCGATAATTACAACCCAAAAACCCAAAAACCCCTTTTTGAACAATAAGGTGGAGAACACAGTGAGTTTAAGGTTTTCATCCCAAATCTTATACAACGCAGAAGGGATGATCATAAGAAACAGGGAGAAGAGTTTTACCTTCAATGCTTTCTTCTACAAATCAGATTTCTCCAAAGTTTCTCCTTCTCTTCCCTTTTCTTCTTCTAGCCGCCAAACACTTCCCACACAAGAATGGTTTTCAGCTCTCAGCTCCAGCTTTCAGCGACAGCACTTAGGTTTCAGCCTTCAGCTTTCAGCGACAGCTTTTTCAGCTTTCAGCGACAGCTTTTTCAGCTTTCAGCGAAGGCTTTCTTCAGCTTTCAGCGACAGCTATCATCTTTCAGCGATGGCTTTCTTCAGCTTTCAGCGACAGCCATCAGCTCTCAGCTTTCCATCAGCACACTGTTGTCTACTTCAACGATGCATATGACCCTTATAAATTTCGAATCTCTGAATTCTCAAAACACGAGATCTGTTCATCTGTGTCTTAGGAATCCAGGGCCTTTTGAATCGCATCAATCGGTGTTTTTATGAGTGAGAAATGATCAGTTTAATACAGCAAGCGCACATCTGTCATTAAATCTGATTTGATGTAAAAGATAAGACGATCTTCATATAATTTTTTAAAACCGTGAGTGCAAATAATACGATCTCTAATTGATCAAGTCAGAAAACTAATTAGAAGAACTCAAAGTTTAAAAAAAACGTTTCAGATCAGACTTTGAACATGTAACAAAACATCAAATCTTTCTCAAACAACTTTCTCAAGACCCAAATGATTTTGTTTTCCATATATAAATGTTTATGAGCAGCAGAAGACAAACAAAATCTTGATCAAAGATAGTCCAATCTTGAAAATAAAGGTCAGATCAAACAAAGATCAACAACCTTACTACCAAGATGCAAAAAGAAATGCTATGGACTTAAGCACACACAAGGATGAGATCAAAGATCAACCATCTACTTAGTGCTTATCAAATAAAATCAATGAATGAGAAAGAATCAAAACACACATATGAAGTATATCAGAAACTAAACCATCTAAAACTTCCATTGTTGCATAGATGATCGATTTTGAAGAAAAGTTTCTTCAATTGGCTCTGATACCAATTGTTGATCCCATTTTTGAGCAACAATAGAAGAAATATAAAGTCCATATTTAAATATAGAGATAAGATATACATGAAGAACAATCATAAAGAAACTTATCTCATATTCATTGATGATTAAATATGGAGAGGAGAAATGTTGAAGAACACCACACTAAACATGAAATCGACTCTCATAAGAAACTAGTCTATGTGTGTTTTTGTGTGCTTTTCATATTTCCCCTCTCCATATTTAATCATCAAGAAGCTACAGAAGCAGCAGAGGCTTCCTACAGAACCTCTGCTGTACTCAAAGAAGACCCAAGACTCGGAAACAAAGGTGGACTGCTCCACAGAGGACCAGACCACAGAACCTCTGTAACTCATTACAGAGCCTCTGTGGTCCTCACTGAAAGACTTGAAGATATTTATAATATCTTGCTACTGTTACAGGACCCGTTCATCAACTTGCATGGTAGCATGCCCTGTCCAACGTCGACGTGTCAAACTCTGATTGGATTCAATAGGGCTTAGTACATATTAGACGTCTGCTGCATTAAATGCAATACAGCACGTCTGACTGTTCATGCCATCCTTGCAACTGTTCACGACATCCTTTCTACTATTCTTACGTACCTTTTGAATAGTAGCATATGCTTTATGGTCCCCTTTAGAGTAGTATATAAGGAAGACTCATGTTGAGTTCTTCCTTACCACTACACTACACAAAAACATACACACAACTTCAATCGAACATCAAGAACACAAAAGCTTATTCACCTTAAAAGTCATATCTGTTTTAAAGCTTTTCTTACTCACGGTTCATAAACCTGTTCTTGATATATATTCAGTAAACTTTGAGATATAATATTCTGTTCACTGTTTATTTATATTTTGTTCTAAATCTATCAAACATATCTGTTAGTTCTTCAAATACGCTTCCGCGTCAAACATTAACTTGAACTAATAGATCTGATAATCTTGTTTAAAGCAAAACGGGAACCAACACATAAACATTCCGCGATCGAGGCCCCAGCAGACTCCCCTCTCGCCTCGTATCGAGGGCCAAGCAGACTCCCCTCTACCCGAATAGGAGGGAAACGAATTCCAACCTACCGGTCTGTCATACATATCCAAGGGATCATTGGATCTCGAGGCTCTCTGATCCCACAGTGCAGACCGACTCCACATAGCATACTCATTCATTTCATAAAACATGCAACTTAGAATCTTTGTAAATCATAATTCTCATTTCATCATGCCAAATATTCTTTTAGATAAAATAAGTATTTTCATGGGAAATATGCACATCAGTTTGTAAACCTTTCATGCTCGTAAAGAACCATAATCAGTTAAAAGCATTTAACATTTTACGTCGTAAAAGGGTTTAGGGAACTCACCTTAGGTTAGTGTTGAACACACCCTTGATATATCTCCAAGCTAAACAAATCGGACACCTATGGATAATAGAATTGCATCAGATTAGACTGTCCGATCTTACTGTACTTTCCTGATACTCATAACTTTCCGGACACTAAGACCTTTCCGGACACCATGGACTTTCCGGACATTAGTCCTTTCCGGAGACAATTATCCGGACAATGGTCCGGACACTTCCTACGGATACCACACTTTCCGGATACTCATCTGGAACTAGAACTTACCCGGAAACCCCTTACATTCGGACACTATGAACAACACCCGGAAACCCCCACTGTCCGGACACTACTGTCCGGACACTACTGTCCGGACGGGGCGACGTCCGGAAACTACGGGTGGGACGAAAAACCATAATCCAAAATTGATTAGATAAACAGAAGGGTTCATCCACCGGTCATAAACACTCATTTAATCCATTCCTTCACCTCTAAATCGATAATTACAACCCAAAAACCCAAAATCCCCTTTTTGAACAATAAGGTGGAGAACACAGTGAGTTTAAGGTTTTCATCCCAAATCTTATACAACGCAGAAGGGATGATCATAAGAAACAAGGAGAAGAGTTTTACCTTCAATGCTTTCTTCTACAAATCAGATTTCTCCAAAGTTTCTCCTTCTCTTCCCTTTTCTTCTTCTAGCCGCCAAACACTTCCCACACAAGAATGGTTTTCAGCTCTCAGCTCCAGCTTTCAGCGACAGCACTTAGGTTTCAGCCTTCAGCTTTCAGCGACAGCTTTTTCAGCTTTCAGCGAAGGCTTTCTTCAGCTTTCAGCGACAGCTATCATCTTTCAGCGAAGGCTTTTTCAGCTTTCAGCGACAGCTATCATCTTTCAGCGATGGCTTTCTTCAGCTTTCAGCGACAGCCATCAGAACCATGACCCGAACCATGACCCAGAAGCCACTCAGAACAACGCGCGACCTACTACGCGACTTGCAAGTCGCGCAGCAAGTCGCGTAGCCCTCTGTTTCACGATTTTCAGCTTTATTATTCCAACTTTAGGTCATTATTCCGTACGCTACTCATACACGACGAACGGCAGCAGTCTAGGGGAGATTTCTGGAGACTTTTCGGAGCTTTCGGAGCCGCGATAGAGGACAGATCGAGGAGAAGTTCACAACGAGAGTCGGATTAGAGCCGGTAGAAGGGAGTACATCTACCACATTCACCACGATCACTTTTACCATGTTTTCATTCATTGTTTCTTTTTCTTCTCCTATGTTTTTGTCCCCCAACATCATGAACTAATCTTTAGATGTTGGGGGTTGGATTGAATTAGGTTTGAACATTTGAACGGATGACGAATGACTTTTATCAGTTTTTCCTTTTTAATGAATGCATGTAACTTGATTCTTAATGCTTTTGAGAGTTTAGCTAGCTTTCAATTGTTTTGTTGCTTCCAGTTGAGTTCGAGAGAATTAACTGTTAGATAGAACTAGGAATTGCATGCCTAAGGCGAGAATTTGGTGATAGAGATATACCGAATACGCCTTAGTCCTAATTGAACCATTTAGGTTGAGATCGAGAGATTAAATCTATCCGTTCAAACATAAATCTTGTGCTTAATGTGTTTTGAAATCCATAGGTTGAGATCGAAATATAAAACTTGTCCTTTTCAAAATAAAACCCGACGTTGCTCGAAAGAGAACAACGGTGATTTAGAGATTGGATATTCATTAAGGGGATTAACTGGTAATTGTTTTAAGTCAGATATTCGTATGTGAAAACCTAAGGATTTCCAACCCTCAACTGTTTTCTCTATCGAATTTTCCTCAAGTTGTCTACTGTTCCGTTTGTGATTTTCTTATTGCAATTAATTAGTTTAATACCAACCATCTCTCAATTTCGACAGTTCAGTTAATAGTGATTATAGTAATTGTGATACTTAGTTCCTAGTTCCCCGTGATTCGATACTCGTACTTTCTAGTACTATTACTTGACTTCGACCCGTACACTTGCGGTTAGATTTAGGGGGGATGATACCCGCCCTATCAAGTTTTTGGCGCCGTTGCCGGGGAACTAGTTGCAACTGATAGAACTATCAGCTATAAGCGCTATTACATTGAACAATTTTTTTCTGTTATTTTATTTCATCACTTCAGTTTTTGGATTGCTAAATTTGTTTTCTTTCCGTTTCAGGTGCTAATTGGTTTATGCCAAGGAAAACCCGAGGGGAAGGAATCGAACCAATCGATCCAGAGATTGAAAGAACCGCCCGCCGTTTACGAAAAGAAACAAAAGCCAAAAAAGATATCAATATCGAGATGGCCAACGAAGCACCTCCTCGCAACAATCCTCCGCCTCCTCCGACGAGAGTTCCGATGCGGTCATTTGCCAATCCAAACGTGGCAACCGCATGGATAGGCATCTAACCGCCCGCTACTGTAGAAAATTACTTCGAAATTAAGCCGAGTACCATCGTCATGGTACAGCAGAATCAGTTCGGGGGAGCACCTACTGAAGATCCCCATGCCCACCTTCGTGCATTTGAACGGATTTGCAATACGTTCAAAATCAATGGGATGGAGGAAAATGCCATCAAGCTATGACTGTTCAGCTTCTCACTCAAGGGTAGAGCTGAAATTTGGATAGGAGGTTTACCAGCAGATCAGATCACTACATGGGCAGACCTGAAAGCCGCATTCCTCCAGAAGTTCTTACCACTGGGAAGAACCGCGCAGTTAATGGCCGAGATCACACATTTCGCGCAATGGGACCAAGGGACCCTATATGAGGCATGGGAGCGATATAAAGACATGTTGAAGAAGTGTCCACATCACGGGTTGCACGGATGGGTCATCATCCAGACATTCTTTAGTGGACTCCACCCGCAGTTCAAAAACGATATCACTGCCGCATCGGGTGGAGCACTAATGGATAAATCTTATGAAGAAGCATGCGAGCTGATCGAGAACTTGGCCGAACACAGTTTCTCTACTCCAAGATCAGCCGTAAGAAGAGTCGCGAGCGTTCAAGAAAATGATGAGCTGAAAGAACTAAAAGCTCAACTAGCTTTTATCACGAACCATCTGAAGGGAGGTAGTCCACAAGAGCCCGAGCAAGTTCAGTTCCTACAAAACCGGAATCACCAGCCGAGGAATGACCCATTCTCAAATACTTATATTGAGGGGTGGAAGAAGCACCCGAACTTCTCTTGGAGTCAACCCGGTCAACAACAGCAAGGTAATTCTTCTAACTTTGCTAATTATCCTAACGCTAACAATGTTTACCGTCCTCCAGGTTTCAATCAAAGGAATTGCAATGAAGGACCATCCGGGGAGAAGAAGCCGGGGCTGGAAGACATGATGATGAAGTTCATGACCAAGATGGATAGCACGGTTGGGGAGTTAGCGAGCACGGTCAACACGGTCAAGGCGGCAACTGATCAGAACACCGCCTCCATCAAGATCCTCGAGAGACAAGTGGGGCAAATCTCCGAAGCCCTACAAAACCGAGCCCCCGGCACATTCCCGAGCATGATTGAAAAGAAACCAAGGGAGGAGTGTAATGCCATCTATCTGAGAAGTGGCAAGGAGCTGAATGGAGATCTTACAAGAGAGACGTCATCAAAGGAAGTCGAGCCCGAAAGGCAAGATGTGGAGATTGTAGATGTGGATGAGCTGGAGGCCGAGAAAGATATAGTGACTGAAGAGAGCAAGAAGAGTGAAGCGACGAAGCCAAAGCAATCACCGGTCAAGCCGGTGGTACCGAGAGTGCCCTATCCGACCAGACTAAAATCACATAAGGATGATGTTAATTTTTCTAAGTTTCTTGATATATTTAAAAAGCTGCATATTAACATTCCTTTTGCAGATGCTTTGGCATAAATGCCCTCATATGCGAGATTTATGAAAGACATCTTATCCAAGAAAAGGAAGATTGAGGATCAGGCCACAATTGCGCTTACTGAGGAGTGCAGTGCCATAATTCAGAATAAGCTTCCCCCGAAGCTTAAGGATCCAGGGAGTTTTTCGATCCCTATCCAAATTGGGAGTTTTAATTTTGATAAGGTATTATGCGATTTAGGAGCTAGTATTAACCTAATGCCTTTATCTGCTTTCAGGAAACTTGGCCTCGGGGAAGTGAAGCCGACAAACATGACCCTTCAGCTCGCGGATAGGTCGATTGTGTATCCATATGGAGTCGTCGAGGACGTATTGATCAAAGTCGACAAGTTATATTTCCCGGTGATCTTCGTGGTGTTAGATATCGATGAATATGTAGAGGTCCCACTGATTTTGGGTAGATCATTCTTGGCCACGAGCAGAGCGCTGATAGACATGGAAGAAGGTGAGATAACCTTCAGGGTTGGCGGCGAAAAGGTTATTTTCAAGACGTTTTTCATTTCGAGGGATTCATACACGAAAATCATATACACTTTTTCGAGTTCCTTGTCGTGAATATAGAATGATCTCACTATATTATCGCATTGAGTAGCAAAGACGACCATCGGGATATTAGGTAAAGGTGTAGTATACCATTTCGTGTGGACCTTAAGAGATGATTCCAGGCATTGTGTGTTTTGTTTAACCCTTCTTTTAGCTATCGTACCTTTTTACCCATATTGTGTGTATCCATGACCCCTTTTGTAGCCAAACACTCACCTTTTTCATTTCTAAACCCACCATTAAACCCGAGCCGAAAACCTTAGCCAACCTTATCCGAAAGTGTGTCAATCTGAGCGGTAATGAACTATGAAAGATAGAGCGGAAAAGAAAATAGTAAAGGTCAGTCATTGAGCATAAATTGGGTCAATGTAACCCAAAAAATAAAAAAGAGGGCCAATGTAGCCCCAATTTAAGAAAGAGGACCAATGAAGTCCCAAGTTCCAAAAAAAAAAAACTAGTTTAGATATTGATAGTAGGTACAGCAGAAAATGAGAGTCAAAGCGACTCCAATAGTGACAAAGAGGGCCGAGTGATAGAATCAAAACCAGAAAAGTTCAGAACTGTTAATGATTGACACGCCGAGGATTTTTGTCCCGTTATACCCTTCGTTTCTTAGCCATAACCCTAGCCCCGTTACAACCCCTATAAATACCTGGATGATCTTTTGGAAAATGTGATTAGCGTATACGACCACCCTTACCGATACTCCCTGTCTTGCTACTTGACTCCTTTCTGAGATCAATTTTTAGACAATTGTGCGCCTTTCTTTAGAGTTGTCATGTGAATTTTGAGTATTCTTGTACACAACCTCCCTAAACATGACAACATGTGCGACAACCTAGGTTCGAGTGAAACGAGAGTATCCCGTGAGGTAGGGTCGAAGCGAAATGTTTTCCCTAGTATGTCTGGACTTAGAACAACCTTAATGGAAACGGAGCAGTCACGAGTTCAACTTACAATGGAAGGTCATAGATCAAACGTAATAGGAATAAGGTGAGAGTGAGATAGGCATTCACGGGTATGGGAAATCACCAGTGCATTACATGGTACCGAATGGGAGTTGTGCAGTTATTATCATTTCTCTGATATATGCTTTTATTCTATTTTGTCGCTAATCTGCTTGGGGACAAGCAACGCTCGGTTTGGGGTTGTTGATAACGCCACTTTTTGGCGTTATTTTCGGTCCTAAAACCAATGAGATTGGCTTGTGTTTAAGCAAAGAAGCGGAATTTTATGGTTTATTTAGTGGAATGTGCAGGTTCTTTAACAGGTAGTAATCTTCGAGAAAAAAAGCCAAAAAGAGCCAAAACGAAGCCCAACGGAAGCCTGAGATCCAAGCCCAAGACCCGCGCCTGAACCATGACCCGAACCATGATTTTCACGTAGCCCTCTGTTTCACGATTTTCAGCTTTATTATTCTAACTTTAGGTCATTATTCCGCACGCAACTCATACACGACGAACGGCAGCAGTCTAGGGGCGATTTCTAGAGACTTTTCGGAGCTTTCGGAGCCGCGATAGAGGACAGATCGAAGAGAAGTTCACAACGAGAGTCGGATTAGAGCCGGGAGAAGGGAGTACATCTACCACATTCACCACGATCACTTTTACCATGTTTTCGTTCATTGTTTCCTTTTCTTCTCCTATGTTTTTGTCCCCCAACATCATGAACTAATCTTTAGATGTTGGGGGTTGGATTGAATTAGGTTTGAACATTTGAACGGATGACGAATGACTTTTATCAGTTTTTCCTTTTTAATGAATGCATGTAACTTGATTCTTAATGCTTTTGAGAGTTTAGCTAGCTTTCAATTGTTTTGTTGCTTCCAGTTGAGTTCGAGAGAATTAACTGTTAGATAAAACTAGGAATTGCATGCCTAAGGCGATAATTTGGTGATAGAGATATACCGAATACGCCTTAGTCCTAATTGAACCATTTAGGTTTAGATCGAGAGATTAAATCTATCCGTTCAAACATAAATCTTGTGCTTAATGTGTTTTGAAATCCATAGGTTGAGATCGAAAGATAAAACCTGTCATTTTCAAAATAAAACCCGATGTTGCTCGAAAGAGAACAACGGTGATTTTAGAGATTGGGTATTCATTAAGGGGATTAACTGGTAATTGTTTTAAGTCAGATATTCGTGTGTGAAAACCTAAGGATTTCCAACCCTCAACTGTTTTCTCTATCGAATTTTCCTCAAGTTGTCTAGTGTTCCGTTTGTGATTTTCTTATTGCAATTAATTAGTTTAATACCAACCATCTCTCAATTTCGACAGTTCAGTTAATAGTGATTATAGTAATTGTGATACTTAGTTCCTAGTTCCCCGTGATTCGATACTCGTACTTTCTAGTACTATTACTTTACTTCGACCCGTACACTTGCGGTTAGATTTAGGGGGGGTGATACCCGCCCTATCACATACGTCCTTGAATAATTTGTAAGACCGTATCCTAATACAAGGGTGGTCTTATGGAAGTGTTATCTAAGTTTTCTAGTGTCGGTCATGAGATGTGATTTTTTACCCAAACAATTGCGGCTTGTTGTTGTTCTCAAGTTATTTGGATGCGCACACAACTGAAGGACTACGGGTTCCACTACTCGCAGATTCCAATCTGTTGTGAGTCGAAGAGCGTCATCGCCATCACAAGTAATCCGGTCCAACACACGAAGACCAAACACAAATACGTTCGATACCGCTTTATCAAGGATCATGTTGATACCACATGTAGATCCCAGTTTGATCAAGTAACAATGTAACAACGAAACGATTAAGCTTTGCATTGAACGATTGTAGAGAGTTACAAGATTGGAATGATAAACTCAACTCTCTCTCTCTCTCTATCTCTCTCTCTAAGCAATTAGGCGCACAATTAATTTCTCTAAGCTTTAAGAACACAGTCGATAAACAAGAAACTTGGAGAATGACTCAAAATCAAGAATATTACCTTTGGATCGTTCGTCTTTCTACTCTGATACCAATTGTGGATCCAAATATCAAGTGCAATCAATGAATTGACACAATAATATCAACACAAAGAAGATTGAATTGTGATTAAAGAAGAAATCGTTTGTCAGCCGTACAAAAGTAATTAGAATGTTAATCAGGTCATTAAACCCTAAATTCTAACTTGTCATCTATATTTATACCCCCTAAGGGATATTTACAAGAAATGTCAATATTGGTCCCTGAACTTCTATTCAACATCTAATTGAGGCCTAACAATCTTCTCTCTTAAATATGGAGTTTAAGAGGTTTATTTAAATTTGGAGATTTCCACACTTTCTCTTTTTGTTCTCTACTTTAGCAAACATTATCATAGCATAGCTATCGAAGAAAAACTATTATCCAATCTAAATCTTTATTTTAACATAGTTGTTGAAAATACTTTTACATTTACTCATATTTAAAATTTTCATAATTATACGAAAAATATGTTTAAATTTTCCTAAATATGTTTTTTTAATCCAAATCAATTTATTACTAATCAATATATATATATATATATATATATATATAAAGGAGAATGTAGGGAGAGAGGATTAAAAAGAGGCCTACATGGCCCTTTATCTTTTTTGTTATAATTTTGATTTACTTTTAATTGATTTCAACACATTAAATGCTTAAACTTTTCATTTTCTTTTTTAATTTAAATTAAAAACCATTAACCAATATATATTTATTATTATATAAAATATTATTTACCTTTCATTTTTAATTATACAATGAAGCCACCATTTTTTATTTAAAGTTATAAACTTATTATTATTTTTATTTAATCAATAATGTAACGACCCAAAAACATAAGATCCAAATACGGTTAATAGATAAATCAAAACTGCCAAAAACCTGGCCCTCGACACAAGTTTAACAAGAATTTAAATGGGTTTGCGGAAGTACAACCCTAATTACAACTGAGAATAAGTCTAATATTAAAAATGGAAGGCTTCTAGTCACTAGGATGCAAGCTCCAGCTCACAACTTCCCCTTCCCTTTGTCCGAGCTCCCTAACACCTGCTTACCTGAAAAGGTTTTTAGTTTTGAAAAGCGAGGGTTAGACCATGAGGTCTAGTGAGTTCCCTCCACACCGCGTCACACCAAAATATTTCAGTTTATAAAATCAGTTATGAAACAGTTGTATAAATCATGGTAAACACACAAAATTGATATGCACACATTGACACCTGCTACTGGCACGCGCTAAAGTCACACACACCGTGACAGCGCATTCGGGCACACACCGCCCATGTCACACACACCGTGACAGCATAATCGGGCACACACCGCCCATGTCACACACACCGTGACTGTATAATCGGGCACACACCGCCCATGTCACACACACCGTGACAGTATAATCGGGCACACACCGCCCATGTCACACACACCGTGACTGTATAATCGGGCACACACCGCCCATATCACACAAAAGCCAGAGCACGATCACGCACATTTTAATCACACGTGTAAGCCACACATAAAGATCACACATTTAAACCTTGCCGTAAACTAAGAGCAGTTGAAAAGCACATTGTTAGACAATAACCACACCGCACACAATTACTTGTCATCTTACAATAAAAGTAATTGTAAAGCACACCGTTTAAAGAATAACCATGCCACATGCTCAAATCTTTACTTGTAATAAAAGTCGTTGGAAAACTCGCAATTTAAATTATAATCATCAACCACACACTTTGTATAAAATTTAGGTTCAGAAAGACTCACCTGTGGTTACAAGGCAAGCACTCCTGTTCAAATCTTGAGTTACACAAGCTTAGTACCTAACAGATCAGACAAATTCTTAATCAGAAACAAAGATCTAGAACTTACCGGGTACACACACGTTTTCCGGATACTAACTTGTCCGGACACCAAGACTGTCCGGATACCCATACTATTCGGATACCAAGACTGTCCGGATGCACCTCCTTTCCGGATACCCAGACTGTCCGGATACACCTCCTTTCCGGATACCCAGACCGTCCGGATACACCTCCTTTCCGGATACCCAGACTGTCCGGATACACCTTCCTTCCGGATACTGCACCCGGTAACTCAATTACCCAGAAAAATCACCCATCCGGAAATCACCATCCTTATCCGGAATCTACCATAAAACATTACCCGGAAACATGCAACATATCCGGACACCACCAAACGCTGGTGTCCGGAAAACGTTGCTGTTCGAACTTAGAATTTCTAAAACCGATTTAAACTCCGATTTAAGCCATTAGTTTGATTAGACAACTATAAGGGTTCATCCACCAACCCCAAACACCCACTTAATCCATCTATAACCCCTTAAATCGGATTTTAAAGACCAAAACCCTCAAAGCACACTTTTCATGAAAAGAGGGTGAAAAACCCATTGAATCACTGATTTTATACATAAGAATCCAGACCCACAGAAGAAAGGAACACCCAACAACAAGCAATAAGAATTCGGATAGATTACCTTACTGATTTCTTCCCTCCTTTGATTTCTTTCTCCAAAACTCTCTTCTTCTTCCTTTCCCTTCTTCCTAGCCGCCAAACACCCCAAAATAGGAGAAAATACTGATTTTTTGGTTGATGCCCTAGGGATTTGGGCCCTTTTATACTTCCCACAATTTGCACATGGACCCCTCAACTAAACTTCCATTCTTCTCACTTTAACCACCAAGTTTTCGAAACCTACTAAAAATTGGGTTATTACAACACTCCCCCCTTAAGAGAATTCCGTCCCCGGAATTCCTCAACGGAAAGTTACGTGTAACCTTCTTCCATCACTACACACGACAAGTCTTACGCTTTCGTCTAACTTCATCGATCACCATTCCCTGACCTATCAGACAAGGCCTACGGATCATTTCCTAATGCACCCCATCCTAGGGCTATAACTTGCCAGCTAATCCATTCTTATGATGGCGTCAAACTCTCCCAAGCTTGCGGACACAATTTCGAAGACATGAAAGACCCTCGTCCTCGATATTGCATCCATCACGCACCTTCCTCACCAAACCCCGACTGTCAACAACAAGTTCTACTCCTAACACACATTCCATTCGTCTAGGTTTATCCCGCAAACGTCGGGCAATCCCGGCAAAAACACGAACAGTTTACACCCAAGACAGATAACAATTTCATAGAATGAGGTTTATAAGATAGGTACCTGTCTCAACCTCGGGCACCTCTTCCTCCTCCTCAGCCATCATCCGAAAAACTCTAGCCTTCGCCTGTGCTGGCTCCACTTTCTTTTCCCCCACTCTTCCCCTTTGCCTACCGTCATAACCACCGAAATCCCCTCTCTTCAGCTGAGGGCACTCCGGCCTCAAATGTTCTAAGGACCCACACTGGTAGCATGCCCTTGGGTTCCTACAGTCTCGTGCCATATGTCCCAATTTTCCACATTTGAAACATCCCTCGGTTTCCCCCACACATTCTCCACGGTGGACTCGATTACACTTCCCACAAGGTTTCTCTCCAAATTTTGATCCCCCTCGGGACTCCGGCTTAAACACCTTAGCCCGCTCCGAGTCACGCACTGACCCCTCCCACTTTCTTTTCTCCTTACCCTTCTCCACATCTTGTCGGTCCTTCTCCTTTTCCACCAATTCGGCTGCGTTGATGGCTGCCTGAAAAGTGATCGGGTTCCTAGCCACGACCAGTTCCCGCACGCTACTCTTCAACCCAAAAATGTACCTCTCAACTCGACGTTCCTCATTCGGTACGTACAACTCAGCGAATCTCGCTTTCTCCATAAACTTCGTGGTGTATTCTCTCACCGTCATCCCACCTTGTTCCAAACTCATGAACTCTTCTTCTAGTCGTTTCACTGCCGCCAGAGGGCAAAACGACGCCTTAAACTTTGAGACAAAGGTCTCCCACGTCATATTCTTAGCAGCCTTTGACCCCTCCCCCGCGGTCTCCGCATCCCACCAAAATACCGCTTCTGATTTCAGCATGGACAGAGCGAACATTACCCTGTCACTATCAGCACACTTACAGGTGTCGAACACCAGTTCCATTTCCCTGATCCACTTTATCGCCAACACGGGATCGCATTCTCCCTTGAAAGCAGGTGGCTTACAAGAAGCGAATGCCTTGTAACTACACCCCCCGCTTAGCACTCGATCATTCACTGCCAACAGGTTTGGCTGAGTAGGGCTCCCCGGAGCTGAACCATGAGAGTTAGTCTCCCCTCCCTTACTACCACTGGCCTCCTTACTCCCCGAAGCCGCCTCATTCTGCTTAGCCAACAGTTCTTTCAATGTATCCTGGATTTCTCCCAATGCAGTGGCGAAATTTTCTTGGGTTACGAAGGCTTGAGCCCGGCCTCGCCCACGACTTCCACCTCGGCTCGCTCCCCGCTTGGACGCAGAGCTCTCCTGATGAGACGCCTCTGGTTCTTGCGGGATTCCCGCGCTCCTCGTGCCACGAGTAACCCGTGCCCTCACTGCAGCCCTTTCCACGTTCTCATTCACCTGAGTTGTTGCCCGTTGTGGTACTCTTCCTCGTCCCCTTCCTCGGCCTCTTCCTCGACCTCTACCCCTACCGCGTGCGGCTGCCAGCACCGGTGGTGCTTCCATTTCGATTTCCTCATCAATAGGTTCCGATACTCCCCTCAAGGATCTCCTCAACATGATTACTAACTGACAAAAAGACACCAACAACATTAAGTCTACAGTTCCAAGATAATAAGGCAATTAAGCACTTAC
This sequence comes from Saussurea involucrata, assembly GCA_033807775.1. Classification (NCBI taxonomy): domain Eukaryota; kingdom Viridiplantae; phylum Streptophyta; class Magnoliopsida; order Asterales; family Asteraceae; genus Saussurea; species Saussurea involucrata. Next base: position 219,001,858 of record CM066321.1, on the reverse strand, counting down.
ATGTACCTGTAAGCTCGTAATTACACTGGCCAGGTGTAATCGCCAACTTACCTTACATGACAGTTCTCGCCACCCTATTAATCATTCTACCCCGTCTTGCTAAGGTCCTCATAGTTCTCAGTTGTATTCTCTAATTCCACAGTTTAAGTTTAGGCCCGTCCGGTCACCTAAATCTCTTAAACTAAGGCTCTGATACCATTTGTAATGACCCAAAAACATAAGATCCAAATACGGTTAATAGATAAATCAAAACTGCCAAAAACCTGGCCCTCGACACAAGTTTAACAAGAATTTAAATGGGTTTGCGGAAGTACAACCCTAATTACAACTGAGAATAAGTCTAATATTAAAAATGGAAGGCTTCTAGTCACTAGGATGCAAGCTCCAGCTCACAACTTCCCCTTCCCTTTGTCCGAGCTCCCTAACACCTGCTTACCTGAAAAGGTTTTTAGTTTTGAAAAGCGAGGGTTAGACCATGAGGTCTAGTGAGTTCCCTCCACACCGCGTCACACCAAAATATTTCAGTTTATAAAATCAGTTATGAAACAGTTGTATAAATCATGGTAAACACACAAAATTGATATGCACACATTGACACCTGCTACTGGCACGCGCTAAAGTCACACACACCGTGACAGCGCATTCGGGCACACACCGTGACAGCATAATCGGGCACACACCGCCCATGTCACACACACCGTGACTGTATAATCGGGCACACACCGCCCATGTCACACACACCGTGACAGTATAATCGGGCACACACCGCCCATGTCACACACACCGTGACTGTATAATCGGGCACACACCGCCCATATCACACAAAAGCCAGAGCACGGTCACGCACATTTTAATCACACGTGTAAGCCACACATAAAGATCACACATTTAAACCTTGCCTTAAACTAAGAGCAGTTGAAAAGCACATTGTTAGACAATAACCACACCGCACACAATTACTTGTCATCTTACAATAAAAGTAATTGAAAAGCACACCGTTTAAAGAATAACCATGCCACATGCTAAAATCTTTACTTGTAATAAAAGTCGTTGGAAAACTCGCAATTTAAATTATAATCATCAACCACACACTTTGTATAAAATTTAGGTTCAGAAAGACTCACCTGTGGTTACAAGGCAAGCACTCCTGTTCAAATCTTGAGTTACACAAGCTTAGTACCTAACAGATCAGACAAATTCTTAATCAGAAACAAAGATCTAGAACTTACCGGGTACACACACGTTTTCCGGATACTAACTTGTCCGGACACCAAGACTGTCCGGATACCCATACTATTCGGATACCAAGACTGTCCGGATGCACCTCCTTTCCGGATACCCAGACTGTCCGGATACACCTCCTTTCCGGATACCCAGACCGTCCGGATACACCTCCTTTCCGGATACCCAGACTGTCCGGATACACCTTCCTTCCGGATACTGCACCCGGTAACTCAACTACCCAGAAAAATCACCCATCCGGAAATCACCATCCTTATCCGGAATCTACCATAAAACATTACCCGGAAACATGCAACATATCCGGACACCACCAAACGCTGGTGTCCGGAAAACGCTGTTGTTCGAACTTAGAATTTCTAAAACCGATTTAAACTCCGATTTAAGCCATTAGTTTGATTAGACAACTATAAGGGTTCATCCACCAACCCCAAACACCCACTTAATCCATCTATAACCCCTTAAATCGGATTTTAAAGACCAAAACCCTCAAAGCACACTTTTCATGAAAAGAGGGTGAAAAACCCATTGAATCACTGATTTTATACATAAGAATCCAGACCCACAGAAGAAAGGAACACCCAACAACAAGCAATAAGAATTCGGATAGATTACCTTACTGATTTCTTCCCTCCTTTGATTTCTTTCTCCAAAACTCTCTTCTTCTTCCTTTCCCTTCTTCCTAGCCGCCAAACACCCCAAAATAGGAGAAAATACTGATTTTTTGGTTGATGCCCTAGGGATTTGGGCCCTTTTATACTTCCCACAATTTGCACATGGACCCCTCAACTAAACTTCCATTCTTCTCACTTTAACCACCAAGTTTTCGAAACCTACTAAAAATTGGGTTATTACAAATAAGGTATATATACTTTTATTAATTGAATTTATTTTTATTTAACTTTTTATATTTCTTTGTAAGCTAACAATCAATATATATATAAAGGAGAATGTAGGGAGAGAGGATTAAGGAGAGGCCTCCATAGCCCTTTATCTTTTTTGTTATAATTTTGATTTACTTTTAATTGATTTCAACATATTAAATGCTTAAACTTTTCATTTTCTTTTTTAATTTAAATTAAAAACCATTAACCAATATATATTTATTATTATATAAAATATTATTTACCTTTCATTTTTAATTATACAATGAAGCCACCATTTTTTATTTAAATTTATAAACTTATTATTATTTTTATTTAATCAATAAGGTATATATACTTTTATTAAATGAATTTATTTTTATTTAACTTTTTATATTTCTTTGTAAGCTAACAATCAATACATATATATAAAGGAGAATGTAGGGAGAGAGGATTAAGGAGAGACATCCATGGCCCTTTATTTTTTTTGTTATAATTTTGATTTACATTTAATTGATTTCAACACATTAAATGCTTAAATTTTTCATTTTATTTTTTAATTTAAATTAAAAACCGTTAACCAATATATATTTATTATTATATAAAATATTATTTACCTTTCATTTTTAATTATACAATGAAGCCAACATTATTTATTTAAATTTATAAACTTATTATTATTTTTATTTAATCAATAAGGTATATACACTTTTATTTAATAAATTTATTTTTATTTAACTTTTTATATTTCATTGTAAGCTAACAATCATCAATATACATATATAAAGGAGAATGTAGGGAGAGAGGATTAAGGAGAGGCCTCCATGACCCTTTATCTTTTTTGTTATAATTTTGATTTACTTTTAATTGATTTTAACACATTAAATGCTTAAACTTTTCATTTTCTTTTTTAATTTAAATTAAAAACCATTAACCAATATATATTTATTATTATATAAAATATTATTTACCTTTCATTTTTAATTATACAATGAAGCCACGATTTTTTATTTAAATTTATAAACTTATTATTATTTTTATTTAATCAATAAGGTATATATACTTTTATTAAATGAATTTATTTTTATTTAACTTTTTATATTTCTTTGTAAGCTAACAATCAATACATATATATAAAGGATAATGTAGGGAGAGAGGATTAAGGAGAGACCTCCATGGCCCTTTATCTTTTTTGTTATAATTTTGATTTACATTTAATTGATTTCAACACATTAAATGCTTAAACTTTCATTTTCTTTTTTAATTTAAATTAAAAACCATTAACCAATATATATTTATTATTATATAAAATATTATTTACCTTTCATTTTTAATTATACAATGAAGCCAACATTTTTTATTTAAATTTATAAACTTATTATTATTTTTATTTAATCAATAAGGTATATATACTTTTATTAAATGAATTTATTTTTATTTAACTTTTTATATTTCTTTGTAAGCTAACAACCATCAATATACATATATAAAAGAGAATGTAGGGAGAGAGGATTAAGGAGAGGCCTCCATGGCCCTTTATCTTTTTTGTTATAATTTTAATTTACTTTTAATTGATTTTAACACATTAAATGCTTAAACTTTTCATTTTCTTTTTTAATTTAAATTAAAAACCATTAACCAATATATATTTATTATTATATAAAATATTATTTACCTTACATTTTTAATTATACAATGAAGCCACCATTTTTTATTTAAATTTATAAACTTATTATTATTTTTATTTAATCAATAAGGTATATATACTTTTATTAAATGAATTTATTTTTATTTAACTTTTTATATTTCTTTGTAAGTTAACAATCATCAATATACATATATAAAGGAGAATGTAGGGAGAGAGGATCAAGGAGAGGCCTCCATGGCCCTTTATCTTTTTTTGTTATAATTTTGATTTACTTTTAATTGATTTTAACACATTAAATGCTTAAACTTTTCATTTTCTTTTTTAATTTAAATTAAAAACCGATAACCAATATATATTTATTATTATATAAAATATTATTTACCTTTCATTTTTAATTATACAATGAAGCCACAATTTTGTATTTAAATTTATAAACGTATTGTTATTTTTATTTAATCAATAAGGTATATATACTTTTATTAAATGAATTTATTTTTATTTAACTTTTAATACTTATTTGTAAACTAACAATCAATACATATATATAAAGGAGAATGTAGGGAGAGAGGATTAAGGAGAGGCCTCCATGGCCCTTTATCTTTATTGTTATAATTTTGATTTACTTTTAATTGATTTCAACACATTAAATGCTTAAACTTTCCTTTTTCTTTTTTAATTTAAATTACCATTAACCAATATATATTTATTATTATATAAAATATTATTTACCTTTCATTTTTAATTATACAATGAAGCCATAATTTTTTATTTAAATTTATAAACTTATTATTATTTTTATTTAATCAATAAGGTATATATACTTTTATTAAATGAATTTATTTTTATTTAACTTTTTATATTTCTTTGTAAGCTAACAATCAATACATCAATACATATGTATAAAGGAGAATGTAGGGAGAGAGGATTAAGGAGAGACCTCTATGACCCTTTATCTTTTTTGTTATAATTTTGATTTACATTTAATTGATTTCAACACATTAAATGCTTAAACTTTTCATTTTCTTTTTTAATTTAAATTAAAAACCATTAACCAATATATATTTATTATTATATAAAATATTATTTACCTTTCATTTTTAATTATACAAGGAATCCAACATTTTTTATTTAAATTTATAAACTTATTATTATTTTTATTTAATCAATATGGTATATATTTTCATTAAATGAATTTATTTTTATTTAACTTTTTATATTTCTTTGTAAGCTAACATCCATCAATATACATATATAAAGGAGAATGTAGGGAGAGAGGATTAAGGAAAGGCATCCATGACCCTTTATCTTTTTTGTTATAATTTTGATTTACTTTTAATTGATTTTAACACATTAAATGCTTAAACTTTTCATTTTCTTTTTTAATTTAAATTAAAAACCGATAAACAATATATATATTTATTATTATATAAAATATTATTTACCTTTCATTTTTAATTATACAATGAAGCCACCATTTTGTATTTAAATTTATAAACTTATTGTTATTTTTATTTAATCAATAAGGTATATATACTTTTATTAAATGAATTTATTTTTATTTAACTTTTTATACTTATTTGTAAACTAACAATCAATACATATATATAAAAGAGAATGTAGGTAGAGAGGATTAAGGAGAGGCCTCCATGGCCCTTTATCTTTATTGTTATAATTTTGATTTACTTTTAATTGATTTCAACACATTAAATGCTTAAACTTTTCTTTTTCTTTTTTAATTTAAATTACCATTAACCAATATATATTTATTATTATATAAAATATTATTTACCTTTCATTTTTAATTATACAATGAAGCCACCATTTTTTATTTAAATTTATAAACTTATTATTATTTTTATTTAATCAATAAGGTATATATACTTTTATTAAATAAATTTATTTTTATTTAACTTTTTATATTTCTTTGTAAGCTAACAATCATCAATATACATATATAAAGGAGAATGTAGGGAGAGAGGATCAATGAGAGGCCTCCATGGCCCTTTATCTTTTTTTGTTATAATTTTGATTTACTTTTAATTGATTTTAACACATTAAATGCTTAAACTTTTCATTTTCTTTTTTAATTTAAATTAAAAACCGATAACCAATATATATTTATTATTATATAAAATATTATTTACCTTTCATTTTTAATTATACAATGAAACCACCATTTTGTATTTAAATTTATAAACTTATTGTTATTTTTATTTAATCAATAAGGTATATATACTTTTATTAAATGAATTTATTTTTGTTTAACTTTTTATACTTATTTGTAAACTAACAATCAATACATATATATAAAGGAGAATGTAGGGAGAAAAGATTAAGGAGAGGCCTCCATGCCCCTTTATCTTTATTGTTATAATTTTGATTTACTTTTAATTGATTTCAACATATTAAAAGCTTAAACTTTTATTTTTCTTTTTTAATTTAAATTACCATTAACCAATATATATTTATTATTATATAAAATATTAATTACCTTTCATTTTTAATTATACAATGAAGCCACCATTTTTTATTTAAATTTATAAACCTATTATTATTTTTATTTAATCAATAAGGTATATATACTTTTATTAAATGAATTTAATTTTATTTAACTTTTTATATTTCTTTGTAAGCTAACAACCATCAATATACATATATAAAGGAGAATGTAGGGAGAGAGGATTAAGGAAAGGCCTCCATGGCCCTTTATCTTTTTTGTTATAATTTTGATTTACTTTTAATTGATTTTAACACATTAAATGCTTAAACTTTTCATTTTCTTTTTTAATTTAAATTAAAAACCGATAACCAATATATATTTATTATTATATAAAATATTATTTACCTTTCATTTTTAATTATACAATGAAGCCACCATTTTGTATTTAAATTTATAAACTTATTGTTATTTTTATTTAATCAATAAGGTATATATACTTTTATTAAATGAATTTATTTTTATTTAACTTTTTATATTTCTTTGTAAGCTAACAACCATCAATATACATATATAAAGGAGAATGTAGGGAGAGAGGATTAAGGAAAGGCCTCCATGGCCCTTTATCTTTTTTGTTATAATTTTGATTTACTTTTAATTGATTTTAACACATTAAATGCTTAAACTTTTCATTTTCTTTTTTAATTTAAATTAAAAACCGATAACCAATATATATTTATTATTATATAAAATATTATTTACCTTTCATTTTTAATTATACAATGAAGCCACCATTTTGTATTTAAATTTATAAACTTATTGTTATTTTTATTTAATCAATAAGGTATATATACTTTTATTAAATGAATTTATTTTTATTTAACTTTTTATATTTCTTTGTAAGCTAACAATCAATACATATATATAAAGGAGAATGTAGGGAGAGAGGATTAAGGAGAGACATCCATGGCCCTTTATCTTTTTTGTTATAATTTTGATTTACATTTAATTGATTTCAACACATTAAATGCTTAAACTTTTCATTTTCTTTTTTAATTTAAATTAAAAACCATTAACCAATATATATTTATTATTATATAAAATATTATTTACCTTTCATTTTTAATTATACAATGAAGCCAACAATTTTTATTTAAATTTATAAACTTATTATTATTTTTATTTAATCAATAAGGTATATATACTTTTATTAAATGAATTTATTTTTATTTAACTTTTTATATTTCTTTGTAAGCTAACAACCATCAATATACATATATAAAGGAGAATGTAGGGAGAGAGGATTAAGCAGAGGCCTCCATGGCCCTTTATCTTTTTTGTTATAATTTTGATTTACTTTTAATTGATTTTAACACATTAAATGCTTAAACTTTTCATTTTCTTTTTTAATTTAAATTAAAAACCATTAACCAATATATATTTATTATTATATAAAATATTATTTACCTTTCATTTTTAATTATACAATGAAGCCAACATTTTTTATTTAAATTTATAAACTTATTATTATTTTTATTTAATCAATAAGGTATATATACTTTTATTAAATGAATTTATTTTTATTTAACTTTTTATATTTCTTTGTAAGCTAACAATCATCAATATACATATATAAAGGAGAATGTAGGGAGAGAGGATTAAGGAGAGGCCTCCATGACTGACACAGGGTTTTGACACCCCGCGAAATCTAACCGCATGTGTACGGTGTCGAATCAAGTAATAACGTACGGAAGTACGAGTATCGAACCAAAGGAACTAGGAACTAAATATCACAATTACTATAAGAACTATTAATTGGACTGTCGAAATTGGAGGATTGGTTTTATAACTAAATAATTGCAGAAAATAAAATCAAACAAACACAAGACAAACAGAACAGCTTTAAAGACTTCGATAGAGAGAAAAGTTGAGGGTTGGAAATCCTCAGGTTTTACACATGCACCCAATCAACTCAAACAGTTACCAGTTAATCCCCTAAATGAATCCCAAATCTTTTAAAATCACCGTCGTTTTCTTTCGAATAACAACGGATTTTATTTTGAAAAGGATTAGTTCAATCTCTCGATCTCACTTCTGGATTCCAAAACACATTAAGCACTCGATTTAAGTTAAATTGGCTAGATTTTATCTCTCGATGTCAACCTAACGGTTTAAATGGGACTAAAGCTTACTTGGTATATCTCTATCACCGTTTTGAGCTTTAGGCATGCAATTCCTATTTCTATATAGTAGTTAATTCTCACGAACTTAATTACTACTCAACAAATCATTTCTAAATTGGCCAAATTCACAAACGCATTAAGAACAAAATCACATGCTTCAATTAATAAGGAAAAACTGATAAAGGTTCAAATCAATTCGTTACATGCTTACAAACCGAATTCATTCCAACCCCCAACACGAACCGGTTAGTTCATGTCGGTGGTGGATTCAAACATAAGAAAAAAGGTGCAAAAGTATATGTAAACATGATCGAAAGTGAAAGTTGAAATCGTGATAACAAGTAATGAAAACTCTCTCTTCTCGTGTTCGTCTCTACGTTCCGCGCTGAATGTATCCGTGATCGGCTCTCTACCGTGGCTCCGAGGACTCCGAAAAGTCGCCCAAAATCGCCCCCGAGCTGTTCCCGATCGTCTGCCGTATGAGTGATACCGAAAAGTGACATAAAAATCGGATTAAAATACTGAATTCGACCAAACAGAGGGATGCGCGACCTTCTGCGCGACTTGCAAGTCGCGCCAGAAGTTGCGCGCTATGCTGATGTCTTTCTGGGTCGGGTTTGGTTCGCGGGTCTTGGGCTTGGCTTTTGGGCTTCCGTTAGGCTTCGTTTTGACTCGTTTTGGGCTCTTTTTAGCCTCTATTTCCGAGGAATGCCGCTTTTTATAAAACCTGTGTAAATCACTAGATAAACCGTGAAATATACGCCTTTTTACTTGAGTCCAAGCCAATCTCATTGGTTTGAGAACCGAAAATAACGCCAAAAAGTGGCGTTATCAACAACCCCAAACCGAGCGTTGCTTATCCCCAAGCAAATTAGCGATAAAAACAGAATAAAAGCATATATCTGTGAAAGAATAATAACCGCACGATTCCAATCGGTACCAAGTGATGCATCGGTGATTTCCCGTACCCGTGAATATCTTTCTCACTCTCGCCTCATTCTCATTTTGTTTGACCTATGACCTTCCATTGGGAGTTGAACTCGTGACTGTTCCGATCACATCAGGGTTAGACTAAGTCTGGACATACTAGGGAAAATATTTCGCCTCGACCCTACCTCATGGGATACTCTCGTTTCGCTCGAACCTAGGTTATCGCTCGTGTTGTCATGTTTTGGAGGTTATGTACAAGAATACGCAAAATTGCATGACAACTCTATTGAAAGACGCACAAATGTCCAAAAATGGATCTCAGAAAGGAATCAAGTAGCAAGACAGGGAATATCGGTAAAGGTAGGCATGGACCGTAATCATATTTTCCAAAAGATCATCCAGGTCTTTACACGGGTTGTAATGGGGCTAAGGTTAAGGCTATGAAACGACGGGTAAAATGGTTCAACTATCCTCGGCATGTCAATCATTGGCAGTTCCGAATTCAATGGTTTTTCACTCTATTATTTGGCCCTTTTCTTCACTATTGGAATCGCTTTGACTCCCTTATTTTCTGCTATAGCTGATATCTAAATAACTGTATTATATTTTTTTTTGGGACTTCATTGGTCCTCTTTTCTACTTCTCGGGTTACTTTGACCCGTTTTATTCTCATTGCTGGCCGGAATTCTTCCTTTATGCTCTCACTCTATTGGTTCATTACTGCTTCCGATTGACACACTTTCGGATTGGGTTGGCTAATGCTTATGGCTAAGGGTTTAATGATGGGTTTAGAAACGAAAAGGTGAGTGTTTGGCTGCAAAGGGGCTAAGATACACATAAAAGGGTAAAAAGGGAAATGATAGCTAAAACAGGTTAAAACAAACACATAATGCCAGGAATCATGTCTTAAGGTCCACACGATTTGGTCTACTATACCCTTACCTAATATCCCGATGTTCGTCTTTGCTACTCAATACAACAATGTAGCGAGATCATTCTACATTCACGACAAGGAATTCGAAAAAGTGTATAAGAATTTCGTGTATGAATCCCTCGCAATGAAAAACGTCTTTTAAGGCTCAAAGCTCACTATCGGGTGGTCTCCACTAATGTCCCTAGTCATATCCTTTCCTGGTCCTTCCCTAACGGTCACGTCACTATCACAAGATTCTTCCCACAATGGTCGGTCTCAATCATTCAAAACAAAAAATTTAGCTACTTTGATCTAGACACTCAGAAGTGTAGGAAATCTACGTGCATAACTTGGGACCGATTGGGCAACCCCAAACCTTACCCACACATTGTCCCCAATGTGCAAGCAAAGTCGTAGGTGATGCGACTCGATCATTGTGCAGTTATTAAGAAGAGTAGGCACGACATCATATAGCATAACATAAAAAGACTACCCAAAGTTTCCAAAAATAGGCACCCCAAACCTAGGCCGTGGCCTAGGTTTGCCAAATAAAAGCCAACCCCAAACCTCGGTAAAACCGAGGTTTGCACAGGATCTAAGGTGAGTGTGTAGATGGTTCAAAAATGAGGCACCCCAAACCTAAGTGAAACTTAGGTTTGTTGCATCTCGTGCAATTACAATAGAACAACACATCAAACACCACTCTTTTAGCAGGGAAATAATTAGAACATACCTGTTTTGCCCGGCCAGAGGAGATTCTTGAAAGATGAGCATCAATCGGAGGCGCTAGGGAGAACACGCAAAACAAGGGAAAGACACAAAACAAAACAGGAAACACACAACGCAGGAACGGAAATAAAAACTGCACGAAAAACAAAAAACGGGGCAAATGGGACTCACGCGGTTTAGCCCGCGACTTGCAAGTCGCGTGGAAAACCGCATAACCCTCAGTTTCAGAAAACTAACAGAGGGCCCCGCGACTTTCTGCGCGGTATGCAAACCGCGTGTAAATCCGCGTATGTCCCTGTTTCAAAATATTTTTGGCTTTTTTCGATTTTTCGATTTTTATGGTTTTTCTGAAATAGAACACATTTAAACTAAAAAAAAAACTAAACTGAAAACAAACCTTGGTGGGTTGCCTCCCACCCAGCGCCTTATTTAAAGTCGTTGCACGACTGTGCGGTTTTCAGCTCGGCTCAGTATCCGCAGGATTGTACCGTCCACACTTACGGTTCTTCGCGGACTTCTCTACTCCTTCTTCTTTTTCACCACTTTCTCTTTCCAGCAACTTGAATCTCACGTTCTCTTCGCCAACTCGGAACGTGATCTCACCCTCTTCCATATCAATCAGTACCCGGCTCGTGGCCAAGAAGGATCGTCCCAAGATCATCGGGACCTCTTCGTCCTCATCTATGTCGATCACCACGAAGTCTACCGGAAAGTAAAACTTACCAACTTTGACGAGCACATCTTCTATCACTCTGTAAGGATATCTTATCGATCGATCCGCAAGCTTTAACGTCATGTACGTTGGCTGCACTTCACCCAGTTCGAGCTTCCTAAAAACAGAAAGAGGCATCAGATTAATACTTGCCCCTAAATCACATAGAACTTTATTAAAATTAAAACTGCCAATTTGAATAGGAATCGAGAAACTCCCTGGATCTTTAAGCTTTTGGGGCAGCTTATTCTGGAAAATCGCGTTGCACTCTTCAGTGAGTGCAACGGTGGCCTGGTGATCAAGTGCCCTCTTTTTGGAAAGGATCTCTTTCATGAATTTCATGTAAGAGGGCATTTGGGTGAGAGCATCTGCAAAAGGAATATTAATCGTTAGTTTTTTAAAGACCTCAATAAATTTGGAAAAATTAACCTGATCCTTATTTGCTTGCAGCCTGCTCGGGTAAGGCACTTTCGGTACTGCCGGCTTGACCGGTGGAGTCGCTTCTTTCTTCTTCTCTTCACTTTTCTCGCTTCCTTCAGCTTCACTTTCTTTATCAACTTCTAACTCACCCGCATCTACCATCTCGGATTCTTCCTCGGCTCTCTTTGGGGAAGACTTGCTTACCGGGTTTCCAATCAACTCTTTGCCACTTCTCAGATGAATGGCATTGCAATGTTCTTGATTCCTCTTTTCAGCCATACTCGGGAATGCTCCGGGAGGTCGGGTTTGTAGGGCTTCAGAAATCTGTCCTACTTGTCTTTCGAGAATCTTTATTGCAGCCGTATTCTGCTCAGTTGCGGCTTTCACAGTATTCACCGTGCTCGCTAGCTCTCCGACCGAGCTGTCCATTTTTTACATGAACTTCATCATCATGTCTTCGAGGCCCGGCTTCTTCTCCCCGGATGGTCCCTCGCTCCTTTGGTTAAAACCTGGAGGACGGTAAGCAATATTAGTATTGGAAGAGTTTAAAGAGTTAGAGAAATTACCTGGTTGTTGACCTGACTGATTCCATGAAAGATTGGGATGCTTTTTCACCCCTCGTTATAAGTGTTGGAGAAAGGGTCATTTCGCGGCTGATGGTTGCGGTTTTGCATAAATTGAACCTGTTCAGGTTCCCCTAGATTGCTTCCCTTCATACGGCCCGTGATAAAAGCTAGTTGAGCTTTTATCTCTTTAAGTTCATCTGACTCTTGAACATTCGCTACTCGTGCGATGGACGATCGTGGAGTGGAGTAGCTATGTTCAGCAAGGTTCTCGATCAGCTCGACCGCTTCTTCATAGGTCTTGTTCATGAGTGCTCCCCCCGCTGCAGCCGTAATATCATTCTTGAATTGCGGGTGAAGGCCTCCAAAGAACGTTTGGATTATGACCCACCCATGAAGACCGTGATGTGGACACTTCTTCAACATGTCCTTGTAGCGCTCCCAAGCTTCATATAACGTCTCTTGGTCCATTTGCGCGAAGTGCGTGATGTCGGCCATCAATTGCGCGGTTCTTCCCGGTGGGAAGAATTTCTGGAGGAACGCTGCCTTCAGTTGTGCCCAAGTGGTGATGAGATCTGATGGAAGGCCCTCTATCCATATTTCAGCTCTACCCTTTAGGGAAAAACTGAAGAGTCTTAGCTTAATCGCGTTCTCTTCCATCCCGTTGATCTTGAAGGTGCTGCAAATCCTCTCGAATGCACGGAGATGTGCATGAGGATCTTCGGTCGGTGCTCCTCCAAACTGATTTTGCTGCACCATTACAATGGTGCTCGGCTTTATTTCGAAATAGTTGGCCGCAGTGGTAGGCGGCTGAATACCTATGCGGGCCGCTGCCACATTTGGGTCGGCAAACGACCGCATAGGGCGTCTCGCTTCGTCGCCCATGAGTACCTGAGAAGAAAACGAACAGACTTAGCAATTCAGAAATTAAAGGTGATGAAATAGAATACGAAAAATAAAAAAAATGTCCAATCTAATAGCGCGTATGGCTGGTAGTGCTATTAGCTACAACTAGTTCCCCGGCAACGGCGCCAAAAACTTGACACGGGGTTTTGACACCCCGCGAAATCTAACCGCAAGTGTACGGTGTCGAATCAAGTAATAACGTACGGAAGTACGAGTATCGAACCAAAGGAACTAGGAACTAAATATCACAATTACTATAAGAACTATTAATTGGACTGTCGAAATTGGAGGATTGGTTTTATAACTAAATAATTGCAGAAAATAAAATCAAACAAACACAAGACAAACAGAACAGCTTTAAAGACTTCGATAGAGAGAAAAGTTGAGGGTTGGAAATCCTCAGGTTTTACACATGCACCCAATCAACTCAAACAGTTACCAGTTAATCCCCTAAATGAATCCCAAATCTTTTAAAATCACCGTCGTTTTCTTTCGAATAACAACGGATTTTATTTTGAAAAGGATTAGTTCAATCTCTCGATCTCACTTCTGGATTCCAAAACACATTAAGCACTCGATTTAAGTTAAATTGGCTAGATTTTATCTCTCGATGTCAACCTAACGGTTTAAATGGGACTAAAGCTTACTTGGTATATCTCTATCACCGTTTTGAGCTTTAGGCATGCAATTCCTATTTCTATATAGTAGTTAATTCTCACGAACTTAATTACTACTCAACAAATCATTTCTAAATTGGCCAAATTCACAAACGCATTAAGAACAAAATCACATGCTTCAATTAATAAGGAAAAACTGATAAAGGTTCAAATCAATTCGTTACATGCTTACAAACCGAATTCATTCCAACCCCCAACACGAACCGGTTAGTTCATGTCGGTGGTGGATTCAAACATAAGAGAAAAAGGTGCAAAAGTATATGTAAACATGATCGAAAGTGAAAGTTGAAATCGTAATAACAAGTAATGAAAACTCTCTCTTCTCGTGTTCGTCTCTACATTCCGCGCTGAATGTATCCGTGATCGGCTCTCTACCGTGGCTCCGAGGACTCCGAAAAGTCGCCCAAAATCGCCCCCGAGCTGATCCCGATCGTCTGCCGTATGAGTGATACCGAAAAGTGACCTAAAAATCGGATTAAAATACTGAATTCGACCAAACAGAGGGATGCGCGACCTTCTGCGCGACTTGCAAGTCGCGCCAGAAGTCGCGCGCTATGCTGATGTCTTTCTGGGTCGGGTTTGGTTCGCGGGTCTTGGGCTTGGCTTTTGGGCTTCCGTTAGGCTTCGTTTTGACTCGTTTTGGGCTCTTTTTAGCTTTTATTTCCGAGGAATGCCGCTTTTTATAAAACTTGTGTAAATCACTAGATAAACCGTGAAATATACGCCTTTTTACTTGAGTCCAAGCCAATCTCATTTGTTTGAGAACCGAAAATAACGCAAAAAAGTGGCGTTATCAATGACCCTTTATCTTTTTTGTTATAATTTTGATTTTACTTTTAATTGATTTTAACACATTAAATGCTTAAACTTTTCATTTTCTTTTTTAATTTAAATTAAAAACCCATAACCAATATATATTTATTATTATATAAAATATTATTTACCTTTTATTTTTAATTATACAATGAATGCCACCATTTTGTATTTAAATTTATAAACTTATTGTTATTTTTATTTAATCAATAAGGTATATATACTTTTATTAAATGAATTTATTTTTATTTAACTTTTTATATTTCTTTGTAAGCTAACAATCAATACATATATATAAAGGAGAATGTAGGGAGAGAGGATTAAGGAGAGGCCTCCATGGTCCTTTATCTTTATTGTTATAATTTTGATTTACTTTTAATTGATTTCAACACATTAAATGCTTAAACTTTTCATTTTCTTTTTTAATTTAAATTAAAAACCATTAACCAATATATATTTATTATTATATAAAATATTATTTACCTTTCATTTTTAATTATACAATGAAGCCAACATTTTTTATTTAAATTTATAAACTTATTGTTATTTTTATTTAATCAATAAGGTATATATAATTTTATTAAATGAATTTATTTTTATTTAACTTTTTATATTTCTTTGTAAGCTAACAATACTTATAAATCAACAAATATTATTTAAATTTATAAACTTATTATTATTTTTATGTAATTAATAAGATACAAATTTTTTAGTAAGTTAACATGTTTATAAATCAATATATCAATATAAAGCAGAATGTAGGGAGAGAAGATTAAAGGGAGGCCTCCATGGTCCTTTATCTTTTTTGTTATAATTTTGATTTACTTTTAATTGATTTCAACACATTAAATGCTTAAACTTTTCATTTTCTTTTTTAATTTAAATTAAAAACCATTAACCAATATATATTTATTATTATATAAAATATTATTTACCTTTCATTTTTAATTATATAATGAAGCCAACATTTTTTATTTAAATTTATAAACTTATTATTATTTTTATTTAATCAATAAGGTATATATACTTTTATTAAATGAATTTATTTTTATTTAACTTTTTATATTTCTTTGTAAGCTAACAATACTTATAAATCAAAAAATATTATTTAAATTTATAAACTTATTATTATTTTTATGTAATTAACAAGATACAAATTTTTTAGTAAGCTAACATGTTTATAAATCAATATACTTTTATTAAATGAATTTATTTTTATATAATCGTTTGTATTTATTTATAAGCTAACAATCAAAATTTTACTATTTAAATTTATAAACATATTATTTATTTATTTAATTAATAAGATACAATTTTTTTAGTAACCTAACATCAATATATATATATATATATATATATATATATATATATATAAAGGAGAATGTAGGGAGAGAGGATTAGGAGAGGACTCCATAGCTCTTTATCTTTTTTGTTATAATTTTGAGTTACTTTTAATTGATTTTAACACATTAAATGCTTAAATTATTCATTTTCTTTTTAATTTAAATTAAAAACCATTAACCAATATATATTTATTATTATATAAAATATTATTTACCTTTCATTTTTAATTATACAATGAAGCCACCATTTTTTATTTAAATTTATAAACTTATTATTATTTTTATATAATCAATAAGGTATATATACTTTTATTAAATGAATTTATTTTTATTTAACTTTTTATACTTATTTGTAAGCTAACAATCAATACATATATATAAAGGAGAATGTAGGGAGAGAGGATTAAGGAGAGGCCTCCATGGTCCTTTATCTTTATTGTTATAATTTTGATTTACTTTTAATTGATTTCAACACATTAAATGCTTAAACTTTTCATTTTCTTTTTTAATTTAAATTAAAAACCATTAACCAATATATATTTATTATTATATAAAATATTATTTACCTTTCATTTTTAATTATACAATGAAGCCAACATTTTTTATTTAAATTTATAAACTTATTGTTATTTTTATTTAATCAATAAGGTATATATACTTTTATTAAATGAATTTATTTTTATTTAACTTTTTATATTTCTTTGTAAGCTAACAATACTTATAAATCAACAAATATTATTTAAATTTATAAATTTATTATTATTTTTATGTAATTAACAACATACAAATTTTTTAGTAAGCTAACATGTTTATAAATCAATATACTTTTATTAAATGAATTTATTTTTATATAATCGTTTGTATTTATTTATAAGCTAACAATCAAAATTTTATTATTTAAATTTATAAACATATTATTTATTTATTTAATTAATAAGATACAATTTTTTTAGTAACCTAACATCAATATATATATATATATAGGGGTGGTATCTTTTGCAAACCAGTGTATTTGTACAAACTCGTACAAACCATACCTAGCTTCATGATTTTGTAAATTTGGCTTCATGAATATTTATATATATATATTGGCTTCATGAATATATAATTTGGTTTCATGAATATATATCATTTGGCATTTTTAACTAATTTTTTTATAAAAATAAGGGTATTTTAGGGCTCCACTGAAAAAAATTAGTTAAAAATGCCAAATGATATATTCATGAAATCAAATTATATATTCATGAAGCCAAAATATATATATAAATATTCATGAAGCCAAATTTAAAAAATCATAAAGCTAGGTATGGTTTGTACGAGTTTGTACAAATACACTGGTTTGCAAAAGATACCCAGCCTATATATATATATATATATATATATATAAAGGAGAATGTAGGGAGAGAGGATTAGGAGAGGACTCCATAGCTCTTTATCTTTTTTGTTATAATTTTGATTTACTTTTAATTGATTTCAACACATTAAATGCTTAAATTATTCATTTTTTTTAATTTAAATTAAAAACCATTAACCAATATATATTTATTATTATATAAAATATTATTTACCTTTCATTTTTAATTATACAATGAAGCCACCATTTTTTATTTAAATTTATAAACTTATTATTATTTTTATTTAATCAATAAGGTATATATACTTTTATTAAATGAATTTATTTTTATTTAACTTTTTATATTTCTTTGTAAGCTAACAATCATCAATATACATATATAAAGGAGAATGTAGGGAGAGAGGATTAAGGAGAGGCCTCCATGGCCCTTTATCTTTTTTGTTATAATTTTGATTTACTTTTAATTGATTTCAACACATTAAATGCTTAAACTTTTCATTTTCTTTTTTTAATTTAAATTAAAAACCATTAACCAATATATATTTATTATTATATAAAATATTATTTACCTTTCATTTTTAACTATACAATGAAGCCACCATTTTTTATTTAAATTTATAAACTTATTATTATTTTTATTTAATCAATAAGGTATATATACTTTTATTAAATGAATTTATTTTTATTTAACTTTTTATATTTTCTTTGTAAGCTAACAATCAATACATATATATAAAGGAGAATGTAGGGAGAGAGGATTAAGGAGAGGCCTCCATGGCCCTTTATCTTTTTTGTTATAATTTTGAATTACTTTTAATTGATTTCAACACATTAAATGCTTAAACTTTTCATTTTCTTTTTTAATTTAAATTAAAAACCATTAACCAATATATATTTATTATTATATAAAATATTATTTACCTTTCATTTTTAACTATACAATGAAGCCACCATTTTTTATTTAAATTTATAAACTTATTATTATTTTTATTTAATCAATAAGGTATATATACTTTTATTAAATGAATTTATTTTTATTTAACTTTTTATATTTCTTTGTAAGTTAACAATACTTATAAATCAAAAAATATTATTTAAATTTATAAACTTATTATTATTTTTATGTAATTAATAAGATACAAATTTTTTAGTAAGCTAACATGTTTATAAATCAATATACTTTTATTAAATGAATTTATTTTTATATAATCGTTTGTATTTCTTTATAAGCTAACAATCAAATTTTTTTATTTAAATTTATAAACATATATTTTTTTTAATTAATAAGATACAATTTTTTAGTAAGCTAACAATGCTTATAAATCAATATACTTTCATTAAATGAATTTATTTTTATTTAATTTATGTAACGTCCCTCAAATCCAAATATACAAGCTAAAGCTACCTCTTTACATTAAAACGCCAAAAATGGCTCAATCTGGTCACACTATCCAGATTTACAATACGGGGTTTGTGGAAATAACCCAACTAATACAGCTGAGAAATCTAACTAGACATGAAAGAAAATTCTTCTACTTCCTCTAAACGCAAAGCTCTGGCTCACGTCTTGCCCAATACCTTTAAACGTGCCATCGACTACCTGCTTACCTGAAAAGGTTTTAGTTTTGAAAAGCAAGGGTTAGACCATGAGGTCTAGTGAGTTCCCTCCACACCAAGTCACACCAAAATATTTCAGTATATAAAATTCAGTTATGAAAGCATTTGCATAAATCATAACAAGTACACAAAGTTTATATACACACATTGACACATGCTACTGGCACGCGCTAAAGTCATACACACCGTGACAGCACAATTGGGAACACACCGCCCATGTCACACACACCGTGACAGCGTAATCGGGCACACACCGCCCATATATGAAACGAATTCATATATATATATATATATTAATCATGGGACACACCCCCATTTCACACCACAGCCAGAGCATGGTCACACACAATTATATCACACGTATTGTCACACAATTTAATCATCGCTTGAGATGGAAACAGTTGAAAAGCCTACTGTTAGACAATAACCACACCACACACAATTACTTGTCATTTTGCAATAAAAGTAATTGAAAAGCACACCGTTTAAATAATAATCATGCCACATGCTCAAATCTTAACTCGTAATAAAAGCAGTTGGAAAACTCACAATTTAAATAATAATCATCAACCACACACTTTGTATAAAATTTAGGTTCAGAAAGACTCACCTGAGGTCCAGATTAGAAATGTTTACTCGTACCGATCATCTCGACACGAACCTACAATTTACACCCATCACACAAACCGGTTTAATTAATAATCCACTTCTCGACTTAATTAATTAAACCCCTATTTGTCTCTATTAATTAAAGTACAAATTTTTACTCTCGGCCATCTCTAGATCACAATTACACCAAACCAACCCAACTAATAAATTAGGCTCTACTAACAATTGTTAAAAGAAAATCTCAGCCCACTATATATAAATCGGATCCCCTTTTTATGGTTGTCGGCCCAAGGAGCAACCCAAAGCCACCGACCCACGTTTACTTACTTTGTCCAACATAACTTTCGGTCCACACTTCGGAGTCCAAGCTCCGGTACCACCTAGTCCCGCAATCACCCAAGTCCCTCAATCACCAAGTTCCGCAATCACCAAGTCCCGCAATCACCAAGTCCCGCAATCACCAAGTCCCTCAATCACCAAGTCCCGCAATCACCAAGTCCCTCAATCACCAACTCCCGGTACTCGGCGATTTCTACAGAATTTAATTTCTTCGCCATTAACTTATTAAACAATTTAACCACTAAATTTCTTCCATAAATATTATGTATTACCCTCTAACCTCAAAAGTTTACAAACCAGACTAATTTACC
Organism: Saussurea involucrata; assembly: GCA_033807775.1. Classification (NCBI taxonomy): domain Eukaryota; kingdom Viridiplantae; phylum Streptophyta; class Magnoliopsida; order Asterales; family Asteraceae; genus Saussurea; species Saussurea involucrata. Next base: position 218,981,252 of record CM066321.1, on the reverse strand, counting down.
CAATTAATTACTCGATTCTTAAGGTTGAACCCGTTTGGTGTTCTCAACTAGCTTTTACAGCTCACACATGAAGAAGTGAATAGAAATTTCTTTGCCCACTAATTCAGACATGAAAATAAATGCAATAGAGATTATTTCTTACCAGATTAGGAGCTCTCTTACAGAAAACAATACCGATTGCCCTTCTTTCTCGTCCCTTCTTCTTCTCAGCCGCCAAACTAATTGCAAGGGAAAGTTCAGTCTCAAAAACCTAGGGATCCTCACCCATTTATATCTTTCCAAAATTGCACAATGAGTCCCTTAACTCAAGTTTCATCTCTTAAACTTTGGCCACCAAACCTTCATATTTTGCTGGAAATTCGAGTTGTTACAACACTCCCCCCTTTAAAGAATTCCGTCCCCGAAATTCCTCATTGGTAAAGATGCGGGTACCTTGCCCACACCAAAACTGACATTTCCCACAGATAATGCCACTTCTGACTCAGTCAACCACTTCATTAAATTCGAAACATGGAACATTGGGTGCATTCCCATCGGTTCTTACGGTAACCCCAACTCGTAGGTTACTGCTCCTACTCGATCAATCATGACAATAGCAGATTAAACCAGGCTCCTCAAGCACCCTTACTTCCTTTAAATTACCGCGCCACAACACGCGATCCCCTTACCGGAAAATAAATTATCCACTTGACAGCTTGACACAAGGCCAACCCTGTACATCCCAACAACTCACAACCCACAGCTCCTTCATCGCATTACCAGCAATTCTAAAATAACTACGCTCAGTTTGCCAACCGTACACAAGCTCGACCTTGAATAACACCTCAACTCGTAGTTAAGAATCCTCTTCGACATGATACACAATTCCACAATCACTTTCCTCACACAGAACGTCTAAGCATTTTCTCACATTAATTACACTGACCACAATCCAAGGTTACCAAACAAATCATACGCTTTTATCGCAACATCACTCCTTTACTACTACCAAGTCTAAATCAACGGTCCTTCACTCCGAGCACTACATTCACCTACTTTCTTCTCAAATAACATAACACGCCTCCAAAGAGCAGCTCACTAGGAGATACACACTCGTGACCATTCACACATCTAGCTTTCTTAAATGCTTAAATCAGTTACGTACGCACAATCTCAATGGTTACTATACTTAACCCACTGTTTCACCACACCTCATACGAGAATAATTTGCACATCACACTAAACTGTCGCCTTCATGACAAGGTCAAAACTTCACACACACTACCGTTACTCTCCACACACTAACAAAATCAGAACAATGGTAATTAAGCACACCCATGCACCTGTAAATTCATAATTACATTGGCCAGATGTGATTTGAATTTACCTTACATGAGAGTCCTCACTACCATCGTCTTAAGTTCTCAGTGTTCAATGTCATCCCTAAAGGCTTCCTATATCTCAGACGTGTCCTCCTACTCCACATTTTAAGTTTAGGCCCATCCGGTCACCTAAATCCCTTAAACTAGGGCTCTGATACCATTTGTAACGTCCCTCAAATCCAAATATACAAGCTAAAGCTACCTCTTTACATTAAAACGCCAAAAATGGCTCAATCTGGTCACACTATCCAGATTTACAATACGGGGTTTGCGGAAATAACTCAACTAATATAGCTGAGAAATCTAACAAGACATGAAAGGAAATTCTTCTACTTCCTCTAAACGCAAAGCTCTGACTCACGTCTTGCCCAATACCTTTAAACGTGTCATCGGCTACATGCTTACCTGAAAAGGTTTTAGTTTTGAAAAGCAAGGGTTAGACCATGAGGTCTAGTGAGTTCCCTCCACACCAAGTCACACCAAAATATTTCAGTTTATAAAATTCAGTTATGAAAGCATTTGCATAAATCATAACAAGCACACAAAATTTATATACACACACTGACACATGCTACTGGCACGCGCTAAAGTCACACACACCATGACAGCGCAATTGGGCACACACCGCCCATGTCACACACACCGTGACAGCGTAATCGGGCACACACCGCCCATATATGAAACAAATTCATATATATATTAATCATGGGACACACCCCCATTTCACACCACAGCCAGAGCATGGTCACACACAATTATATCACACGTATTGTCACACAATTTAATCATCGCTTGAGATGGAAACAGTTGAAAAGCCTACTGTTAGACAATAACCACACCACACACAATTACTTGTCATTTTGCAATAAAAGTAATTGAAAAGCACACCGTTTAAATAATAATCATGCCACATGCTCAAATCTTTACTCGTAATAAAAGTAGTTGGAAAACTCACAATTTAAATAATAATCATCAACCACACACTTTGTATAAAATTTAGGTTCAGAAAGACTCACCTGAGGTCCAGATTAGAAATGTTTACTCGTACCGATCATCTCGACACGAACCTACAATTTACACCCATCACACAAACCGGTTTAATTAATAATCCACTTCTCGACTTAATTAATTAAACCCCTATTTGTCTCTATTAATTAAAGTGCAAATTTGAAGTCTCGGCCATCTCTAGATCACAATTACACCAAACCAACCCAACTAATAAATTAGGCTCTACTAACAATTGTTAAAAGAAAATATCGGCCCACTATATATAAATCGGATCCCCTTTTTATGGTTGTCGGCCCAAGGAGCAACCCAAAGCCACCTACCCACGTTTACTTACTTCGTCCAACATAACTTTCGGTCCACACTTCGGAGTCCAAGCTATGGTACCACCTAGTCCCGCAATCACCCAAGTCCCGCAATCACCAAGTCCCGCAATCACCAAGTCCCGGTACTCGGCGATTTCGACAGAATTTAATTTCTTCGCCATTAACTTATTAAACAATTTAACCACTAAATTTCTTCCATAAATATTATGTATTACCCTCCAACCTCATAAGTTTACATACCATACTAATTTACCCAATTAATTACTCGATTCTTAAGGTTGAACCCGTTTGGTGTTCTCAACTAGTTTTTACAGCTCACACATGGAGAAGTTGTAACAACCCATATTCTAATAGGTTGGAAGTTAAGTGTCAAGAATGAAAAGATGGAAAGTTAGCTAAGGACCTTTTTGCAATTAGAGGAAAACTACCTATAAGGACCAGAAATCTAGGTATTGTATACTGTTTCATTCTTTTGGTTGGCGGCTGAGTAACGCATCAGGAGAAAGCGAGGTGAAGAGGTGTAGCAGCAAACGTGAGAAGAAGAGCCCAAATCGTTGTAAGTATCCAATCTCTCAGTATAAATCCTACTTATAGAATTTACAGTAAGCCTCTGGTTGGTCTTGATTGCTTGATTTTGTATCTGAGTAGAGTTTAAGAACACTCTGAAGGGTATGTAATCAAATATTGGATTTCTAATCAAGGAAATGTGATAGATTAAAGGTTTTGGGTGTAGGGAAAAAGATGTAGCAGTTTGAGTATAATGTTTTGGTCATTGGCCGCATAAATTGAGAAGGATAGGAAGCTTCGACGTTAGAAATGAGGAGTTTTCGTCGTCTGTTCGGGTACCGGGAGTCGCCCGTATCGGGAGTCGTCCGTACCGGGAGTCGCCCGTACCGGGATTCACCGGTACCGGGAGTCGGGGTACCGGGAGTCGGACCTACCGGGACTGTTGGTCTGGGCTTCGTCTGCCAGGCCGCAGTATCGAGCTACTTGGGCCGATGGACTTAGAGTTTAGCTTAAGTCCCATGGGCTTAGTAAAGGATAAAAGAAATCCAAGAATGTATAGATGGGCCTAAATGAGTTATTTGCGACCAAATTAAGAGAGGGACTTAGGATCAGAATTGGAGACATGCCTAATTGAATTATGAATTAATTCTTAGGTGTACCAGCGTAGCGAGACAAGAGGCTAAGAAGAAGATTGCTTTTCAGGTGAGTTCCCTAAACCTTTTTACGACGCAAAGTGTTAAATGTTTTAACTGAATTTGGTTTCATTTACGAGCATGAACTGTTGGTAACAATCACGCATGTTTACCCATGAACTCCATGTTTTACTTGAGAAAGCTTATTATGTATGATGAAATGAGAATGACGATTTAAAGGATTTAAAGGTGCATGTTTTATGAAAATGAATGATGTGCTATGTGGAGTCGGCCTGCACTGTGGGATCAGAGAGGGATCCTCGGGGTCTGATGACCCCTTGGATATTTATGACGAGACGGTAGGTTGGAATTCGTTTCCTCCTAGGCGGGTATTGGGGAGTCTGCTTGGGCCCCGATACGAGAGGGCGAAAGGGGAGTCTGCTTGGGCCCCGATCGCAGAATGTTTATGTGATCCTATACACAGTGCGGTGCCATGCTTGTTGTATGTTAAGATTTACGTTGAATCTTTTATAAATGTCTTTATACTGGTTTACATGTTGTTTTCGGAGGGAGTTCACTAGACCTTTTGGTCTAACCCTCGCTTTTCAAAAACTAAACCATTTTCAGGTAAGCATGTTAAGGGTTCTTCAAGTAAGAACTAGGAGGCGATAAGAAGGGCTTGAAGCTTAGAGTAACTTCAAGGTTTGGCTATGATGTCTATAGAATAGCTCTCGGCTGTGGATTTAGAGACTTCCGCTGTCAATTTTGTCTAGTATGAATTATTGATGATGTAAAGACAAGGTTTTATGTAATTCGAATGCTTATTTATGGTTGTTTGCCTCTTATGAAATGAGGGACGTTACAAATGGTATCAGAGCCATAGTTTAAGGGATTTAGGTGACCGGACGGGCCTAAACTTAAACTGTAAGATGAGGAACACAACCGAGACATAGGATTGCCTCTAGGAAAGATCACTATAAATGCGCTTAGGAATAAGGTGCCAAGGACAAGCGTGTAAGGTAAGTTCGGGATTACACCTGGCCAGTGTAATTACAAACTTACAGGTACATGTGCGTGCTTACAATACCTTACTTATAGCAAATCTATGGTGTCATGTCTAGCAAGAACTAATTTTTGGTTTCTTTCAGTTTAGTACTATGACTGGGAGAACCCCGAGGGACAGGACAGTATCGGATGTTTCAAGAAATTTAGATGAGGAGGTCCTGAATGATGGGCCGATGCAACCTTGCCAGACTGATCTGTTACACTATTGCATGCTTAACCTACCGTATTGCTCCGAAGTGGTAGTCGGAAAATAGTGTTTATGTCGAGTTCCAGTGCTTTAGAATGTCAGTATGATCCCTGCGGGGTAGACTGAGGCCCCTAGTTGGGGAGGTTTCATGAGAAGTCACTTATGTTGTGAGATGTGTACACTTCGTAGAAAAGAAACGTTGGATAGAGTGTTATGAGTCGTCTAGAGGTAGCTCTTCGTAGATTCGGAGAGGATGAACGTTGAGTTTAAGTAAGACTCCAGTCGGGAGAGTCTCAGTTCTTGAAACCATGGAATATATCAATCAGAATGGTAAGGAAGGACAGTGTCAGAACCTTGAAGGTATCAATAGAGCCCTGACTTTTGTAGTCAAGCTTTTCTATGGTAGGATAAACGAAGTAAGAGACCTATAGTGAATTGAAACCGTGTAGAAGTGGGAAGTGAAATAGATGATCAAAACGAATAGTATGGAAGGGTTAAGCAAGTGAAATGTGAAAAGCGTGTTCAGTAAGCAGTTGCATGACCGAGAGGGCGATCGTTAGTCGTAGGAGGAGTGTTAAGGATAAGTTGCGTAAGTAAAGCGGTTGACCTTGTTGCGGTGAGTAGCCTTCAATGGCAAGTAGAGTCTCATGCATGGCGATCTTTTATGTAACATGAAATTCTCACGATGTAAGATTAATGTGCAAATATCAAATTTTGATAGAAAAGGGGTCAGAGTGTACAGACGTATGTTTAAGGAAAAAGATGATTTTCTTCGCATTGAGCATTGAAATTTTGAGGTTAACGATTTGCAAAGTATTTCTCACTTTTAATGATAAGTTAAATTCTTTTATTACAAAAAGGTCAAGAGAATGTTTGCCAGCAAAACTTTTACAATCAAATGAGTAGTAGTTTGTTGTTATCATACAAATGAGTGTGAGAATCGACCAGTTTACTCTGTGTCAGTAATTTCTTTCGAAATTGTGTCGTATGAAAGGATTTTCATTCAACGTATTACTTTCGTATTAACATTGTTCAGAAATGAGTAAGATTAAGGTCCACGGAAGGACGCATGCAAACGATTCTCGAATCGTTGTACAAGGCGTTGAAGTTATAAATGTGATGGGGTCATGCGTACCTAAATGTTTCCCAAACGTTATTTAAAATGATGAAATGTGCGAAAAGATTTATTTACTGTATTGTCATGCATGAAGGCTATGAACTCACTAGGTCATATTATAGCACATGTTAAGCTAAGGAAAGACTGCAAGAGTAGAGAAGTGTCGGACAAATCAGGAAAGAATGTTGTAAGCTTAGTATTTGTGTGCAAGAGTAAAGGTGAACGGTGAAAGAGTCAGAAGTGAATTATAGGGGTGATTGTGTGAGGGTATGTACCCTTGTTCGGTGTCTGGAAGTACGGGTGTCAAGATACGGTCGTGTCCGGAGGAAGGATTTGAAGCCTTCAAGGTGATGGTTTTTGTGACTCGTTATGAGTAGTGTGATAAGGAAGGATGAAAGGTCTATGGCGTAGGAATATGAGTTTCGAGGCGAGCTTGTAAGGGTGATGTTACATGAGTACGCTTTGAGATAAGGAAGACGGATTTCAAAATTGATTAGGATGTATTAGTAGGATTAGGTTCCGTAAGGGAACCCATGTTAAGAATAAGTTAAGAAAGTAGTTACAGGTTTCCAGTTGATGTAGAAGCCGACAAATGTGTATGATGGCCGAGGTCGAAGACTTGAACCAGAAAGTTGAGAGTGATAGAACACCTTGTAGTAGTGCTAAGAGGATGAGAAGTTATTGTTTGATTTAAGCGTTCTATTTTACGAGGTGAGGAGAGTCCATAGAAGGACAAGATGTGTAACAAGCGAAATGAGGGTGTAGATCTTATCATTCAGGGAAGGGATGTGCCCTGATTTGTAAGGGTACGGATCATGAAGAGCTAGCTACAATGTTTGCGTGTGAGCTAATGGAGAACTCGTGAGTTATAGATCAACAAGTTGGGAAAGGACTGAATAGCGAGTTAGACTCGATTTCGTACACGGGAGGATGTGAAGGCAAGTTTTAATCGTGTGAATGGTCATGAGGTGATGTTAGAGAGAGATGAAGTATCAGATAGAAACCTTTTGGGGGTTTCGGTTGAGACGTACGATTTGTTACCCAGATTGTTGGAGCACATAGGGTGTAAGTTGACTTTATGGTGTGAGGCTACCCAAAGGAGAAACCAATTATTTTGGTGGTAAGAGTTGCTAAGTAGGTGCATGTTGGAATCATTGGAAGTTTAAAGAGGATGAAGAGTGGATTAGCCAAATGTGTTACAGTAAATTCTAGATCCTTGTAGATCGTGAATTGTTTCTTATGTGAAAGGGAGTAACCCTAGAAGGAGATAGTTGAGAAGTTTGGTTACGATTAAAGAATGACGTGATAATGACTATGAGTCGGAGCGGGAGTATGATCATTAGTAATTTGAAATGTCACGATAGATGTATAAGCCTTTGATTGGTTGTTAAGTTTTTAGGTATTTGTTAAGTAATGACATTTATTTGTTATTACAAAATGCGCTATGGTTCTACCGAAATTCTTACTAAGAGTTGATAAGGGAAAATCGATAGGTTAAAGTGAGAAGTTGATGATAGTACGTTGGAATATGTAAATTTCAAATTATTTAGTAATTTGTGAATGGTTGATTTACTCAGTGGAGTTGTTGGTTAAGAAATCAGTTTTGACTGATGGATTTTATGAATACCAGCATAGCGAGATGTGATGCTAAGTTATGATATTAAATGATTAAATATGATAATATATATGGTTGATAGAAGGAAACGAATTGCATCTAAATCGGAGTTTATCATTTGAAATAAGTTGCTAATTACAATTGAAATGAATTGGTCAAGTTAAAGTTGCTTATGTGTGAGAGGAGGATCTATGTAAGTAAAAGTTGGAGATCAAAGAATGAGTAGTGACGACGAACACTAGTGTCGCTCCAAGACGACTTGGTGGAATGTTTGGGTTAGGATATTGATGTAACTGTTTGGTTATGTGAATACTAAGAAAATGTTATCAGCATTTGGAAAGGTCGGAAGTAATAAACTTGACAGTAATGCCGAAAGGTGAAGGGTGGTGCAGAGGGATATTGAGAAGTGTGCGAACCGTTAGAAAGAATATTGAGGAAGGGAATTGTGTATGATTTTGGTGCAGGAAGGGAGTGGATAAGACAGTTGAATGGGTTAAGTTAGTGACCTTGTGAGAAATGTTTAAACGATTTGGTCATGTAGTGTTTAAGCTAGTGAGATTAGTATGGCGTGACCATGGTTACTCCTCCCAGTGGAGTGAGGATAACCGGAGTTATGTTTCGTATGACGGAACGATCGTGGAAATCAGCGAGGAACTGAGGTGTTTCAAGATAAGCTCAATTGAGTAAGTGAACACTTCAACGATGGGTTTGGAGGTTCCTACTCTTAGTTACGTATAAGTATGAGGTGGTGAAGTAGTGAGGATGTGAGAGTTAATTGTCGGATTGTGGTCTAGGTGGTCCGAGGAAAAGGAAAATGTTATCTGCCTAGACGATTGTTTTGTGGTGCAAGGTTGTGAGTTGCGAGACGAAGAAGGAACTCGGGGTTATGAGTTATCGGGATGTACAGGGTTGGCCTTGTGCCAAGCTGTCAGGTGAGTGAGTTGTTTCTTAGTAGACGAATTTTGTGCTGTAGCGGGGGTTTCCGCCAAGTTCCTCCTTAAAGGAAGAAAAGATGCGCGAGAAGCCTTGTTTAGTCTTCTATTGTTAAGACCGACCGATTAGGAGCAGTAACCTACGAGTGAGAGTACCGTAAGAACTGAAGGGAATGCATTCAATGCTCCATGTTTCGAAGGTAATGAGGTGGTTGGCTGAGTTAGAGATGGCCCCACCTTGGGGGTGTTGGAATCGGAAATGAGGGCGAGGTACCCATAGCTCTTCCAATAAGGAATTCCGGGGACGGAATTCTTTTGAGGGGGGAGTGTTGTAACAACCCATATTCTAATAGGTTGGAAGTTAAGTGTCAAGAATGAAAAGATGGAAAGTTAGCTAAGGACCTTTTTGCAATTAGAGGAAAACTACCTATAAGGACCAGAAATCTAGGTATTGTATACTGTTTCATTCTTTTGGTTGGCGGCTGAGTAACGCATCAGGAGAAAGCGAGGTGAAGAGGTGTAGCCACAAACGTGAGAAGAAGAGCCCAAATCGTTGTAAGTATCCAATCTCTCAGTATAAATCCTACTTATAGAATTTACAGTAAGCCTCTGGTTGGTCTTGATTGCTTGATTTTGTATCTGGGTAGAGTTTAAGAACACTCTGAAGGGTATGTAATCAAATATTGGATTTCTAATCAAGGAAATGTGATAGATTAAAGGTTTTGGGTGTAGGGAAAAAGATGTAGCAGTTTGAGTATAATGTTTTGGTCATTGGCCGCATAAATTGAGAAGGATAGGAAGCTTCGACGTTAGAAATGAGGAGTTTTCGTCGTCTGTTCGGGTACCGGGAGTCGCCCGTACCGGGAGTCGTCCGTACCGGGAGTCGCCCGTACCGGGAGTCGGACCTACCGGGACTGTTGGTCTGGGCTTCGTCTGCCAGGCCACAGTATCGAGCTACTTGGGCCGATGGACTTAAAGTTTAGCTTAAGTCCCATGGGCTTAGTAAAGGATAAAAGAAATCCAAGAATGTATAGATGGGCCTAAATGAGTTATTTGCGACCAAATTAAGAGAGGGACTTAGGATCAGAATTGGAGACATGCCTAATTGAATTATGAATTAATTCTTAGGTGTACCAGCGTAGCGAGACAAGAGGCTAAGAAGAAGATTGCTTTTCAGGTGAGTTCCCTAAACCTTTTTACGACGCAAAGTGTTAAATGTTTTAACTGAATTTGGTTTCATTTACGAGCATGAACTGTTGGTAACAATCACGCATGTTTACCCATGAACTCCATGTTTTACTTGAGAAAGCTTATTATGTATGATGAAATGAGAATGACGATTTAAAGGATTTAAAGGTGCATGTTTTATGAAAATGAATGATGTGCTATGTGGAGTCGGCCTGCACTGTGGGATCAGAGAGGGATCCTCGGGGTCTGATGACCCCTTGGATATTTATGACGAGATGGTAGGTTGGAATTCGTTTCCTCCTAGGCGGGTATCGGGGAGTCTGCTTGGGCCCCGATACGAGAGGGCGAAAGGGGAGTCTGCTTGGGCCCCGATCGCAGAATGTTTATGTGATCCTATACACAGTGCGGTGCCATGCTTGTTGTATGTTAAGATTTATGTTGAATCTTTTATAAAAGTCTTTATACTGGTTTACATGTTGTTTTCGGAGGGAGTTCACTAGACCTTTTGGTCTAACCCTCGATTTTCAAAAACTAAACCATTTTCAGGTAAGCATGTTAAGGGTTCTTCAAGTAAGAACTAGGAGGCGATAAGAAGGGCTTGAAGCTTAGAGTAACTTCAAGGTTTGGCTATGATGTCTATAGAATAGCTCTCGGCTGTGGATTTAGAGACTTCCGCTGTCAATTTTGTCTAGTATGAATTATTGATGATGTAAAGACAAGGTTTTATGTAATTCGAATGCTTATTTATGGTTGTTTGCCTCTTATGAAATGAGGGACGTTACAGAAGTGAATAGAAATTTCTTTGCCCACTAATTCAGACAAGAACATAAATGCAATAGAGATGATTTCTTACCAGATTAGGAGCTCTCTTACAGAAAACAATACCGATTGCCCTTCTTTCTCGTCCCTTCTTCTTCTCAGCCGCCAAACTAATTGCAAGGGAAAGTTCAGTCTAAAAAACCTAGGGATCCTCACCCATTTATATCTTTCCAAAATTGCACAATGAGTCCCTTAACTCAAGTTTCATCTCTTAAACTTTGGCCACCAAACCTTCATATTTTGCTGGAAATTCGGGTTGTTACAATTTATTATATTTTTTATAAGCTAACAATGCTTATAAATCAACATTTCTATAAAACTGATTAATTTTATAATCTTTTGAAACTAACAATGCTAATATTTTAAAACTTCTATTAAATTTCTTTAAATTTTTTTAGTAAAGCAAGAATGTTACTACGATTGTTAATATATATATATATATATAAGCAATTATTTTATTTTAAAAAAATATTACATTATATATTGATTATTTGCAACAATTAAAGCCACTTATGAATTCAAAAAACATTTCATTTTTTCCAATTATGAATCATTAATATATAGAAATGAATAATTGTTACAATCAATATCAATCAATATATAGAGGGCATAAAAATTGTGTTGTCACTTTAGGATTGCTTGGAACATGAGTTTTTCTTTTGTGATATTGGACATGAAACAATTGTAAGTTATACTTTTTCATTACTTTTTAAAAATTTAAAACAAATTCTTATTCTTTATGAAAAATTTATATTTCATTATAATTTGGTTGTTCTCTTGGTAATTTAATTGCAAGACAATGTTTAACATCCAACTGTCCAACTTCGCTCATCTCTTATAAATCTTCTCTAATCATCTCATTTCAGGTTTACTTTTTAAAGGTGTATATCATACTTGCTTTGTTTTCTCTCCGTTTCTACTTATCTTGAAAGTGTGTCTGATGACAACAACTTGAATGAGGAATCGTTGAAAATTTATAAATTTAAAATTTTTTATTATTGTTTTTAATTTTTAATTCCTATTTTTATTTCTTTATCATTTATATTTGATTGGAAATGTAATAGGTAAATGCGTATTAGGGTGAACTTTGTGTTATTTTCCTAGCAAGGAAATCATGAGTGACGGAGGAGAAAATAATTGTCTATTGCCCACTTTCTTCAAAATAAATAGATTAACATATAAACTCTTGCAAGTGTGGCTATGAGGACCATTTTCATATACAACAAATCTACATGTAACAGTTAGTGGAGTTTTTTTTGGGTAATTTTGCATACATTTTGTATGTATATGGTTAATCTACAACATATCCATCTTCTCTTGGTATTTTTCTAGAGTTCTTGCTTTATCCATTTTCCAACTTCTTTTTCTCTATTGGGTTTTACTTTTTATGTTCACGATATGTTTTTTTTTAATTTTTTGTTGGAATCTTAGTGGGTTATCTATTGGTTGCTCAAAAATTCACAACTAATTAACGGTAAGACAATAGTTGTTGGAATAACTTTTTTTTCTTTCGATTTTCAAACACTTAGTAGTCAAACATTTTCAGTATTGTTGTGGATTTCATGAGAATTCCATTTAAAACAACCATATATCGTAATTATTTTATGTTGCTTCTTTTCCAGGTTAAACTCAATTGCTACGAACTTTGGTTGTATTTCATTATCTCCATTATCTTCATATTAACATGTACCTAAAGTTCTTCATTGACATATTCCTTAAGGACATTTTACTTATGTTGTGATCTTTTCGAAATTATTATTGTAACAATACAAAAAAAATATATATGAAGGTCTCTTTGTTAATCAAAACAATATAAATTAAATTGTAAATAAGAAATAATTTGCGTTCAAAATTAGATCTCTTATTGAGAAAAAGGAATAGCACAATAGCTATTTGACTAGAGAATGTTAGTCGTTTGAACCACACCGGGTCACAGGAGATTGTGTTTTATTATTTGACAGTTAACGAATGGCGTTTCATCTTAATTTGGTTATGTATTTCCTAACATAACTTCGTCACCGCGCATGTTGTTTTATTTTCATAAAAAATACTCTAATACATTCATCGTCTTATTATACATTTTATTATCAAATTACGTTTCATCTTAAATTGGTTATGCATTTCCTAACATAAACTTTGTCACCGCGCATCGCACGACACCAAATACTAGTGGGCAATAACAACAAATTAACATTATTCATCTTACCCTTGTAAATAAAGTAAAAAAATCATATATTTTTACTTTTTAAATTTGTTCAAATAATTACAATTTCTTAACTATTTAAACGTTTCAAATGTAAAATATGATTTAAATTATTTTGTACAGTAAAGTCACCTAAATTATTGGTGTTGATTGATTCAAAAAAGAGAGGGAATATCCAATGCAATATTTCTAAAAGTGATTGTAATTTGAATCATAAACTTTACATATTAGCGCTTTTGTTTGATGTTTTATTCCTTTCATTTTAAGGAAGAAATTAATATACACTATATTAAATATAGTATTTGAAAATAATGTATGTTCTTTAAAATTTAATATTACAAGTAATAATCATGAGTGATCTATTATGCGCCTCTGCATCTAGCATTGGGTAGACCTCATACAATAACTGTCCTAGCTCTACCGTATCTTTTGTTTCATTTCTTCTGCAATACTCACACATTTGATTCTGGATCTACTACCAGAAAGTAACTTTTTAAAGCTGAATGTTCGAATCCATAAATAACTGATAAACATCTCATTTTTATCAAATATTAAGAAACTAAACTACAATTAGGATCAGGGTCGTGCCAGGGGGAAGACGGGTCGGGCGCACGCCCAGGGCCCACAAAAAGTAGGGGCCCAAATGTTTTTAGTATATATATAATATATAGTATATAGTAGTAGTTCAAAAAAATTAGTCAATAATAGAGCACAATTATTTTTAGTATCAAATAGCACTAAAAAATAATTTAACATTAAATTAACGACCCACAAAAAGTAAGGGCCCAAGTTTTTTTAGTATATACTTGTAATAACCCGTTCCATTTGAAATAATAAGGGAAATTTGGTGGTAAAAGTGGGAAAATAGAGAAGTTTGGAGTGTAAAGTGTGAAAGAGGAAGAGTTGGGTGCCCTTTGGCAAAAAGGGTATAAATATGAGTAAAAACCCTAATAACCCTAAATATTGTGAAATCAGTGTGTGCGGCTAAAAGGGCGATTAGTAGGTGCAAGTTCATCAAGGAGTAAAAGCAATTGGGATTTCTCCAAGTGGTGTGTGTTCATTATCATCTTCCTCAAGGTAATCCTCAATCCTTCTCCTATGCAATCTATCATAAGGTCTGGAGTGGTGGAGTCTGAGTTCTTGTGTTAATCATTTTGAAAGAGAATAAATGGAGACTGTGTGTGTGTTCTCCCTATTCTTTTAGTGTAAAATCGAAAGGTTTAGTTATTATAATGGTTGGTATCGGTATCCTCTTAATGCTAATGGCTTAACACAAGATTTGGATTCGAGTGTGGAGTGAATGTTTAGCGTTCGTAAGAAAACCCGAGAACAGATCTCGCTATCCGGAACCCGTAGGGGAACCGGAAGCATTCCAGAACCCATAGTGAACCGGAAGTTGTACCGTAACCCTTAGGGAACCGGAAGCATCCCGGAACTCATAGGGGAACCGGAAGTTGTATCGGAAACCCGGTTGGATTCTGGGAGTTGTCCGAATCCGGGATTCGTGGTACCGGATCCGGAAGAGAGGAGTCCGGAAGTGGTACCGGATCCGAAAGAGAGAGGAGTCCGGAATGGTGCCAGATCCGGAAGAGAGAGAGAGAGAGACCGGAAGTGGTACCGGATCCGAGAGAGGGAGTCTGGGAGGCAATCCAGAATACGGATTTGTTTGTGCCCGGGACTCTGTGTTGTCTGTAGTAATCCAAAGAGAGTGCATAGAGGGTCGGTACATGGTTAAGGTGATCTTCTATTCTCTTCACCTATGAAGTTAGGGTTTTGATATAAGTTGGGGCTTGGATATAAAATGTTTGGGGAATGATTGTACATGGTTGGATCGGGTTATTGATGGTTGAAAACTTATGGATCTAGGTTTTTGGAAGATTTGGCTTGGAGGTTCAAGTTTCTTCAAGGGAGCTTACCTTTGGGGAAATTCTAGATTTAGCCTAAATCTAGCAAGGTGAGTTCAAGTTGATTTGTGAAAACTTTGTACATGCCAAAAAATGTTATTTTCCAAATGTTTGTGTGTTTTACTTGAAAATATCAATTGTTGAGTTATTTGATGAGTCTAACTCTTTCGAAATGTTTATCTTCATAAATGTTGTAAAACACCCATATTTGGGATTTTTGGATATTAGATGTGTAGAAATCATAAATATATCCTTAAAATATTTATTGCTCAAAATGAAGTCTATTTGATGATTTAATCACATTAGTGTAAATGATTTTATAAACCATTTGGGAGGATGCACGTTTTAGTGTCAATAACCATTTTGAGAATTATAAGGGTATGAGTCCTTTTGGGAAAACCCTTTTGTTTAACCCGTGTCGAGTTTTGGGTTAATAATGATTTTTTGGTACTTGTTTACCTAATCGATATTTAAATGAATTTTATGTTATGATGACCGTTATTTATGGGTCTAATGAGTTTTGAGCATTTTGCTCGGTTTTGACTTTGAGTAAGTCTTGGGGACATTTGTCCGATTTTAATGACTCGATGTCATGCTCCTTGGAAAGAAAGGGGAGCTTATGCCTAGATGTGTTGGGCCGTTTGTCATCACCGAGCGTGTGGGCAAGGTGGCATATAAGTTGGGAATGCCTAAGGAACTCCACGGAGTTCATTCGACATTTCACACATCGAATCTAAGGAAGTGATTGGCCCATAAAAGTGTGGTCGTACCGTTGAAAGATATTCGTATAGACGAGAGGTTATGGTATGTTGAGGAGTCGTTGGCGAACGTGGAACGCAAATTCAGAAAGTGGAAAAACTAAAGAGATTTCTATTGTGACAATTCGGTGGTATTTTCCATAAGGGGGGGGGGGGGGGGGAAGAAACAACTTAGAAAGTTAGAATCGGGCATGAGGCCCGATACCCCCACTTGTTCGAAGATGAAATTCCAAGGACGGGATTCTTTTGAGGGGTGGATGTTGTAATAACCCGTTCCATTTGAAATAATAAGGGACATTTGGTGGTAAAAGTGGGAAAAGAGAGAAGTTTGGAGTGTAAAGTGTGAAAGAGGAAGAGTTGGGTGCCCTTTGGCAAAAAGGGTATAAATATGAGTAAAATCCCTAATAACCCTAAATTTTGTGAAATCAGTGTGTGCTGCTAAAAGGGCGATTAGTGGGTGCAAGTTCATCAAGGAGTAAAAGAAATTGGGATTTCTCCAAGTGGTGTGTGTTCATCATCATCTTCCTCAAGGTAATCCTCAATCCTTCTCCTATGCAATCTATCATAAGGTCTGGAGTGGTGGAGTCTGAGTTCTTGTGTTAATCATTTTGAAAGAGAAGAAATGGAGACTGTGTGTGTGTTCTCCCTATTCTTTTAGTGTAAAATCGGAAGGTTTTAGTTATTATAATGGTTGGTATCGGTATCCTCTCAATGCTAATGGCTTAACACAATATTTGGATTCGAGTGTGGATTGAATGTTTAACGTTCGTAAGAAAACCCGAGAACAGATCTCGCTATCCGGAAACCGTATGGGAACCGGAAGCATTCCGGAACCCAGAGGGAACCGGAAGTTGTACCGGAACCCTTAGGGAACCGGAAGCATCCCGTAACTCATAGGGGAACCGGAAGTCGTATCGGAAACCCGGTTGGATTCCGGGAGTTGTCCGAATCCGGGATTCGTGGTACCGGATCCGGAAGAGAGGAGTCCGGAAGTGGTACCGTATCCGGAAGAGAGAGGAGTCCGGAATGGTGCCGGATCCGGAAGAGAGAGAGACCGAAAGTGGTACCAGATCCGAGAGAGGGAGTCTGGGAGGCAATCCGGAATACGAATTTGTTTGTGCGCGAGACTCTGTGTTGTCTGTAGTAATCCAAAGAGAGTGCATAGAGGGTCGGTATTTGCATAAGTAGTTGAGTGATCTATCCACTCTTGTGTGTTGGTGTAAATGTAGGTACAGATAGAAGATAGCAGCTCCAAGTGAGAACATTTAGCGTGAACCTCAGGTGAGTCTTTCTAAACTGAAGTTTCATCGATACTTGAATTTATTACTCGTATCGGTATATTGAATTGCATGTTTTACGTCGTATGTCAGGAATGATCCTGATTAGGATAATCGTTGAATTCTAACATAATGGTTAATTAGTTTTATAGAAAAAACATAGTATTATTAAATCTAAAATAAATTACATCATTGTTAAATATAAATTAAAATAAAATAAAAAATTAAATTGAACAACTTTATTAAAAAAATCATCGCTATCTCAAAAACCACACAATATTAAAGACAAAAAATAAATAAAACATTAAAATCAAAATGTATCACATATCGTCCTTCTAGTATTCTTAAATAAGTGGCCTCTTGATGTTTTGTTTTTATCGTGTCTATGTATAACAGTATAAGATATCATTTGTCATTCTCATTTGTGTCATAAATTTTAGACCAAACATAAATTCCCGGGCTTTTTTTTAATCGTAAGAACATGGGTTATACAAAATGAAAGCAATCGAAATTTATGCCATTGATCAATATGGGTGCATGACACCTATTTTTTATTTTTTATTAAGGAAGAGATGTGTATATGTGCATATATAATTACTACATAATAATAAAGAACATGGTTGTCATTACAAAATACCCTTTGAAATTTCGTTTAAATTACTCATTTGACATTGTTTATTAATTAAAAGTTTCATAATATGTTGTTGTAGTCAACAACCAACATCGTTGTCACTCACCTAAAATGTCGTTTTAGGCATTTGCACCCCTCCCTATACGCAAAACTCACACCTCTCTCACACATTCTCTACACCACAAGAGGATGTATCTATTCACAAATATATCTTCAAAATTTGGATATGTTACTAAAGAGTCATTGATTATGCGTTATTTGGATTGATAGTAAAACTCAACCTTCTAAAATTCAAGAATTCAATCCAAAAATGAAATATATATATATATATATATATATATATATATATATATATATAATATTTTACTAGCTTCTTGTTGGTTCTATAAAATTGTATCGTTCTAAAAAAAATTATATATGTACTAGTTTTAAATTACTTTTAAGAAAAAACCTAAATTAATTATCCCCATCGGCCTCCCCCACCACCGTCGCTTATTTTTATCCACGAAGTTATGAGAAATAGTTTTTTTTAAATACAATTTAAACTTGTACATATACACAGTGGCGGAGCCACACCAGGACCAGAAGGGGCCCTGGTGCCTCCTGGATATTTAAAAAAAATGATACAAATATCTGTATTATGTTTAAAAACAAAAAATATATATATAAAAAGGTGTCTCCTAAACAATTGTTTTTTCATGTATTGAAAAGCCCAAACCATTATTTTTTATGTATTGGATAATGGAAAACCTTTTATCCATAACTTTCATCGTATTATTTCTCCGTCGTAAAGTAAAAAAAAATAGGTTCGTGAAAGGTGTAACTGTATCATTTTAGAAGATGCAACCGTACCTCGTAAGTCGTAATCAACCAAAAAACTCAAAAAAACACTTGAAATCGACGAAAAAACTCTTGAGATATACCAAAAAACAGGAAAAAAATATCTCAAAATCGATAAAAGAACTTAAAATCCCTTGAAATCAAAGAAAAAAATCTTTAAAAATTAGGTTCGTCAAAGAGAATTACCATTTCAGTAAGAAGATTTTTAAAGTCAAATTTAGAAAGTCAAATGTAAATAGTTTTTCTTTAAAACTATTAAATTTAAAACTCAAAAACAAAAAATGTTTCACCCATAACTTGGGTTCCGGTTTAGGGTCTATTCGTGATCGCTTGGCAATAAATTGGTAATTTTAAACCACAAGGGTTGTGGCGTACTGGTTAAGGCCTTGAAGGATGTGTTGGAATATCTTATCTGCCAGTGTTCGAATCCAGGCGTACATAATTTGTGGCCATTGAGGTTTATCCCGGGCTGATGTCTTACAGTCATAATTTGCAGTTGTGGCCACTGAGGTTTATTCCGGGCTGATGTCTTACAGTCACAATTTGCCAAGTGATTAGTCTAGGCATAGCCTAGGATACCCTTCCAAAAAGAATTGGTACTTTATGAGGATTTTATTTATTAATCTTCTTATGGTGGTTAAAGATCCAACAAGACATGAAATCGATATTTCCACGAGTTTGGGGTCTCACGCGACTTAGGTCACGTATACCACTGTGTTGTAGATTCTATTTGTTCGGACGACCTGACACGCGACTTAGGTTGTGGCCAAGGTCGTAAGAAAGCTCTTGGCATTTTAAATGTCAGGTTTTTAGAGTTTTGACTCATTTTTCTTCCTTTTCCTCATTCCTCTCCTCTTGGCGATTATGGAACCTTTGGCAATATTTTTGGGAGATTTTAAGGGAACCTATTTTGTTTGCTCCAAGTGTTTGGAAGTTTGAGTTGAGGATTTGGAAGGACTCTATGGAAGAGTTTTGTTTGGAAGATCTCAAGTTCTAAAAGTGGGAAGTTTTGCTAACCTTTTTAAGCCCTAGTTTGGGAACCTTTGTAGATCTAAAGTTGATGCTCATTTGTGGTTCATTTCTAGACTTGAAGAAATGGTTGATTTGGAAACCGTATACCCTTGTAGAAGATGGTGGAATCTTCATTAATGGAAGTTAGAGTTTAGGGTTTGAAGTATAGGTTTAACCTAACCTAGCAAGATGAATTCAAGTTGCTTTGTGAAAACTATGTACATCCCAAAAATATCCATTTTGAAATCTTAAGGTGTTTTACTTGATGTTTATTAAATGTGTTGCTTACTTGATGGGTTTTGCAAATTTTAGTACATTTAATTTTATAAATCTTGTGAAATGTCATATTTGGGGATTTTGGACATTTTGATGAATAAATCATAAAACATGTATTTTGATGATTTATTGCATAAATACATATTATTTGACAATAATGCACTTTTGGTATTTTGATTTTATAATTCATTCGAAAATATGTATGGTCGAGTTGTTGGGCACAATTTTGGGTGTCATTGCTTATTTGGAAATGTTTTCTTGAAGTTATGGCGTGGTTTAGGATTTTCCTAAACCTTGAATCGACAATAAAGATATTCACACCTTTTGGAGAAAGTGTTTGCATAAACGTTGGTTAAATGTGTTTTTATTTCTTATTTATTGAGTAGTCAAATAAGTGTGACATTGAGTAGTCAAATAAGTGTGACGTATATTGAGTTATTTTTGGTTCATTTGAGTTTTGGGAACATTTGTCCAGTTTATATTGCTCATTGTTGAGCTTGGTCATAGTTTGCAATTATTACATCTTTATTTGAGAATTACATGCTTTGAGTGTGTTTGCCATTCAATTGGGGTCATGTAATTTTAGACTATAATGCAATTGATCCATAGACATATGAGTCAGTTGTTGGGTCACCGATGATTTGAAGATTACCTCACGATTTTCTTTTTAGTCTTTAGAAAGACATCTATTGTACTTAGATACAATGGTTCATTGTAATAGCTTAGTCATACTTAACTTGTTCGGCAAAATCGAAGACTAGTCGAAATCAGCATGAAGTGAATCTACCGATGCAAATCTAATATGAACTTCCCGACTTTACTAAGCTATTCTTGTCGATTTTACATGACAAATCAGAGGATCGTCTAATTCATCGGAGGATTTACTCCCAGTCTTCTTGTTAAGTAAGTCTTCATCACTTTGTACCTGATAGAGACATTCTCTGATGTCTGAGGAAATGATATTTGTCTTTTTCACCTTTTTGAAAATTTGCCTACAAGGTCTGCAAATCATCCATGTCCCATGATAAGACAAAAAGGACACCTTGTATTTTTCAAGGACAACTACGATCTTCAATCCCATTGTAACAAGTATCTCATGCATTCAATGCACATGGTGGTATTTAAGGCTGAAGACTCCTCCCATGCAAGGTTATGCTTTTTCAGAGAATTCTAAGTGCTCAAGAAAAAGCGGCAGACCTCCTCTCTCAATAACTTACATAGCTTTTAACTTAGTGTTTATCAAGTTGTGATTTTTTTTCTCTTATCTTTGTGAAAGATTGTTAGGATAGATTTATGTATTCTTTTCCGCAACAATATTGTTTTATATGTGTAATTCTTGATTAGAATAATCAATAAGAATTAAAAATTAAGTAATTTTGTGAGTATTGTATTCAACCCCTCTTCTACAGTACTTGTGTGTGTTTGTCATTTCTTTTTGGAAATAACAAGTGGTATCAGAGCGGCCAATTTAATCTCATAAACTTGATCTGAAATGGCATCCTCTTCTTCTACGCACAATGGTTCCACTTTTCAAAATCCATTTGCTGGATCATACGACAATGGCTATATAGCTAAACCACCAAAGTTCAACCCCAATAACTTTCCTCTATGGAAAACTCGTATTATTCTCTTCATGGAAGGAGCTATATTTAATTAATTTTTAAGAAACTTTTTGCTTAGTAAATGAAATTCGAAGACCAATTTAAAGTGAGTAAACAGAATTCCATACTCGATCTCGACCTTCCTGCCTACTGAAATGGATGTGAATGATCGTGACAGCTCTTAAAATCCTATTCAGTCTGATTAAGTTAAAGCTGAGAGGACGCACCCATTCTTGAATCCACTTTAATTAAAGCCTTTTCGAAGGCGCGAAAGTTCGCATTTTATCTTTGAAGAAAAGAATAATAATAATATCTCATCCATATCCTTTCAAATCTTTCATGTAGAAATTAGATCTATACTTGAGGATTTCAACCCGTAACCTCAAGGTTATGAACCTTGCGAGCTACCAAACTGCTCTACCCCGTGCCGAAGAGAAGAACTTAAAACTAATAGACAAGCAAGGATTGAATGCGCCCCTCTACCATTTCTGTACAAATAGAGGTTCTGAATCGAATCTCTTTGAGATAGCAGATACCCCATCATTCTTTGTGAAGGACCAATTGTCCATAGGGTCTGGACTCGTTATGATACCCAGAAGACCAATGAAGGAGAAATTTCTGATGAATCTTTGGATGAAGAAAAATCGGCAGCCACTAGTTGTTATGTTCTGAAAAACCTTAAAAAGTACAATGATGAAGACAAATGTATTGTCTCTCTTGACACAAAAGTTAGAGTTATCATTGCCTTTTCACTTCCTGATGAAGTCTATCACACCTTAGTATCTTTCTACTGCTGAGGAAATGTGGTCAACTCTATGTGTTCTTTATGAAGGAACGTATGAAGTAAAGAAGAGCAAAAAGATTGCTCTTTTCAGAAGATACGAACTCTTTTCATATGAAAAGGGAGAATCTCTTTCTGAGTATTACAACCATTTCAACAGTCTTTTTAATGACCTAAAGTTGTTGGGTCGAGTCTATGACAATGAGAAAGTCTTATGCAAGTTTATGGACTATCTTCCCAATTTTAGGGGAAATATTTCTAATTGTATCAAGAAAAACAAGGATCTTGATCATGTAATAACCCGAATTTCTAGTCCGTAATGAAAGTTTAGTGGCTAAAGTCTAAGAAATTAAAGTTATGTTAAGGGGGGGCCTTTGTGACAATTGTGAAAGGTATAAAAGGTTGATAAAACCCTAGAATCTCCTTGTGTGTGTGTATGTTTGGCGGCTAAGAAGAAGAAAAAAGAAGAGAAGGAGAAACTTTGGAGAAATCTGATTTATGGAAGAAAGCATTGAAGGTAAATTCATCTAAACTCTTCTCCTTGTTTCTCGTGATCATCTCTTCTGGGTTGTCTAAGATTTTTGGAGGAAAAACCTTTAAATTCATTGTGTTCTCCACCTTAATGTTCAAAAAGGGGATTTTAGGTTTTTGATGTGTAAGGATCGATTTAGAAGTATGAAAATGGATTAAGTGCGTGTTTATGATTGGTGGATGAGCCCTTATGAGTGGCTAATCGAGCTTATAGCAGAAAGTGGGTTTTTTTTATAATTTTTGGAAAAATGGTTTTCGTCCAGCCCGTAGTTTCCGAATGTCGCCCCGTCCGGACAATAGTGTCCGGATAGTGGGGGGTTTACGGGTGTTGTTCTTAGTGTCCGGGTGTAAGGGGTTTCCGGATAAGTCATAGTTCCGGATGAAACGTCCGGAAAGCGTGGTAACCATAGGAAGTGTCCGGACCATTATCCGGATACGTGTCCGGTAAGTATAAGTGTCCGGTAAGCATAAATTGTCCGGAAAGTAGAGTTGTCCGGAAAGTTGAGTTGTCCGGAAAGTTAAGTTGTCCGGAAAGTTGGATGATCAGCTTATATGTTTCATCCATTCATTCAGGAAAATCGATTGGACGTCTGGATCAGATTAGGAAAGGGAAGTAAGAGCACCAGGTGAGTTTTTCTAACTAAAATACGTGATCTTACGTGTTTTCCAAAGAAAGTGCTTATGTGGAAATGCCATGTTATTTTTACATGATTTATACGAGAATGAAAGTTTAATAATTTACTGATCAGGGTGTGTTTACGAGCATGATTTATTTACAAGCTTTTACTAACGTTTTCCCATGAAAAGTATGTTCTACTAAAAGGATTATTCAGTAAGATGGAATGAATTGTAAAGTATTATACGGATTCCATGTTTCATGATTATGACGAACTATGTGTATGTTATGTGGAGTCGGTCTGCACAGTGGGATCTGAGTACCTCGGGATTCGATGATCCCTTGGGCTATGGGCAGCTTGTAGGAGGGAATTCATTTCCTTCATACTCGGATATATGGGCAGCTTGTAGGAGGGAATTCATTTCCTTCCTACTCGGATATATGGGCAGCTTGTAGGAGGGAATTCATTTCCTTCCTACTCGGATATATGAGCAGCTTGTAGGAGGGAATTCGTTTCCTTCCTACTCGGATATGTGACTAGTTATGTGATCCTAAACACTGTGCAGTACCATAGTTGAATGATTATGTGAAAAATGTGAATGCGTTTTATAAAATGATTTCCATAATTTGGTTGTACGCTGTTTACGGAGGGAACTCACTAGACCTCATGGTCTAACCCTCGCTTTTCAAAACTAAAACCTTTTCAGGTAAGCGATTAGTAGGGAGCTCAGGTAAGTGAACAAGAGCAAGATAGAGTACAGATGCAGCAAGAGACAATACAAGTG
Source organism: Saussurea involucrata (assembly GCA_033807775.1). Lineage (NCBI taxonomy): Eukaryota > Viridiplantae > Streptophyta > Magnoliopsida > Asterales > Asteraceae > Saussurea > Saussurea involucrata. The sequence continues at coordinate 218,957,284 of CM066321.1, read as the reverse complement.
CCTCTTGTAGAAGTTAGATTATTCTCAGTTGTGTATAGGTTGTTTCCGCCAACCTTAGTTTGTGAATGATGTAACGAGATTTTGGGACCCTGATTTGTAAATGTTATGATTTAATGATATGTATGGCCTGTTGTGTTTTGGGATGTTACAAATGGTATCAGAGCCATAGTTTAAGGGATTTAGGTGACCGGATGGGCCTAAACTTAAACTTTGGAGTAGAAATCACAACTGAGAATCAGGAAATGCGTTAGGAGGGCACTATAGTAGATATAGGACTAATAGGGTACCGAGGACAGTCATGTAAGGTAAGTTTGGGATTTCACCTGGCCAGTGTAATTGCGAACTTATAGGTACATGTATGTGCTTGACCTACCTCATTATTCTGAAGTGGTAGTCAGAAGCTAGTGTTTATGTCGTGTTCCAGTACTTTAGAATGTCAGCAAGATCCCTGAGGGGTAGACTAAGACCCCTTGTTGGGGAAGTTTCATGAGAAGTCATTTAAGATGTGATGTATGTATACATCATAGAGAAGAAATGTTGTATAGAGGGTTATGAGTCGTCTAGAGGTATCTCTTCATGGATTCAGAGAGGAAGAATGTTTGAGTTTGAGTAAGACTCCTGTTTCGGGAGAGTCCCAGTTCTAGAAATCATGGGATAGATCAGTCGGGATGGTAAGAAAGGACTGTGTCGAAATCTTGTAAGTGTCAATGGAGCTCTGAATTCTTAATCGAGCTTTTCAATGGAAGGATAAATGAAATAAGATACCTATAGTGAAATGAAACCATGTAGAAGTGGAAAGTGAGATAGTTGATCAAAACGAAATAGTATGAAAGGGTTGAGTAAGTGAGATGTGGAAAGCGTGTTCAGCAAGTTATTGCATGACCGAGAGGGCGACCATTGGTCATAGGTGGAGTGTCAAGGATAAGTTGCGTAAGTAAAGCGGTTGACCTTGTTAGGGTGAGTAGCCTTCAATTGCAAGTAGAGTCTCATGCATGGCGAGCTTTTATGTAAATGAAATTTTCACGATTTAAGTTAAATGTGTAAATATAAATTCTGATCGAAAATGAGTCAGAATGTGCACGCGTATGTTTAAAGAAAAGGTGATTTCCTTCACATTGCACATTGAAATTTTGAGCTTAACGATTTGCAAAATATCCCACTCTTTTCATGATAAGTCAAATTTGTTGCAAAAAGGTCAAGAAAATGATTACCTGCAATTCATTTATAACCAAAATGCTTATTGACCTATTGATATCATACAAATGAGTGTGAGAACCGACTGGCTTACTTTGTGTCGGTAATTCTGTCAGAATTGTGTCATATGAAAAGATTTTCATTCAATATATCACTGTCGTAATAACATTGTTCGGATTGAGTAAGATTAAAGTTCACGGGAAGATGCATGCAAGCGATTCTCGAATCGTTGTGCAGGGCATTGAAGTTATAAGAGTGTTGGGGTCATGTGTACCCAAGTTGTTTTCAAGTGTTGTTTATTTAAAATGATAAAATGTACGAAATGATTTACCTACTGCGTTGTCATACATGAAGGCTATGAACTCACTAGGTCGTAAGATATTACATGTTAAGCTAAGGAAGAACTTCAAGAGTGGAAAAGTGTCGAACAAATCAGGAAAGAATGTTGTAGCTTTAGTATTTGTGTTCAAGAGGAAAGGTGAACAGTGGTAGAGTCAGAAGTGGATTATAGTATCGGTTGTATGAGGGTTTGCACCCTTGTTCGATAACTGGAAGTACAGTTGTCAAGGGACGGTTGTGTCCGGAGGAAGGACTTGAAGCCTTCAAGGTGATGGTTTTAGCAACTCGTTATGAGTAGTGTGGTGAGGAAGAATGAAATGTCTATGGCGTGGGAATATGAGTTTCGAGGTGAGCTTGTAATATTGATGTTACATGAGTAGGCTTCGAAAAGAGGGAGACAGATCATGAAGTTGATTATGATATGTTGGAAGGATTAGGTTCCGTAAGGAACCCATGTAAAAAAATAAGTTAAGAAAGTAGTTACAGGTTGTCTGTTGTTGTAGAAGTCGACAGTTGTGTAAGGTGGTCGAGGCCGAAAACTTGAACCAGAAGGTTGGAAGTTGATAGAACACCTTGTAGGGGTGTTAAGAGGATGAGAAGTTATTGTTTTGAATAAACGTTCTATTTACGAAGTATGGAGGGTTCGTAGAATGATGAGGTATGTAGCACGAGCGAAGCGAGCGTGTAGATTTTATCGTTCAGTGAGGGATTGTGTCCAGCTTATGTAAGGGCTCAGATCGTAAAGAGCTAGCTAGAATGTTTGTGTTTGAGCTAATTGAGAACTCGTGAGTTATAGTTCAACAAGTTGGGAAAGGACTAAGTAGCGAGATAGACTTGATTATGTAAATGGGAGGATATGAAGGCAAGTTCGAATTGTGTGAATGATCATGAGAGATCTGGTCTGCAGCGTGATGCTATGGGCAAAGACTGTACGGATGTGTAGTGACAGTAATTGTCAAGCTAAATGTGCCAGCTAGTGTCGTAGTGATGTGATGTTAGAGAGAGAGGAAGCATCAGATAGAAACCTTTTTAGGGGTTTCGGATGAGGTGTGCGGTTTGTTAACCAGATTGTTGGAGCACGTAGGGTGTAAGTTGACGTTGTGGTATGATTATGTTCGAGATAGAGTGACAGAGTGGTGGTGGGTGGTTACCCAAAGGAGAAACCAAGTGTTTTTTTAGTTGTAAGAGTCGCTAAGTAGGCATATTTTGGGATCGTTGGAAGTTTAAAGAAGATGATGGGTGTGTTAGTCAAAATGTGGTGGAATAGATGTGAAATCCTTAAAGAATGTGAGCTGCTGCTTATGGGTGAAAGAATTGCCGGAGAAAGTAAAAGTTAGAGATTAAAGAATGTGTAGTAACGTCGAACACTGGTGTCGTTTCAAGACGACTTGGTTGAATGACTTAAGGTAGAATCTTGGTGCAACTGTTTGGGTACGTATAGTAACGGGAAGGTGGTATCAGCATGTAGAAAGGTCGAGAGAGAGGGGGCAAGTAATGTTGGGTGGGCGGTACTCCACGCTAACGTGGGGAAGTGAAGACCGTATGTCGAAATAAGTGAGTAGGTTGGATGTAGTAAGCTTGACAGTAACACCGAGAAGTGGAGTAGTGTATGTGGATTGCCGTCGGTTAGTGTGCGAACCTTTGGGAAGTGTATTGAGGAATGGAAGTGTGTATGACTTTGTGCAGGGAAGGAGTGGATAAGCTAAACGAATTGGTTGTGCAGTGATCAAGCTAGTGAGAAGAGTATGGTGCGACCATGGTTACTCTTTCCAGTTGAGTGAGGATAACCGGAGTTTAGTTTCTATGACTGAACGAACGTGGCAATCAGCGAAAAATGGTTGTGTTTCAGGATAAGTTTAATTTGAGTAGGTGAACACTTCAACGATGGGTTTGGAGGTTCCTACCCTTGGTTACGTATAAGTATGGAGTGATGAAGTGGTGAGGATATGAGAGATGGTTGACGAGATGTGGTCGAGGTGGTCCGAGAAAGGGAAATGTTATCTGCATAGACGATTGTTGGATATGGAGAAGTGATCTAGGATTGCTTGTATTACGATGAAGGAACTCTGGGTTGTGAGTTGTCAGGACGTACAGGTTTGGCCTTGTGCCAAGCTGTCAAGTGTGTGTTTGCCTCTTGGTAATGAATCTCGTGTTGTGGCGGAGGATTCAGCCAAGTTCCTCCTTAAAGGAAGTAAAATGCATGAGAAACCTTAGTTAATCTACTATTGTCAAGGTCGATCGAGTAGGAACAGTAACCTGCGAGTTAGAGTACCGTAAGAACTGAAGGGAATGCACCCATTGTTCCAGGTTTCGATTTTAGTGAGGTGGTTGATTGAGTCAGAATGTGGCTTTACTTTGGAGAAGTGTCAGTTTTGGTGTGGGCAAGATACCCGCGTCTTTTCCCAATAAGGAATTCCGGGGACGGAATTCTTTTAAGGGGGGAGTGTTGTAATAACCTGAATTTCTAGTACGTAATGAAAGTTTAGTGGCTAAAGTCTAAGAAATTAAAGTTAAGTTAAGGGGGGCCTTTGTGCAAATTGTGAAAGGTATAAAAGGTTGCTAAAACCCTAGAAGCTCCTTGTGTGTGTGTATGTTTGGCGGCTAAGAAGAAGAAAATGGAAGAGAAGGAGAAACTTTGGAGAAATCTGATTTATGGAAGAAAGCATTGAAGGTAAATTCATCTAAACTCTTTTCCTTGTTTCTCGTGATCATCTCTTCTGGGTTGTCTAAGATTTTTGGAGGAAAAACCTTTAAATTCATTGTGTTCTCCACCTTAATGTTCAAAAAGGGGATTTTGGGTTTTTGATGTGTAAGGATCGATTTAGAAGTATGAAAATGGATTAAGTGCGTGTTTATGATTGGTGGATGAGCCCTTATGAGTGGCTAATCGAGCTTATAGCAAAAAGTGGGTTTTTATCACTTTTGGAAAAATGGTTTTCGTCCAGCCCGTAGTTTTCGGACGTCGCCCCGTCCGGACAGTAGAGTCCGGATAGTGGGGGGCTTCCGGGTGTTGTTCTTAGTGTCCGGGTGTAAGGGGTTTCCGGATAAGTCATAGTTCCGGATTAAACGTCCAGAAAGCGTGGTAACCGTAGGAAGTGTCCGGACCATTATCCGGATAAGTGTCCGGTAAGTATAAGTGTCCGGTAAGCATAAATTGTCCGGAAAGTTGAGTTGTCCGGAAAGTTAAGTTGTCCGGAAAGTTGGATGATCAGCTTATATGTTTTATCCATTCATTCAGGAAAATCGATTGGAAGTCTGGATCAGATTAGGAAAGGGAAGTAAGAGCACCGGGTGAGTTTTTCTAACTAAAATACGTGATCTTACGTGTTTTCCAAAGAAAGTGCTTATGTGGAAATGCCATGTTATTTTTACATGATTTATACGAGAATGAAAGTTTAATAATTTACTGATCAGGGTGTGTTTACGAGCATGATTTATTTACAAGCTTTTACTAACGTTTTGCCATGAAAAGTATGTTCTACTAAAAGGATTATTCAGTAAGATGGAATGAATTGTAAAGTGTTATACGGATTCCATGTTTCATGATTATGACGAACTATGTGTATGTTATGTGGAGTCGGTCTGCATAGTGGGATCTGAGTACCTCGGGATTCAATGATCCCTTGGGCTATGGGCAGCTTGTAGGACGGAACTTATTTCCTTCCTACTCGGATATATGGGCAGCTTGTGGGAGGGAATTCATTTCCTTCCTACTCGGATATGTGACTAGTTATGTGATTCTTAAACACTGTGCAGTACCATAGTTGAATGATTATGTGAAGAATGTGAATGCGTTTTATAAAATGATTTCCATAATGTCGTTGTACGCTGTTTACGTAGGGAATTCACTAGACCTCATGGTCTAACCCTCGCTTTTCAAAACTAAAACCTTTTCAGGTAAGCGATTAGTAGGGAGCTCAGGTAAGTGAACAAGAGCAAGATAGAGTACAGATGCTGCTAGAGACAGTACAAGTGCCTCTTGTAGAAGTTAGATTATTCTCAATTGTGTATAGGTTGTGTCCGCCAACCTTAGTTTGTGAATGATGTAACGAGATTTTGGGACCCATATTTGTAAATGTTATGATTTAATGATATGTATGGCCTGTTGTGTTTTGGGATGTTACAGATCATATGCCTCTCATTGTTCTGTATGGATCTTTGCATAATTACGAGCAGACAAAGATCCAAAGGAAATCTGTCATCAAAGAGATAAAAAGCTTGTATGTAGCTCTTATCGATGACTCTTCCAAAAAGACTGTGTATGTTCCAAGAATCACGTATCCCTCTTCTGATTCGGAATATGAAAGCCAAGAGAAATCCAATCGTCAATCTGAAGCATACTTCAGTGATGTCGATGATGAATGTGAGGAATCTCTCATCGATCAACTCTTCGATGGAATATCCATGTTAGCAGGCTACTTCAAAAATAAATCTCGGTTCTCTTCTAGCAAATCCTACTTTGGTTGAAAACCATACCCACAATCTCAAAATAGTCCTCCTCCGATAAGGTTAATGTGGAATGCTATAATTGTGGGAATAAAGGTCACTTTGCTTTCGAATGTAGAAGCAAACATGTTGAAGATCCAAAACCTCTTCCACATTTAGCCGATTCTCTTCTAAATCGGGAAAATGTGAGGCTGTTAGTCCCAACAAGAAATGACAAACAAGAATAAGTATTATGGGGGGGGGGGGTTGAATACACTACTAAAAAATTACTTAATTTTAATTCTTTATTGATTAAAAAAATCAAGAATTACACATAGAAAACAAGATTGTGGCGAAAAAACAGATAAAATCTATCCTAACAATCTTTAATGTGGTGAAATAACATTCAGTGTTTGGTTTCATGTGGTGAAATAACATATATATGAAATATCATATTTACGAAATTTGTTTTTTATTTTATGAGGTGAAATAGCATGTGTTTCATATGGTGAATCTCACGTACCAAAATATTGATTATGTCATTTTCACGTGGTGAAACAACTTTTAATTAAAACTATAGGATCACAACATTATCACATCATAGGAAGTCTTTGATTTATCAAAACATTATCATATTAATTATTATCACAACAAAAAAACATATTATTATCACAACATTATCACATGATTATCGACAAGAGAAGTATGAACACAAAAAAACTTTGATGATAATAATAACATTTAGGTTATATTTGGCAAACTAGCTAGTAAGTTAGCTGATAACTGATAAGTTAATTGATGAATAAGTCACGTTTGACAAAAACTAGCAGATAAACGTGTAAAATGACCAAAAAGGGGAATTTAATTGAAATACCCAAAGTTTGATTTTGACTTACCAAAATACCAAAAATTTTCAACTTTTGCAAAAATACCCAAAAATCCCGCGTATGTCCCGCGATCGCGGGATAGGGTTCATTTTGAAACATTTGATCCCGCTATAGCGGGATGAGTCCCCGCGACACACTCATAAATTGAATTATAAAATTCAATTTTACACTTTCAACCCCTATACTTATTCACTTATTTTACTTTATACCTTTTACTTTCCTAATTTTAATTTTACACCTTTATCATATTAACACATATAATCGTATTATTAACTAAAACACGTTAAAAAATACGGTATAATTTTAACAAATTACACCATTGTAATCGTCTCTTCGATACCTTCGAAATGAGCCAAATATTGATTATTTTTGGATTTATTTATTTTATTATATATCATATATACTACATAAAAATATTTTTAATATTTACAATTCATACCCTTATAGGTAATTATTTAATTTATGGTACATTTCTTACTTTTTCAATTTTCGTTTTACACTCCTATCGCATTAACATAATAATCATATATTAACTAATTCATTAAATCGTTTAAAATTATTCGTTTTAAAAAATACGTTTTAACATATCACATTAACATACATAATTAGATTAAAATATGTTAAGGAGTTCGATATATATATATATATATATATATATATATAATCCAAATAATTTGACGATTTAATGAATTAGTTAATATATGATTATTATGTTAATGTGATAGGAGTGTAAAACAAAATTGAAAAAATAAGAGATGTACCATAAATTATATAATTAACTATAAGGGTATGAATTGTAAATATTAAAAATATTTTTATGTAGTATATATGATATATAATAAAATAAATAAATCCAAAAATATTCAATATTTGGCTCATTTCGAAGGTATCGAAAAGACGATTACAATGGTGTAATTTGTTAAAATTATAACGTATTTTTTTAACGTATTTTAGTTAATAATACGATTATATGTGTTAATATGATGAATGTGTAAAATTAAAATTAGGAAAGTAAAAAGATATAAAGTAAAGTAAGTAAACAAGTATAGGGGTTGAAAGTGTAAAATTGAATTTTAAAATTCAATTTGTGAGTGTGTCGGGGGACTCATCCTGCTATAGCGGGATCAATTTTTTCAAAATGAACCCTATCCCACGATCGCGGGACATATCGCTGGATTTTTGGGTATTTTTGCAAAAATTGAAAAAAATGGGTATTTTGGTAAGTCAAAGTCAAACTTTGGGTATTTTAATTAAATTCCCAAAAAGAAATGTTGAAAAAATAATCAATTACAATTCTTAATATTATTAAAATAAATTTATAATAATTAATATGTTAATTAATGGGAAATTAATTAAAATACCCTAAGTTTGACCCCTTCTTACCAAAATACCCTAAATCTCTACTGGTTTACCAAAATGCCCTAAATTTCTGCGGTGGGCCCCGCGATCGCGAGCCCAGCCCACGTGTCACCCAGGTTTGGGCAAAATGTCCCGCGGAGCCCCCCAACTATGGCCGCGGTGACAAGTTTGGTCCCTGCCCGCGGTGACAATTTTGGCCTATCGCGGGCCCATCGCGGGGAACCACCACGGGTCAGGCCAAAACTTTGTGACACGTAGGTGTGGGCCCGCGATCGCGGGGTCCACCGCGGAAATTTGTGGCATTTTTGAAAACTGAAAGAGATTTAGGGTATTTTGGTAAAACAAAGTTAAACTTGTGGCATTTTAATTAATTTCCCTTAATTAATACAAACAACATAGTAAGAAACTTAAATAATATAATATGTTAAATGAAAATTTATTATTATATACTATAAATTTTGAATTTTTTAAAAAAATTAGAAAAAATCTACATTAACTTATGTTTTAAATATCCATTACAAATAATATAAATTTTTTAATAATAATTTAGTAATTGATAACTAAAATATATTGAATAATATTAAAAAATAATAAGATAAAAACAATTGATGTGATTAACAATAATTCTAAATTATCAAAAATTAACATTAATTTATAGCTAAAATTTAATTAATAATTTTCAATTATATTTATTAATATTAGTAAGGATTGATTTTTATTTATAATTTATAGTTAATAAATAATAATAATAATAATAATAATTAATATTAATAGGGTATAATTGAAAAGTCACAAAAAACTCTTCATAAACTACTTCAACTAGCTTATCAATAAGTTAGCTTAGAGCATCTCTAATAGTTATGCTAAAGTTTTTTTAAAATAGAGTAATAAAATTCAAAATCTTTAAACACTTTTGCATCCAACTCCAACAGTTATGCTATTTTAGCAACTATGTTATTAATTATCTTATTAAAATATTTAATTTATTTAATTACATTATTAAAATATTCAATATATGGAAAGTTGGGAGAAAAAAATGTTTGCTTTTTAGGGGTAATAATTAGTTTTGGGGGGAAATCATCTATTTATAGATTTCTCTATATTTACAATCTCTCTCCTCTTTTCTCTATTTTAGCATAAATGATAGCATAGCTGTTGGAGCAACAAAATGGTAAAATCCCACTTTTTTCTATTTTAGCATAGCTGTTGGAGATGCTCTTATAAGCTAACTTATGTTCATCCAAACATTTAGGATAGCGTTTTGTCACCGCTGATAAGGATTGTTTACAAGTCATTCTTTATTGATTAAGAAAATCAAGAATTACACATAGAAAACAAGACTGTGGCGAAAAAATAGATAAAATATATCATAATTGTTAGTGCAAGATTTACATGTTGTATCCAAGTTGAAGGACCATTCTTGTAATATTAGTTCCTAGGTATAAATAGCCTAGAACTCCCTATTTTGTGTAAGCATTCTAAGAGCATCACATTGTAAACTTTCTATACTTGTAATCTTGTGACATTCAATATAGAGATGTGTTGTTGTGCAATTTGATCTATAATCTTTACATACTTGTTTCTGGGATCACAAGTGGTATCAGAGCAAGCAAATCAAAGCAAGAGGATGCCAAAATCAGAGGATTCTTGAGGATTTTTGAGCATTTTTGAAGTTTTCGGACTTGAGATCGTTTTTGGTGATTCAGGATGTTTTCTAGATAGAATTTGATACAGACTAGTTCGAATTGGATAGGTGAAGTGTTATGTGCAATCAATTTGATCAAAATATCAAGTTTGGATCGATTTCAGATTGGTTTTTGGGCTTTTGGTTTGAAAAACAGTCACTTACTGTTTTAGGATCAAAATCACGGTTTTTGATAGTTTTTGGTGTTAGAACATTCATTAAACTTGTTCAGAATTAGTGTGCGAACCTTCGTAAAAAAATTCAGGTCAATTGGACTTGATTTGATTGGATTTTGGACTTAGAAAAAGTTTTTGTTTGAAGTTCTTTGTTGTCGCATAGTGAAGATATTCAAATCTTCAAAGTTGTCGCTCAGTGAAGAGATTCATCTTCATCGCACAACGTTTGTGCGATCAGATTTTGTCCGTGTTTTTGATCGCACAAGTGGTGACCGAGAAGTCCTATTCATCGCACAAGTCTTATGCGATTAGAGTTCCTCATCGCATAAGTGTTGTGTAATACCCCGGGTAAATCCGTTAGTTAAAAATTCAATTCCGTTAAGTTTATTTAACCTTAAAGTTACTATTTAGGGTAAGTTTGGATAAGTTTATAAGATAAAGGTGTTTTAGTCTTTAATGAAGAGTTTAGGGGCTAGATGGGTAAATTAAGTTAATAATATCTGATTAGGTGTCAAGTTATCCTCACATCAGCAGAAAATCAGTAGGTGTTATGTGTGTGTTTTGAGAGAAAAAGGGAGAAGAAGAAAAGAAGGGTAAAAGCATCAAATTGATTCATTTGGAAGTGATTGGAGGTATGTTCCTTTACATATTCTGTTTGTAATTGCTATTAGATGATTCCTATCGGATTAGAATCATCACATCTGTTCTGGGGTTAATTTCTGTCGATTTCTGGGTAAAATAGGAAGAACCGACAGTGGTGTCCGGACATAATATGATTGTGTCCGGATAGCCCTGTTGGTGGTGTCCGGTTGGTTTTGTCGATGGTGTCCGGATGAGTCTTTTATCCGGGTAAGTCTCTTTTCTTATGTTCTCCGGATGGAATAAGATACCGGATGGTATCCGGATTACTTTGGTGTCTGGATTGGTCATGCTGTCCGGAAAGATGTGGTGTCCGGATTATTGCTGTTTTCCGGAAAAGGTTGTGTTGTCCGGATAACTTGTGGTATCCGGATACTTTAGCTGTTTTGGTCACTTTTGAGGGTTTGAGTTATCTAGAGTCCTTAGTCTTCTAGTATGTTTTATGTGATCAGTTGGTAAGGGGATATTTGTATTTAATCTATTTGCAGACTCTGTGGATTTGGATTGATAGACCGAATCTTTGGAAAAAGGCTTGGAAGGATTTTGTAATCATTCGAGGTGAGTTTTACTTTAAAACGTTTTTAAACTAGGATACATATATATGTGTATATATATGAGACGATTATGTGGTAGGAATATGATTATGTGTATATAAATGATAATATGATATATTGAGATATATATTGTATTTACATGAGAATTGCACCACACGAGGATATGTTAGCCGATCTATTAGTCGGCGGAGCTGTATGGAAATGCAGCGGAGCTGTATGGAATTACAGTGGAGCTGTAGGTAATTGCAGCGGGGCTGTGTGTGATCGCAGCGGAGTTGACTGTATTTGGGTACAGTGACAGTGATTAGTTGGCTTGCTACCAACTAATTTGGCCATGGAAACGAGAAGGAGGGGAATTACACGGTGCACAAATCTTGGTGTGGTATTTATATAATTATGGTATATGGGTGTTTTGACGAAAGGTTTATATAAACTATTTTGATACAAAGTATTATGTGAAATGGTCTTATAATGATTTTGAAATGACAGGGATTGTCTCACTGGACCAAAGGTCTAACCCTCATTTTCCTTTCAAAAATATGTATTCCAGGTCAAGGATCTTTGGTTAACAAAGGGAAGAATAAAGCATAGGAGGCGATTGCTAGCTGATGAAGATTAGGATATGTTTACATTTCTGTATTGTATAGTTTTGAGACTTTGAGACCGAATGTGAATTATTATGTATTTTGTCATGAAAGTAACGACGTTGTGTATGAAATGTTAATTGTTATATATTATGTATGTTATGGGATAGACGGGTCGTTACAGATGGTATCAGAGCCTTAGTTTAAGGGATTTAGGTATTTGTATCTGTACTTAGACTTAAAATGCATGTGAAGTAGGATGTCCCTATTATTGTAGAACCTTGGGATATTAAGTATAAAAGGTAGAAGGAACATCATGTAAGGTAATTTCATATTACACCTGGCCAATGTAATTGTGATCTTACAGGTACATGTTTGAACTGGAATACCTTGTTATATGGGGTATATGCTTAAGTGTATATTAACCTTGTTTGAATCTACAGAATGGCAAGTGGTACTAGACGAAAGAACCGAGGAGGAGGAAACCCGAATAGTACTAATCCGCCGATAGGAACAGGGGACAGGGGAGGCAGAACTGGGGGCAGAGTCGGGGGTAGAAACGGAGGTAGAACAAGAGGTAGAGCCGGGGGCAGAATTCACCCACAAGGAACTGAGTTTGTCACGAGGGATGATTTTATGGCAGAGATGGGAAGGCTACAAGCTAGTATACAAGCAATGTTTGACCAGAATCGTCATGGTGAAGCCGAAACACCGGATCCTGAACCGGAAGCGGAAATGCCAATTACACCAACTATTATACCAGTACCAAGGAGGTGCGACTACAAAATGTTCTTGAGCTGTAGGCCTCCGACCTACTCAGGAGACAGGGACCCCGTGAAAGCAATGAGATGGATGAAAGAGATAGAAGCTATTTTCAAGACAAGCAAGTGCGCTGACGAAGATAGAATATTGTATGGAGCAGCAATGTTAAAAGGGGATGCTTTGTATTGGTGGGAATCTTTTATTCATTCTAGAGGATCTGATGTGCATTCTACTCTCACTTGGGAAGAATTTGTGATAGCTTACCGAAAACAATTTTGTCCCCAAGCAGCAGTTAAACAGTTGGAAGGAGAGTTTATGAATTTGCGGCAAGGAAATTTATCAGTTACGGACTATACTGCCCGTTTTCTGGAAAAGTCACGTTTCGCGGAATACTACGTTGCCACGGAGGCGATGAAGACGGAAATGTTTATCTTCGGGTTAAATTCGGAAGTCAGAAGGTTAGTGACTGCAACAGGACCTGATAACTTCTCAGCCGCAGTAGGTGCCGCGGAAAATGTGGAACGAGATATTAAGAGAGATACTAGTGATAAGAGTGCTGGGAAAAGAAAATCGGAAGAGATGACGCATGATTCAACGGAGTATGAAATTCAGAGGTTCGATAGTCGCCTACCTTTTAGACTAAATGAAAAACTATGTCCAAAATGCAACCGCGTACATCAAGGAAATTGTTATGTTGATCCTAGAAGTTGTTACAAGTGTGGAAGGGCTGGACACGTCGCTAAGAATTGTCGCGCAAATCGGTTCTGTTTCGTTTGCAATTCCCCTGATCATATTCAGTCAGACTGTCCACAATGGAAGGTACGACAGGGGGGTATGACGGAGAGATCAATGAATGTTAGGACGGGAGAGATACAAGGGTCTGAGGAACCGAAAGCAAAGGGACGAGTCTTCCAAATGACAACACAAGAAGAGGAGGAAATTCCGGATGAGGTTACAGGTATATTTTAAATAAACTCTATACGTGCTAAGGTGTTATCCGACTTCGGTGTAAAATAGTTATTGGTATTTCTGTGCTTTTGTTGCTTATCTGTGTTAGAGATATAGGTGGGTGTGGGGTGCCTATTCAGTTAGTTTCTATGGTTTTGTTTGAGTTCGAAATAGTATAGAGGAGTATCTGTATCCTTGTCTAGCCGAATTCCGGGACGGAATTCTTTTAAGGGGGAGATAATGTAATACCCCGGGTAAATCCGTTAGTTAAAAATTCAACTCCGTTAAGTTTATTTAACCTTAAAGTTACTATTTAGGGTAAGTTTGGATAAGTTTATAAGATAAAGGTGTTTTAGTCTTTAATGAAGAGTTTAGGGGCTAGATGGGTAAATTAAGTTAATAATATCTGATTAGGTGTCAAGTTATCCTCACATCAGCAGAAAATCAGTAGGTGTTATGTGTGTGTTTTGAGAGAAAAAGGGAGAAGAAGAAAAGAAGGGTAAAGGCATCAAATTGATTCATTTGGAAGTGATTGGAGGTATGTTCCTTTACATATTCTGTTTGTAATTGCTATTAGATGATTCCTATCGGATTAGAATCATCACATCTGTTCTGGGGTTAATTTCTGTCGATTTCTGGGTAAAATAGAAAGAACCGACAGTGGTGTCCGGACATAATATGAATGTGTCCGGATAGCCCTGTTGGTGGTGTCCGGGTGGTTTTGTCGATGGTGTCCGGATGAGTCTTTTATCCGGGTAAGTCTCTTTTCTTATGTTCTCCGGATGGAATAAGATACCGGATGGTATCCAGATTACTTTGGTGTCCGGATTGGTCATGCTGTCCGGAAAGATGTGTTGTCCGGATTATTGCTGTTGTCCGGAAAAGGTTGTGTTGTCCGGATAACTTGTGGTATCCGGATACTTTAGCTGTTTTGGTCACTTTTGAGGGTTTGAGTTATCTAGAGTCCTTAGTCTTCTAGTATGTTTTATGTGATCAGTTGGTAAGGGGATATTTGTATTTAATCTATTTGCAGACTCTGTGGATTTGGATTGATAGACCGAATCTTTGGAAAAAGGCTTGGAAGGATTTTGTAAGCATTCGAGGTGAGTTTTACTTTAAAACGTTTTTAAACTGGGATACATATATATGTGTATATATATGAGACGATTATGTGGTAGGAATATGATTATGTGTATATAAATGACAATATGATATATTGAGATATATATTGTATTTACATGAGAATTGCACCACACGAGGATATGTTAGCCGATCTATTAGTCGGCGGAGCTGTATGGAAATGCAGCGGAGCTGTATGGAATTACAGTGGAGCTGTAGGTAATTGCAGCGGGGCTGTGTGTGATCGCAGCGGAGTTGACTGTATTTGGGTACAGTGACGATGATTAGTTGGCTTGCTACCAACTAATTTGGCCATGGAAACGAGAAGGAGGGGAATTACACGGTGCACAAATCTTGGTGTGGTATTTATATAATTATGGTATATGGGTGTTTTGACGAAAGGTTTATATAAACTATTTTGATACAAAGTATTATGTGAAATGGTCTTATAATGATTTTGAAATGACAGGGATTATCTCACTGGACCATTAGGTCTAACCCTCATTTTCCTTTCAAAAATATGTATTCCAGGTCAAGGATCTTTGGTTAACAAAGGGAAGAATAAAGCATAGGAGGCGATTGCTAGCTGATGAAGATTAGGATATGTTTACATTTCTGTATTGTATAGTTTTGAGACTTTGAGACAGAATGTGAATTATTATGTATTTTGTTATGAAAGTAACGACGTTGTGTATGAAATGTTAATTGTTATATATTATGTATGATATGGGATAGACGGGTCGTTACATGTTGATCGACAACTTCCTTCATCACACAAGTTTTGACCGATAACTTGGCCTCATCGCACGAGTTTTGACCGACAACTTCCCTAATCGCACAAGTTTTAACCGATAACTTGACCTAATCGCACAACACCTGATCGAGAACTACTGTTCATTTGTCCTCATCGCATAACCTTTGTGCAAGAAATTTTCTGATTTTACTTTGTGTGGCTTTGCTTGATTTGTCTAAAGATCAACAACAAGTTTTTTGTAAAGATGTCTAAAAACGAAATGATGATGGCTCTGGTTCCGATACCAGACCTCCTGTTCTGTTCGAGGGAGAATATGAACAGTGGAAGGATAGGTTCTTAGATTTTATTGAACGACAGTCTAACGGAATGAATCTCGTTAAATCTTTGACAGAATGTCCGATGACAAGACTTAGGTGTATAGTTCCTACTCAGCAAGGCAGAGATGCATTTGAAGATTGGAAACCCGTTGAGAATTATACTCCTGAAGAAACCCTAAGACTTGAAGCAGATAAGAAGGCCAAATCTTATTTTATAATAAGTATTCCAAATGAAATCTATAACAAGATTGATAGCTTTAAAGAAAATGCAAAGATGATGTGGGACCAACTAGAGAAAATGATGCAAGGATCTCAGATAGGCAACCAAATGAAAATGACTTTGTGCATCAACAGATATGAGGAGTTTAAAGCAAAAGATGATGAGAATTTGGCTCAGACATATGATAGGTTTGTCACTTTGTTGAACGAGTTAAACAAAAACAAGATAACCAAGAATGTGGTTGAGAATAATGTCATGTTCTTAAGCATTCTTCAACCCGAGTGGAAGAGTGTAAGTCGCCGAATGAAACAGAATCCAAGATTATCTACGATGCCATTACATGAGCTATTTTAGACCCTTCAACAAGACGAAGAAGAAGTTGATGAGATAAAAGAGAAGAAGAATAGGAAAAAGAAGAAAGCTATTCCTAATCCAGTTGCTCTTGTGGCAGACAAACATGCTAAAAGCTATCTGAATGAGATATCTGACGGTGTTGAAGCTGGGTACACGCGGAACATTTCAGATGATGGTGCCGAGTTGGAACAAGCGATGATTCTGCTAACTAGGCATTTTCAAAAGAAATTTAATAGGAAACCAACTTCTAACAACCTGAGGTATTCTTCTGGGTCAAGGAATTATGATGGTAAGAACAAGGACAACAGATTTGAGGGTAAAAGGAATGATGAGAGAAAGTATGAGGAAAGAAAGATTTATGAGAGAAAGTTTGAGGAGAGAAACAGAGATGATGGTAAGAAGAGGTTTGAAGAGAAAAAGTCGGTTGAAACTCCAAAATGCTATAATTGTGGTACACCTGGTCATTTCGCGAAAGATTGTTGGAAGAAAGTGGTTCGTATTTATGATTATTACAAGACCAAGCTGACGTTGGCAAAACAAAAAGAAGCGGGTAAAGCATTGTTGGTGGAGGATGAATACTGGTTGGATTCAACTGATGATGAAGCCGACAATGAAGAACAAGCCTACATGTGCCTAGCTGAGGATGTTTCTGATGACGGGAGCAATTCTGACTGTGGTTCCGAGGTAAGTTCTAACTCTTCGAATTACTTTATGAACCAGATGAACACCATGAGGCTTGCACTCCAAGGTTTGAGAAACAAGCTAAAAACCACAAAAGAAGAAAATGCAAATCTGAATCAAACTATTCTTGACATTAACCTCGAGAGAGACAAAAATAATGATCGAATTAAATATCTCGAAGTTTAAAAAGAAAAGTTTGATGAGGATAAGCAAATTTTCAATCATCAATTGACTGAAATGACTATGAAAGTTAAAGAATTGGAAGACAAGAAAATTGAGAGTGAAATTTCATTGACAAATCTAAATACTCTAAATGCATATTTTTCTGACAAAATAAAAGTCTTAGAACATAAGCTTTACATGAGAGGTCAGACTGATCAGACTATCCATTTGAACAGACCAAGGGAAATAACGTTTTTCAATAAGTATTGGGGTATTGGATATAAAAATCCTAGATTTTTAGCAAAGGCAAATGCTCTTGTTCCGACTTTATATGACTTTAATTTTTTAAACCTTGCTAGACATTACCCTGAGCGTGTTTTACAATGGATAAATTCAGATGAAATTGATGAACTCGAAAAGATCAAAAGAGAAAATACCACGAAAATGCAACTTCCGTTTTGTTACTCAAAAGAAAATAGAAAGCATGAAAAGAATCTGAAAGATTCATTATCAAATGGTTATTTTGACATATATTCTGTTAGACAACCTAAGGGGGGGGAGAGGTTGTATTTTAAATCTTTTACTTTCAAAAATTCTTTTTACAAATAAATACAGAATAAATAAAGCAGAGTATAAATAAATAAGTATACAACAATTATATAAACAGATATAATTTAAATGCACAGCGGAAATGTAAATAGATAAGGGAAAGAGAATACTTGACAACGGTATTTTTAAAGTGGTTCACCAAACACAAAGTTGGCTAGTCCACCTCGAGAAAATAACACTTCTCGGAGATCCAATACGAAACGTGTTCTTTATGGTAGAAACACAAACCTTAATACAACAAACGCGAATCACTCTACTTTGAGAGATTAATGTGGATCACTCACTCTTATTCAAACACTTACAAGAGGGTATAATTTTAATATGAATAATCACTCTTGAATAAGGTTTATCACTTGGATATTTTTAGAGAGTTTGATCACTTGAGTTGTGTTGCTGATTCAACTAATCGAAAGATTTTAATCTGCTATCAACTCAAGATTTCTTACTCAAAAACGAGTTTTATAATTTTAACAGTTTTAAATATCAAGAGAAGAAGCTGCAGAGTCTTTATCAAATGCAGAGGAGTTAATGTGAATTGGTAGCATTGAAGGCTGGTGGTTGCATGATATTTATACTGGATGAGCAACAGGGCAGAAGCTTTCGCGGTATACCGGCTTTCCATCGCGGTATACCTGCGTCAGAAAAAAGTACACTGTAGAGGAGAAGGTCAACCCTGCAAAAACAAACGGTACATGGTACCCGCGGTATACCGCGTTGCACACGGCGGTATACCGCCTGAAAAGGTTCCTGACAAGAGAAGAACTGATGGGTGAACAGTATCGCGGTATACCGCGTGGACCTTGGCGGTATACCGCCTGACAGTCGTACAAAAGGGCAGTTGCGCTGGAAGACTTCTTTCGGCTGAACACTCTTTGCATTTATTGATGAACAGTAGCAGAGATTTGATTTTAATAAAATAACATATATATATATATCATGCGATTTATATATATATTTAATAAAAATAATATATATATTATATATATATTTGATTCAAATATATTTATATAGATACGAAATATCCAAGTGATAAAATATTTTAGGGTGTTTATCATTTTAAAATAAAATGACGAAACTCTTCAGACTTGGATTCTTCAGATAAAAAAATTTATCGAGATCATTTAAATATCTGCACACTCAGATAAAATATTAGATAACAAATAATGCGGTGTGTTTTGTAATCATCAAAATAAATATGGAGATGTGATTTTATGTGTACCAAAAATATATCACAATATTTAAAGCTGGGTACACTTGCACCAACAATCTCCCCCTTTTTGATGATGACAAACACAACGCTAAACACGAGAGCATACTCGGTTTCTCTCCCCCTTTTGTCGAAGCAAAAAGGGTTTAAGAAAGTCGCTTATGCTCCCCCTCAAAATATGAAATATTTGAGAGTTAGTATTTATCAAGGGTTATACTCAAGCATGCCTAAACCAAGTCTTAATTTAAAGAACGCCTTCTTGTTTAGAGCTTTAGTGAAAATATCGGCCAAATTATCTTCCGAATCAACCTTTTCAAGCACGATTTTGCCT
Source organism: Saussurea involucrata (assembly GCA_033807775.1). Lineage (NCBI taxonomy): Eukaryota > Viridiplantae > Streptophyta > Magnoliopsida > Asterales > Asteraceae > Saussurea > Saussurea involucrata. Next base: position 218,937,979 of record CM066321.1, on the reverse strand, counting down.
TTTTGAACATTATCTCGTAAAAAATGATGTCTCAATTCAATATGTTTTGTACGAGAGTGTAAAACGGGATTTTTGCTTAAGTTTATAGCACTTGAGTTATCACACATAATTGGAATTTTGGTTAGATGTACCTCAAAATCGGTAAGTGTGTGTTTCATCCAAAGGACTTGAGCACACGCTCTTGCGGCGGCTACATATTCCGCTTCGGTTGTAGACAAAGCTACGGATTGTTGTTTCTTAGAGAACCAAGACACAAGTGAGAGACCTATAAAGGCACATACCCCACTAGTACTCTTTCGGTCAACAATAGATCCACCAAGATCGGAATCGGCGAAACACGTTACTTCTAACTCGGGTTTCTTTGCGTACCATAAGCCAAGATTAGTAGTACCTCGTAAATATCGAAAAATACGCTTGACAGCTTCATAGTGAGATTGTTTAGGTGAAGATTGAAAACGAGCACATAAACATACACTAAACATAATATCAGGTCTACTAGCAGTTAAATATAATAAACTACCAATCATACCACGATAAATCTTTTCATTAAAATCGTTTCCCTCCTCGTCACGAGATAATTGAAGGTTTGTGGTCATTGGAGTTTCAACGGGTTTGACATTTTCAAAGTTAAACTTTTTCAACATATCTTTACAATATTTAGATTGACTAATAAAAATACCAGTTTCACATTGTTTTATTTGCAATCCTAAGAAGTATTTTAACTCTCCCATCATGCTCATTTCAAACTCGCTTGTCATTTTCGCAGAAAATTCATTACACAGTTTTTCATTAGTGGAACCAAAAATAATATCATCAACATATACTTGCACAACCACAATATCATTTTGAACATATTTCACAAATAAAGTATTATCTATTTTACCCATAATATAGCCACTAGAAATTAAAAAGGTTTTTAATCTATCATACCACGCACGCGGAGCCTGCTTTAAACCATAAAGCGCCTTTTTCAATTTATAAACATGTGTCGGGTTTTCAAAACTTTCAAAACCGGGAGGTTGAGAAACGTATACCTCCTCATTTATAATACCATTTAAGAAAGCACTTTTAACATCCATTTGAAATAACTTAAAATCTTTAGCATTTGCAAAAGCGAGAAGCATTCGAATAGACTCCAACCTTGCAACCGGTGCAAAGGTTTCGTCATAATCTATACCTTCTTGTTGACTGTACCCCTTGGCAACTAAACGTGCCTTGTTCCGTGTGACTCCACCGTTCTCGTCTACCTTGTTACGGAAGACCCATCTTGTGCCAATAATGGTTTGACTACTAGGGCTAGGCACTAAGTCCCACACATCATTCCTAGTAAATTGGTTTAACTCTTCTTGCATGGCCAATATCCAATCCTCATCACCTAAAGCTTCATCTATGGTTTTAGGTTCTATGGTTGAGATAAAGGCATGGAAAGCACAATGGGTATGGATTTGTGATCTAGTTGTCCTTTGGTTTAGGTCACCTATAATTTGATCTACGGGATGGCCTCGAGCGGTTCTAAGGTTAGGATCATCTATACCTTGTGGAATAAAGCACGGAGGGGCATCACTAGATTCAATATTATTTGTGGAAGGTTGGGTACTTAAATCCAAGTTGCTAAGTTGTTGTGCTAAGACGTCTCCTTCACGGATATTGTCATTTGCTAAGGGTGCACTAGGTTTGGGAGGACTCTCGTCAAAGCTAACATTTAAGGATTCTTCTACTACCATGGTCTCCTTATTTAGGATTCTATAGGCTTTGCTATTCCAAGAATAACCTAGGAACACTCCCTCATAGGCTTTGGGGTCAAATTTGGTTAGGTAGGATTTGGTGTTTAAAATGAAACATTTACAACCAAAAACTTTTAGGTGAGCTAGGGAAGGTTTTCTACCACGGTAAAGTTCATAGGGTGTCTTATTTAGGATACCTCTAATTAGGACACGGTTAAGCACATAGGTCGCGGTAGCAACGGCATCACACCAAAACTTTTGGGGAACTTGATGTTCGTTTAGCATGGTTCTACTCATTTCTTGCAACGTTCGATTTTTCCTTTCAACAACCCCGTTTGACTGAGGAGTTCGAGGAGCCGAAAAGTTATGAGTTATACCATGTTTATCACAAAAGGCACCAAATTGTACATCATTATCGAATTCTCGTCCATGGTCCGTACGTATGGAAACAATCGTACAACCTTGTTGGTTTTGAATTCGTTTTCCTAAAATTTTAAACTTTTCAAAAGCCTAATTTTTATGTCTCAAAAATAAAGTCCAAGTATAACGGGAAAAATCATCCACAATAACCAAAGTATAAAAATTTCCTCCAAAACTTTGAATAGCCATCGGGCCAAAAAGATCCATATGTAAAAGTTCTAAAACTCTTTGAGTAGAAATAACATTTTTTGATTTATGAGAAACGTGATGTTGTTTGCCGACACGACAAGCATCACAAAAATGATTATCAAACTTTAATTTTGGCAGGTCACTCACAAGCTCCTTATTTTTTAAGTTTTGCATTAATCTTAGATTAGCGTGACCTAAACGCCTATGCCATAAGGTAGAAACATCATTAATAGAAGATAAGCATACATTTTCAGATACAACAGTTTTACAAATATATAAATTTCCTTTTACAAAACCATTTAAAAGAACTTTGCCATTTTTTATGATTTTACAAGAATCTTCTTCGAAGACAACAGTTGTATTATTTTTACACAATTGGCGAACACTTAACAAATTAAAATGTAAATTATCAACATGATTCACATTAAGAAATTGAACATTATTGCAAGAGACTGTACCTCTACCAATTATATTTCCTTTGGAGTTTCCTCCAAAAATTACCTGTCCACCATCACATGACTTATATGATGAAAAGAGATTATTGTTTCCGGTCATGTGACGTGTGCAACCACTATCGAGTATCCAGTCCATATCAAGGTCAATCTACAATAATGAAGATGTAACTTTTATGGTCCCCATTTCTCGTGGGTCCTTGACAATTAGTTTCAATGTCAACCAACATGCATATATATAAAGTCAAACAGAATATATATATATATAATACATTACACAATATTAATATATATATATAATACATCAAACCATATTAATATATATATATAACACATATTAAACAAACACCATATATATATATATATGTAATACGTATATATATATAAACAAACAGTACATAGTAATATATATTACTTATATATATAATATATACAACAAATTATATTTAAACTATATATATATATAACATATATACATAACACATTTAAAACCATAAACGCATACCACCGGGATTATCATTACTAAACATTCCTTTTGGAATCCATTTATTTACCATTTTAATTTTGCGATTATATTTATCATACACATAAAAACAAGCATTTACATTCGCATTATTATTAGGTTTAGAATATTTATCATGGTACATGCGAGCATACGGTTTTCTCGTATTATAATTTACATTATTTATTTTACGCACATACGGAGGTTTTTGCACATATTGATTTCTTGTATTTACTTTAGGTGATTCATAAAATCTTTTGATGGGTTTACATGAACATTTATCAACACAAGTATTGGAACCAATGCCTTTTCTACATTTTATACGGTTAGGCATATTTAGCATGTTAAGGACTTTCTCATTACTACTTTGAAAAGCTTTTGCTAATAAATCATCCTTTTCATACGCATCACATTTTGCTTTTAAACATGCAATCTCATTCTCAAGAATATCACATTTTGTACAAATAATATTTTCATGTGATTTTTTATTTAAGCATGCAATTTCTTTATTTAAAGTATCACAAGATTTACAAAAATTTTTTTCTCCTAATTTAGTTTCTAATTTAGCAATTATATCCATATTATTTTCAGATTTTTGTTTAACATTATTTATTTCCTTTTTATATGCATTTACAGTTTCTTTTAACATAGCATTCTCATCTTGGTAACGATTTGCAAGAGCGGCCATTTTATGAAAAGATTCATATAATTCTTCAAGATTATTTTCATTATCACTTTCATAATCACTATCGTAATCCGAGTAAGAAGATTTTACCTCGTCGTCGCTTTCGGCCATAAGACAAATGGCTTGATAGTCATCTTCTTCTTCACTCTCGCTCCACGCGCCTCCAATGAAGGCTTTCTCCTTCTTCTTTTGGAACTTGTTCTTTTTCGGACATTCATTGGCGTAGTGGTCTTTGTCACCACATGAGTAGCAAAAGCCTCTCTTTGGCTTAGCTTTATCGTCTTCACTCGAGTCGCCATTTTTCTTAACTTTTTCGTCTCGTTTATGGAACTTACGACTTCGATTTTCACCACCACGACGGTAGTTACCGTTTCTTTGAAATCTGCCATTGTTAGAAAATTTATTATTATTATTAAGAAATTTGGAAAAGTTTCTTACCAACATGGCGACTTCATCGAGAGTTTCGGATGGATCTTTCGAGGAGCTAGCTTTCTCCTTTTTCTTCTCAACTTTTGGTGTTGAGACATTGAGAGCGATTGACTTCTTCTTGACTTGCTCCCGATCTTTGTTTCTTTTAAGTGCAATTTCATGCACTTTAAGATTACCGATCAAGTCATCTATCTTCATTATGGAAAGGTCACGGGAGTCTTCTAAAGATGTTATCTTTTGCATCCACTCCGAAGGAAGGGCTCGTAGGATTTTCCTTATATAGTCCTCGTTAGGATAAGTGCGATCCAAACCTTTCAAAGTAGTCACAATAAGGTTAAATCTTTTAAACATTGAGTCAATTGACTCATCTTGTTTCATTTCGAACAGTTCATAATCGTGAACTAAAATATTTACTTTACTAGATTTAACTTCCGTGTTTCCACGATGAGTATTATTTAAACTTTCCCATATTTGATTTGCAGTTTTATATGTATATACTCTTTCAATTTCATCAGTTGTTAAAGCAGCATATAATATATTCTTAGCTTCAAAGTTTAAACAAAAATGAGTTTCATCAGAAGTAGTCCATTCATCTATAGGTTTATCAATATAAACATCATCTTTCACAATGGTGGGTTTAAAATTCCCTTTTTCTATAATATTCCAAATCTTTTGATTTTTGCCACGCACGTGACATTCAAATAGCTCGGCCCAAATGCCAAACTTTTCAGTATCTATCAAAGGAGGTTTTGAAAACACGATATTAGTTTGTTGAGCCATTTAGAAGAATAAGAGAAAATTATGCAGAATATTTTTGAAAGACCTGCTCTGATACCAAATGTTAGACAACCTAAGGGGGGGGAGAGGTTGTATTTTAAATCTTTTACTTTCAAAAATTCTTTTTACAAATAAATACAGAATAAATAAAGCAGAGTATAAATAAATAAGTATACAACAATTATATAAACAGATATAATTTAAATGCACAGCGGAAATGTAAATAGATAAGGGAAAGAGAATACTTGACAACGGTATTTTTAAAGTGGTTCACCAAACACAAAGTTGGCTAGTCCACCTCGAGAAAATAACACTTCTCGGAGATCCAATACGAAACGTGTTCTTTATGGTAGAAACACAAACCTTAATACAACAAACGCGAATCACTCTACTTTGAGAGATTAATGTGGATCACTCACTCTTATTCAAACACTTACAAGAGGGTATAATTTTAATATGAATAATCACTCTTGAATAAGGTTTATCACTTGGATATTTTTAGAGAGTTTGATCACTTGAGTTGTGTTGCTGATTCAACTAATCGAAAGATTTTAATCTGCTATCAACTCAAGATTTCTTACTCAAAAACGAGTTTTATAATTTTAACAGTTTTAAATATCAAGAGAAGAAGCTGCAGAGTCTTTATCAAATGCAGAGGAGTTAATGTGAATTGGTAGCATTGAAGGCTGGTGGTTGCATGATATTTATACTGGATGAGCAACAGGGCAGAAGCTTTCGCGGTATACCGGCTTTCCATCGCGGTATACCTGCGTCAGAAAAAAGTACACTGTAGAGGAGAAGGTCAACCCTGCAAAAACAAACGGTACATGGTACCCGCGGTATACCGCGTTGCACACGGCGGTATACCGCCTGAAAAGGTTCCTGACAAGAGAAGAACTGATGGGTGAACAGTATCGCGGTATACCGCGTGGACCTTGGCGGTATACCGCCTGACAGTCGTACAAAAGGGCAGTTGCGCTGGAAGACTTCTTTCGGCTGAACACTCTTTGCATTTATTGATGAACAGTAGCAGAGATTTGATTTTAATAAAATAACATATATATATATATCATGCGATTTATATATATATTTAATAAAAATAATATATATATTATATATATATTTGATTCAAATATATTTATATAGATACGAAATATCCAAGTGATAAAATATTTTAGGGTGTTTATCATTTTAAAATAAAATGACGAAACTCTTCAGACTTGGATTCTTCAGATAAAAAAATTTATCTAGATCATTTAAATATCTGCACACTCAGATAAAATATTAGATAACAAATAATGCGGTGTGTTTTGTAATCATCAAAATAAATATGGAGATGTGATTTTATGTGTACCAAAAATATATCACAATATTTAAAGCTGGGTACACTTGCACCAACATATTCCATTAAACCAAAATGTGAACAACCGTTTGAAGCCAAATGATATGTTCCACCTTTAGTTTGGAATACAAAATAATGGAACTTGAAGATACTATTATTGAACAAAAGATACGGATTGAAATGGAAAAATATATTCTTTCAACTATTTTCACAAATAGTTTTAAAGAAGCTCTTACTGATCAAGAAATATCTTTTAACATTGAAAAAGAAGTTATTTCAACTGTTTTATCTTGTATCAAAGCAGAAGTTGATACCAAACATGTAGAAACACCTGAATCAACTAATTCGGATGAGTCTTCATGCAAGGCATTTGTGGGAGATTTTAATTTTGAAAATAACTCATCTGAAATAGATTTTGAAGTTCATTCTTTTGACTCTGATGAAGAATGTGAATCTTATGAAGCCGATTTTGAATCATATGAATTTGAGGTTGATGAAGATTTTAAAGTTGATTTTGAAACTGAATTTGTATCTGAAAAGAATCCAAAACCTGACGTTTGTGATAAAGGAAACGCTTGTGCATTTGATTTCTCTGAAAAGCTTCCTGATCATATTGACTTTGTTTTAAAAGATGAAGAACCTCCTAGTACTTTATGTGAAGGTGAGTGTTCAAATTCAGAGAATGATGGTTCTACGTCTAAAAAGCCATCACAGAAAAGACGAATGAATCGAAAGTCAAAGAAGAAAAATCCTCACAATTCTAAATCGACTAATTCTAAATTTTCTGGTTTTTCAGATAATTTGTGAAAAAGAAAGGAGTGAATCAAGAATGGAGGGTGAAGCAAAAGTCATCTTCACCGGACAAGCAGTTTGAGAAAACAGTTCTTTTACATTTGTACCAAAATCAGTTGCACATAACAAACCAAAACATGTAAATGCTTACAAGAAATATTCAAATAAGCAATTGATTGGCTTTGCAAATGTTGAATGGTTTTGCTCTGCTTGTGGTCGAAGTGATTTTTCTGCTAAACCTGGTTCATGTTGTTGGTTTAATTCTAACTATATTCCTATTTCAAACTTCAAAAATGATTTTTCAAAGAAAGAGAGACAACATGTTTCTAAAAAGGTGTCTAGCACAACTAACCACAAAGGACCCATCTTCAAATGGGTACCTAAAATTGCTTGATCTGGTTTCTTGCAGACCAATAATTTATGGTACTTAGACTCAGGATGTTCGAAACACATGACCGGCTGGAAAGAAATCTTATCGAATTATAAAGAGAAAAACGGTGGTCAAGTCAGATTTGGCAACAATCAGTTCTTTCCTATTCTTAGATATGGTGACACTGTGCAAGACAATCTTACAATCAAGAAAGTGAGTTATGTTGAAGGACTTGGACACAATTTCTTTAGTATTGGACAGTTTTGTGATAAAGATCTGGAGGTGAACTTTAAGGCGAAACGATGTTGTGTACGAACCGAAGAAGGTAAATAACTTTTGGTTGGCACAAGGAAATACAATCTTTATACAATCAACTTGTCGGCGGTTAAACCTGAAGGAGATGTGTGTCTTCTTTCGAAAGCTTCTGTTCAACAGAGTTGGCTGTGGCACCGGAGATTATCTCACTTAAATTTCAGGTATATGCAGAAATTGGTAAAAGGTGAGTTAGTCTGTGGTCTTCCTCTGTTGAAGTTTGGTGCGGATAATCTGTGTGATGCGTGTGAGAAAGGGAAAATGAAAAGAGTTCCTCATAAACCGAAGTCTGAACCAACAACAAAACGTGTCTTGGAGTTGATACATGTTGACTTGTGTGGACCAATGAAGACTCAAAGTATTAACGGTAAGAAATATGTCCTAGTGGTTGTTGATGATTATTCTAGATACACATGGGTAAAGTTTCTTCGTTCAAAGGATGAAACTTCTGATCATCTAATCTACATCATCAAATCAACTCAAAACAACATGCAGCTGTCTGTCAAGATTGTCTATTCAGATAATGGCACGGAATTTAAAAACAGTGTCTTGGGAGATTTTTACGAATCTAACGGGATTACTCAACAATTCTCTGCTGCCAGAACACCTAAATAGAATGACGTAGTTGAACGGCGCACCAGAACCTTAGTGGAATCGATGCGTACTATGCTGACATATTCTAATCTACCTTTATTCTTATGGGCAGAAGCTGTGGCAACTGCATGTTATACTCAAAATCGTTCGATCATTCATCGAATATTTGGCAAACTTCCTATGAGATCATGAATAACAAGAAACCTACCATAAAACATCTTCATGTTTTTGGATGTAAGTGTTTCGTGTTAAAAGACAATGAAAATCTTAAGAAGTTCAGTCTGAAAGCTGAAGATGGTACTTTCGTTGGATATTCCTTCTCTCCCGTATCTTACAGAATCTATTTGAAGCAATCAAAGACGATCGTTGAGAGTGTTAATGTGAAATTTAACGAATCTGAAGAATTGGCTTCTGATCATAACAGTTCAGAACCTGTACTTATTGGCATCTTGGCTTCTGATCATAACAGTTCAGAACCCGTACTTATTGGCGTCTTAGCTTCTGGACACATCAGTTCAGAACCTGTTCAAAACAAAAATCAGGATCAACCTTCTACTTCCAAATCTCATTTATTTGATCTTGATATTTTATTTGAAGAATTTTATGATGAGTATTATGGTACTTATAATCCTTCCTCTAATGTTCTTAACAGGAAGAAACCCGCGTCTACAACATATTCCTCTTCCATTGATACTACAAAAACATATGCGACTCAAACTACTACTGTTGATGTTTCTACTCCTATTTCGGACACTACATTACAAAAGAACGTTGTTACACAAGACTCTATTCCTACATCTGAGGATGTTCCAACACAAATAGATGTATCTTCAGTTAATGCTACAACAGAACCTCAGAAACCTTTAGAAACTTCTGGAGAACCACTTCTTACAAATGATAATCCTTCAGAAACTCCAACTGTTGAAGTTCTTGTACCATTGGTTGATGAAGAAATACATGCAGACCTTGAAAATGTTCAGTCATCTTATGTTCCACACCCACACTCGACAAAATGGGCGAAAGCTCATCCTATTCATCAAATAACTAGTGATCCTTCTTCGTCAGTCCAAACGAGATCAGCTTTCAAAGCTACCGCGAACGAGTGTTTATTTGCGACTTTCTTGAGCAATATTGAACCGTTAACCGTATCTGAAGCTCTGGATGATCCAGATTGGGTGTTGGCTAAGCAAGATGAGTTAAATCATTTTGAAGCTTTAAAAGTTTGGCGGTAGTGCCTTGACCTAAGGATAAAAGTGTCATAGGTACGAAATGGGTCTTCAAGAACAAAAAGAATGAAGATGGAATAATCGTGCGAAATAAAGCTAGACTCGTAGCAAAGGGATACTATCAAATAACTGAGGGTTTGGATCAACAATCTCCCCCTATTTGATTATGACATAGCAACAGAGAAAATTGCTATTTAATGAAAACATAAGGATAAAAAGAACTCATAAAATATTTGTCCCTTTTACTATTTTCTGGGATCTTTTCTGTACTGATGGAGTAAAGTACTTTCGCTGAAATCTTTCTTTAAAACTTCGTATCAGATTACAAAGGGAAGTGGAAAGATTACAAGTACAAGCGAAATAAATTACAAGTACAAAAGAATAACTGATAACATAGAAGAATGGGGCGATCCGATCAGCTTATAGAGGTTCTTCCTTAATGAGAAGTTCATCAAGGGTCTTTGATGTGGGAATCATCCAGTCAGGGACATTTACTCCTTGATTCCTTTTGTTCAGAGCTTCTTCAAAAATCAAGGGTTTAAGATGCCGTGCCTGAATGTCATTTTTGAAATCACACCAGTAGATGAGATCTTTCAGTTGTTCGATGGGAGTGATGGGAAGCTCAGAGATACGTTGAAAACGTTTTCGTCCATCATAGTCAATAAAGAATATCCCATAGGGTTTGCTTATGACTTTCCCAGGGATGAAAGTCTCACCAGGAGGAAGAGATGTGTCATGTGCAGAAAGGTCAGGTTTTGGAACAAGGACTTCAGCAAGAGAAAAACCAATACCTGTTTCGTTCCGTATACGAGGACCTGAGTCTGAAGATTTAGACTTTTTCTTTGCAGAGGCCCTTCTTTTCTGATTTGCGAGAGGAGGGGGAGGAGGAATATCCACACAAGAAGATACTAAGTCGATCTGTTGATTTATCAGCTTTTCGAAATGATCCTTGTACTTAGATTGAGACTTCTGGATGGCTAATCTGATCTCCAACCATTCAGAGAGACCGTACTTCGTGATGGCTTCAGCATAGAATTTTTCGTACTGTCTGTTCTCTCTGAATATCTCGATTTCAGCGATTGAAACTTTGAGGGTTGATCTTCCAGTGATGAGTACCTTGTTGATTTTGGCAGGTCGATATCTGAAGTGGACCTTTTCTTTGCACCAGATTAAAGTAGATTGAGACACAGTTCTATTTTCTTCAACGATCTTCTTGGCGTCTTCCCATAGCTGACGTTGAACTTCGATTGGAGTTCTTTTCAGCTTGGGGTCTTTCACCGATTGTTGAGTAAGCTGGATGGAGAGTTCTCTGTCTTTTTCTTCAGCTTCCCTTTTTTCAGCGATTAGACGTTCAGCTCTGAGGTGATCCTTGTATTCCTTTTGTGAAAGTCTGAACTTTGGAGGAATAGAAGGAAGTTGATCACGCTTCAGGATGATTCGCTGATCTTCGAATCTCTTGATCATTGCATCTCTCTTTTTCTGATCCTCTTCACTCAGCTTTTGAGGAGCCAAGGAAGGTCTGTTTTTGTGAGAGAGCATCTGTTCTTCAGGTTCATCAGTCTCAGAGATCAAATCCAAGACCGGGATTATTTCTTCAGCGTTGGGAGCCGGGATTATTGTTGGTGAAGTCGCGGCTGTAGGAACTTCAGCGATATCCTCAAACAGGGGAGAGGACTAGCTGAAACACAGTGATCTTACGAATAAGAACTTGGGTAGAACAGAGATAGAAAAAGAATGGGGTTAAGTGTATAGAGGTTTTATGGAGAGTAGAGTTGGAATTGAGAAAGGATAGAGGAGGGATGTAGTGAAAAGGAGTAGAAGGTAGTGTACCTGACAAACCGGCTTTTTAAGCAAGATCTTCAGATTGTCATCTTCAGCGAGGCCTTTGTTTTTGCCTTTGTCAGCTTCAGACGCTGCAGGCTTTGTCTTGGTCCGCTCCCCTGAAGGTTCATTTATCAAAATCCCTTTAAGAGCTGTAGTCTTCTGAGTAGGCTTGACGATAAAGGAGTCATCATCATCATCATCGTCATCGTCATCATTCTTTGGAGAAGAGGATGGTTCATCATCAGATAAGTCGATGGCTTCTTCATCTTCAGCTTCAGATTCAGATTCTTCAGCAGCTTCTTCGAGTTGCTCCCCCTCAGATACAGAGGTAAGCTTATCGGTTCCCTCAGGGTTTTCATCTCCCTAAGGTCCAGCAGTTGTTTCTTCAATTTTCTTCTCCCCCTCTTCAGTAAGGGGAAGGTCTTCTGCCTTCTCCCCCTCAATAGATTCATCATGGGGAAGGTCTTCAGAGTTCTTCTCCCCCCCCCCCCCTTCCTTATGATGAGTGGGGGAGGAATGCGATGACTCAGCAGATGGTTTTGGTTCCCTGTCTTCTTGGCCAGGGATCCCCATATAATTTTCAATCGCTGCTACTCTGTCTTCTAGGCTAGTAATAGCAGGAGTGATCTTCAAAAGTTCAGCATGATCCGCCGTAGTAAAATGCGAAGGTGCAGGAGCAGGGGCGGTCATGTTATTCAGGATCTGCTGCATCATTGTCTTCATTGAACTTACATCAATCTTTATAGAACTCACGTCAGTCTTTAATGAACTCACGTCAGTCTTTACAGCAGACATATCTCCCTGAAGATTTCCAACCGATGTCTTCAGCGTTGTGAATTCGCTGGACATGGATTGAACTGTTGTTTTGAGAGAGGTGTAGTCTGTGTAGATGTCAGCAAGAACTTTGGCAAATTCACCAAGAGTTCCATCAACCTTCTCCAAATCAGCTTTGGAGGCTTTCTGTTCAACCACTGTTGTCAGCTTGGTGAGATTTTCTCCAGCGTTTGTTACAGCTGAAGAGTTGTCTGAGAGAGTAGTGGTGAGACCTGTCAGCTTCGTATCCAGGTTCTTCAGAGAGGCGTTGATGTCTACCAAATTAGGACCTGTAACATATAAGTACTTATGAACAGAGGAAAGATCAGAAGTTTGGTGTTCAGTTATAGTGTATATGGGTTGGTGTATACATGCAGGAGGATTGGTGAATTCTTCAAAACCTCTGTGTCCTGAAAAGAGTTCCATGTCGTCAGCTAGAGTGCGTGTACGCATGGTCATTTCTGCAGGTCCTACATCCATCATTCCTTGAAGAGTATCAGCTTTAGCTTCTGGAGGAATGACGGGTGCTCCAGTGATCGTGGTGAAAACTAGATTTGAGTCCAATGGAGTAGAAAGAGAAGCGAAGGTTGAGAAAGTTGGTTGGGTGCGGGGTTCAGCGTTGGATCCGCTGAGAATCACTTCTTCAGTCTGTAGAGAGACTGAAGGAGGTTGGGTAGATTCGAAGTTTATAACTTCAGCGTTTAGAGACGCTGAAGCTGGGATGGAATGGGTGGCTTGTTCAGCTGTGGCAGAGCTTACCACTGAACTTTCCTTCAGCTCTTCAAGATGAGCTGAGGAGTCTTCAGCATGAGATTGTTGGGGTTGCTCCTTGGTTTTCTTAGTTCTTTTGGAACCAAGTTGGGTAGATGAGTGTTTCCTTTTTCTAGAAGGAGTGGAGGTTGCAGCTGCGGTATCAGCGGTGGGTTTTTCCACTGAAGGAGCTACAGAAGTCGAAGAAGGAGGGTTGAGAAGAGTTAAGAGTGTAGAGAGACGTACCTCGTTTTCCACTGGCTTGAAGTCGAGTACCTTAGAGCCAACCTGAGAGAGTTTCAGGTCACCCTCTTTTGGGTAGTTGTCCTTCAGGCCTGTTTGGAAGACGGCACTGATGAATCTTGGATATGGAACCCATGGTGGTCGGTCAGCGGCAGAGTCTACTCTGAGTATAAGATCATCGTAGATTATCGATGCCCAGTCTATATATTAAGACCTTTCAGCAATGTATATCCCATTGCTTGCTGAGGTTGAGCGGCTTGGTCAGAGGAGCCGGTCTTTGCAGTCATGCAGCTTATCAAGTGTGCGAAGATGAAGTTCATCTCGCTGGGCATTTTTGACTTCTTGATGAGGGTCAGCTTCTTCTCAGGCTTCTTGTCCCTTCCAGTTTCCCATACATAGCCCATTGCATCAAAGAATGCAGTGATGGCTTCCCTATCAGAATGTTTCTTGTGGTCAGGGAGAGGAACAAAAGGTTTTTCTTTTGTGGCGATGGGAAGGCTCAGGGCTTTTCGGATAATGGCAGGGGTGATTTTTATGGTGCCAAAATCAGTGTCACAGAGGATGCAATCGATTTTCTTTGAGGAGTCTTTGGCTGATGGTAGCTGAGTGTGTCTCGCAGAATACCAGAACTGAGATAGTAGTAGCTGATGTGCAGGGGGTGTTATGGTCAGGGCTGTAGATAGACAACAGTTTTTCAGGAAATTCACAGCATCATTCAGATATGTGACTTGCTTTCGAGGAGGAAACTCGAAAAGCGCATAGAGGTTGTTTGTTTTTGTCCAATCAAGTTCTTCAAGAGTGAACTTGATCTGAGGAGCCTTGATGATGTCCAATTCCTCAGCAGCAGCAGTGTTCTCAGCGGTAGGAATGTCAGCAGATGCCATTTCTGTATTTTCAGTTCAACCAAAGATATAACAAATAAGAATAATCTTAATGTCGAAAGATTTTCCAATAAGATGGTTCGAATTTTGTCCATTTCATTCAGACAAAAATGTCTTAATGAAGATTAGGGTTTTTCTTGTTTTTGAAAAAGAAAAGCAAACCCAATAAAAATCTTGTTTTCCAGTTACCTTTGAGAATTAGGATTCTGGAAAAACGTATGAAGAACAAGTTTAAGATTTTGCGTTTAAACTTGAAGAACAACCATGAAAGGTTGTGTTCATAAAACCATGAAAGAAATGATTTCATTTTTGAAAAAGTTCTTTTGTTTGATCTTGTAAAAACAATGAGAAGATCATTAACAAGTTTTAAGAAACAGGTAAATAAAAGAAATATTAACCGGGTTCGTTGAAGAAGAAGAAGTTCTTGAAAACTTGAGAGCAAAATGCAACAGTAATTTTCTTTTTCTTGCTTGGAGGAGAAGTTTTTCGCGTAAAGAAAAAATATAAACCCAAAAAGTGTTTATATAGTGAGATTAGAGAGAGAGAGAAAAACTCGAGCGGGAAAGTTTTTCATCATGACACGGACACGTGTTTGCATTTGATTGGAAGGTAAACGAAACGTGCAAACGTGTGTCAGAAAAAGAACGTGCCGAGGTTTATCCGTTGCGATGACGTCACAACTGTCCTTTCATATTTTAGGATGTCTCTGAGGTTTTGAAAGCTCAGGGACACTTTTTGAAAACATGAAGCACTGAATAGAAATATCAGTGTTGGTTTTAGAAATTTCAAAGTATCGCTGATTAAGGAAGAGATATTCAGCGATGCAATTTGTCTTGAAATCTTGCATTTTCATGCGATTGTCAGCGAAAGAAAAACGTACCTTGATATCAACGAATCAAGTTTATTCAGAGAGAAAATGATAGAATGGGTTATACAAGTTGATTTTATCCTATCGCTGATCAAATGTGAACCGCTGAAGATTTTACTCTTCAAAGTTCAGCATTCCAAGCTCGCTGATGAGAAAGTTGAATCTTGTCTCATCAAGAGGTTTGGTGAACAGATCAGCTAACTGATAGTCAGTTGGGATAAAGTGAAGTTCTATACCACCATTCATCACATGATCTCTGATAAAAGGATACCTGATTTCGATGTGTTTTGTCTTTGAGTGTAGCACTGGATTGTTGGCTATAGCGATGGCACTTGTGCTGTCGCAATAGATTGGAATTTTCGAGAGCTGAAGGTCATAGTCTAGTAGTTGATTTCTCATCCACAAGACCTGAGAACAACAGCTTCCAGCGGCTACATATTCAGCTTCAGCTGTGGAGGTGGACACTGAGTTTTGCTTTTTACTTGTCCAACTCACCAGCTTTCCACCCAGGAGCTGACAGCCTCTTGTGGTGTTTTTCCTATCCAATTTGCATCCTGCAAAATTACTATCTGAATAGGCGATTAGATCGAATCCTGAGTCTTTGGGATACCAAAGACCTAGGTTCACAGTACCCTTAAGGTATCGAAAAATTCTTTTTACAGCGGTCATATGAGATTCCTTAGGTTCAGCTTGATATCGTGCACACAAACAGGTTGCGTACATAATATCGGGTCGGCTAGCTGTAAGATATAAGAGAGAGCCGATCATCCCACGGTACAGCGTGACATTAACAGGTATTCCATTTGAATCCTTGTTTAGTGTCAACGGTGGTGCCATAGGGGTTTTCATAGTTGAACTCTGAGTTAAATCGAATTTCTTCAGCATATCTTTAACATACTTTCCCTGATTAATGAAAGTTCCTTTTTCATTTTGCTTTATCTGAAGACCAAGGAAATATGTTAGTTCACCCATCATGCTCATTTTATACTCATCTTTCATTCTATCAGCGAAACGAGTACAAAGGTCAGGGTTAGTAGAACCAAATATAATGTCATCAACATATATCTGAACAAGAATAATATGACCTTTTACTTTTCTGAAGAATAGAGTTTTATCGATTTTACCACGCTCAAATTGTTCAATATGGAGATAAGTAGAGAGAGTGTCATACCATGCACGTGGAGCTTGCTTTAAGCCATAAAGTGCCTTATCCAGTTTATAAACATAACCTGGACGCTTAGGATCTGAGAATCCTGGAGGTTGTTCCACATAGACTTCTTCATTCAGCTTTCCATTTAGAAACGCTGACTTAACATCCATCTGATATACTTTGAAGTCTTTGTGTACAACGTATGCTAAGAATAGACGAATAGATTCTAGTCTTGCTACAGGAGCAAATGTTTCGTCGTAATTTATGCCTTCTTCTTGTCTGTATCCCTGAGCAACAAGACGAGCCTTGTTGCGGGTTACATTTCCATGTTCGTCCAACATGTTTCGATAGACCCATTTAGTGCTTATCACTGTTTTATCAGTTGGTCTTCGAACAAGTTTCCAAACTTTGTTTCTTTCGAATTCAGTCAGCTCTTCTTGCATGGCGCTGACCCAGTTTGGATCTTTGAGGGCATCATCTATTTTCTTTGGTTCAATCAGAGAAATAAAGTTAACAAATAAACAAATATTACCTGCACTTCGTCGAGTCTGAACACCAGCGTTTGGATCACCAAGAATTTGATCAATTGGGTGATTTACAGTCCATCGCTGAGCCGGAGCGTGAGACGCTGACTCAACCTGAACTGGAGGAGCTGAAGATGAAGCTTCAGCGACTTCTAGAATATCAGTCAAGAGAGGAGTAGGTGCAGATGTCATTTCATTCACTGATTGCTGAGAAGTAGATGGAATGTCTGAGACATTTGGTTCAGAAGCAGGTATAGTGTTTAAAGGAACCGCTGAGACCCATGATGTTTCAGTTTCACTATTCTGCATGTTTGGGATGATAATAGGACTATCATCTTCAACTGTACGAGTATGAGGAGTGGGAATATCTTCTAAATCACCAAGATGAGAAAACATCCATTGATTCAGTTCTTCAGTATCAACGGACGGTTTAGAGTTCGCTGAATGGGATTCGTCAAACGTGACGTGAATAGTTTCTTCTACAGTTTGTCTTCTTCGATTGAAGACTCTGAAGGCTTTGGAAATTGAAGAATATCCAATAAAGATTCCATCATCAGCCTTAGGATCAAACTTTCCAAGGGCATCTCTGTTATTCAGTATGAAACACTGACATCCAAAGATGTGAAGAAAGCTGATTGAAGGCTTTCTCCCATGAAAAAGTTCATAGGCTGTTTTATTGAATCTTTTGACTATCAGCGACCTGTTTTGCGTAAAATAAGCAGTGTTGACAGCTTCTGCCCAAAACTGAGTAGGCAGGTGAGAATCGCTGAGCATTGAACGTGCAGCTTCAATAATTGTTCTATTTCTTCTTTCAGCGACTCTATTTTGTTGCGGTGCTCTCACTGATGAAAAGTTATGAGAAATACCCTTACTCTCAAAGAAGGAATCAAGAGAACTATTTTTGAATTCAGTCCCATGATCACTCCTTATTGAGCAAACGGTCAAGTTGTTCAGGGTTTCCATCTTCCGAACAAAGGTGATGAGTTCTTCAGGGGTGTCACTCTTAGAACGGAGAAACATTACCCATGTATAGAGAGAGAATTCATCAACTATGACCAGTGTATATTTCTTTCCAGCGATGGATTGTTTGTTAACAGGGCCAAACAAATCCATATGGAGAAGTTGTAGAGGAGATGACACTGAGGAGACTTGCTTTGGTCTGCTTCCCTTTCTCACACGCTGAACATAAAGACTATTTGGCGTATGAGTGCTGAGGTAGACCAATGACTAACTCTTTTGAAGAAAGAGTGTTCAGTGTCTTGAAATTTAGATGAGAGAGCCTCTTATGCCATAGCCAGTTGACATCAGATGAGGCTTTTGAGAAGAAACAAGAGTTCTCAGTGGTTGTTGAGTCCATGTTTATTACATAAACATTTTCCAAACGATAACCGCTGAGAGCTATCTTCTCCTTTTTGTCAGCGACAAAGCAGGATTCCTTGGTAAAGATTACCTTGTTATCCATGTCGCAAAGCTGACTGATGCTTAGAAGATTATGCTTCAGCCCTTCAACATATGCGACTCTTCTGAAGGTTGTTGTACCATTAGAGGGTACACCAAACCCTCGGGTATGTCCTTTTTCCATTTCCACCGAAAGTCACAGAGGGACCCTTCTCTTCCTTGTATTCAGCGAGCAGGTTTTTCTTTCCAGTCATGTGTCTAGAGCATCCGCTATCGAGATACCAGATACCCTTCTTAACCTGCATTACAAAGGAAGATTAGTTTTTCTTAGGTACCCACTTAACCATGTGTACACGTTTGTCAGTGGAAGTAGTTGGAATGGAAGGTTCAGCAATCTTCGCAGCATTTGAAGATTCAGCTTTGTCAGTCTTCACTTTGGTTAATTTCTTAACCTCAGTGGTCTTCTTTGCCTTGGGGGCAATGATCTTCACCTTAGCTATCTTTTCAGCTTGGGTGGCTGTGGGGCACTTACTAGCAATATGATTTGTAAGTCCACAGTGATAACATTTCCTATAACTAAAAGTAGTTCTAGGTCCATTTGAATGCTGAGCTTTAGATTTTGAAATAGAAGTACCAGCACCAAGTAAGCTATTGGCTTTTGAAATGGGAGGAACATTCAGTTCTTCGGATTTCTTACCAGAGACATCCACTCTGATTCTAGGAGTAGATCGCTGAATAGATCCACGCTGAGTAGATCCATAGATCTGATTCCTTGATCCAGAGGGATGAATCACTAAAGCTTTAGAAGCATTCAGCTTAGGTACTAAGGTACCCTCTTGAGGAGTTTGGTTAAAAGCAATTCCTTTACCTTTATCTTTAAAGACAGAGGTAGGTTTTGGATAAACCATTTTCTCTTTACCTTTTGAAGAGGTAGAAATTTCCTCAGGGATAGGCGGTCTAGAAGAGGAACACTGAGAGGATGAAGTATCAGCGACTGAGGATACGAAAGTTCCAAATAAGAGCATGGAACGATCAGTGGTTGGTTCTAGAGTATCAGCTTTGTAACCAAGACCACGTTTATCACTCAGGGGAATCTGAGACTTAATTATCTCAGTGATCTTTGTTGAGGAATTATACCATCCATCAACAGTAGCTTTTTCAGCTCTTAATGCAGCGATAGCTTCTTCGCGCTCGATTTTGACTAGCTGATTTAAGTGCACTTGATCTTTAAAATCTTCTTCAATTTTAGAAAGATTTTCTATTTGAAGGTGACAGTTTTTAAGCTGTTCAGCGAGATCAAGGTTTTGATTTTCAACTATTGTTTTGTCATTCATGGCTTCATATAAACTTCTAGTCAAGAGATCGATCTTTCGAAGACTATCAGCTTCATCAATATTTGCAATATTGGTAAAGAAATAAGGTGATACCTGAGTTGCAGAGGTTGAAGTGGAGGGAATGTCAGAGTTGTCTTCCTCATCTTCAATTTTGGCCATAAGACAGAGATTGGCTTCATCATCTTCAGAGTCAGATGATGATTCTTCTTCATCAGAGGCAGCCCAATCATAGTCAGCCATCAGGCCTTTGCATTTCTTCTTAAAGCTTTTCAGCTTCGCATACCTTTCTTTCAGCTTGGCGTATTTGTCATCTCTATTCCTGGGAATAAAGGATTTCTTGGGAAACGCTGAGTTTCTCGAAACTTTCTTTGACCTGCACTCGTTAGCGAAATGTCCTATCTTTTCACAGTTAAAACAAGTAGCAGTAGCCTTATCAACAGGAGTTGATGATCTTGGCTTGTCAGTAATGGAAAGAGGTTTATTCTTTCTGAACATTTTCTTTTTGGCGAATCTCCAGAACTTTTTAGTGAGGAGAGCCAAAGATTTATCATCTGAAGAGTCAGAATCTGATGACCTTTCAGAGTTACTCTCCAACTCAGTGATAGTGACCGAGGGTCGCTGAGTGGAGGGTTCCTCTAAGATTAAAGCAACAGGGGTGCTTTTGGAATCTTTTACAATATTCTTCTTAAGATGACTCGATTGCTCATGATTCAGCATCGTGCCATATAAGGTAGAAAGGGTCATTGATTTTAGATCCTTTGACAGCTTGAGACACATAGAATAACTGTCCCAACTTTTAGGTAAACATTCTAAAAACTTTGTCAGCGCTTCAAAGTTAGAATAATCCTTACCAACAGTTTTCAGATCTATTATTAAACAGTTAAAACGTTGGTGTACTTCAGAGAGAGTTTCATTCTTACCACAAATGAAGTTTTCATATTTTCTTACCAGGTTGATCTTTCGAGAGTCCTGGACTTCAGAAGTACCTTCATACTGAACACAGATTGTGTCCCACATAGCTTTTGAGGTTTTCAGGTTCATGACGGAATGGTAGACTTCGTCAGGAAGAGCCATGGAGAGTATGGATCTGGCTTTGGTGTCGATAGCCACTTTCTTCTTATCTTCATCAGTCCACATATGAATTTCCTTAGGAATCAGCCTTTCTGGAATAGCAGGTCTATTCTCAGCGGCTGGAACTGCAACATCAATTCTTACAGGAATATATGGGTCGTTTTCAAGATAATAAGGCATAGTAGGGTCTACACCTTCTAAGAAGAGAATCGTCCTATTTTTCCATAGATTAAAATTATCTCTGGAGAATCTAGGGGGTTTTGCAAGAGAACCATTGTCAATATAGTTTGTGTTTGTGTTGGTAGCCATTTTCAGAAATAGCAAGGAAGAGAAATCTTAGTATAGATTAGATCTTGTTTATGAGATTAAACAAATCTGCTCTGATACCACTTGTTGGTCCCGAAGGGCTATACAAGTTTGTAGAAGGGGGGGTTGAATACAAACACACAGATTTTACTTTTCTAAATTGTTTATTGATAAATCATTAACAATTTACAACTTGTTGCGGAACAAGATTAAGGATAAACCTAAATCTAAACAAGTTGGAACACTAAGTTTCTTGCACTAAGAAAGATAAGGAAATTACTAATAATAACCTATCTCAAGATAAGAAAGATGACTTGTCCAGAGTTAGCAAGTGCTTCAAAAATGAAGCTGGAGTCCTTCTTATATACTGCATGCATTTAATGCATGGCAATTTATACTTTACACGTGGCAGTAGCTGATTGGTTGCATGTCATTGACCTTTGTAGACAACCTTAGTAGCCGCATGTTTGAACAGTGTAGTATCAGAGTGGTTGTACGATTTCAGACAATAAGGAGGTTCTTTTCTGACATATCGAACGGAATTGTGCAAGGGTGGTTAAGACAAAAGTATTTTGTACGGAGTACTTCATGATCAGCTTTCGTTGATTCAGCGTTTTACCATTGTTTATCAGCGAATGATAAAGTTCAGCGATAGCTGAAGTCTTGTACTTGATACTTCACGTTGAGTGGACAAATCTGAGTCTTCGCTGATCCGCATCAGTTCATTAGGAGACTTGTCGCTGGTTCTTGAGCTTGATCTTCGACTTCAGCGTAAAACCTATGTTGACGTGAAACTTGTCTTCAGGGATTATAAGTAAACAACTAACTTATCAGCGATCACCATAAGGACTGAACAGGCTCAGAGCATTATGGTGAACAGTGTTCGCTGAATGTTTAATCTAAAGAGCGAGAGTTCCTATCAGCTGTACTATAAGGTCTTAGTACTTATCAGCGATAGTGAAACTCTGATACATATTGTTTACTTACAATTTTCACTAAGTATTTAAGAGAGGGTCATTATCAAATCACTGAGGGTTTGGATCAACACAAACTTGCAGCTCTCAAGCCCATAATTCAAATATAAGACATTATGATCAAGATCCAGATCATGATCACCATGAGGGGGAGATGAGTAAGAGGCAGAAAGTTAGAGAAGCTAGTGGCTCTGGTGTTGGAATTGAAAGTGCTAACGTTGATGTTGGGGTGAATATTGAGGGTAATACACAATCTGGGGATAATGTACAACATGTTCTTGATGATATCATTCCTACGGTTGAAAAGCCTGAAGGAAGTGATAACAAAACGGAGGAAAAGATACTTGCTGATAGTATGATTCAGGATATCATATATGTGGACTCTGAAGATGAACCAGAGAAAACTGTGGTGAGAATCAAAGAAGAGTTGGATAATGTCTTTGATGCAATAAATGTTCAATCAGTTCATTCAGATTCTGATGATGAAATTCCTAAGGGTGATGATCCAGTAATCGGTATTCCAAACATTCCTGATCTTCCAGAAGGGAAAATAAAAGATACAGTTTTCGAGGCTGAGTTTTGTATGTTCCAACAACGTATTGATAGAGAGCCAAATCTTGAAAGGAGGTGGCACAGAATCAGGCTTAATGCTTCATTCCAAGAAGACATTCGGATAGATTTGTTCGTGAAGAATGTTCAACTGATAGACATGATCAAATTGTATTCAATTGAGAAACTTCCATCCCTACACCAGGTGGAATATCTGCACATAATGAAGAACAAGTATCAGGAAATGAATTGGGTGAAAACTGACAAGGAGATAGTGAAGATAGAATCTCAGAAGTTGCTGAACGTCTGGTACCCAAAGTTACAGTTTACAAAACTGACGGTAAAGAGTGGTCATTCACTGAGGCAGACTTCAAACTTCTTTCTAATGAAGACGTTTCCAGATTATATGACATTCTATCTAGAACTCCGAAATAAGACAAGACTTGGTCTGAGGCATATCAGTCGGTAAAGCGATTTATGAAGAATATGGTGAAGTTCTCATACTTGACTGGTTTTCAAATGGCATTGGGGGCTGGACAGATCAGAGTCAACATTTTGAAACCAAACCGGAGATTGTCTGATGCTCAAGGTATTCCTGTGTACAATATTCTTGAAAAACCTGAGTTTGGGATTGTGTACTTCAATGCGGAGAAGAAGAAGAAGTTTCTATGTTTCATTGAAGCCAACAAATACAGTGATGGTACTTTCAAGTTGCTGAAGATTCAACTGAACGGAAAGCTTAGATTGGATGAACAGAAACATGTGCCCTTGACACCTAAAGAGAAGTTGTTGATCAACAAATCCCTGGAAGCAATTAACAACAGATTGGAATACAGAAATGCTCTGAGGAGGTTTGAGATTATCTTTGGCATTCGGAAGAAGTATATCTCTCCAGAGCAATTTGAATAGATTTGTTTTCAACTTTGGATACAAAGATGAGACTGTTAGTGCTAGATTTACATGTTGTATCCAAGTTGAAGGACCATTCTTGTAATATTAGTTCCTAGGTATAAATAGCCTAGAACTCCCTATTTTGTGTAAGCATTCTAAGAGCATCACATTGTAAACTCTCTCTACTTGTAATCTTATGACATTCAATATAGAGATGAGTTGTTGTGCTATTTGATCTATAATCTTTACATACTTGTTTCTGGGATCATACTAACAATCTTTAATGTGGTGAAATATCATATTTACGAAATTTGTTTTTATATTTATGAGGTGAAATAGTATGAGTTTCATATGGTGAATCTCACTTACCAAAATAACGATTATGTCATTTTCATGTGGTGAAACAACATTTAATTAAAACCATAGGATCACAACATTATCACATCATAAGAAGTCTTTGATTTATCAAAACATTATCATATTATTATCACAACAAAATATCATATTATTATCACATGATTATCGACAAGAGAAGTATATATGAACACATTTTTTTTGATGATAATAATAACATTTAGGCTATAACTGATGAATAAGTCATGTTTGACAAAAACTAGAGGATAAATATGTAAAATGACCAAAAAAGAAATGTTGAAAAAATAATCAATTACAGTTCTTAATACTATTAAAATAAATTTATAATAATTAATATGTTAATTAATACAAACAACATGGTAAGAAACTTAAATAATATAATATGTTAATTTAAAATTTATTATTATTTACTATAAATTTTGAATTTATTAAAAAAATTAGAAAACATCTACATTAACTTATGTTTTTAATAACCATTACAAAAAATATAAATTTTTTTATAACAATTTAGTAATTGATAACTAAAATATATTGATTAATATTAAAAAATAATAAGATAAAAATAATTGATGTGATTAACATTAATTCTAAATAATCAAAAATTAACATTAATTTATAGCTAAAATTTAATTAATAATTTTCAATTATATTTATTAATATTAGTAAGGATTAATTTATATTTATAATTCATAGTTAATAAATAATAATAATAATTAATATTAATAGGGTATAATTGAAAAGTCCAAAAAACTCTTCATAAACTACTTCAACTAGCTTATCAATAAGCTAGCTTAGAGCATCTCGAATAGTTATGCTAAAGTTTTTTTAAAATAGAGTAATAAAATTCAAAATCTTTAAACAATTTTGCATCCAACTCCAACAGCTATGTTATTTTAGCAACTCTGGTATTAATTATTTTATTAAAATATTTAATTTATTTAATTACATTATTAAAATATTCAATATATGGAAAGTTGGGAGAAAAAATGTTTGTTCTTTAGAGGTAATAATTAGTTTTGGGGGGAAGCCATCTATTTATAGATTTTTCTATATTTAGAGATTTTTAGAGCATCTTCAATAACTTCCCCATTTTGCGGAAAATGAAGAATATAAGAATTTTGGGTTGTTTTTTGCTCCAATAGCTTTCCTAAAACTATCTCCAAAATGGAGAAAGTAGGAGAGAGAAGAAGTTTTTCTTTAAATATGGAGTTAACCCCAAAAATGATTACTTAGTGAGACCACCAATAGAAATCTGTGAAAAATAATATTTAGAGAGAGAAATAATATTTTAATAGATAAATACAATATTTTAATATTAAAATCATTGTTTTTTTCTCCAAAATGGGGAATCTGTTGGAGATGAATATAATTTTTTTTAGGGATTTTGACTTTTGGTTCTCCATTTTGGAGAAATTTTTGGGAAGCTGTTGGAGATGCTCTTACAATCCCTCTCCTCTTTTCTCTATTTTAGCATAAATGATAGCATAGCAGTTGGAGCAACAAAATGGTAAAATCCCACTTTTTCTATTTTAGCATAGATGTTGGAGATACTCTTATAAGCTAACTTATGTTCAACCAAACATTTAGGATAACTTTTTGTCACCGCTGATAAGGAGTTTTTACAAGTCATTCTATTCTAACTTATTAACTTACTAGTGTCGGCACCATGCATTGCGCGATAGCGATAATTTGTTTAAGAAATTACTTTTGTAATTTAGGTTAAAATGTGATTCCACGGTTAATAATTAATGAGATACAATCTAAAACAACGAATACATTTTTCATAAGTGGTCAATTTGCAAATTTGACCAAAGGGCCTTTGGCCTAGCGGTATGGGAGCATTTGTCCTTGTAGGAGGTCATAATTTAAACCTCACCAAAGATGAGAAGGGTGCGTGAGTTTAATTGTTGCATTTGCCGTATATGAATATCATATACTTCAAAAAAAGTGGTTAATTTGCAAATATTAATAATTGTTTGTTGTTATGAAGAGTTTGAGCTGTATCGGTAATAATTTGATTGTTATGTTATTTGGTCAATTTGGTTGTTATTCACTTATATATCCACAATTCATTGTCAACTTTTTGTCTCCGTCAATATGGATACACTAAAATCAACCACATTTCAAGAAATGGATAATTCTCAATTCTTAGGATGTCACATCATTTTTATGGGTTTTCCTTTTAGATATATATATATATATATGTGTGTGTGTGTGTGTGTGTGTGTGTGTGTGTGTGTGTGTGTGTGGAGAGGTTCAAATGAGAAGTGCTAAATATATGAGAAGTAAAGAAGTGATCTTAGTCATTCATTCGATCAAGAACGGCGGCTGTTTGGGCAAAAAATCACGCCGTACGACCACGACCAGAACAGGTAAGACGCACGATTATGAACTAAATCTTGTATTAAGATAAGGTCTCGACAAGAACCCATAAAACATCCGTCGTCTCCCGTAAAAGGTAAGTCGTACGTCTCCCATGACGCACGACCATAGCATCGCCCGTCCCGTACGACCATCGCGTAAGATCATTGCACCTTCGACCAAAGCTAACGTTAACCTTGACTGTTACGTTTGTTAAGTATTTAATGCAGGAGTCAAAGCCATTAACGGCAAGCAGCCGTAACGGACGAAGAGCATTATGGATAATCACTCCGGTGACCGTTTCCAGTCGTTGTAGCCGTTGATCAAAGCATTAATGGAGCTAATTAATGACGCGATGACTATAAAAGACAAGCTAAAGCCTCATTTCAAAGGACATCAGTTAACATCCAATATACATCAGCGAACATCACCAAACAGCAGAGAAAATCATCCAAACTCATAGCAAAGAGCATTCAAACTCTGGAGATCAAGTACTGAAAGCTAGAACCCTACAGCGAACTCAAGAACACTCGAAGGAAAGCTCAAGTATCGCTCTCGACGCACGACAACAACCCTCGACCAGAAGTTCACACTTTGTATTCACACACGACAAACACCTGTTTTTACATTTAAACACCTGTGCTTTACATTTCGAAGTATTTCCTTCATTTGTATTGTAATCATCGTACGACCGACGCCAGTACCAAGGACGTCGCCTCTGATTGGCGACCATAGTGCAGCGACGACACCCACTGTCGTCCACAGGTTTTTTCCTCGCTTGAGGTTTTTCCTGCGTCATCAAATCCCTTGTCTCGTTTATTTTTTCCCTCGTCGCACGTCTCGTCGAAAGATCCTTTCTTTAGTTGATTAAGTCCACATCGACCTTAAGTTGTCCCTTTGGTGCGATTTTTGGCATTAACAGTTTGGCGCCATCCGTGGGACCTCATCTAGAGAAAATCCTCGACGAACGTGCATTCTACTAATAGTTTCTTGGAGTTTCTTCTATTTTCTGTTGCAGGAAAATGGCAGCCTCTGGAAATCCGCAGCAAGCCGTCGCTCAGATGTATCAGGAGCTCGAGGTTGCCAGGAATCAACTCAATGCAATGGCAGAGCAGAATCGCAGAGCAGCTGAGGAGATCGCGCGGTTAAGAAATCCTCTTGGGCCTCAAAATGGTCCTAGGCCGTTCGTGCAGAACCCAATTCCAAGATCGTTCGACCAGAATGGCCCTAGACCATTTGTCCCGAATCCAGGTTCATCCGTGCAGAATCAGCATTCAGGCCCATTCATGCAGAATCAACAGCCAGGGCCGTTCAACCCAAATCCTCAGTTTGGGACAGTTCCTCCTCAGCACATAAGGCCACCACCCGTGAATAATGGGTTTCAGCCATTACCAGGGTCGCAGCCTTTCCAGCAGGGGTCGCAACCATTTCAGCAGTCATTTCAGAATGGACCTCAAGGTGGATCTCAGCCACTCCACGGTGTATCGCAACCTTTCCAGCAAGGATCGCAATCGTTTCAGAATGGACCGCAGCAATTCCAACATGGGTCGCAACCATATTTTGTTCCATTCAACGGGGACACCAATGGTTCGTCGCATGGTAATGGCACTAGTCCAGGAAGCAATCCCTCGACAGGGGCAAATCCTGATCTTCACGATCCCATCGCCCAGCGTTTGAAGATGTTAGAAGACCAAAATGAGCGAGTCCTGTCCTTGCTCGCCAAGTTGCCTGGGGCAGCCGTGCCTGTCGATGTCGAGCCTCGCTCGGGGTATCAGGCGTCGCCCTTCATCGACGAGATCGCCACCGTCGAGGTCCCAAAGAAGTATAACATTCCTGCCTTCACTCCCAAATATTCTGGTGTGACTGATCCGACTGAGCACGTAGCGCAGTACAAGCAGCTCATGTGGACGATCTCGATCCCATTTATGTACCAGGAAGTATGCATGTGTAAGAGTTTTGGAGCAACTCTCACTGATCCAGCTCTCCAATGGTAAATCAATCTCAAACCCAAGTCCATCGGGTCATTTGCTGAGTTGGTTAACCAGTTCTCCCAGCAATTCGCCAGCAGTCGTAAGATGGAGAAGCAGACCAGCGACCTATATTACATCGTGCAGAAAGCTAATGAGTCTATTCGAAGTTATTTCAATAGATTCAATGCCGAAATGATCAGCATCCGCAATTGCGACGTCAAAACCGCGATCGAAGCCTATAAGCGTGGTCTGGACGATAGTTCGGATCTATACATCGACCTGACCAAATATCCCCCAGAGAATTTCGAAGACGTCCGAGCTCGAACCTTAGCATATTTGAGAGTAGAAGATGATGTCGCCTTTCGTCGCAAGCACACTGACGACAAGAAGTCGTTAGGCGTCAGAAAGCCAGAGTTCAAGACAAAGGTTGTTTCCAAAATAGTGCCAGCGCGCCAAATTTCAAATGTTCGTTTCAAGACGAAAGCAGAGGCCAAGACCGCGACTAAGTTCACTCAGTACCCCAAGATATCATCTTACGAATTCAAAGGATCTGCTAAGGAATTAGTCGAAGCTCTGAAAGGTTCCCAAGCGACCATTCGATGGCCAAAGAAGTCTGACCTGGACGATGCTAAGAAATACAAATCAAAGTGGTGCGACTTCCATGCCGATCATGGTCATGCGACAGACGATTGTATCGCACTGAAGAAGGAATTAGCGTATCATTTCCCGAAAGGAAATCTCAAGGATATCATCGACGATGTCGCTGTTCCAGCTAATAGCCATCGACCGTAGACCCCCGAGCACGCGAAAGTCGTCAATTGCATCACCGGTGGTTCAGACGTATGTGGTCTGACGTATTCCGCGGCCAAGCGTCATGCCAGTCAGGCGCCCGATGATCGGCCTATTCCTCGCTCGTTCAGACCCAAAGGAGATTTGGAGCTAGAAGCCATGAAAATTGTGTTCGACCACGTCGACCTTGGCGACTCGTATCAGAAGCATCACGACGGGTTGATTATTCAGCTCATAGTCGGTAACTGTCTAACGCGTCGAGTCTTGATCGACGGGGGCAGCTCAGCAAATGTCATTTTTCTCAACACTATCAAAGCCATGGGAATCGATCGCTCGGAAATCACCCGACGTTCGACGACTTTGGTCGATTTCAATGGAGAAGCGACGAGCACCTTTGGAGAGATAATTTTGCCCGTCTACGCTGGAGGAGTCAACAAGCAAACCAAGTTCAGCGTCATCGACTGTGTGTCGGTCTATAACATCATCTTAGGTCGACCATGGATCCATGATATGAAAGTTGTTCCTTCGACGTATCATCAAATGTTGAAATTCCCGACGCCATGGGGAATCCAGGAGATCAAGAGTGAGCCAAAAGTCGCTCGTGAATGCTACAAGTCTACCTTGAAGCCGAGAAAATAAACTGAAGTCGCAAGATCAAGCTCTCGACAGGTTCGTTCTTCTATCCCTAAATTAATATCTTTTCAACAGGGATAAATCTACTATGGTGCCTCGTCGCACGACAACATAGTCGACCGCAGGACAACATTTCTCCGTGTCATTCTGTCATTTAAAACCTATCTTTTCCTCCCGAAAAGGATACGGTAATAAATGACAGGGGGCAAATAGAGAGAGTCTGAAATGGTACGTTCTCTAACTCTTTTTCATACGAGATTTTTTGACTTAAGCATCGGAGGGTCGTTGGCTAGCCAACGACCAACCCCCGACATCGTTTTATCGCAGAATCGCACGACAGATTATCGCAGAATCGCACGACAGTAGTCATTAAGTCTACTATATGACTTTAATATAGCAAGGTCGAACGACATAAACGGTCAGAATTTTCTCCTCATCTCTCCACAGGGACATACGATACAAATTCATCGTATGATCTCGTCGTACAATCGCAAAGCCTAAAACAACTTATCTTAAAGTTTCTTAGCTTTCATACCCTGAATGGATGCTTTAATCGCGTGTTTTTATACTTGTTTTACGTTCTTATCATCGTATTACAATGAGTACCTTAGTCGCATGATTTCATATGTGTTTGGGCAAAAAACCACGTCGTACGACCACGACCAGAACAGGTAAGACGCACGTCATAATCCAAATCTTGTATTAAGATAAGGTCTTGACAAGAACCCATAAAACATCCGTCGTCTCCCGTAAAAGGTAAGTCATACGTCTCCCATGACGCTCGACCATAGCATCACCCGTCCCGTACGACCATCACGTAAGATCATTGTACCTTCGACCGAACTAACGTTAACCTTGACCGTTACGTTTGTTAAGTGTTTAATGCAGGAGTCAAAGTCATTAAAGAGCAATGGACATAACCGACGCAACCATTAACGATCGATAGCCGTAACGGACGAAGAGTATTATGAACATTCATCTCGGCGACCGTTTCCAGCCGTTGTAGCCGTTGATCGAATCATTAATGGAACTAATTAATGACGCGAAGACTATAAAAGACAAGTTAAAGCATCATTTCAAGGGAAATCGGTGAACATCCAATACACTCCAGCGAACATCATCAAACAGCAGAGAAAATCATCCAAACTCATAGCAAAGAACATTCAAACTCTGGAGATTGAGTACTGAAAGCCAGAATCTTACAGTGAACTCAAGAACACTCGAAGGAAAAGCTCAAGTATCAGTCTCGACGCACGACATCAGCCCTCGACCGACAGTTTACACTTTGTATTCACACACGACTAACACCTGTTTTCACATTTAAACACTTGTACTTTACATTTCGAAGTATTTCCTTCATTTGTATTGTAATCATCGTACGACCGACGCCAGTACCAAGGACGTCGCCCATGATTGGCGACCATAGTGCAGCGACGACATCCCTTGTCGTCCGCAGGTTTTTTCCTCGTTTAAGGTTTTTCCTGCGTCATCAAATCCCTTGTCTCGTTTATTTTTTCCCTCGTTGCACGTCTCGTAGAAAGATCCTTTCTTTAGTTGATTAAGTCCACATCGACCTTAAGTTGTCCCTTTGGTGCGATTTTTGGCATTAACAGTTTGGCGCCATCCGTGGGACCTCATTTAGAGAAAATCCTCGATGAACGTGCACCCTACTAATAGTTTCTTGGAGATTCTTCTGTTCTCTATCACAGGAAAATGGCAGATAGCGAAAACTCAGAGCAAACCACTGACCCAGCGCATGGAAAGCTTGAAAAGGTGCAAGATGCTCCCAAAGCCATCGGTGATTATTGCCTAGAAGAAGTTGTCTTAGACCTAAGCAAGCCCGAGCAAAAAGTCTTGATAGGATCATCCCTCGATCCCCATCTTAGGCAAAGGATAATATCTTTCTTGCAGGAATATGCTGACTGCTTCGCCTGGTCACATGAAGATATGGTTGGCATTGACCCTAACATCATTTCTCATAAGCTCAATATCGATCCATCGTTTAAACCCGTCAAGCAAAAGCGTCGTATATTCGCTCCTGAAAGAAATAAGGTAATCAACGATGAGGTCGATAACCTCCTCAAGACAGGAAAGATCCGAGAAGTAAAGTATCCCGACTGGCTTGCTAATGTCGTGGTCGTGGCTAAGAAGAATGGAAAGTGGAGGGTCTGTATCGACTTCACTGATCTCAATAAGGCTTGCCCGAAAGATCCTTTCCCATTACCGCATATCGACGCCATGGTCGACGCAACCGCAGGACATGAACTATTGACCTTCATGGATGCCTATTCAGGGTATAACCAAATCCTAATGCACGTCGAGGACCAGGAGAAAACCGCTTTTATGACGGACCGAGGTATTTAATGTTATAAGGTTATGCCTTTCGGACTAAAAAATGCAGGATCCACCTATCAACGTCTGGTGAATAAAATGTTCAAAGACCATCTCGGCGACACAATGGAGGTATATATTGACGACATGCTCGTCAAGTCAAAGCAAGCGGTCGATCATGTCGAGCATCTAAGACAATCGTTCAACATCCTTCGGGAGTATAGCATGAAGCTCAACCCTACCAAATGTTCCTTCGGAGTCAGTGCTGGAAAGTTCTTAGGCCACATGGTCACTCGCCAAGGAATCGAGGCTAACCCCGATCAAATCAAAGCCATCATCGACATCAAATCTCCTCGAAATTTTAAGGAGGTCCAAAGGCTTACTGGTCGAGTAGCGGCCCTAAACAGGTTTATCTCCCGATCTTCAGATAGATGTCATCTGTTTTATAACGACCTCAGGAAAAACAAAGGTTTTAACTGGACCAACGATCATGAGCAAGCATTGCAAAAACTCAAGGAGTATATGGCATCGCCTCCTCTGTTGTCGAAACCTCACGATCATGAGGTCTTACAATTGTATTTAGCTGTCAGTCCAAATGCGGTAAGCGACGTACTCACACGAGAGGACGAAAAACAACAATTACCAATCTACTACGTAAGTAAATCTCTCTTGGACGCAGAAACCAGGTATTCTTCCATGGAAAAGTTGCTTTTGTCGCTAGTCACAGCTGCTAAAAAATTACGACACTACTTCGAATCGCATCCTATTACTGTCGTAACTAACTTTCCTCTTAAGTCTGTTCTAAGGAAACCTGAGTTGACAGGTCGCTTAGCAAAGTGGAGCATATATCTCAGCAGTTACGACATTGATTTCAAACCCAGGACCGCGATCAAATCACAAGCCTTGGCAGACTTTATCGCCGATTTCAGCCCTGAGTTGGAAAAAGAAGCAGAACTCGAAGTGTCCACTGTGGCGACTCTCGACGACGTGCCTTGGATCCTACATGTCGACGGATCATCCAACATTAGAGGCTCTAGACTGGGTGTCCTCTTAAAGTCTCCACAGGGGGGTAAGATGGTATACTCGGTCCGATGCGACTTCAAGGCTACCAACAACGAAGCCGAATATGAAGCCTTGATCGTGGGAATGAATATGGCCCACGACTCGGGGGCAACCGCACTGCATGTCAAGAGCGATTCCCTGCTGGTAGTAAATCAAATCAATGGAGAATTCGCAGCCAAGGATTCAAAAATGACAGCATATCTAAGCGTGGCAAAAGAAATTTCCAAAAAATTTAAATCTTTTTCTATTGAACAGATTCCGCGAGACCAGAACACTCAAGCCGACGCATTCCTTGGATCAGCTTTAGTTGAACCAATATTTGATGTTATTCCTATGATTTACCTGGCAACGCCGTCCATTGGAAACACAGACGTCATCCAGATCGAAGACGAAGAAGATGATTGGTCACGAGACATTCGAAATTTCCTCGTGCACGACCAACTCCCTGAAGACAAAATGGAGGCTCGAAAAATTAGATTCAAAGCATCTAAGTACGTCATGATCGAAAATAAGCTTTATCGGCGATCATCGACGGGCTTAAATTTAAGGTGCGTCATCAGCAAGAATCAAGCCCAGAAAATCCTCCAAGAGATGCACGACGGAGAATGTGGTAATCACTCAGGAGGTCGTAGCTTGGCTAATCGTGTCTTCCGACAAGGGTATTTTTGGCCGACACTACGACAAGACGCTGTCAAGTACGTCCAAAATTGTGACCCCTATCAACGACACTCAGGTATGTCTCATAAACCCTCGGAGCCTTTGCACTCAACACTTGTCCCATGGCCTTTCATGAGGTGGGGAATGGATATTGTCGGCAAACTACCACCTGCTCCGGGGCAAAAAGTGTTCCTCCTCGTGCTCACGGATTACTTTTCTAAATGGGTCGAAGCAGCTGCCTTCTCCCAAATTAGGGATAAAGAAGTTATCTCCTTTATCCAAAATAACATCATATGCAGGTTTGGAATTCCATCCGAAATTGTCTGCGACAATGGATCCCAATTCATAAGCGACAGGACCCAACAGTTCTGCGACGACAGGAATATCAAACTAACAACCTCGACTCCCAGATATCCCCAAGCTAATGGACTTGCCGAGTCAAGCAATAAGACTATTATAGCTTCGATCAAGAAACGATTAAAAGCCGCAAAAGGAAGGTGGGTTGAAGAACTCCCTTCAGTCCTATGGGCAAATCGCACGACGCCACGCACGTCCACTGGGCAAACCCCCTTCTCTCTCGTCTATGGTTGCGAAGCCGTCCTACCGATCGAGGTTCATCTACCAACTTCGAGGCACACATCCGTCGACCACAACGTGGTTGATTTAAATTATGACCTCGACGCCCTTGAAGAGCTAAGAGAATCGGCTTTGATCAGAATGGCGTCACAGAAGCAGGCAGTCGAGCGACATTTCAATAAGCACGTCAAAATTAAAATCTTTCGAGAAGGCGATTACGTCCTCCGTCGAGTATTCTCGAATACCCAGGAGCTTAACGCAGGTAAACTTTCTACCAAGTGGGAAGGTCCCTATCGTATCTCCGAAGTCGTTGGTAAAGGAGCCTATCGACTTCGAACCTTCGACAATCAGGAAATCCCACGAAGTTGGAATGCGACGCACTTGAAAAAATATTTCTTTTAAATCGCCTTCCTATCATACAAAGTTTTCAGCACGACGGTAGGCATCACAAAATCATTGGAAAAACCACGACCTCTAACGAACTTTATCGCAGGAACGTACGACATGGGTATCCAAGTGCATGACTCGATCACAGGGGCATATATTCTAAAGTTTCATGATACGATACAGTCATACGTAAGGTCTAAACGGTCCCTCGATCTAAGTTTCTGGAACTTAGAAATACTTTGTATGTTCTAACACATCGATGATATATATTTCAACCGCTATATTGCAATAAAAGCCTAAGTCGCACGATCCTCCGTTTATTTCATACTGTTATGATCAGTATTACATTTATCCACGACATATGTAATTAAAAACACAGGTTCAGCAAAAGAAGGAACTTCATTGAACGATTACATATGAACGACCGATAGTCGGACAAGTAAATACAAAGTCAAAAGCTGTTGCATACCAACGACCCGACCACCAACGGTCAATCA
The DNA here is from genome assembly GCA_033807775.1 of Saussurea involucrata. Classification (NCBI taxonomy): domain Eukaryota; kingdom Viridiplantae; phylum Streptophyta; class Magnoliopsida; order Asterales; family Asteraceae; genus Saussurea; species Saussurea involucrata. The sequence goes on along the minus strand of CM066321.1, from coordinate 218,902,951 downwards.
TGAAAAGCCTAATTCATAAACCCAGAAAAAGAAACTACCCTAAGATCTAAGGAAACATGGCAATCGTAAATTCTGCTCAAAGAAAACTCAGCCTTCGGAATCATGACAATCCTGAAGAACTGATGCAAGGATCAAACGAGTATAGCCGGAGTCGTCTCCCAACCTTTCGCGCCATGGCATTCCGAGAATGTGGCTCTTAAGATTAATGTTAAGGTTGGAGGAAGGAATATCTCCTCTTCGACAATCGACCTCCACTCCAATACCCCAGTTTCCTCACGTGTTTAGTGAAGGAAAACAGAAACATCTGCATAATTACAAAAGGGACGTATTAGCAAAACGCTCATCGAAACAATAAACGTCGGTAAACACAAGTTTCGAAAGGAAAACTTACGAAAGACGCCAGTACGGCCAAACACAGTCTAATCTCTTCGATAGAGATCCCTAGAAAATGTTCCTTGAAATATAAGAGCTGATATTCCCCAGAAGCGGGAGCGACTTCGTCCTGACGAGGACATAGCCAGTCGAGAGGGATGAAGACAACGCAAAGTTGATCTCCATAAAATCCCCATCATTCTCTCCCATCTTTACACCCTCGCCCCTGCCGGCTAACGAAAGGGTCGACGTGGTAGCAGAAAACATCGTCGCCAGATGCGCAGAATCCACGAACATCGCGTCTATCGCAACCAACATCGTCATCGATTTGGGTATCACAGCCCACGATAGATCATCAGTCACTAAAGATTTGGAAAAAGTCGAGATTCTGGAAAAGATGACTTTTCGAACGCTTGAAGAAAACAATCCATTTTGGTCTCTATTTATACAGGAAATCGTGACAGGTCGAGCCCTTCAAAAGATCGACACGCATCCCTGACCTCCATATGCCCCGGTAAATCACCGACACCTGGCATCGACTGCTGGTAAGCATCATCGTGTGTCAGTATGACGTCACAACCTCGTTCCCTTTTCAACTTCTCGTTCAGTTAGAAACGAACCAGTCTAGGCGATTGAGGTAATTTCTAACTCTTGTCTTATTTCCTATGCGTCTGATAGAAAAAATTTAAAACTTAAATTTGACATTCAATTTTCAAATTTTGGGGGCAAACTGTTTGGGCAAAAAACCACGTCGTACGACCACGACCAGAACAGGTAAGACGCACGTCATAATCCAAATCTTGTATTAAGATAAGGTCTTGACAAGAACCCATAAAACATTCGTCGTCTCCCGTAAAAGGTAAGTCGTATGTCTCCCATGACGCTCGACCATAGCATCGCCCGTCCCGTACGACCATCACGTAAGATCATTGTACCTTCGACCGAACTAACGTTAACCTTGACCGTTACGTTTGTTAAGTGTTTAATGCAGGAGTCAAAGTCATTAAAGAGCAACGGACATAACCGACGCAACCATTAACGATTGATAGCCGTAACGGACGAAGAGTATTATGAACATTCATCTCGGCGACCGTTTCCAGCCGTTGATCAAATCATTAATGGAACTAATTAATGACGCGAAGACTATAAAAGACAAGCTAAAGCATCATTTCAAGGGACATCGGTGAACATCCAATACACTCCAGCGAACATCATCAAACAGCAGAGAAAATCATCCAAACTCATAGCAAAGAACATTCAAACTCTGGAGATTGAGTACTGAAAGTCAGAATCTTACAGCGAACTCAAGAACACTCGAAGGAAAAGCTCAAGTATCAGTCTCGACGCATGACATCAGCCCTCGACCGACAGTTTACACTTTGTATTCACACACGACTAACACCTGTTTTCACATTTAAACACTTGTACTTTACATTTCGAAGTATTTCCTTCATTTGTATTGTAATCATCGTACGACCGATGCCAGTACCAAGGACGTCGCCCCTGATTGGCGACCATAGTGCAGCGACGACATCCCTTGTCGTCCGCAGGTTTTTTCCTCGTTTGAGGTTTTTCCTGCGTCATCAAATCCCTTGTCTCGTTTATTTTTTCCCTCGTTGCACGTCTCGTCGAAAGATCCTTTCTTTAGTTGATTAAGTCCACATCGACCTTAAGTTGTCCCTTTGGTGCGATTTTTGGCATTAACAATATGTATTTTATGTTCGACTTCATAATCAATATGATTTGAATAAAGCATAAGATTCAAAGCAAAAGATGTATTCATTGAGTAAACCATTATATACATACTCAACCCTCGATAGGTCGAGTGGCAAAAACAATAAGGAAAGAAAAAATTCTAGACGACAGGGGGAACATCGGTCGTCTCCCTGCTCGAAGTCCCGACCTGAGGGCCTTCATCTGCCACTTCTCCCGCACGAATCTCCTGCAGTTCATACTGAGCATCGAAAACCTGGATGGCTAGTTCGTCAGCACGCGCCAAGGCAAACGTCTCCCTATCTAAAGCCGCCCTCTCTCTCTCCAACGCCGCAGCTTCTCTTTCAAGGGCAGACGCCATCAACCCTTCAACCTTCGACATCCCAGCGTGTAATGCCAAAGACGACTGGAACGTCTGAAAAATAACACAAGAAAATATTAGATGGCGTCTTTGACCGAGAAGCAGCGGATAATTCCTCGTGTGGTCTGCGCGTGGTCTGCACAAGATAGATGGGTAGTTTCGTAAAAAAAAATACGCGGGACGAGTTCATATATGAATTTGTGTGATTCACATATGAACTATACGTTCATATATGAACCTTTATAATTCACATATGAACTCTTTTTAACTAATTCATATATGAACCTTTGTGATTCATATATGAATCAATTAATTAGTTCATATGAGAATTAGTTAAAAAAAAGTTCATATATGAATCACAAAGGTTCATATATGAATCAGTTAATTTGTTCAACTGATTCATATATGAACCTACAGTTAGTTTGTTTCATCTATGAAACACAAAGGTTCATATATGAATCACAAAGTTCATATGTGAATTAGTTAAAAAAGAGTTCATATGTGAACTACATGTGTTCATATATGAACAGATAGGTCATATATGAATCACACACGTTCATATATGAACTCGTCCCGGGTTTTTGAAAAAGTTACGAAATTTCCCTTCTATTTTTAGAACAGTCACAACTTTTGAACAGTCAAAGCCGCAACTTTTGACCAATTAAAACCGATCTTGACCGAATAAATGGCCAAGATTACTTCTCTACTTCTCATATATTTAGCACTTCTCATTTGAACTTGTGGCTATATATATTTATATATATATATAGATAGATATAGATATAGATTTAAAAACTTTTGGGTTGACCAAAATGAATCAACCTATTACTATGGAGGGTTAGCCAAAATGAGCCAACAATGTGAGTTTAGAGGATCGACCAAAATGAGGGAACCCTATGACTTGCTACAAAGGCATCACAACTTTCACTTATATATCCACAATTCATTGTCTTTTTGTCTCTCCATCAATGTGGGATACACTAAAATCAACCACAACTCAATAAAATGAAGAATACTCATTCCTTAGGATGCCACCTCATACATGTTGGTTTATCCTTTAATATATATATATATTGATTGATGTGAAATAATTTATCACCTTTTTTAATTTACATGTATAAGCAATCACTTTAAACAACTTAATAGTTTATAAAACTCTAAGTTAACCCATAAGTTAACCCAACTCAACACTTTTTATAAAACTCTAATTTTATACCCCATAAGTTGATAAACACAATTATAAGAAAGCATATGTTATTTTAAATAAGCAATCCCAAACATCCCCTTACTTAAAAAAAATAAACTAGCTTATTTTTGCGAAACAATGTTTTAAGGGATAAAGACAAATATAAGATAATAGAAATTGTTAGTAAATACTAATTAACTTTTTATTTACTCTAATTTAATAAGGTATTACATAATTTGGAGGCCCAAAAACGTTCTTGTATTTTTCGTAAAACGAGTGTGTTCGAGTTTAAACCTTTGTTTAAAATTATATATATATAAATATATATATATAGAGGCGGGTTCAAACGAGGAGCGTAACAATTTAAAAAAACGCGAGGAGCACCGTCCATGTACAAAATCACATGTGATTCACAGTACAAACCGCGGGACAAACCGCGGGACAAACCGTGCGGGTCCGAATTTTAATCACATGTGATTTTGTATGTGAATCACATGTGATTTTGTACATGGGCGGTACTCCTCGCGTTTCTCGTAAATTGTTACGCTCCTCGTTTGAACCTTTTCTCTCTCTCTCTCTCTATATATATATATATATATATATATATATATATATATATATATATATAGTCTTTTATGTCATTAACGCAGCTAAATTAGAAAGAGGTTCTCCAAGACTTGTTATTAATTACAAACCTTTAAATAAAGTTTTAGAATGGATTCGATATCCAATACCCAATAAAAGAGATTTATTAAAAAGACTTTATGATGCAAAAATATTTTCAAAATTCGATATATATATATATATATATATATATATATATATATATATATATATATATTGGATCAGGATCAGGGGAAAATTAAAAAAAACGGAAAACTAATGAACACTTTGGTAGCCCTCCATCTGGACGGTATGCACTTGTGCATACTGGTAATTTGTAACATGCACACGTGCATATATGCACAAATGCATGATTCACTTGTGCATAAAACCAAAAAACAACTTAACATACTGATATGCATAAGTGCATACCGTGTAGATGAAGGGATATTATGGTGTTTTTCAGTTTTTCATTTTTTTGAGGTATTTCCCTGAACCTCCCTCTATATATATATATATATATATATATATATATATATATATATATATATGTATATATATATATATGTATATAGAGGGAGGTTCAGAGGAAAACCTCAAATAAATGGAAAACTAAAAAACACTTTATCAACCGTTAGATCAGATGATCTGATGGATGTGATTAGACGGACAGTTACAACAATATTATTTAAATAAAAAAACCTCACCCCCCTATTTTTTATTCGAAAAATAAACAAAATTCGAACGAAATAAATTACACCAAATAAATGATCATATTTTTCTCGTTAATTTGACATCCATATTGATATACTTTTTTCTCCGTATTTTCGTGGTTTTTCGATTTTCCGGTTATTTATGGTTTTCCCTTGAACCTGACCCTATGTATATAATACAACATATTTTAATATTTATAAAAAGAGGACGACAAATACTTTTTGGCTTGTGATCCAAGAAACAAATTTGATTCAAAAGCTGAAACCGCGAAAAAAGAAATATGTATATAAAAAAAAAGAAAAATATTTTACTTAATTTTGATGCTCATGCACACGGACCAAAACTTTTAAAACTTTCCGTTACCACGTGAAACCGGAAACCCGTTTACACATAACCGGTTTCCGGTCAACAGGCCTCGTATGAATGCGTCGACCAAAAGCCATCATTTACGGCGACGCTCCCATGTCACCCTACACGTCACCAGTCAAACCCTACCGGTGGAAAACCTCCTTCACCGTCACCCACCCAAATACATCCAAACTAAACCCACCTTTCAATCACCCTCCAATTCATTTCAATTTCACATATAAATCCAATGATACAAATAACATTCTTAATTTTAATTTTTTTAAATTTAATTTAGGGGTAGGCTAATGGCACCCTAACCTTTGCTAAAGTCACCCCTATCCCTCTATATCATCATTACAATTGTTTTGTTTTTTGTTTTTTTTATTTTTTTGTATTATATTTTAGAGTAAATTACATGATTGGTTTATGTGGTTTAAATTGTTTTATTTGTTTTAAATGGTTTTCGCTTCTTTTATATTATTTATTTGTATCATGTTTAATTAATACGATTTTTTATTAAATATTTATTTATAATATTTCATTTTATTATGTATAACTAGGCTATGTTTGGCAAACTAGCTGATAAGCTAGTTGGTAGCTGATAAGCTGATAAGCTAGCTGATGAAAAAATCACGTTTGGCAAAACTAACTTATAAACATGTAAAATAACCAAAAAGGACATCTTCAAAAAAATTATCAATTACGATATTTAATTATATAATTAAAACAAATTTATAAAAATATAATATGTTAATTAATACAACCAATGTAGTAAAGAAAAATTAAATAATACAACATATTAATTAAAAGAATTTAAAATTTATTATTACATATACACAATAAATTTTTAATTTGTTAAAACAAGTTTTTGAAAAAAAATATATATTAACTTGTGATTTTAAATAACCGTTACATATAATATGAAAAAAATAATCAAATAATACTTAAAAAGATAATAATAGTTGTTAATTAAAATATATTAATTAATATTATAAAATATATAAAAATAATTTATATGATTCACAATAACTCTAAATAATTAAAATTTAATATCAATATATAATTAAAATTTAATTTAATAATTTTCAGTTAATATTAATTAATTTTTATTAATTAATAATAATTAAATTTAAAATTAATATTTATAATAATAATAATTAGTAAATAATAATAAGAAGCAATATTGGAATATTCACGAAAAGCTACTGAAACGCTACTATAAGTAGCGTTTAAAAAAAATAGCTTATAAACTAGCTTATAATCATCCAAACATGTACACCAAAAAAAATCTAGCTTATTTTTGCCAAACAATGCCTTAATATGAATTGTTAATTATAAATAAAATATTTTATATATACATTGAGTTTTTTTTTTCTTTTTTCACTTTTTGACTTTTTTTAAATAAGTGAAAATGTTATTACTTTTTCCTAATACATAAAATGTAGAATGTATACTTTCTATTTTCTATTTTTCACCAATCAGAAGTGTTTTATAATTCAATACAATTTTTATAAGAATATTAAAAATCAAATTAAAATCATGTTTATAAGTATTAGTAACTTACATCGAACTTAAAAAGTGTTTACCAAGCAGTTTTGGTTGTTCCTGGACAGCTGTTGTGTGTCTGGTTGATGGCATTGGCAGATGCAGTTGCAAAAAGTTGGGTCCCATCCCCCACTAAAAAAAATTATGATTTTTAGTGTAAAAACAATTATTTTTTAGCATTATAGCATGGTTTCCTCCCAGTGATTTTTTGCATACCCCCCATTAACTAAAAAACCAAATAAAGTACTTCAAAATCAATCAAAAAACAAAAAAATCTTTTGAAATCAACCAAAAAAACGAAAAAGTTCATCGAAATCGACAAAAAAAACTTTGAAATCTCTCGAAATCAACCGAAAAACTTCAAAAATTTCTTGAAACCGTAGAATTAGGGTAAAACACATCGAACGACTTTGCGGACCTTTAACCTACCTTAAAAATGACCCCACTATACAAAAATTCTGGATCCGCCACTGGTTGATACTTGATAGTATCTTGTTTCCTATTTGGTATGTTGGTTCGTCCCTAGTGAACCATTTCGCGATTGCTTTTGGTCGTGTTGCGAGTGGTTTTTAGTTCTTGGCCAGGCGTGTACTCATCTTATTGTATTTTGTCGGTCTTGGTTGGTAATAAACTGCCTTGCCTTTCAAAAAAAATCTATTGTTCTATATGTATAAGACGAATTATTGCACAAACAAATCTAATCATTTTATATGAAATAGGGTTTAGGATTGTTTAAAAACATATACATATATACATATATATATATATAATTAATGTGATATATATATATACACATTAAAACATATAGAGTAAATTACATTTAAAAAAATCATAATATTCATATATATATATATATATATATGTGTGTGTGTGTGTGTGTGTAGTATAGTATATATAACATATTATATGTAACGACCCAGACCCTTTTTCGAAGTGTTTTGTGGTTAGTGGGGAGTTGTAAATGAAAGTAGAAGTTGAGGGGCCTTTTTGGTAATTGTGAGAGGGAGTATAAAAGGGCACAAAACCCTAAGTATCTTTTCATTTCCCTGATTTGGTGTGTGTCGGCTGATAATTTAGAGAGAAAAGGAGGCATTTGAGTTTGAGGCTTTTTGTGCAAGAAGAGAAGAATCATCAAGTGGTAGAATCAGAAGGAGGATTGGATTTTTGGAGTTTGTTCTCTGCAACAATCAATCAGGTAATCCTTAATCCATAACCTCAGCTAAGATTCGTCTGGTGATTTGTGGTTTTGAGAGTTTTCTTGCAAAAAGTTGTTTAAGACCATTAAGGGAGATTTAAGCATCTTTGGGTTGTGTTTAGGCAGTAAAACTTTGTGGGATTTGATTTTGGGCTTGTATGTAGTTAATCGTCGCATTATCTTACTGTTTAATGGGTGTTTGGCATGATTTCGAGCATTAAACTCGAACATCGCCTCGTCCGGAAACCTTCTTGCGAAGCAGGTGTCCGGAAGTTGTCCGGGTAGCTTCTTGTCGCAGGTTACCGGGTATAGTGTCCGAAAAGGTTAAGTGTCCGGAATGTAGAGTTATCCGGAAAGCAGAGGTGTCCGGACATTGTGGTGTCCGGTAAGTAGAAATGTTCGGTAAAGTCTTGTATCCGGTAAGTTCGGTACCCGGAAAGGGGTATCGTCCGGAGAATAGAAGTTATCCGGAAAAGGGGTGTTGTCCGGATTAGTTGTCGTCCGGATTAGTGTGAGTGTCCGGATTCTTTGGGCGTCCGGAAAATCAGGGTTGTCCGGAGAGTTGTTATTATCCAGATACTTTTGCTGAGTAGTTTGTATTATGTCCTTTTATTCAGGAAAGTCGTTTGGAAGTTGGGAACCGATTAGAAACGAGAAGTAAGAGCATCAGGTGAGTTTTCTAAACTAAAATGTGTGGCTTTTAAAGTGTTTTCAAAATGTGTTATGAATGTTGAGAATTGCCATGCTTTATTATTATGCTTTAATTGCATGAAAGTTGTTTAAAGTTTTATGTAGAATGTATGCATACATCAAGGAGACGTAAACTGGCAAAGACGGGAGAGTAGTTCCGCCAGCTCTCGTGCGGGAAGGGAGGTCCCTATATGCCAGGAGCGAGGCTCCGCAAGGCAGCATGAGGCTGACTCGTTGTCACCTTCGGGTGGCTTCAGGGTGTCAGATTACGAGGAGGCGGACTTTAGTCCGTATATGATTTTGATGTGTTGAGTATGAGCGTTTTATGCTGAAAAGATAAACTGTTTTAAATGCTTGATAACTGTTAGGAGGGACTCACTAGACCTCATGTTCTAACCCTCGCATTTTCAAAATTAAAACCTTTTCAGGTAAGCAGGTTTCCAGGAGCTCGGGCAAATAGGCTGAGCTTAGCGTGAAGAGTCAAGAAGTGTAGGAACACTCTAGCATTTAGTTTTTCTCAGTTGTGTAGGTTGTTTCCGCAAACCTTTTTAGTATTTGTAATGAAATTTTGAGACCGTGATTTTGGGATGTTATGAATTTGTCGTTTTGCCTGATATTTTTGGTTGGGTCTTTACAGTTGGTATCAGAGCCATAGTTTAAGGGATTTAGGTGACCGGATGGGTCTAAACTTAAACTTGGGAGTAGAAATCACAACTGAGAATCAGGAAAATGCGTTAGGAGGTCACTATTATAGAGATAGGACTGATAGGGTACTGAGGACTGTCATGTAAGGTAAGATTGAAATTTCACCTGGCCGGTGTAATTGCGAACTTACAGGTACATGTATGTGCTTAACCTGCCTTATTATTCCGAAGTGGTAGTAAGAAACTAGTGTTTATGTCGTGTGCCAGTACTTTAGAATGTCAGCAAGATCCCTGAGGGGTAGACTGAGACCTTTGTTGGGGAAGTTTCTTGAGAAGTCATGAATGATGTGATGTATGTATACATCGTGGAGACGGATTGTCGTTTGGAATGTTATGAGCCGTCTAGAGGTAGACCTTCGTGGTTCGAAGAGGATGAGTGATTACTTTTGAGTAAGTCTTCTGGATCAGGAGAGTCTCGATTCTAGGAATCGTGGGATAGATCTGTTCGGATAGTAAGGCGGGACAGTGTCGAGATCTTGAAGGTGTCAATCCAAGAGCGAGCAGGGGATTAGAGTCCTGACTCTTTAGTCGCGTTGTTCAGTGGCAGGATCATTGAAGAGAGATTTCTGTAGAATACTGAAAGCGTGTAGAAGTATAATATGAGGTAAATTGGTCAAGATGAAAGTAATATGAAATAGTTGAGTAAGTGGACCGTTGAACGTATGTATAGCAAGTTGTTGCAAGACCGAGGGGGCGACCGCTGGTCGAAAGTGGAGTGTCAATGATAAGTTGCGTGAGTAAAGCGATTGACCTTGTTTGAGTGAGTAGTCTTCAATTTCAAGTAGAGTTTCATGCAGTAAGATCGTATATGTGCATATGAGATTTTTTCATAAGTAAAGTAAATATGTAAATATCAAATTTAATCGGATATGAGTCGGCGTGTGCAAGCGTATGTTTAAATAAAAATGCAAATCCATTTACCTCGCACAATGAAGTCTTGAGGACTACGATTTACAAAATATTCCACTCTTTTCATTATAAGTTAAATTGTTGCAAAAGTCAAGAAGACGTTTGAATGCAAAACTTTTATGACCAAGATAAGTATTGACATGTTGAAGTTATATAAGTAAATGTGAGAACCGACTGGTTTACTTCGTGTCGGTATGTCCTTTCAAAATTTTGTCGTATGAAAAGATTTTCATCCAATATTTATTTCTGTCGTAACAATATATTTTGGTTGTGTAAGATTAAGTTTTACGGAAAGTTGCATGCAAACGATTATCGAGATCGTAGTGCAGGGTATTGAAGGGGTCGTGTGTACCCAAGTTGTTTCCAAGTGTTGTTTCTTTAAAATAATCAAAAGTGTGATGATTTATTTATCGCGTTGTCATGCACGAAGGCTATAAACTCACTAGGTCGTAGAGTACTACATTTTAAGCTAAGGAAGAACTTTTAGAGTGGAGAGGTGTTAGACAGATCAGGGGAGAATGTTCGTAGTTTTGGTACTTATGTTCAAGAGGAGAGATGAGCAGTGGAGGAGTCAGAAGTGGACTTTAGTGTCGGTTGTATGAGGGTCTGTACCCTCGTGCGGTGACTGGAAATGCAGTTGCCGAGGGACGGTTGTGTTCAGGGGAAGGACTAGAAGTCAGCAAGGTATTGGTATTAGCAACTCGTTATGAGTAGTGTGGTGAAGTAGAGATGAAATATCCGCGACGTTGAATAAGAGTTTTAAAGTGATCTTGTAATACTAACGTTTCACGAGTGAGTTTGAAATGAGGACGACGAGATGTGAATTTGATTATGATATGTTGGGAGGATTAGGTTCAGTAAGGGACCCTTGTTGAAGAATAGGTTAAGAAAGTATCAAAAGGTCAACTATTGACGTTAAAGTCGGCAATTGAGTAAGGTGTATGAGACCGAAGACTTGAATCAGAAGGTTGAAAGTTGAAGGACCACTTTGTAGGGGTGTTAAGATAGTGAAAGACTGCTGTTTTAGATAAGCGTTTTACCTACGAGATGGATGGTTCGTAAAGAATGAAGTAATTAGCACAAACGAAGTGAGGGTATAGATTATGTCGATCTGTGAGGGAGTGCGCCCTGTCTATATATTGGTTTGGGATCGCAAGAGCTAGCAGGAAACGAGTATGTTAGAGTTATTCAGAAATTCGTGTGTTGTGGTTCAACTAGAGCTGGGAGAGAGGCAATGTAGCGAGATAGACTCGGTTAGTTTTGAATGAGGTCTTGAAGATAAGTTTGAGTTGTGTACGATTGGACATGAGAGTCTTGGTCTGCAGTGCGATGTTTTGAGTGAGTAATGTACAGTTATATAGTGGCAATAATTGCCAAGTCGAATGTGCCAGCTAGCGTCATAGCGATGAGAGATTAGAGAAAGAGGAAACTTCAGATAGAAGCCTGTTGGAGGTTTCGGTTGGGGTGTTCGTGTTGTTAACTAGGTTGTTGGAGCACGTAGGGTGTGAGTTGACGTCGTGATATGATTATGTTCGGGATAGCCTCACGTAGTGGTGGTGGGTAGTTACCCAAAGGAGAAACCAAGTGTTTTTAGTTGTAAGAGTCGCTAAGTAAGTATATTTTGGAATCATTGGAAGTTTAAAGAAGATGATGGATGTATTAGTCAAAATGTGGTGGAATAGATGTGAAAACCTTAAAGAATGTGAGCTGTTGCTTATGTGTGAACGAATTGTCTGAGAAAGTAAAAGTTGGAGTTTAAAGAATGTATAGTGACGTCGAACTATGGTGTCAGTTCGAGGTGATTCGGTCGGAAGCCTAAAGTTAGAATGTTAGTGCAACCGTTTGGTTACGTATAGTGATGAGAAAGCTTTTGCAGCTTGGGAATTGTCGGATGAGGGGGACGAGAAATGATAGTGGATAATGCTCCACGCTAAGGTGGGGAGGTGAAGACGGTATGTCGGATTAAGTAAGTAAATCGGAAGTAGTAAACTTGACAGTAATGCCGATGGGTGTAGTGTTGTGTAGGCTGTCCTTGGTAAGTGTGCGAACTTTTGGAAAGAGTATTAAGGGAGGAAATTGTGTATGTTTTTGTGCAGTAAAGAAGTGGGTAAGACGACTGAATGAGTTAAGTTAGTGGCTTTGTGAGAGACGTTCGAGCGAACTGATCGTTCAGTGTAAGCTATTGAGAACTGTAGGGTGTGATCGTGGTTACTCCTCCTAGATGAGTAGGAGTAACCGAAGTTATGTTATATGGATGGACGCACGTGGCAAGCAGTGAGAAATTGATGAGCCTTCAGGATAAGTTCAATTCGGATAGGTGAGTACTCAAATGAGGAAGTATAGAGGTTTCCTACTATTAGACACGTTAAGTGTGAAATGATGAAGTTGTGAGAACGTACGAATTAGTTGACGTGTTGTAACCAATGTGATTCGGGAAGGGGTTATGATCTGCTTAGACGTATGTCGGTTGGAAAAAGTAATCTAGATATTTCAGGTATACCAAGGAGAGGCTCATGGGTGCGAGCTTGTCGGGATGTACAAGGTTGGCCTGGTGCCGAGTTGTCAGCAAGCGAGTTTTCTTGGTAGAAGATTCTCGTTGTCGTGGCGGGAATTTCTGCCAAGTCCTTTTTCTTAAGGGAGTGTAATTGTATAAGAGACCTTAATTAGACGTGTTTAAAACTGTGAGTCCCGATGCGGGGACGGAGGCGCGGTTGACCTTGGTTTTATCAGGTAGTTTTAAGCGAGTATAGTGATCGAAGGGGGTACAAGTAAATAGTGCAAGATAGCACGTTTTAGCAAGTGATGACTCGCCGAGGGCGGTTTCATGTATGAAGTGCGGTTATGTTTTCCATCTGAACGATTTGGGGCAGCCAAGTAGAACTGAATGGTTGAATTGAGAACATAAGACTGGGGAACCTCGAGAATTGAGAGATAGGTAAAGTGGACTACGTCTGTGGATCCGTCGGAGTTATGAAAGTTGAATAGATAGTGCGCGATCTTGAGGTACTAGATGAAATTTTAGGGGAATTCGTGGTGTGATGTGCGCCTCTGTTATGAGGAACAGATAAGGGAGGCTGTAGTAATGTCGACCTTGCGAGAATTATGGGCGATAAGAAGTTGACTTCTGTCTTTAGTGAGTAAGTTAGAGCAGCGGCATATAAGTTAGACTTGCCAGAAGAAATAAGAGGAGTGCATCAAACTTTTCTTGTGTCAAATCTGAAGAGATGTTTGGCTGAAACCGATGTAGCCATTCCATTTGAAAATGTTAGCATCGATGAGAGACTGTCATACGAAGAAGAACCAATAGAGAAATTCGGCCAGTAAAAGTTCAGTGTAGGTATCATAAGGGGGCGAGAGGCAGCGTGGGAGGTAGAATCCGATACGAAGTCTAGGTACCCTCTCCTTTTCGAAAATGGAATTCCGGGGACGGAATTCTTTTGAGGGGGGAGAGTTGTAACGACCCAGACCCTTTTCGAAGTGTTTTGTGGTTAGTGGGGAGTTGTAAATGAAAGTAGAAGTTGAGGGGCCTTTTTGGTAATTGTGAGAGGGAGTATAAAAGGGCACAAAACCCTAGGTATCTTTTCATTTCCCTGATTTGGTGTGTGTCGGCTGATAATTTAGAGAGAAAAGGAGGCATTTGAGTTTGAGGCTTTTTGTGCAAGAAGAGAAGAATCATCAAGTGGTAGAATCAGAAGGAGGATTGGATTTTTGGAGTTTGTTCTCTGCAACAATCAATCAGGTAATCCTTAATCCATAACCTCAGCTAAGATTCGTCTGGTGATTTGTGGTTTTGAGAGTTTTCTTGCAAAAAGTTGTTTAAGACCATTAAGGGAGATTTAAGCATCTTTGGGTTGTGTTTAGGCAGTAAAACTTTGTGGGATTTGATTTTGGGCTTGTATGTAGTTAATCGTCGCATTATCTTACTGTTTAATGGGTGTTTGGCATGATTTCGAGCATTAAACTCGAACAGCGCCTCGTCCGGAAACCTTCTTGCGAAGCAGGTGTCCGGAAGTTGTTCGGGTAGCTTCTTGTCGCAGGTTACCGGGTATAGTGTCCGAAAAGGTTAAGTGTCCGGAATGTAGAGTTATCCGGAAAGTGGTGTTATCCGAAAAGTGGTGTTATCCGGAAAGTGGTGTTATCCGGAAAGCAGAGGTGTCCGGACATTGTGGTGTCCGGTAAGTAGAAATGTCTGGTAAAGTCTTGTATCCGGTAAGTTCGGTACCCGGAAAGGGGTATCGTCCGGAGAATAGAAGTTATCCGGAAAAGGGGTGTTGTCCGGATTAGTTGTCGTCCGGATTAGTGTGAGTGTCCGGATTCTTTGGGCGTCCGGAAAATCAGGGTTGTCCGGAGAGTTGTTATTATCCGGATACTTTTGCTGAGTAGTTTGTATTATGTCCTTTTATTCAGGAAAGTCGTTTGGAAGTTGGGAACCGATTAGAAACGAGAAGTAAGAGCATCAGGTGAGTTTTCTAAACTAAAATGTGTGGCTTTTAAAGTGTTTTCAAAATGTGTTATGAATGTTGAGAATTGCCATGCTTTATTATTATGCTTTAATTGCATGAAAGTTGTTTAAAGTTTTATGTAGAATGTATGCATACATCAAGGAGACGTAAACTGGCAAAGACGGGAGAGTAGTTCCGCCAGCTCTCGTGCGGGAAGGGAGGTCCCTATATGCCAGGAGTGAGGCTCCGCAAGGCAGCATGAGGCTGACTCGTTGTCACCTTCGGGTGGCTTCAGGGTGTCAGATTACGAGGAGGCGGACTTTAGTCCGTATATGATTTTGACGTGTTGAGTATGAGCGTTTTATGCTGAAAAGATAAACTGTTTTAAATGCTTGATAACTGTTAGGAGGGACTCACTAGACCTCATGTTCTAACCCTCGCATTTTCAAAATTAAAACCTTTTCAGGTAAGCAGGTTTCCAGGAGCTCGGGCAAATAGGCTGAGCTTAGCGTGAAGAGTCAAGAAGTGTAGGAACACTCTAGCATTTAGTTTTTCTCAGTTGTGTAGGTTGTTTCCGCAAACCTTTTTAGTATTTGTAATGAAATTTTGAGACCGTGATTTTGGGATGTTATGAATTTGTCGTTTTGCATGATATTTTTGGTTGGGTCTTTACAGTTGGTATCAGAGCCATAGTTTAAGGGATTTAGGTGACCGGACGGGCCTAAACTTAAACTTGGGAGTAGAAATCACAACTGAGAATCAGGAAAATGCGTTTGGAGGTCACGATTATAGAGATAGGACTGATAGGGTACTGAGGACTGTCATGTAAGGTAAGTTTGAAATTTCACCTGGCCAGTGTAATTGCGAACTTACAGGTACATGTATGTGCTTAACCTGCCTTATTATTCCGAAGTGGTAGTAAGAAACTAGTGTTTATGTCGTGTGCCAGTACTTTAGAATGTCAACAAGATCCCTGAGGGGTAGACTGAGACCTTTGTTGGGGAAGTTTCTTGAGAAGTCATGAATGATGTGATGTATGTATACATCGTGGAGACGGATTGTCGTTTGGAATGTTATGAGCCGTCTAGAGGTAGACCTTCGTGGTTCGAAGAGGATGAGTGATTACTTTTGAGTAAGTCTTCTGGATCAGGAGAGTCTCGATTCTAGGAATCGTGGGATAGATCTGTTCGGATAGTAAGGCGGGACAGTGTCGAGATCTTGAAGGTGTCAATCCAAGAGCGAGCAGGGGATTAGAGTCCTGACTCTTTAGTCGCGTTGTTCAGTGGCAGGATCATTGAAGAGAGATTTCTGTAGAATACTGAAAGCGTGTAGAAGTATAATATGAGGTAAATTGGTCAAGATGAAAGTAATATGAAATAGTTGAGTAAGTGGACCGTTGAACGTATGTATAGCAAGTTGTTGCAAGACCGAGGGGGCGACCGCTGGTCGAAAGTGGAGTGTCAATGATAAGTTGCGTGAGTAAAGCGATTGACCTTGTTTGAGTGAGTAGCCTTCAATTTCAAGTACAGTTTCATGCAGTAAGATCGTATATGTGCATATGAGATTTTTTCATAAGTAAAGTAAATATGTAAATATCAAATTTAATCGGATATGAGTCGGCGTGTGCAAGCGTATGTTTAAATAAAAATGCAAATCCATTTACCTCGCACAATGAAGTCTTGAGGACTACGATTTACAAAATATTCCACTCTTTTCATTATAAGTTAAATTGTTGCAAAAGTCAAGAAGACGTTTGAATGCAAAACTTTTATGACCAAGATAAGTATTGACATGTTGAAGTTATATAAGTAAATGTGAGAACCGACTGGTTTACTTCGTGTCGGTATGTCCTTTCAAAATTTTGTCGTATGAAAAGATTTTCATCCAATATTTATTTCTGTCGTAACAATATATTTTGGTTGAGTAAGATTAAGTTTTACGGAAAGTTGCATGCAAACGATTCTCGAGATCGTAGTGCAGGGTATTGAAGGGGTCGTGTGTACCCAAGTTGTTTCCAAGTGTTGTTTCTTTAAAATAATCAAAAGTGTGATGATTTATTTATCGCGTTGTCATGCACGAAGGCTATAAACTCACTAGGTCGTAGAGTACTACATTTTAAGCTAAGGATGAACTTTTAGAGTGGAGAGGTGTTAGACAGATCAGGGGAGAATGTTCGTAGTTGTGGTACTTATGTTCAAGAGGAGAGATGAGCAGTGGAGGAGTCAGAAGTGGACTTTAGTGTCGGTTGTATGAGGGTCTGTACCCTCGTGCGGTGACTGGAAATGCAGTTGCCGAGGGACGGTTGTGTTCAGGGGAAGGACTAGAAGTCAGCAAGGTATTGGTATTAGCAACTCGTTATGAGTAGTGTGGTGAAGTAGAGATGAAATATCCGCGACGTTGAATAAGAGTTTTAAAGTGATCTTGTAATACTAACGTTTCACGAGTGAGTTTGAAATGAGGACGACGGGATGTGAATTTGATTATGATATGTTGGGAGGATTAGGTTCAGTAAGGGACCCTTGTTGAAGAATAGGTTAAGAAAGTATCAACAGGTCAACTATTGACGTTAAAGTCGGCAGTTGAGTAAGGTGTATGAGACCGAAGACTTGAATCAGAAGGTTGAAAGTTGAAGGACCACTTTGTAGGGGTGTTAAGATAGTGAAAGACTGCTGTTTTAGATAAGCGTTTTACCTACGAGATGGATGGTTCGTAAAGAATGAAGTAATTAGCACAAACGAAGTGAGGGTATAGATTATGTCGATCTGTGAGGGAGTGCGCCCTGTCTATATATTGGTTTGGGATCGCAAGAGCTAGCAGGAAACGAGTATGTTAGAGTTATTCAGAAATTCGTGTGTTGTGGTTCAACTAGAGCTGGGAGAGAGGCAATGTAGCGAGATAGACTCGGTTAGTTTTGAATGAGGTCTTGAAGATAAGTTTGAGTTGTGTACGATTGGACATGAGAGTCTTGGTCTGCAGTGCGATGTTTTGAGTGAGTAATGTACAGTTATATAGTGGCAATAATTGCCAAGTCGAATGTGCCAGCTAGCGTCATAGCGATGAGAGATTAGAGAAAGAGGAAACTTCAGATAGAAGCCTGTTGGAGGTTTCGGTTGGGGTGTTCGTGTTGTTAACTAGGTTGTTGGAGCACGTAGGGTGTGAGTTGACGTCGTGATATGATTATGTTCGGGATAGCATCACGTAGTGGTGGTGGGTAGTTACCCAAAGGAGAAACCAAGTGTTTTTAGTTGTAAGAGTCGCTAAGTAAGTATATTTTGGAATCATTGGAAGTTTAAAGAAGATGATGGATGTATTAGTCAAAATGTGGTGGAATAGATGTGAAAACCTTAAAGAATGTGAGTTGTTGCTTATGTGTGAACGAATTGTCTGATAAAGTAAAAGTTAGAGTTTAAAGAATGTATAGTGACGTCGAACTCTGGTGTCAGTTCGAGGTGATTCGGTCGGAAGCCTAAAGTTAGAATGTTAGTGCAACCGTTTGGTTACGTATAGTGATGAGAAAGCTTTTGCAGCTTGGGAATTGTCGGATGAGGGGGGCGAGAAATGATAGTGGATAATGCTCCACGCTAAGGTGGGGAGGTGAAGACGGTATGTCGGATTAAGTAAGTAAATCGGAAGTAGTAAACTTGACAGTAATGCCGATGGGTGTAGTGTTGTGTAGGCTGTCCTTGGTAAGTGTGCGAACTTTTGGAAAGAGTATTGAGGGAGGAAATTGTGTATGTTTTTGTGCAGTAAAGAAGTGAGTAAGACGACTGAATGAGTTAAGTTAGTGGCTTTGTGAGAGACGTTCGAGCGAACTGATCGTTCAGTGTAAGCTATTGAGAACTGTAGGGTGTGATCGTGGTTACTCCTCCTAGATGAGTAGGAGTAACCGAAGTTATGTTATATGGATGGACGCACGTGGCAAGCAGTGAGAAATTGATGAGCCTTCAGGATAAGTTCAATTCGGATAGGTGAGTACTCAAATGAGGAAGTATAGAGGTTTCCTACTATTAGACACGTTAAGTGTGAAATGATGAAGTTGTGAGAACGTACGAATTAGTTGACGTGTTGTAACCAATGTGATTCGGGAAGGGGTTATGATCTGCTTAGACGTATGTCGGTTGGAAAAAGTAATCTAGAAATTTCAGGTATACCAAGGAGATGCTCATGGGTGCGAGCTTGTCGGGATGTACAAGGTTGGCCTGGTGCCGAGTTGTCAGTGAGCGAGTTTTCTTGGTAGAAGATTCTCGTTGTCGTGGCGGGAATTTCTGCCAAGTCCTTTTTCTTAAGGGAGTGTAATTGTATAAGAGACCTTAATTAGACGTGTTTAAAACTGTGAGTCCCGATGCGGGGACGGAGGCGCGGTTGACCTTGGTTTTATCAGGTAGTTTTAAGTGAGTATAGTGATCGAAGGGGGTACAAGTAAATAGTGCAAGATGGCACGTTTTAGCAAGTGATGACTCGCCGAGGGCGGTTTCATGTATGAAGTGCGGATATGTTTTCCATCTGAACGATTTGGGGCAGCCAAGTAGAACTGAATGGTTGAATTGAGAACATAAGACTGGGGAACCTCGAGAATTGAGAGATAGGTAAAGTGGACTACGTCTGTGGATCCGTCGGAGTTATGAAAGTTGAATAGATAGTGCGCGATCTTGAGGTACTAGATGAAATTTTGGGGGAATTCGTGGTGTGATGTGCGCCTCTGTTATGAGGAACAGATAAGGGAAGCTGTAGTAATGTCGACCTTGCGAGAATTATGGGCGATAAGAAGTTGACTTCTGTCTTTAGTGAGTAAGTTAGAGCAGCGGCATATAAGTTAGACTTGCCAGAAGAAATAAGAGGAGTGCATCAAACTTTTCTTGTGTCAAATCTGAAGAGATGTTTGGCTGAAACCGATGTAGCCATTCCATTTGAAAATGTTAGCATCGATGAGAGACTGTCGTACGAAGAAGAACCAATAGAGAAATTCGGCCAGTAAAAGTTCAGTGTAGGTATCATAAGGGGGCGAGAGGCAGCGTGGGAGGTAGAATCCGATACGAAGTCTAGGTACCCTCTCCTTTTCGAAAATGGAATTTCGGGGACGGAATTCTTTTGAGGGGGGAGAGTTGTAACGACCCAGACCCTTTTTCGAAGTGTTTTGTGGTTAGTGGGGAGTTGTAAATGAAAGTAGAAGTTGAGGGGCCTTTTTGGTAATTGTGAGAGGGAGTATAAAAGGGCACAAAACCCTAGGTATCTTTTCATTTCCCTGATTTGGTGTGTGTCGGCTGATAATTTAGAGAGAAAAGGAGGCATTTGAGTTTGAGGCTTTTTGTGCAAGAAGAGAAGAATCATCAAGTGGTAGAATCAGAAGGAGGATTGGATTTTTGGAGTTTGTTCTCTGCAACAATCAATCAGGTAATCCTTAATCCATAACCTCAGCTAAGATTCGTCTGGTGATTTGTGGTTTTGAGAGTTTTCTTGCAAAAAGTTGTTTAAGACCATTAAGGGAGATTTAAGCATCTTTGGGTTGTGTTTAGGCAGTAAAACTTTGTGGGATTTGGTTTTGGGCTTGTATGTAGTTAATCGTCGCATTATCTTACTGTTTAATGGGTGTTTGGCATGATTTCGAGCATTAAACTCAAACAACGCCTCGTCCGGAAACCTTCTTGCGAAGCAGGTGTCCGGAAGTTGTCCGGGTAGCTTCTTGTCGCAGGTTACCGGGTATAGTGTCCGAAAAGGTTAAGTGTCCGGAATGTAGAGTTATCCGGAAAGTGGTGTTATCCGGAAAGTGGTGTTATCCGGAAAGCAGAGGTGTCCGGACATTGTGGTGTCCGGTAAGTAGAAATGTCCGGTAAAGTCTTGTATCCGGTAAGTTCGGTACCCGGAAAGGGGTATCGTCCGGAGAATAGAAGTTATCCGGAAAAGGGGTGTTGTCCGGATTAGTTGTCGTCCGGATTAGTGTGAGTGTCCGGATTCTTTGGGCGTCCGGAAAATCAGGGTTGTCCGGAGAGTTGTTATTATCCGGATACTTTTGCTGAGTAGTTTGTATTATGTCCTTTTATTCAGGAAAGTCGTTTGGAAGTTGGGAACCGATTAGAAACGAGAAGTAAGAGCATCAGGTGAGTTTTCTAAACTAAAATGTGTGGCTTTTAAAGTGTTTTCAAAATGTGTTATGAATGTTGAGAATTGCCATGCTTTATTATTATGCTTTAATTGCATGAAAGTTGTTTAAAGTTTTATGTAGAATGTATGCATACATCAAGGAGACGTAAACTGGCAAAGACGGGAGAGTAGTTCCGCCAGCTCTCGTGCGGGAAGGGAGGTCCCTATATGCCAGGAGCGAGGCTCCGTAAGGCAGCATGAGGCTGACTCGTTGTCACCTTCGGGTGGCTTCAGGGTGTCAGATTACGAGGAGGCGGACTTTAGTCCGTATATGATTTTGACGTGTTGAGTATGAGCGTTTTATGCTGAAAAGATAAACTGTTTTAAATGCTTGATAACTGTTAGGAGGGACTCACTAGACCTCATGGTCTAACCCTCGCATTTTCAAAATTAAAACCTTTTCAGGTAAGCAGGTTTCCAGGAGCTCGGGCAAATAGGCTGAGCTTAGCGTGAAGAGTCAAGAAGTGTAGGAACACTCTAGCATTTAGTTTTTCTCAGTTGTGTAGGTTGTTTCCGCAAACCTTTTTAGTATTTGTAATGAAATTTTGAGACCGTGATTTTGGGATGTTATGAATTTGTCGTTTTGCATGATATTTTTGGTTGGGTCTTTACATTATAATTTTGATATATTGTAAAAACTCATAATATATAAAATATATGTATTTAATAATAATAATATAAATTATATATAATAATACAAATAAATATATAAGAGATATAAGAGATAATATATATATAATATTAATAATAAAATAACATATATTATAATTGAGTTGATGGATTTGATGGGTTTCAATTCTCAATACATTCAACACCCCTATTAGGGGTGCCAATAGCAATGCCCATTTAATTTATCGTGAATTTCAAGACGATTAAACAGCTGTACTGGCTTGACAGTTGTCATTATCACAAACATACATGTGTTTTGAAAATACGTGTGCCCAAGTCAACTCTTTGGGGGTGTTTGGGATTGCTTATTTTTTTGACTTATTTGCTTATTGCTTTTACTCACCATAAATAAGCTATTTTGAGTGTTTGGATTGAAAAAAAGAAAAGTGCTTATGACTTTTCTCCACCACAAGTAAATTGTTTTTGATAAGTTAATCCATTTTAACTTATTTGAAAGTGTTTATAACTTATTTTTTTTGACTTATTTGCTTATTGCCTTTCCTCACCATAAATAAGCTATTTTGAGTGTTTGGATTGAAAAAAAAAGAAAAATGGTTGTGACTTTTCTCCACCACAAATAAGTTATTTTTGATAAGTTAATCCATTTTAACTTATTTGAAAGTGCTTATAACTTATTTGTTCAAATTATATTTTTACCCCCAACTCTTTTTTATCATGAAATAAGTTGATAAGCACTTTTAAATAAGCAATCCCAAACACCACCTTTATATTACGACTGTCATCCAGTAACCAGTATAATTGATCACAATCATCAAAGACACATATTCAAATATATTATAATTTAAACTAATTTGTAAAATGAATTTCTATAAAAGATATCATTTAATGAATTCAAACATTTTACATGTTGACCAAGCATATTACACATTACGTGATTTTGCATTTGACTTTGAGTCATTTAAGATATAATAT
This sequence comes from Saussurea involucrata, assembly GCA_033807775.1. Taxonomy (NCBI): domain Eukaryota; kingdom Viridiplantae; phylum Streptophyta; class Magnoliopsida; order Asterales; family Asteraceae; genus Saussurea; species Saussurea involucrata. The sequence continues at coordinate 218,880,429 of CM066321.1, read as the reverse complement.
TATGTACTAAATATAAACAATATTAATGGATTACGATACCAAAATGAACAACAAACTTTTGACCCATAAAATCAGCTTTAACTTTTTGTGTACATCAAAAGTGGTTGACTCTTTCTTGATGTCTTTGCATATACAACTCAATATCTTGACATATATCTATCTATGTACGTATATGTATTTATCATATATGTATATATAGAAGGTTTGTGCAATAAGATTTTCATTCGGTGGTCAATTTCAATATAGTAAGAGTAAAGGGGTATCTTGTGGCAATTAACCAAACTTTAAATTCCATAACAAGCTTTTCTCTCTCTCTCTCTCTCCTTTTTTGTAATACTACATAGATACCCAAAAGGCCTCTTCACACTATAAACTCAAAAACAAACCACACTCTCCATCTCTCTCTCTCTCTCTCTCTCTCGCCTACAAATGAAGAATCTATGCCTTTGATTGAGTTTATATATGGTTTAGAGGATCTAGAGAACAAATCAGAGAATTCAAAGTAAATGACAAATTCCGCGTTTTCCGATCAGATTCCGGCGGTCTACGGTGGTGGTGGTTTGTTTGACATTCCTCAAGGGTACTCGTACATGGATATGTTGGGTTTTCAGGACTACGGTGGTCCTTCTCTTTTTGATTTGCTTCAGCAGCCACCTAATTCGGTGGTGGAGACACCAGCACCACCACCAGCACCGCCGGCGTTTTCCTTGCCGGAGATTTCAGAGGTGGTTAATACTCCAACAACAAATTCATCATCCATATCATCTTCTTCAAACGAGCATGCACTGAATGATGTTGATCAAGAGAATAACAACACAAGATCAGATGATGATGATCAACAAAAATCTGCTAATAAACAGTAACAACTTACAACTCTTTTAATTAATTCTTCCACTTCCACGCGCACACACACTCGAGGTGTTTTGTGCGTTTTTTGGGGTATTTATGATTTTCTGTAAAGTAAGTGTAGATTTGGTACAAAACCCATCATCTATATATATAACCAATCGCACACACAAATATATGCAAGTGTCGTCTGTCTTTTTTCAAGAATCTTTCATTTCTTGATAAAAATGAATGAAACCCTACTCATTGTTTTCTGCACAAAACACACACCCACCCACCATTGTTTTGGTGTAATCGTTTAATACAGATTAGGTGAATTAATTTGTGATTAAAAAAAGCTTTTTTAATATTTTTGGTTAAATTTACACATACATATATGCAGTACTGTTTTCACTGTGTCTTTTATATATAAAAAAATTTGATTAAAAAAATGCCTTTTCATCACACAACCACACAGGTGTGCGTGATACAATTAAGGATTGTGATGATCCTGTGATCATTTTTTACAGTTTAAAACTCAAAGATGATGGGTTTTTTTTGAAGTTTTGTTTTTTAGAGATTAATTAAATAAATAATTTGTTTATGATGTGTGTATATAGGTTGAAAGCCAAAAAGAAAAACCCAAAGAAACAAAGGGAACCGAGATTTGCGTTTATGACAAAAACTGAAGTTGATCACTTGGATGATGGGTATAGATGGAGAAAGTACGGCCAAAAAGCTGTTAAAAACAGCCCTTTTCCTAGGTACATTCCTCCCCCATAGATATGTGTCTTATATAATTAATTGTATAGAAAAATAAATATTCACATGTGAATTAGTTGTTATAGTAGCAGTATCATTATACAACCCTTCTATTTGATAATGATACCATCAATTCAATTGTGTTATATAAATTTGAATACAAAGATTAATCTTGAATTATGATTATTTGTGTATAGTATATAGACATGTATCATGTATGTATATATATATATATATATATATATGCCACACTCCCAATTAAAGGAAGAATTTCATCTAGCTAGTTGTTCATGAGGGTTTCTTCATCTTCATATTCGCCAACAAGTATCAGATGTAAAGAAAGGTTTCAATTTTGACTTATATAATATCTCATATCTGAATAGAAATTAAGAGTTGTAACTAAACATACATACCGAAAATCAAATGAAAACTACAAATATGTTACAAATACGTGGAAACCAATTCAAACCATTCAATAAGTTTTGATTAATTTTAAGGTATGATTCATATTATTTCACATGTTCCGTATTCTTGTGTATGTATGTGTGTATCATATATGAAACATATTTTTTTTTAGATTTTTTTCACATATAAGAGTCTTGAATGTTTTATCTATTAATATATGAAAAATTAGTTTGCAAGTTTATAACATTATCACGGTTTTCATTTGATTTGCTCTCTCTCTCTCTCTCGCTCTTTTTCTCTCGTTTGAGTATGTTTAATCATATATGATTAAGCTTCTATATATTGTCAATGTAACATATGCTTAATCATATATGATTAAGTTTGTGTATCATATATGATATCACATTTCTCGCATTCTTGCAAAATGTTTAGCTTTTCGTTTGAACCTGCTCCTACATAGATTTATGTGTATGGATTATATACTTATATTTTGTATTATGGTTCTAAATTGAAAATAAGTAATATATTGGCAATGTAGGAGTTACTATCGTTGCACTAGTGCATCATGTGGAGTGAAGAAGAGGGTTGAAAGATCATCAGATGATCCATCCACAGTTGTGACAACTTATGAAGGTACTCATAAACACCCATGCCCCATGACACCTCGAGGAATGTTGCCGGAAACGGCCACTTATGGCGGTGGTGTTCCTTCATATCTTATACCTCAACTTGGTCACTACCAACAACAATTACCCTTGTTCCATAACCAAACAAATTCTTTAAGCTTTAACACCACATCATCATATCCACACGATTACCATCAACAAGCTCGATCTTTCTTTCCTTCTCCTTTGGAGTCGTCTTCTTTGCTCAGAGATCATGGACTTCTTCAAGATATGGTATCGTTCCAGGGTGGGAAAGGGGAGCTGAAAGAGGAACCTAGGTAAGGGCATTTTAGGGAAAATGACTGAAGGATGCATGGGGGTATAGTTAGCTAGTTATATATATATATATATATATATATATATATATATATGAATTGGAAGGCAGGCAGGCATGTTTAGCTTTGTTCAGTTGGTTTATTCTTTGTACTGCAATTAACAAGACAATTTCCAATTTTCCATACTATATATATATATATATATATATATATGCATGGTATCATTATCATGATGACCATTATATATATTTTAAGTTAATTTTGTATATCTTTATTAATGATCTAAATTCTTGCTTTTTAATTTCTTCACTTAATTAATTTGTTGATCATTTTTATTTCGGTTATATCATGTGGTGTGTATCAATGTTAGTAGTCTTGGGTATATATATATATATATATATATATATATATATATTATTTGTTATAATTCATACGGTAGTATATACATTACAAATTTCTCTCATTCACTATTAAACACGCATGTTTTACTGATAGACAGGATTACTGAAAATCTATCGAAAAGTTAATCACCAGCGAAAAAATCCATCAGAGGTGTAGTAGCTAGGTGAAACCCATTTGTCGTCACGTTTAATTTCTCTTCTTCGGCCGGGCCAAACCCTTCCTCTAGCTAGCTTCATTTTTATTCTTGCAGCTAGCCCTTTTACAGCCCCCTATTGCTATTAAATTGCTATTGTTAGATCCCCATTTTTTTTGTTTTTTCTAATATATAGGGAGAGACGACTTCATTCGATAACAATAGTAATATAAGAGAATAAGAAAACGGTTGATTTTACACTAAAATTACATGCGATCCACGCGACTTTTGCCGTGGCCTGGATAGTAGCCGCACACCCTTACGTGTTAACCTTTAGTATAAGATCACATGTAATTTTGCACGTGACATGGTTGTTTTCTTGTTCTCTTGTTTTTTTTACTGTTCTTACTTAAACCTCCCTATACATATACATATATATATATATATATACACATACACACACTAGAGTCACGTCATACTGAACAATTTATAACCAAACAATAAAATAAGAAAATAGTCGAATCACATGTGATTTTACACGTGATTTCAATATAATATGCGACTTTGGCTATGACTTGAAAGTCGTCAACCACAGTCGTCCATACACTCTTGTATTTACATGTAATTTAACCTTTTTTATTTATTTAGTTATTGTTTTTATTTGAACCTCCCTTGTTCACCACTTTTTACTCTTATTATTATTTGGCCTTGGCCTAGGCCTCTAACAAAAACCAATTTTCAGCCTATAGTCATCGCAAGCCCACACACCCACCCACCCACCCACCTATTTGGCTATTTTGGAGATGTTTCCACAGGCCCATCTATAACCGTAAGTTTTAGTGACCATCTTTGGATCTCTTGTCTCATAATTGTTGGTCTAGCGGCCCATCAACAAAGGTTTAATTCATTTTCACATTTTAGAACGAGACTCGGTAAATAGAAATAATGAGAATTTGAGTCTTATCTTTTTTTTCTTTCTTTCTAGCGTACAACTAAACAACTGGGACTCAGGACGACCACATCCTTTACTGCTATGACATTATAACCATTATGGAGGATTAGCATTGGATTTTAGAAGGTGCATGTCTAAACCAGATGAACCTTAATTCACCAAATTCATGACTTAGAAGCCGTTTACCGGTAAAATTCAACACTATCACTTACTTACTGGGTAAGATTTTAGTCCACCGAAACAGTATCGTATGCAACAATTTTCCCGATAAACGCTAACCATGGTAAGAGTTTTCGCCATCACTAACCGGGTAAGATTCTCGGTCCATGCCTTGGCTCTTACCAGGTAAGATTCTTTGTCTTTCCCATATTCATCCGGTAAAGTAATGTGACTTGGTAAGCGCTTACCCATGTAAGCGTTTGGTAAATGGGCTTCTAGTTAGAGAGATCCATGTATCAACCTTTTACACAAATTTTGATTACAATCCAGCTTAATTTGAACTTGTGTTTGTTTATTCATGAATCAACAAGAAGAGAATGTCATATATATATATATACATGGACCACAATAATCTGATACTTTGCATGCCCAACGTATGGAAGATAATATTCACCAAGAACAAACACAAAGGAATCCAAATGCATCACTAGTTTCCTTGGGGCTGATTTTATTCAAGAGCACAGTCCTTTTGTTAGTGCAACACAATCAAATATGTCTCCCTAACATTCATTCATTTGCCAAATTTGTAACCAAGTGAATAACACTTGAGTTCTGACCCAATCTTAAGGTCAGATAAGAGAGAATATATTGCCTCTTTCAGCTTATAAGTTGAGGTTCTACTTCTATAGTTGACAATTTGTGACCTCCAACAGTGTACCACCTAAGCTAAAAGCATACCTTAAGTGGATTAGCAGATTCTTTCAAATTCATTCATCTTCAATGTAAATCTACCAAAATTTGAAAAACTCGGTTGACCATCCCAACACAACGTGCAAGATCAATACAAATGTAAATCCTGCATTTCCCCTAGATGCATGATGTAACATCTCAGACCAACCGTACCAGATATTGTACGCTTTGTCCACACACTTGGACTCACGGTTTTAAAACGCGTCTGATAGGGGAGGTATCAAGTCTCTCTTGTAAGGCAACCTTTGTTCCTCTCCCCAACCAATGTGGGATTTTCCAATCGACCCCCCTTGGGAGCCCAGCAAGGACGTCAGGACGCTGGCACACCAGTCCGGTTCCCGGCTCTGATACCATCTGTAACATCCCAGACCAACCGTACCAGATATTGTCCGCTTTGTCCACACACTTGGACTCACGGTTTTAAACGCATCTGATAGGAGAGGTATCAAGTCCCTCTTATAAGACAACATTTGTTCCCCTCCCCAACCAATGTGGGATCTTACACATGATGTGATTTTTATTTGAATATGTTTTTGTTGTTTCAAGTTATATATACCTAATCATTTATGATTTTATAATAATTGGTAAAATACAAGTACCTAAACAATCTTACTTTACTATTTGATACTAATTGAATTTATTATAATTAATATTAAACAGGTTATTTAATTCTTACTTGAAAACGGTTACTCCAAAGTCCAAACACCCACTCCATGGAAGCAGAAGAGCTCTGTTCTGATTAGCAAGAGTTTATTAGAAAAAACCCTCAAAAAGCAGGGGAAGCCATTGATGCATATGGTTCAGTAAGGTTGCGTCTGGTACATGGGACGGGACAGGATGGGACAAAACTCACTGTGCGTTTGGCGTGACATGGGACAGAACAAAAATTCACGGTCCCACGTTTGGCACGACATGGGACAGGGACAAGGACTGCACAAGGTGGGACAGGGACAAGGACTGCACAAGGTGAGACAAGATGGGACAAAAAAAGGCATTTTCTTGTTCCACCAAAATAGGTGGAACAACATGGGACAAAAGTGAGATAGAAACAAAAAGATCACTGACCTACCCTCATTTGATATATAACTAATATGATATTAGCCTTTAAGGGTTACCACCACCGATCACCGCCACCACCAACGGCGGCCACCAGTAGCCACCGCCAACCACCCTCGGCCACCACTACCTATTCCTCCACTATAACAACCTTCTCCACCATCTCCGCTACCATTCGTCCATCACCACCACCATTACCATCGTTGACCACCTCCACCTACACTAACACCGATCACCACCACCCATGGCCACCACCACCATCGACGACCACCGGTAGCCACCACCGACCATGGTTGACCACTTCCACCTCTTCTTCCACTACAACAACTTCCTCTACCACCATCGCCACTTCCACCTCTTCCTCCACTAATACAACCTCCTTTACCATTGTCTATTGCATCCACCACTACCATCGTCGACCACCTCCACCGATCACCACCACCCATTGTTGCCACCACTGACGGTCACTAAAAATGCTTTTATATTAAATTATTTAAATATATACATTATTTGTGTCTTTATAACTATTATATGATATATAAAGTCATCAAACAAGTTTTAGAGAAAATTGTCTAATCATGTCCTATCTAGTCCTAGTCGTACCAAACACAAGACATACACTTGTTTTGTCCCGTCCTGTCCGGTCCTACCCTCTTGTCCAGTCCAGTTCTGTCCAGTCCCATCCAATCCTGTCTGCGTACCAAACGCTACCTAAGGGATCAATCAAACACAAGTGTGCACTAGATATATAGGGCAAAATGGTTAATGTAGCAAATTAACTATAGAAAAAAGACAATAACACTACCTCAGACTCATATCATTTATTTTTTATGTTTCAGTTATGTTTCATTCATTGTGCCAAACAAAACAAATATAACAACACCACTGGTTTTTGCAGGGTATCATACTATCATCTCACTAACTATCTTGAGACAAATATGGGAGGTTAAAATTAAATTCCACATGAATTTGCAAACTAGTGACTGCTAAAACCAAATTTGGATACCAAATGCAACATAAAACTATATATTCATGTGTTTGCAGACATGTTGATTTCTAGTCATGGATCTCTTACCATTCCAAACATGCCGATTTTGTAGCCCATTATTTTGAATTTGCAAGTTAGGAGATTAGATCTCAAGAGTAGATGTAGATTAGCCAGCAAGTGGGTTGGCATGGATTGTAATACGGTTAATCCTAATTTCTGCCAATGGCCGATCCCCAGCTCCTGTTGGAGTCTGCAAAAACAAACCCTAATCAGATTTCTAGCATAGGTGTGCTTTATCCGAGTACCATCATTAATTCCATAAGTAAGTTTACCTTTTCCATGAGATCAAGAACTTCAAACCCATGAATCACTTTGCCGAAGATGGTATATAATCCATTCAGATGTGGTTGTTTAGCATAAGTGATGAAGAACTGGCTCCCATTCGTGTTGGGCCCACTATTAGCCATTGATAGCATACCTCTTGCATTGTGCTGACCCAAACACAATCATCAATGAAACACAAAATTAAGCATCATGAATCACAAGAATCAACATGGTATATAACAACTAAGATCTTGCAATTACATAATAATCTCTATTATTTAAAGCAAGTCAGATAATCATCAACGTATCACTCTCACAAATCAAATTAAGATCAACACACCCAAGATTCAAATTTTACCTTGAGGGACTCGCGTATCTCGTCACTGAACTTCTTTCCCCAAATACTTGTCCCTCCTTTGCCAGTCCCTGTGGGATCTCCACCTTGGATCATAAACCCCTTTATGTTTCTGTGGAAAATGGTGCCATCATAGTATCCACTTGCACATAATGCAAGAAAATTCTGTTGCCATCAAGGATTAGAATTCAATCAACAAGGATGCATGCTATGATCAAAATTAATTGCTTAGTATCATTACAGTTGAAAGTTTTCCAGTCAAATAGATACATTCAAGATTAAGATTCACTGTCACAACTGGAGTTAAGGTTTCCAATATCAATTACTCATAGGGAACTATGATTCCATGGATATGTATACAACTAATGAGACTATAATGCATAAACAAATAAATTTGTATTTCTGCATTTGACTTCCTTAATCCTTGCACCCAAGATGTAATGTATACTCACAGCTTTAGCCTAACATCATATGAATACTTATTATATAACCTTCATATCAAGTCATAACAGCTACCATTTTATCACTGATTACTGTCACTGGCACCATCTTACATGTAAAACTCAGCAATTTTAATATATAATATATGAGGGAGAACATCTTTTCAAGGTTGAAGTTGTGTCATTTAATCCTTTGAGGGTTTAGTCGTCTTAATATATATCAAAATCCATTAGCTATCATTAAGTATCATCAAGGAATTAAGTTGGGGATTGTATATATATGAATACAGCATGTTTGATTCTAAAACCCTAAAATTCAATTGTCAAATTGAGGGGTTGAAGAACTATGGTTTTTAAGAAAAGTGCTCCACGAAGGACTTTGTATAGAAGATCTTGATGTGAAAAGATACTAGAAATACAACCATATTGGTGCCGAACTTGCAACAAAATCCACATAAAAATCGCAACCAAACAGAATCAAATTGGTCATAGAAAATCGAATCGAAGAGTAGGTCTATTATATAACTAACCTCTGATGCTTTAGGTACTTCATCACAAGCGATTTCGCACTTGATGTCTCCGAGATTAGTGTGGAGCGTAACTGACTGTCGAAAAGAACACACAAACACAATGTAATGATGCAGATTATGTGTTCTACGAAATTCGTAAGAGAAACATGAAATAACAAACCATTGGCGAACTCGTTGCGAGAATCGTAGATTTTGCCGGCTCCGAATCAGTTTGTTAACGGGGGTTCTTCGTGAGTAAGCTGCTGTCGAATAGTTGGGTAGACTCTTCTCGAGCTAAACTGCGTGCAACAAAAAACGGATTTAAGCTTTCTTTAGACTTTACAATTTAACCCCCTCATGGCTTTAGGGTGTGCTCAGAACAGAACAGAACAGAACAGAACAGAACAGAACAGAGATCACTGTTTCATGTTTGGCATGACTTTTATGTGGAACAGACAAGAACAAAGTGGAACAGGTATGTTCCACCGGAACAAGGTGGAACAGACTTATATTTTACCAATATAACCTCAAAATAAAATAAAATCTTCTAAAACATCAAATACACGTTTTATTTTATATTTTATTCATTCTTTAAATTTTATTTATTTGTATTTTATCTAATGTTGTCTGTTCTGTTATGTCCAGTTCTGTCTACCAAACGTTGAACAATTGTTTTGTCCTGTCCTGTTTTATCATGTCCCGTCCTGTTCTGTTCTATCATGTCTGCGTACCAAACGCACCCTTAGAGATGACAAAACATACGCCTAGTAGCTAGAAAAAACGTTATATAATAGATATGAAATTTAGCCGGGTACCCAGTTATGCTCACCCCTAGTTAAGACAACACTTACAGAATGAGGACTTACGGCAAGGTAGAGTTGTAAGACCTCATTATCTTTTGGTTTCGACAGTAGGGGTGGAGACACTATGTATTCTTTTAATTTTTGCAAAGCATGCTCATGGTCGTCCATCCAACTGAAGCCCCTGTTCTGTCTTAAGACGTTATAGAATAGATGGCATTTGTCCGATGATCGTGAGATAAACCTGTTCAGTGTTGCCACACGACCGGTAAGTCGTTGGACCTCTTTGAAGTTTCTAGGTGACTTAATGTCGACCAGCGCTTTGATTTGATCAGGATTAGCCTCTATTCCTCGTCGTGTGACTATGTATCCTAAAAATTTCCCGGCACCGACTCCAAAGGAACATTTCGTAGGATTTGGCTTCATTTGATATTTCCGGAGGACGTCGACAGATTTCTTCAGATGATCGATGTGATCAGTCGCTTGTTTTGACTTGACAAGCATGTCGTCGATGTAGACTTCCATCATGTCGCCAAGATGTTATTTGAACATCTTATTGACCAATATTTGATATGTCGACCGTGCATTTTTCAAACCAAAAGGCATGACCTTATAACAGTAAATACCTTTGTCTGTCATAAAAGCGGTCTTCTCCTGGTCGCTGTTTGGGTAAAAATTTACAAGCCACGACCACGACAGAAAAAGGGAAGACACATTTTACACGACATGTCTTATGATTATGTTGGTCCCGAAAGGCTTAAACAAGTTTGTAGAAGGGGGGGGGGGGTTGAATACAAACACACTATTTTACTTTTCTAAATTGTTTATTGATAAATCATTAACAATTTACAGCTTGTTGCGGAAACAAGATTAAGGATAAACCTAAATCTAAACAAGTTGGAACACTAAGGTTTTCTTGCACTAAGAAAGATAAGGAGATTACTAATAAAATCCTATCTTGAGAGATTTGAACTTGTCCAGAGTTAGCAAGTTACTTCAAATGAAGTGAGTTCATCTCTTTATATACTGCATGCATTTAATGCAATCCAGTATATACTTTACACGTGTCATCAGCGGATTGGTTGCATGTCATTGACCTTTGATGACAACCTTAGTAGCCGCATGAATGAACAGTGTAGTATCAGAGTGGTTGTACGATTTCAGATTTTCGGAGGTTCTTTTCTGACATTTCGTACGGTGGCGTGCAAGGGAGGTTAAGACAAAAGTACTTTGTACGGAGGACTTCATGATCAGCTTTCGTTGATTCAGCGATTATCATTTACTATTCAGCAGATGATAAAGTTCAGCGATAGCTGAAGTCTTGTACTTGATACTTCACGTTGAGTGGACAAATCTGAGTCTTCGCTGATCCGCATCAGTTCATTAGGAGACTTGTCGCTGGTTCTTGAGCTTGATCTTCGACTTCAGCGTAGAACCTTTGTTGACGTGAATCTTGTCTTCAGGGATCATAAGTAAACAACTAACTTATCAGCGATCACCATAAGGACTGAACAGACTCAGCGATATGGTGAACAGTGTTCGCTGAATGTTTAATCTAAAGAGCGAGAGTTCCTATCAGCAGTACTGTAAGATCTTAGTACTTATCAGCGATAGTGAAACTCTGATACATATTGTTTACTTACAATTTTCACTAAGTATTTAAGATAGGGTCATTATCAAATCACTGAGGGTTTGGATCAACAATCTCCCCCTATTTGATTATGACATAGCAACAGAGAAAATTGTTATTTAATGAAAACATAAGGATAAAAAGAACTCATAAAATATTTGTCCCTTTTACTGTTTTCTGGGATCTTTTCAGTACTGATGGAGTAAAGTACATTCGCTGAAATCTTTCTTTAAATCTTTGAATCAGGTTACAATATGAATAAGAAAGATTACAAGTACAAGCGAAATAAATTACAAGTACTGAAGGATGACTGATACAATAGAGAAAAATGGTGATTGTTGTCAGCCTTCAAAGGGTTCTTCCTTAATGAGAAGTTCATCAAGGGTTGTCTTTTCAGTTGGAATCATCCAGTCAGGAACCTTTTCTCCTTTATTCTTTAGCTTCAGAGCAGCTTCAAAAATCAAGGGTTTTAGGTGTCGTGCCTGAATGTCTTTTCTGAAGTCGCACCAGTAGATGAGATCTTTGAGCTGTTCGATTGGAGTGATTGGAAGCTCAGCGATCCGTTGAAAGCATTTACGTCCGTCGTAGTCAAGAAAGAATATTCCATAAGGATTACTGATGACTTTACCAGGGACGAAAAGTTCACATGGTGGCAAAGAGATGTCAAGGGCAGATAGATCAGGATCAGGACCAAGTACTTCAGCGCGAGAGAAACCAATTCCAGTTTCATTTCGTATGACAGGACCTGAGTTTGAATCTTGACGTTTCTTCCTTGGAGAGCCCTTTTTTCTTTTCGGCTTTAAATCAGGAACAGGAGGAATATCCACACAAGAAGATATCAAATCGATCTGTCTGTTTATCAGCTTTTCGAAATGATCCTTGTACTTAGATTTTGATGGTTGGATAGCTAACCTCATCTCCAGCCATTCAGAGAGACCATACCTTTTTACAGTGTCAGCACGAAAGGTTTCAGATGAGTCATCTTCTCTGAACAGTTTGATGTCAACAATAGGTACTCCGATGGAGGTTCTTCCAGAGATGAATACCTTGTTGATCTTCGCTGGACGATATCTGAAGTGGATTTTCTCTTTACACCAGATCAGGGTGGTCTGAGAAACTTCAGCTTTCTTTTCCACGATCTTCTGGGCTTGTTCCCAAAGCTTTCGTTGGATTTGAATGGGAATACGCTTCAGCTTGGGGTCTTTGACAGATTCTTGAGTGAGCTTGATGGCGTATTCTCTGTCTTTATCTTCAGCTTCCTTCCTTTCAGCGATGAGGCGTTCAGCTCTGAGATGATCTTGGTATTCAGCTTTTGAAATTCTGAACTTAGGAGGAACTGAAGGTAGTTGATCGCGCCTTAGGATGATTCGCTGATCCTCGAATCGCTTTATCATTTCTTCTCTCCTCTTTTGAGGAACTGAGGAGGGTCTGTTTCTGTGCGAGAGAGGTTGTTCTTCTGATTCATCAGTCTCAGAGATTAAATCTAAGACTGGGATTATGTCTTCAGCGGTAGCTGGAATTATTGGTGAAGTCGCAATAGAAGATCTTTCAGCGATATCCTCAAACAGGGGAGAGGACTAGCTGAAACGCAGCGATCTTACAAATAAGAACTGGGTAGAAGAACTTGGGTAGAAAAGATAGAAAAAAAATGTGGATGTGTATGGTGTTTGTGGAATGGATAACTGATTTTTCAGAGATGATCAGGGAAGGAAAAATAAGTTTAGTGTACCTGACAAATCGGCTTTGCAAGTAGGATCGCCAGATTATCATCTTCAGCGATGCCTTTGTCTTTGCTTTTCTCAGCGCCAGAGGCTGAGTGCTTTGTCTTTGTCTTCTCCCCTGAAGGTTATTTTATTGAAATACCTTTAAGAGCTTTGGTTCGAGGAGCAGGTTTGACAACAAAGAAATCATCGTCATCTTCATCATCATCATCATCGTTCCTTGGAGAGGAGGATGGTTCAGCTTCAGGGATGTCGAAGTCTTCGTCTTCTTCTGCTTCAGATTCCTCAGCATCTTCTTCGAGTTTCTCCCCCTCAGATACAGAGGTGAGGTTCTCGGTTCCCTCAGGGTTTTCATCTCCCTGAGGTCCAGTAATCCGATCTTCATTACCCTCTCCCCTGATAGATTCATCATGGGAAAGGTCTTCAGCGCTCTTATTTTGATCTTCAGCGCTCTTCTCCTGTTCAGCGCTCTTCTCCCCCTCTTTCTCATGATGGGCGGGGGAGGAATGGGTAGATTCAGCATTGGTGTTGTCTCTGTCTTCTGGGCCAGAGACTTTCACACAATCTTCAAGCTTAGCTATTCTGTCTTCTAGGCCAGAAATAGCAGGCGTGATTTTCTTCAGCTCTTGGCGATCCTCTGCGGTGAATGAGTCCAAAACAGGTGCAGGGGCCGGAGCAGGAGCTGGATTATTTGCCTTGTTCACCAGCGTCTCGATCATTGTCTTGACAGAACTAAGATCGGTCTTCACTGAGCCCAAGTCGGTCTTGACCACTGACATATCACCTTCGAGTGTACCAACCGATTTCTTCAGCGTTGTAACCTCGCTGGAAATGGTGGAAACTGATGATTTGAGGTTGGTGTAGTCAGTGTAGATGTCGGAGAGCACTTTGGCAAAGTCGGCGAGAGTTTTATCAAGGTCTTTGATGTCATCAGAGGAGGCCTTCTTGTCCACCACAGTAGTCAGCTTCGTCAGATTCTCTCCAGCGTTTGTTACAGCTGTAGAGTTATTTGATAGACCGGTGGTGAGATCCGTAAGTTTCATCTCTATAGACTTCAGAGACTGGTTGATGTCTCCCAAATAAGGACCTGTAACATATAAGTACTTGTGAACAAAGGAAAGCTCAGAAGTTTCAGGTTTAGTTACAGTGTTTAAGGTGGGATCTGTACCTGCAGGAGCGTTGACGAACTCATCAAAGTTTCGAGTCCCTCCATAGTGTTTCATATCTCCCTCAAAAGTTCCGTGAGGGATGGAGATCTCTGCAGGTCCTTTCTTCGTCATTCGCTGAGAAGCTTCAACGGCTTCTTGAATGATGGCATCTCCAGTTTTGACTGGAGGAGTGTCCAAAGAAGTAGAGGGAGGAGCGAAGGATAAGAATTGGGGTTGGGTTTCAAGTTCAGCGTTGGATTCGCTGAGAAGTACTTCATCAGTCTTTTGAGAGACTGACGAAGGTTGGGTAGATTCCAAAGTTCTAACCTCAGCGTTTAAGGACGCTGAAGTAGGTTTAGAAGGGATGGCTTGAATTGGTGTGGCAGAGCGTACCACGGAACTTTCCTTCAGTTCTTCAGAATGAGCTGAGGAGTCTTCAGCATGGAGTTGCTGGGGTTGCTCCTTGGTTTTCTTGATCCTTTTGGAATCAAGAGGGGTAAGAGATTGTTTCCTTTTCTTAGAAGGAATGGATTTTGTGGCCTGGGAATCAGCGAGGGGTATAGTCGCTGAAGGAGCCACATAAAGCGGAGAATTAAGTAGAGTGAGAAGGGTAGAGAGACGTACCTCGTTGGCGACAGGCTTGAAGTCGAGAACTTTAGGGCCAATCTGAGAGAGTTTCAGATCACCCTCTTCAGGATAGCTGTCCTTCAGGCCATATTGAAAGATGGCGCTGATGAATCGCGGGTAAGGAACCCATGCTGGTCGGTCAGCGGCAGAATCAACACGTTGAATGAGGTCTTCATAGATGATGGAGGCCCAGTCAATGTTGAGACCTTTCAGCAGTGCGTAACCCATGGCCTGCTGAGGTTGAGCGGCTTGATCAGAAGATCCGGATTTCGCTGTCATGCAGCTGATCAGGTGAGCGAAGATGAAGTTCATCTCGCTGGGCATCTTGGATTTCTTTATCAGCGTCAGCTTCTTCTCAGGTAGCTTGTCTCTTCCAGTCTCCCAGATGTAACCCATCGCATCAAGGAAAGCAATGATTTCTTCCCTGTCAGCGTGCTTCTTGTGGTCAGGAAATGGAATGAAAGGATTTTCTGAGGTAGCGTTAGGGAATTTCAGAGCTTTGCGGATTATTGCGGGGGTTATCTTGATGGTGCCTTACTCAGTATCGCTGAGTATGCAGTCGATGGTTTTAGATGGATCTTTGGCTGAGGGTAGGTTGGTGTGTCTGGCAGAGTACCATAATTGGGATAATAGACGCTGACTGGCAGGAGGTGTGATTGTCAGTGCTGTGTAGATGGGGCTATTCTTCAAAAAATTTACAGCGTCGTCTAGATGGGATACCTGCTTCCGAGGAGGAAACTCGAGAAGCGCTGAAAGGTTGTTTGCCTTTGTCCAGTCTAGTTGATCCAGCTCAAACTTAACCTGAGGAGCTTTGGTGATTTCCAGTTCCTCAGAATCAGTGGAGATGGACTCAGCGGTAACATTCAGCTTTGAAGTTGCCATTTCACTGTATTATCAGTTCAACCAAAGATGTTAACAAATAAGAAATATCTTAATGTGGAAAGAAAATTTCCATTAAGATTTTTCGAATTTTGTCCATTTCATTCAGACAAAAAAGTCTTAATGAAGATTAGGGTTTTTCTTGTTTTAAAAAAAAACGAATATAACACCTATAAGCCTTGTATTCCAGTTTAAAAAAATGGATACGAAAGAAGAACAAGTTTAAGATTTTAGATTTAAAACTTGAAGAACAACCATGAAATGGTTGTGTTTATAAAACCATGAAAGAAAATGATTTTATTTTTTTTGAGTTCTTTTGTTTGATCTTGTGTAAAACAATGATAAGATCGAAAACAAGTTATTTGCATTTGATAATAGATAAGAACATATTAACCTTGAGTTTGATGAAGAAGATGATGAACAGTTCTTGAAGATTGAGAGCACAAAATGCAACAGTGTTCTTTTCTTGCGGAGAAAGATTGACTCGCATAAAAGACAAATATAAACTTTGAGAGTGTTTATATAGGAAGAGAGTAGAGAGAGAAAAACTTGAGCGGGAAAGTTTTTCATCATGACACGGACACGTGTTTGCATTTGATTGGATAGACAACGAAACGTGCAAACGTGTGTCAGAAAAAGAGCGTGCCTGGTGTTATCCGTTGCAATGACGTCACAACTGTCCTTTCACATTCTTTCGTTGTCTCTGAGGTTTTGAAAGAAAAACTCAGGGACTCTCTGGAAAATATGAAGCACTGAATAGAAATATCAGTGAGGGTTTTAAGAAATTTCAAAATATTATTCAGCGATGAAAGAATTTGAAATCTTGCATTTTCATGCGTTTTGTCAGAGAAAACATACCTTGATATCAGTTTAACCCAATTTATTCAGAGAGAAGATGATGAAATGGATTGTACAAGTTTATTTTATCCAGAGCCTATACAAGAATGTATAAACGTATCGCTGATTAAATGTGAACCGCTGAAGATTTATCCTTCAAAGTTCAGCATTCCAAGCTCGCTGATGAGAAAGTTGAATCTTGTCTCATCAAGAGGTTTGGTAAACAAATCAGCTAACTGATAATCAGTTGGGATAAAATGAAGTTCTATATCACCATTCATCACATGATCTCTGATAAAATGATATCTGATTTCTATGTGTTTTGTCTTTGAGTGTAGCACTGGATTGTTCGCTATAGCGATGGCACTTGTGCTGTCGCAATAGATTGGAATTTTGGAGAGCTGAAGATCATAGTCTAGTAGTTGATTTCTCATCCACAAGACTTGAGAACAGCAGCTTCCAGCGGCTACATACTCAGCTTCAGCTGTGGAAGTGGACACCGAGTTTTGCTTCTTACTTGTCCAACTTACCAGCTTTCCACCCAAGAGCTGACATCCTCCTGTGGTGCTTTTCCTATCCATTTTGCAACCTGCAAAATCACTGTCTGAATAGGCGGTTAGATCGAATCCTGAATCTTTGGGATACCAAAGACCTAGATTCGCTGTACCCTTAAGATATCGAAAGATTCGCTTTACAGCTTTCATATGAGATATCTTAGGTTCAGCTTGATATCGTGCGCACAGACATGTTGCAAACATAATATCGGGTCGGCTAGCTGTAAGATACAGTAGTGAGCCGATCATCCCACGGTACAGCGTGACATTGACAGGAACACCCTTTGTGTCCTTATCAAGTATCAGCGGTGGTGCCATAGGGGTTTTCAT
This sequence comes from Saussurea involucrata, assembly GCA_033807775.1. Taxonomy (NCBI): domain Eukaryota; kingdom Viridiplantae; phylum Streptophyta; class Magnoliopsida; order Asterales; family Asteraceae; genus Saussurea; species Saussurea involucrata. Next base: position 218,862,903 of record CM066321.1, on the reverse strand, counting down.
AGCTGAACTTTCAGTTAAGTCGAATTTTTTCAGCATATCTTTAACATACTTTCCCTGATTTATAAAAGTTCCTTTTTCAGTTTGCTTAATCTGAAGACCAAGGAAATATGTTAGTTCACCCATCATACTCATTTTATACTCATCTTTCATTCTATCAGCGAAACGAGTACAAAGCTCAGGGTTAGTAGAACCAAATATAATGTCATCAACATATATTTGAACTAAAATGATATGACCTTTTATTTTTCTAAAAAACAAAGTTTTGTCAATCTTACCTCTCTCAAATTTTTCAAGGTGGAGATAAGTAGAAAGAGTGTCATACCATGCACGAGGAGCTTGCTTCAAGCCATAAAGTGCCTTATCCAGCTTATAAACATAACCTGGACGCTTAGGATCTGAGAATCCTGGAGGTTGTTCCACATAAACTTCTTCATTCAGCTTTCCATTTAGAAACGCTGACTTAACATCCATTTGATGTACAGTGAAGTTTTTGTGTACAGCATATGCTAAGAAAAGACGAATAGATTCAAGTCTTGCTACAGGAGCAAAGGTTTCGTCATAATCTATACCTTCCTCTTGTCTGTATCCCTGAGCAACAAGACGAGCTTTGTTGCGAGTTACAGTACCATGTTCGTCCAACTTGTTTCGATAGACCCACTTAGTGCCTATCACTGTTTTGTCAGTTGGTCTCCGAACAAGTTTCCAAACTTTGTTTCTTTCGAATTCAGTCAGCTCTTCTTGCATAGCGCTGACCCAGTTTGGATCTCTGAGGGCATCATCTATTTTCTTTGGTTCAGTTAGAGAAATAAAGTTAACAAATAAACAAATATTACCTGCACTTCTACGAGTCTGAATACCAGCGTTGGGATCACCAAGAATTTGATCGATTGGGTGATTTACAGTCCATCGCTGAGCCGGAGCATGCGTCGCTGACTCAGTCTGAACTGGAGAAACTGAAGATGAGGCTTCAGCTACTTCTGGATAATCAGCTAAGAGAGGAATGCTTGCATTTGTCACTTCATTCACTGATTTCTGAGAAATAGATGGAATTTCTGAGACATTTGGATCAACTGCGGGTATAGTATTTATAGGAACAGCTGAGACCCAAGATGTTTCAGCTTCACTATTCTGCATATTGGGAATGATAGTAGGACCATCATTTTCAGTTGTATGAGTATGAGTAGTGGGAACATCTTCTGAATCACCAAGATGAGAAAACATCCATTGATTCAGTTCTTCTGTATCAGCGTTCGGTTTAGAGTTCGCTGAACGGGATTCGTCAAACGTGACGTGAATAGTTTCTTCTACAGTTTGTCTTCTTCGGTTGAAGACTCTGAAGGCTTTGGAAACTGAGGAGTATCCAAGAAAGATTCCATCATCAGCCTTAGGATCAAACTTTCCAAGGGCATCTCTGTTGTTCAGTATGAAACACTGACAACCAAAGATGTGAAGAAAGCTGATTGAAGGCTTTCTCCCATGAAAAAGTTCATAGGCTGTCTTTTTGAATCTTTTGACTATCAGCGACCTGTTTTGCGTAAAACAAGCCGTGTTGACAGCTTCTGCCCAAAACTGAGTAGGCAGGTGAGAATCGCTGAGCATTGAACGTGCAGCTTCAATAATTGTTCTATTTCTTCTTTCAGCGACTCCGTTTTGTTGTGGTGTTCTCACTGACGAAAAGTTGTGAGAAATACCCTTGCTCTCAAGGAAGGAATCAAGAGAACTGTTTTTGAATTCAGTTCCATGATCACTCCTTATTGAGCGAACAGTCATATTGTTCAGAGTTTCCATCTTCCGAACAAAGGTGATGAGTTCTTCAGGGGTGTCACTCTTAGAACGGAGAAACATTACCCATGTATAACGAGAGAATTCATCAACTATGACCAGCGTATATTTCTTTCCAGCGATGGATTGTTTGTTAACGGGGCCAAACAAATCCATATGGAGTAGTTGAAGAGGAGATGACACTGAGGAAACTTGCTTGGACTTAAAGCTTGCCTTGGTCTGCTTCCCTTTTTCACACGCTGAACATAAGGATTCTTTGGCGTATGAATGTTGAGGTAGACCAGTGACTAACTCTTTGGATGAAAGAGTATTCAGTGTCTTGAAGTTGAGATGTGAAAGCCTCTTGTGCCATAGCCAGTTGACATCAGAAGATGCCTTTGAGAAGAAACAGGAGTTCTCAGTGGTTGTTGAGTCCATGTTTATAACGTAAACATTTTCCAAACGATAACCGCTGAGAGCTATCTTCTCCTTTTTGTCAGAGACAAAGCAGGATTCCTTGGTGAAAATCACTTTGTTATCCATGTCGCAAAGCTGACTGATGCTCAGAAGATTATGCTTCAGCCCTTCAACATATGCGACTCTTCTGAAGGATGTTGTACCATTTGAAAGTACACCATACCCTCGGGTGTGTCCTTTTCCATTTCCACCGAAAGTCACAGAGGGACCCTTCTCTTCCTTGTATTCAGCGAGCAGGCTTTTCTTTCCAGTCATGTGTCTAGAGCATCCGCTATCGAGATACCAGATACCCTTCTTAACCTGCAATACAAAGGAAGATTAGTTTTGCTTGGGTACCCACTTCACCATGTATACGCGTTTGTCAGTGGAAGTGGTTGGAATGGGTTCAGCAGTCTTCGCAGCATTTGAAGATTCAGCTTTGTCTTTCTTCACTTTGGTCAATTTCTTGACCTCAGCGGTAGGAGTCACCTTGACCTGACTTGCAACTGGTTTGGTCTTCTTTGGTGCTATCTTCACCTTAGCTATCTTATCAGCTTTGGTGGCTGTGGGACACTTACTTGCAATATGATCGGTAAGTCCACAGTGATAACATTTCCTATAACTAAAATTAGTTCTAGGACCACTTGTGTGCTGAGCTTTTAATTTGGAATTAGAAGTGCCAGCACCAAGTACACTATTGGTTTTTGAAATAGGACGAACATTCAGTTCTTCAGATTTCTTACCAAGGATATCTACTCTGAGTCTAGGAGTAGGTCGCTGAACTGATCCAGAGGTCTGATTTCTAGAACCAGGTGAATGAATCACTAAGGCTTTGGAAGCATTCAGCTTAGGTACTAAAGTACCCTTCTGAGGATTTTGATAAATTACAATTCCTTTACCTTTATCTTTAGAGACAGAGGTAGGTTTTGAATAAACCATTTTCTCCTTACCTTTTGAGGAGGTAGGAGTTTCCTCAGGGATTGGTGTAATCGACGAGGAGTACTGAGATGAAGAAGTGTCAGCTACTGAGGATACGAACGTTCCAAATTTAAGCATTGAACGTTCAGTGGTTGGTATTGGAGTATCATATTTATAACCCAGACCACGTTTATCACTCAGAGGAATCTGAGCCTTAATTATCTCAGTGATCTTTGTTGAAGAATTACACCATCCTTCAACAGTAGCTTGTTCAGCTTTTAATGCAGCGATAGCTTCCGCTCGTTCAATTTTGACTAGCTGATTTAAATGGACTTGATCTTTAAAATCTTCTTCAAATTTAGAAAGCTTTTCTATTTGAAGGTGGCAATTTTTAAGCTTTTCAGCGAGATCAAGATTTTGGTTTTCAACCACAGCTTTGCCGTTCATGGCTTCGTATAAGCTTCTAGTCAGTAGTTCGATTTTACGGAGACTATCAGCTTCATCAATATTTACAATATTGGTAAAGAAGGAGGGTGATACCTGAATGGCAGATGTTGAAGTGGAGGGAATGTCTGAACTTTCTTCCTCTTCTTCAATCTTGGCCATGAGACATTGATTTGCTTCATCATCTTCAGAATCAGATGATGAGGCTTCTTCATCAGAAGCAGCCCAATCATAGTCAGCCATTAGGCCTTTTCCCTTCTTCTTAAAGCTTTTCAGCTTTGCATACTTCTCCTTCAGCTTTAAGTATTTGTCGTCTTTATTCCTTGGAACAAAGGATTTCTTTGTAAAGGCTGAAGGTCTCATGATTTTCTTTGACCTGCACTCGTTAGCGAAATGACCTGTCTTTTCGCAGTTAAAACAAGTAGCAGTAGCCTTATCAACAAAAGCTGATGACTTAGGCTTGTCAGCTATAGAAAGAGTTTTGTTCTTTCTAAACATTTTCTTCTTGGCGAATCTCCTGAACTTTTTAGTTAGGAGAGCCAAGGATTCATCATCTGAAGAATCAGAATCTGATGATCTTTCAGAGTTACTTTCTAACTCAGTGATAGTGACCACGGGTCGCTGAGTAGAAGGTTCCTCTGAGATTAAAGCAACATGGGTGCTTTTGGAATCTTTTACAAGATTCTTCTTAAGATGGCTAGATTGCTCATGATTCAGCAATGTGCCATATAAGGTAGCAAGTGTCATTGATCTTAGATCTTTTGACAGCTTGAGACACATGGAATAATTGTCCCAGCTTTCAGGTAAACATTCTAAAAACTTTGTCAGAACTTCAAAGTTAGAATATTCCTTACCAACCGTTTTAAGATCTATAATTAAGCAATTAAAACGTTGATGTACTTCAGAGAGAGTTTCATTCTTACCAGAGATGAAACTTTCGTATTGTCTTACCAGGTTGATCTTTCTTGAATCCTGGACAAACACACTATTTTACTTTTCTAAATTGTTTATTGATAAATCATTAACAATTTACAGCTTGTTATGGAAACAAGATTAAGGATAAACCTAAATCTAAACAAGTTGGAACACTAAGGTTTTCTTGCACTAAGAAAGATAAGGAGATTACTAATAAAATCCTATCTTGAGAGATTTGAACTTGTCCAGAGTTAGCAAGTTACTTCAAATGAAGTGAGTTCATCTCTTTATATACTGCATGCATTTAATGCAATCCAGTATATACTTTACACGTGTCATCAGCGGATTGGTTGCATGTCATTGACCTTTGATGACAACCTTAGTAGCCGCATGAATGAACAGTGTAGTATCAGAGTGGTTGTACGATTTCAGATTTTCGGAGGTTCTTTTCTGACATTTCGTACGGTGGCGTGCAAGGGAGGTTAAGACAAAAGTACTTTGTACGGAGGACTTCATGATCAGCTTTCGTTGATTCAGCGATTATCATTTACTATTCAGCAGATGATAAAGTTCAGCGATAGCTGAAGTCTTGTACTTGATACTTCACGTTGAGTGGACAAATCTGAGTCTTCGCTGATCCGCATCAGTTCATTAGGAGACTTGTCGCTGGTTCTTGAGCTTGATCTTCGACTTCAGCGTAGAACCTTTGTTGACGTGAATCTTGTCTTCAGGGATCATAAGTAAACAACTAACTTATCAGCGATCACCATAAGGACTGAACAGACTCAGCGATATGGTGAACAGTGTTCGCTGAATGTTTAATCTAAAGAGCGAGAGTTCCTATCAGCAGTACTGTAAGATCTTAGTACTTATCAGCGATAGTGAAACTCTGATACATATTGTTTACTTACAATTTTCACTAAGTATTTAAGATAGGGTCATTATCAAATCACTGAGGGTTTGGATCAACAGATTAAGATAAGGATTTAACGATCATACACACTTGACAATTCTATCATCAGACCCAGGTTTAAGTCGAGAGTTATTCATGACACTCGACTGTAACAATACTGGATTCACACGACCGTCGTTAAATATCTTAGGACCACGATTATCTAACATGCGACATAGTTGTTATCTTTTGTCTATTTAATGCAGGATCACTACCATTAATGAGAGAATAGTTACAACCGACAAAAATCATCAAGAGCATTGATTTCCAAAGAACCGTTACGACCGTTACTTCATCTTTTATGGGAAGCATTAATGACTACGGACACTATACAAACGAAGATGCCAACCTCTATGCAGAGGATCTAATTTCGAGAGCATCTATTGCATAGCGAAAGCATTCAAGCAAAGGAACTCTCTCTCGAAAGACAACTCACAACGCATATACACGACCCTCTGTTTTTTCACACGACACACTATTTACTTTACAAATCAAGTTATTTCTGATATTTGTATTGTAATCACTTGTACTCTCGACGCTTGAAACACAAGGACGTCGACCCTGATTGGCGACCATAGTACATCGATGACACCCACTGTCGTCCACGGGTTTTTTCCTCGTTGAGGTTTTTTTTCGCGTCACCAAATTCCTCTCGTCTTCTTTATTTTTGTCTTTATCGCACTGTTTGTCGAAAGATTCCTTTTCTTTAGTTGTTAAGCTCCACATCAACCTTAAATTGTATTTTTGGACGATTTTTGGCATTAACAGTTTGGCGCCCACCGTGGGGCCCCATCTAGAGAAAGTCTTCGACAAAACGTGCGTTCGACTAACAGTTTCTTGGAGTTTTCCATTTTTTCTCTTTCAGGAAAATGGCAAGTCAGGGAAATCAAGAGCAGATCATCGCCCAGATGCATTCGGAGCTGGAAGCTGCGTGCAATCGCATCGATGCCCTAGCTGATCAAAGTCGAAGGGCAGCCGAGGAAATCGCGCGACTGAGGAATCAAAACCCGAATGGATCATTCGGACAGCAGAACGATCCAGGACCACTGTTTGGCGAACCTTGGGCAGGACCTCTGCCTCCGCCACCACCAAGACCTCCAACGTTCACTCTCATCCCAATCCCTCAAAGTCAACCGGCATAGTTCACGATCCCGACGATCCCGCCACAAATGTTCGCTTTCAACGGGGAAGCCGCCGGTTCGTCCCGGCAAAATGGATTTCCGAATTCTGGATTCATCCCAACCGCGACTGTTTGCGCAAAATTTCACAGGTCTCGACCACGACCAGAAAAGGTAAGACACACGTTATGAACTATATCTTGTATTAAGATAAGGCCCCGACAAAGACCCAAAAAACCTCTGTCGTCCCTCCTAAAAGGTAAGTCGAGAGTTCCTCACGACACTCGACCTCGACGTCGCCCGTTCCGCACGACCATCGTACAACACCATACGACCTTGACTAACGCGTTATACAACTGTTATATTTGTTCAGTGATTAATGCAAGAGTCAAAGTCATTAATGGACAACGGCTATAACCGACGAAATCAGTTATGAGCATCTAATCCCACATTGAAGACGACGACTGTTACAACAATCATCAAAGATCTTAATGATTCAATTAACATCATCCGAAGACTATAAATCCCAAAGTTCAATCCTCAGTTCCAAGACATCGAATAACACAGGGAGAGAGATAGAACAAGAGCATCGAACAACAGAAGCAAACGCAAACACTCGAAGAATATTCATTCGAAGCAAAGAGATCATTCATAGAAGATCGCTCTCGACGCACGACATTCACTCTCGACCAACAGTTCACATATTGTTTTCACACACGACGCACACTGTTTTTACATTTCAAACACTTGTACTTTACATTTCGAAGTCTTTCCCTTCATTTGTATTGTAATCTCTGTACGATCGACACCCGGAACACCAAGGACATCGCCCCTGATTGGCGACTATAGTGCAACGACGACATCCATTGTCGTCCGCAGGTTTTTTCCTCGTTGAGGTTTTTCCTGCGTCATCAAATCCTCTGTCTCATTTACATTTTTGTCTTTGTCGCACGCCTTTGTCGAACGATTCCTTTCTTTAGTTATTAAAGTCCACATCGACCTTAAGTTGTCCCTTTGGTGCAATTTTTGGCATTAACAGTTTGGCGCCATCCGTGGGACCTCATCTAGAGAAAATCTTCGACAAACGTGCGTTTTACTAACAGTTTCTTGGAGTTTTCTTTGTTCTCTGTTTCAGGAAAATGGAGCCCCTGGAAATCAGCAGCATGTCATTGCCCAGATGTACCAGGAGCTTGAAGTCGCTCGAAATCAAATCAACGCCATGGCAGAGCAAAGTCGCAGAGCAACTGAGGAGATCGCACGGCTAAGGACTCCCTTTGGACCTCAGAATGGTCCTAGGCCATTCGTTCATAATCCAGGCCAAGGATCGTTCGGTCAGAATGGTCCTCGACCATTCGCGCATAATCCAGGTCCAGGATCAGGTCCGTTCGCTCAGAATCAGCATCCAGGTCCGTTCATGCAGAACCAGCAGCCGGGACCGTTCAATCCAAATCCCCAGTTCGGGACGGTTTCTCCTCAGCACATAAGGCCACTACCCATGCAAAATGGGTCGCAGCCATTTCAGAATGGGTCGCAGCCATTTCAGAATGGGTCGCAGCCATTCCAGAATGGGTCGCAACCGTTTCAGAATGGGTCGCAGCCCTATTTTATTCCTTTCAATGGAGACGCCAATGGCTCGTCGCATGGCAATGGCACTAGTTCAGGAATCAATTCGCAAGCAGGGGCAAATCTCGACCCCAATGACCCCGTCGCCCAGCGATTGAAAATGCTAGAAGATCAGTACGAGCGTGTCCTATCTTTGCTCGCCAAGCTACCTGGGGCAGCCGTGCCCGTTGATGTCGAACCTCGATCAGGATTTCAGGCGTCACCCTTCATCGATGAGATCGCGACTGTCGAGGTCCTGAAGAAGTACAACGTCCCCGCCTTTACGCCCAAGTATTCGGGAGTAACCGATCCAACAGAGCACGTCGCGCAGTATAAGCAGCTCATGTGGACGATCTCGATCCCACACATGTATCAGGAGGTCTGTATGTGCAAAATCTTCGGTGCGACTCTCACCGGTCCTGCTCTCCAATGGTTGATCAATCTCAAACCCAAGTCCATCGGGTCGTTCGCTGAATTGGTCAACCAATTCTCCCAGCAATTCGCCAGCAGTCGCAAGATGGAGAAGCAGACCAGTGACCTGTATTACGTCGTGCAGAAGACCAGTGAGTCTATCTGCAGTTATTTCAATCGATTCAATGCGGAGATGATCAGCATTCGCAATTGTGACGTCAAGACTGCAATTGAAGCTTATAAGCGTGGTCTGGACGACAGCTCAGGGTTATACACTGACCTGACCAAGTATCCTCCAGAGAATTTTGAAGACGTCCGAACTCGAACCCTAGCGTACATGAGAGTAGAGGACGACGCTGCCTTTCGTCGCAAGCATATCGACGACAAAAGATCGTTAGGTGTGAAAAACCCGAGTTCAAGACAAAAGCAATTTCCAAAATAGAGCCCGCGCGCCAGATCTCGAACGTCCGATTCAAGACGAAAGCAGAGGCAAAAACCGCGACCAAGTTTCCTCAGTACCCAAAGATATCCTCTTATGGATTCAAAGGATCCACTAAAGATTTGGTCGAAGCTCTGAAGACCACCCAGGCGACTATTCGATGGCCAAAGAAGTCCGATCAGGACGACGCTAAGAAAGATAAATCTAAATGGTGCGACTTTCATGTCGACCATGGTCACGCGACAGATGATTGCATAACTCTAAAAAAGGAGTTGGCGTATCACGTCCCGAAGGGCAATTTAAAAGACATCATCGACGACGTCACTACCCCAGCTAACGACGTTCGACCGTCAACCCCCGAGCATGCGAAAGTCGTCAATTGTATCACCGGTGGTTCCGACGTATGTGGTCTGACGTACTCCGCGGCCAAACGTCACGCCAGTCAAGCGCCTGACGATCGGCCTATTCCGCGTTCATCAAGGCCTAAAGGAGATCTGGAGTTGGAAGCTATGAAGATCGTATTCGACCAAGACGACCTCGGCGACTCATACCAGAAACATCATGACGGGTTGATCATTCAACTCACGGTTGGTAATTGTTTAACTCGACGAGTCTTGATCGATGGGGGCAGTTCAGCGAACGTCATCTTCCTTGACACCATCAAGGCCATGGGAATCGATCGTTCGGAAATCACCTGACGTTCGACAACTTTGGTCGGTTTCAATGGAGAAACAACGAGCACCTATGGAGATATCATCTTGCCAGTCTACGCCGGAGGAATCAACAAGCAAACCAAGTTCAGCGTCATCGACTGTACGTCGGCTTATAACATCATCTTAGGTCGACCATGGATCCATGAGATGAAGGTCGTTCCCTCGACGTATCATCAGACTCTGAAGTTCCCTACGCCGTGGGGAATCCAGGAGATAAAAAGTGAGCCAAAAGTCGCTCGTGATTGCTATAAAACCACTCTGAAGCCGCGAAAATAGACCTTCTATTGTGGCGACTCACGACGACATTTAGTGTATCGTCTTAAAATCGCCACAAGGGGGTAAGATGGTAGCAATAATCAAGACGTCCCACGTAGTTGGGCACGACGCGTCAGAAAAAGGTACGTCTTCTAAACCCTTTTCTATTTTTTCATACTATTTTTTAACAACGACGATTACTGACTTAAGCATCGGAGGGTCGTTGGTTAGCCAACATCCAACCTATGACATTGTTTATTTCGCAGAATCGCACGACAATAATCAAATGACTCTAGTTTCGCAAGGTCGCACGACATAAACAATCAGGTCTATGACTTGACCATCCTTCTACAAGGACACACGATTCAAGGTCGTCGCACGACTTAGTCGTATGATCGCAAAGTCTACACGACTTTTTCATTCTAAGTTTCTTAAACTTAGAAAAATTTATTACTCTAAATGTATGCTTTGGTCGCACATTCCTATGTTTGTTTACACGATTTACAAGCGCTATGTCTTACATTCTAAGCTATTGCGTTGCAATAGATGCCTAAGTCGCATGATTTCTATTATATTATACTCAGTAAATTTCATAATTGACATGTTATTTATTTACTGAATATACAAAACACGAGTACGACGGAAATTTAAATTTCATTCCCTGAATAGTTTGTCATTTACATTCAAAATAACTCGACCACTGACAGTCGAGCAGCAAAAGAAACAACAAATGACAAAAACATTTCCTAAGGCAAAGGGGGAGCGTCGGTCGCGTCCCTGCTTGACGCCTCACCCTGGAGACCTTCCTCCTCCTCAATCTCCTTCTCGCGATCCCATCTCTTCGATAGAGGTCCCTTGAAAACGCTCATTGGAAGATAAGAGCTGATATTTCCCTAGATACGGAAATGACTTCGTCCCGTCAAGGACATAGTCAGTCAGGAGGATCGTCGACAACGTAAAGTTGATCATCATAACTTCCTTCTCATCCTCTCCCGTCTTTACACCCTTGCCCCTGGCGGCTGACGAAAGGGTCGACGAGGATATAGAAGACATCGTCGCCGGTTGCGCAGTATGAAACATCGTCGCCGGTTGCGCAGTATGAGACATTGTTGCCAGTTGCGCAGTATGAGACAACGTCATCGGTTGCGCAGAATGAGACACCGTCGCCGGTTGCGCAGTATGAGACACCGTCGCCGGTTGCGCAGTATGAGACATCGTCGCCAGTTGTGCAGTATCTACGGATCTAATCCAATCATTGTCCATATCTAGCATCGCCACCCGCACAAGTACATACCTCGTCCTCCATTTGCCTTCATTGACAGCAGTGTTCAAAACTAAGGTACGATTACCTTTAAGCCTTGAAAGTAAATTATAACGACGATATTGATCGCTCGTGACTTTATACGCCGCTCCCAGTGCGAAGTAAGTCGCTCGATGACTAGAATGACTCGCCAAAACTGGGGCATCAGTTGCCCTGGAGACAGGTCAAACTCACACAGAAATGCCTTGGCCAGAGGCGAATATGGCCAATGAAAGCCTATCTTGAACGGGTATTCATATATAACGACGTACCCCTCAGGGCACATTTCCGGTCGAACCTTGCCAACCTTGCTTACGATGATCCCCATGGGAATCCTCGCTAGACTTCTAAAGTCGTCGAGATCTTCTTCGTTTTTAATGGTGCTTCTAGGCTCTGTCGACATTGCCAACCCCGTTAAATTGATTTGCACTTCTGAAAGGCCCCAGATATCCCAGTTTTTTCTAGGCTTTCTAGCAATAGACTTGCGACGCATACGCAAACTGGAGGGTCGTATCTTATATGATCTCAGAAAATCCTAATTAGGTCAAAGATTCTTGCAGGTTTAGAAATAATCGAACGAAAATCGACAAGAAAACCCTTAAAGAAATCTTTGCTTAAAACCCTCTGAAATCGTAAACAAAGAAAGATCCATAGTAATCTTTATTTATGCAGTCGATCATGTCAGGTCGAATCCTTTGATGATCACCGCGTGCCCTCGTCCCTTCGTATGACCACACGGATCGTCGACACCTGTCAAAGACAGCTGGTAAGCAAAATCGTACGACAGTAGGACGTCACAATCCCATTTTTCTCTTCAAATTCTCGTTCAGTTGGAATCGGATCAATCCGGTTCCGAGACAACCAAGGTATTTTTCAACACAAGACCCTGAACACCCGACAAGCAAAATTAAAAATTCGAATTTGCCATCCTACTTTCAAATTTTGGGGGCAAACTGTTTGGGCGAAATTTCACAGGTCACGACCACGACCAGAAAAGGTAAGACACACGTTATGAACTATATCTTGTATTAAGATAAGGCCCCGACAAAGACCCAAAAAACCTCCGTCATCCCTCCTAAAAGGTAAGTCGAGAGTTCCTCACGACACTCGACCTCGACGTCGCCCGTTCCGCACGACCATCGCACAACACCGTACGACTTTGACTAACGTGTTATACAACTGTTATATTTGTTCAGTGATTAATGTAGGAGTCAAAGTCATTAATGGACAATGGCTATAACCGACGAAATCAGTTATGAGCATCTAATCCCACATTGAAGACGACGACTGTTACAACAATCATCAAAGATCTTAATGATTCAATTAACATCATCCGAAGACTATAAATCCCAAAGTTCAATCCTCAGTTTCAGGACATCGAATAACACAGGGAGAGAGATAGAACAAGAGCATCGAACAACAGAAGCAAACGCAAACACTCGAAGAATATTCATTCGAAGCAAAGAGATCATTCATAGAAGATCGCTCTCGACGCACGACATTCACTCTCGACCAACAGTTCACATATTGTTTTCACACGCGACGCACACTGTTTTTACATTTCAAACACTTGTACTTTACATTTTGAAGTCTTTCCCTTCATTTGTATTGTAATCTCTGTACGATCGACACCCGGAACACCAAGGACATCGCCCCTGATTGGCGACCATAGTGCAGCGACGACATTCATTGTCGTCCGCAGATTTTTTCCTCGTTGAGGTTTTTCCTGCGTCATCAAATCCTCTGTCTCATTTACATTTTTGTCTTTGTCGCACGCCTTTGTCGAACGATTCCTTTCTTTAGTTGTTAAAGTCCACATCGACCTTAAGTTGTCCCTTTGGTGCAATTTTTGGCATTAACACCAATGGTGTCAATTCATATGATCCCGTCGCTCAGCGACTGAAGATGTTGGAAGACCAGAATGAGCGCGTCCTATCTTTGCTCGCTAAGCTACCGGGGGCAGCCGTACCCGTTGACGTCGAACCTCGCACAGGGTTTCAGGCCTCCCCTTTCGTCGACGAGATTGCTCTAGTCGACGTCCCCAAGAAATACAGTATCCCCACCTTCACACCCAAGTATTCTGGTATTTCGGATCCCACAGAACACGTCACTTAGTATAAACAACTGATGTGGACTGTGTCGATCCCTTATCAGTACCAGGAAGTTTGTATGTGCAAAAGTTTTGGGGCGACCCTCACGGGTGCCGCCCTCCAATGGTTGATTAACCTCAAGCCTAAATCCATCGGGTCCTTTGCTGAGTTAGTCAATCAATTTTCCGAGCAGTTCACTAGCAGTCGTAAGATGGAAAAGCAAACTAGCGACCTATACTACGTCGTGCAGAAGACCGGTGAATCTATCCGAAGTTAATTCAACATATTCAATACAGAAATGATCAGTGTCCGTAACTGCGATGTCAAGACCGCGATCGAAGCTTACAAACGTGGTCTAGACGAGAGTTCGGGTCTTTACACAGATTTAACAAAGTATCCTCCAGAGAATTTCGAAGACGTCCGAGCAAGAACCCTAGCTTACATGAGGGTGGAAGACGACGCTGCCTTCCATCGGAAACATTCTGACGACAAGAGACCACTGAGTGTAAAGAAGTCAGAGTTCAAGACGAAGGCGGTATCTAAATCGGAGACCGCACGACAGATTTCGAACGTCCAATTCGAGAAAAAGAAGACCGCGACCCCGACCAAATTCCCTCAGTATCCTAAGATATCCTCCAATGGATTCAAGGGAACTTCCAAGGATTTGGTCGAGGCATTGAAGACCGTCCAGACGACCATCTGATGGCCGAAGAAGACCGATAGAGACGACGATAAGAAAGACAAATCGAAGTGGTACGATTTCCACGACGATCATGGTCATATGAAGGACGATTGCATAGCCCTTAAAAAAGAGCTAGCATACCACGTCCCGAAGGGCAATCTCAAGGATATCATCGACAATGACGTTACCCCAGTTAACGACGTTCGACCGCCATCCCCCGACCATGCAAAAGTCGTAAATTGCATAACTGGTGGGTCCGATGTCTGCGGTCTGACGTATTCCGCAGCTAAACGACACGCCAGCCGAGGACCAGACGATCGACCTACCCCTCGCTCATCAAGACCCAAAGGAGATCTGGAGCTGGAAGCCATGATGATTACGTTAGACCAAGACGACCTCGGCGACTCACATCAAAAACATCATGACGGGTTGATCATTCAACTCACGATTGGTAACTGCCTGACCCGATGAGTCTTAGTCGACATGGGCAGCTCAGCGAACGTCATCTTCCTTGATACCATCAAGGCCATGGGAATCGATCGATCGGAAATTACCCGACGCTCGACAACCTTGATAGGTTTCAACGGAGACGCGACGAGTACCTTCGGAGAAATTACTCTGCCTGTCTACGCCCGAGGGATCAACAAGCACACAAAGTTCAATGTCATCGATTGCTCGTCGGCCTATAACGTCATCTTGGGTTGACCTTGGATCCACGACATGAAAGCCGTCCCTTCAACATATCACCAGACAAGGAAGTTCCCTACGTCGTGGGGAGTCCGGGAGATCAAAAGTGAGTCGAAAGTCGCCCGCGACTGCTACAAGACGACCCTGAAACCGCAAAAGCAGGCCATCTAGCAATTATAGGACCAGGATGCTCCTGGGACAGCCGACGACTATCGCCTGGAGGAAGTCGTCCTAGACCAGAGCAAGCCTGACCAAACCATCTTTATAGGTTCATCCCTCGACCCTTGCCTTAAGGAAAAGCTAATATCTTTTTTGCAGGAACATGTCGACTGCTTTGCCTGGTCGCACGAAGACATGATTGGCATAGACCCCGACGTTATTTCCCAACGTCGACCCGTCTTTCAAGCCTGTCAAGCAAAAGCGACGAAAATTTGCTCCTGAGCGGAATAAGGTGATCAATGACGAGGTCGACAACCTCCTCAAGACGGGAAAGATACGAGAAGTAAAGTACCCCGACTGGCTTGCAAACGTCGTGGTCGTGCAAAAGAAGAACGGCAAGTGGAGGGTATGTATCGACTTTACGGATCTCAACAAAGTGTGTCCAAAGGACCCCTTTCCACTACCACATATCGACGCCATGGTCGACACAACAGCAGGACATGAACTATTGACGTTCACGGATGCTTATTCCGGATATAAGCAGATCCTGATGCATGTCGAGGACCAAGAAAAAACTGCCTTCATGATAGATTGAGGTATATATTGCTATAAAGTTATGCCCTTTGGTTTAAAAAATGCAGGTTCCACCTACCAACGACTAGTGAACAAGATGTTCAAATGACACCTTGGCAACACGATGGAGGTGTATATTGACGACATGCTCGTCAAGTCAAATCAGGTGGTCGACCACGTCGAGCATTTAAGGCAGTCGTTCGACATTCTCCGGAAATATAGCATGAAGCTGAATCCGACGAAATGCTCATTTGGCGTCAGTGCCGGGAAGTTCCTGGGCTATATGGTCACACGACGAGGGATCGAGGCCAATCCATATCAGATCAAGGCCATCATCAAGATCAAATCTCCATGGAATTTTAAAGAAGTCCAAAGGCTCACTGGTCGGGTGGCATCTCTGAACAGATTTATCTCTCGATCATCGGACAGATGCCATCTATTCTACAATGTCCTTCGGAAAAACAAAGGCTTCAAATGGACAGACGATCATGAACAAGCACTGCAGAAATTGAAGGAATACATGGCGTCGCCACCTCTACTGTCGAAACCTCATGATAATAAGGTCCTGCAACTATATTTAGCCGTTAGTCCTAATGCAGTAAGTGTTGTCCTGACACGAGAAGACAAAAAAAAAACTACCAATCTACTATGTAAGTAAATCTCTTCTAGACGCCGAAACCAGGTATTCTTCTTTGAAGAAATTGCTTTTATCGCTGGTTACAGCTGCAAAGAAATTACGACATTATTTTGAATCACACCCTATTACTGTCGTGACTAACTTTCCTCTTAATTCTGTCTTGACGAAACCTGAGTTGACAGGTCGATTGGCGAAATGGAGCATATATCTCAGTAGTTACGACATCGATTTCAAGCCCAGGACAACGATCAAATCGCAAGCATTGGCAGCTTTTATCGCCGATTTCAGTCCTGAACTGGAAAAAGAAGCAAATCTCGAGGTGCTCACTGTGGCGACTCACGACGACGTTCCCTGGACTTTACATGTCAATGGGTCATCAAAGACTAGAGGATCAGGGCTTGGCGTCATCTTAAAGTCACCACAAGGGGGGCAAAATGGTGTACTCCGTACGATGTGACTTTAAAACTACCAACAACGAAGCCGAGTACGAAGCCCTGATCATGGGAATGAACATGGCACACGACTTGGGAGCAACCGCACTACACGTCAAGAACGATTCTCTCCTAGTCGTAAACCAGATGAACGGGGAATTCGCGGCCAAGGATTCAAAGATGACAGCATACCTAAAAGTGGCAAAAGTAAAATCAGAAGTTTTCAAACCATTCTCAATCGAACAGATTCCAAGGGATCAAAATACTCAGGCCGACGCTTTAGCAAACCTTGGATCTGCACTCAGCAAACCTATATTCGACAACATTCCTATGATCCACCTGACAACACCATCCCTCGAAAACGACGACGTCATCCAAATCGAAGATCAAGAGGATGATTGGTCGTGCGACATCAGAAATTTCCTTATGCACGACCAACTCCCAGAAGACAAGATGGAAGCTCGAAAGATTAGGTTCAAGGCATCCAAGTATGTCGTGATTGGAGATAGACTCTATCGACGATCATCGACAGGCTTGAACCTGAGATGTGTTATCAACAAAAGTCAGGTTCAAAAGATCCTTCAAGAAATGCATGACGGAGAGTGTGGCAACCACTTAGGAGGTCGCAGTCTAGCCAACCACATCTCTCGACAAGGATACTTTTGGCCAACGCTACGACAAGACGCCGTCAGGTATGTCCAGAATTGTGATCCTTGTCAACGACATTCAGGTACGTCCCACAAACCTTCTGAACCTTTACATTCGACACTAATCCCATGGCCCTTCATGAGATGGGTATGGATATTGTCGGTAAGTTACCACCTGCCCCCGGGCAAAAGGTATTCCTTCTCGTACTTACAAATTAGTTTTCTAAGTGGATAGAAGCAACTGTCTTTTCCCAAGTCCGGGATAAGGAGGTCGTCTCTTTTATCCAGACTAACATCATATGCAGATTCGGGATTCCATCCAAAATTGTCTGCGACAATGGATCCCAGTTCATAAGCAACAGGACTCAACAGTTCTGCGAAGACCGCAATATCAAACTGACAACCTCGACACCCAGGTACCCTCAGGTGAATGGACTTGCAGAATCGAGTAATAAAACCATTATTGCTTCAATCAGGAAAAGATTGAAAGCTGCGAAAGGAAAGTGGGTCGAATACCTCCCTTCAGTCATGTGGGCAAATCGCACGACGCCACGCACGTCCACAGGACAAACCCCTTTTTCTTTAGTCTATGGTTGTGAAGAAGTTTTACCGGTCGAGGTCCAGCTCCCAACCTTGAGGCATACTTCTGTCAACCATAACTCGGTAGACCTAAGTTACGACCTCGACGCACTTGAAGAACTTAGAGAATCAACACTGATCAGAATGGCGTCTCAACGGCAAGCGGTCGAGCGACATTTCAACAAGAACGTTAAGGCTAAAGTCTTCCAAAAAGGCGACTACGTCCTCCGACGAATGTTCCAGAACACTCAAGAGCTCAATGCAGGTAAACTTTCCACCAAATGGGAAGGTCCTTATCGTATCTCAGAAGTCGTGGACAAAGGTGCTTATAGACTCCAAGCCCTCGACTTTACATGTCAATGGGTCATCAAACACTAGAGGATCAGGGCTTGGCGTCGTCTTAAAGTCACCACAGGGGGGCAATATGGCGTACTCCGTACGATGTGACTTTAAAACTACCAACAACGAAGCCGAGTACGAAGCCCTGATCGTGGGAATGAACATGGCACACGACTTGGGAGCAACCGCACTACACGTCAAGAGCGATTCTCTCCTAGTCGTAAACCAGATGAACGGGGAATTCGCGGCCAAAGATTCAAAGATGACAGCATGCCTAAAAGTGGCAAAAGCAAAATCAGAAGTTTTCAAACCATTCTCAATCGAACAGATTCCAAGGGATCAAAATACTCAGACCGACGCTTTAGCAAACCTTGGATATGCACTCAGCAAACCTTTATTCGACAACATTCCTATGATCCACCTGACAACACCATCCATCGAAAACGACGACGTCGTCCAAATCGAAGATCAAGAGGACGATTGGTCGTGCGACATCAAAAATTTCCTTATGCACGACCAACTCCCAGAAGACAAGATGGAAGCTCGGAAGATCAGGTTCAAGGCATCCAAGTATGTCGTGATTGGAGATAGACTCTATCGACGATCATCGACAGGCTTGAACCTGAGATGTGTTATCAGCAAAAGTCAAGTTCAAAAGATCCTTCAAGAAATGCATGACGGAGAGTGTGGCAACCACTCAGGAGGTTGCAGTCTAGCCAACCGCATCTCTCGACAAGGCTACTTTTGGCCGACGCTACGACAAGACGCCGTAAGGTATGTCCAGAGTTGTGATCCTTGTCAACGACATTCAGGTACGTCCCACAAACCTTCTGAACCTTTACATTCGACACTAATCCCATGGCCCTTCATGAGATGGGTATGGATATTGTCGGTAAGTTACCACCTGCCCCCGGGCAAAAGGTATTCCTTCTCGTACTTACAGATTATTTTTCTAAGTGGATAGAAGCAGCTGTCTTTTCCCAAGTCCGGGATAAGGAGGTCGTCTCTTTTATCCAGACTAACATTATATGCAGGTTCAGGATTCCATCCAAAATTGTCTGCGACAATGGATCCCAGTTCATAAGCAACAGGACTCGACAGTTCTGCGAAGACCGCAATATCAAACTGACAACCTCGACACCCAGGTACCCTCAGGCGAATGGACTTGCAGAATCGAGTAGTAAAACCATTATTGCTTCAATCAGGAAAAGATTGAAAGCTGCGAAAGGAAAGTGGGTCGAAGAACTCCCTTCAGTCATGTGGGCAAATCGCACGACGCCACGCACGTCCACAGGACAAACCCCTTTCTCTTTAGTCTATGGTTGTGAAGCAGTTTTACCGGTCGAGGTCCAGCTCCCAACCTCGAGGCATACTTCTATCAACCATAACTCGGTAGACCTAAGTTACGACCTCGACGCACTTGAAGAACTTAGAGAATCAACACTGATCAGAATGGCATCTCAACGGCAAGCGGTCGAGCGACATTTCAACAAGAACGTTAAGGCTAAAGTCTTCTAAGAAGGTGACTACGTCCTCCGACGAATGTTGCAGAACACTCAAGAGCTCAACGTAGGTAAACTTTCCACCAAATGGGAAGGTCCTTATCGTATCTCAGAAGTCGTGGGCAAAGGTGCTTATAGACTCCAAGCCCTCGACAATCGAGATATCCCACGCAGTTGGAATGCAACACATCTGAAAAGGTATTTATTCTAAGCCCCTTTTTCATACGATTTTTTATTACCATGGCGATTACTGACTTAAGCATCAGAGGGTCGTTGGTTAGCCAACGACCAACCTCTGACCTTCCTTTATCGCAGGATCGCACGACATAAAAAGTCAAGTTCGTTATACGACTTGATTATACGATCGTAAGATCGCAAGACGTAAGAGACCAAGTCTATCACACGACTTGATTACGCGATCATAAGATCCAAAGATCTCACAATCTATGTTTTTGACTTAGAATGCTCATTGTATTATGATGAATATCTCTGTCGCAAGTTTTATGTTTATTTAATGATCTCGTGATTGATGTTATACTTGTTATTTACTAGTATTGTGAATGAGAATTGATTGGCAATGTAAAAACGTAAGTTTCAAAAGAAATATTTTTTCCATTCATCAACGATTACATCGATAAGACTCAACCCCAATGGTCGATCGATAAAAACAAACAAAAAACACCTAATCGATCCAAAGCTGGGGCGGGTCGTCAGCCGTCCTAGGACTAGAGGATTCGCCCTTGAAGATCTCATCCTCCTCTGCTGCCTCCTCGACTTCCTTCTCGTCGTCAGAATCGAGGTCCCTCTCAGATCCGACACTCGACAGATAGAAGGCCAGCTCGTCTGACGCAAAAGCAAGAGGATTTTTACCCGACAAATGTTGTCGCATGATCGTAGCCCGTGCAGTCAGTCGAGCAAGAGCAAAAACGGACTTCAACTCGTCCTTTAGCTCCTTCACCTCCCCCTCCAGCTCTGGCACCTTGGACTGAGATTCCTTGGCTTCTTTTTCACTCACAACCAAGGAATCCTTAGTTTTGTCCAGCTCGGTCCTCAAGTCGACTATCAGGTCCAGAGCCTGCTTAAGACGGCGGTTCGCCTCCTCCTTCTCACGTTCAACGACCTCCATGTCATTCTGAACATCGTCGAGTCGCACGGACAAAGCCTCGACCTGGGACAACGCAGCTTTCTCCTTTCCCATTGCTGCCTTTTCTCTTTCGAGAGCTGAGGACACTAGACGCCTTGTCTCTCCCATTTCGGAGTACAAGGCTAGGGAGGACTGGAACGCCTGAAACACAAAAAGACATGAGTTAATAAATACTCGACAAAAAACTACAGAAAACAAAAAGACAAGTTTCAAACACTTACCATGAACGTAAGTCCAGCGATGTGGGAGCCCGTGTCGTCGATCGACACCCCCTGAAAACGTTCCCTGAAAGACGGGAGCTGATATTTCCCCAGATGGGGAAAGATTTTCGCCGCATCCAGGACATTATCAGCCATGAAGTCCGTGGGCAACGTGAAGTTGACCGTCGTGACTTCAGCTCCCTCCCCCGAATGACCTTTTCCCTTGTCAGCTGAGGAAGGGGTCGACGTAACAGATGGAGGCACCGGCGTTGTCACCGAAGGTGCATAACTAACCGGTGTCGCGTCAATCGTATCAGAACACGTCCTCGTCTTCTCAGGAGATGCGATCGAAACCTTCGTCTTCTCGGGAGTGACGACCCTCGACGAGTCGCCTGCCTTCAAAGACGGTTCCCTCGGGACCGTCATCTTGGTCCTCTTCAGAACCACCGACCCAGTGGTCGAGGCCGCCTTCCTCTTTTTCCTGCCCCTATGGGCCAACTCAGCTTGGGTTGCCCTCTTGGCAGCCACAGATGACGACTTCGCTTGTGATTCCCCTGGAAAAAAAAGGAACGTTACACGATTGGAGCAATAAAAGGGTCACATAGTGTAACACCCCGCTTACCACGACACAATATTGTCCGCTTTGCCCCACTGGCTCACGGCTTTGTTCTTGGCGACCTGGCAAGGACTTCCCAGGAGGTCACCCATCCTGGTACTACTCCCACCCAAGCACGCTTAACCACAGAGTTCCCAAGGAACCCGCATGCTTGTGGCCCCAAAACGCGTTGTGTCTGGTAAGGCCAAGGTTTACTAATATACCCAGCATCTCTCCTGTCCACGGCCGATGTGGGATATGCCTAAGGTGTTACACACACCCCCCCTTAGGGACTCATCGTCCTCGATGAGGTTTGCCCCACCATCCCGAACGGCACAGGAGTGGCTCTGATACCATTTGTAACACCCCGCTTACCACGACACAATATTGTCCGCTTTGCCCCACTGGCTCACGACTTTGTTCTTGGCGACCTGGCAAGGACTTCCCAGGAGGTCACCCATACTGGTACTACTCCCACCCAAGCACGCTTAACCACAGAGTTCCCAAGGAACCCGCATGCTTGTGGCCCCAAAACGCGTTGTGTCTGGTAAGGCCAAGGTTTACTAATATACCCAGCATCTCTCCTGTCCACGGCCGATGTGGGATATGCCTAAGGTGTTACACATAGGGAGATAGACGTACACTTACCAGTCATCTCTACTTCTTCTTCTCTCGGCTCCTCTGCTCCTCCTTCCTCTTCTTCATTCTCTTCACTCTCGACTCTCTCCGATAAACACCACGTCTTCATCGTCCTCGTCCACGAGATGTCGTGTAACGAAAGACCGATCGTCATCACTGAATTCCAGAAACCTGTCGATCTTGGCTTGAGAGTCAGCGTTGGGCTTCACGTCCTCAAACCTGATATCTGTCGACATGAAAAAGAAAAGAAATTGTTAGAAACAGGTCGATATTCCAAAGATAAAACGTACGACAATACTCTTGAAATCTTACCCGTCGTGTTCCATCCGGACCTAATCCAGTCACTCTCTGGATCCAATGCCGCTACACGCACAAACGCGTACCTGGCCTTCCACTTGCGGTCGTTTACCGCAGTTTTTAGGACCAAGGTACGATAACCTCTATGCCTCGAAAAAAGGCTATAACGATGGTTTCCGTCCATCTTGACCTGGTAGGCCGTGAGGAGGTCGTTTATGTTTAGAGGCGACTCCTAGTCCTTAGTAAGTCACTCGATGACCTGAACGACTCGCCAGAACTGTGGCATTAGTTGTCCTGGTGCTACGTCGAACTTTGTCATGAATAATTTGGACAAAGGGGAATATGGCCACTGAAAGCCAATCTTGAACGGATACTCGTATATCACGAAATATCCGTCCGGGCACATTTCTAGTCGAACCTGACCAGCCCTATACAGCTTAATCCCTACAGGAATCTGCACTAACATCCTGAGAGAATCAATATCATCTTGATCTCGAATAGAACTCTCTGGCTCGGT
Organism: Saussurea involucrata; assembly: GCA_033807775.1. Taxonomy (NCBI): domain Eukaryota; kingdom Viridiplantae; phylum Streptophyta; class Magnoliopsida; order Asterales; family Asteraceae; genus Saussurea; species Saussurea involucrata. Next base: position 218,839,901 of record CM066321.1, on the reverse strand, counting down.
CGACATCGCTAAACCAGTAAGCCAAATTTTCAAATCGAAAAGTGTGAAAATATCCCAGTTCTTCCTAGGCTTCCTAGATATGGACTTACGACGCATAAAAGGAAGAATAATCGTACCTTAAATAGCCGCTCTAAAAACCTCGAAAACACTAACTTGGCTTGAGATTTTGCAAATTTGGGAATAGAACCGCAGAAAAGAGACAAGAATCGAAAATAAAAATAGCTCTAAGATCTCTCTGAAAACGTAAAATGGAAAAGATTGGCCAAAGGTCTCTATTTATGCAAACGATCGTGTCATGCTAAATCGTTCGATGATCGACACGTGTCCTCGCCTTTTTTGAAAGACGATCAGATCATCGACATATGGCATCCACAGTTGTCGAGCGTAAACGAACGTCGCCATGACGTCACGATCTTATCCCCTATTCGACTTCCCGCGTCATTAGTTCAGTTGGAATTGAACCGATTCAGTTCCCTGGTAACTGAAACGTCCATCAAACACGTGTCATGACAGCATAGATTTTTTTTTTTTGACAAAAATTTATTTGGGTAAAAATTTACAAGCCACAACCACGACAAAAAAAGGGAAGACACATTTTACACGACATATCTTATGATTAAGATAAGGATTTAACGATCATACACACTCGACAATTCTATCATCAGACCCAGGTTTAAGTCGAGAGTTATTCACGACACTCGACTGTAACAATACTGGATTCACACGACCGTCGTTAAATATCTTAGGCGATTATCTAATCTTTTGTCTATTTAATGCAGGATCACTACCATTAATGAGAGAACAGTTACAACCGACAAAAATCATCAAGAACATTGATTTCCAAAGAACCGTTACGACCATTACTTCATCTTTTATGGGAAGCATTAATGACTACGGACACTATACAAACGAAGATGCCAACCTCTATGCAGAGGATCTAATTTCGAGAGCATCTATTGCATAGAGAAAGCATTCAAGCAAAAGAACTCTCTCTCGAAAGACAAGTCACAACGCATATACACGACCCTCTGTTTTTTCACACGACGCACTATTTACTTTACAAATCAAGTTATTTCTGATATTTGTATTGTAATCACTTGTACTCTCGACGCTTGAAACACAAGGACGTCGCCCCTGATTGGCGACCATAGTACATCGACGACACCCACTGTCGTCCGCGGGTTTTTTCCTCGTTGAGGTTTTTCCCGCGTCACCAAATTCCTCTCGTCTTCTTTATTTTTGTCTTTATCGCACTGTTTGTTGAAAGATTTTTTTCTTTAGTTGTTAAGCTCCACATCAACCTTAAATTGTATTTTTGGACGATTTTTGGCATTAACAGTCGTCGGCGTGCATTAGGATCTTGTTATACCCTGAATAAGCATCCATGAACGTCAATAGTTCATGTCATGCGGTTGCGTCGACCATAGCGTCGATATAAGGTAATGAAAATGGATCTTTAGGGCAAGCTTTGTTGAGATCTGTGAAATCGATGCATACTCGCCATTTCCCATTTTTCTTCTGTACGACCACGACGTTAGCCAACCAGTCAAGATATTTCACTTTATTTTGTCGACCTCATCGTTGATCACTTTATTTTGCTCAGGAGCGAATTTTCGACGTTTTTGTTTTATAGGTTTATACGATGGATTGATGTTCAATTTGTGAGAAATGACATCGGGGTCTATGCCGACCATGTCTTCGTGCGTCCAAGCGAAACAGTCGGCGTGTTCCTGCAAAAAAGGGATTAGCTTTTTCTTTATGGTAGGATCTAGTGATGCCCCCACAAAGACGACTTGATCAGGATTGTCCTGGTCTAGGACGACTTCTTCCAGGCAATAGTTGTCGACAGACTCAGGGACATCCTGGCTCTGTAATTGCCAGATTGCCTTTTTCTGAGGTTTCAGCGTCGCCTTGTAGCAATCACGAGCGGTCTTTTGTTCACTTTTAATCTCCGGGATTCCCCACGGCGTTGGGAACTTTATCGTACGTCGAGGGGACGACTTTCATGTCGTGGATCCATGATCGACCAAGAATTATGTTATAAGCTGACGAACAGTCGATGACCTTGAATTTTTTCTACGTGTTGATTTCTTTCGCGTAGACTGTAAGAATAATCTCCCCCAAAGTATTGGTCGAGTCTCCATTGAATCCTACAAGAGTTGTTGAACGGCGAACAATCTCTGATTTGTCGATACCCATTGCCTTGATGGTGCTGAGGAAAACAATATTAGTTGAACTTCCCCCATCGATCAAGACTCTTTTGGTCGAACAATCTCCAATGGTAAGCTGGATAATCAACCCGTCGTGATGCTTTTGCCAACTGTCTTAGAGATCGTCTTGGTCAAATGTTATGGGCATTGCTTCCTGCTCCAATTCCTGCTTTGGTCTTGACGACCGAGGAACCGGGTGCTCGTCCGATGCTTGGCTGGTGATAACTCTATTTCTAGAGTTATTATTTCCTTTTATTTTTATTTTATTTTGTCAAATTTTAGCCATTTCACTTCTCAAAACCCCCATTCTTGGTAATATTCATGAAAATGAGCAAAAAGAGTAAACCATAGTATTAACGAATTATTTGGTGGAGTTTTGTTGCTGTTTCACGATTTTCTCGCAGTGACGTGCGAAGTCCCCACTCCGGATCCCACTTTCAAGCAGAGAAGAAGACAAAACAAATTTAAATCTTAGCTTGAAAGATAATGCTGGGGAATAGAAGATTCAATGGCAGAAAGCATGGGAATAAAATAATGCAAGCATGTTCCTAAAAGTATGGCAAGATGAATAAATTAATCAAACCTATGGTACTTTAAAGTTGACTTTTGTGAAAGGTGAAGGGTTCTATGGGTAAAAGAGCTTCAAGATGATGGATAGAAGTGTTGCATGATCAAGCTAAATTTTATGTCCCTCCACTTCTGTCCTTATTCTCTAGACAACCCATTTTTGTGTAAAACCCAAATCTTTCCTTTAGTATAAAAGGAAGCATTGGGGTTCATTAATTTCATCCAAGAATCTCTCAACTACCACATTTGGTGTGAGTTTAAGTTCTAGTTTCTAGCTTTCATTTACTGAAGTAGTTCTTTAAATTCCAGTATTTAATTTCTTAGAGTAATTTGTAGTTTCGAGTAATCTGTGGCAGTGACGTACCTTCGTTCCCCACTGCGGTTTTAATTCAAGTCTCTTTTAATTTACTTATGTGCAAATCTTCATCTTTTACTTTCTTTATTTCAGTAATGTTAGGCTAAACATCCCTTGGGATGTAGGAAAGAGAAGTACCTGGATTTTAGAGAAAATGCTTGAGTGATCTTTGTACTTGGAATATTTGTTGTTTTGGTTATTCATTCTCGATTATTCCCCAATGATGCGAACAAGCCGATCACTTGTAAGGATCTAAAGTCTAGTTCTTAACTCAGAAATGAGTAGAACGTAGTGACACGAGCTTGGATAATGCTAGGGAGTTCGAAAGAATTATTATGACACTTACGAAAGTGAGGTCGGCACAGTGAGCTAATCTCAACCCACTGGAGTAGTAGGCAAGCTAGTTGGTGTATCTAAAAACACTTAGAGTATTTGTCTCTACACATTCCATCGAGGCCTGAAAAGGTCCATTCTGAGATTACCATTGACAAAACGATAAATACAAAGAGTATGGGATTTTTACTTAAATGTGTGAGTATTTTGTAACCGGGCTTTTCTAGCGAAAAGACCGACCTCAAGTACAAGTATCATTTTTAGGATCAAGTATTTATTATAAAATCTAGGGAAAATCTAACCTACATTCCTTCTTTTAAAATCTTAAGTAAAATCGTTAAAGTAGCATTTCACCAAACCAAACCAAAAGTATTATTTTCCTCTCTAATTGAAACCTGTAAAAGGAGCTCATGAAAACCGTATTGTCTTGATTGTCCAGTCTCTGTGGATACGATTCTGGTATTTTACCAACTATTACTTGCTGTGACGATCATAGTGGACAGTGTACACTTGCACTTCCCACTGTGGACAGTTTGCAACCCACTGCGATTAAAACACATATTTCGCACGTACCAAGTTTTTGGCGCCGCTGCCGGGGAATGGCGTGATTTTTAAATATCAAGACATTAGTTTTTGTTCGAGCCCGAGTAACTCGTTTTTCTAAGCTGTCCGTGTTGTATGCCAAGGAAACAACACGGACCTTTTTTACCAATCGATTTTGAAATAGAGAAAACTTTTCGAAGAAGACGCAGAAACAGAAATACAAATCGACAACCCCCTATGATTCCCACTGTGAGCATGGCATAAATACCACCACCTATAGTGGAGACCACTGTGACGATTGCCGATAGCAAAGATCGAAAAATACGGGACTATGCTACTTCCGAAGTTGGCGATTTAAGCTCCGGGATTCTAAGACCCAACATTGTTGCAACTCATTTTGAACTCAAGCCGATGATGTTTCAAATGATCCAAGCCATGGGTCAATTTGGAGAATCACCATCTGAGGATCCACACTCGCACTTAAAATCTTTTTTGGAAATGACCGATTCCTTTCAGTTGCAAGGTGTGAGTGATGAAGCATTAAGACTAAGGCTTTTCCCTTTTTCACTGAGGGATAAGGCAAAGTCCTGGCTGAACTCACATGCACCTCACTTGATAACCACTTGGCAAGAACTTGCGGATAAATTTTTGCAAAAATACTTTCCTCCCACGAGGAACGTAAGGTTTCGAAATGATATTATTTTGTTTAGACAAGAAGAAGATGAGGCTGTTTCGGATGCATGGGAATGATTTAAAGATTTACTTCGAAAGTGCCCACATCACGGCATCCCACATTGCATCCAATTGGAAACCTTTTACAATGGTATTTCCAATGCAGCCAAAATCATCTTAGATGCAACAGCCGGTGGAACATTCACGAGTAAATCCTACAATGTAGGATATCAAATATTGGAAAAAGTGTCTAACAACAATACCGAGTGGTCCAATCCAAGAGCAATAGTACCAAAGACCAACACCATCGATTCCGAAGCACTCAAAACCATGAATGCGCAGCTCGTGGCCTTAACCAAATTAGTTTTGAATCAAAATAGAGGCCAAGTCAATTCCGCAACTCATCTCGCCGAAAACTGCTCCCTCTGTGGAGAAGAGCACGTTTTTTACTATTGTCCAGTAAATCCCGAGTCCGTTAATGTTATAGGGACCAACCCGAGGAACAATCCATATTCGCAGACTTATAATCCAGGGTGGAGGAATCACTCAAATTTCTCTTGGGCTGGTAATCCAGGACTCCAACCCCACGGGGCGAGTCATGTCCAGCAAAGACCACACAACCCCCCTGGATTTCAGCAACATCACAGTGGGCAGAACTCACAGAACTTTCACCAAGGACAATCCTCACAACAGTTCCAACCGCGAGGAACTCAAGTCGCTGAGGTTCAACCATCACTTGAATCTATTCTCAAAGGGTTCATGAATCAAACTCAAGCAGCCATTAGGAACATAGAGACTCAAGTAGGACAACAAGCCGTCGAAGTTAAGAATAGACCACTGTTACGTGCGAAATATGTGTTTTAATCGCAGTGGGTTGCAAACTGTCCACAGTGGGAAGTGCAAGTGTACACTGTCCACTATGATCGTCACAGCAAGTAATAGTTGGTAAAATACCAGATTCGTTTCCACAGGGACTGGACAATCAAGACAATATGGTTCTTATGAGCTCCTTTTACAAGTTTCAATTAGAGAGGAAAATAATACTTTGGTTTGGTTTGGTGAAATAGCTACTTTAAACGATTTACAAAAGGTTAAAAAGGAGGAATGTAGGTTGGATTTTCCCTAGATTTTATACCAAATACTCGGTCCTTAGAAGTGATCCTCGTATTCGTGGTGGACATTTTCGCTAGAAAAGGCCGGTTACAAAATACTCGCACCGTTAGATAAAAATCCCATACTCTTAGTACTTGTTGTTTTGTCAATGGTAATCTCTAAATGGACCTTTTCAGGCCTCGATGGAATATGTAGAGATAAATACTCTAAGTGTTTTTAATACACAAATTAGCTTGCCTACTACTCTAGTGGGCAGAGATTAGCTCACTGTGCCGACCTCACTTTCGTAAGTGTCATAAGAATTCTTTCGAATCCCCTAGCATCATTCAAGCTCGTGTCACTGCGTTCTACTCATTTCTAAGTTAAGAACTAGACTTTAGATCCTTGCAAGTGATCGGCTTGTTCGCATCTTTGGGTAAATATCGAGAATGAATGACCAAAACAACAAATATTCTAAGTATAAAGATTACTCAAGCATTTTTAATAAAATCCAGGTACTTCTCCTTCCTACATCCCAAAGGATGTTTAGCCTAACATTTCCGAAGTAAAGAAAACAAAAGATGAAGATTTGCTCATAATAAAACTGATAGTGGATTGAATAGTACTCACAGTGGGGAACGAGAATTCGTCCCTGTCCACTGTGTTTTACGAACTACAATTAACTAGGAAAGGAAATTACAGAAATTAAAGCTAAGTTAATGCAGTAAATAAAAGACTAAAACTAATGTGGTAGATGAGAGAAATTAAAGCTATTCAACTATCTAAGCTTAACCCAAGATGATTGCAAGATTCCAAGATTGTAATAAATGAACCCAAGTGCTCCTTTATATACTAGGAGAAAGAGTTGGGTATTACACAAAAAAAGATGAGTCTTCCAATGGGTAAAAACTGCTGTGTTGTGGCAGAAATCAGCACCTTGTGCAAACCAATTACCTAATGGACCCTTTTCCAAGTCAATCTCCAAGTACATAAAGGAGTACTTGTTGCAATCTTCAATGTAGATGCCATTTTGTACTTCCTCCAGCCATTTCTCTGCTAATGAACCTTCTTCCTCCAGCGAATTAAGTCCCAACTAGTAGTTTCTTTTGTCTTTCTTGATCAGGTCGAATAGTTGGCAGCCGGAGTGGGCACACCAGTGATCACTGCAGGATAAAACGTGAAAAACACCCAAATTCTACCAAATAGTTTATTAAACACTAAAGTTCGCTCCTTTTGCTCATTTTCGAGATTTATACCAAGAATGGGGGTTTTGAGAGGCGGAATGGCTAAATTTGACAGAATAAAATAGGAAATACAAGGAAATAATAACTCTAAAAATAGAGTTATCACAACCTCAAACTTAAACCATTACTTGTCCCCAAGTAATAAAAATAATGCACTTAGAGCTTTTAGGAACTTACCGACTTCTCATCTTGAATGGACGTCGATCTCCCTCCTTGGATACTTCTTTCGATTCTAACACTTTAAAGTTTCACTTTTGTTCTTGACGAAATCTTCCCTTGTTCACAATTGATCAATAGGGCTTTTCTTGGGTTCGAAAGGTTTTGTGGCTTTGAGTGTTTGTCCCAAGGGTTTTGGCTGTTTTTGTGAGAGTGGGCATTCTGATGGTCCAGAAAAGGCACACCATCTTTTTCTGTGGGAGTGGTCACTTTGATGGTCCAGAAAAGGCACACCATCAATTTTTGTTAGTGACACTCCGTTTTTCTTCTGTTTTGTATTTTTATGTTTTTTTTTTGGGGAGGTGGGTACGGCTTACCCACCTCAAACTTAGACTTCACTGTGTCCCCACTGTGGGCAGACTGGAAGTCACTCTGGAAGTCCCCACCTCAAACTTAAAACTGCACAGTGTCCCCACTGTGACTTGAATATTGGGTTCAAAGAGGTGGTTTTTGGTGTTACAAAAATAGGTCGTGTTTGGATGCAAAGATGGCCTAAATCATTTCATAGCGTCAATTTTAAGACTCGTACTTACAAAAGTGACCCTTTTATGTTGGAAACCGAAAGTTGTACCTAGAACTGGAAACGAGATCAAACAAACATGCAAATTCGAAGTGAGTTAGTAACCAAAAGCACCTGCTAAACATAGCAGGGATCCATGCATCATTAACCAAAAGTATTGAAAGCAACAAATTGTGTCAAGAGCCTAGCCATAGGCATCATACAGAAAAATTAAAATTGTTTTGAGAGCATATGGAATGAAACCAAAGTGTTTAAAACAAACCATTACGGCGTTTGGGTTGCCTTTGGTGAACTGTCGGCCGAGTCTTCCTCAAGATCATCCTCGCTTACCACAGTGGGGCAGATCCCCTCTGGAAATTCTGGGATTTGTGCGGCAAGGAGAGGATCGGCAGCCATGTACATTTGGTTCACAACCTCATCACGATCGCGGTTGTACATCCAGACCGATTCAAGGGCGCGGTTGACATGCTTCTGCTCAGCTGCGAGGAGGTCGACTTTGTGCGTGAGTGCTGAAATGGCGTGTAGAATGGCGGTCATCGGGTTGACTATGTTGGTGCTTGCTTCTCCTGTAGTCTTCGGACGCAGTGGGGTACCCTTCTTCTCCACAGTGGGCAAGTCAGTGCCCACTATGTGCTCGTCGGCTATTCGCACGTTGGGCAGTACCTGGGCAGGCTCATTAGACTGGCCTCCTATCTCTCTTCTCATCTTCTTAATGGTCTAAATACTGATGTTTTTCGTGGAAACGATCCACTGGTCCTCTTCAGTTGTGGGCACTCCGGCATCTATTAGCAATTGTGTAATAAGGCAAGGAAGGGGTAGGATTACCTTGGTTCGTGTTCGGGCCTGATGGATGGCACCATGCATAACGATTCCCAGATTGATCTTCTTTCTAGTGAGAACGCAGTAAAGCATGGCACACTTATGCATGGAGAGAGTCGTGTCGTGTGATGTTGGGGCCACAGAGGCCCGAAGGAATTGGAACCATACAGCAGCCTCAGTTGTGAGGGAGCCAGCGTATAGACACCTCCTCTGGCCATCTTTATTCCATGGCCTTCCCTCTATTGCTATTTCTTTTAAAATCAACTCCTCATCAGCCGGAGTCATCTTTGCCAGGAACTGTCCGAAAGCACAAGGTTCCGGGGCTCCTCTACCTAACACTCAATTTATTTGACCTGGAGTATAGTCCACAACCTTTCCTCTAACCTTCATAAACGGTTCTTTGGCTTGGGAGGCCTCAGCAAAAAATTCCCGGACTAATGATGCATTAGCGCGGAGATTGGCAGTGGCAATGGTTGCCCAATCTTGCGCTATTAGTTTATCTTTGATAAAAGGATTGGCTTCTACGAAGTCGGGGTCGAAACCCCTCTCTAAATTCAACTTCCGAGTGCAAATACACTCATAGTGGGCTCTAGCTGCGGGGGAAGTGAACTGCCTCGGAATCCCACTGGGGGCATGAACAGTCCCCACAGTGGACAGATGTGGGTTTTCAGATGGGTTTTGTTCACTCCCCGAATTAGTATCAATAGAAGAAGAACTTAAAGAGGGTTCGATACCCTTACCTTTTCTCGATGCTTTTCTTTTAGGCTTTGCGGATGATGCCTTCTTGGTTACACCAGATCGTGTAACCACTCCCCTGCTCCTCTGGAGTGTTCTGGTCGAGGTTTCCTCACTGTGGGCAGTGGTGTGGACATCCTCCACACTATAAGCATTTTTGTCTTGGGGAGTTTCTACAGTCTGAGTCTGCTCCTTAATCTTTTTCTGCCTTTCTTCGTCGACTCTTTTTCTTTCTTCTTCCTCACGTGCCAATCGCTCGTCTTCTGCTTTTTTCTTTTCTTGCTCGAGAATCCTTGCCTCCTCAGCCTTCTTTCGTTCTTCCTCCTCTACTCGTTTTCTCTCCTCTTCTTCTCTAGCCAATCTTTCGGTTTCTTCCATCTTCAATTTCTCCTCCTCTTCTCGTTTTAATCTTTCCTCTTCCTCTCGGCGCTTTCTCTCGGCTTCTTCCTTCCTTATCTTGATTTCCGCGACCCTTTGGTTGTATTCCTCTCGTAACCTCTGCATTTCCTCATCCTCCTGCAAATCTGTATCATCAAAAGGGGTTTGAACAGAGTCCGAGACCCTTGATGAAGATACGGCTTTTGGACTCTCTGGTTTGGACGAACTTGCGTCTGCAACATTGGAGATGACCGGAGGTTCGCCGGAGATCGATGGGGTTTTATTGAGATCGCCGGTGACGGCCTCCGGTGGTTGGTCTTCGTCGGTTCGGCGGCGGACCGCCGGACGTGTGGGTGCCTCGGAATGAGAGGTTAATCTTTTGCTTCTAGTCATTTTAGGGTTTTGGGATTTGTCTGGTTCGTGAAAAAGAAAGAAGAAGATGAATAGTGTAGGTGGTTTATGGAGAGAGAGAGGTTTTATTTTTGAAAAGGAGGGGTTTTTGGCTTTTGAGAGGGAACAGTTTTTAGGAGAGAGAGAGAGAAGGACAATGATGGTTTCTCTTGGGAATAGGTGGGGGGGAGGACAAGTGGTAGGAAAGGATGACATATGTGTAAGAAAAAGTATGATGTGTGTCAGCCTTGGCCCCCCAAACCGTCTCTTCATAAGTCAGACCGAGAGTGAGGAGCGCAGTGACCAGCCTCTGCCCACTGCGAACCTTTTTGTTCCAAAAAGTGCTAAAATTCTCCTACACACAAAGAAATAAACTACCATGCAGAATTAAAAATACCAAATTTAATAAAAAGACAACAATTAACTGAAATAAAATATTTACAAACAGCATTGACTTTCTCTAACCATAGCGAGGTGGAGAGTGGGCGGGGATGTGGGCACTCTCATGTAGAAAATGCTTTACCCTTTGTCCATTTACTTTAAAGGTCTGACCCGATTGTGGAGACTTCAACTCTACTGTTCCGAAAGGACTCACCTTGACAATGGTGTATGGTCCCGTCCATCTTGATTTTAGTTTACCTGGAAAGAGTTTGAGACGGGAGTTGAACAATAGTACCTGTTGTCCTTCCATGAACTCCCTATGGTTGATCCTTCGATCGTGCCACATCTTGGTCTTCTCTTTATACAACTTTGCGTTCTCATAGGAGTGATATCGCAACTCCTCTAGCTCATGCATTTGTAAACTCCTTTTGATTCCCGCATCATCCTCACTCATGTTAAGCTCTTTAAGGGCCCAAAACGCCTTGTGCTCTAATTCAATCGGTAAATGGCAAGCCTTGCCAAAAACTAATTTAAATGGAGACATTCCTAAAGGAGTTTTATAGGTCGTTCGATAGGCCCAAAGAGCATCATCAAGTTTGGTTGACCAATCTTTTCGGTGCAGTTTAACAACTTTTTCCAAAATCCCTTTGATTTCACGATTTGAAAGTTCGGCCAAACCATTGGTTTGTGGATGGTATGCGGTGGCCACTCTATGATGAATATCATACTTAGCAAGAACCGCGGCCATGATTTTGTTTACAAAATGGGTTCCTTCGTCACCGATTAATGCCCGTGGTGTTCCAAAGCGAGTGAATATATTTTTATGCAAGAACTTCACCACGGTGTTAGCATCATTGGAGTGACAAGCAATGGCTTCTACCCATTTTGAAACGTAGTCTACCGCAACCAAGATATAAAAGTTTTTGTTGGAATTCGGAAAAGGTCCCATAAAATCTATCCCCCAAACATCAAAAAGTTCAACCTCTAAAATGTTGTTAAGAGGCATTTCATTTCTTTGCGATATATTCCCCGTACGTTGACATTGCTCACAATTTTTCACAAATTCATACGAGTCTTTAAAAACAGTGGGCCAAAAGAATCCACTTTGCAAGATTTTTGCAGCGGTACGGTTTCCACCGAAGTGGCCACCGTAGTGGGATGTGTGACAACCATGGAGTATTTGATGTTGCTCACTCCCATGAACACAACGCCTCAATATTTGGTCCGCCCCTATCTTGTACAAGAAAGGATCGTCCCAAACGTATTGTCGTGTGTCGTGTAAAAACTTTTTGAATGGTTGTCCACTCATCCCGTGGGGCTTAAGTCCACTTGCTAAAAAGTTTGCAATATCAGCATACCAAGGAATATTATTTTCACGATGTTGAGCAGATAATAATTGTTCATCGGGAAAAGTTTCTTTTATCGGAGTGGGATCAGGAGTGGGATCAATAGTGCCCACTGTCTTCTCGAGCCTGGACAAATGGTCGGCAACCTGATTGCTTGTTCCTTTTCTGTCGACGATCTCAAGGTCAAATTCTTGCAGCAATAAAACCCATCTAATCAACCGTGGCTTGGAATCAACCTTGTTGATCAAATATTTGATCGCTGCATGATCTGTGTGCACTATGACCTTCGTCCCTATCAAGTATGACCTGAAACGATCAAAAGCAAACACCACCGCACGTAATTCTTTTTCAGTAACAGTGTAATTAATCTGAGCTTCAATCAGTGTTTTACTTGCATAATAAATGGGGTGAAAAACTTTCTTCTTTTTCTGTCCGAGAACAGCCCCCACAGCCCAATCGCTGGCATCACACATCACTTCGAATGGGAGTGACCAGTCAGGAGTGGTCACTATGGGTGCTGTGACTAATTCTTCCTTGATTTTTTCAAAAGCTTCTCGGCATTCTTGGGTAAAAATGAAGTCTTTTTCATGTTGTAACAGGTTACATAGGGGTTTTGTAATTTTCGAAAAATCCTTGATGAACCTCCTATAAAAACCTGCATGACCCAAAAAACTTCGAATACCTTTCACCGTTGTGGGTTCGGGAAGTTGTGCCACTACCTCAAGCTTGGCTTTATCAACTTCCAACCCTCTTTTTGAGACAAGGTGTCCTAAAACAATACCCTCTTCGACCATAAAATGACATTTTTCCCAATTTAAGACTAGGTCGTGGGTCTCACATCTCACTAGGCTTTTCTCTAAATTTCCCAAACAATTGTCAAATGATGTCCCTATCACAGAAAAATCGTCCATAAAAACTTCTATGGTATCTTCTATCATGTCGGGAAAAATGGCCATCATACAACGTTGAAAAGTGGCGGGGGCATTACACAATCCAAATGGCATTCTCCTGAATGCAAAAGTGCCGTAGGGACAAGTAAAGATGGTCTTTTCTTGGTCCTCGGGTGCAATGTGGATTTGATTGTATCCGGAGTATCCATCTAGAAAACAATAAAATTCCTTTCCCGCTAACCTATCAAGCATTTGATCGATGAAAGGTAAGGGAAAGTGGTTTTTCTTAGTGGCCAAGTTGAGTTGTCTATAGTCCATGCATATCCTCCATCCCGTGACAGTCCTAGTGGGAATGAGCTCCTTCTTTTCGTTCTTCACTACAGTCGTCCCTCCCTTTTTAGGGACACATTGGACGAGGCTCACCCAACTACTACTAGCAATGGGATAGATAATACCGGCATCTAACCACTTTAAGACTTCTTTCTTAACTACCTCCTTCATGATGGGGTTCAACCTTCTTTGAGGTTGGACTTTCCCCGGGTGGTCACTCTCCAAGTTAATCTTATGTTGACATAAAGAGGGGCTAATTCCTCTAATGTCCGCTATGGTCCAACCAATTGCCTTCTTATGCTTCATCAATAAATCTATCAGAAGTTGTTCTTATTTCTCGCTAAGTTTTGAAGAGATAATAACGGGAAGCTTATTATCCTTAGCGAGATAAGCATATTTCAAGTGGGAAGGCAATGGTTTAAGCTCTAACTCGGGGGTTGTTCTATTGAAGGGGGTTGAACATCTCTATCCTTAAAGTCCAGAGGTTCAAAGGCTGCTACTATGGCGTTACACTCATCCTCAAAAGTGTCATCACTCTCAGATTCAGAGTGCTCACTCTCACTGCCCACTGTGGGCACTGTTTCAAAATCGTGGATTTCATTAATCAAAATCAAAGCAAAACAGTCCTCGGTATTTATATACTTAAGAGACTTAAAGACATTGAAGGTCACTTCTTGGTCATTAACTCTCATCGTGAGTTCTCCTTTGTGCACATCAATCAAAGTTCGTCCGGTTGCTAGAAACGGACGTCCTAAGATGATTGGGATTTCTTTATCGGCCTCATAATCTAGAACTAGAAAATCGGCGGGGAAGATAAATTTATCCACTTGGACCAAAACGTCTTCTATTTTTCCCTTGGGATAGGCAATGGACCGGTCGGCTAGTTGTAATGTCATGGTTGTGGGTCTAGCCTCTCCAATACCTAACTTCTTAAAAATGGACAGCGGCATCAAATTTATACTAGCTCCCAAATCACAAAGTGCTTGACCTACTTCTTGTCCTCCTATTGTGCATGGAATGGTGAAACTACCCGGGTCTTTCAACTTAGGTGGAATCTTGCTAGTAAGAGGGGTACTACATTCTTCGGTCAAAGCCACAGTCTCAAATTCACCCAACTTCCTCTTTTTGTTCAAAATATCTTTTAAAAACTTAACATAGCTTGGCATTTGCTCCAGAGCTTCTACCAAGGGTATGTTAATATGAAGTTGTTTAAAAATGTCTAAAAAAATTTTAAACTGAACATCGACATTTTTAGGCTTCATTCGGTGAGGAAAAGGTATGCTTCGTGGGTCAATCTGAGTTTGTTGTGGTATTGGCTTTGGAACAGTAGGTATTGGCACAGGTCCAAAAGTGGGAAGGTCAGGGATGTCGGTCCTCACTGTGGGGACCACAGTGACCTGAGGAGTGCCCACTGTGGGAACCACATTGGGTATTTGAGGCGAATCATCAGATTCAAAAACGATATCTTGCAGATCCTTTCCACTCCTTAGTGTTATGGACTTGATATGTTCAGGTCCTTTTCCTATCACCCTAGCGTGTTCGGTATCACTAGGTAACGTTCCTGGTGGTCTATTCTTAACTTCAACGGCTAACTGTCCTACTTGGGTCTCTATATTCCTAATGGCTGCTTGAGTTTGATTCATAAAACCCTTGAGAATTGATTCAAGTGATAGTTGGGTCTCAGCGGGTTGAGTAGATCGTGATTGGTATTGTTGTGAGGATTGGCCTTGGTGAAAGTTTGGTGGGTTCTGCCCACTGTGATGTGAGTTCTGCCCACTGTGATGTTGCTGAAATCCAGGGGGGTTGTGTAGTCTTGATTGGCCATGACTCGCCCTGTGGGGTTGGAGCCCTTGATTTCCAGACCAAGAGAAATTCGGATGGTTCCTCCAACCTGGATTATAGGTTTGCGAAAAAGGATTGTTCCGTGGGTTGGTCCCTATGACATTAACAGATTCGGGATTTGCCGGACAAAAATAAAAAACGTGCTCTTCTCCACAGAGGGAGCAGTTTTCAGGGAGATGTGTTGCGGAATTGACTTGGCCTCTATTTTGATTTAAAACGATTTTGGTCAAGGCCACTAATTGCGCATTCATGGTTTTAAGTGCCTCGGAATCGATGGTGTTGGTCTTTGGCATGGGTGCTCTCGGATTTGACCATTCGGTATTGTTGTTGGACACTTTTTCTAAGATTTGATATCCTTCGTTGTAAGTCATACTCGTAAATGTTCCACCGGCTGTTGCATCTAAGATGATTTTGGCTGCATTGGAAAGACCATTGTAAAAGGTCTCCAATTGGATGCAATGCGGGATGCCATGGCGTGGGCACTTTTGAAGTAATTCTTTAAATCGTTCCCATGCATCCGAAACAGCCTCATCTTCTTCTTGTCTAAACAAAATAATATCATTTCGAAATCTTACATTCCTTGTGGGAGGAAAGTATTTTTGTAAAAATTTATCCGCAAGATCTTGCCAAGTGATTATCGAGTGAGGTGCATGTGCGTTCAGCCAAGACTTCGCCTTATCCCTTAATGAAAAAGGGAAAAGCCTTAGTCTTAATGCCTCATCACTAACACCTTGCAATTGAAAGGAATCGGTCATTTCTAAAAAAGATTTTAAGTGCGAGTGCGGATCCTCAGATGGCGATCCTCCAAATTGACCCATGGCTTGGATCATTTGAAACATCACCGGTTTGAGTTCAAAATGCGTTGTTTCAAGGACGGGCCTTCGAATCCCGGAGCCTAAATCACTAACTCCGGAAGTAGCATAGTCCCGTATTTTTCGATCTTTGCTATCGGCAATCGTGATTGTGGTCTCCACTACAGGTGGCGGTATTGCAGCCATGTTCATAGTGGGGATCACAGGGGGTTGTCGATTTCTGTTTCTGCGTCTTCTTCGAAAAGTTTTCTCTATTTCAAGATCGATTGGTAACAAAGGTTCGTGTTGTTGCCTTGGCATGCAACACGAAAAGCTTAGAAAAACGAGTTACTCGGGCTCGAACAAAAACTAATGTCTTGAGATTTAAAATCACGCCAGTCCCCGGCAACGGCGCCAAAAACTTGTTACATGCGAAATATGTGTTTTAATCGCAGTGGGTTGCAAACTGTCCACAGTGGGAAGTGCAAGTGTACACTGTCCACTATGATCATCACAGCAAGTAATAGTTGGTAAAATACCAGATTCGTTTCCACAGGGACTGGACAATCAAGACAATATGGTTCTTATGAGCTCCTTTTACAAGTTTCAATTAGAGAGGAAAATAATACTTTGGTTTGGTTTGGTGAAATAGCTACTTTAAACGATTTACAAAAGGTTAAAAAGGAGGAATGTAGGTTGGATTTTTCCTAGATTTTATACCAAATACTCGGTCCTTAGAAGTGATCCTCGTATTCGTGGTGGACATTTTCGCTAGAAAATCCCGGTTACAAAATACTCACACCGTTAGATAAAAATCCCATACTCTTAATACTTGTTGTTTTGTCAATGGTAATCTCTAAATGGACCTTTTCAGGCCTCGATGGAATATGTAGAGACAAATACTCGAAGTGTTTTTAATATACAAATTATCTTGCCTACTACTCTAGTGGGCAGAGATTAGCTCACTGTGCCGACCTCACTTTCGTAAGTGTCATAAGAATTCTTTCGAATCCCCTAGCATCATTCAAGCTCGTGTCACTGCGTTCTACTCATTTCTAAGTTAAGAACTACACTTTAGATCCTTGCAAGTGATCGGCTTGTTCGCATCTTTGGGTAAATATCGAGAATGAATGACCAAAACAACAAATATTCTAAGTATAAAGATTACTCAAGCATTTTTAATAAAATCCAGGTACTTCTCCTTCCTACATCCCAAATGATGTTTAGCCTAACATTTCCGAAGTAAAGAAAACAAAAGGTGAAGATTTGCACATAATAAAACTGATAGTGGATTGAATAGTACTCACAGTGGGGAACGAGAATTCGTCCCTGTCCACTGTGTTTTACGAACTACAATTAACTAGGAAAGGAAATTACAGAAATTAAAGCTAAGTTAATGCAGTAAATAAAAGACTAAAACTAATGTGGTAGATGAGAGAAATTAAAGCTATTCAACTATCTAAGCTTAACCCAAGATGATTGCAAGATTCCAAGATTGTAATAAATGAACCCAAGTGCTCATTTATATACTAGGAGAAAGAGTTGGGTATTACACAAAAAAAGATGAGTCTTCCAATGGGTAAAAACTGCTGTGTTGTGGCAGAAATCAGCACCTTGTGCAAACCAATTACCCAATGGACCATTTTCCAAGTCAATCTCCAAGTACATAAAGGAGTACTTGTTGCAATCTTCAATGTAGATGCCATTTTGTACTTCCTCCAGCCATTTCCCTGCTAATGAACCTTCTTCCTCCAGCGAATTAAGTCCCAACTAGTAGTTTCTTTTGTCTTTCTTGATCAGGTCGAATAGTTGGCAGCCGGAGTGGGCACAACAATGATCACTGCAGGATAAAACGTGAAAAACACCCAAATTCTACCAAATAGTTTATTAAACACTAAAGTTCGCTCCTTTTGCTCATTTTCGAGATTTATACCAAGAATGGGGGTTTTGAGAGGCGGAATGGCTAAATTTGACAGAATAAAATAGGAAATACAAGGAAATTATAACTCTAAAAGTAGAGTTATCAACCACCAGGGACGTTACCTAGTGATACCTAACACGCTAAGGTGATAGGAAAAGAGCACGTAAAGTCCATAACACTTAGGAGTGGGAAGGATCTGAAAGATATCAATTTCGAGTCTGATGATTCGCCTCAAAAACCCACTATGATTCCCACAGTGGCCACTCCTCAAGTCACTGTCATTCCCACAGTGAGGACCGATGTCCTTGAGCTTCCCACTTTCGGACCCACATCAAAACCTACTATTCCAAAGCCAACACCACAGCAAACTCAAATTGACCCACGAAATGTACCTTTTCCTGAAAGGATGAAGACTAAAAATGTCGATGTTCAGTTTAAAAAATTCTTAAACATTTTTAAGCAACTTCACATTAACATACCCTTGGTAGAGGCTCTCGAGCAAATGCCAAGCTATGTTAAATTTTTAAAGGATATTTTGAACAAAAAAAGAAAGTTGGGTGAGTTCGAAACTGTGGCTTTGACCGAAGAATGTAGTGCCCTCCTTACTAGCAAGATTCCACCTAAGTTGAAAGACCCGAGTAGTTTAACCATTCCATGCACAATAGGAGGACAAGAAGTAGGTCAAGCACTTTGTGATTTAGGAGCTAGTGTCAACTTGATGCCATTGTCCATTTTTAACAAGTTAGGTATTGGAGAGGCTAGACCCACAACCGTGACATTACAACTAGCCGATCGGTCCATTGCCTACCCCAAGGGAAAAATAGAAGACGTTTTGGTCCAAGTGGATAAATTTATCTTCCCCGCCGATTTTCTAGTTCTAGATTATGAGGCCGATAAAGAAATCCCAATCATCTTAGGGCATCCGTTTCTTGCAACAGGACGTACTTTGATTGATGTGCACAAAGGGGAACTCACTATGAGAGTCAATGACCAAGAGGTAACTTTCAATGTTTTCAAGTCCCTTAAGTACATAGAAACCGAATACTGTTTTGCTTTGAGTTTGATTACTGGAGCCCACAGTCTTGACACAGTGCCCACAGTGGGGAGTGAGAGTGAGCACTCTGACTCTGAGAGTGACGATACTTTTGAGGATGAGTGTAACGAAATGGCAGGAGCCTTTGAACCTCTGGACTTTAAGGATAGAGATGTTCAACCCCCTTCAATTGAACAACCTCCCGAGTTAGAGCTTAAACCATTGCCTTCTCACTTAAAATATGCTTATCTCGCTAAGGATAATAAACTTCCCGTTATTATCTCTTCCAAACTTAGTGAGAAACAAGAACAACTTCTGATCGATTTGTTGATGAAGTATAAGAAGGCAATTGGTTGGACCATAGCGGACATAAGAGGTATTAGCCCCTCCTTATGTCAACATAAGATTAACTTGGAGAGTGACCACCCTGGAAAAGTCCAACCTCAAAGAAGGTTGAACCCCATCATGAAGGAGGTAGTTAAGAAAGAAGTTTTGAAGTGGTTAGACGCCGGTATTATCTATCCCATTGCTAGTAGTAGTTGGGTGAGCCCTGTCCAATGTGTCCCTAAAAAGGGAGGGACGACCGTAGTGAAGAACGAAAAGAACGAGCTCATTCCCACTAGGACTGTCACGGGGTGGAGAATATGCATGGACTATAGACAACTCAACCTAGCCACTAAGAAAGACCATTTTCCCCTACCTTTCATCGACCAAATGCTCGATAGGTTAGCGGGAAAAGAATTCTATTGTTTTCTAGATGGATACTCCGGATACAACCAAATCCATATCGCACCCGAGGACCAAGAAAAGACCACCTTTACTTGTCCCTACGGCACTTTTGCATTCCGGAGGATGCCATTTGGATTGTGTAATGCCCCAGCCACTTTCCAACGTTGTATCATGGCCATTTTCACCGACATGATAGAAGACACCATAGAAGTTTTTATGGATGACTTTTCTGTGATAGGGACATCGTTTGACAACTGCCTGGGAAATTTGGAGAAAAGCCTAGTGAGATGTGAGACCCACGACCTTATTTTAAATTGGGAAAAATGTCATTTTATGGTCGAAGAAGGTATTGTCCTAGGTCACCTTGTTTAAAAAAAGAAGGTTGGAAGTTGACAAAGCCAAGCTTGAGGTAGTGGCACAACTTCCCGAACCCACAACGGTAAAAGGCATTCGAAGTTTTTTGGGTCACGCCGGATTCTATAGGAGGTTCATCAAAGATTTTTCAAAAATAACAAAACCCCTATGTCTCTTGCTGCAACATGAAAAAGAATTCAATTTTACCCAAGAATGGCGTGATTCTTTTGAAACAATCAAGAAAGCCTTAGTTACTGCACCCATAGTGACCACACCTGACTGGTCACTCCAATTCGAAGTAATGTGTGACGCCAGCGAGTGGGCTGTGGGGGCTGTTCTCGGGCAAAGGAAGAACAAAATCTTTCACCCTATTTATTATGCAAGTAAAACACTGATTGAAGCTCAGATTAACTATACTGTCATTGAAAAAGAATTACTTGCAGTGGTATTTGCTTTTGATCGTTTCAGGTCGTACTTGATAGGGACGAAGGTCATCGTGCACTGATAACTCTATTTTTAGAGTTATTATTTCCATTTATTTTCCACTTTATTTTGTCAATTTTAGCCATTTCACTTCTAAAAACCCCCATTCTTGGTATGATTTACGAAAACGAGCAAAAGGAGTGAACCATGGTCTTTAATAAATTATTTGGGGAAGTTTTGGGTGTTTTCACGATTTTTCATCCGCAGTGACGTATACAGTGCCCACTCCGGTTCCCCACTCTTCGAGCTGGTCAAAAAGAAATCAAAAAGAAACTTTTAGTTGGGATCTAATTTTCTGGAGGAGGAAGGTTCAATGACAGAGAAGCTGAGATTTGGCTGTTACAAGTGTTCCTCAAGGCTTCACATCATGATTGTACCTTTGTACTTGCAAAAGTTGACTTCTAATGGACCATTGGGTAAAAAGGGCTATACATGGAGGATTGAAGTTTTATCCTTTGAGCTGATTTCTGCATCTCCCTGCAGTCCTTGCACCTTGGAAAACCCTTTTTGTGTAAAGACCAACACCTCCTTCTTAGTATAAAAAGGGGTGTTGGGTCTCATTTATTACATCCATCTATCTTGCAATTTATCTAGCATTTCCTTAAGTTGTAAGCTTTCATTTACTGCAGTAACTTAGCATTTAATTTCAGTAATTTATTTTCTGTTGTAGTTCGAAATACACAGTGCAGGGACGACTTCTCGTTCCCCACTGTGAGCAGTTAATGCAAATCACTTTCAGTTTTATTATGTGCAATTCTTCATCTTTTGTTTTCTTTACTTCGGAAATGTTAGGCTAAACATCCTTTGGGATGTAGGAAGGAGAAGTACCTGGATTTTATCAAAAATGCTTGAGTAATCTTTATACTTAGAATATTTGTTGTTTTGGTCTTTCATTCTCGATATTTACCCAAGGATGCGAACAAGCTGATCACTTGCAAGGATCTAAAGTCTAGTTCTTAACTTAGAAATAAGTAGAGCGCAGTGACACGAGCTTGAATGATGCTAGGGGATTCGAAAGAATTCTTTTGACACTTACGAAAGTGAGGTCGGCACAGTGAGCTAATCTCTGCCCACTGGAGTAGTAGGCAAGCTAATTTGTGTATTAAAAACACTTAGAGTATTTGTCTCTACACATTCCATCGAGGCCTGAAAAGGTCCATTTAGAGATTACCATTGACAAAACAACAAGTACTAAGAGTATGGGATTTTTATCTAACGGTGTGAGTATTTTGTAACCGGGCTTTTCTAGCGAAAATGTCCACCACGAATACGAGGATCACTCTAAGGACCGAGTATTTGAGATAAATTTTAGGGAAAATCCAACCTACATTCCTCCTTTTTAGCATTTAGTAAATCGTTTCAAGTAGCTATTTTACCAAACCAAACCAAAGTATTATTTTCCTCTCTAGTTGAAACTTGTAAAAGGAGCTCATGAGAACCGTATTGTCTTGATTGTCCAGTCTCTGTGGATTCGATTCTGGTATTTTACCAACTATTACTTGCTGTGACGATCATAGTGGACAGTGTACACTTGCACTTCCCACTGTGGACAGTTTGCAACCCACTGCGATTAAAACACACATTTCGCACGTACCAAGTTTTTGGCGCCGCTGCCGGGGACTGGCGTGATTTTAAATCTCAAGACATTAGTTTTTGTTCGAGCCCGAGTAACTAGTTTTTCTAAGCTGTTCGTATTGTATGCCACGGCGACAACTCGAACATTTGGTTCCAATAGATCTCGAAATAGAAAAAACGTTGCGAAAAACACGAAGAAAAAAGAAAACAAATCGACAACCTCCTGTGATCCCCACTGTGAACATGGCTGCAGTACCGCCACCTATAGTGGAGACCACAATCACGATTGCCGATAACAAAGATCGAAAAATACGGGACTATGCTACTTCCGGAGTTGGTGATTTAAGCTCCGGAATTTTGAGACCCAATATTGTTGCAACGCATTTTGAACTCAAACCGGTGATGTTTCAAATGATCCAAGCCATGGGTCAATTTGGAGGATCGCCATCTGAGGATCCACACTCGCACTTAAAATCTTTTTTAGAAATGACCGATTCCTTTCAATTGCAAGGTGTTAGTGATGAGGCATTAAGACTAAGGCTTTTCCCTTTTTCATTAAGGGACAAAGCAAAATCTTGGCTGAACGCACATGCACCTCACTCGATAACCACTTGGCAAGAGCTTGCCGATAGATTTTTGCAAAAATACTTTCCTCCAACAAGGAATGTTAGATTTCGAAATGATATAATTTTATTTAGGCAAGAGGAAGATGAGGCTGTTTCGGATGCATGGGAACGATTTAAAGATTTACTTCGAAAGTGCCCACATCATGGCATCCCACATTGCATCCAATTGGAGACCTTTTACAATGGTCTTTCCAATGCAGCCAAAATCATCTTAGATGCAACAGCCGGTGGAACATTTACGAGTATGACTTACAACGAAGGATATCAAATCTTAGAAAAAGTGTCCAACAACAATACCGAATGGTCAAATCCGAGAGCACCCATGTCTAAGACCAACACCATAGATTCCGAAGCACTCAAAACCATGAATGCACAATTAGTGGCCTTGACAAAAATCGTTTTAAATCAAAATCGAGGCCAAGTCAATTCCGCAACCCATCTCGCTGATAACTGCTCCCTTTGTGGAGAGGAGCATGTTTTCGACTATTGTCCAGCAAACCCCGAATCTGTTAATGTCATAGGGACCAACCAAAGGAACAACCCTTATTCGCAGACTTATAATCCAGGTTGGAGAAATCATCCGAATTTCTCTTGGTCCAGTAATCAAGGACTCCAACCCCAAGGACCGAGTCACATCCAGCAAAGACCATACAATCCCCCGGGATTTCAGCAACATCACAGTGGGCAATCCCCACATCACAGTGGGCAGTCCCCACAACCATACCAACCACGATCCAACCAACCAGCTGAGGCTCAACAATCGATCGAGTCGATTCTCAAAGGTTTTATGAATCAAACCCAAGCAGCCATTAGGAATATAGAGACCCAAGTAGGACAGCTAGCCGTTGAAGTTAAGAATAGACCACCAGGAACGTTACCGAGTGATACCGAGCAAGCTAGAGTGATAGGAAAAGGACCAGAACATGTCAAGTCCATAACTTTAAGGAGTGGAAAGGATTTGAAAAATATCATTTTTGAATCTGATGATTCGCCTCAAAAACCCACTGTGAGCACCACAGTGGGCACTCCTCAAGTCACTGTGATCCCCACAGTGGGGACCGACATCCCTGACCTTCCCACTTTTGGACCTGTCCCAAAGACTACTGTTCCAAAGCCAATACCACAGCAAACTCAGATTGACCCACGAAACATTCCATTTCCTCAAAGAATGAAGCCTAAAAATGTCGATGTTCAGTTTAAAAAATTCTTAGACATTTTTAAGCAACTTCACATTAACATACCCTTGGTAGAAGCTCTCGAGCAGATGCCAAGCTATGTTAAATTCTTAAAAGATATTTTGAACAAAAAGAGGAAATTGGGTGAATTTGAAACTGTGGCTTTGACCGAAGAATGTAGTGCCCTCCTTACAAGCAAGATTCCACCTAAGTTGAAAGACCCGGGTAGTTTCACCATTCCATGCATTATAGGAGGACAAGAAGTAGGCCAAGCACTCTGCGATTTAGGAGCTAGTGTCAACTTGATGCCTTTGTCCATTTTTAACAAGTTAGGGATTGGAGAGGCTAGACCCACAACCGTGACATTACAACTAGCCGACCGATCCATTGCCTATCCCAAGGGAAAAATAGAAGACGTTTTGGTCCAAGTGGATAAATTTATCTTCCCCGCCGATTTTCTTGTTTTAGATTATGAGGCCGATAAAGAAATCCCAATCATCTTAGGACGTCCGTTTCTTGCAACCGGACGTACTTTGATCGATGTGCACAAAGGAGAACTCACGATGCGAGTTAATGACCAAGAGGTAACTTTTAATGTTTTCAAATCTCTCAAATATATAGACACTGAAGATTGTTTTGCCTTAAGTTCGATTTATGAAACCCACAATTTTGGCAATTTGCCCACAGTGGGGAGTACAGTTCCCACAGTGGGGATTGACAGTGAGCACTCTGAATCAGAAAGTAATGACACTTTTAAGGATGAGTGTAACGAAATGGTTGCAGCTTTTGAACCTCTGGACTTCAAAGATAGAGATGTTCAATCCCCTTCAATAGAACAACCTCCCGAGTTAGAGCTTAAACCATTGCCTTCCCATTTAAAGTATGCTTATCTCGCTAAGGATAATAAACTTCCCGTCATTATCTCTTCCAAACTTAGTGAGAAACAAGAACAACTTCTAATTGATTTGTTGATAAAGCATAAGGGAGCAATTGGTTGGACCATAGCGGACATTCGAGGGATTAGCCCCTCTTTATGTCAACATAAGATTAACTTGGAGAGTGACCACCCGGGGAAAGTCCAACCCCAAAGAAGGTTGAACCCCATCATGAAGGAGGTAGTTAAGAAAGAAGTCTTGAAATGGTTAGATGCCGGTATTATCTATCCCATTGCCAGTAGTAGTTGGGTGAGCCCCGTTCAATGTGTTCCTAAAAAGGGAGGAACAACAGTGGTCAGAAATGAAAAGAACGAACTCATTCCAACTAGGACTGTTACGGGATGGAGAATATGCATGGACTATAGGCAACTGAATCTAGCAACAAAGAAAGACCATTTCCCGTTACCTTTTATTGATCAAATGCTTGATAGATTAGCGGGAAAGGAATTTTATTGTTTTCTAGATGGATACTCCGGATATAACCAAATCCACATCGCACCCGAGGACCAAGAAAAGACCACCTTTACTTGTCCATATGGTACTTTTGCATTCCGGAGAATGCCTTTTGGTTTATGTAATGCTCCCGCTACTTTTCAACGCTGTATGATGGCCATTTTTACTGATATGATAGAAGATACCATAGAAGTTTTTATGGACGATTTTTCTGTGATCGGCACATCATTTGATAACTGTTTGAGGAATCTAGAAAAAAGTTTGGTGAGATGTGAAACCCACGACCTTATTCTAAATTGGGAAAAATGTCATTTCATGGTCGAAGAGGGCATCGTTTTGGGTCATCTTGTGTCGAAAAAGGGTTTGGAAGTTGATAAAGCAAAACTAGAAGTAATCTCCCAACTTCCCGAGCCCACAACGGTAAAAGGCATTCGCAGTTTTTTAGGTCACGCAGGTTTCTATAGGAGGTTCATAAAAGATTTTTCCAAAATAACTAAACCCCTATGTAACCTGCTGCAACATGAAAGAGAGTTTGTTTTTACCAAAGAATGTAGAAACGCATTTGAAATAATCAAAAATGCCTTAGTTACTGCACCCATAGTGACCACTCCTGACTGGTCACTCCCATTTGAAGTCATGTGTGACGCCAGCGATTGGGCTATAGGTGCAGTACTAGGCCAACGAAAAGATAAGATTTTTCATCCAATATACTATGCAAGCAAGACTTTGATCGAGGCTCAAATCAACTACACTGTAACCGAAAAAGAACTACTTGCAGTAGTTTTTGCTTTTGATCGTTTCAGGTCTTACTTAATTGGAGCAAAGGTCATAGTACACACCGATCACGCAGCCATCAAATATTTGATCAACAAGGCTGACTCTAAACCGAGGTTGATCAGATGGGTGCTGTTGCTGCAGGAATTTGACCTCCAGATCGTCGACAGAAAAGGAACGAGCAATCAGGTTGCCGATCATCTGTCCAGGCTCGAGAAGACAGTGGGCACTGTTGACCCCACTCCTGACCCCACTCCGGTAAAAGAAACTTTTCCCGATGAACAATTATTATCTGCGCAACATCATAATGAAACTCCTTGGTATGCTGATATTGCAAACTTTTTAGCAAGTGGACTTAAGCCCCACGGGATGAGTGGACAACCATTCAAGAAATTTTTACACGACACACGACAATACGTTTGGGACGATCCCTTCTTGTACAAGATAGGGGCGGACCAAATATTGAGGCGTTGTGTCCATGGGAGTGAACAACATCAAATACTCCATGGTTGTCACACATCCCACTACGGTGGCCACTTCGGTGGAAACCGTACCGCAGCAAAAATTTTGCAAAGTGGATTCTTTTGGCCCACTGTTTTTAAAGACTCATTTAAATTCGTGAAAAATTGTGAGCAATGTCAACGTACGGGGAATATATCACAAAGAAATGAAATGCCTCTTAACAACATTCTAGAGGTCGAACTTTTTGATGTATGGGGGATAGATTTTATGGGACCTTTTCCAAATTCCAACAATAACTTTTACATCTTGGTTGCGGTAGATTATGTTTCAAAATGGGTAGAAGCCATTGCTTGTCACTCCAATGATGCTAACACTGTGGTGAAGTTCTTACACAAAAATATATTCACTCGCTTCGGAACACCACGAGCATTAATTAGTGACGAAGGCACCCATTTTATAAACAAAGTCATGGCCTCGGTTCTTGCTAAATATGATATTCATCATAGAGTGGCCACCGCATACCACCCACAAACCAATGGGTTGGCCGAGCTTTCAAATCGTGAGATCAAGGGAATTTTGGAAAAAGTTGTTAAGCCACACCGTAAAGATTGGTCAATCAAACTCGATGATGCTCTTTGGGCCTATCGAACAGCCTATAAAACTCCTCTGGGAATGTCTCCATTCAAATTAGTTTTTGGCAAAGCTTGCCATTTACCGATTGAATTAGAGCACAAGGCGTTCTGGGCCCTTAAAGAGCTTAACATGAGTGAGGATGCCGCGGGAATCAAAAGGAGTCTGCAAATACATGAGCTAGAGGAGTTGCGATATCACTCCTATGAGAATGCAAAGTTGTACAAGGAAAAGACCAAGATGTGGCACGATCGTCGAATCAACCATAGGGAGTTCATGGAAGGACAACAGGTACTATTGTTCAATTCCCGTCTCAAACTCTTTCCAGGTAAACTTAAATCAAGATGGACGGGACCATACACCATTGTCAAGGTGAGTCCTTTCGGAACAGTGGAGTTGAAATCCCCACAATCGGGTCAAACCTTTAAAGTCAATGGGCAAAGGGTAAAGCATTTTTTGCATGAAAGTGCCCACATCCCTGCCCACTCTCCACCTCGCTATGGTTAGAGAAATTCACCACTGTTTGTAAATAATTTATTTCAATATTGTTGTCTTTTTTTTTAGTATTTTTAATTCTGCATGGTAGTTTATTTCGATGTGTGTAGGAGCATTTTAGCACTTTTTGGAACAAAGAGGTTCGCAGTGGGCAAGGATTGGTCATTGCGCTCCTCACTCTCGGTCTGGCATAGGAAAAGACGGTTTGGGAGGGACCCACGGCTGACGCACATCATGCTTTTTCTTACAAACATCAACTTTTCCTGCCACTTGTCAAAAGCCCACCTATTCCCAAGATAAACCATCATTATCTTTTTCTCTCTCTACTAACCGTCCCCAATCAACTCAAAAACCATCACCCTCAAATCAGATTTTTACTTTAACTTCCCTAAACACACCAAGTTTCTTCATCTTCTCCATTTCTCTCTCAAAGAAAACCCACAAACCTAAAACCCTTCCTAAAACCCTTGAAAAAAAAAATGGCGAGAAGCAAAAGATTGAACATCCGGCACGATGCACCCACACGAGCAGCCGTACGCCGTCGTCTCGCAGAAGAAAACCCGCCGGAAACTGTCACCGGCGATCTAAATGAACCACCACCTATTTCCAGTGACAACCCCATATTTTCCGACGATAACCCCATAACATCCGGCGTACCTGATGCGGATTCTTCTCAAATCTCCGACACTAGTGTCACCCACTTCGAAACCGAGGCATTGCTGGCCGAAGAAGAAGAGAAGCGATTGGCAGAGGAGTTTGAGAGGCGAATGTCGGTCATTCGAAAGCGAAAGGAAGAGGTTGAGAGGAGACGACGAGAAGAAGAAGAAAAGCGCAGAAAAGAAGAAGCAAGATTGAAGGCTGAACAAGCAAAGATCTTAGAGGAAGAAAGGAAAAAGGCGGAGGGAGAGATTTTTACTGAGGAACAAGAACTGCTGAGGAAAGTAAATTCTGATTATGAAGAGGAATACAGAAAGCTTGGGGATAGTATTGAGCAGAGCAGAGTGGGGAAGACTGCCCACAAGGGGGAGAGTCCTGTTCTACGAGCATTAAAGAAGAGGGGAGTGGTCACCAGGTCTACGGTGACCACGACACCGAGGAAATCAGCAAAAAGATCATCAAAAAAAGGTACTACATTCGAACCTGCTTTAAGTGCTTCTTCTGTTGAAGTTGACATTGGGGATGATCAAGTTCAAACCCTACACCCACATCACTCAACAGTGGGCACTGCTCATGCACCCAGTGGTGTGCCTAGGCAGTTCACCTCTTCAGAGGTGGCTGCCCACTACGAGTGCATCGCAGCCCAGAAGGTAAGGTTGGAAAGGGGTTTTGACCCCGAGTTTGTTGAAGCAAACTCATTTGTAAAAGATAGGATCATCGCGCAAGACTGGTCGATTTTGGCCGAGGCCAATCGACGCGCTAATGCCTCGTTGGTCCGAGAATTTAATGCCGAAGCCTCTCAATCAAAGGACCCCATTGTGGTAGTTAGAGGAAGGAAAGTATGTTATAATCCAGGAGCAATCAACCGAGTGTTAGGAAGGCGTGGCCCAAATGAGTGTGAGTTTACAAAGTTTTTGAAGAAAATGACCCCCGAGGATGAGGACCGTATTTTGAAAGAAATAGCTGTCGAAGGAAAGCCATGGAACAAGGATGGTCGAAGACGTTGTCTAAACGCTAGCTCCCTCGTCACCGAGGCCGCTGTTTGGTTTCAATTTCTTCGGGCCTCTTTATCTCCGACATCACACGATACCACCTTGTCCATGCACAAGTGTACCCTCTTGTACTGTCTGCTCACAGGAATGAAGATAAATGTTGGGATAGTCATGCACGCTGCCATCGATCAAGCTAAGACCCGAAAGAAGGTTGTGTTGCCCCTCCCTTGCCTTATCACGTTACTAATGATAGACGCAGGTGTACCCTCCGCTGTGGAGGATCAGTGGTTCGACTCAACAAGCAACATTAGTGTGCAGACCATTCGCAAGATGGGAAGGCATATCAACACTCCTCCACATGAACATGAAGAAGAGATTCCCACAGTGGGGACTGTCCGGCCCACTGTGATCATCGCTGAGGAGCATGATGTGCGGACTGCGGATACATCGAGGCGTCAGACTGAGGCAGGTTCGTCCAGCAACCAAATGGGAGAGATTTTGGCAGCTTTGAAGAAGCTCACATACAGGATCGAGTTGCTGGAAAGTGAGCAGCGATATCAGAACCGGGCCACACAGAAATTTTGGATGTATACAAGAGAACGGGATGAGGTGACGGGCCTGATGATGAAAGAGGCCAACCCAATGCTAGCTGCTCAGCTCCCAGATTTTCCTGAGGATATTTGCCCAACCAATGCCAGTGATGACGAGTTTGAAGAGGATGACGCCGCCAGTTCACCAGATGCCACCCCGACCCGTTGAATGGTTTGTTAAAACTTTGGTTCCACTCTTTTGCTCTCAAAAACAATTTTAAATTTCGGTTTGTTTTATATTTTGTGCCTTTGGCTAGGCTTTTGACACTTTGCTGAATTCTTATTTTGGTTCGTAATGCATGAAATCCTATCGCTCGGTAGGTACTTTTGGGTACTAACGTATTTGTTGTTTGAATGCTTGTTTGATCTCGTTCCATTTCAAGGTACAACTTTCGGCTTCCAACTTAAAAAGGTCCCTTTTGTAAGTACGAATCTCAACTTGATACCATGAAATGATACAGGCCATTTTTCGCATCCAAACACGATCCTTTTTGTACCCCAAACCACCACCTTTGTTCATTAATTCAATGTCACAGTGGGGACACTGTGAGATTTTAAGTTTGAGGTGGGAACTTCCAGAGTGACCTCCAGTTTGCTCACAGTGAGGACACTGTGAAGTCCAAGTTTGAGGTGGGTAAGCCGTACCCCCCTCCCAAAAAAAAAAAAAAAAAAAAAGAGAAAACACAAAAATACAAAAACAGAAGAAAATCGGAGTAGCACTAACAAAATTGATGGTGTGCCTTTTCTGGACCATCAAAGTGCTCACTCCCAGAAAACGATGGTGTGCCTATTCTGGACCATCAGAATACCCACCCTCACAAAAATAGCCATACTCATTATACCCAAATAAAGCCTGAAAGTGTACGTTCTTATCATAGCAAAATACTAAACACCCACTTCTTGAAATAAAAATCTCAAAGCGAGATCTTCGGTCCATGTTTGGAAATTCTTGTCAAAACCCTTGGGAAAAGATTCAAAGCCATAAACCCTTCAAACCCAAGAAAGCCCTATTGATCAAAAGGTAAACAAGGGAAAGGTTTCGGCAAACACAAAAGTGAAATTTTCATGTTTCGGACCGAAGGAAGTATCGGAGGAAGGAGATCAAACGCTCATTCAAGTCAAGAAGTATGTAAGTCCCTCAAAGTTTCAAATGCATTGTTTTTCATTTTATTTCTTTCTTTTTATTACTTGGGGACAAGTAATGATTTAAGTTTGAGGTTGTGATAACTCTATTTTTAGAGTTATTATTTCCATTTATTTTCCACTTTATTTTGTCAATTTTAGCCATTTCACTTCTAAAAACCCCCATTCTTGGTATGATTTACGAAAACGAGCAAAAGGAGTGAACCATGGTCTTTAATAAATTATTTGGGGAAGTTTTGGGTGTTTTCACGATTTTTCATCCGCAGTGACGTATACAGTGCCCACTCCGGTTCCCCACTCTTCGAGCTGGTCAAAAAGAAATCAAAAAGAAACTTTTAGTTGGGATCTAATTTTCTGGAGGAGGAAGGTTCAATGACAGAGAAGCTGAGATTTGGCTGTTACAAGTGTTCCTCAAGGCTTCACATCATGATTGTACCTTTGTACTTGCAAAAGTTGACTTCTAATGGACCATTGGGTAAAAAGGGCTATACATGGAGGATTGAAGTTTTATCCTTTGAGCTGATTTCTGCATCTCCCTGCAGTCCTTGCACCTTGGAAAACCCTTTTTGTGTAAAGACCAACACCTCCTTCTTAGTATAAAAAGGGGTGTTGGGTCTCATTTATTACATCCATCTATCTTGCAATTTATCTAGCATTTCCTTAAGTTGTAAGCTTTCATTTACTGCAGTAACTTAGCATTTAATTTCAGTAATTTATTTTCTGTTGTAGTTCGAAATACACAGTGCAGGGACGACTTCTCGTTCCCCACTGTGAGCAGTTAATGCAAATCACTTTCAGTTTTATTATGTGCAATTCTTCATCTTTTGTTTTCTTTACTTCGGAAATGTTAGGCTAAACATCCTTTGGGATGTAGGAAGGAGAAGTACCTGGATTTTATCAAAAATGCTTGAGTAATCTTTATACTTAGAATATTTGTTGTTTTGGTCTTTCATTCTCGATATTTACCCAAGGATGCGAACAAGCTGATCACTTGCAAGGATCTAAAGTCTAGTTCTTAACTTAGAAATAAGTAGAGCGCAGTGACACGAGCTTGAATGATGCTAGGGGATTCGAAAGAATTCTTTTGACACTTACGAAAGTGAGGTCGGCACAGTGAGCTAATCTCTGCCCACTGGAGTAGTAGGCAAGCTAATTTGTGTATTAAAAACACTTAGAGTATTTGTCTCTACACATTCCATCGAGGCCTGAAAAGGTCCATTTAGAGATTACCATTGACAAAACAACAAGTACTAAGAGTATGGGATTTTTATCTAACGGTGTGAGTATTTTGTAACCGGGCTTTTCTAGCGAAAATGTCCACCACGAATACGAGGATCACTCTAAGGACCGAGTATTTGAGATAAATTTTAGGGAAAATCCAAC
Organism: Saussurea involucrata; assembly: GCA_033807775.1. Classification (NCBI taxonomy): domain Eukaryota; kingdom Viridiplantae; phylum Streptophyta; class Magnoliopsida; order Asterales; family Asteraceae; genus Saussurea; species Saussurea involucrata. The sequence continues at coordinate 218,807,837 of CM066321.1, read as the reverse complement.
CTACATTCCTCCTTTTTAGCATTTAGTAAATCGTTTCAAGTAGCTATTTTACCAAACCAAACCAAAGTATTATTTTCCTCTCTAGTTGAAACTTGTAAAAGGAGCTCATGAGAACCGTATTGTCTTGATTGTCCAGTCTCTGTGGATTCGATTCTGGTATTTTACCAACTATTACTTGCTGTGACGATCATAGTGGACAGTGTACACTTGCACTTCCCACTGTGGACAGTTTGCAACCCACTGCGATTAAAACACACATTTCGCACGTACCATGCACACTAATCATGCAGCGATAAAATACTTGATCAACAAGGCTGATTCCAAGCCACGTTTGATTCGATGGGTTTTATTGTTGCAAGAATTCAACCTCGAGATCGTTGACAGAAAAGGAACAAGCAATCAGATAGCAGACCATCTGTCCAGACTCGAGAAGATAGTGACCACTGTAGATCCCACTCCTGTCCAGGAAAATTTTCCCGATGAACAGTTGTTAGCAGTTCAACATCAAGACAAAAATATTCCTTGGTATGCTGACATTGCGAACTATTTAGCATGCGGACTAAAACCCCACGGGATGAGTGGACAACCATTTAAAAAGTTTTTACATGATACACGACAATATGTTTGGGACGACCCTTTCTTATATAAGATAGGGATGGACCAAATATTGAGGCGTTGTGTCCACAGGAGTGAGCAACACCAAATACTCCATGGTTGTCACACATCCCACTATGGTGGCCACTTTGGTGGAAACCGCACTGCTGCAAAAATCTTGCAAAGTGGGTTCTTTTGGCCCACTGTGTTTAAGGACTCTTACGAATTTGTGAAAAATTGTGAGCAATGCCAACGCACCGGGAATATTTCGCAAAGGAACGAGATGCCTCTTAACAACATTCTAGAGGTAGAACTTTTTGATGTTTGGGGGATTGATTTCATGGGACCCTTTCCAAATTCAAACAATAATTTTTATATCTTGGTTGCGGTTGACTATGTTTCGAAGTGAGTGGAAGCCGTTGCATGTCACTCTAATGATGCCAACACCGTGGTGAAATTTTTGCATAAAAATATTTTTACTAGATTTGGAACACCACGGGCATTGATTAGTGACGAAGGCTCCCATTTTGTGAACAAAGTCATGAGCTCGGTCCTTGCCAAGTATGATATACATCATAGAGTAGCCACCGCATACCACCCGCAAACCAACGGTTTAGCCGAACTTTCAAACCGTGAGATTACAGGTATTTTGGAGAAGGTCGTTAAACCACATCGTAAAGATTGGTCAACCAAACTTGATGACACTCTTTGGGCCTATCGTACGGCCTATAAAACTCCCTTGGGAATGTTTCCATTTAAATTAGTTTTTGGCAAGGCTTGCCATTTACCGATTGAATTGGAGCACAAGGCGTTTTGGGCCCTTAAAGAGCTTAACATGAGTGAGGATGCTGTGGGAATTAAGAGAAGTTTGCAAATGCATGAACTAGAGGAGTTGCGATATCACTCATATGAGAATGCAAAGTTGTACAAAGAAAAGACCAAGATGTGGCATGATCGAAGAATCAACCATAGGGAGTTCTTTGAAGGCCAACAGGTATTATTGTTCAACTCCCGTCTTAAACTCTTTCCAGGTAAACTAAAATCACGATGGACAGGACCATACACCATTGTCAAAGTAAGTCCTTTTGGAACAGTGGAGTTGAAGTCCCCACAGTCGGGTCAAACGTTTAAAGAATAACAGCCCAACAATTTTAAACATGCAATTCATATAATTAAAACATCCCAAAATCGCGTCTCAAAATTTCTTACATAACACCCAAAATTTGGTTGGCGGAACAACCTTCACAACTGAGAAATAAACTAAAACGAACTATAGTGTCACTATACTATCAGGCCTCCTTGCTAACACCATGCTCACATGCCCGAGCCTTTCATTACCTGCTTTCCTGAAAAGGTTTTAATTTGAAAATGCGAGGGTTAGACCATGAGGTCTAGTGAGTCCCTCTTAACAGTTATCAAAGCATTTAAAACAGTTTATCATTTCCAGAATATATCATTCATGAATTTGTCCATATAAAATCGTTCACGGATAAACGTCCGCCCCTTGTAAATTGGCACCCTGAAGTCACCCTAAGGTGACAACGAGTCAGTCTCATGCTGCCTTACAGGGTCACACCTCCCTTGGCATAAACGGGACACACCCCCCGGCACGAGCTGGCGGAACACACCCCCCGACTTAGCCGATTTACGTCAAAACCAATGTATGCATACATCCCACATAGAAAACTTTAAACAACTTTCATGCAGATAAAACGTTTATAAAAATAAACATGGCATTACTCATCATGTCTTGCTTTAGAAAACGCATTTAAAAGCCACACATTTTAGTTAGAAAACTCACTTGGTACGTTACTTGTTTTTCCCTACTCTGCCCCTTACTTCCAAACTGTCTACCTGAACAAGGGGTAAAAATGTATAAGCTGACTAGACAACTGTCCGGGTACTTCTCACCGGATACACACTTTTCCGGACGGCTTACCGGGTAAGCATAACTGTCCGGATACCGCCTCTTTTCCGGACACAACTCTTTTCCGGACAACAAACTTTTCCGGGCAACTATCCGGGAACTAATACGTTCGGACACTACCGAAATGTTTACCGGACACTCACCCGGTAACATTCATCCTATGCTGTTTTCCGGATACAGCGCTGGTCGATAATTGGGGCTGAAAATCCTATTACATGCCTCTTATTCCTCAAGATAAACCAATAAATTATCACTAAATGTTCTGTACTCAAATTCGCATCAGTTTTTAACAACAAAACACAATAAAAGATGTTTAAATCTCTCTATTTGCCTCCAAGGACTTAGAATAAGCTAAAAGCCCACAAAACTCAGAAATCAAAGGATTAATCTTAAAAGAAGTTATGGCTTAGAGGTTACCTTAGAGATTACTAGCTGCACATGAATTTCAATCCTTCTCTTCTTTCTAAAATGGAGGCTTGAAGGCTCTTCTCCTCCAATGCACAAAACCCTCCAAAAGCTCTCTTCTCTTTTCTCTCTAAAGACCCAGCCGCCAACAACATTAAAATCAGGAAGAATGGAATGTTCTTCTAGGGTATCATTCCCTCTTATACCCTACCTCAATTTTACCACAAGGCCCCTCAACTTCCACTTTCATTAAGACTTCACAAAAATGCTTAAAACTTCTCAAAAATGATTCGGGTCGTTACAACACCCCCCCCCTCAAAAGAATTCCGTCCCCGGAATTCCATTTTCAAACTGGTAAGGGTATCTGGACTTCATCTCAGACTCCACTTCCCACGTTGTTTCTCGTCCTTTGTGATACTTCCACTGAACTTTCACCAAACGAACTTCCTTGTTCCTCATCTTTCGTACTTACTGTCTACGATATCGATTGGCTCTTCCTCGAACATCAGTTTCTCGTCAATACTTACATCTTCTAACGGAATGGCCACATCAGTTTCGGCCAAACACTTCTTCAGGTTTGACACATGAATCGTCGGGTGAATCCTACTTAACTCTTCCGGCAATTCCAGCTTGTAGGCCACCGCGCCAACCCTTTCAATGATAACGAAAGGCCCAACATATCTTGGCCTCAACTTTCCTTTCCTTCCAAAATGAACCACACCTTTCCAACGTGACACTTTGAGCATCACTTTGTCCCCCACTTGGAATTCAATCGGCTTCCTTCGTCTATCCGCATACTTCTTCTGTCGATCTTGCGCGATTCTCATCCTTCCACGGATTACTTCAATCTTATCCGCCGTTAGTTGTACAATTTCCGGTCCGGCCAACTGCCTTTCTCCTACCTCATTCCAACACAGCGGCGTACGACACTTTCGTCCATACAGGGCTTCAAATGGCGCCGCTTGGATGCTGACGTGGTAACTATTGTTATAGGAGAATTCTATTAACGGCAAATGCATTTCCCACGACCCCTTGAAGTCGATAACGCACGCCCGGAGCATATCCTCTAACGTCTGAATCGTTCTCTCACTCTGACCATCCGTCTGAGGATGATAGGCCGTGCTCAACTTCAATTGCGAGCCCAACTCTCGTTGCAAACTCCTCCAAAATGCCGACGTAAACCGACTATCACGGTCAGACACTATGGATCGCGGCACTCCGTGCCTAGACACAATCTCATTGATGTACAAACATGCCAACTTCTCCAACGAATCCGACTCCCTCATAGGCAAGAAATGCGCCGACTTGGTGAGAATGTCCACTATCACCCAAATCGTATCGTTGCCCTTAGGGGTCCTTGGTAATTTCGTAACAAAATCCATGGTGATATTATCCCATTTCCACACTGGTATCACTGTGGACTGCAGTTCTCCATATGGACGCTGATGTTCCGCTTTAACTTTCAAACAAGTCACACATCGCTCCACCAGATGAGCGATATCCTTCTTCATCCCTGGCCACCAGTAAAACTGTCTCACGTCTCTGTACATCTTGTTTGTTCCCGGGTGCATGGACAATCGCGACTTATGCGTTTCTTCAAGAATGCTTACCCTTAAGTTTCCCAACTTGGGCACCCACACTCGGCCCTTCATACTTCAAACCCCCACTGTTGACTTCGAACAGTGATGTAACCCCGATGATTCTTTCGCTCTTCACGTTCACTTCTAGCAACGCTTCCTCCTGAAACTTTTTAATCTCTTCGAGAAGATTTGAGGTCGCCTCAATTCTAAAAGCCACAATCTTGGTCTTTTCTCCTCGTTCTTTTCGGCTCAGCGCGTCAGCCACTACATTTGCTTTACCCGGGTGGTATAGAACCTCGCAATCATAATCATTCAACAGCTCCATCCATCTCCTTTGCCTCATGTTCAGTTCTTTTTGATCGAACAGATACTTCAAGCTTTTATGATTGGTGTAAATCTGACACTTTACCCCATATAGGTAATGTCGCCAGATTTTTAACGCGAAAACAACGGCCGCTAACTCCATGTCATGGGTGGGATAGTTCTTTTCGTGATCTTTCAACTGTCGAGAAGCGTAAGCAATCACCTTCCCGTTCTACATCAGCACGCATCCCAACCCAAGCTTAGAAGCATCGCTATATATCACAAACCCTTCTGATCCATCCGGCAACGACAAGATTGGGGCACTGCATAAACTTTCCTTCAACTTCTCAAACGCAAATTTATGTGCTTCCGCCCACACGAATTTGACATTCTTCCTCGTCAAAGAGGTCAGTGGCGAAGCTATCCGAGAGAAATCTTGAATAAACTTACGATAATAACCTGCTAAACCGAGAAAACTCCTCACCTCCGATGGGGTTCTTGGCGTTTCCCAATCTTTAATGGCCTCAATCTTAGCAGGATCTACCTTGATGTCGTCCGCCGACACTACATGACCCAAAAACTGAACTTCCCTTAACCAAAATTCACACTTCGAGAATTTCGCATATAACTTCTCACGCTTAAGCAATTCCAGCGCTGCCTGAAGGTGCCTCTCGTGGTCCTCTCGGGTACGAGAATAGATTAGGATATCGTCAATGAAGACGATCACGCACTTATCCAGCAATGAGTTACACACCCGATTCATCAAATCTATGAACACCGCGGGCGCATTAGTCAACCCAAAGGGCATGACTAAGAACTCGTAATGTCCATATCTCGTACGGAAAGATGTCTTCGGCACATCGTCTTTCTTCACCTTCAGCTGATGATAACTCGACCTCAAGTCTATCTTTGAGAAATAACTCGCACCTTGTAGCTGATCGAAGATGTCATCGATCCTCAGAAGCGGATACTTGTTCTTCACGGTCACCTTATTGAGCTCACGGTAATCTATGCACATTCGCATAGATCCGTCCTTCTTTTTAACAAACAGTACCGGCACTCCCCAGGGCGACGTGCTCGGGCGAATAAAACCCTTGTCGAGCAACTCTTGCAACTGGGTCATCATTTCTTTCATCTCCGCTGGTGCTAACCGGTAGGGCGCACGCGCAATCGGTGCCGCCCTAGGTACTAGTTCGATTCTAAACTCCACTTGACGATCTGGAGGCAAACTTGTCAAGTCATCCGAAAACACCTCCGGGTACTCACTCACTACCGGGACATCCATCACACTCTTCTTTTCCTTCTTAGCATCTAGCACGTAAGCTAAATACCCCGGACACCCCTTCCCCAAATACCGCTTAGCTTTCATCAACGAAATCAGACACGACTTCCTATTTCGTTGATCTCCGTAAATTACCACCTCTTTCTTATCGGGTAAGGCAATACGGATCAACTTCTTATTACAAACTATATTAGCGTCGTTTTCCGCTAACAAGTCCATTCCTAGGACTACATCAAACCCCCCCATTCCCATAGGATACAACCTTAATGGGAATAAGTGACCATCCACGTCTATGCTACAACCTTCATAGACTTCCTTTACCAAGACTCGACTATCATCTGCTATCTCTACTTCAAACCCAAAGTTCAACCTCTTGGGTTTCACTTGTAATTTTTGAATAAACTTGGGCGACACAAACGAATGGTTGGCCCCCGAATCAAACAATACTTTAGCGAGAATCGAGTCTATAGGAAAGGTACCTGTTACCACATCAGGCGTGTTCTCCGCCTCCTCAGCCGACATGTGAAAAGCCCTTGCCCTGGCGCGAGCCGGCTCCACATTCTTCTCAATACTCTTTCCTCCGCTACTCCCACCTTCTCCCCTAGCGTATCCTTTCTTCAACTGCGGGCAGTCCCACTTGACATGGCCCGACAACCCGCACTGATAGCAGATCCTTGGATTGCGACAATCTCGAGATAGATGCCCCATCTTCCCACACTTATAACATCCATCTTTTTCAGTCCAGCATTCTCCTCGGTGCATTTTGTTACACTTTGCACACGGCTTCTCCACTGACTTATACCCCGCCCTCAGATCGGGTCTGACTGTATTTGGTCTTTTACCTTCCCGACTCTGCCCGTCCCACTTACGCTTATCTCCGACTCTTTCGGTCATTTGTCTAGCCTTTTCCTTCTCAGTAAGCTCCGCGGTATCAACCGCAGCCTGAAAAGTAACCGGACCTTTCACCTGCACCAACTCCCTTATACTGCTTTTCAGCCCATAAATGTACCTCTCTATCCGTCTTTTTTCAGTAGGTACGTACAACTCAGCAAACCGAGCTTTTTCGATAAACTTCGACGTGTATTCTTGAACTGACATTGACCCTTGCTCCAAACCCAGAAACTCTTCCTCCAATTTCTTAATTGCTGCTAGGGGGAAAAACTGTGCTTTGAACCTTCCAACAAACGTCCCCCACGACATGCTCTTAGCTACCTCCGACCCCTTTCCTCCAGTTTCAACATCCCACCAAAAGATTGCTTCAGATTTCAACATTGACCTGGCAAACAGTACCTTATCCTCCTCGGCGCACTTACTAGTATCAAACGCTAACTCCATCTCGCAAACCCATTTCATAGCTAGAACAGGATCGCGCTCCCCGTTGAACGTCGGAGGTTTGCATGAAGCAAAGGTATTAAACGAGCACCCCTTCACTGCCTTCGGTTCGGAAACAACAATCAGAGTTGTCACCGAATTGTTCCCTATTTCAGTTCGTGGTGTACATTCCTCCTCAGTCTCCTTCCCAGTACTGCTCTTGGTTCCTCCTTCAGACGCAGTCTTATTCTGGTTGTCTAGCACTGCTTGTAGAGTCTTTTGCAGTTTAGTCATCTCTGCCGTGAACTTATCCTCGGTCACGAAGGCCGGTGCGGTTTCAGGTTTACCCCCTTTCTTAGCTTTCACCCTCTTTGTCGGTGCTGAACTTTCTTGTTCGGATATTACTTGCACTTCCGGCTCCTCCACACTCTTAGCCTTACGCCTAGTCGGCGCCTTCTTTTTCTTACTTTTCCCTTTAGAAGTTGCCGCACCCACCTCAGTGACGGCCTTTCTCGGTCTCCCACGGCCCCTACCCCTTCTACGAGTAGCCGCCGCTCTTGGAGGAACCACTGGTCCTTCCTCCCTCAACTCCTCGGATCTAACAACTCCCATTTGCGGTGAAGCACTTTTAGTCTGCGCTTCCTCCACCAGTGGAATTGACCTACTTCTCAGGGTTCTCGCAGACATTCTGACAAACACAACAAATGACTCAATTAATACCACGGACTCAAAAGTACTACCGCAACGGAGTAGTAAGGTGATTCAAGCACGCACATGTACCTGTAAGTTCACAATTACACTGGCCAGGTGTAGCTCCAAACTTACCTTTCATGACTGTCCTCGGTACCCTAATAACTCCAAAAACTAAGTTAGTGTCCTCCTAACGCATTCCTGATTCTCAGTTGTGTTTTCTACTTCTCCAAAGTTTAAGTCTAGGCCCGTCCGGTCACCTAAATCCCTTAAACTATGGCTCTGATACCAACTATAACAACCCAACAATTTTAAACATGCAATTCATATAATTAAAACATCCCAAAATCGCGTCTCAAAATTTCTTACATAACACCCAAAATTTGGTTGGCGAAACAACCTTCACAACTGAGAAATAAACTAAAACGAACTATAGTGTCACTATACTATCAGGCCTCCTTGCTAACACCCTGCTCACTTGCCCGAGCCTTTCATTACCTGCTTTCCTGAAAAGGTTTTAATTTGAAAATGCGAGGGTTAGACCATGAGGTCTAGTGAGTCCCTCTTAACAGTTATCAAAGCATTTAAAACAGTTTATCATTTCCAGAATATATCATTCATGAATTTGTCCATATAAAATCGTTCACGGATAAACGTCCGCCCCTTGTAAATTGGCACCCTGAAGTCACCCTAAGGTGACAACGAGTCAGTCTCATGCTGCCTTACAGGGTCACACCTCCCTTGGCATAAACGGGACACACCCCCCGGCACGAGCTGGCGGAACACACCCCCCGACTTAGCCGATTTACGTCAAAACCAATGTATGCATACATCCCACATAGAAAACTTTAAACAACTTTCATGCAGATAAAACGTTTATAAAAATAAACATGGCATTACTCATCATGTCTTGCTTTAGAAAACGCATTTAAAAGCCACACATTTTAGTTAGAAAACTCACCTGGTACGTTACTTGTTTTTCCCTACTCTGCCCCTTACTTCCAAACTGTCTACCTGAACAAGGGGTAAAAATGTATAAGCTGACTAGACAACTGTCCGGGTACTTCTCACCGGATACACACTTTTCCGGACGGCTTACCGGGTAAGCATAACTGTCCGGATACCGCCTCTTTTCCGGACACAACTCTTTTCCGGACAACAAACTTTTCCGGGCAACTATCCGGGAACTAATACGTCCGGACACTACCGAAATGTTTACCAGACACTCACCCGGCAACATTCAACCTATGTTCTTTTCCGGATACAGCGCTGGTCGATAATTGGGGCTGAAAATCTTATTACATGCCTCTTATTCCTCAAGATAAACCAATAAATTATCACTAAATGTTCTGTACTCAAATTCCCATCAGTTTTTAACAACAAAACACAATAAAAGATGTTTAAATCTCTCTATTAGCCTCCAAGGACTTAGAATAAGCTAAAAGCCCACAAAACTCAGAAATCAAAGGATTAATCTTAAAAGAAGTTATGGCTTAGAGGTTACCTTAGAGATTACTAGCTGCACACGAATTTCAATCCTTCTCTTCTTTCTGAAATTGAGGCTTGAAGGCTCTTCTCCTCCAATGCACAAAACCCTCCAAAAGCTCTCTTCTCTTTTCTCTCTAAAGACCCAGCCGCCAACAACATTAAAATCAGGAAGAATGGAATGTTCTTCTAGGGTATCGTGCCCTCTTATACCCTACCTCAATTTTACCACAAGGCCCCTCAACTTCCACTTTCATTAAGACTTCACAAAAATGCTTAAAACTTCTCAAAAATGATTCGGGTCGTTACATAAAGTCAATGGGCAGAGAGTGAAGCATTTTCTGCACGAGAGTGCTCACATTCCTGCCCACTCTCCACCCCACTATGGTTAAGAAAAGTCGGGACCATCTGTAAATATTTTATTTCAGTTATTTGCTTTGTTTTTATTATTTTTGGTCTTTTTAATTCTGCATGGTAGTTTTTTAATGTGTGTAGGAGAGTTTGCCAGCTTTTAAAGGAAAAATCAAATATCAGCCTCACAGTGACTTCCCACAAGTCACTGCGCTTCCCACTGTCGAACTGACGAGAAGATGGGACGGTTTGTGGGCCCAAGGTGCTGACACACATCAACTTTCCTTACACCAAGTGTCACCCTTTTTCTGCCCCTACCCCTATTTTCGCCATTTCTCAAGAAAACCATCATTTCCCTTCCCTCTCTCCTAAATAACCGTTCCATCCAATTCCTAATACCCAAAGAATTCATACTTTACACACAAAAGCCTAAAAACCCCTTTTCATCCAAATATTTTCAAACATACACTCTCTTTTCTCCTCCATTCTCTTTCATGAACCAGAAACACAAAACCCTAAGATGGCAAGAAGAAAAAGATTGAACACCCACCCGGAGGAACCCGGCCGTGCGGCGGTCCGCCGTAGAATCGCCGAAGGCGAGCCGCCGGAAACCGTCACCGACGACTTGAACGAACCACCGCAGTGTCCGGTGACCATCCGGTAATGGCCGACGTAGCAGATGAAGGGTCGTCCAAACAAGGAGGTTCCAAGGCTACTTCCTCTTCCATGATTTCAGAGACCAGTCAAAGCCATCTAGATGAGGAAGCATTGAAGGCTGTGGAAGAAGAAAGGAGGTTAGAGGAAGAATACAACCTAAGAATGTCGGCCATTCAAAAAAGGAAGGAAGAGGTTGAACAAAGACGCAAAGAAGAGGCTGAAAGGTTTAGAAAAGAGGAGGAGGAGAGGAAACAGAAAGAAGAAGAAGAAAGGTTGCACAGAGAGGAAGAGGAGAGAAAGAGGATTGAGCAAGAGAAACTTCTTGAGGAAGAAAAGGCACGGGTGGAGGTTGGGAAGAAAAAGGCTGAAGAAGAAGAAAGAATGAGAAAGGCAGAGCAAGACCGAATCAGACAAGAGGAGGAAAATCGAAGTAAAGAGATAGAGGAGGCGGCACTCAAGAGCAAGGAGCAAATTCAGACTGAACAAAACCTCCAAGTCGCAAACACCATTGACTTGGAGGCACTCCAGAAAGCTGCCCACAGTGAGGAAAACCCGATCAAACGCGCATTGAGGAACAAAGGAATGGTCACCAGGTCTGTGGTGACCATGTCGAAGAAAACGCCAACAAAGAAACCAAGTAAGCAATCGTCTGGGAAAGGTAAATGTCTCGAACCCTCTTTAAGTTTAGATTCTGTTGATTATGATGTTGGGGACGAACAAGTCGAATCTGAAAACCCACATCAATCCACAGTGGGGACTGAGCATGCCCTCAGTAGGGTGCCCAGGCAATTTACGACCCCAGAGGCCGTTGCCCACTATGAATGCATTTCTAAGCACAAACTGAACTTAAAGAGGGGTTTTGACCCCGACTTTGTAGAAGGCCACTCATTTGTTAAAAATAGGGTTGTTCAGCATGATTGGACGACATTGGCATATGCCAATCGTCGGGCCAATGCTTCCTTGGTTAGGGAATTCTACGCCGAGGCCTCTCAATCGAAGGACCCCTTTGTGAAAGTCCGGGGTCGGATCGTGTATTATCATGCCACTGCTATCAATACGGTCCTCGGAATAAGGGCCCCGACTACTTGCGCCTTTGCTCAATTCCTCAAAAAGATGAGCCCCGCAGATGAAGACGTTATTTTAAAAGTGTTGGCAATTGAAGGTAATCCTTGGGACAAAGATGGCAGTAGATGGTGCCTACACGCTAGCTCCCTCACCACCAAGGCCGCTGTGTGGTTCCAATTTCTACGTGCCTCCTTGTCCCTAACTACTCATGACACGACCCTATCGATGCACAAGTGCGCCTTGCTGTACTGCATCCTTACGGGTAAGCCGATCAACCTGGGAATTGTAATGCACGGGGCCATCCACCAAGCTCGCACCCGGAAGAAGGTAATCTTGCCTCTCCCTTGTCTTATTACTTCATTACTAATTGCTGCTGGAGTACCTACTGCTCAGGAGGACAAGTGGCTGGAATCCATGAATAACATCAGCGTGGCCACAGTCAAGAAGATGGGGAGAACAATCACTGCTCCCCGCGAAGAGCCTGCTGATGCACACCCCACAGTGAGGTCCACTGGTACCTCACTCCAACAGCCCACTGCAGGAAACACAAGCGACCTCTTGGCCAAAATTCTAACTGAATTGTAGAAGCTCACATACCACGTAGACCTGATGGAAGCAGAGAAGAGGCATATAAACCGGGCCACAGAGTCGTTTTGGATGTATACGAGGGATAGGGATGTGGTCGTGAACCAAATGCTACAAGGTGCTGATCCCGAGTTGCACGCACAACTACCCGACTTCCCGGAAGGAATCTGCCCCAGCAACGACAGTGAGGACGTTTTCAATGAAGACTCTGCCGACAGTTCACCGCAAGCAACTCCCACCCCATGAATGGTTTGTTAGTATTATGGTTACCTCTTGATGCTCCAAAAACAATTTTAATTTTCTGTCTATTTGGTATTTCTGCCTATGGCTAGGCACTTGACAACATTTGCTACTTTGTTTATTTTGGTTTATTGATGCATGAAAATCCTGCTGTTCAGCAGGTACTTTTGGGTACTAACTCACTTCTTGTTTGAATGGTTGTTTGATCTCATTTCCATTTCAAGGTACAACTTTCGATTTCCAACTTAAAAGGTCCCTTTTGTAAGTACGAATCTCAACTTGTCACGTTGAAATGATAAAGGCCATTGTTGCATCCAAACAAGACCTTTTTGCACCCCCAACCACCTCTTGCGCATCACTTTCCAAGTCACAGTGGGGACACTGTGCAATTTTAAGTTTGAGGTGGGGGACTTCCAAAGTGACTTCCAGTCTTTCCACAGTGGGGACACTGTGAATTCATAAGTTTGAGGTGGGTAAGATATACCCCCCTAAAAAAAACACAAAAATAGAAGAAAAATCAGAGTGTCACTACAAAAGATTGATGGTGTGCCTTTTCTGGACCATCAAAATGCTCACTCTCAGAAAAAGATGGTGTGCCTATTCTGGACCATCAGAATACCCACTCTCACAAAAATAGCCATACCCAAATAAAGCCTGAAAGTATACGTGCTTACCCATGCAAAATACTAAACACTCACTTCTGGAAATAAAAAAAAATCTCAAAATGAGATTCTCGGTCCATGTTTGGAAGTAGTTACTACAAAGCCCTTGGGAAAAACATTCAAAGCCACAAACCTTTCGAACCCAAGAAAGTCCTATTGATCAAATGTGAACAAGGGAAAGATTTCGTCAAGTACAAAAGTGAAGCTTTTATTTTGGAAACGAAAAGTATCTAAAGAGGGAGATCAACATTCATTCAAAGTGAGAAGTCGGTAAGTCCCTGAAAGTTCAAATGCATTATTTTTATTTTTCATTCTTTTTATTACTTGGGGACAAGTAATGGTTTAAGTTTGAGGTTGTGATAACTCTATTTCTAGAGTTATTATTTCCTTTTATTTTTATTTTATTTTGTCAAATTTTAGCCATTTCACTTTTCAAAACCCCCATTCTTGGTAATATTCATGAAAATGAGCAAAAAGAGTAAACCATAGTATTAATGAATTATTTGGTGGAGTTTTGTTGCTGTTTCACGATTTTCTCGCAGTGACGTGCGAAGTCCCCACTCCGGATCCCACTTTCGAGCAGAGAAGAAGACAAAACAAATTTAAATCTTAGCTTGAAAGATAATGCTGGGGAATAGAAGATTCAGTGGCAGAAAGCATGGGAATAAAATAATGCAAGCATGTTCCTAAAAGTATGGCAAGATGAATAAATTAATCAAACCCATGGTACTTTAAAGTTGACTTTTGTGAAAGGTGAAGGGTCCTATGGGTAAAAGAGCTTCAAGATGATGGATAGAAGTGTTGCATGATCAAGCTGAATTTTATGTCCCTCCACTTCAGTCCTTATTCTCTAGACAACCCATTTTTGTGTAAAACCCAAATCTTTCCTTTAGTATAAAAGGAAGCATTGGGGTTCATTAATTTCATCCAAGAATCTCTCAACTACCACATTTGGTGTGAGTTTAAGTTCTAGTTTCTAGCTTTCATTTACTGAAGGTGTTCTTTAAATTCCAGTATTTAATTTCTTAGAGTAATTAGTAGTTTCGAGTAATCTGTGGCAGTGACGTACCTTCGTTCCCCACTGCGGTTTTAATTCAAGTCTCTTTTAATTTACTTATGTGCAAATCTTCATCTTTTACTTTCTTTATTTCAGTAATGTTAGGCTAAACATCCCTTGGGATGTAGGAAAGAGAAGTACCTGGATTTTAGAGAAAATGCTTGAGTGATCTTTATACTTGGAATATTTGTTGTTTTGGTTATTCATTCTCGATTATTCCCCAATGATGCGAACAATCCGATCACTTGTAAGGATCTAAAGTCTAGTTCTTAACTCAGAAATGAGTAAAACGTAGTGACACGAGCTTGGATAATGCTAGGGAGTTCGAAAGAATTCTTATGACACTTACGAAAGTGAGGTCGGCACAGTGAACTAATCTCAACCCACTGGAGTAGTAGGCAAGCTAGTTGGTGTATCTAAAAACACTTAGAGTATTTGTCTCTACACATTCCATCGAGGCCTGAAAAGGTACATTATGAGATTACCATTGACAAAACGATAAATACAAAGAGTATGGGATTTTTACTTAAATGTGTGAGTATTTTGTAACCGGGCTTTTCTAGCGAAAAGACCGACCTCAAGTACAAGGATCATTTTTAGGATCAAGTATTTATTATAAAATCTAGGGAAAATCTAACCTACATTCCTTCTTTTAAAATCTTAAGTAAAATCGTTAAAGTAGCATTTCACCAAACCAAACCAAAAGTATTATTTTCTTCTCTAATTGAAACCTGTAAAAGGAGCTCATGAAAACCGTATTGTCTTGATTGTCTAGTCTCTGTAGATACGATTCTGGTATTTTACCAACTATTACATGCTGTGACGATCATAGTGGACAGTGTACACTTGCACTTCCCACTGTGGACAGTTTGCAACCCACTGCGATTAAAACACATATTTCGCACGTACCAGCTGGCATGCCTTTTTGCTGCCGAATAAGTTAGACCATAGACGTCTGATCCTCCTGTCACACAGTTAATGACCTTCGTGTGGACAGAGGATGCTGGTTGTGTATTATCGACATGTGTTGTCTCTTTGTCGATCAATCCTTGGAGATGACCCTTGGGGACGAGCCAGGTCATTTCCTTTTGTAGTGCTATACAATCGTCCGTCGTGTGACCATGGTCGCTATGGAAGTCGCACCACTTGGACTTTTTTCTTGGCATCATCTTTGTCGTTTTTCTCGGACCATCGAATAGTTGATTGTACGCTCTTAAGGGCTTCGATCATGTCCTTGGATGTACCCTTGAATCCATAGGAGGAAATCTTAGGATACTGAGGAAACTTAGTCGTAGGATTATTTTTCTTCTTTTCGAATCGGACGTTCGATATCTGGCGTGCAGGTTCTGTTTTGACGTTCGCCTTGGGTTTGAAATCCGGTTTCTTTACACCTAGTGATTTCTTGTCGCCTAAATATTTACGACGGAACGCCACGTCGTCTTCCACTCTCATGTATGCTAACGTCCTTGCTCGTACATCTTCAAAGTTTTCTGGGGGGGGGGGGGGGGGTATTTCGTAAGGTTGGTGTACAATCCTGAACTGTCATCGTCAAGACCTCGCTTGTAGGCCTCGATTGCGGGTTTGACGTCACAATTTCGGATACTGATCATTTCTACGTTGAAACGGTTAAAGTAACTGCGAATGAATTCTCCAGTTTTTTGAGTGACGTAATACAAGTCACTGGTCTGCTTCTCCATCTTGCGACTACTGGCGAACTGTTGTGAAAGTAATTGACTAATTCAGCAAAATTGCCGATGGACTTGAGCTTGAGGTTGATCAACCATTGGAGAGCAGCTCATGTAAGGGTCGCGCCAAAACTCTTACACATGCAGACTTCTTGGTACTGATGCGGGATTGACGCGGTCCACATCAATTGTTTGTATTAGGCGATGTGTTCTGTCGGGTCGGTTATTCCCGAATACTTGGGGTGTGAAAGTTGGAATACTGTACTTTTTTGGGACGTCGACAATTGCGATTTCGTCGACAAAAGAAGATGCTTGAAATCCTGAGCAGGGCTCGACGTCGACAGGGACGGCATCATCAGGCAATTTTGAGAGTAGTGACAACATTTTTTCGTTTTGTTCTTCCAAAAGTCTTAACCGTCGAGCGACTGGGTCGTCTTGATTGGGCATGGTGGTGACTGGAGGGATAACTCCTGAATCTTGAGATATCATGCCGACTGTCGTTTGGAAACCATTCCTGTACGACGAACCGTCAGTTTCCCCATTGAAAGGAAAGTTAATGGGAATTGTCATTGTCAGCCGTGGTATCGTCGGGATAGCCATCGTGGGGATGGGCATTGTCGGGACGTGATACGACATAGCCCCATTGTACAGCGGAGGTGGCCTTAAGTGTTGCGGAGGAAGTTGCTCTGAGAAAGGAATGTTGACAAATGGCCTTGGACCAGTCGAAAGAGGTGGTCTTACGAAAGGTGCGCCAAAATGAGGTCTTGGACCGTTTTGGGGTCCAAACGAATTGCCTACTGCGGGATTCCTCAGGGAAGCAATTTCTTCGGCCGCCTTTCGGTTTTGTTCACTTAAGACGTTGATCTGATTTCGTGCAGCATTCAGCTCCATATGCAATTGAGTGATTGTATCATGTGGAGCTGTCATTTTCCTGCAAATAACAAAATTCAAAAGATTGTTAGAACGACGTACGTTTTGTTAGAGATTTTCTCTAGCGCCAAACTGTTAATGCCAAAAATCACCCAAAGGATAACTTAAGGTTGATGTGGAGCTTTAACAACTAAAGAAAAGGATCTCAAGACAAATTGTATGATCATCGATAGAAAGCAAATAAGACAAGAGAATTTGGTGACGCGGAGAACCTCGTCAAGGGTAAAAACCGCGGCCGACTATAGAAGTCGATGGTGCACTATGGTCGTCAAACAGGGACAACGTCCTTAGTAACAAGTGTCGCGAATACAATAGATTACAATAAGAGTATAAGTAAACTTAATCGTAAACTAATGCCGTGCGTCGTGAGTAACAGTGTTCGGATCGTGTATAAATGAACTACTGTCATGAGTAGCTTTCGAGAGTGATATTTCTTGTTAAAATACTCTTGAGTTTTGCTCTGATGTTCTTCGTGTGTCAATTCGTTATGTCGAATGTGATGCAAGCCTTCGTTTATATAGCTTCGGTAGTAATCAATATGCTTTGATGAGTGTCGTAACCGTTCTTGATCATTAATTGTCATTGATAGCCTTTCAGTTACGTCCATTGAACAGTGAATGCTTCGAGACCTGCATTAATGAGTCAAAGAAACGCTTGTTGACTGTTAACGGTTAATATGGCCGTACGACCATCTGGAAGTCACGATCGTCGGTCGTAAGGATCTTACGACCGCTACAGGAAAAGGCGACGGAGATCGTAGTAGTAAATAGCTTACATGATCTTATCTTAATACAAGTTTTGTCGTATATAAATATCATGTTTAATTTTCCTCGATGGTCGCAATGTGTGGTTTTTTACCCAAACATATATGTTATCTTAATTGGGATCTACATACAATCTATGTAATGTAATGTTCTCTAATACGAATAAAATAACAAGCGAGATATCATTAAAACCATGTCAAGCACACCAAAAATACTTGATAAAACCATATCAAGAACAATAGCATTACAGGTTTATTAGCATGAACCAAAAGTTATTGATTTAGGATATAACTTTACTTTCAGGGGTTATTCTGTATCAAGAAGATTCAATATAAATAAAAGAAAAGACAATTAAACAAATATTAAATTGGAGAAAAATGATAAAAAGACCAAAACGCCATCTACTTTAACAAACAAGTTGGATGACCGTTGGTTCATGGTCTAAATTCAAAACAAGATACAAACACACAAAGCTTATTCAATAATAAAATAAAGTTCAGGGATCAAAATCGTAATTTTCAAAACCGAAACCATAATTTACTCTAAGCGAAAATTGTTTGCCGATAAATTGAATGCGAACATGACTCTTTTGAAAGCTAATCCATATCCATTAACATATTCACGAATCTTCGGTGATCCTTTTGTCCACTTCTTATACTTCAACCACAGAGAAGAAGAAGAAGAATCAATCAATCAATGGCCAAACACGAAGATCTACCAGTTCCAATCTTCTCCAAACTTGACTTGGTTTACGGTGATGGATCACAGCTCGAGGAAGCTGAACTTCGTCTCTCTCTTCTCAATTCTAAATTCAAACAATTATTCGGTCATCTTCCTGAAATCTATGCTCGCGCTCCAGGTTATTTCTCTTTAAGTGTGCGATTGGAAATTTGAGTGTTTGTATTTGGATTTTTTATGATACGAATAATGTCTTGTGGCATGATAATTTCGAAGCACATTGACTAATCAGTTTTTTTTAAGTAAATAAAGATTAGGAAAAATAATCAAGTTTGATTTTTGTGATCGAGGTGATCGCGTTTTGGAGTAAGGTTTTGATACGAGTTTACTTAATTTTAGTGGAAAAGGCATAGTTTTTCTGTTCCAAATTAATATAAATTCCTTTATGAAAAAATTGATGGCTACATTGAACTTTGTTACAACCACCAGACCAAACTACTAAAAATAGAGAATCTCTGACTTTGAATTTTAGAGGCGAGGGATTTGAATTTGACCCAAAAAGTTGATGGATCTCTTTAGGTGAAAAGGACGAATCAGATCTAAACAAGCTTAGAATAAGAATAAAAGTATTTATTCCTATGTTCATATGAATACCACATAAATGTTTTTGGGAAAATTTTCCAAGCTAAAATAACCTGATTACCTATTGTCATGATTACAATTATACATGCTATTACATTTGGTCCACCAGATCTCCAATTTTTTTGGGACCAAAGGCTATTTTTTCTTTGTTTTGGGAAAAGGAGATTCATTATAAACTTTAGCAATGTTGCAGGAAAACAAAAATCATGATGAAAAATCTAGAATCAAATGGGTATATCCAATTGAGAGATCTAACTCAAACCGAAATAAAAAATACATCCATTGAAGAAGAGAAATAAAATTGAATCCAGTTTAGGAGGACCAAAGTCTATTATAGACATTTGATTGGAAGTAGTACCCTTTAACTAAACCATGTGTAGGGTCACACACTGCAAATTTTATGGGACCTATGATTACCATGTTTGAGTTTTATGATTAAAATGATCAGCTCCAGAGTAACGTTTGTATTTTCTTGAGGAACCTGTACTGAGTGAAGTTTGATTCATCTTTTTCTCTCAAACATTTCAGATAGACATGTTAACATATATTTAGTTGGTCCTACTGAGTTGGCATGACAGTCATGATGGCAAATTTGTAATCTTTGCAAGTGTGTTCAGTTCATATCAGTTATTCAGTGCAGCCTGCAGGCTCATGTCCATGTGTTCATGGTATTTTTATGTTCTTTGAAGTGACATTGAACTCATGCAATATTTTTGTTGAAATTAAGGAAGAGTAAATTTGATCGGGGAGCACATTGACTATGAGGGATATTCAGTGTTGCCCATGGCGATTAGGCAAGACACCATAGTAGCCATTCGAAAACGAGATGCAGGGGAATCTGAAAAGCTTCTTAGGATTGCGAATGTTAGTGACAAGTACACAATGTGCACTTATCCTGTTGATCCCAACCAGGTAAATGGTTCTTTTATGTTGCAAAAGCAGAGATATTATTTGTAGCTTCCAGATTTGTTTCATATTCATGTCAACTAATTTATGATATCTAAAGTCTGCACATGATCATAAGCTAATAATGCTGGCTTTACTTTTGCATGTAGACATGCTATGTTTGGAAGTGTGACAATCTAGTAAAGAATGACTAACTCACTGCATCAGTTCTCTACATTATACCACGTGCTAGCTGCATAACAGTAGCAATACATATATTCCATAGCCTTTTGGACCTTTATGGCAAATTATTGTATTTGGTTTAACCTTTCTTGCCTTTTGGACCACCTATATAGTGTATGACATTCAGTTAGCTTATAGGAGAGTTTGAGAAGTATCGATCTCTACTAAGGAGTTCCATATCGTGGATTGTTACAATTTCTCCACTAACCGAGATATTAATTTTCAGATCTTTGGCTTTTGATTGGAAAATGCAAAAACTTTCAACATACTTATTTAAGAACTTAACCTTTTGAAAATTCATGCACAACAGACTCTTTATGATTTGGACATTGTAGAGTGGAAAGGATGTTGATCACATTTGGTTGGCAGGAGGATCTTTGGAAAGTAATATGGCTGCAAATATGTTTGGCATAAGCATCTCACTTTTAATATGGTTAATAATTCATGAAGATGTTGCAACTGAAATACATTTTGCTTGCTAGCCAACCGTTGTGGCAAATTACTTCTTTTTGGTTCTTTTTTATTTATTTTAGGAAAGTGTTATCTGCATCACTTGTAGCCAGGCACTGAAACTTTAGTATTTGCCAAAAGGACCACATGATAGGAAAAGGCGTATGTTATAGTTAGCCCACAAAAAGCTAATAATGGGTTAAACTCAACCACCAGGTTGTCTAAGGCTATACAGGTTTTGAAAGTTAATAGTTTAATTAGGATATATAATTAATAAAGTTCAAGTTGCATTCTAATTGACTATTGAGAGATTTCTCTACCAGTCTTTTTCGTTGGTTGTCGTTCCTGCTGTAAGAACACAATACCCATGGCCTGAATGCAAAATTGATGTCATGTAGCTGAAATGCATCAGAAAAAGTAAAATATATGAGAAGGCGGATAAAAGAATCAATATCTAATTTTACCTTAGATTATAGTTTCTCTATGATTTTTAATGTTGCTCTTCACTACATAAATAAGTGATATAGTTTCCCTACAAAAATGAGAAGCTTGATTAGGGGATAAGAATAGTAAATAGGAGGAGACTTAATGTGTTGGTGCACTCGGAACACATGGCTTGCACATTAGTCGTGTGACTACAAAATACTTATGGGGCAATTTCAGCAGGGAGTGTATTGACGAGAGGGTGAAATTCAACATTAGGGGGGAAAAGGGTACCTCATGTCCTTTTAAGTATCTAGGCTCCATGATTCAAAAGGAGGGCAAGGCCGGGGATGGCATAACTCATTGCATAAAGACGGGGTGGCAAAAGTGGAGAGTTGCCACAGGGGGTCTTGTGACAAGAAGGTCCCGCTAAAACTCAAGGGAAAATTTTATAGGGTAGCCATCGTACCAACTATGTTGCATGGTTCTGAGTGTTGGGCGATAAGGAAGGCCTATGAACGGAAGATGGGAGTTGCAGAAATAAGGATGCTTAGATGGACCTGTAGTAAAACCAATTTTGAAAGGATACGGAACAAGGTCTTCTAGGAAGTGATGGGAGTTGTCCCTATCACAGATAAGTTTAGGGAAGGGAGATTACAGTAGGAGACAAATGGCGGCTCCAGTGAGGAGGATAGAAAGGGTGACGGTTGAGGGGGCGTGGAGGAGGGGCAGGTAGTGGGTTAGAATTAAGGCAATTGAGTTGGACAAGGGGTGTGTATTTTCCTTTTCTTGCTTATGTTTCTCGTGTACTTGCTTCTATTTGTTATTATTTTTGTGTATCTACATTTCTTGCTTTCACTCACTTTTCACTAGCCGGGGTCTTCACAGAAACAACCGCTCTACTCAAAAGAGTAGAGATTAGGTCTGCATACATCTCACCCCTTCGTAATTCGTAGTCTTGCATGTAAATCTCACTTTCAAATAGCTGTGTTGTATTTGTGAAGGAATTTTATTTTTGCCAAATCTCATGTTATGCAGGAGATTGACCTGAAGAATCATCGATGGGGGCATTATTTTATTTGTGGGTGAGCATTTATGAATTCTACAAAACCGTGCTACCTAATTTCATTGTTGAACAATTGACAACTACTGTTCCAGAAACTTATGGTCTCTATTCTGCAGATACAAGGGCTTCCATGAATATGCTAAATCAAAAGGGCTGGATGTGGGTTCGCCAATTGGACTTGATGTTATGATTGATGGAACAGTTCCTACAGGTAGCAATTTTATTCAGTCGCATTTGGAATCACACTGTAGTAAATATTTTCATGTAAAAGTTAATGGTTTCACTTTTAGTACTGAAAAGAAAAAAAAAAACCTTTTGTTGTCTTGGCTTGATCTCTTTCTTGCCTATGCAGGGTCTGGGCTATCAAGCTCTGCAGCTTTTGTGTGCTCTTCTACAATTGCCATAATGGCTGCCCTTAATGTCAATCTCCCAAAGGTATTCCGAGCATCTCTTGTTGTACATCTATGAAATAGGTTTATGTTTGTTTCTCTACAAGTATGTTCTTTATTTGATACTATTTTCTGTTATCTGTTTTGTCAGTAATGTAGGACCTTTTCAAGTGTCTGCAAAATGTTATGTAACAGTTTTTTTTTCTCGATGACAGAAAGAACTTGCTCAACTTACATGTGAATGTGAAAGACACATTGGGACACAGTCTGGTGGAATGGACCAGGTACGTATATAACCTGATTGTAGCAAATCACTTAAGTTGCTGTTTTGATCTTCTGATTTGGGAAGCAATTTGCAAATCAATCTATGTATCTCTGTCTCTATGGTCATAACTTATCTGTTTGTGGTTACTGAATTAGGCAATATCCATCATGGCAAAAACTGGGTTTGCTGAGCTGATAGATTTTAACCCAATTCGGGCAACCGATGTGCAACTTCCTGCTGGTGGATCTTTTGTGATAGCCCATTCATTGGCTGAATCACAGAAAGCAGTAACTGCTGCAACAAACTACAATAATAGGGTTGTTGAGTGTCGTTTAGCTTCGGTAAGATTCAATAACACTTGTTTTATATTCAGAAAATCCATAAAGTTTGTCATGATTTGCCACGTTTTGTATTTAGCTCGTTTAAGCCCACTATTTGCTATCGCTTTCTGCCTATTTTCCTAATCATCATTGTATATTTGAAAACTTCAGATTGTACTTGGCATAAAACTTGGAATGGAGCCTGAAGAGGCAATATCAAAAGTGAAAACCCTTTCTGATGTAGAAGGTTTATGTGTATCCTTTGCTGGCACTCGTGGATCATCTGACCCTATCCTTGCTGTTAAGGTATTGGACTACCTGTTTATGCTTCATTTTAACGGAAAACTTGGTTTGTGTTTTGATCAAAGCAAATTAAACCAAAACAAAACCAACTTTTTGTTTTTATTCCTATGTTGGGAACCAACTTTCAAAACTTCTCGTTTGACGTTTGGAGATATATCCTTTTAATTCATTATACTCCTTGAACAGTAATTGATGCCAGATTACCTCAGGTGCCTGGATTTTTCTAATCTATATTCGTATATAACTATTTCTGTTGCAGGAATATCTGAAAGAAGAACCATATACGGCTGAAGAAATTGAGAAAATCACTGCTAAAAGCTTGGATTTGATATTTGCTGACTCAGCTTCTTCACTAGACGTGCTAAAAGCTGCCAAGCATTACAAGTTATTCCAAGTAATTCTTTATCTATTCTAAAGCATTTTGTCACAAATATCCTACGCATTTACTCTTTAACTTCACATATGTGTTTTCCCCTTCATTCACTTTGTAATTTGTACTTTTTATTTTTGACTGAATGGTTGTTAATTGGTTACATTGAGTTGAAGTTGCGGTAATTTTGGGGTTGGAAGTTTGATCCATGTTGTTTTCATTGAAATATATTTCTACCAAAACCAAAACCAAAACCAACACCAACACCTCCCAGTTTTTTTTTTTTAATTTTGAATCTGTTTTCATTTACTTGCCTCCATGATACTTTGAAGTCTTGTTATCTACTTGGTTTCTGGAGCTTTGCATTCGATTTAGAAATTGCATTTCGCAAGTGTGACCCCTTAAGAAAGTGTCTTGCTAACTCTACCAGCATTAACCATTCATCTGTGAATATGGTGATCCGCGGGCTTTTGCTAAACTTTTTCTCATTTGTCTTATCAGAGAGCCTCTCATGTGTACTCCGAAGCAAAGCGTGTATATGCTTTCAAGGATGCGGTATCATCAAATTCTGAGTGAGTCTATTCATCATCCATATATATATATATGTATATGTATAAAGCATGTGTTTTGATTTAACAAGAAGTTTTTGCAGTGAGGAGGAGATGCTGAAGAAGCTTGGCGACCTTATGGATGATAGCCACTATAGTTGCAGCGTTCTATTTGAGTGCAGGTATACATACATATATATATATATATATATATAGATCTAACATTCCATGACTCAAAAGCAATAGCTTAATTCAATTATCGCATGTGATCTTACACGTGAGTTTAGCGTAAAATCACATGTGATCTGGCTGTCTTATTTGATCACTATCTCGTTTGAACCCGACTCTCTCTCTCTCTCTCTCTACACACATATATATAGAGAAACCTGGTATCCCTTCATCTGGGCGGTATGCAGTTGTGCATACAAGTAAATTAAGTTGTTTTTTGGTTTTTATGCACAACTGCATATATGCGTCTGCATATTACAAATTACTTGTATGCACAAGTGCATGTCGTACAAAAGAATGGCTACCAAGGTTTTTGAGGTTTTCCGTGAACTTGACCCTATATATATATATATATATATATAGAAATGTATATGTACATGTGATTATGTGAGAAGCAGAATCAAGATGTGAAGGTATTGTGTTAAAAATGGATTTTGATAAATGGAAACACAGTTGTGGGGAGCTTGAAGAATTGGTTAAGGTTTGTAAAGATAAGGGAGCGGTGGGAGCTAGGCTTACCGGTGCGGGATGGGGTGGATGTGCAGTTGCTTTGGTCAAAGAAACCATCGTCCCACAATTTATTCTCAATCTAAAGGTCACTCACTCACTCACTCACTCACTTTTCTTTCTTTAATTAATTAATTAATTAAATCCCTATAAATAAATAAATATAAAACATTTTTTTATATAAATATTATTGTTGGGTTTGAAATTTCAGGAGCAATTCTACCAATCTAGGATTGAGAATGGGACGATCAACAAGGGTGATCTTGGTCTCTATGTGTTTGCATCAAAGCCTTCCAGTGGAGCTGCCATTTTCAAATTTTAATTTCATTTCATTGTAAAACACAAGTTACAAAATTATATGTTTATATTTCCCCTCTTCATTCAAATTTACAACTTAAAGACTTGATTTTTCTTTCTCGATTGGTATTAATTAATAATAATGAATAAGTTATTCAATCCACTCGAAATACATGCTCAACTCGAGAAAGATAACCCTTATCAAACTTGAGATCACTACTTTAACCGACTTCATTTATCTGAACGCTCCCAAATCCCAATGAATACGATAAAGTAAAACAAGTAGCAGGCGACGATGGTTCAATTTTGTAGATATAAAATAAAAGACATTAAAGAAAAATTAAATTAAATATGTTAATGTCATTTTTACTTTTGCAAATGAATAGACCTTACTTATTATGAAGCAACAAATTAGGTTTATTAATAATAATGAATTAACAATTTCTCCCAAGTGTGGCAACAATTCCTTTAAAACTCAAGCTCATGTTGCACTTGGCAAGGAAAAAACAAATGTTCAATACTCAAATCACAATGTTTGGGTTGTTTTTGTAAATGAACCCTAATTGGACCCTATAAATAGGTGTCTTGGGCCATTTGATCATTATAGATTTTACACACACATACACACTAAGCTTTGATGAGAGTCGTGTAATTTCATATTCTTCAAGATTTCCAATTCCTTTTATTGTAATCCAAGCATATGAGTTGAGATTGTTAATCTAAATGTTCTTCATGTTATGTCATCGATACTTTTATAGAGTTCCTTCATTTGTTGCTAATTTGGGATCTTACATTTGATATGAAAGCCAACTGAAGTGAATTTACTTCTATCGTTCATCTATGGCAACAATTGAATATTTGAAGATTGATTTTATGATTTTGATGCTTAAGCTGATTCAGCCATATGAGCTACAATTCAAGAGCACCAATTGAGCCGATTCAAAAGGCCTTCGTTAGACAACAAAAGGATCTACAAGTTTCATGTTTTGAGTTTTCGGAGATTCAAACTGTAGAAGGGTCATACGCATCGTTGAAGTAGATAGTAGTGTGCTGATGCAAAGTTGTTGGACATATATGTGCGATTGTGCTACATCTATCATATCTTCTTCGACCAAACTCCAAAGAAGGTGATTCTATATTCTTTGAACAGCCAACAGACCATTCTACATTTTTTCTTCTTTGAGTTTTTGTAAACTCTAGAGGTATGATGGTGAAACAAGTTGTCGAAGTTGGTGTAACATTGTTGTATAACAATCTTCTGTGTTGATTTGTATATCAAAGACCAGAGATGTAGAGACTTATGGTCATGAAGGACTAGAGGTTTTGGTCACGATGAACCAGAGGCAAGAAAAACCAAAAATTGTGGTTACTAAGAACCAGAGGCAAGACGGACCAGAAGGCACAATGGACTAGAGCCACTATGAAACCAGAGGCACTATGAAGAAGAGGCAATATGAACCAGAGCCACTAAGGACCAGAGGTCAAGAAGGACAAAGGTCATGAAGAAACAGAGCCTTGAACAATCATAACCATGCTCGAACAGAGCCCTTAGACCAACATTTTAATGTTTGTAGTCAGCTTTGCACTATCGTAGCGTTTTGCGTACATCTTTCTCCTTGGAACTCCAAAATTCATGATTCCAGTTGCGTTGGAAATCCAAAACACAATTCTACAACTTTGAAGTTTTGATTTTGCTAAAGTTCAATGTGCTGATATGCCTAAATCTGTGTCAAAATCTATGGACATATGCTGGACAGAAAGCTATGCTTTTCATGCTTTTTCCTCCCAATTTCAGATGGTGTTCTCTCTTCTGATTTTTATGCATCTGTAATAACCGAGACTTGCATGTTCAGAATTTAGTTGTTAAAGAGATTCTTGGTGGAATTATAAGTTCAAGGGCCTAAGTGCAAATAAAATAAAAGGACATTTGTGCAATAAAGGAAAGTAATAAAAACTCTAAAAACCTATTTTATGTCATTTAGTGCAAGTGGAGGCTGGAAGAGCGCATAGAAGAACTTGGTGAGTTGATCGATATTGCAATTGGAAGGAATCAAGGAGGTGATGGATTTGGAGATAGTTTTTGCATCAATTCTTCAAGGTAACCTCTTATACTATCTCTCGTTCTTTGATTTTAATAGAAAGATTGGGTTATTTGGGTCTTTGTAGAAAAATGGTAAGATTTGTTAATGACAATGGATTTTCGATGATGATGTTGGGATTTACTGTTATTGTAGCATTAAGAAAGATTAGACATTAAATTATTTCGTTAAAAGAAGTTAAAATGAAATTGTGGAACGGATTGGTGAGGTTTACGGGTGTTTGGTTCGATAAAACCCCGTACCCGGATAGTTCTATCAGGGAAGTTACCCGGATAGTTCTATCAGGGAAATTGTCAGGGAAGTTACCCGGGTAGTTCTATCACGGAAGTTACCCGGATAGTTCTATCAGGGAAGTTATCAGGGAAGTAATTAGGAAAGTATCCGGAAAGTAGGTAACCAGACTGTTATCCGAATTGTGCTACCCGAGAGCACTTTCTGTTCTGGTTGACTTCATTCCCCGAGTGAGTTGAGAAGTAAGCTTTTGAGGCTTGAGTAAGAGTTGAGAGAAATTGTCAAGGATTATTCGGGTGGCTTATCTTCCTCGTTATTTTCGTAGGTGTTCCGTTTAGAGATCAGAGGAGTAAGTGAGAAGACCTAAGCAAGGACAACAAGTGAGTCTTTCTAACTGAAGAGAGTTAACTGATATGCTAATTAACGCATGAGATATTATGAAACTGCATTTTTACCTTTCGTATATGAAACTGCATGTTTGCTATGTTTGAGAAAGTTATATTATTATGTCTGCATACATCTGAAAGTGGACATGATACGGCTAAGTCGGGGGTGTCCTGCCAGTGCTCATACCGGGGGGTGTGTCCCATTTATGCCATGGAGGGTGTGTTCCAAATAAGGCAGTGTGAGACTGACACGTTGTCACCGGTGTACGGGACTTCAATGTGCCATTTCATGTGTTGTTGCCTTGTTGTTGGAAGAGTATTGTTTTAAAGAATTAAATTGTTACAGATGTTTATAAACTGCTTTTAATTGTTTTATTGTGAGAAGGTGACTCTAGAGGGAACTCACTAGACGTCATAGTCTAACCCTCGCATTTTCAAACTAAACCCATTTTCAGGAAAGCAGTTAGTAGAAGGCTCTAGTAAGGGCAAAGAGAAGGCGTGAGCGTGAAGTTTTGGACTAGAAGGAAGTCATTTTATTTAGCATGTCAAGAGCACTTTCTGTTCTGGTTGACTTCATTCCCCGAATGAGTTGAGAAGTAAGCTTTTGAGGCTTGAGTAAGAGTTGAGAGAAATTGTCAAGGATTATTCCGGTGGCTTATCTTCCTTGTTATTTTCGTAGGTGTTCCGTTTAGAGATCAGAGGCGTAAGTGAGAAGACCTAAGCAGGGACAACAGGGGAGTCTTTCTAACTAAAAATGAGTTGACTGCTATGCTAATTAAACGCATGAGATATTATGAAACTGCATGTTTTACCTTTCGTATCTGAAACTGCATGTTTGCTATGTTTGAGAAAGTTATATTATTATGTATGCATACATCTGAAAGTGGACATGATACGGCTAAGTCGGGTGGGGGTGTCCCGCCAGTTCTCATACAAGGGGGGTGTGTCCCATTTATGCCATGGAGGGTGTGTTCCAAATAAGGCAGTGTGAGACTGACATGTTGTCACCGGTGTACGGGACTTCAATGTGCCATTTCATGTGTTGTTGCCTTGCTGTTGGAAGAGTATTGTTTTAAAGCATTAAATTATTCACAGATGTTTATAAACTGCTTTAAATTGTTTTATTGTGAGAAGGTGACTCTAGAGGGAACTTACTAGACCTCGTGGTCTATCCCTCACATTTTCAAAATAAACCCATTTCAGGAAAGCAGTTAGTAGAAGGCTCTAGTAAGGGCAATGAGAAGGCGTGAGCGTGAAGTTTTGGACTAGAAGGAAGTCATTTTATTTAGCATGTCAAGCATAGTTCTTTAGTGATCTCAGCTGTGTAATAGGTTGTTTCCGCAAACCTTATCTTGTAGTGGTTGTTTATGTTATATTTTTGGATCTGGGTTGTTACAGTTGGTATCAGAGCCATAGTTTAATTGAATTAGGTGACCGGATGGGCCTAAACTTAAACCGTGGAGTAGAGGGGAACACAACTGAGATATAGGATGCTTTTAGGAAAGATCACTATAAGTGCGCTAATGATAGGGTAGTGAGGACCGTCATGTAAGGTAAATTTGAAATTACATCTGGCCAATGTAATCGCGAATTTATAGGTACATGAGTGTGCTCAGTTGCTCTTGTTGAGAAGATTGACGGGCGTGGAAGTATGTAGTGAGTTCTGACCTTGCAATGATAGCAAAGGGTTGAGATATCGTGAGAGACCGCGTATGATGTAATGTTTTTACCTACAAGAAGAAGTGTTGTTCGGAATGTTATTAAGCCGATTAGAGGTAGAACTTCTTGAGTTCGAAAAGGGTGAATGACTGATTAAGGGAAAACTCCTAGTTTCTAATGAGTCCCCATTCTCAGAGTTGATGTGTCAATAAGTTGGGATGGTAAGGAAGAATTGTGTTGGAATCTTGAAAGCTTCAAAATCAAGAGCGAGTAGGGGATTCGAGCCTTGACTCTTTAGTCAAGCGATTCAGTGGAAATAATAATGGAGGAATGATATCAGTGTTGGATTGAAATATGCATAGGAGTAATATGTGAGATAATTGGTCAAGACGAAAACTACGTGGAGTGGTCAATCAGGTAGGGTGTGAAGCACCTGTACCACGAGTTGTTGCAAGGGTGAGAAAGCGACCGTTGGCCAAAGGCAGGATGTCAAGGATAAGTTGTTGTGAGTACAACGGTTGACCTTGTTAGAATGAATAACCTTCAATTGCAAGTTGAGTTTCATGCATTCTCTTTAAAAGTGTTACATGAGCTCTTTCATGTTAAAAGTATATACGTACATAACGAATTTCTTGTTTTGGAAATAAGTCTACGCATGTAAACGTGTGTTTAAAGAAAAAGACAAACCTGTTTACGTTACACAATAAAATTTCGAACGTAGTGATTTGTGAATTACTTCACCTCTTTCATGTTAAGATAATTTTCCTTGTGAAAATCATGAAAAATGTTTGATTGCATGGTTTTATAACTGAATCTGGTATGGATATTTTGTTGTCATATCAAAGAGTGTGAGAGTTAACTGTCTCGCTTAGTGTACGGATTGTTGCTCGAAATTTTTAATCGTATGAGAAAAGGTTATCGAAGATACTTTCATTAGTACCAACGTTCATTTAAGTGGTCAAGGTCGAGTTTTTACCGAAAATTTATGTGAGAACGATCCTCGAGAACGCTGTGCATGGCTTTGTAGCTATGCTGTTAAAATCGGATATCAGTGCGATATCGGTCAAGGACCGATATTCGATATCTCGAAAATATCGGTGATATATCGGAATATCGGTTTATATAATATTTTTTAGAATCATATATATATATATATATATATATGTTGGAAAATTTAGTAAAAAATATATGTTTTACTAACTTTGGACACATTTAAATACATATATATGTATTATATATAATTAACTCTTAGTGGGTTTGTGTTCTCCTATATGAGAGCTTCGAAACGATGCATAATGTGTCCAAAACCGAGTATGTGTAAATGAGATATCGATACTCAAAGTTGAGTACTTAGATGAAATTAGCAAAAACCAAGTGGGTGTGGGAATGTATCCCACATAGGAAGAAAGAGTAAAACCTTAATGGTTTATAACCATGAAAGTGTGAGGGGTTTACAAGCTCCTTTGAATGGTTTTACTCCAACACCTACCCGCGTGCAGGGGGGGTGCCGATTGAGGATTTCGTAAGCTAAAATCGCCGAACTTGTGTGTGGGCGCGACCTGCGGACACGAATGCAACTCCAAAATCTCGAGCTCGCACGGCTTGGTTTTGCTAAATTTCGTTTTTGACCCAGTTTCAAATTTTTGGACATTTCTGGAACTGGAACAGAAAGAAGCTAAGAAGAAGAAAAAAACACCCTTTTAAAAAATCGCGATTTTGGCCGATTTTTGGACCTAAAAATCGGCAAAATCGACCGATATATCGGTCAATATCGCCGATATATCGCTGGCCGATTTTTTGGCCGATTTTTTACACCAATTTTTTGTCTAGGACCGATTTCCGATATATCGCGATTTTAACAGCATAGCTTTGTAGGTATGTTGGTGTTGGGTTGTGTGTATTAAAGTTGTTTCCAAGTATTGTTCTTATTGATTTTTGGTGTGTGAAGCGATCTAAATTGTTGTGTTGTCATGCATGAAGGCTATGAACTCACTAGGGCGTGGAGGGCATTGTATTTAAAGAGAAGGAAGGGTTTCAAGAGTGGAATGTGACGGTCGAACCGTTGACAGTTGATTCGTGACCTTGTTATTCTAATTAGGGAAGAGATGTGAATAACGGAAGTGTTAGAAACGAACTTTAGTAATGTTTGTATTATGGTAGCTCATACTCTCGTACTATAACCTGAGACGTGGTTGTCGGTGGGAGGTTGTGTTCGGGGTGAAAGACTTGATGTCGTCAAGGTATTTCAAATAGTAGTTCGTTATGAGTAGCGTTGGGATGCATTGATAAAATGTTATCGACGTTGAACCTGGGTATTGGTGTGGTGTTTTTATTTTGACCTCGCACCAAGAAAGTCTTGAACTTTCTTTAAGTGATGACGGTGTGGTATAAAGTTAATTATGATACGTTGGAAGAAGTAGATTCCGTTAGGATTCCTTGTTGTCAGGGAGGTTATGGAAGCCTCATCATGTCGCCTATTGATGTTGAAGTCAACAACTGTTTAAGATGTCTAAAGTTGAAGGCATTGTCAGGAGTTAGAAATTTTGGGAAATCACACTGGTGTGTGTAGATATAGGAGGTCGTTCAGGAAAGATGTATACTTGCATGACGTTGGGCCACCTCGTGTGGGTGTTATGATTGTGGAAGATTGCTAATTGTATAAGTGTTTTCCTTTCGAGGTTTGGACAGTTCGGAAAAGGATGAGGTAATCAGCACAACCGAAGTGGGTGCATCGATTATATCGATCTATAAGGGAATGTGCCTTGTCATTTGTAATGGTTTCTTGGAGATCTCAATGAACCAATAAAAAACGAATATGTTTGAGTAAATTGGGAAATCGTGAGTTGTGGTTCATCTAGATTCGGGGAAAGACAAAACCGTGAGATAGACTTGGTTATATATACAGGTGAATATGAAGGCAAGATTGATTATGTGTACAAATGACCGTGAGAACCTCGTCTGTGGTGTGATGTTGTGGGTGGAGAATGAATGGATAAGTTAGTGGTATCTTTTTCCAAGGTAGATGTGTAAGCCATTGATATGGTAATGTATTGTTAGAGAAGAATAAGCACAGATGGAAGCTCGTTTCGGAGATTTCAGATGAGTTATACAAGTGTTAAGCATGTTATTGGGACACATCGATTGTAAGTTGGCGTTATGATATGGGTATTTCGGAATAGAAGGGAGTGGAGCGGTAGTTGGTGGTTACCCAAAAGAGGAACCATGCGCTCTTTGGTTACGGGAGTCGTTGAGTGAGTATATTTTAGGATCATTGAAAGATTGATGAAGATGTTGGATTGGTTAGTTTACGACGTGGTGTAGTAGATACGAAATCTTTAAGGAACGTGAATTGTTTCTTGTGTACGAAGGAATTCTATGAGAAGGTAGCAGTTTGGGGAACAAGAAGTGTGTGGTGGCTTCGAACACTGGTGTCATTTTGGGATGACTTGGTTGGATACCTCAAGTTAGAATTTTAGTGAAACCGTTTGGTTATGTATAGTAATGAAGAGGTGTTATCGGCGCATGTAGAAAGGACGGAAAAGGGGGCAAGAAATGTTTGGTGGGCAGTGCTCCATGCTAACGTGTGGAGGTGAAGATAATATGTCGGAATCAGTTAGTAGGTTGTAAGTAGGAAGTTTGGCTATTGACACCGAAAATGTGGAGTAGTGTGTATAGATTGTCGTTGGTGGGTATATGAACTCCTGATAAGAGTATGAGAAAGGGGATTTATGTGTGTGATGGTTCAAGGGCGGTGGAAAACTAACTCATGCGACTGGTCGAAAGCGTGCACCTTCTAGTGAGTCATTTGTTGGAAGCATGTTTTATGTTTCGATAAGGAAGAGGAAAAAGGTAGTTGAATGTAGTACTCGGAATGAAGGACCATTGGATTTGACTTGGCGTTATTGTGAGAAATGTTTCAAGTAAACTTGTCATTCAGTGCTAAGCTAATGGTTGTAGTTTCGTGTGAGCATGGTCGCTTCTCGTTGAGCGAGTGAAACTTGAATTTATTTCGTATATGGTTGAACGATTGTTGGATGCAACGAGAGTTTGGATGTGTGTCTTCAGAATTTGGTTCACCTCGGATTGGTGGACACGTCGGATGGTGGACTGTGGAGATTTTATACTATTACCTATGTATAAGTATGGAGTAATGACGTGGTGAGAGCGTATGAGTTGGTTAACATTAATGAATTGTAATCGAT
This sequence comes from Saussurea involucrata, assembly GCA_033807775.1. Lineage (NCBI taxonomy): Eukaryota > Viridiplantae > Streptophyta > Magnoliopsida > Asterales > Asteraceae > Saussurea > Saussurea involucrata. Next base: position 218,774,073 of record CM066321.1, on the reverse strand, counting down.
GTGATTCGAGGAAGAAGGTACTATCTGCGTTAGACGTATGTCGGCTGGGAGAAGTAATCTAAATTTACATGTAATCTGATGAGGGAACTCTTGAGTGTGAGTTTATTGGGATATTCAAGGTTGGCCTTGTGCCAAGTTGGCAAGTTGAGTGGTTATTTTTGGTAAAAGATTCACGTTATTGTGGCATGGAATTTCGTAAAGTTCCTTCTTTTAAGAAAATGGCGTTGTTTGAGAAAACCATGTTTAGACGCGTTTTAAAACCGTGAGTCCAGGTGTGTGGACAAAGCGGACAATATCTGATACGATTGGTCTGAGATGTTACAGATGGTATAGTCAATCGGAGAGGCTACAAGTATGTCATACGAGGAGATCTGTCATAAGAAATGGTGATTAATTGAGGAACGTTGCCGAAGGATCGGGTACGACTTTGATTTTAATCAGAATGGTTTGGGCAGCTGAGTTGAGCTAAGTTGATTTGGTTTAAAAGCTTGAGACTTCTGAGCCTTGAGTTTGAGGAGGGGCAGTTGATGCGGAAGACGTCCACATAGAAAAGGATGGGGTGTTCGAGTGAAAAGTGGAATTGGACCACGTTTTCTTTGGATCCTTCGAAATTATGGAATGAGTTGGAGAGATAGTGTATGATTTGGTTATGCTCGATGAGATTTTGGAAGAGTTCATAGTGTGTTTCACGTCTCTATTATAGAGAGCAGATGTTGGAAGTTGGTATGACGATAACTTTACAAAGATGCAACAATAAGAAGTTGACCCTGTCATAGGGTCCGAGACAATCAATGACTGTAGAGTCAAGAAGTTGAGAACTAAAGAAATTGACCTTATGAAAGTACAGTGACGATATCACAAGGGACAAGAGGAAGCTTGGGAGATAGAGTCGGATATGAGGTCCAAGTACCCAAGCTTGTTTTATAAGGGTGCGTTTGGTACGCAGACATGATAGAACAGGACAGGACGGAACAAGACAAAATAGAACAGGACAGAACAGTTGCTCAGCGTTTGGTAGACAGAACTGGACAGAACAAAACATATAACATTAGATGAAATAAAATAAATAAAATTTAAAGAATGAGTGAAATATAAAATAGAACGTGTATTTGATGTTTTAGGATAGAACTAGATTTTATTTTGAGGTTATTGATAGGGTTATTTTTATAACCCTATTTATAGCCTTTTATTATAATTTTGAGCTCGTTTTTATTCCCCATTGAGTCTTTTTAGTTAATTTTAGTGTTTAATTTCGCAAATAAATACTTGGTACCATAGTGCGTCAAAATAGCTTAATTATATATATTTATAGCAAATTTCTCATCCAATATTGTCTAATTGTAGGATGGACGAAATTGCCGTTTTGAAGTCGATATATATAGGGAATTACGTATGGATCACACGTAGCGGGATGAAAAAGGACGACTTCACATTTTGAACACGGCAACGTTTCTGCATCACTTGGGCCGAAAAACACAGATTTCGCATGAAATCACATGGGCCGATTTTTGAGTAACTACATTTGGGCTTTTGGCTAAAAAAGCTATGGATTCATTTTGGGTCAAGTTTGTAGGCTATTTTTGGATTATTGCATGGGCCCCCAAGTTCTCAACTTGGGCCCCAAAAAGCCTTCTCAAATTAGTATAAATATGTATGTGTAGTATCTTCCATTCCATACTTTAGATATTATTGTATTAGATGGTTCTCAATTATTGGTAGTGAGTTAGCAAGAAAGTGAGAGAGCCGAGAGCTTTCTTTGTTTTCATTTTCTTGGCTTCGGCCACTGTAGCTAAGTGAACCAAACTCACAACTCATTTGGGTTGGTTCACATTTCACATCCAAGTAATCTCGTTGTAACGCTCGGGTTTGATTTCTCGTTTAAATTAAGTGTGTTTTCATTAATCGCAAAGTTCTCGTTTAACTTCCATTGTTTTCATCTTCTTACGGTTTTCAAGTCAAGTTTATCGTTTTTAAAGTTACTCTCGAAATCGTCGGCTTAGTTTATGTTCTTCGCAACTTCGTTTTCTAATTCTCGATAGTTTAATTTTCGGTTTGTGTCATTTTCGAACACCATCTTTTAATTCTCTTTTATATTCAAAATTACTACCATAAATCGGAAGTCTGAATTAATCTCTTCGGATCCCCAACTAGCTTGGTTCACGATTTGTAGTAAAGAAGAATTTATAAGATTTGCAAGTGTTAACGTGTTTTTGTGTTAAAAATCTTTTCAACATCTCGTTAAGTAATTTTAGATCTTTAATCGACATTAGAAGTTCAAAGTTAGATTTGTGTTTTGCTACATTTAAAACAAGACTTTCCATCTCTTTAGTTTATAGTTAATTTTCTTAAAAAGTAATTTCTAATTTTCAAGTTTGTATAATGGATTGTCCGTCTCCATTATTTGTTTTCTCAACCGTCGTTGTAGTTTTCAGTGCACGTAAAGCGATGATGGGCTAACTGTCTTAGCTTGGGGTATAAAGTGAAGTTGGGACCGAGACCGATAATAAAATAAAAAGGTGTATCGTATGACATGATTGTCCGAAGTTATTTAAATCAAGGTTATATTTTATGGTGGACCACAATTGACCTATTGACACCCGGTACGTTGTACCATCTCAACGGAACTTTATACCATGTTTATAATTGATTTTTGTCATTAGTTAATAACCAAAATCCCAACAAAAATATTACCTTCGCATTCACCATCTGAGACTTGTTTTTATTTATTGAACTTATAAAAGAAGAACTTTTCCAAGCTTCCCTGTGGGATCGATACTCGGTACTTTGTACCATTTATTACTTGTTAAAGGCGATAATAGACTAAGATGTATACTTGCGTCATGGTTTATTTGTGATATTTTCAGGTACACACCTACCGTTCAACAGTTATATTGGTAAACATAAGCCTGTTCCACCTTGTTCCAACTTGTTCAATGGGGTAGGGGTGGAACAACCCTATTCCACTTTGTTCCACTCTGTTTCTGTCTGTTCCACATAAAAGTCCTGCCAAACATGGAACAGTGATCCATGTTCTGTTCTGTCCTGTCCTGTCCAGTGTACCAAACACACCCTAATGGAATTCTGGGGACGAAATTCTTTTAAGGGGGACGTATTGTAATAACCGAGACTTGCATGTTCAGAATTTAGTTGTTAAGGAGATTCTTGGTGGAATTATAAGTTCAAGGGCCTAAGTGCAAATAAAAGGAAAGGACCTTTGTGCAATAAAGGAAAGTAATAAAACCCCTAAAAACCTATTTTATGTCATTTAGTGCAAGTGGAGGCTGGAAGAGCGCATAGAAGAACTTGGTGAGTTGATCGATATTGCAATTGGAAGGAATCAAGGAGGTGATGGATTTGGAGATAATTTTTGCATCAATTCTTCAAGGTAACCTCTTATACTATCTCTCGTTCTTTGATTTTAATAGAGAGATTGGGTTATTTGGGTCTCTGTAGAAATAATGGTAAGATTTGTTAATAACAATGGATTTTCGATGATGATGTTGGGATTTACTGTTATTGTAGCATTAAGAAAGATTAGACATAAAATTATTTCGTTAAAAGATGTTAAAATCAAATTGTGGAACAGATTGGTGAGGTTTCCGGGTGTTTGGTACAATAAAACCCCGTACCCGGATAGTTCTATTAGGGAAGTTACCTGGATAGTTCTATCAGGAAGTTGTCAGGGAAGTTACCCGGGTAGTTCTATCAGGGAAGTTACCCGGATAGTTCTATCAGGAAGTTGTTAGGGAAGTTACCCGGGTAGTTCTATCAGGGAAGTTATCAAGGAAGTTACCAGGGAACTTACCAGGGAAGTTATCAGGGAAGTTATCAGGGAATTTATCAGGGAAGTTATCAGAGAAGTAATTAGGAAAGTATCCGGAAAGTAGGTAACCAGACTGTTATCCGAACTGTGCTACCCGAGAGCACTTTCTGTTCTGGTTGACTTCATTCCCCGAATGAGTTGAGAAGCAAGCTTTTGAGGGTTGAGTAAGAGTTGAGAGAAATTGTCAAGGATTATTCGGGTGGCTTATCTTCCTCATTATTTTCGTAGGTGTTCCGTTTAGAGATCAGAGGCGTAAGTGAGAAGACCTAAGCAAGGACAACAAATGAGTCTTTCTAACTGAAAAGAGTTGACTGATATGCTAATTAAACGCATGAGATATTAAGAAACTGCATGTTTTACCTTTCGTATATGAAACTGCATGTTTTCTATGTTTGAGAAAGTTATATTATTATGTATGCATACATTTGAAAGTGGACATGATATGGCTAAGTAGGGGGGTGTCCCGCCAGTGCTCATACTGGGGGGTGTGTCCCGTTTATGCAATGGAGGGTGTGTTCCAAATAAGGTAGTGTGAGACTGACACGTTGTCACCGGTGTACGGGACTTCAGTGTTTCATTTCTTGTGTAACACCCCGAAAATGGAAATACGGGATTTGGACTTGCGTACGTCCGCATGAGCCAAGGGCCGGACGTCCGCGTAGCGCGGAAGTCCGCAGGTCGTCCGCGAAAGCAACATAAAATTAGAGGGGTTCAGATCAGCTAAGGCCGGACGTCCGCGAAAGGCCTGATGAGATATTTTTGTTTCTTCTTAAGCCCTTTCCCTCTCTCTTCCCTCATTTCATTTTTCCTTCACAACAACTCATCTCTCTCTCTCTAAAATCGATCTCTCTCTCTAGAAAACCCTAAATCTATTCTCTTCTTCTTCATCTTCTCCACTCAAACTAAACCCACTTCCACCATTGTTGAAGATGTGGAATCTTGAAGCTTTTGGGGAGACTAGGAGCTTTCTTTTGGAGGATTCAAGTGGTGAAGGTAATCCTTCCCTACCCAAAAGCTAGATTGTTGTTGTTTTCACTTTCCCTTTCATTTTGGGGTATTATTGGGTGATTTTGGTTATGTTTAGTTGAGGTAATCTTCTTCTTCCTCACCCATGAAAATTAGGGTTTTGGTATAAGTGGGTATTTTGGTGTAAAATGGTTGGAGAATGATTCTACATGGTTAGATCTAATTATTGATGGTTGGAAACTTATGGATCTAGGTTTTCGGAAGATTTGGCTTGAAGGTCCAAGTTTCTTCAAGGGAGCTTACGTTTGGGGAAAATCTAGATTTAACCTAAATCTAGCAAGGTGAGTTCAAGTTGATTTGTGAAAACGTTGTACATGCCAAAAATGTTATTTTCCAAGTAATTGTGTGTTTTACTTGAAATTACCAATTATTGGGTTATTTGATAAGTTTAACCCTTTTTGAAGTGTTTACCTTTATAAAGTTGTAAAACACCCATATTTGGGATTTTTGGATATATTGATGTGCAGAAATCATAATATTTCCTTAAAATATTTATTGCTCAAAATGAAGTTTATTTGATGGTTAAATCACATTGGTGTAATTGATTTTATAAACCATATGGGAAAAAGCACATTTTAGTGTCATGAGTAATTTTGAGAATTATAAGGGTATGAATCCATTTTGGGAAACCCATTATTATTAATCTGTGACGAGTTTTGGGTCAATGAGGATTTTATGGTATATGTTTACCTAAACGATGTTTAATACGTTTATATTTTGAGGACCGTTATTTATGGGTCTAATGGGTTTTGAGCATTGGCTCGGTTTGATTTTGAGGAAGTCTTGGAGACATTTTGTCCGGTTTTGTTGACTCAATGTGGGGTCTTAATAATGGTTTGCATTTATTGCATCATATCGCATATTATTGCTCATTATTGATATTTACATGCTCAGGTGCGTTAGTCATTCCAGGATGGGCATATTATTATAGATTGTGTTGCAATGGATCCATAGGCACATAAGTCAGTCTTTGTTGGATGGTCTACTGGGTGTCGTGGGATTTGACCGGGCCCAATGTTTTATGACTTTTACCTTTCAAGGGTACACTAGGAGGGCTGAGTCCGGTTGAGCTGTCAGGTTGATTGACGGGCGTTTTATTGACCTTCGCCATGTCGGGGCAATGCCATGGTTGTATCCCCGCTTGTGCCGAGCCTTTGGTGGTATTCTTTGTAATATTCCGCTAAGGTCAGCTGTCTCTTTGGGTGTGTCTTGAAAGGCGTCGTATGGGACACTTGGGCTTTTATGCAGTGAAGTGTCGTACGATTAACATTATTTGAGTGGCATACTTTTGTGTTCATCCACTCTCAATGGATACGGGTCTCCCCCGTCGTTGGCCAACCTATTTGGGAGTTTATAATGTCCCTGTTTTATTATTGTTGGTCTTATACATTTGACTGCGATTAGATGACTTTAATATTGGATTCCCCTCCATGTATATTAAAGTTAAAATGAAGCAGGTCATTTCCATGTTTATGGCATTTGGACTTCAATACATTTTACGTTCGCGTGAGTATTGGTTTGTATCATGTTTTCAATGAAGTATTATATTTAAATGGACCGTTCTTCCATGATTTATGGGTTGAGTATTTTGTCGTCAACCGTATATGAAGGTTTTTGCATAATATAGATTTATTCACGTGTTGAGTGAGTTTGGAATGGAATTCATTTTGGAAAACGCTTTATACATTTTGGGAACTTTTCTCAATGATTTTGGGTGCGTTAGAAAATGAGTCGTTTATATCCTTTTTGTAAACTCTTTTGGAAGTCATAATCTATGTCGCAACTTTCATTTAAAGAATTATTTAAATCATGCTATAAACTCTTGAACTTACTAGACGTTAGCCTAAACCTTTTTATTTGTCGGCATGTGCAACAGGTTCAGGTTGGGAGTAGTTCTAGTGACACTGTGAAAGGTCGTGTGCTAGTAAAGTGCTCGAGAGGTGAATACCGTAAGTGAAGTTTTACGCATTCATCTTTGGGATTAGCAACTTGTACTCGGGTTAAGTAACACTCGATGTGGTTTTAGTCTTTGTAATAAGACTTGAGATATATATTGTTTGAGGTTAATCATAGATTTCAATTTGAGGTATTTCACCTATTGGTTTATACGAAGAAATTCTATGATTTTGAATGTAATATCGCAAATTTTTATTTAGTTGCTCTTTCCCAATTCGAGGGTGTTACATCATGTGTTGTTGCCTTGCTGTTGGAAGAGTATTGTTTTAAAGCATTAAATTGTTCATGGATGTTTATAAACTGCTTTAAATTGTTTTATTGTGAGAAGGTGACTCTAGAGGGAACTCACTAGACCTCATGGTCTAACCCTCGTATTTTTAAACTAAACCCATTTTCATGAAAGCAGTTAGTAGAAGGCTCTAGTAAGGGCAAGGAGAAGGCGTGAGCGTGAAGTTTTGGACTAGAAGGAAGTCATTTTATTTAGCATGTCAAGCATAATTCTTTAGTGATCTCAGTTGTGTAATAGGTTGTTTCCGCAAACCTTATCTTGTACTCGTTGTTTATGTTATATTTCTGGATCTGGGTTGTTACAGCATCCAAACTCGGACAATGAAGGTTTACAAACCAGTCCCACCCCTGATCTTAAAGATTCGGGCTTGAAGATTAAAGTTTACTCAATGTGGTTTGCACAGACAAATTCTTTGTTTTGATGAGTGTTTTGCGTAGTTGTGAGAAATGTGCACAACTCACTCAGTTTTTATCCAAAAAGGCTGAATCCAAGCTTGATGAAAATTTAAGACTTTCAGCTACAATGTTTTGTGTTTTCTCATAATGGAGATGCTTGATGGTAAAAAACAATGATGAAGTTGACATATTGAAGTTGGACAGAAAGTTTAACTGTTTCAGTTTTTTATGAACCTAAACCTACATTTGAGGGGGAGCTTGTAATGCTTCGTAAGACTTTAAAAGAGCACACTGAAGATTCTAAAGAAATCAAATCTGAAGATGTTTTCTTTATAAAACTTTAGGGGTAAACTATTAGATCTAATTAGCTGCCAATTAGATGGAAAGTTTTATAAATTCATTGTATTTTGGGCTTATGAGTGTGTAATGGTCTTGTCTTTTTTTTTTGTAAATGGAACCAAATTGGACCCTATAAATAGATGTCTTGGGCCATTTGATCGTTTGAGATTTCGGATTGGAGATTAGAGATTTTACACACACATACGTAGTGAGCTTTGATGAGAGTCGTGTAATTTCTTGTTCTTCAAGATTTTTAATTCTCTCCATTGTAATCTAATCATATGCGTTGAGATTATTAATCTAAATGTTCTTCATGCTATCTCAACTCTAATTTTATGGAGTTTCTTAATTTGGTTCTAATTTGGAATCTTACAAATAGAGATCAAGAAGAAAAGTATTCAGGCAGTGGTTATTCTTACTCATTTCGAGACATATTCTAGACACATAGAGACAAAAAAAAGATGACAAAGTCTCGTCATACGCAGGTAGAAGATGAAAAAAAGGCACGGGAAGAATAATCAGTATTCAGAAGCATCATTTAACATGTAACAGACTGTTCAACACGTAACAAGAAACTTTACATGTATTTGATACGTGTGTTCCTTTAAAGAGAATCTAAGACACCTCATGTAACACCCTGAATAAGGGCAATTTGTAATAAATGTTATAAGGAGGGATTAGATGCGTCAAGTGCTCAGAGATAATTTTGGGGAGGGTCTATTATTGTTAAAAGACAGAAGATTAAAATATTTAAAAATTAAATAATTATTTAATGATTTTGAATGATTTCAATGTTATATGGAAGAAAAATATTGAAGGTAATATTTTTGGAAACGAAATTAACTCCATTTAATGGAGATTGGAGAAATGAGGTATAAAAGTAAAAATCTATTCTTTTCCATTCATTATTCAAGAATTAGAGAGAAAGATGTGGAGAAATTTAGACAACTTTGAAGATGTTTTTGGTGTTCTTGAAATACCAATGAAGAGAAAAAATTGTTGTGAAGTAGAAAAGGAAAATCATCTAACTTTGAATTATAATTCATATCCAGAAGTTGATAATTTCGTATTGGGTTAGTAGCCTCATGTTTAGAAATGCTAATGTGTTATATATCATTTTTATGTTGATTTAGAAGCCATAAGGCTAATAAAGTGAAAAGAAATCAATTTTGAGTGTTGTTGAAAAACAACAAAGAAAGTCATAAACGCACGTGGGTTTAGAAAATTCATAAAAGACCATTTGTTTATCAAAATAAGGCGTGTGATACATTCCTGGAAACCTTGAGACGTCTAATACACATCTCTATAAGACAAATTTTTTTTATTGGGTTGTAAATAAATCAAAATCGATGGTTTTTAAAAGTAGTCGGAATTCTGATAGAATCAACATACCGATTCTATAAAATTTCTATAAAATTTGTTATATTTTCGATTGAGGTGGGTTTTGAATATAAAAACATAATAGGTATATCTAAAACTTCTTTTAGATGTTGAATATTGAAAACCCTTGGAGGTATGAGAGATCATTGGGTTTTGTAACGTGTTCAATGCTGAAATATTTATATATAAGTTTAGTCAACTTGATACACGTAAGAATGTAATGGTTGGTATTTGACCTAGTGGGTCTGATATGACTTACATGTGTCCACCTTGAGTAACGTGCACTCTTCGTATCGGGTTTTTAGTAGCCAACATTCATGTGGGTCTTCATGAGATTTCACTAAGATGTTACATATTTATGAAAATATATGTTTACATGTATGACTATGTGGTGATGTATGTTATGCATGATAAGATGTTTTTATTACATGTTCTCACTTTTATGATTACATGTATATGGAGATTTATGAACATTTCTTTTATGTTGAAGTTTTTAGTTGATCTAAATGGTACTGATTGATGGCATACAATTGGGAGAATGAGATGTCGGTAAGGCGTGTCACACTTAAGGGGAGACACGACCACGAAATGGGTGACCGGATATGTGTGAGTCGTCTAGCTAGTGAATGCCCATAACATAATAGCACGACCCCGTAATGGATTAGGGCCTTGGGTTATTTGCTACCTATCAGTTCCTACTCAATGAGAGTTTAAGAGATCTTGTAAGTTTATATTTTCTTTTGAAAATGCATACGATGTTTTCCCTTAAATATATTGCATTGTGATGTATGAAATTAGATAGGGAAATTTATTAAAATGCCCTAAGTTCATCCTTGAGTTGCTGAAATGCCCCAAATCTTTCCCGGTTTGCAAAAATGCCCCGCGATCGTAGACCAACCCACGTGGCCCGCGGTTTCATCCCACGATGGCCCCGCAATGGGGCCAAAAGTTACACTTTTGGTCCCTGCCATGATGGACCTGCGATTTTTGGTCATTTTTGGTCCCTATCTCGTGTTTTTGCATGTTTTTACTGATTTTTTCCACAATTGTTGTACTTGGAAGACCAAATTGTGGTTGCAATTCGCTGGCTTGTTTCATCAATGTTTAATTATTGTACTTAGAAGACCAAATTGTGGTTGCAATTCACTGACTTGTTTTCATCAATGTTGAATTATTGTACTTGGAAGACCAAATTGTGGTTGCAATTCATCTTCCTCAATGAAATTTCATCCATAAATATCAGTAATATGCATTCCATAATCATTCATCCATTCCATTGTGGTTGCAATTCACATCCATTCCATCCTTTTTTCTTGCTTTGTTTCTTCATCATTTCAATATTTTCTTTCTAAGATACTACTAAAAAAATGAGTTCATCTGTTGCAAAAGCTAAGCTATATTTCTGTTACGATGGTGAATGGGTGCAAGACAATAATCAGTGGAATTTTGCTTATAAATCTAAGCATGGTGTAAAATTGCCAGTAAACTTTACGCATGAGAAGTTTGTTGCATATGCCATGCAAAAATGTGGAATCAACCCTTCTGCTGTTTGCAAGTTAGTGTTTAAAAATGGTGATGGGTCAATTGTGGAGTTATCCAACGATGGAGATATCTCTGGTTTTCTGCAATTTGCAGCCCAGTCAGAAAGACCTCCATCACTTTTTGTGTATGCCGATTCATCGGTTCGCTACGAAGACGATGACGAAGGTGATGACGAAGGTAATGACGATGGTGATGACGAAGGTAATGATGATGGTGATGACGAAGACCTCCAACTGGAGGATCATGATTCTCAATTTCAGGCGTCCTACGAAGATCTCCAACTGGAGGAGCCTAATTCTCAATTTCAGGCGTCCTACGACCCAACAGTTTATTCAGATCATACATATGGTCTTAACGACTGTTATCCTGGTTTTGTTCCGGAGACGCAACAAGAAGAAGAAGAAGAAGAAGACCAAGAAGGACGTTTTGCTAGAGTTGCTGATGACGAAACCCATGCTTTCACAATAGGTAGATATGATATTGACAGATCAGGTACCGATAGTGATGAGGACGAAGAAGGAGAAAAATATACCCCTACTATTAAATCATTTAGTGACTTAAATGCTTTTTTTGATATGCCTCCTATTCTTCCAACCCAAGAGACCCATACACAAACCTACAAACTTGCACCTTATAATCGCACTTCAAGGATACATGTAGGTGAAGTATTTGATTCGAAGGATGAATTGGCCACACAGCTCGGAATTAAGTTCATAGAAGAGGGTTTCGAAAGTCACATGAAGAAATCCGACAAAAGCAGATACGAGGTTGTATGTGGGAGAGAAAATTGTAATTGGAAGATGTCCGCGAGGTCCGTGGGCACTAAAGAAGGGATGTTTATCATTAGAAAGTTGCACGACGAACACACTTGTTCGAGGACGCAACTGAATCCCAACCACCGACAAGCCAACAAAAGGACTTTGGGTGCAATACTGAAAGGCAAATTTCTCGATGCTAGCAGGGCATTTCGTCCAAAGGACGTTGTCAACGATATAAACCAGCAGTACGGGATCACAATTGATTACTACCAAGGCTGGCGTGCGCAATGCATGGCACTACTAATGGTGAGGGGCACTCCCGAGGAGTCGTATGAACGACTCCCTGTGTATTTATATAATTTGGAGCTGCAGAATCCAGGTACAGTCACCAAGATAAGGACAGATTCAAAGGGACGTTTTGAGTTGTGCTTCGTTGCCCTTGGACCCGCGGTACGTATATTAACACTTCATATGTTTACACAATATAAATTATAACATTTACAAATGAGAAACCACCTACGTTTTTGCAGATCCGCACATTTCTGGCAAATCTGCGTCCTGTCTTGGTAATAGACGCTGCCCATTTAAAGGGGCGTTACTTGGACATGATGTTCCTGGCGGTTGCCATGGACGGGAATAACAACATCGTGCCCGTAGATTTCGGAGTAGGCAAGTCCGGGACCGGGGAGGAGTGGACTTGGTTTCTGTCCATGTAGATATAATGTATCGGAGACCCGGAAGGGTTGGTGTTTTTGTCCGACATGGCTCCTTCCATAAGCGCCGCAACTCTGTCACGTACCCAAATGCCCCTCACGCCCTATGTTGTCAACATTTGGAGATGAACGCCAAAGCCAAGGATAAACGTATTACAACTCACGACTCACCACACCATCTAATGGAAGACATGCAAAGAGTATACGGTTCGGGAGTTTGACCGGTACATGAGTGCACTACGACTTAGTGTCGATCGTACAACACAAGTTATGGACGATGTTGGGCCGGAGAGATGGTCGACGACCCATTTTCCTGCACAACGTTATGACATTCTGACCTCCAATAGTGCAGAGTCGGTGAATGCACTCTCCCATTTTGCTCGTAGATTACCGATTGTACAACTTATGGAGTACTTTCGGACCTTTCAACAAGAGTGGTACCAACTTCGACGCCGAAAAGGAGGTGAAATGCGTAATAGACTCACACCAAAGGCGGAGGAGATAATTCGCATCAGGGCGGTAAGGGCTGCGGCATGGAGGGTAAGAGAAATTGGGTATGGGAAGTACCAGGTTCGGGATAACCATGTTGATGCGATTGTCGATATGATCGACCATGTTTGTTCATGTCTTCAATAGCAAAAATCCGGGTTACCGTGCGGTCTTGCCATCGCTGCTGCAAGGCATATGGGTCGTAGAGATTGCAGCGATTTGGCTGTAAATTTCTTCACGGCCGAAACTTACCGAGAAACATACCGGGAGGTAATAAATCCAGCTGGACCCCCTGAATCATGGGTGTCTCCACACGACCCCCTTCCGCCATGCTAATTACCGTTAATAACTAAGAAAGAACGATCGACGTCCATCTCGTGGTGAATATCCGATACAAATAAAATGTACTCGGTGCCAAGCAGTAGAACATACTCGTGGAGAGTGTCCAACTCCCGCCCCTTCAAGCGTGCCAAGGAGTATACGTTCAGTCAGCCAACGAAGTAGCACGCAGGGCCCGTCGGAGCTAGAACCACATGGAAGTATAAGATATGATAGTGTTGATCTAAACATTGATTTCCTTTGATTGGGACGATAAATGTTGTATGCTTAGTGCTCTTGTTTTTTTATACAATATGACTTTATCTACTTTATCGTCCCGTGTAATTTGTTAAACAATAGAAAAGGTAAGCATTTGTATTATTAAAAAAATCTTAGATACAAGTTTATAATTTATGTAACACCCCGAAAATCCTAACTCAATTGTAAACGAATTTATTTGTAATTATTAAAGGACAAGGTTTTGCATTGGAATGTGGAACACGTAATTCTAATTGAATCGCATGAGAAATCTGGCCAAGTTTGGGCTCAGTACCTAGACCGCGAGAATGCCCGGCGATTGTGACATGGTCACTATCGCCATGGCACTATCGTCCATTATGTACCGAGAGTGTTGGGAGAGGTCAGCGAGTATGCCACTCGCGATTGTGACATGGTCACTTTCGCAGTGGCACTATCGCCAAGTTTGTACCGCAAGTATTTGGGTAGCGGGCGAGTATGCCCGACGATAGTGACCAGTGTCACTATCGTGGTGTCACTATCGCGGTCGGGGTGCAGGGACTACTTAGTCCGATTTTTGTTACCTTGTTCTAATTTCTTCACTACCCATTTCCTTATTTCTCTCTAAAAAACCCTCCCAAACCCTAAATCCGTTTTGGAGCCTTTAGAGCCATAGATTTTGTGATTTAAAGCAAATCCCTTACCTTTTAGCAAAGATTCATGGTTAAAGATCAAAGTCCTCCATTTCACTTTCGTTTTGAGAGATTTCTACATTTATAGAGTTTTACTCAACCCTCTCCTAAACCCTTCTCTTTCTTTGGATGAAATGAAGGTTGAGGCTCACTTTGGTAACACTAGAAGTGTTTGGTTGGTGGATTCACATGATGGTTGAGGTAATCTTCTCTCCTTTTCATTTTGGAAATTAGGGTTTCAATCTATTGGTGATTTTGGGTGTAATATGTTGGGGGAAATGATTCTAAGTGTTAGGGGATAAATATTTATGGTTGGAAGTTGTGGATCTATGTTTTTAGAAGATTTGGAGCTTGAGGATTCGTGTTTCTTCAAAGGAGCTTACGTTTGGGGAAAATCTAGATTTAACCTAAATCTAGCAAGGTGAGTTCAAGTTGATTTGTGAAAACTTTGTACATGCCAAAAATGTTATTTTCCAAGTATTTGTGTGTTTTACTTATAATTATCAACTGTTGAGTTATTTGGTGAGTTTGACTCTTTTAAGTGTTTAACTTTATAAAGATTGTAAAACACCCATATTTGGGATTTTGGGGTGTTTTGATGTGTAGAAATCATAAATATGTCTTCAAATGATTTACTGCTTAAATAGAGTTCATACAATGGTTTATTCATGTTGGGTAATTGATTTTACAAACCATTTGGGAAAGGCACATTTTAGTGTCATAAGTCATTTTGAGAATTATAAAAGGGTATGAGTCCAGTTGGGGAAACCCTTTGTTTTAACCCGTGTCGACTTTGGGTTAATGATGATTTTGTGATACATGTTTACCTAAACGATGTTTAAATATATTTTATGCTATGATGACCATTATTTATGGGTCTAATGAGTTTTGAGCATTTTGCTCGGTTTGACTTTGAAGGAGTCTTATTTATGGTTTGCATTTATTGCAACTTAATGCATTTCAATGCATATTGTTGATATTTACATGCTCGGGTGCTTTAGTCATTCCGGGGTGGGCATGTTATTGTAGACTGTGTTGCATTGGATTCATAGGCACGTAAGTCAGTCTTTAATTGATGGTCTAACTCTTGTGCACGAGGAGTGAACTATTGGAAAGCATGTTTTTGTACCGTAGGCCGTTCGGGGCCACTAGCGAGTAGGAAATGGGGGACTGTTAGCTTCAATCTTCCTAATCATAGAAGTATTTAGAAGTAGTGAAAAATAGGCTAAGAGAAGAAAGCCTCTTACAGAGGCTCTGCCGAACTTACCGAGAGATTAAGGTCAAGAAGCTACAGAAGCTACAGAGGTGTCTTACAGAACCTCTGTCATACGCACAAAGAAGACCAAAGACTCGGAATCCGGTGAAGACTACTTTACAGAGGAACCAGACCGCAGAACCTCTGTAACACTTTACAGAGCCTCTGTGGTCCTCTCTAAAGATTTGGAAGATATTTAAAGACTTGAAGATATTTATAATATCTTGCTACTGTTCCAGGATCTGTTCATCAACTTGCATGGTAGCATGCCCTGTCCAACTTCAACACGTGTCAAACTCTGAGTGGACTCAATAGGGCTTAGTACATAATAGACGTCTGCTGCATTAAATGCAATACAGCACGTCCAACTGTTCATACCATCCGTTCAACTATTCATACCGTCCGTTCTGAATAGTAGCTTATGCTTTATGGTCCCTTAGAGTAGTATATAAGGAAGACTCATGTTGAGTTCTTCCTAATCGAAAATCAAGAGATAAAAACATCACAATAACACATAGCTTATACACTTTGAGAGTCATATCTGTTTTAAAGCTTTGCTTACTCACTGTTCTTAAATCTGTTCTTGATATATATATATATATATATATATATATATATATATATATATATATATATATATATTCAGTAAACTTTGAGATATTATTTCCTGTTCACTGTTTATTTATATTGTGTTCTAAATCTATCAAACATATCTGTTAGTTCTTCAAATACGCTTCCGCATCAAACATAAACTTGAACTAATAGATCTGATAATCTTGTTTAATCAAAACGGGAACCAACAATTGGTATCAGAGCATAGCTTGATTTTCAATATCAAGTGATCCTCGTTTGACAACATTATTGATAGATTTCATTCTGTTTTTAACCTACTCTTCATCATAATTAAAAAGGTTTCTGTTTTCCTATCACTCTTCGATTCATTCTGATAGAAACCATTTTTCCAGGTTAGAACACCAGTAAAGTAATTCTGGATATTAGTTATTACCCAGAAATCCTTCCAGATCTTCATACTCATAAATCTTTCATCATATTATCCTTTCTGAACCCCTGAAAAGCTCTTACAATGACAAATACCAATAACTTTTTCACCGTTGGCTCATTAACCAAACCTCCTACTCTCCTTCGAGATGAGTATCCTCAATGGAAGATAAGAATGGTTCATTTCTTTGAGGGTACTGAAAAAACTCTCAAATAATATCTTTACAATCCTCCTCCGATCCCTATGATAACTATGCCACGTGTACCAGCTACTGCTGAATCTCCTGAAATCCCTGAACATCAAAAACCTAAGCCAAAAGGAGAATGGTCAGATGAAGATAAGACAGAAGATGAAGTTGCACAGAAAGCAAAAAGAATATTGATCATGGCTATCCCCAACAAACTTTTTCAATCCTTAGATGCATGCGAAACAGCGCACGATCTTTGGAAAGAATTAGAAAGACAGTTGGAAGGGGGTGCTAAAACACAGAAGAACCGAAGGGCACAATACATAAATGAATATCATGCCTTCAGAGCCTCTGCAACAGAATCTCTGCAAACAACATACGACCGGTTCAACTCCCTCATAAACAAATGCAGAAAGTCTGGCATTCACAGAACCTCGGAAGAAAATAACGTCATGTTTCTAAAGAGCCTGAATGATGAGTGGCTTCAATTGTCTATGTCTTTACAAACAAACCAAGATCTAGACTCATGGACACTCTCTGATCTCTATGGAACACTAGCTGCACAAGAGCCTCAAATAGCACAGGCTAAAACACTAACCATTGCACCATACGCATTGGTTAGTAAATCAATAGAGGCTATAGAAAGACCGAGAAATGAGAGAGCAACAGAGGAGAAGAAGAAGGAGAAGAAGAAGATAGTGATGATTGATAGAGAAGAAGACGAGCTGATAGAGGAAGAGATAACTCTTGCGTCATTAGCTAAATCATTGGCTCTATTGACAAGAGAGTTCAGAGGTAACCAAAGGAATTCTGGAAATAACAGATATAGCAGAGACAACCAGAGCGGTAGAAGAGATGATGGAAGAAGAGAAGAATCGAGTGACCGACAGAGGTCAGACTACAGAAATGATGACCAACAGAGGTCGAGCGACAGAAACTACAGAGGAAATGACCGACAGAGGTCAGATGACAAGGTAGGCCACACACATTAATGCTACAAATGTGGTAAGCCTGGTCATTACGCAAATGAATGCCGAACAGAGAAAGGTGGAGATCAACAGAAGTCCGATGATCGAACTAGAAACACCTCTCAAGGTTGTTTCAACTGCGGCAAGCCAGGCCATTTCGCAAAAGAATGCAGAAGTAGACAAAACCGCCCACAGAAGGACTCATCTTTTTACAAAAAGAAGGATGAATATTATGCGCAAAAATCCCTAATGGCGAACAAAGGGCATTCTGAAGCAAACAAGGAGGACTTTGAGTCAGACTCCACCTCTGATGATGAATTCACCACCAATGCTATGTTCTGTGGCATGGCAGAAGTCGACTCCGGCACTGACACTGCGGTATCCATTTCAAACTCTACCTCTTGTACTAAATCTGTAGATAATGATTCAATTAAACTTAACATTGAACTGATTGAACTAAAAGAGATAACTGAAAGCATTCAGAAAAAACTCACCTTTAATGAGAGAGAAGTAAGGCTTCTCACTCAAGAAAAAGCCAAAATTTTTGAAGAAAAGGAAAGAGTAGAAAAATATTGGAGCAAAAATGTAGATCCTTTAAAAAGGCAAATTTCTGAATTAACCTCTGCTTTAAAAATCAAAACTAAAGAGCTTTCAGTTTCTAGGAGTGAAACAACTGACATAAGAGCTCTCAAAGAATACTTTCAAAGAAAGAGAGAGGTACTTTGGCAAGATCTTCTAAGAAGATAAGTTTTACTTAAAAACTATAAAGATGCACAGAAGGTGTATGAAAAGGTAAACTCCCAAATAGCAAGACGAGGTACAGGGTACAGTGATATTACCTTAGGTGTTGAAAATAAAAGACTAAAACCTCTGTCTTCTCTATTTGTTTTGGGAAAAACAAATAAACCAAAATTTCCAAACTTACTCTCTGTAAGTAAAAGGGTTAAAATCTCTGCAGAACCTCACTTGAGGAAACATACAAAGATGATCAATGTGTGGTTTGAAAACACAGATTCATCATCTTCAACCTCTGTCAATAGAGGAATCAAACCAAAGAAATATCTGAAAGCACAAGATCAGATTGGTATCTTTAAGTTTGGTAAACCAGAGACTCAAACACATGTCACTTTTGTCTGTATGATAAATGTCGAAAAGAAATTATCTGCAAAAGCTCCTGAGTTTAAACCCATCTTTTCAGAAGAAAAACTTAAAGAATCAATTGAAAAAGAAATTTTGGAAGTTTTGAAATCAAATGTTTTAGAAAATCTCTGTACATCTTCTATAGGTCAAATTCTCGCTGAAGAGATCTCATTAGAAACCTCTGCCATCTATGAAAGTTATTCTACAGAGGAAGAAAGCTCGTACGATACATGCTCAGAAAATCCAGCCTCTGTCGAAAGAGATGACTCAACCTCTGTATATGAGGACGATTCATCCTCTGACGACTCAGAGACTGATTCTAAATCAGGGATAGTTCACTGTGACACAGAGGATGTTAAATTCTCCTCTGAGGTTCTTAACAGAACAATTTCTCCAAAAGAGAAAATCACAAAGATACCTATCTGTCAAGATTTTCTCAAAATGTGTATACAAGTCAAAACCTCTACAGAGCTTGATAATCTGAAAAAGGCCTCTGAAAATCCTAAAAGCTCAAAATTTTCAAAACCGTTAAAGCAAATTAAAGAGAATCCCACTTGGCAACAAAAGGGAAAAAGGTCTGAAGCTAACACATATTTTTCCTCTGTGACAGTGAAGAAAGATGTTCACCACAGAAGAGACTCACAGAAGGCAGGACCTAAACAAGACTTTTGCAAACAACATTCTAGTATTCATAGATCTTCTAGTAATAGGAAATCTAATGTTAAGAAAGAATGTAATGCCTCTGTGGTTCAGTTCAATAAATTCAATGAAAAGTTCAAACAAATCACGTCTCATATTAAATACTGTCATTACTTTGATCTTATGTTCAAATTGAATAATCACTTCTCAAGTCCAGATTGCTTACTCTCCACTAAAATTCAAACTCCAAAGTCAGAACCTAGAGAGAAACAATCTGATTTTTCTACAAAAGATAAAATGTATTTCAAGAATGCTAAGGCAAACTTGAAAAATTCTAACAATATTGGACCCATATGGATATGGGTACCTAAGTCTCTGTGATTGTCTTACAGAAGCGGGTTGTGCCAATTTGGTATCTTGACTCCGGATGCTCAAGGCACATGACTGGCGACATAAGTTTACTATCCACGTACAAAGAAACACACGATGGTGGATCTGTAACTTTTGGAGACGACAAGAAGGGACACATCAAAGGCTATGGAGTCATACAGAAGGAAAACGTCTCTGTATACAAAGTTACATATGTGAATGGCCTTAAACACAACCTACTCAGTGTAAGTCAACTCTGTGATACAGGATTCGATGTGTTATTTAAAAGAACTTTCTGCTCTCTGCAAAGTGAAGACACAAGAATGGAACTTCTGCGAGCCGAAAGAAGAGGTGATCTGTATCTGATGAATTTTTGTTCAAAAACCAAGGACAAAGTTTGCCTTGTAGCTTGCGAAAGTAAAGAAGTCTGGTTATGGCATAACAGGTTCTGTCACTTAAACTTTCACTCCTTGGATAAACTGGTAAAACTTGATCTAGTTAAAGGTTTGCCAAATGTTAAATTTAATAAGGATCACTTGTGTTCTGCCTGTGAAATGCGAAAACTCAAAAGAGCTTCCCACAGAGGCAAAACAGATGTGTCTTGCACTTGGCCTCTGTACATGCTTCATGTCGACCTCTGCGGTCCCATTGCCATACAGAGCCTAGGTGGCAAAAAAATACATACTTGTCTTAATTGATGAGTATTCTCGTTTCACATGGGTTGACGTTGTTCGAAAGAAATCAGATGTTCCAATCATCTTGATTAATCTAATGAAAAGAATCCAAGTTCTTTATGAATGCAGAATACAGAAGTTAAGAAGTGACAATCACACATAATTTAAAAACTCTATCATTGAAGCCTATCTTTCTACAGAAGGAATATCACAGAACTTCTCTGCCTCACGCACTCCACAGCAGAACGGCGTAGTCGAAAGAAAGAATCGAACGCTCGTGGAGGCCGCAAGAGCTATGCTATCAGCATGCGGATTACCGATGAACTTTTGGGCAGAAGCGATTTCTACCGCTTGTTATACACAGAACCGTTCAACCATTGTGAAAAGACACCTCAAGACTCCTTACAAATTGATCAACAAAAGGCGGCCAAACATCAAATTTTTCCATGTGTTCGGATGTAAATGCTTTGTTTTAAACGACAGAGATTCCAGAGGAAAGTTTGAGGTAAAAGCTGACGAAGGCAAATTCATTGGATACTCTGCCACTTCCAAAGCCTACAGAGCATTCCTTACAAGGTCTCGCAAAATCGTAGAAAGCATCAATGTTTCTTTTGATGATTCATTCCAGAAGACTTCTGAGCAAATCAGTTCAGAACTCGGACTTAAAAGGGAAACCTCTGGCATCTCGCAAACGAAAGAAGACTAAATCTTCTATTTTTAGAGATGTTCCACGACGACATTGATCCCTCTGTTGGAACAAACAGAGCTTCTGAAGAACCATCTTCCATCGGTCAAAATCCTACAGGTATGACTCTAACTGGTCCAAATAATGCTTCATCTTCTTCTATAAATACTACAGATGCAAATGCCGAGGTAGAGACCGCAGAAGATGAAACAACGAGGAAAACGACCACAGAAGCTGCTGAAAATCAAACTTCACAATCCACAGAGGAACCAATTACAGAGGATATAGAGGACCAAGTCTATACGTCCTCAGAGGAACAAACTCCACCACCTCTCATACCAATCATTCTACAAGCTGTAGGATCAACTACAAAGGCACGCACTACTACAGAGGCTATACAAGAAGAAGAACAACAACAACAAGAAGCCTCTGAAGAAAGATTCGATGACATTGGTGACCACCTTCCACGCACAACTAAGTGGACAAAAAGCCATCCTCCAAGCCAAATAATCGGCGAACCTTCTGACACAGTAAAAACCAGATCTGCCACTGATAATTTTTGTTTCTTTACAAATTTTATCAGTATGATAGAATCAAAGAAGATTTCTGAAGCCCTAGATGACCCAAACTGGGTAGACGCCATGCAAGAAGAACTTCTGCAGTTTGAGCGTAACAGAGTATGGACTTTAGTACCTCTGCCACGAGGGAAACAGCCCATTGGAACTAAGTGGGTCTATAGAAATAAGAAGGATGAAGATGGAGTGGTCATCAGAAACAAAGCACGATTAGTGGCCAAAGGATATAGACAAGAAGAAGGCATAGACTACGATGAGACTTTTTCTCCTGTCGCACGGCTCGAAGCAATAAGAATATTCTTAGCCTTCGCAGCCCACAGAGGCTTTAAAGTTTATCAGATGGACGTAAAATCAGCTTTTCTCAACGGTGAAATCCAAGAAGAGGTTTACGTAAATCAGCCACCAGGGTTTGAAAGCTCAAAGTTCCCAAGGCATGTATACTACCTTGAAAAGGCTCTGTACGGACTGAAACAGGCTCCAAGACCATGGTACGAACGACTTTCTACCTTTCTTCTAGTCAATGGCTACGACAGAGGTACAACAGATACAACCTTATTCTCTAAACGTAAAAACAGTGAAATAATGCTAGTACAAATCTACGTGGATGACATAATTTTTGGGTCTACTAATACAGAAGAGTGCAAAAGTTTTGAAAAACTCATGCAGAGTGAGTTTGAAATGAGTATGATGGGAGAATTAACATTCTTCCTAGGACTCCAAATCAAACAATCATCAGAAGGAATTTTTATAAATCAGGCCAAATATGTCTCTGACATTCTTTCCAAGTATAGCCTCTCTGATACCTCTGCAATGAAAACTCCAATGGCCACTGGAAATAAGTTATTCTTAGATCCAGATGGCATCTCTGTAGAATGCACTCTTTACAGAGGCATGATTGGATCTCTGTTATACTTAACTACAAGCAGACCTGACATTATGCATGCCACAAGTCTTTGTGCACGTTATCAAGCTAATCCTAAGAAATCACATTATGATGCTGTAAAGAGAATCTTTAGATACCTAAAGGGGACCAAAAATCTTGGTCTTGGTATCCACAGAACTCTGGTTTTTGTCTTAAAGCCTATACAGATTCAGACTATGGAGGATGCATGCTCGACAGAAAGAGTACATCTGGGAGTTGTCAATTCCTAGGTGGTAAACTAGTCAGTTGGACCTCCAAGAAGCAGAATTGTGTCTCAACATCTACGGCAGAAGCTGAATACGTTGATGATGCTAGCTGTTGTTCTCAGGTTCTGTGGATGAAGACTCAGCTAAAAGACTACGGCCACATCCTATTCAAGATACCCATCTTCTGTGATTCCAAAAGTGCCATTGCCATCTCTGCCAATCCAGTGCAACATTCAAAAACCAAGCATATCGATATAAGGTACCACTTCTTGAAACATCATGTTGAATATGGTACAATCGAGATGCATTTCGTGCCCACAGAATATCAACTCGCGGACTTATTCACCAAAAGCTTTAGATGAGAAAAGATTCAATTTCTTGGTGGGTAAGTTAGGAATGATCAATATGACGTGAAAATCCTCTGTAAGTATAGCTTATCTTCTGTAAATATGTGTATAAATATATTGCTTTATTTTATTACTTTGATTGATTTCTTTCTGTATGTAAATTCTCAATCTTAAAATAGTTCTTGATATCACAGAACTTCTGTGGGTCTGCTCAGATCCTCTGACGACCCCTACAGAACCTCTAGAAAACATGACCTATGTTCTATGCAAAACTTATCATTCTTTGATCCAAGCATAGGTGAAGGGGGGGCAAAAGGAAATTACTTGATCTACAGAGGTGATTAGATCAAGTGGGAGCAAAAAGGGACCCTGAAATGGTCTACAGAGGTAAATCTTTCAAGGGGGAGCCAAAGAAGAGTGTCGATTAATCTATATCAACAGAAGTAAGACATCACTGCCGAGAATAGGAGAACCAAAAGGTATGTCTCTCGTACAAAAGTTTTTTTAAAATAGTTTTCTAGGACACGAATTGTCAAATATGTCCTAAAAATACTGTGAATAACATGTCAAAAATCAAAAGATCAAAAAGTTTCATAAAATTCGAGTTATGAGAAATTTGAGGTCATAGAGCTTCTGCTGAGCTCAACAGAGGTTCTGCCAGAAATATGCTCTGTGATCGCAAATTTAGCCTCTATCGATCTTTTGGAATGTTATCTCGGAAACCGAATACACACACCATGACCTTCTCGAACAAAACTTTTTTCATAACAGTTTTCTCGGACACCAACTTTCAAATATGTCCGAAAAACATCTCTTAAAACAGATCAAAAATTGGATGATCAAAAAGTTTAGTAGAATTTTAGTTATGAGATTTTTTCCCTCTCAGAGCTTCTGCTGGCCCTGATAGAGCTTCTGCAAGTTCCAACAGAGCCACAAAACCTCAGAGTAAAAATTCTTCACTAAAATCCTATCGATCCTCTCCAATGCCTTTACAAATGTTTTGGTTAAAGAAGAACCTACAGAGTCATGATAACAATGAAATATATGAGGCATGAACTTCAAGTTTTTCAAAATCACAGAGCTTCTGTAAACCACAGAGGTTCTGTCAATCTGCAACTTGGGCATTTCTGTAATAATAACGATTACTTTTACTGAGAGTGAAATACATGTGGCTAAGAACAACCCCACGCGCCTAGCATTAATGGGCCGCGCACGACGTCCTGTCATCCTCTGACATGGCCTACGTGTCTCTTTTTCATTGGGCGTACATGGAACGTTTTCTATGGAAAGTTGAACCCGCCGTTCTAACTTGAGTACGGATTCCAAATATTTATCCATTGCCATATATTTTTACTCTTTCGAATTCTACCATTTTACACTCATATAAAACCCAAGCTTACCTTCTCATAAAACCTTTACAAACTCTCATTCTTCTCCGGCGAAACCCTGCAAAAGCTTGCAAGAATCCTATTCTTCTTACCAAATGGCTTCATCTTCTCAAGTTATCTCCCCTGCACACTCTCCGACGAACTCACCAGAACATTCACCTGCTCATTCGGAACATTCAGAAAACCCCCATCTCGCCAAAAATATTGAACAAGAAGATTCCGGCGACACAGCTGACTTTGCTCCGACCACCCATCTCCAGAACTTCATTGCTCAAGAGCACTTCGACAAGGTACTACCCATAAAGTCAAATAACTGCTACTTGGTCCCCTCACCAACTACTTTCGGCGAAGCCCATGCATTTCTTCTAAACATCATGGAAAATCATGTCCTCTTCCCTTTACTTTCAAGAACCCCAAACAAAATACCTGTTAGGTATTTGAACCAGTTTTGGCAAAGTTGCCGATATGATAAAGATGATTCTCTTATCAAAGGGTACATCTCCAAGCCAGAAAAATCTGATGTTAGGACTAAAAGTCCTATAAAATAGAAAGTGATATAAAGAAATAATTAGTGTTATTTATTGGTTTGTAAAGCCTCTCAAGATAATGGGCTTTATGGCTAATGGCTTGGGCCTGTCAAGCCCTTGGTATTTAATGTGTGATTAGAGTGGTAATTAGGTGAGTAGTGGTGAGATTAGCCGTGCGCTTAACAGAGTTTAGAGAGAGAGTTTGTTCATCATTATAATCTTGTAACTCTCTGCATTCAATCAATAAAGGATTAATCGTTTCATATTCATTGTTACTTGTTAATCTGGGATCCACATCTGAACATTTGGAAATCAAGTTTAATAGAACTATGTTCTCACTTGAGTTCAACCTACCAACAAGGGGTCTTCTTGGACTGAAGAGATATGCAGAACAACCAACAGACGACGAGCTCTGTCGTTTTGTAGAAATGCTTGGGTACAACACCCAACTTAGGAAGAGAAATGACTTCCGCAGAGGCAGACTACCACCTCTGTGGAACACCTTGTTTTCAATCCTCAACAGATGCCTTACAGGAAAAATAGGCAGCATTGACCAGAGCTCGCATCAGATCTTAACCATCATGTATGGGGTTTACTATGATCTTCCACTCGATTACGCGACCATAATGATGCAAGAGATCATCAATACAATCGACAGAAAGAACAACACCAGAAGGGTAAAAGAGAACGATCCTAAGTTTCTACCACCTATGCAATTCCAAAGGATATTGGGAGTCCTGTTCGAACCTCTGTTGATGATACAGAACTGGCCAATGGAAGGGCCGACTCCCAAACAGTTCCCAATGAACAAAAACATCCCCACCGATCATATAGATGCCTACACCCACTGCAGACCTCTGTCAAAGAAGCTTCTGAAATATGCCATGAACAAAACCCTTAAGTTAGAGTATATACGCGATCATAGGACTCCAAAACCGAGCCCTGTGACACCCCCGCGTTTAGGTGTCCCCCTAGGAACAATGGTTGTTGAACCCCTCTCTACAGAAGCGAAGAAGCAGAAACTAGCAAAACACTTGGAAATCCAACTTAGTTTTATGGCCAAACGTGACGAGCTCATGGGAAAGAAGTCTTATTCTAAAGCCTCTGCCTCTACCCCAAAAACAAAGAAGAGGAAAACTGCAAAAGGCACCTCTACAAACATTGCAGAAGATCAACCTTCACCTCCTCGTGCCACAGAAGTTGGCTCCTCTGCTCCTTTCTCTTCTCCAAAACAAAAGAAGAAAAGGAAATCAAAACCCACAGAAGGAGGGGCACCAAAACCCAAGAGGAGGAAGACCAAAAAGATGCATGGGAAACCACTTGATCAAATGGTTACCATTGCAGAAGAGGCAGCTGCAGAAGAAGTTGTTGAAGAAGAGATCGTAGAAACCCGGGTCGAAGAAACTGCACAAGAAGAAACTGCAGAAGTCGAAGTTGCAGAAGATGGATATCAATCACCTTATCAATCCCCAGATCGAGTCGCTCATCAAGGAAACTTAAATGATTTCCTTCAACACCCTGACTTTGCTAACACCCTAAATACAGCTGGGTGGAATGCACCACCACTTGACCACCACACCACAGAAGAACAAGACTTCTCTATCTGGGATTGACACCAATCTGCAAGAAGATGATCAAACCCCCAGAGATCAACCATCTGAAACCCCTAACATTCTACAGAATCCCTTCATCCAACAGGGACTGGAGGTCCACAGAAGGAGTCCAAGCCAAGCTTCAGAAGAAGGAATAGAAGAAATCGACTTATCAGATGATAAAACTAGGGAAAGGCTTAGGCTACAAGCAGAAGCTCTGTGGAACAGAGATGAGGTTAAAAAGGCCTTAGATAGAATGGGAGAAAAAGAAAAATGGACAGAAAAAGATGCCGTAGAAGAAGAAGGCACACATCCTCAAACCCCTCCCAGTGCAACCCACACTTCTAACTCCGCAGGTCTAGCTGCAGAAGGAGTTATTGAAAAAGAGCAGCACAGCTCGATCCAAACCCAACCCATCCAGCCAGAGGTTATTCTTTCAACCTCTGCGCCCACAGAAACCGGGGAATCCATTCCTAGGGAGTCTCCTCAAAGAGACTCACCTATAGTTCGTGATTCATCGCCCCAGATCACACTAGAACACCCAACAGAGGAATTTGTTTCCTCTGCCACACACAATATAGGGCCAAAACTTCTTTCAGAGAGAAGTAGTGAGCACAAAGACGAAGAGACTCTAGACAAGTCTCCGAGTCAACAGAAGAACATTCCGATACCCACTTCTGGAGTGGATTTGGACACTGTTCTTCATAGAACTTCTGTAGAGATCGAAACTCAGGTTTCTTCTCGAAGATCAGATGGAAATCCTTCCACCCCAACGTACAAACAAGGGTGAACGAAGGTGTCCCAGGAACAGGGACTCACTCTGGAGAAGGGGTTGTTCCTCCAGAGGTTACACCAGGGACACAAGTATCAAGGGATGAGTTCCAAACCCTTGTCACCTCTGTAAACCAAACCATGAAAGAGTTGCAAAGCTCTTTCACATCTTTTGCAGAGACAACATCAACGACCTTGCTAAATCTGAACACCAAAATGGACAATCTATCCACAGAGGTGAAATCCGCCATCACAGAGATGAAGTCTTCTGCTCAAACAACTGCCACAACTACAGCCACTTCTGCTGCTAAAGATTTCGGAATAGCCGCAACATTTGCATTCAAGGAATCAGTCAAGCATTTCCTTGAACAAATGAACAAGCAATCCAACAAATCAAAGGGCATTACACCTACAGATCTACAGAACGCCCTCAAACACGTACAAGAAGAGGCAATGCGCAACACTACAATGATGCAGCCAAAAGACTACATGACCAGAGCACAGCTAACAGAGCTCGGGCAGAATGTCATAAACCAGGTCACAGAAGTCATCGTCTCTTTCACTACTACAAATGCCAACTACGTCAAAGAATTCAGAAAGAGTGTCGGCAGAATGCGCTTCAACACAGAGGCAGAGCTTGCAACTCTAATCGGCCTCTGTGATGATGTATGTGCGAAGTTAATGGCCGCAGGAGCAGAACTACCAAAGAAACCCAAAGCTTCCTGCAGAGCAGAGGGTACTTCTGATAAGAGTCAGGATGACTCTGATGATGACCATCCTGGTCCATCAGATCATCCTGAGGGGGAGAATATAAGGGAGAAAGCTACGACCAGAGGACTACAAGCTCCACCAATCGCAGCAGAACCCATCAACCAAGCCCCTTCAAAACAAACCCAACAACAACATACTAAACAGACCACAGAGACAACACCCATCTCTGTGGAATCAACTCCTGAAGAAACCCATGTACCTGAAACTGATCAAAAGACCACAGAGGCAACAACCACCCCTGTGGTAATCATCTTAGAAGAAAGTCCAACAAACCAACAACCCGGAGGAACAGAAGCTCAAAAGACCACAGAGACAACACCCACCTCTGTGGAATTTCCTACAATGTCTGGAGTAGATGTTCAACATTTGCCATCCTCTTCAGAAGAAGATCTTCCCTCTCCAACTACAAAATCAACAGAAAAACCCCAAACCATACCAAGAAGAAAGTCTATTGCCCACAAACCAAAAAGAGCAATGACCTCTGCTTCTTCTGTTCTAAGGAATTTGCACAAAACAATGACTGAACGAATGGCACAGAGAGAAGAAGAAAGGCACAGGTTCACATTAGCTTTCAAAATGGCAAGAAGATTTGATATCCAACCTTCACCAACAGAAACCGAGCTTACAGAAGAAGTCACCAAAGAACCTCCAACAGAGGTTACAGAGAAAATCAAGCCAACAGAACCAACGCCACAAAAGTCCTCTCAAACACAAGTGTCAAAACCTACAGAGGCAACCCCCATCATTCCAACAGAAGCACCAACAACCAAACCTACAGAAGCAACATGTTCTGCACCTCCAAAAGCCAAAGACAAGGGCAAAGCAATACTGACAGAAGAGCCCAAGAAAAAGAAATCATTGCCTAAGCCTACAGAGAAATTGATGAAAAACGCCTTTGATGCCTTTCAAACTCCAAAGCCTGAAGAAGTGGACTGGGCATATGGATTGAAGCCTCTGTCAGACATTCCTCTATCAGGAAGAGCTGCAGAAGTTGTTAAAAAGATGGAAAGTCTCAGAAGACAAGTACCACAACCTGGTCCAACACAAGAAGAAATGGAAGAAGTGGTATACAAATACCTCTATAAACAATCTTTTCAGACCAATCATCCAACAGATCATGTAACAGATCCAAAGATCAGAGAAGAATTTGACAACGTCTTCACCAGGACAAAGCCAAGAACCAAAGCAGACGTCTTCTCAGTCCACAAGATCAAAAAGGTAATCTTCTGTAGATACTCCTTCACCAGAACCTATCCAAGGGTCAGGTACAATATTTACAGAGTCAGAAGGGTAAACAATTCAGAAACCACCTTTGCTGATGCTGACCTAAGGAATCTGAATCCCTATGATCTACCTGACCTTCTGCAATGGACGAAGGATAACTACAACACAGAACCAAACACCAGAGCATATCAAGTGTTGAGAAAAGCAATGAGGGAAAGGCTTCTGATCTACAGTCTGACAGACTTTCAGCTGGGAAAGGATCTTGGTCTCAAACATCTGAACCTACGACCACCAGAGGATCGCTGCCCACCTGACGCCGTGCCCAACTCAATCATTACAGAACCAAGGTTCGGGTTAGTATTTCAAAACCCACAAGGCGAAGTCAAACTTTTTGTGAGCATGGACTGTCAGAAGTACGCAACTAGTACTCTGAACAAGTTCAGAGCAAACCTTGTAAAATACAGAGATACCGAGCAAATGGATAGAGACGCTGCAGATACCTTCATCAGAGAGATTGACGCTACAATCCGCTTAAGAGAACTCTGCATCAGTTTCTACAAAGAGATCAGAGAAGTCGGAAGAGACAACAGAAGCTTCAACGATTTCAAAGACGCCAAAATCTGATTCTCAAACAACCAATCTCTGCAAACCATGTTAAAGTTTATCTTTCATTGTACTCAAATGTAAAATGCCTCTGGCATATTTCTAAATGAAAGAACTTTCGAGGTATTGTTTAACCTCTGTCTTATCTAACTTAGCCTAACTTAAGCTCAAATTTTTTATTTTTCACTACTTAGGGGGAGATTGTTAGCTTCAATCTTCCTAATCATAGAAGTATTTAGAAGTAGTGAAAAATAGGCTAAGAGAAGAAAGCCTCTTACAGAGGCTCTGCCGAACTTACCGAGAGATCAAGGTCAAGAAGCTACAGAAGCTACAGAAGCTACAGAGGTGTCTTACAGAACCTCTGTCATACGCACAAAGAAGACCAAAGACTCGGAATCCGGTAAAGACTACTTTATAGAGGAACCAGACCGCAGAACCTCTGTAACACTTTACAGAGCCTCTGTGGTCCTCTCTAAAGACTTGGAAGATATTTAAAGACTTGAAGATATTTATAATATCTTGCTACTGTTCCAGGATCTGTTCATCAACTTGCATGGTATCATGCCCTGTCCAACTTCAACACGTGTCAAACTCTGAGTGGACTCAATAGGGCTTAGTACATAATAGACGTCTGCTGCATTAAATGCAATACAGCACGTCCAACTGTTCATACCATCCGTTCAACTATTCATACCGTCCGTTCTGAATAGTAGCTTATGCTTTATGGTCCCCTTAGAGTAGTATATAAGGAAGACTCATGTTGAGTTCTTCCTAATCGAAAATCAAGAGATAAAAAACATCACAAGAACACATAGCTTATACACTTTGAGAGTCATATCTGTTTTAAAGCTTTGCTTACTCACTATTCTTAAATTTGTTCTTGATATATATATATATATTCAGTAAACTTTGAGATATTATTTCATGTTCACTGTTTATTTATATTGTTTTCTAAATCTATCAAACATATCTGTTAGTTCTTCAAATACGCTTCCGCATCAAACATAAACTTGAACTAATAGATCTGATAATCTTGTTTAATCAAAACGGGAACCAACAGGGACATTGGAGTCCTTGAGGTGTAACTCGTCAAGACTGGATAGGCAATGTGGTCTCATAAGTCCTTGAGGTGTAACTCGACGGAGTACGCAATAAAGGCATGGGAAAGGTTTAAGGTTGTGATGTATTTATGGCATGGGAACTAAGACCGGGACTTGAGGTGTAATCCAGTAACATCATAAGTGACCTAACTTTATGTGCCCATCACTTTCGATGGAATCGGGTCTCCCCCGTCACCGAAAGGTGTTGTTTTTTTGTATATGCTTTTATCCATATTTTCGGTGACGCATTTTATTTATATGAAATGTCTTTCATGGTTTATTGGTGGGTACTATGCCTCATCCTTATTGGATGTTTTGAATATTGGAGTTTTTATCTACGTTTATAATTACTTGGGATATTTAACGTCAAAGCACGTTTTGAGTGAGTTGGGATTGGAATTCATTTTGGAAAACGCTTTGTACATTTTGGGAACTTTTCTCATAGATTTTGTGTCCGTTGGAAAATGATTCGTTTACATCCTTTCATAAACTCTTTTGGAAATCATGATTTATGTCGCAAACTTTCATTCAACAAATCATATAAATCATGTTATAAACTCTTGAACTCACTAGGCGTTAGCCTAATCTTTTTATTTATCGGCATGTGCAACAGGTTCAGGTTGGGAGTAGTTCTAGTGACACTACGAAAGGTTGGGTGCTAGTAGTGTGCTCGAGAGGTGAATTGCTTAAGTGAATTCTTCCGCGTTAATATTTGGTAATAGCAACTTGTACTCGTGTTAAGTAACACCCGACATTATGTGGTCTCATAGTATGATTTGAGTCGTTAATTGTAGGAATTGTTATGTTTACGCTTGAGGAAATTCCGAGAATGGTTTGTAGAAGAAATTTTATTCCTTAAGTGTTTATTTTTATCGAAATTTTATTTAGTTTCTCTTTCCGATTTTTAGGGTGTTACAAGTTGGTATCAGAGCATAAGTTTGAGAGATTTAGGTGTTGATTTTTAGATACCTAGACTCAAGCTAGCGATCTTTTCAGTGATTGAGAATAGAATTTCACCATTAGGCACTTTAAGATAGAATATTCTGAGATTGATGGAGTCACTAGGAACGAGAAATCATGTCTAGTGTAGCAAGGATGATCGTGTACGGTGAGTTCATAATTGCACCTGGCCAGTGTTATGGTGAACCTACAAGTTACATGTGCATACTTGGACTACTTTGGTGTGATGATCGTTGGGGTAGTGAAGGAGTTTCTAAGTGAGTAGTCGTTCAAAGAGATTGGCGATTTTAGTATTTGTCACTTGGAGTGACGATAAGCATGATAATTGCATTAAGTGGACCATTTCGGGACGAAGTTGTTCGTTGGGTTAGGACCATAAGCTTATTGAATCGACCTTAATTTGAGGAGGAATTGTAAGGTGAATCGATGTAACTCCCAACTTTGCCTTAAGAGGTTTGAGCATCCGGATGACGGTAGTGTGATCGGAGGGAATTGGAGGAGTATGGTTTGAGACGTTGAGTGCCGACTATGTTATGCAAAAAATTTATTTTTAGGATAAATTGCATCAGTCATTTCTTGTATTTCAAATCCTCATGTGGATTGTGTTACAAAATCTCGTAAAAACGTTTAGCACACACAAGATCTTAAATCATGGTTTTGAACATGCATGAAATTATTTTATTGCGGGAGTTGCAAACTCCGTCGGGACTTGCTTTATTTTATTGTTGTCCAACGTTACTTTCGGATAAAGTGATATCCATATTTTAATGATGTTTAAGATGTTGGGCAAGTAACTACGGCTTATGACTTTAACATTGGATCTCCTCCATATATGTTAAGGTTTGGACGAAGAGTTATCTTCCATTATATCTATGTAAAGCTATTTTGGAGAATTTATTTAATGCGAGTTTGTTGAACAATGTTGTTCATATGGTATTACAACAAAAAGGGGATTTTGGAATTTTGATATTTTAGTCATGATTTTGCTTTATGCAATTTGATATTTGGAAGCGAAAGGTTTGACATCATTTGGTTGATTTGAGGCCATTGAGTCCATAGAGTTTTATGGAGTTTCGTTTTACGACGTTTTCCGTAATGTGAGTGCATTTCTATAATGCACATACTTTAGTTATTATGTGTGTCAATTTTAGATTATATTGGACACTTTGTCTCATGCGGGTTCTGTGAGAAATATTATTTTATGCGGTAAGGCGACCAAAAGGAATATTTTGGAACTTTGGCGTCGTATGTTTTCTCTTTTAAAAATTTGTGTTAGCACGTTTCGTTGCAACTTGTTCGATGTACGGATTGATTTATACGTGGCGTGAGTAATACCTTAAAGAATATTCTGATAGTATTTCAACGATTGGCTTTATGCACTTTTGATTAATTGATTATTTTATTTTCCTTTCACGCAAATGGCTGGTATTAACCTAGAAGTATGCATAACTTGGTAGTCACTAATCCTCGGCACTTTGATAAATGAATCGTGAATGAAAATGTTTTATTAATTCATTGCATAGGTGGAGGTCTTTTGGTCAAAGTATGTTTTAGTGTTGTGGGGATCATGCATGGTTTACGATACGGAACATTTTGAAAACACGAATGTTGGAGTCATTGAACTTTGGTCAATTTTGACTTGATGGACATTTTTGAAAATTATTTGTCTAAACCCAGAGTGCGTGGAATTATTAAGTTTTTGGAACATTAATGCGCACTGTTTGTATGATTCGAAGCTGGAAGTCGATTTAAACCCTTTTTGGTGTCAACCAATTACAAACACTTACTATTTTCCTAAGTTTTGAGAAAATACATTAATGTATGTGAGTCTTGTCAAAGATGTTTTACTCCTATGTCATTACATGACTAAATGGGAAATTTTTGAAACTCGATTTAATGAAATTTTCTGCTTTGAAAATTTAGTATGGACCACCTATTGAATGTAATTTTATTTCCGGAAAACCACTAGGAAAGTGTTACAAGTTTGCATGCATACTCTAATTTGAGATTCCTTCACGATATTTTAGTCAATACCTCCGAATGGTGAAAATGTATTGATTTTTGTCTTTAAACTTGGAACTGACACAAATCATTTCATGTTTTTACCAAAGTATATTTATGAATCGTTTCACCGTTTTTGTGAAATAGTCTGACGTGTGCGGACTTTGTTGGTAAATTTTGTTCCATGTCATTTGATGGTTAAGAATGAATATTTGGGAGTCGGATGACGTTTAAACTCCTTTTGAAGTACGTACAAACCTTTTGTTGCACATTATTTGAAGTAGGAAGTTACTTTACGTGCATGCCATAAATCAATCCATGCTAGGACCGTAGCGGTCCATTTCAAAGAAGTTGTTTAGTATGTTTTCGCACTTTGTTAACAACTTAAGTTGTGGTGAAATAGTTCTCAACGTGGTTTTCTTATGTGGGACGAGTGTGTCCATTTTTGCACAACTACCGAATTGATAGTAGTAGATTTTGTTACGACACTAAAGTTGTCCTAAATATTAGAAAGTTTTGTAAAGCAAAGGCTTTGGGCCTAATGTGCTTGGATATCTAAATGGGTTTGGGCTTAAGTGTTGTAAGACCATCCGTAGCGGCACCTCGGGCTCACCCGGGCTTTATTTGGGTTCGAGCGGGAATGGGTACGGGGGGGGGGGGGGGGGGGGGGCTCGGGCTTAGGGCCGGGTTCCAGCCCCGGGTTCCCAACCCGATTCATCCCGATACATTTTATTTTTTTTTTAATTTTTTTTAAATAAATTCAAATATGAACGTTTGGCAACGGTTACTTTAAAAAAAATTATTTTATTTTTCAATTTAATCACACTATATATATAATCCTAACCCATTTTATTTTTCACACAAAACAACTCTCTCATTCTCTTCCATTCTCTTCCATTCTCTATATTTTAAACAATATGGATTCGCCACAACCCGGTTCACCGACCGCATCATCATCATCCGTAGACACCGACGAGTTATTGCATCTACAAAGGGAAATTTTTGTAGGCTTGGTTCGAGAGACTGCACAATTAGTTTATGGTAGCACCGCCTCAACGTCAAGAAGAGAGAGGGCCGCGAACATAGAAAGAGGTCAAGTAGCTGCAAACGAGCGGCTTATGCGGGACTACTTTGGCAACAACCCGGTTTATACACCGGATATGTTTAGGCGGCGGTTCAGGATGAGGAGGAAGCTATTCGAACGAATAATTGAAGATTTACAAGGACAGTATTCATATTTTACACTTCGGTTGGACGCCAGTTACAAAAAAGGTTTTTCTCCGATACAAAAGTGTACTTCCGCTATTCGGCAATTGGCATATGGAGTAGCTGCTGACTCACTTGACGAGTACATCCGTATGGGAGAGAAAACGTCACGAGATTGCCTGCACCAATTCTGCACAGGTATTATTGAACTGTATGGTCAAAAATATTTACGCAAGCCTACTTTTATTGATATTCAGAAGTTGTACGCCGCACATGAAGCTAAACACGGATTTCCCGGCATGCTCGGAAGCATAGACTGTACTCATTGGGCGTGGGCAAATTGTCCGGTAGCATGGCGAGGTCAATTCATGAGAGGTGATCATGACCACCCGACAATCATGCTAGAAGCAGTGGCCTCTCAAGATCTATGGATCTGGCACGCATACTTTGGTGTTGCCGATTCCAACAACGACATCAATGTTTTCAATCGGTCGCCCATCTTCAACGATGTATATGATGGAAAAGCACCGGACTGCCCTTTTGAGGTGAATGGAGCCACCTACGAGCACGGATATTATCTAGCGGATGGGATATATCCGGAATGGGCTACTTTCGTAAAATCATTTACGTGCCCACATAACCCTAAACGAAAAAAGTTCAAGTCCGCGCAAGAAGCGACACGTAAAGATGTTGAACGAGCTTTTGGCGTGCTTAAACAACATTGGCATATACTTCATAACCCGGCACGCGGATGGGAACCGACAAGATTGGGAAACATTATGTACGCTTGTGTCATATTACACAATATGATACTCGAAGACGAAGACCATGCTATTTGTGGTAGCGATGAAAACGACCTTTTCACGGATGATATCGAAACCCAAATCAGTGAGGAACAACGCGTGGCAAATGTTCGAGAAGTCAAAAACCGGGACACTCATAATAACCTTCGGTCGGATTTGGTCGAACATATTTGGCGTATCCAAGTTCCCAACAATGACGACGAGTAGATTTTTAAATTTATTTTGTAATTTTTAAATTTATTTTGTAATTTTTATTTTTAATGAATGATATGAATTTTTATTTTTATTATTTATCTTATTTTTATTTATTAAAAAATATATATAAATATTTTTATTTTGTTAAATAATTAAATGTATAAATAAAAGAATTAAAAAAAATGAGGTGGCAAGAGGGTTTGAGGGTATTGGTACTCCACTTTAGGGTAAGGAGAGGGTAAGGAGAAAAGTTGATGTGACGCTGAGGTGGCAAGAGGGTTTGAGGGTATGGGTACGGATGGCCTAACAAGGGAAGGGGACTATAAATAGGATTTGTTATGTAATTTTGTATTCATTAATTCATAATACAAGATGTAGCTCCTAAATCATATTTTGTTCTCTCTAGATTAGATTTCCTTTTCTAATAAATAATTAGTCCTCTTCTACCTCATCTTGTTACCTAATACTTGAATTGTTGAAGATCATGGACTCACAATTGGTATCAGAGCCAAATCGATGAATTTTTTCTCGATACGATCATCGGATCTCGACATTTCAAGTAAATTTGCCCGATCTATACGTAAGTGTGTTCAAATCTCTTATGCTCTTGAAGATTTGCTCGTTATTCGATTCCAGATCATCTCCAATTTTTAGAACCGAATTTCGACAAGTTTTGATGATTTTCGAAAATTCTGAGAGTTTTTCGGTGTTCTTTGCGAGAATTCTTAAGATCCGGAAATTTTTGGTTGGGATGACAACCTAGAGAGAGAAAGTGTGTAAAGCCCGTATTCCGGTATGTTTATTTATTTATTTATTTTTTAATTTTTTTTTTCCTCTTCGCGTTGCCGGTTATCGGGGTTAGGCGGCAAGGATCTTATTTGTTAAAAGTTTGGGGTTTTGGGGCATAATGTGAAACTTAGACTGCAGGGACCATTATTGTAATTCTTTAAACTTTGCATGGAGATCGGCCCATGGACCGACCTCCCTCCCTTCTCTCGTTTACTCTTGCGACACACACAATCAGCACCCAAATCAAACCCTACGCCCTTCCTTCCCCTTTTCTGCTGCTACTCCGCCGAACACCTTCCCCCCCCCCTGCTGTCGTCACCAAAAGAGAGAGAGAGAGTGATCGCCGGCGAGAGTAGAGGGAGCGAGAGTTCGCCGGAGAGAGAGAGAGACGCCGGGAAGAGGAGGAGCGCCGTCGTTTGCTGTCAGAAACGGGGAGAAGGAGGAGTCGCATCGAGGTAGTCGTTTGTTTTCTTTCCGTTGTCTTTTTGTATTGTTTCGTCGCGAGAATACCGTAAACCGCCACCACCACCGCCGCAGCCATGGCTGCCGGCGGTGTGGCCACCGCTGCACGCCGCCGCTGTGACGGCAGTGTGTCTGTGTGTGTGTGGGTGTGAGGGTGTGTGTGAGACGGGGTGAGTGATGTTGGATGGTTTCGTCGGAGGGTATAAACCGTAACCACCGTCGCCGCCGCCAGCCACCACCTCCGCCGGAGGCGGCAGTGGGTGGTGCATGGTTTTTGTTCAGCCTATGTTAACCCTAAGCAGTAAATCATAATTCTTTTCGGGTCTGTTTGTATTAAGTGATGGCTTAATGATAGCGTAGGCTTTGGTTATCATTTTATGTGAAAACGTCGTTTCTGCCACTGTTTTATTTCGTCCATAACTTTTCCGTCGTAGCTAGGATTGAGGCGACACTGGTGCCCACGGTTCACATTCTGTGCCGGGCACACTTTTCGTGTTTTAGTGGAAGTCTGGTTCGGCCTCTAACTAGGCGTAAAATGGCTGTTTGTACAGCAGGTCTGAATATGACAGTTTCGCGTCCTGTTTTTAGAAAATTCATATTAAATTGCAGAAAAATCGTTAGAGCGCGTGAGATATGTCCCTGGAACCCTAAGACATAGAATTTTCTAATTATGGATTAATATTTCTGAGTTGATGAGTTTAAGAGGGGATAATCAGGTCCCGAACAGATCTGTAAATCTTAGAGTAAAAGCTGGATTTTTTGTGGGTAAGCTTATAGTTGTGACTTTGGGTTAGGACTTCACTTTGACGTTTGATATCACTTATTTAGGTGGAAAAAGGTGAGTTGGAGTTGGCCGACTCCTTTTGCTGTTGAGGACATCTACTTTGCTTTTGAGGTGAGTTCTCTCACTGCGTAGATAGGGATTGTATGTATATCGCGGTAGTTTGTATGTACTACTGATTTGTTGTGTGAACTAGTTGTATTGTGGTGCGTAGTATTTGATTGGTTTAAATGCTTAGTATAAATTTGTTTTATATACATCTCGGTGGGACCGAGGGCTCGGTGGGACCGAGGAAGCGGGTAGAAATGTTGTGTGAACTCGGTGGGACCGAGGGCTCGGTGGGACCGAGGAAGTGGATAGAAATGTTGTGTGAACTCGGTGGGACCGAGGGCTCGGTGGGACCGAGGAAGTGGATAGAAATGTTGTGTGAACTCGGTGGGACCGAGGGCTCGGTGGAACCGAGGAGTTGAGTACATAATTACTTGTATGTGTTTACTTGAATTATGTATCCGTTGTGTTGCTGCTCATGTGCGGATAGGGGTGATGTGCATATAGTTGCTATCTGCGCATGTGATGGAATTCACTAAGCTTTGTGCTGACCATTTTCCTATAAATGTGGTTTCAGGTATTAGTGGCTCCAAGGCGTGACGGGTACACACTGGCGCGCGCGAAGGGTTGATATTTATGAGAACGAGACTGATCATTTAAACGATTTAATTCCGCTGTTTATTATCAACGAGAATATTTATTGTTAAGTTTGCAAACGAAACGGTTTTGGATATTTAATGAGGTTTCATTTATTAAATGCTTATTTTTAAAAGTTAAAATTTATTGTAATTTTTGGGACGTTACAACTTGGTATCAGAGCACAGCTTGAGCGAATCAAACACATCTCAGTGTGTTTGATCTCAAGTTGCGGCTATGAAATTGTTCTCTTAAAATTTTTAAAAAATAAAAGAAAGGAAAACCCGTTTGAGAAACGGTGATCGAGGGCGCAGTGTGTACAGTCAGCCGGAGCCAAAGGGGAAAGGTACAGTACTTAGTGTATTTATCACTTCCTAGATCATAGGGTATGCATGCTAGATTGCCTATGTTGTTTACACTGTACTGTATGATGATTGCTTGCTAGTAGGAATCAATGCTAGTTATAGTAGGTTGTTAAGTGAAGGCCCTATAGGTTGTATGCAGTAAGAATCATATAGCCTTAGAATATTTGATTTAATTCTATTGCGCAGCTCTTGTTTGAGTCCAACCGTTCTAGGATAGAATCTTGTATTCGAATGTCTATTAGATTCACGCTGCATGCGACTGGGTATTCGCGAGGCAACTCGTTATGGCTAATAGGGATTCCGTTGTAGCAAGGGTAGTGGGATGAGATGAAATTCCTAGTGAGCTGGGAAGAGTGTTTACATATGAGTATGTATGCTAGATTGCTTTCTAGAACATAGGAGTATGTATGCTAGATTGTTTGGTGCTTATTACATTGTACTGCATGTTTGTTGCTTGCTAATAGGAGTTTATGCTAGCCTTGATAGGTTGTTAAGTGAATGCACTATAGGTTGTATGCGGTAGGAACCGAATAGCCTTAGAATGTCGGATTTAGTTCTATTGCGCAGCTCTTGTTTGAGTCCAACCGTTGTAGGATAGAATCTTATATTGGAATATCTATCTAGTTTTACACTGTGTGCGACTGTGCATTCGCGAGGCGACTCGTCATGACTAGTGGGGATTTCGTCATAGCAAGGGTAGTGGAATTGGGTGGAATTCCTTGGGAGCTAGGAATAGTGTATACATATGCCGGTGCGGGCATATGTGTATAGTTTTTCGGCAAGGAACTACTTGGACATATCGGATGGAACTCGGAACGAGTGATGATAGGTGTGGAAGGTAGTAGTAGAGCTCCTACTATCGGAAACACAGGATCAATGCTCGAGTAGGGGAAAGTCACGAGGAATCCGAGGAGTTGAGTCTGAGCGTTGTTTGTATGAGCTATTATGTGCTAATAGCTCGTTGTATTAATTACCTAGGATAGCCATCACAAGGAGGAACAACTATAGTAAACCTGCTAGTACAGGTGTGTACTTGATTTACTTTGATGTGATGATCGTTGGGGGTAGTGATGAAGGTTCTAATCTAGTAGTCGTGGGAATAGAAGGACGATTCTAGTATTAATCACTTGGAGTGACGATAAGGATGATGTTTGTTTTAAGTAGACCATTTCGGGCCAAGATGGATGATTGTGCTAGAATCATAGGCTTATAGAGCCGACCTTGAATTGAGGAAAAACCGTAAGGATTATCTGACGTAATTTCCCAACTTGCCTAAGAGGTTTAAATGTCCGGATGACGATTGTGGATCGGAGAATTTTGGAGGGGTATGAGTCGAGACGTCGAATGCCGACTGAGTCATGCACAAAGTTTATTTTGAAAATAAATTGCATTAACTAATTCTTGTGTTTCCAATCCTTTTATGGATTGTGTTTTGGAATTTTGGGAAATGTTCAGCACACACACAAGATTTCGAACTATGGTTTTGAAAGTACATGAAACCGTTTTATCACGGGAGTTGCAAACTTTGTTAGAATTTGTTTCATTTTGTTATTTTCCAACGGTTCTTTTGGGTAACATGATATCCGTGTTTTGTGGTGTTTAAAATGTTGGGCAAATGACTACGGCTTGTGACTTTAACATTGGAACTCCTCCACATATGTTAGAGTTGAGACGGAAAGTTACATTCCACGATGTCTGTATAAAACTATTTTGGTGATTTGTTTAAAATGAGTTTGTTAAACAATGTTGTTTATGGTTTTACCGTGGAAAGAGATTTTTGGGATTTTGGCGTCTCATACATGATTGTGCTTTTAACAATTTGACTTTGGGGGCACAATGTATGGTGCCTTTTTATTGACTTAGAGTCATTGAGTTCGTTAAGGTTCATGAAGTTTTGTTTTACGGCACATTGAGTCGTGTGGGTTTAATTTCACGAGGTGCATATCTTATTTGTTTATGTGACCATTTGGGGAAATTTTGGGAAATCAATTTAAAGAACCCCACCTTTTGAGATTTGGTGTGAGTTAATTGGAGCATGTGTGTCATTGCAAGAAAAGTTTAAGGAAGTGTTACAAGCTTGCATGCCTACCCCCAGTTAGAGATTTTATGAGGTTTTAGTCGATATTTTCAAATGATAGAAGCGGATTGGTTTCTATCTTTAAGTTTGAAACTTACACGAGACAGTTGTGTTTTAACAAAAATATATTTGTAAACCGTTTCATCGTTTTTATGACTAACTGACGCGCGTAAAAATTTGTTGGTGAACCCTGGGCCACGACATTTTATGATTTAAAAAGAGATATTTTGGGGTCAAACGTCGTGGAACTGATTTTGAAATTTTGGTGCACACTTTTGTCGCACCCTGTGTAAGGTCGAGTGGTTATTTTAAGTACAGGTCATGAGCCAATCCATACTAGAACCGTGACAGTTCATTTTTAAAGAAATTATTTACTTCGCTTTGCGTTTTGTGAGTAAACTGAGCTGCAATGGAATGATTTTCAACATGATTTTCATATGTGGGACGAGCGTGTCCATTTTTGCGTAACTACCGACCTGGTAATAGTAGTTTTACTGCATACGATCTTTTTGAGATGAAAAATCTTGACGTTGAAAATATTTTGTAAATGATTTTGTAAACCATTTGGGAAATGCGCTTTTAAGTGTTATGTGTCATTTTGAGAATTTTAAGGGTGTGAGTCCTTTTGGAAAACTCTTTTGTTTAACCCGTGTTGAGTTTGGGACTAATGTTGATTTTAGAGTATTGCTTGCTTAAACTTTATTTAAACGCGTTTTTGACCGACTTATGGGTCTAGCAAGCGTGGAGCATTTTGCTCGGTTTTAACTTTGAGATAGTCATGGGTCAATTGCACGGTTTTAATGGCTCGATGTGGAGTCTTGTTGATGGGTTCTTTTGTTGCACAGTTTTGCATTTATTGCACGTTGAGTATTTACATGTTTGGGGTGAGTGAGTCATTCCAGGATAGGCATGTTGTTGGCAGACTGTTTTTCATTGGATCCTTGGTCACGTCAGTCAGTCGTTGGTAATGGTCGGTTGGGTATCTCGGGGTGGGACCCCGGTATTCATGTGTTATGACCTTGACTTTCCAGTAGGCACTGGGAGGATATAGTCTTGGGCACTTACCTAGGAGGTAGTTCTGATGTGCCGGGCCTTGAGACGTACCTGGGAGGTAGACGTTAAGGTGTATCTTGATACGGTGTAACTAGGCTTCGTAGAGCGAGTGTGGAGGATAAGTAGATGGTGGACGGTTGGGTATTCCACGCGTGTTGGTGCTGTAGGCCGAATAGTATCGGTTAAGGGAATGATGCCCTTTGTAATTAAGATCATAAATGCACAGTAACCTTTTTGAGGTAAGTAGTATATTTAGGTGTCGACTTTTGGGCTTGAGGCCAAACACCTTTAGTGTAATCGGAGAATTGTAGCCGATTTTAAGGTAATTATGGTGATGGTAGTAGTAACCCTGAATTGCTCGCTTGTGATGAATGGTTATGGTGGAATGACCTTCGTGGGTGATTATAAATTTACTGGTTTGATGATTCGTGTGAAATAAATTTTTGGAGTCTTTTAGAACTCGTGGAAGTTGATCGACAGTTAATGGTAGGAATGATCGGATTCGAGTATCCTGTAGGGTATATTGGTGAGCAACTTTAGAATGGTTAGAGCTTGAAATTTGAATCGGGATGTATGGAACATCTAAGGTTGGGAGACAACCGAAGTCGTTTGACTAGGAATGATTCCAGTTGTTGGAGTGTTCTTCCGATCATAATTTCAGTATTCTTGAAGGAGTTTTGTTGGTAAGAAAAGTATTCGAGAAATTTTTAGACGGTGTGAGAAATTTAGATTCCAGCTAGTGGAAGTCCAGTGGCAACACCGAAAGGGTTCCTAGTGGACTTGGGAACCCGAGACTGAGATGCGGGAGAACTACCCGGAGCCGTTTGCCGACCGACTCTTCGAGGGCGAAGTCTAATTCAAGCGGGGGAGAGTTGTAAAGCCCGTATTCCGGTATGTTTATTTATTATTTAATTTTTTTTTCCTCTTCGCGTTGCCGGTTATCGGGGTTAGGCGGCAAGGACCTTATTTGTTAAAAGTTTGGGGTTTTGGGGCATAATGTGAAACTTAGACTGCAGGGACCATTATTGTAATTCTTTAAACTTTGCATGGTGATCGGCCCATGGACCGACCTCCCTCCCTTCTCTCGTTTACTCTTGCGACACACACAATCAGCACCCAAATCAAACCCTACGCCCTTCCTTCCCCTTTTCTGCTGCTACTCCGCCGAACACCTTCCCCCCTGCTGCCGTCACCAAAAGAGAGAGAGAGAGAGTGATCGCCGGAGAGAGTAGAGGGAGAGAGAGTTCGCCGGAGAGAGAGAGAGAGAGTTTGCCGGAGAGAGAGAGAGAGACGCCGGGAAGAGGAGGAGCGCCGTCGTTTGCTGCCGGAAACGGGGAGAAGGAGGAGTCGCATCGAGGTAGTCGTTCGTTTTCTTTCCGTTGTCTTTTTGTATTGTTTCGTCGCGAGAATACCGTAAACCGCCACCACCACCGCCGCAGCCATGGCTGCCGGCGGTGTGGCCGCCGCTGTGACGGCAGTGTGTGTGTGTGTGTGTGTGTGTGTGCGTGGGTGTGAGGGTGTGTGTGAGACGGGGTGAGTGATGTTGGATGGTTTCGTCGGAGGGTATAAACCGTAACCACCGTAGCCGCCGCCAGCCACCACCACCACCGGACGCGACAGTGGGTGGTGCATGGTTTTTGTTCAGCCTATGTTAACCCTAAGCAGTAAATCATAATTTTTTTCGGGTCTGTTTGTATTAAGTCGTGGCTTAATGATAGCGTAGGCTTTGGTTATCATTTTATATGAAAACGTCATTTCTGCCACTGTTTTTTTTCGTCCATAACTTTTCCGTCGTAGCTCGGATTGAGGCGAAACCGGTACCCACGGTTCACATTCTGTGCCGGGCACACTTTTCATGTTTTAGCGGAAGTCTGGTTCGGCCTCTAACTAGGCGTAAAATGGCTGTTTGTACAGCAGGTCTGAATATGACAGTTTCGCGTCCTGTTTTTAGAAAATTCATATTAAATTGCAGAAAAATCGTTAGAGAGCGTGCGATATGTCCATGGAACCCTAAGACATAGAATTT
Organism: Saussurea involucrata; assembly: GCA_033807775.1. NCBI lineage: Eukaryota > Viridiplantae > Streptophyta > Magnoliopsida > Asterales > Asteraceae > Saussurea > Saussurea involucrata. Next base: position 218,729,771 of record CM066321.1, on the reverse strand, counting down.
TCTAATTATGGATTAATATTTCTGAGTTGATGAGTTTAAGAGGGGCTAATCAGGTCCCGAACAGATCTGTAAATCTTAGAGTAAAAGCTGGATTTTTCGTGGGTAAGCTTATAGTTGTGACTTTGGGTTAGGACTTCGCTTTGACGTTTGATATCACTTATTTAGGTGGAAAAAGGTGAGTTGGAGTTGGCCGACTCGTTTTGCTGTTGAGGACATCTACTTTGCTTTTGAGGTGAGTTCTCTCACTGCGTAGATAGGGATTGTATGTATATCGCGGTAGTTTGTATGTACTACTGATTTGTTGTGTGAACTAGTTGTATTGTGGTGCGTAGTATTTGATTGGTTTAAATGCTTAGTATAAATTTGTTTTATATTCATCTCGGTGGGACCGAGGGCTCGGTGGGACCGAGGAAGTGGATAGAAATGTTGTGTGAACTCGGTGGGACCGAGGAAGTGGATAGAAATGTTGTGTGAACTCGGTAGGACCGAGGGCTCGGTGGGACCGAGGAAGTGGATAGAAATGTTGTGTGAACTCGGTGGGACCGAGGGCTCGGTGGAACCGAGGAGTTGAGTACATAATTACTTGTATGTGTTTACTTGAATTATGTATCCGTTGTGTTGTTGCTCATGTGCGGATAGGGGTGATGTGCATATAGTTGCTATCTGCGCATGTGATGGAATTCACTAAGCTTTGTGCTTACCCTTTTCCTATAAATGTGGTTTCAGGTACTAGTGGCTCCAAGGCGTGACGGGTACACACTGGCGTGCCAAGGGTTGATATTTATAAGAACGAGACTGATCATTTAAACGATTTAATTCCGCTGTTTATTATCAACGAGAATATTTATTGTTAAGTTTGCAAACGAAACGGTTTTGGATATTTAATGAGGTTTCATTTATTAAATGCTTATTTTTAAAAGTTAAAATTTATTGTAATTTTTGGGACGTTACAAAGTGGATCTAAACTCAATTCTTGTATCTTTCTCATCTCTAATGAAGATATCTTGGAGTATTGCATTGTTACTTGATTAGATCTGGGATCACAAGTGGTATCAGAGCTAAATCAGTCCGGATTATGCACAAATCAGTCCAAATTGAAGAAATTTTTGTCAATTTTTGAGCAAATTGATAGTTTTTGAGGTTTTGTGATTTTTCTTGAAAAAATTTAAGAATTTTGGAAAATCATTATGTTTTGGATCGATTCAGGTTCAGAGTAATTCATATGTTGATTGAAACATTTTCCAATTTAAATCTTTGATTTTCATCAACAAATATTGTTTTTCAAAGTTTTAAAATCTGAGCAGTGTTTGATTTTCATCATTTTTCACGATTTTTAAAATTGATCTTGAAAAATCAGTGTATTTTGATCGATGTTGTTTCCACAGATCTGTTAGTTTGATATTCTCGAGCAGATTGAAAATTTTTGATCTGAAAAATGTCAACTAAATCGTGATTTTTGAGTGTTGAAAGTTCGACAGATTGATGTTCTTCGAAGCTATCTAAAGTTGATGATTGATCTCAGTTTTGGATGTATTTTGATCGATTTAAGCTTTACAAATCGATTCATTAGTTGATTTTGGTCAGATTACAATCACTCAGATCTGCAAAACACGAAGAAATCAGTAAGCTGTGTGAGTTGAAAGAGTTCGCCGGAGTTACTATTCACTCGCCGGATTCTGCATAATTTCGTCGGTGTTCATAACTGTCGGACACCATTAGTTCATTACTGTCGGACAACACCACATTCATAACTGTCGGACGATTAAGATCAGGTAGTCGGACGATTAAGATCAGGTTGTCAGACAAATTCTAATTGGACAGGAGTGAAGCTGGTTGTCGGTCAAGAGTTGTCCGACTAGAACTCTTAGTCGGACAAAGCTTAAGATTCTTAATCGGATAAAACAGAAAATCTTATGCTTGAACCACGTCAACCACGTCAGTGTTGTTCAAGCTTGAACATCGTCGATTTTATGCTTGCATGATCGTAATCTTTTCATAGAAATTGATTGTACGTTGTTTAAGGGTCACAACGAAACAAAAATCACTCATTTTGGTAGATAATTGAGGAAGAAAAACGAAAAAGAAACCTTCAGATCATAAATTCACGTCGATGAAGATGAGTGAATAGTGACTTAACGGCACTGTTAAGTTGCCGTTAAATTTCTAACAGTTTCGGTCCTTTTTCCGTTAGCACTCGTTAGATTCGTTAGTTTTTTAGTTAGTTTCGTCAATGTTTGTTTCATTTTTAGTCCTTATTCTGTTAGAGTCCGTTAGGTTTTGTTAAGTCTAATTAGTTAACATTTTGTTAGATTTTTCGTTAAAGTTTTAACATTTTTGGCCCTCAGTTAGGTTTTTCCGTTAAGTCTTGTTTAGTTAGTTTAGGAATTGACAGATTCAGTCTCTGTAGTTTTTGTTTTAGTTTGAGTCAATTTTAGTTCCTTAGTTTAAGTTTAGCATTTTTACAATTTTGGTCCTTGTACTTAGTGTTTTAGAATTTTACACTTTTAGTCCTTATCTTTCGTTTTAGTTTCGTATTTTGTCATTTTAGTCCCTATTTTTAGTAAATTTTTCATTTTTTTGTCCGTTTTATCAGTTCTTTTACCTGCTTTTGATCGAAACTGATATATTTTTGTTATTTTTTTGCAGGTTTGTCGATTTAAAGTCCAGTATTCCACATTAATTTTTCGGAATTAATTTTTAAACGACAAATTTTATAATTTGTTATTCAAAATTTGATTTTGAAAATTTTTCTGACTTTAATCGATTTTTCTCTGATAATCGTGTGTGCATAATTCTACTTCTCACGAAGTATCTGATAAACGGTCATTTTTATTCTTTTCAGGTAACAATGGATGAGTATTTCATGGAAGTATATTTTAGTGATCCACCGAAGGAGAGACTAAGTGCTACAATGCAAAAGGAAAAAGAAGAAAATAAAAATCTAAGTAAAACTATTCTTGATAAATCTATCATAGATCAGCAAGAAAAGCTTGACGAGGATAAGAAATCTTCTGATTCTCATATATCTGAACTTATGAAGAAAATCAAGGATTTGGAAGAAAAGAATATTGAGAGTGAACTTTCTTTGAAAAATATTACCTCTCAAAACACATAATTTTTGAATAAAATTGAAGTTTTGGAAAAGAAGCTTTATTTGAGAGGTCAAACCGAGCAAACAATCCATTTGAACAAACCAAGACTTGTGAGTTCTGTTAATAAATTTTGGGGGCTTGGTTATGAAAATCCAAAGAACTTGGCTAAAGCAATCAAACCTTTGCCAACATTATATGATTTTACATGCTTAAGATATGCTAGATATTGGCCTGAATTTGAAATTCCTTGGACAAATGATGAAGAAATCAAAAAGGAGGAAGTCACGAAAAGAGCATTTACGACAAAAATGCAACTTCCTTTTTATTATACTCGTGAGACTATAAAATATCAAAAGAATTCGCATGGAAAACTTTCGAATGACTATTTTGATATATATATACTACTAAACCAAATTGCGAAAAACCTATTGAAGCAAAAAGATATGTTCCACCTTTGGTTCTAGAATGAAGAATCTGTGAACTAGATAAATATGTTCTAGAACAAAGGATAAAGTTTGAACTCGAAAAAGATTTTCTTTTAACTACTTACTCAACTATCTTCAAGGAACTATCTTCAAGTTTCAAGATGGAATTGGAAAAGGAGAAAACTGTTTATGAAAAATCTTTGATTAAAAAGTTTTCGGACTCTTCCAAGATTGCATTTGAAGAAAAACAAAAAGTCAATCAAAAGTGTTTCCAACTTTCAAAACAAGTATCGGATCTTGAGAAATCTTTAATCTACGAGCATCAACAATTTGAGAAGGACAAAGCAATTTTTGAAAAAGAAAGCAAACATTTAAAAGAAAGGATTTGTAAGCTTTCTCAAGACATAAAGACATTGGAAAATACTTTAGAACAGGAAAGAAATACTTTTACAAATGAAAGAAAGATGTCTGATTTTGAGAAAGTTTTCAATCTTGAGCGTGAACAATTTGAGAACGAGAAAGTCATTTTTGAAATTGAAAGACAATCTTTTGAAGAGAAAATAAGTGACCTTTCTCAAGAAGTGAATGAATTGGAAATTGCTTTAGCAAAAGAAAGAAAAGAATTTGCTTCTCGATCGTGGTTTACTCCTGATTCTTCTTCATCTAAAAAGAATTTTGAAATGCAAAATGTTGATTCAGATTCTGCTGTTGAGAATTTTCAATCTAACCATGTTTCCAAGAACAATTCAAAGTCTGAAGTTTGTGACAAAGGAACAACTTGTGATTTTGATGTCTCAAAGAAGCTTCCTGACCATAATGCTTTAAATGATGAAAAGAGAGTTTGTTTTGAGAAGGAAAAGAAAGCTCTTGAACTTAGATGCATAAATATTTCAAAACAAATTTTTGATTTTGAGAAGGTGTTATTTTTAGAAAAAGAAAAGCTTGAGAAGGAAAGAGTGAATTTTGATATTGAAAGAAAAGCTTTTGAATCAAAAAGTGTTGAGCTTTCAAAGAAAATATCTGAATTGGAATTTTTGTTGGAAAAGGAGAGAAAAGAGTTTGGTGAAAAGAAGAATGTTTTTGAAAAGAAAAAGCAGAGCTTTCAAAAGAAAAACATGAATATTTTTAAAGACATATCTGAGAATAATTTTGATGAAGAGAGAAACATCTTTAAGGCTGAAATCTTAAAGCTAACAAGGAGGTTGTCTGCTTTAGCAACGGAGGTTATGACAGAGCAGAAGACCAAATCTGATCTACAGAAGAAACTTGATATGAATGTTCAAGAAAGAAATGTTCTGTCCGATAAAGTTCAGCAATTAGAAGCAATTAAGATCAAAGTTAAATCATCTGAACAATTTAGTGCCGATACTATTGTTCAATCGTCGTGTGATGGTTCAACTGATTTTGAATGTTTTATCAAGACATCTTCTAGTTCTGTTCATGAACATTCTTCTTCGACAAAGTCTGTCAAATCAAGAGATCAAATGCGTCCTTCTAATCTTTTCTACAACCGTGATGCTACAAGTTCAGATACACCTATCTTTAAGCCTGTAAAGATGGTTTGGAAAGTAAAAGTATCTACTCCTGAAAAAGATGTCCCGAAATCATCTGTTCCTACACAACCGGTGAATAAGAAGAACAATGCTCACAAAGGTAAGTCTTTTGGTAAACCTAATCCTGTTTATTCTGCAAATCATTTGATTAGGTTGGCACAAAAGAAACTTTGTTGTTCTTCTTATGGAACTCATGATTTTTTTATGCAAGAAAACGTTTATTTTTGGTATGGTACTTACAATATCTCTTCAAATAGAACTGCACATTACAAGCCAGGACCCAAGTTCCGTTGGGTACCAAAATCTACTTAATTTATTTTGCAGGTTCATCACATGTGTAGTACTGAATGACAGAACTATACCCAACACATGACTGGAAAATAGAAGAGAAGTGTGCAATTTGAAGAAGAGTACCTATGCTGAATTATATGCATGATTTTAGGGGGAGAAATTTTAATCTTTGGTTTATGTTTTTGACATATATGTGCTTAAAGACATATTTTCTTTATGCTTCTCTGTAGGGGGAGCATACGAGATTATGGCTTCTGAATACTTTAGTTCAGAACCCGTACTTCAAAGAGATTATGGCTTCTAAACATAACAGTTTAGGACCCGAACTTCAAAGAAACAATGGCTTCTGAATACTTTAGTTCAGAACCCATACTTCAAAGAGATTATGGCTTCTAAACACATCAGTTTCGAACCCGGATTTCAAAGAAATTATGGTTTCTGAATAATTCAGTTCAGAACCCGCACTTCAACGTGTTTGACTTCTAAACACATAAGTTTAGAACTCGTACTTCATTGTTTTTTTTAAACTTTGATTGTTACGAATACTAATCTTGTTTCATTAAGACATTTTGCAGATTTTGAGGGGGAGCTTATCTGATTTTTAATCAGTCTATCATGATTTGAGGGGGAGCTTAAACATTTTACTGTAAGTATCTTCTGAACTCAATCTGAGCTTGTTTGAAAGAAAAACGACTTTCAAGCATGAAAAACATATTTATGAATTTTAGAAGTGCGATTTTAAATGTTTTACATATATATACATATATATATATACATATATATATATATATATATATATATATATATATATATATATATATATATATCTCAGATTCTCGGTACATCATTGTTTCTGACCGTGTGTTTCCAAAGATTAATACTTGTGTATTATCTTTTCTATACTTTCAAGTATTTATACACACCGGTACAGCTTCTTATTGACTTTGTTATTACCATGTCTCAAAATGAAACATTTTTTCGATGGTAATACTCCCGTTTGATTTCAAAGTTTGTTGAGCATCATATTCATTTCACCGTGAGAACTTAAACGTTTCATTCAAAGATTGTTTATATTTGTTCATATAAACAAAATATCAATTCTTTGATACCCTAAACCTTACATGATTATATTTCATATTAGATCTGATTGATACATTGTCAGATTCTCAAACTAGTCTTTCGAATTCATTTCGTTCATTCTTTCACATATTCTTGTTTTGAGAAATCTTCAAAGTTCAAATGCTCAAATATTTCATGATAATTCTTGTGGAGCATACATTCTGATGGCAATGTTAATCAAATGATGATATTCATAATTGTTCAAGCTAAACTGTTGAACAACGCATCTTTTTAGGACAAAATTTCATGGGAATCAGTGTGAGATATTAAAGAACTTCTATGGATCAACGTTAACCAGTGTTTCCTACCCAAGAAGTTATCCTTGAGTGATTGAGGGGTGAGGGGTCGAAATCAAAGAGTGGGGGAGATAACTCATCCAGTTGAGTATCTCATTGTGCTGAGGTAAAATGTAAATGAGAGTTTGGGTAAAAGTAAGCATATTAAAAACAGAAAGAGGGTGTGAGAACAGAGTTAAAAGAATAAGAGAACTCTGCCCCAACCACTTTCTGAGCCATATGGAAGGCCATAGATCAAACAGAATAAGGATGAGGCGAGGGTGAGATAGACATTAACGGGTATGGGAAATCACCAGTGCATTACGTGGTATCGATTGAGAGTTGTGCAGTTATTATTTCTCCGATATATGCTTTTATTCTATTTTATCGCTAATTCGCTTGGGGACAAGCAACGCTCGGTTTGGGGTTGTTGATAACGCCACTTTTTGGCGTTATTTTCGGTCCTCAAACCAATGAGATTGGCTTGTGTTTAAGCAAAAAGGCGGAATTTTATGTTTTATCGAGTGGAATGTGCATGGAATCTAAAAGGCGGCAATCATCGAGAAAAGAAGCGGAAAAGAGCCCAAAACGAGTACAAAACGAAGCCAACGGAAGCTCGAGATCCAAGCCCAAGACCCGTGCCCGAACCAGGACCCGAACCTGACCCGAAGCTCCCCAGGAAACCGCGCGGTTTGCAAACTGCGGCATAAACCGCGGGTGTCCCTGTTCCAGCTTTTATATTTTGGCGTTTTTCCGGATTTTAGGTTATCATTAAATCATCTCGCACACGACGACTGCCAGCGACTTGGAGGCAATTTTCAGAGGTTTTTCGGAGCTTTTGGAGCCACGATAGAGGATCGATTGAGAAGTAATTCACGACGCGAAGCGGATTAGAGCCGGGAGAAGGGAGTTCGCCATTACATTCACTACGTTCACGTTTATCATGTTTACACACATTGTTCTTCTTCGTTTTCTTATGTTTTTATCCACCACCAGGATGAACTAATCTTTAGATGTTGGGGTTGGATTGATTTTGGTTTAAACTTATGAACAGATAACTTGAGATTTTTATCAGTTTTCCTATGTAATGAAGCATGTGATTTGGTTTTTAATGCTTTTGTGAGTTTAGCTAGCTTCCAATTGTTTTGTTGTTTTCTGTTAAGTTCGAGAGAATTAATTGCTAACTAGAACTAGAAATTGCATGCCTAAGGTGAGAAATTGGATAGAGATATACCAAGGTAAACCTTAGTCCCGTTGAAATCTTGAGTTTAATGTGTTTTGAATTTTATAGGTTGAGATCGAAAGATAAAACTTATACTTTCAGAATAAAACCCGTGGTTGCTTGAGAGAGAACCACGGTGATTTTAGAGATTAGGTGTTCATTAAGGGGAAATAACTGGTAATTGTTTTTAAGTCAGATGTTCGTATGTGAAAACCTAAGGAATTCCAACCCTCAACTGTTTTCTCTATCAAAGTTTCCTAAGTTGTTTACTGTCCCGTTTGTGATTTGTTTTCTTGCAATTAATTAAGTCATACCAACCACTCAAAATTGCGACCGTTCAGTTAATAGATCTTATAGTCATTGTGATACTTAGTTCCTAGTTCCCTGTGTTCGATACTCGTACTTTTGTACTATTACTTGATTTCGACCCGTACACTTGCGGTTAGATTTAGGGGGGTGTAAACCCGCCTATCAAGTTTTTGGCGCCGTTGCCGGGGAACTAGTTGCAACTGATAGCACTACCAGCTATAAGCGCTATTACATTGAACAATTTTTCTTTTCTTTTATTTTTGTTTCATCACTTTCAGTTTTTGGATTGCTAATTTCGCTGACCTTCCACTTCAGGTACTAATTGGTTTATGTCAAGGAAGGCCCGAGGGAAGGAAACCGAACCACTTCATCTGGAGATCGAAAGAACCGCCCATCGATTACTCAAAGAATCAAAAGTTAAAAGGCAATTGAAGATGGGCGACGAGAGACCGGTCAACGAACGACCTGTCAACAACCCTCCACCTCCTCCCGAGAGACGTCCTATGCAGTCGTTTGCCGATCCGAACGTGGCAGCCGCACGCATAGGAGTCCAAGTGCCCACCACTGCGGAAAATTATTTCTAGATCAAGCCAAGTACCATCGTGATGGTGCAGCAGAATCATTTTGGGGGCGCGCCAACTGAAGATCACCATGCACATCTTCGTGCATTTGAACGGATTTGTAATACGTTCAAGATCAATGGGATGGAAGAGAATGCAATCAAGCTGAGGCTATTCAGTTTCTCCCTGAAGGGTAGAGCTGAAATTTGGATAGAGAGCCTACCATCGGATCAGATCACCACATGGGCAGGCCTGAAAGCTGCGTTTCTCCAGAAATTCTTCCCACCGGGAAGAACCGCTCAACTGATGGCCGACATTACTCACTTCGTGCAATGGGACCAAGAGACTCTATATGAAGCTTGGGAACGATATAAGGACATGTTGAAAAAGTGTCCACATCATGGGTTACACGGTTGGGTGATTATCCAAACGTTCTTTGGAGGCCTTCACCCGCAGTTCAAGAATGACATCACTGCTGCAGCGGGTGGAGCTCTCATGAATAAGACTTATGAAGAAGCAGTCGATTTGGTCTAGAATCTAGCCGAACATAGCTATGCCACTCCACGATCTTCTATCAGACCGGTAGCAAGTGTTCAAGAATTGGATGAACTGAAGGTAATAAAAGCTCAGCTAGCCGCTATCACCAACCACTTGAAGGGAGGTAGTCCGGACGTGTTCCCCATTTCGCAAGAACCCGAGCAAGTTCAGTTTTTACAAAACCGAAACAACCAGCCGAGGAACGACCCTTTCTCGAACACATATAATGAAGGGTGGAAGAAACACCCTAACTTTTCATGGAGTCAACCCGGCCAATAACCACAAGGTAATAACTCCAACTTCTCTAATTTTTCTAATACTAACAATGTTTACCGTCCTCCAGGTTTCAACCAAAGGAAATTCGACGAAGGACCATCCATAGAGAAGAAACCGGGGCTGGAGGATATGATGATGAAGTTTATGACAAAGATGGATGTCACGATTGGAGAGTTAGCGAGCACGGTTAACACGGTCAAGGCGGCTACTGACCAGAATACATCATCGATTAAGCTTCTTGAAAGGTCGTTAAAGACATATGTTCTGGCGTTCACAGCCGATATGGTCGTGAGAGACCTGTGTTACGTTGTGTAAGTTTTGCTTTAGCGATAATCGGTAAAAAGTTTTACCTTTCTATTGAACCTGAGTATTATTTCGATTTATACATGTCATGGACAGATGTGATGTCGACTGTAAAAATTCATTGAGTACAAAGAGTCGTGCGACTTGGGCATCCATTGTAATATAACGATTAGAACGTAAGTCATAAGACTTTCGTATTTTTGAATCGTAGAAGCAAACGTAAGCGCGTGCGATCAAAGCATTCATTCAGAACATGAAATTTTTCTAAGTTAAAAAAAACTTAGATCGGGGGGTCGTTAGACCTTACGATCGTGTGATTTGATCATACGATGAACTTGGATCATATGTTCCTGTAGTTATACAATCGAGTCATCTAATAAAACTGTTTGTTTATATCGTACAATCCTGTGAGAGTGTACTAAAGTCGTACAATAGACTTAGCAATATATGTCGTGCGATCCTGCGAGACTAAAGTCGTATAGTAGACATGGTAACTAATGTCGTACGATCCTGCGTAAAACAATGTCAGAGGTTGGTCGTCGGCTAGCCAACGACCCTCTGATGCTTAAGTCAGTAATCGTCGTGATAAAAAATCGTATGAAAGAAGGAAAAGGATTTAGAAGAAATACCTTTTCAGATGCGTTGCATTCCAGCTTCGTGGGATATCTCGATTGTCGAGGGTTGGGACCCGATAGGTGCCTTTACCCACGACTTCTGAGATACGATAAGGACCTTCCCACTTGGTGAAAAGTTTACCTGCATTAAGGTTTTGAGTGCTTTGGAACACTCGACAGTGGACGTAGTCGCCTTCTTGTAAGATTTTAGCTTTGACGTTCTTGTTAAAATGTCGCTTGACCGCTTGTCCCTGGGTGTTTAGGTCGTCAGCTCGATATCACGATCTTTATGGAACTGTTGAGTCCTATTGCCTAGGATCCATTGTCGCAGACAAATTCGGATGTCGCACGGCCAATTAATTTAAATTTCTTATGGGTGACTTTTGCGTTTTGATGTGCGTCTTACCATGACTGGTGATTTTGAAATTCAATGTACAAGTCGTCTTTATTGACGACATATGTCGTGACTAGCGATTATGAAATTTCGATATGCGAGTCGCTTTTATTGGCGACCGAGAATTTTAACATGTGATTGCCATGACTGGCTATCAGAAAAATGTGAGTCGTCTTTTATCGACGACTATAAATCACAACCTGCGTTTGCCATGACTGGCGATCATAAGAAAAAACGTGAGTCGTCTTTTATTGATGACTATAAATCGTAGAACATGCGTTTTTAAGTCGTAGAGACTTTGATTTCTCACGATATAAATCGTAAGACCTGCGATGTAAATCTTAGAGACTTTCGTTTTTTCACGATATAAATCGTAAAACCTGTACTTAAGTCGTAGAGACTTTTTATTTCTCACGATGTAAATTGTAAGACGAGCTTGCAATGTAAAACCAGGGGTGGTCGTTGGTTTTGACCAATGATCTTTTGATGCTTGAATCGACGACCATATATTAGATCAAAATAATTTAAACGAGGAGAATATACTTAGAGTATATATATAGAGTTGTTTTACCATATTTAGTTACCGTAACTTGGAGTCGATAAGCGCCTTTTTTCAAGGACTTTTGAAATCAAAATATGATATTTCCCATTTTGTGACGGGCGTTCTGAGCCCCCGAGCCCTTCGGATGATGCGATACCTGCGATACATTGACTGAGCATTTTTTATGATTAGTGTCTTCCAACTTCACTTAGATCTTCGTCGTGTGGTCAAGACTTGAAGTCGACAAATGGAAAACGAAGATCTACACAAGAGGAAACGTTAGTGATACGATGTTTATTTCGAAGGAAATCCTTAGTTGGGTCCCACGGATGGCGCCAAACTGTTAATGCCAAAAATCGCACCAAAGATGCCAAAAATTGCATTAAACTGTCTTATGCCGAAAATCATATAAAAATACGATTTAAGGTACGGTTTCGGACCTTATCAACTAAAGATTGAACCATTGAAATAAGCAAGAAAAAATACGAAGGAAATGTAGACGAGACAAGAGATTTTGATGACGCAGGAAAAACCCCGAACGAGGGAAAAAACCTGCGGACGACAGTGGATGTCGTCGATGTACTATGGTCGCCAATCAGGGGCGATGTCCTTGCGTCGATCGTACAGATGATTACAATACAAGTGAAGGAAATGCTTCGAAATGTAAAGTACAAGTGTTTCTAATGTAAAACAGGTGTATGTCGTGTGTGAAAACAATGTGTCGTGAGTGGTTGTCGTGCGCCGAGACCGAATGTCGTGCGTTGAGAGCGATTCTTCGAGAGAGAAACTCTTTGCTTCGTGTGTTCTTGAATTCACCGTGTGGTTCTGGAATTGTGTGATGATCCCCCTTCTTTTGATGTCCAAAGGCCTTTATATAGCTTCGACTGGTAATAAATGAGCTTTATGGCTGGTCTTGTAACTGCTGTCGGGCATTAAATGCGAATTGATGACTTGGCTTTGTAACCGCTGTCGAGTCTTTAATGTCATTGATGAGCTTGGCCGTTATTGACCGTTGTGCCATAATGCTTGTGGACCTGCGTTAATGAACAACAAAAATAGATGTTTAACTATTAACGGTTAGTATACGACTGACGACAGAAGACTGTCGACGTAAGACCAACGAGTCGTAACTGGCGACACACGACTAGTGACGTAGGACTAATAGCGTAAGATTAATGATGTGTGAGGTGCGATACATGTCGTGCGACACGTGACGTGCGATCATTAGATGTAAGATGACTATTGACGCAAGATGTCAATTATCGTGGTTATTTAAAGTATGTCGGGGATATGATAATAATGGGTATTATCATTGTCGGTCGGGGGTAACCAATGTCCATGGGTCATGTCGAGGGGATTTCCCAAGTCGGTCGAGGGTGTGATTTTTTACCCAAACAATCACCATGAGGGGGAGAGAAGTGTAAGACAAAGGGTTGAACAAGGCAGTGGTTCGGGTGTTCATGTTACTGAAAATGTGGAAATTACTGAGGAAACGGGTACCGGTAATGTTGGTGGTACACAAGGAGTTCAAAGTGCTGATGTTGGTGTTTTGGATGATATCAATCCTACGGTTGAAAAGCCTCAAGGGTGTGATAACAGAACTGATGAAGAAGTTATGGCTGATGATTTCTTACAGGATCTGATTTACATTGATTCGGATGAGGATCAAACTGTGGTAAAGATCAAAGAGGAGATGGATGATGTATTTAATGGTGGAAACGTACAACCTGATTCTGATTCCGAGAAAGAAAGTAATCTACCTGATCCAGTGATACAAATTCCGATAATTCCTGATCTACCTGAAGGCAAAATCAGAGATGCAGTCTCCAAGGCAGAATTACGTAATCTACAGATGTTAATTGATAGAGAAGCTTTGATTGTCATACGTGCTCACCGAACAAGAATCATTACTCCATTTCAAGAAGATATAAGGAGTGACTTGTTTGTGAAAAAGATTCAGCCAATCGACAAGGTAAAGTTGTATTCTATTGAAAAGCTTCCACGTCCAAAACAGATTGAATACTTGTATATGATGGGTGACAAATATCAAAAGCTCAGTGCAGTCAGAACAGATAAAGAGATTGTTAAGCTTGTGAAGATAGAATCGGAGAAGATTCTAAAAGTCTTTTATCCGAGGTTCTACGTTCTCAGATCAGATGAAAAAGAATGGAACTTCTGTGAAGCCGACTTCAAATCCCTAACATGTGAAGATTTCTTCAGGCTGTATGACATTCTTGCCCGGATGCCGAACAAAGACATTACTTATTCTGAAACCTATCAAGCCCTAAAACGTTTCATGAAGAACCTGATCAAGCTTTCCTACCTAACCGATTTTCAGATGGCATTGGAAAGTAATCAAATCAGAGTCAACAAACGAAGGCCAAACAAAGGCTTACCCGACATGTAAGGTATTCCTCTATATACCGTGATAGAAAAACCAGAGTTTGGTTTTGTTTATCATAATGGGCAAAAGAAGAAGAAATTCTTGAGGTTCATTGAAGTCAATCTGTATTCTGATGGAACGCTCAGAATGATCAAGATTCTGTTGAATGAAAGGCTAAGATTGGATGAACAAAGAAAGGTGCCTCTGAAGGAGAAAGAGATAGTTCTGATCAATAATGCTGTGAAAGCCATTCAAGACAGGATTGATTACAGGGATTCACTCAGGAGATTTGAAATCATCTTTGGGATCAGAAAGAGATACATTCCACCGGAAGAACTTCATGGTTAAAGCTACTGGCTCACTTGAATACAAAGGGGGAGAATTTTAGTGTCTATTTTGTAAATTGTATTCAAGTTGAGGGGCTACTTTGTAAAATATGAGTCTAGGTATAAATAGCCTAGTTTAACTCATTTTACATAACACTTTTGATAATCATCCTTAGAACTCTCTGTGAGTTTCTCTCTATATTGTAATACTTGATTTTGATGTTAATGAGAGATGGACAGAGTTTTGGCTAGATCTTGATTACATTACTTGTTAATTGGGATCACAAGTGGTATTAGAGCAAAGCAGATCGGATTTGTGAAGAATTTGAAGTTTTTAGGCATTTTTTTGTCATTTTCGGACTACATATGGATTATGCGATTTGAGATTGTTTTGGATCGAGCTTTAGGCATAAAATTGTTCGTATTGATCATCTGGATCAATTCGTACAAAGATTCGGATTCAGAACAAGAAAATCAACAGATTTGGCAATTTTTGAGGTTTTCGAAAAAGTTCATTGTTCAGATTTAAACATGGACTTCTGTTAGTTTCTTGGTATTTCTTGCTGAACAAAAGGTGTTCAGAAAGCCCTCGCGACCTACCCTACGAAGTTTCAAATCAATTGGTGTTGATTTGAGGATTTTTGGTCACTTAGAAATTTTTTGCGAGAAAACTCATAACTGTCGTACGCTTATGTGTTCTTGATATTCATAACTGTCGTACGATACTTATAATCATAATTGTCGCACGATTCTTGCCCGACTACATTTTTAGTCGTACAAGTATTGTACGAGAGTTACTATTCACGAGACTTAGTCGTACAAGACCCATACAACAGTTACTGTTCATCTGACCAAGTTGTATAAGTTTCGTACGAGAGTTGGTCCAAGTCGCACACTTGTTGTATGATAGTTACTGTTGCTGAATCCAAGTCGTATACGTTCTATACGACAGTTACTGTTCACTTGTACTGTCGCACACGTTCTATACGACAGTAGTACGTTTTTTCCCGACAGTTTGTCAAATTTTCACAAATTCACTTTTCTGTGTAAAGATCAACACAAGTAATTTTCAAGGTGAATAGAAACAACATAACGAACTCTTTGGGAAGTGATACTAGACCTCCGATTATGATCGAAAAAAGAGTATGAACAATGGAAAGAGAGGTTTGAGGATTTCCTTGACAGACAATCGAATGGTGATCACTTGATAGATTCTCTTCATAATGGTCCAATGAAACCTGTTCTTAAGGATTATCGTGTTGAGGGTGCACCACAACCAGATAATAGATTGGTTCCTCGTTCCGAGTACACTGTTGATCAAAAAGCAAGATTCGATGCTGACAAGAAGGCAAGATCATATGTGATTATGGGGATTCCGAATGAGGTGTTCAACACGATTGATAGTTACAAAGATACGACAAACAGTATGTGGAGACAGTTAGAAAAGATGTTACAAGGGTCTCAGATTCGAAATCAGATGAAAATCACAATGTGCATCAATAGGTAGGAAGAGTTTAAGGTAAAGGAAGATGAGTCACTTCATGACACATATGACAGATTCATGATTTTACTTAATGAGCTAAGTAAAAACAAGATCAAAAAGGATCTGATCGAATTAAATGTCAAATTTCTTACCTCACTACAACCAGAGTGGAAGAGTGTGGCTAGAAAAATGAAACAAAATCCGAGACTCTCCGATATGCCACTACGTGAATTGTATGAGACGATGTTGCAAGATGAGGAGGAAATAGATGAGATAAGAAAGGAGAAGAACAAGAAAAAGAAGAAAGATTTCTCTCAAGAACCGATTGCACTACAAGCCGAGGTACAACCGAATAACTTTACAACTGATGAATCTGGAATGTTTGATACAGGGTTCAGGGGAAATATTTCTGATGATGGTGTTGAACTACATCAAGCTTTGGTTCTTCTCACAAGGCACTTTCAAAAGAAGTTTTACAAACCTTCGTCATCAAACAACAATCTGAGGTATACATCTGGTTCGAGAAAGTTTGAGAACAACAATTATGAAAGGAAACCGTTTGGAGAGCAAAGAGTTGAAATTACTGATAAAAGATTTGAGCAAAGATCGGAGAAAGCTGGAGGAAAGAAGGTGTATGAGAACATGGAGAAAAAGTTCGAAGATAAGAAAGCTGTGGAGATTCAAAAGGGCTACAACTGTGGTAATCTGGGTCATTATGCAAGAGATTGTCGAAAGAAGGTAGTAAAGAACACGGATTACTACAAACAAAAGTAGCTTCTTGCACAACAAAAGGAAGATGGGAAAGCTCTTATGGTGGAGGAAGAGTATTTTCTTGATTATTCTGATGACGAGGGAGAAAATGAAGAGCATGCAAATATGTGCCAAGCAGAATTCGATTCTGACGATGAGGATAAGTCTGACACTTCCTCACAGGTAAATTCTTTTCCTTTACCTGAATCATTAAATCAAGAAGTCATAAATCTGCGTAATGAACTGAATGACACAATAAATAAATTAGCATGATCTGAAAACGAGTATGCTAGTTTATTTCGTGAAATTGAAATAATGGAACCATGTGTTGGAGAATTAACAAAAACTCTACAAAACGAAAGAAAGAAGAATAGTGAGTTGAAACAACAAGTTGATAATGCTGAATTTGAGATAAAAGACAAATGTTCTGAAATCAAAAATCTCAAAGCTCAACATGATCAATTTGTATCAGAAATATTAGTACTTGATTCTAAATTATCTGAATTGAACAAGCAAATCAAAGATTTAGAATCAAAGAATAAAGAAAGTGATTTTTCTTTGACAAATCTTTCAGAAAAGAATTCGGAATTTTTAAACAAAATTGAAAGTTTGGAAAAGAAGCTGTATTTGAGAGATCAATCTGCTCAAACAATTTTCATGAACAAGCCAAGACATGTAAACAATGTCAATAAATATTGGGGACTTGGTTATGAATGTCCAAAATATGGTGTCAAAGCTATCAAAGCAGTACCGACAGTGTATAATTTCGAATGTTTAAGGTACGCACGATATTGGCCCGATTTTGAAGTTTATTGGACTGATGAAAAGGAAACACAAAAAGAAGAACAAAGAAAAAGAGCTTTAACAACTCATATTCAACTTCCATTTTGCTATACTAATGAGACGTTGAAGATTCTCAACAATCTAGATAAACCACTTCCAGATAACTACTTTGACATAAATGCTACAAAGCCAGTTACTAACAATCAAGTTGTTGTAGCTAAGAAATATGTTCCTACGTTGGTTCTAGAAGGGAAAATAGCTGAACTTGAGATCTCTCTTACTGAACAAAATATCAAATATGATTATGAAAATGATCTCCTTTCAACTATTTTCTCAACTACTTTTAATGAAATATCTTCTTGTTACAATGACGAAGTGAAAAAGGAAACTGGTAGAATTGAACATGCTTTGATCAAAAAGTTTTCTGAATCATCAAAGAACATTTTTGATGGTAAACAAAAGATTGATAAAAAATGTCTCAAACTCTCAAAGAAAGTGGTAGATCTTGAGAATATTCTTCTTTCTGAGCATACCAATTTGGAAAATGAGAAAGTCAACTTTGTAAACCAAATCAATTCATTTGAAAAGAAGTTGACTGATTTGTTAAAGACAAAAGTTGAATTAGAGATTGTGTTAGAAAACGAAAGAAAAGAATTAGCTTTGAAAAACTGGTTCAATCTTGAAGAAAGCAACTTTCTTAAAGAACAGAACTGTGAACTTTCTCAAAAAGTGATGACATTAGAAAAATATTTGAAAGAAGAAAAACCTAATATAATGTCTGATTTTAAAGATTTTTTCAATCTTGAAAGAGCACAGTTTGAAATTGAGAAAGTAATTTTTGAAAATGAGAAACATTCTCATAAAATGAGAATAATTGAGCTTTCTCAAGAGGTGGATGAGTTAGAAAAGGAATTAGCAAAAGAAAGAAAAGAAAATGCTTTCAAAAATTGGAGTTCACTAGAGTCCAGCAAAGATTTTGATGTTCACAACGCCGATTCTGATTCGGATTGTGATTATGAACCAAACGAGAAAGTTTTTGAAACCAAGTCAAAACCAATAGAAAATGAAAAAGGAAAAGCTTGTGCATTTGATTTCTCAAAGAAACTTCCGGACCATACTGATTTTATTATTTCTGAAGAAAGAGAGGAAAGCAAAAAGAAAGATGATCCGAAAAAAAAATTCTAAGAAGGATGAACTGATTACCACTTATGAACCTAAAGTCAATAATTCTTGTATGTGTAAAAAGACTTATGGTTCAGATTTTTTGACTCTTGCAAGAAAGAACCTTGAATGTGTTCAATGTGGTAGTCATTCATTTCAATCATCTCTAGAAAGTCCAGTTTTAATAACATCTGTTTCCTTTATTAGAAAAGATAAATCTCTGAGTACTTTCTATAAAGGTGAGTGTTCAAACACAAAGAAACCACCTTTAGAGAAATGTAAGAAGAGTAAAATGTCAAAGGAATCTCAAGTTCCAAGTTCTAAAGATTCTAACTCTAAATTTTCTGTTGTTTCAGATAATTCTGTGAATCCGAAGAAGAAAGAACAAGAATGGCGGGTAAAGCAAACGGCGTCTGATTCATCCAAACAAAATGACAAAAACAGTAGTTTTTCAAAGAATAAACAATTTGGTACGAGTAATAAAAATTCTTTTGTAAAGACATACAAAGATTACTCCAAAGACCAGTTGTTGAATTTTAAAAATGGTGAATGTTTTTGTTTTGTTTGTGGATATGAAAGTACGTTTGCTATGCCTGGTTCTTGTTGTTGGGATAATTCTTATTTTATCGCAAATGGTAAAAGAAAGTCAAATTTGAAGAAAAAGAAGAAGACACAAAAATCTAAAATCACGTCTTCTCAAGCTAACCAAAAAGGACCCAATATTCAATGGGTACCTAAAATTGTTTCAATTTGATTGTTGCAGAAAAGTAAGTTATGGTACTTAGATTCGGGATGTTCGAAGCATATGACAGGCCAAAGACACATGCTAACCAATTTTGTGGAAATAGATCTTGGTCGGGTAAGGTTTGGAAACAATCAGGTTGCTCCTATCAAAGGTTTTGGAGATATCATTCAAGACAATCTTACGATAAAGAAGGTTAACTATGTTGAAGGATTGGAGCACAACCTTTTCAGTATAGGACAGTTTTGCGATAAGGATTTGGAAGTGCACTTCAAGAAGACAAAGTGTTGTGTCAAAACCGAGAAAGGAACAGATCTTCTTGTTGGAACTCGCAAGTCAAACCTGTACACAATCAACTTGGCAGATATCAAACCAACCAATGAAGTGTGTCTTTTATCCAAAGCTTCAGAAGAACAAAGTTGGCTATGGCACCGACGGTTATCTCATCTAAATTTTCGATACATTCAAAAGCTGGTTTTAGGAGATTCAGTTCGGGGGCTTCCAACTTTGAAATTCAATGCCGAAAATATATGTGATGCGTGTGAGAAAGGAAAGATGAAGAGGGTTCCTCACAAGCCTAAACCGGAACCGACAACGAAGAGTGTACTTGAGCTATTACATATGGATTTATGCGGTCCAATGAAAACGGAAAGCATAAGTGGGAGGAAATATGTCTTGGTAATAGTCGATGATTTCTCACGATACACATGGGTTAAGTTTCTAAGGTCAAAAGATGAAACTTCAGAACTGCTCATTGGTGTTATCAAGGCAGCTCAGAACAACATGCAGATTTCAGTAAAAATTGTACGTTCGGATAATGGTACAGAATTTAAGAACAGAGTCCTAGGTGATTTCTATGAATCAAATGGGATTATGCAACAATTTTCTGCTGCCAGAACTCCTGAACAAAACGGTGTTGTAGAACGACGTAACAGAACGTTAGTCGAGTCTGCGAGAACAATGTTGGCATACTCAAAGCAACCTCTCTTCTTATGGGCCGAAGCTGTAGCAACCGCATGTTACACACATAATCGTTCTGTCATACACCGCCGGTTTAATAAAACTCCTTATGAAATCATGAATAACCGAAAACCTAACATAAAACATTTTCATGTTTTTGGTTGTAGGTGCTATGTCTTGAACGACAAAGAACACCGGAACAAGTTCAGTCCAAAGGCGATTGATGGTATTTTTGTTGGATACTCCTTTTCATTGGCATCATATAGGATATATCTGAAGGAATCAAGGAATATAATGGAAAGTGTCAACGTCAAATTCGACGAACATCACGAATTGGCTTCTGACCAAAAACAGTTCAGGACCTGTTATAACTGGAATATTAGCTTCTGGACATCTCAGTTCAGAACCTGCTTCAACTTCTAATCAGGATCAACCTTCTACATCTAAATCTCAACTAACTGATCTTGATTTACTGTTTGATGAATTTTATGGTACTTACAATAATTCTACTAATTCTAACAGGATGGTACAAGCACCTACAACAATTTCCGCTGCGTCAACTACTCAAAATTGTGCATCTACTTCAACACCGGTTGATGTCTCCACTCCTGTTTAGAATGTTCAAGTACCAGAAGTTGTTATTCCACAACAAGAGACTACAACTAATGTGGAAGGTTCAACACAAAATCCAAGTTCTTCGGTTACTGAACCAACCATTCCTCAGCCACAACCGAAATCTTCTAGTATTCCTACAGAATTTCCAAGTGCTGAACCACTGGCTTCTCCAACCGAAGAAGAGACGAATGTTACTCTTGAAAATGTTCAAGAATCCTATGCTCCTCACCCTCATACAACCAAGTGGACGAAGGCTCATCCGATTCACCAAATAATCAGTGACCCAAGTTCACCAGTTCAAACTCGTTCATCTGCTTTATGTGCTACCGTAAATGAGTGCATGTTCTCAATGTTTTTAAGTAACATTGAACCACTCACTGTAAAAGAAGCCTTAAATGATCCGGATTGGATTTTAGCTATGCAAGAAGAGCTAAATCAATTCGAAGCGTTAAAAGTATGGAGGTTAGTTCCAAGACCAGCCAATAAAAGCATCATTGGAACAAAGTGGGTGTTCAAAAACAAGAAAGATGAAGAAGGCATCATAGTTCGTAACAAAGCGAGACTTGTAGCTAAAGGCTATCGACAGCAAGAAGGGATAGATTACGATGAGACTTATTCTCCAGTCGCACGCATTGAAGAAATCAGAATATTTTTGGCGTACGCGACATACAAAAACTTTACGGTCTATCAGATGGATGTAAAGACAGCATTTCTTAATGGAATACTAAAAGAGGAGGTTTATGTCTCACAACCCGAAGGCTTTGTAGATAAAGAGAATCCAAATCATGTTTACATTTTGGATAAAGCCTTATATGGGTTGAAACAAGCCCCGCGTGCTTGGTACAATGTTCTATCTCAATTTCTACTCGTCTCGGGCTTTGAAAAAGGTAAGGTTGATACGACTTTGTTTGTCAAGCGGGAAGACGGTGAGATGGTAATAGTACAAATATATGTAGATGATATTATATTCGGTGCATCTAATCCTGGTTTATGTACATGGTTTTCTGATCTGATGACAACTAGATTTCAGATGAGCATGATGGGGGAGATTAACTTCTTCCTAGGATTGCAAGTGAAACAATTTTCCACGGGGATATTCATCAACCAGTCAAAGTATATATTTGACATTTTGAAGAAATTCAAAATGGACAATTGTACTTCCATTGGAACACCGATGGCAACACAATCAAAGATCGGTCCAGATCCTCATGGTAAGGAAACTGATATACGACACTATCGAGGTATGATCGGATCTTTAATGTACTTAACTGCTAGTCGCCCGGATATTATGTTCGCTACTTGTCTTTGTGCGAGATTTCAGGCGAATCCTAAGGAATCTCATGTAGGAGCCGTCAAACGCATCTTCCGCTATCTTAAATGAACTCCCTACCTTGGTCTATGGTATCCCAAAGGCACGGGATTCGAGCTTACAGGCTACTCAGACGCGGATCATGGTGGTAGTCTACTAGACCGGAAAAGCACATCCGGACATATCCAATTCTTGGGTGATAAGTTGGTAAGTTAGGCGTCTAAGAAACAGAACTGCGTGTCACTTTCTACGGCAGAGGCAGAATATGTCGCGGCCACTAGTTGTTGCTCACAAGTCATCTGGATGAAAACCCAATTGTCGGATTTTGCGTGTAAATATGAAAAGATTCCAATCTATTGTGATAGTAAGTCCGCAATCGCTATATCTGTGAATCCGGTTCAACACACGAAAACCAAGCACATCGAGGTACGGAATCATTTTATTAAAGATCACGTCGAAAAAGATACTATTGAACTCTATTTTGTTTCTACTGAAATTCAACTTGCTGATTTGTTTACCAAGGCTTTGGATGAGAAACGTTTCAACTTTCTTGTTTCAAAGCTAGGCACGTTGAACTTGAAAGTTTGATAATTCATAATTTTTATTCAACATTTTGAAAATAATTCTTAGTCATTCAAATTTGATAAATTTGAGTGAAGAATACTTATTTTCATAATATTGAATACTCATTATGATTTGTTCAAATATTTATTTTTATTCAGTATCTTACAAATTTGATTTCAATTTTATTCTCTTTACCGTATGTACTTCAATTGCTATTATTTGTGCAGTTTTATGTGTGGTTCATATGTTTAGGGGGAGCTGTAAATGTTTGTGAGCATGTTTCAAGGGGAAGCGTTCAACAAAGAAGAGGTGTTTGTTCTAAACAACAAAGGTAAGTGTTCTATCTCAAATGATTTTGGCAAACCCTACTTGATGAAAATGATTTTCTCAAGACTTATGCATCTTTGTAGGGGGAGCAAAATGTTTTCAAGAACACTGAACTGATTTTAAAACTGAAAAGTTCAAATTTTTGAAAAGTTCAAAGTTCAAATTTTCTGAAAAATTTTCAAGTCTGAAAAGTAGTCGTACAAGCCTTGTACGAGAGTTACTGTTCTAGCACGACAGTCGTACATAACTTGTACGATAATTATTGTTCATGCACGACAGTCGCACAAGCCTTATCCGACTAGCAATCCTAGTCGTACATGATTCGTACGACATACACTATTCATATGGTCAAGTCGTAGACACTTTGTCCGACTAGCAATCCTAGTCGCACAAGCATCGTATGACAGTTACTGTTCACGATTCCACCTTAGTCGGTCATTGTTTCATACGACTAAGATGAGGTACTCGTACATCGCTTCGTACAACTACCTGACACGTGTCGGTCAAACCTTAGACCAATCGATTTTTGACACGTGTCACTCAGACCTAGGTTCGATATATAGTGCGAGTTTCAAAGGTCTTTTCATTTACCGACTTTTGTATCATACGATTCTCTCACAACCTGAGTGTTCGATTTAAATCATTGTTACTATTTCGTTGATATTGTTGATTACAATCGATTAAGGTATCATCCTTATACTATTTTTCATCGCATTTCATCGTTTATTTCCATTGGTATTTTAATTGATAGAAAAGTCGAAAAAGGGGTTTTAGTAAACCCTTCAAAAATCACTCTGTTTGTTAGAAGTGTTAGGAAAAGATGATAGGATAGTCTTTCTGATAGCAAATCGAACATAGGGTACTAGTTTAATAAGCTTTTCCTTAAAAAAATCTTAGATCTGGGTTTGAGTGTTCAAGATTGTTCGAATACTCATAACTGTCGCACAACACTATGTTCTTCACATTCAAAACTGCCGCATACAACTGACATTCATAACTGTCGCACACAGCTTGTATGACAACTTTTGGTCGTATAGCTTTGTCCGACTAGTAGAGTCATGCGACTTGATGTTTTGTACGACTGTAGCCCATACTTAGGAAATTTTTGAAAAGTTTGTGGCAAAAAAGCACTGATATTCATATGGTCTTACACTGTCAATCATAGACCATGGCACATTTGCAAGAGCAGGGTGATGCTAATTCTTCTGACAAGAACACAGTGTTCCCGTCTCATCGTTCATCACATCCATCGGTGAACGCTCGAGATTTAGATGTTGAACTTATTCTTCCAAGAGATAAGAAGGATCTAAAGCCGAACAACTACACTCTAGATTTCAATGTCACTATGGATTATCATCTTGTTATGGAAATATTCAAAGGTTACCCGCTTCGTATTGCTCTTGAAAGAACTCAACAAGTTCCGGAAATCTATCTGCAACAAGTATGGCATAATATCCAATACGTACCATAGAACAACTACTTTACTCTGAAAGTAGATCATTTTGATGCCAAGCTGACTCTGAAAAGGTTGCAGACAGTTCTTGATCTTCCTTATTCTTCTAATTTTGAAGATATGTTGTCTGAAGAAGATTTGTGCCGGGATATTATGCTGATGGGTTACAATGATCCACGTCCGAACTATAGAGTGCTAACCAGTACATCAAAGTTGAAAAGGAACTATCTACCGTCGATCTATTACACATTATTCAGTGCTGTGAATAGATGTATGACTTCAAAGCACACGGGAGTTGACACGGCCAGTATTTCAGTGATCAGGATGTTCCATGCTATTGTTTTTGACCGGAAGATTGATTTTGCAATTTCTATTTGGAATGATTTGATCGAGGTGGTCACCGATAAAGCAAAGCCATCAAAAGACAGAACATTTGTACCATTTCAAAGATATCTTCAGATTATTATCCGTTCTATCATGGATTCTAATGATCAGATTCCGAGACGCGAGAATGTAGTTCTTGGTCCAACCAATTACATGAAGTATCTCCGACTTCCGAAAGGTCTATCTTTTCCTACTATTATGGTTTTACCTGAAGCACTACTCGCCTACGCTGACCAAGAGTCGCCATATTTGAGTGAGTATAGAGAAGAGAATGCACTGATGGCCCGGCCAGGACCGGTAGGGCCTACCCACAGTGCCAACCCAATAGGTGAGCATGGTGAGGGTTCTAGAATTAGAAAGAGAGTTCAGGATACTGGGGTATCTGAACAGGGCGTGTTGAGAGAAAAAAGTAAGGTAAGGGGAAAAGGAGTTGGGGGTAATCTTGGTCAGTCGTCCAAAATTAAAAAGAAGATTCACATCTTTGAGGACGATGATGAGGAAGATCTTGGTTCTGACGATACAGAAGAAGATTCTGAGGATCTTGATGCGGATATTGATGATCCTGCTAATCTGGTTTATAGTTCAGATGGTAATGATGCGAATGCTGATGATGAGAAAGACGATGATAGTTCTGATGATGATAACGATGATAACAACAATGATCAACTCATGGAGAATCTTAATACCGTGATTGAAAATGTCGTTACTACTACTTCTGGTGGTGATGGAGGAGTCATAAGGGGAAATGAGGGAGTATTAGTTGAAACAGAAAAACAAGTGAGGTTGAGTGAGAAGGAAAGAAAAAAAGATGGTGAGTGTGAGACAGGATCAACAAAAGTTTTAACTACTGATCCTTCCCAAACTGTGTCTAGCTGGGCAGCCACATCTACTGTCAGTGCGCGTTCGTCGCCACATGACATTGAAGAAGCCATAGTCCGCCCAGCTATGCAATGCACAACCCCACTCATCCACTCATCCACTCATCAACTTCTTCACAAGTTGATGTTTCATTTTCTCACAGGGGAATAGCACAAACACTATCGGCGACACACTTGGTGTTGGCTGATATTGAAACAGGATGGCACCTGCCCCGACCACCACCTTCATTTGTTCACAGATCGAATCTAGAACCTTTTGATTTTACTTCATTTCCTAGGACACGGAGACCGTTCGTCACTTCATCTATGGTGACACAAAACGTTGGTGTTATGCGTGACCCGACCGAAACGCCCCGAGTGTTGCCGCCATTTGTTGGTGCTTCACGAGGACCGGGCGGAAGTCCTACCAACGTCAACACTATGCCAGCGTTGAACGTAGGGCATACAGTCTCTATGACTGCTATGCAAACCAGTAACCTAAGTGGTCTGGGTGTTACCTTGGAACAAGCGCATGATATTCAGTCTTTGGTGGGTCTTCCTCCTCACAACTATGTATCAAAGAAGTTACTTGAAATGGCCATCCAGTCTCTCTCCAGTACCCATAAAGCTCAGATATCCAAATTGAAAGATATTGTTAAGAATTTATCTGCCGAAGTACACAAGTTTGTTAAAGGAAAGTCTGTTGCTGATTCTTCATCCGCACCATCCGACACTCAACCAGAATCTCAGCCGAACACAAAGGTACATCATACTTTACCTTTACACGAATTGAAATCCCAGTAACTAACCCGTTTACTAGAACAAGGCGATGCAAATACTCAAGAAGAAGTAGATATTCTTGGTCTACTTAGACGCCAAACCGAAATACAAGCCACTTTACCAAATTCACTTGATACCCTTCAAAAATCCATATCCAACCTAACCGATGCTATCTCTTCTGGCTTCACATCACTATCTAACCGAGTCAAAGTGGTGGAAGAAAAGTTTGGAATTCAAGCCCAACCCACCAAACGGAGGCATGATGATCAAGATCCCGATCATGATCACTGTTAATGCCAAAAATCGCACCAAAGATGCCAAAAATTGCATTAAACTGTCTTATGCCGAAAATCATATAAAAATACGATTTAAGGTACGGTTTCGGACCTTATCAACTAAAGATTGAACCATTGAAATAATCAAGAAAAAATATGAAGGAAATGTAGACGAGACAAGAGATTTTGATGACGCAGGAAAAACCCCGAACGAGGGAAAAAACTGCGGACGACAGTGGATGTCGTCGATGTACAATGGTCGCCAATCAGGGGCGATGTTCTAGCGTCGATCGTACAGATGATTACAATACAAGTGAAGGAAATGCTTCGAAATGTAAAGTACAAGTGTTTGTAATGTAAAACAGGTGTATGTCGTGTGTGAAAACAATGTGTCGTGAGTGGTTGTCGTGCACCGAGAGCGAATGTCGTGCGTTGAGAGCGATTCTTCGAGAGAGAAACTCTTTGCTTCGTGTGTTCTTGAGTTCACCATGTGGTTCTGGAATTGTGTGATGATCCCCCTTCCTTTGATGTCCGAAGGCCTTTATATAACTTCGACTGGTAATAAATGAGCTTTATGGCTGGTCTTGTAACCGCTGTCGGGCATTAAATGCGAATTGATGACTTGGCTTTGTAACCGCTATCGAGTCTTTAATGTCATTGATGAGCTTTTCCGTTATTGACCGTTGTGCCATAATGCTTGTGGACCTGCGTTAATGAACAACAGAAATAGATGTTTGACTGTTAACGGTTAGTATACGACTGACGACAGAAGACTGTCGACGTAAGACCAACGAGTTGTAACTGGCGACACATGACTAGTGACGTAGGACTAATAGCGTAAGATTAACGATGTGCGAGGTGTGATACGTGCCGTGCGACACGTGACGTGCGATCATTAGATGTAAGATGACTATTGACGCAAGATGTCAATTATCGTGGTTATTTAAAGTATGTCGGGGATATGA
Organism: Saussurea involucrata; assembly: GCA_033807775.1. NCBI lineage: Eukaryota > Viridiplantae > Streptophyta > Magnoliopsida > Asterales > Asteraceae > Saussurea > Saussurea involucrata. Next base: position 218,702,143 of record CM066321.1, on the reverse strand, counting down.
TAATAATGGGTATTATCATTGTCGGTCGGGGGTAACCAATGTCCATGGGTCATGTCGAGGGGATTTCCCAAGTCGGTCGAGGGTGTGATTTTTTACCCAAACAGTTAGCCCCCCGAGATCTGAATTTCAAAGCCATTGGAATTTCAGATCTCGCACTAATGCGTTGCTACGGAGACGTGTTACTTTGCTAAGATCATCAGAAGAAAAACTGACTTGGTCAGCCAAAGAAGGCGACGCAAGTTGCACTTGCCCTTCGAGGCCGGGAAAGAATGCACCGATAGCTGGGTCGGGAATCTTGAAGGAGACAAGGACGGTAGTCCTGAAGGAACCGTCTTCGAGGGCTGACGTTTTCGTCGAGAGTTGTCACGCCTAAGGAGGCAAGGGCGTCATCCAGCCGTTCTGGCGCGATGGACGCGATACCAGCAAGTTCGGCGCTTCCAGCGACAGTGACGAAGCTAGTGTCTAAGGTGTTGTCCCCAGCGTCTGCCGACAAGGGGGACGGGTCATCGGCCGAAGGTGTCCTAGACGGGACGACGTTGTGGGTGTCCTAGACGGGAAGACTTTGTTGGTGTCCTAGACGGGAAATATTTTCTCCCATCTTTCAGGGAACGTTTTCCTATCGAGGAGATAGGGGTCCATGTCGCCGGGTTGGCGTTCTCGGTCGACGTGGTCCTGTGATCTGGCGTTCACAGCCGATACGGTCGTTAAAGACATATGTTCCGGCGTTCACAGCCGATATGGTCGTGAGAGACCTGTGTTACGTTGTGTAAGTTTTGCTTTAGCGATAATCGGTAAAAAGTTTTACCTTTCTATTGAACCTGAGTATTATTTCGATTTATACATGTCATGGACAGATGTGATGTCGACTGTAAAAATTCATTGAGTACAAAGAGTCGTGCGACTTGGGCATCCATTGTAATATAACGATTAGAACGTAAGTCATAAGACTTTCGTATTTTTGAATCGTAGAAGCAAACGTAAGGGCGTGCGATCAAAGCATTCATTCAGAACATGAAATTTTTCTAAGTTAAAAAAAACTTAGATCGGGGGGTCGTTAGACCTTACGATCGTGTGATTTGATCATACGATGAACTTGGATCATGTGTTCCTGTAGTTATACAATCGAGTCGTCTAATAAAACTGATTGTTTATATCGTACAATCCTGTGAGAGTGTACTAAATTCGTACAATAGACTTAGCAATATATGTCGTGCGATCCTGTGAGACTAAAGTCGTATAGTAGACTTGGTAACTAATGTCGTACGATCCTGTGTAAAACAATGTCAGAGGTTGGTCGTCGGCTAGCCAACGACCCTCTGATGCTTAAGTCAGTAATCGTCGTGATAAAAAATCGTATGAAAGAAGGAAAAGGATTTAGAAGAAATACCTTTTCAGATGCGTTGCATTCCAGCTTCGTGGGATATCTCGATTGTCGAGGGTTGGGACCCGATAGGTGCCTTTACCTACGACTTCTGAGATACGATAAGGACCTTCCCACTTGGTGAAAAGTTTACCTGCATTAAGCTTTTGAGTGCTTTGGAACACTCGACAGTGGACGTAGTCGCCTTCTTGAAAGATTTTAGCTTTGACGTTCTTGTTAAAATGTCGCTTGACCGCTTGTCCCTGGGTGTTGAGGTCGTCAGCTCGATGTCACGATCTTTATGGAACTGTTGAGTCCTGTTGCCTAGGATCCATTGTCGTAGACAAATTCGGATGTCGCACGGCCAATTAATTTAAATTTCGTATGGGTGACTTTTGCGTTTTGACGTGCGTCTTACCATGACTGGTGATTTTGAAATTCAATGTACAAGTCGTCTTTATTGACGACATATGTCATGACTAGCGATCATGAAATTTCGATATGCGAGTCGCTTTTATATGCGACCGAGAATTTTAACATGTGTTTGCCATGACTGGCGATCAGAAAAATGTGAGTCGTCTTTTATCGACGACTATAAATCACAACCTGCGTTTGCCATGACTGGCGATCATAAGAAAAAACGCGAGTCGTCTTTTATTGACGACTATAAATCGTAGAACCTGCGTTTTTAAGTCGTAGAGACTTTGATTTCTCACGATATAAATCGTTAGACCTGCGATGTAAATCTTAGAGACTTTCGTTTTTTCACGATATAAATCGTAAAACCTGTACTTAAGTCGTAGAGACTTTTTATTTCTCACGATGTAAATTGTAAGACGATCTTGCAATGTAAAATCAGGGGTGGTCGTTGGTTTTGACCAATGATCTTTTGATGCTTGAATCGGCGACCATATATTAGATCAAAATAATTTAAACGAGGAGAATATACTTAGAGTATATATATAGAGTTGTTTTACCATATTTAGTTACCGTAACTTGGAGTCAATAAGCGCCTTTTTTCAAGGACTTTTGAAATCAAAATATGATATTTCCCATTTTGTGACGGGCGTTCTGAGCCCCCGAGCCCTTCGGATGATGCGATACCTGCGATACATTGACTGAGCATTTTTTATGATCAGTGTCTTCCAACTTCACTTAGATCTTCGTCGTGTGGTCAATACTTGAAGTCGACAAATGGAAAACGAAGATCTACACAAGAGGAAACGTTAGTAATACGATGTTTATTTCGAAGGAAATCCTTAGTTGGGTCCCACGGATGGCGCCAAACTGTTAATGCCAAAAATCGCACCAAAGATGCCAAAAATTGCATTAAACTGTCTTATGCCGAAAATCATATAAAAATACGATTTAAGGTACGGTTTCGGACCTTATCAACTAAAGATTGAACCATTGAAATAAGCAAGAAAAAATACGAAGGAAATGTAGACGAGACAAGAGATTTTGATGATGCAGGAAAAACCCCGAACGAGGGAAAAAACCTGCGGACGACAGTGGATGTCGTCGATGTACTATGGTCTCCAATCAGGGGCGATGTCCTTGCGTCGATCGTACAGATGATTACAATACAAGTGAATGAAATGCTTCAAAATGTAAAGTACAAGTGTTTCTAATGTAAAACAAGTGTATGTCGTGTGTGAAAACAATGTGTCGTGAGTGGTTGTCGTGCGCCGAGAGCGAATGTCGTGCGTTGAGAGCGATTCTTCGAGAGATAAACTCTTTGCTTCGTGTGTTCTTGAGTTCACTGTGTGGTTCTGGAATTGTGTGATGATCCCCCTTCTTTTGATGTCCGAAGGCCTTTATATAGATATGACTGGTAATAAATGAGCTTTATGGCTGGTCTTGTAACCGCTGTCGGCCATTAAATGCGAATTGATGACTTGGCTTTGTAACCGCTGTCGAGTCTTTAATGTCATTGATGAGCTTGGCCGTTATTGACCGTTGTGCCATAATGCTTGTGGACCTGCGTTAATGAACAACAGAAATAGATGTTTGACTGTTAACGGTTAGTATACGACTGACGACAGAAGACTGTCGACGTAAGACCAACGAGTCGTAACTGGCGACACAGGACTAGTGACGTAGGACTAATAGCGTAAGATTAACGATGTGCGAGGTGCGATACGTGTCGTGCGACACGTGACGTGCGATCATTAGATGTAAGATGACTATTGACGCAAGATGTCAATTATCGTGGTTATTTAAAGTATGTCGGGGATATGATAATAATGGGTATTATCATTGTCGATCGGGGGTAACCAATGTCCATGGGTCATGTCGAGGGGATTTCCCAAGTCGGTCGAGGGTGTGATTTTTTACCCAAACAATCACCATGAGGGGGAGAGAAGTGTAAGACAAAGGGTTGAACAAGGCAGTGGTTCGGGTGTTCATGTTACTGAAAATGTGGAAATTACTGAGGAAACGGGTACCGGTACTGTTGGTGGTACACAAGGAGTTCAAAGTGCTGATGTTGGTGTTCTGGATGATATCAATCCTACGGTTGAAAAGCCTCAAGGATGTGATAACAGAACTGATGAAGAAGTTATGGCTGATGATTTCTTACAGGATCTGATTTACATTGATTCGGATGAGGATCAAACTGTGGTAAAGATCAAAGAGGAGATGGATGATGTATTTAATGGTGGAAACGTACAACCTGATTCTGATTCCGAGAAAGAAAGTAATCTACCTGATCCAGTGATACAAATTCCGGTAATTCCTGATCTACCTGAAGACAAAATCAGAGATGCAGTCTCCAAGGCAGAATTACGTAATCTACATATGTTAATTGATAGAGAAGCTTTGATTGTCAGACGTGCTCACCGAACAAGATACATTACTCTATTTCAAGAAGATATAAGGAGTGACTTGTTTGTGAAAAAGATTCAGCCAATCGACAAGGTAAAGTTGTATTCTATTGAAAAGCTTCCACGTCCAAAACAGATTGAATACTTGTATATGATGGGTGACAAATATCAAAAGCTCAGTGCAGTCAGAACAGATAAAGAGATTGTTAAGCTTGTGAAGATAGAATCGGAGAAGATTCTAAAAGTCTTTTATCCGAGGTTCTACGTTCTCAGATCAGATGAAAAAGAATGGAACTTCTATGAAGCCGACTTCAAATCCCTAACCTGTGAAGATTTCTTCAGGCTGTATGATATTCTTGCCCGGATGCCGAACAAAGACATTACTTATTCTGAAGCCTATCAAGCCCTAAAACGTTTCATGAAGAACCTGATCAAGCTTTCCTACCTAACCGATTTTCAGATGGAATTGGAAAGTAATCAAATCAGAGTCAACAAACGAAGGCCAAACAAAGGCTTACCCGACATGAAAGGTATTCCTCTATATACCGTGATAGAAAAACCAGAGTTTGGTTTTGTTTATCATAATGGGCAAAAGAAGAAGAAATTCTTGAGGTTCATTGAAGTCAATCTGTATTCTGATGGAACGCTCAGAATGATCAAGATTCTGTTGAATGAAAGGCTAAGATTAGATGAACAAAGAAAGGTGCCTCTGAAGGAGAAAGAGATAGTTCTGATCAACAATGCTGTGAAAGCCATTCAAGACAGGATTGATTACAGGGATTCACTCAGGAGATTTGAAATCATCTTTGGGATCAGAAAGGATACATTCCACCGGAAGAACTTCATGGTTAAAGCTACTGTCTCACTTGAATACAAAGGGGGAGAATGTTAGTGTCTATTTTGTAAATTGTATTCAAGTTGAGGGGCTACTTTGTAAAATATGAGTCTAGGTATAAATAGCCTAGTTTAACTTATTTTACATAACACTTTTGATAATCATCCTTAGAACTCTCTGTGAGTTTCTCTCTATATTGTAATACTTGATTTTGATGTTAATGAGAGATGGACAGAGTTTTGGATAGATCTTGATTACATTACTTGTTAATTAGGATCACACCTAATCTCTAAAATCACCGTGGTTCTCTCTCTAGAAACCACGGGTTTTATTCTGAAAGTATAAGTTTTATCTTTCGATCTCAACCTATAAAATTCAAAACACATTAAACTCAAGATTTCAACGGGACTAAGGTTTACCTTGGTATATCTCTATCCAATTTCTCACCTTAGGCATGCAATTTCTAGTTCTAGTTAACAATTAATTCTCTCGAACTTAACTGAAAACAACAAAACAATTGGAAGCTAGCTAAACTCACAAAAGCATTAAAACCAAATCACATGCTTCATTAAATAGGAAAACTGATAACAATCTCAAGTCATCTGTTCATAAGTTTAAACCAAAATCAATCCAACCCCCAACATCTAAAGATTAGTTCATGCTGGTGGTGGATAAAAACATAAAAAAAGGAAGAAGAACAATGTGTGTAAACATGGTAAACGTGAACGTAGTGAATGCAATGGTGAACTCCCTTCTCCCGGCTCTAATCCGCTTCGCGTCGTGAATTACTTCTCAATCGATCCTCTATCATGGCTCCAAAAGCTCCGAAAAACCTCTGAAAATCGCCTCCAAGTCGCTGCCAGTCGTCGTGTGCGAGATGATTCAATGATAACCTAAAATTCGGAAAAACGCCAAAATATAAAAGCTGGAACAGGGACACCCGCGGTTTATGCCGCGGTTTGCAAACCGCGCAAGAAACCGCGCGGTTTCCTGAGGAGCTTCGGGTCAGGTTCAGGTCCTGGTTCGGGCACGGGTCTTGGGCTTGGATCTCGGGCTTCCATTGGCTTCGTTTTGTACTCGTTTTGGGCTCTTTTCCGCTTCTTTTCTCGATGATTGCCGCCTATTAGATTACCTGCATATTTCACTCTATAAAACATAAAATTCCGCCTTTTTGCTTAAACACAAGCCAATCTCATTGGTTTGAGGACCAAAAATAACGCCAAAAAGTGGCGTTATCAACAACCCCAAACCGAGCGTTGCTTGTCCCCAAGCAAATTAGCGATAAAATAGAATAAAAGCATATATCGGAGAAATAATAACTGCACAACTCTCAATCGGTACCACGTAATGCACTGGTGATTTCCCATACCCGTGAATGTCTATCTCACCCTCGCCTTATCCTTATTCTGTTTGATCTATGGCCTTCCATTGTGAGTTGAACTCGTGACTGCTCCGATTGTATTAAGGTCGTATTAGGTCCAAACATACTAGGGAAGACATTTTGTCTTGACCCTACCTCATGGGATACTCTCATTTCACTCGAACCTAGGTTGTCGCACATGTTGTCATGTATAAGGAAGTTATGTACAAGAATACTCGAAAATAACATGACAACTCTAATGAAAGACGCACAAATGTCCAAAAAGTCAATCTCAGAAAAGAATCAAGTAGCAAGACAGGGAATATTGGTAAAGGTAGTCGTCTACTCTAATCACATTTTCTAGAAGATCATCCAGGTCTTTACAAGGGTTGTAACGGGGCTAGGGTTATGGCTGAGAAACGAAGGGTAAAAAGGATCAAAACCCCCCGGTGTGTCAATCATTAACAATTCTGAACTTTCTTTACCTCACTTTCTATTCTTTGGCCCTCTTTATCACAATTGGAGTCGCTTTGACTCTCTTATTTAGCTGCCGTAACTACTATCTAACTAACTGCATTTATTTTTCTTTTTCTCTCCCTTTTTTTTAAGTTGGGACTTCATTGGTCCTCTTTATTCAAGTTGGGGCTGCATTGGCCCTCTTTTCTATCTATTTTCATAACTGGCCTGTACTGCTTCTGATTGACACCCTTTCAGATAAGGGTTGGCTAAGGCTGTTGGCTAGGGTTTAATGGTGGGTCCGAAATGAACAGTGGTGAGTGTTTGGCTTACAAATGGGTTTTGGAAACACACATAAAGGGTCAAAAGGAACGATAGCTAAAAATAGGTAACATGCACATAATGACTGGAATCATCTCTTAAGGTCCACACGATATGGTCTACTATACCCTTACCCAACATCCCGATGGTTATCTTTGCTACTCAATGCAATAATATACCGAGATCACTCTATATTCATGACAAGGAACTCGAAAAAGTGTATATGAATTAAGTGTTTAAATCCCTCGAAATGAAAAACGACTTTTAGGCTTAAAACTCGCTATTGGGTGGTCTCCACTAATGTCCCTAGTCATGTCTTTTCCCAGTCCTTCCCTAATGGTCACGTTAGTATCACAAGATTCTTCCCACAATGGTCGGTCTCAATCATTCAAAACAAAAATTTAGCTACTATGATCTACGCATTCAGAAGTGCAGGAAGTCTACGTGCATAAACGTGGGCCCGATTGGGCAACCCCAAACCTTACCCACACATTGTCCCCAATGTGCAAGTGTCGATGCAGGCGATACACAAGTGTGACACGTGTCATTGTGCAGTTATTACAGTTCTCATACAGGAAAGACAAAGCATTAAAGTACGAAACATCAAAGAGCGGCCCAGAGTTATTCAAATATGGCCACCCCAAACCTAGGTCGTGACCTAGGTTTGTCAAATAAAGCCAACCCCAAACCTCGGTAAAACCGAGGTTTGCACAGGATTAAAAGTGAGTGTGTAGATGTTGAAAGGTGATGTACCCCAAACCTAAGTGAAACTTAGGTTTGTTGTATCTCGTTTAACTAATAAGGAACACCACATCATACACCACTCGTTAACATACAGAGTTAGAACATACCTGTTTGCCCGGACGAAAAAGATTCTCTTGAAACGTTGGAGCGACCAGTTGGGAGAATTCAGAAAAGATGGAAAGAGAGCATGAAAAAAACACAAGAAAGCAAAAGGAAAAAGAACGCAAAGAAAATAAAAACGACACACGCCAGAACAGAACAAACACTACACGAGAAACCCAAAACGGCCATGGGACCCGCGCGGTTTAGCGCGCGGTTTGTAGGCCGCTGGGAATCCCGCGTAAGTATCTGTTTCAAAAACAAACCAGAGACGCCCGCGGTTTAGCGCGCGGTTTGTAGGCCGCGGCCAAAACCGTGTAAGTCTCTGTTGCAAAAAAAATTGTAAATAAAAACACTCTAAAACATAAATAGTAAAAGAAAACGCAAACCTCGGTGGGTTGCCTCCCACCCAGCGCTTTGGTTTCTGTCGTGGCTCGACCTTCCTTCTGATCACTCCTTAGGCTTTTCATGATTGCCCGACTCCTCTTCAACTTGACCTCGTACCTTCTCGAACATTTTGAACACTGCTTTCTCGCCACCAACCCTTAGGGTCATTTCGCCTTCTTCCATGTCGACCAACGCTCTGCTCGTGGCCAGAAAGGATCTTCCCAATATCAGCAGGACTTCTATATCTTCATCGATATCCAGCACCATGAAATCCACCGGAAAGTAGAACTTGCCAACCTTGATGAGCACATCCTCTATCACTCCATATGGGTACACTATGGATCTATCCGTGAGCTTAAGGATGCGTTTGGTAGGGTGGACATCATGGGACAGGACAGGACAGGACACACCTGTCCCATGTTTGGTGCGACCAAATGTAGAACTAAGTGGAACTAAGTGGAACTATCATGGGACAAGTGTGTTCTATGCTTACCCCCTAGAACTAAGTGGAACAAGGATTTTTTTGACAAATATACCCCTTCTTCTTCTTCTTCTTTCTTTCCCACCACCACCACCACCGCCGCCACCGCCACCACCACCACCACCGCCGTCGCCGCCACCACCACCGCCACCGCAACCACCACCACCGCCGCCACCGCCGCCGCCACCGCCACCGCCACCGCCACCACCACCACCGCCGCCACCGCCGTCTCCACCACCACCACCTTCGTCGTCGCCACCACCGCCGCCGCCGCCGCCGTCTCCACCACCACCACCGTCGCCGTCGCCACCACCACTGCCGCCGCCACCACCACCATCGCCGCCACCACCACCACCACCACCGTCACCGTCGCCGCCATCGCCGCCACCACCACCACCACCGTCGCCGCCACCACCACCGCCACCACCACCTCCACCACCACCGCCACCGCCGCCAACACCACCGTCGTCGCCACTGCCACCACCACTAAACAAATCACTAGGGGTAAATGGGTCATTTAACCGGTCCTGTTCTGTCCTGTCCAGTCCTATTTATGTGTTACCAAACACTGAACAACTGTCCTGTCCTGTTATGTCCTGTCCTGTTCCGTCCTATCCCGTCCTGTCCCGTCCCATCCTGTCTGCGTACCAAACGCACCCTAAGTGTCATGTATGTTGGCTTCACTTCTCCCAAGCCAAGTTTCCTGAAAACAGATAAAGGCATTAGATTAATACTTGCTCCTAAGTCGCATAACACCTTATCAAAAGAAAGATTCCCAATTTGAATAGGGATCGAAAAACTCCCTGGATCCTTAAGCTTCGGGGGAAGCTTGTTCTGAATGATCGCGCTGCACTCCTCAGTGAGTGCAACTGTCGCATGCTCCTCAATCTTCCTTTTGTTAGAAAGGATATCTTTCAAGAATCTCGCATATGAGGGCATTTGTGCCAACGCATCTGCAAAAGGGATGTTAATATGCAATTTCTTAAAAACTTCAAGAAATTTAGAAAAGTTTAGATCCTCCCTGTGGGCTTTGAGCCTGTTTGGATATGGCATTTTTGGAACTACCGGCTTGACTGGTGGTTGCTTTGGCATGGTGGGCTGCTCTTGCTTCCTCTCTTCACTCTTTGAGTTCTCTTCAATCGCAACCTCTTCATCAGCTTCCAACTCATCCATGTCCACAATCTCAACCTCTTGCCTTTTAGGCTCAGTTTCCTTCGATGACGGCTCTCGTGCGTGGTCTCTAATAAGCTCCTTGCCACTTCTCAGATAAATGGCTTTGCATTCTTCTCTTGGCTTTCTCTCAGTCTGACTTGGAAATGTCCCGGTAGCTCGGTTTTGTAGGACTTCAGAAATTTGTCCCACTTGCCTTTCGAGAAGCTTAATCGATTTGTATTATGGCCAGTTGCCGCCTTGACCGTGTTAACCATGCTCGCTAACTCTCCAACCGTGCCATCCATCTTTGTCATAAACTTCATCATCATATCCTCCAGTCCCGGTTTCTTCTCTATGGATGGTCCTTCGTCGAATTTCCTTTGGTTGAAACCTGGAGGACGGTAAACATTGTTAGTATTAGAAAAATTAGAGAAGTTGGAGTTATTACCTTGTGGTTGTTGGCCGGGTTGACTCCATGAAAAGTTAGGGTGTTTCTTCCACCCTTCATTATATGTGTTCGAGAAAGGGTCGTTCCTCGGCTGGTTGTTCCGTTTTTGTAAAAACTGAACTTGCTCGGGTTCTTGCGAAATGGGGAACACGTCCAGACTACCTCCCTTCAAGTGGTTGGTTATAGCGGCTAGCTGAGCTTTTATTACCTTCAGTTCATCCGATTCTTGAACACTCGCTACCGGTCTGATAGAAGATCGTGGAGTGGCATAGCTATGTTCGGCTAGATTCTCGATCAAATCGACTGCTTCTTCATAAGTCTTATTCATGAGAGCTCCACCCGCTGCAGCAGTGATGTCATTCTTGAACTGCGGGTCAAGGCCTCAAATAACGTTTGGATAATCACCCAACCGTGTAACCCATGATGTGGACACTTTTTCAACATGTCCTTATATCGTTCCCAAGCTTCATATAGAGTCTCTTGGTCCCATTGCGCGAAGTGAGTAATGTCGGCCATCAGTTGAGCGGTTCTTCCCGGTGGGAAGAATTTCTGGAGAAACGCAGCTTTCAGGCCTGCCCATGTGGTGATCTGATCCGATGGTAGGCTCTCTATCCAAATTTCAGCTCTACTCTTCAGGGAGAAACTGAATAGCCTCAGCTTGATTGCATTCTCTTCCATCCCATTGATCTTGAACGTATTACAAATCCGTTCAAATGCACGAAGATGTGCATGGGGATCTTCAGTTGGCGCGCCCCCAAACTGCATCTGCTGCACCATCACGATGGTACTCGGCTTGATCTCGAAATAATTTGCCGCAGTGGTGGGCGCTTGGACTCCTATGCGTGCGGCTGCCACGTTCGGATCAGCAAACGACTTCATAGGACGTCTCTCGGGAGGAGGTGGAGGGTTGTTGACAGGTCGTTCGTTGACCGGTCTCTCGTCGCCCATCTTCAATTGCCTTTTAATATTTGATTCTTTGAGTAATCGACGGGCGGTTCTTTCGATCTCCTGATCAAGTGGTTCGATTTCCTTCCCTCGGGCCTTCCTTGGCATAAACCAATTAGTACCTGAAGTGGAAGGTCAGCGAAATTAGCAATCCAAATACTGAAAGTGGTGAAACAAAAATAAAATAAAAGAAAATTTGTTCAATGTAATAGCGCTTATAGCTAGTAGTGCTATCAGTTGCAACTAGTTCCCCGGCAACGGCGCCAAAAACTTGATAGGAGGGTTTACCCCCCCCCCCCCCCTAAATCTAACCGCAAGATTACGGGTCGAAATCAAGTTATAGTACAAAAGTACGAGTATCGAACACAGGGAACTAGGAACTAAGTATAACAATGACTATAGGATCTATTAACTGAACGGTCGCAATTTTGAGTGGTTGGTATGACTTAATTAATTGCAAGAAAACAAATCACAAACGAGACAGTAAATAACTTAGGAAACTTTGATAGAGAAAACAGTTGAGGGTTGGAAATCCTTAGGTTTTCACATACGAACATCTGACTTAAAACGATTACCAGTTATTTCCCCTTAATGAATACCTAATCTCTAAAATCACCGTGGTTCTCTCTCAAGCAACCACGGGTTTTATTCTGAAAGTATAAGTTTTATCTTTCGATCTCAACCTATAAAATTCAAAACACATTAAACTCAAGATTTCAACGGGACTAAGGTTTACCTTGGTATATCTCTATCCAATTTCTCACCTTAGGCATGCAATTTCTAGTTCTAGTTAACAATTAATTCTCTCGAACTTAACTGAAAACAACAAAACAATTGGAAGCTAGCTAAACTCACAAAAGCATTAAAAACCAAATCACATGCTTCATTAAATAGGAAAACTGATAAAAATCTCAAGTCATTTGTTCATAAGTTTAAACCAAAATCAATCCAACCCCCAACATCTAAAGATTAGTTCATTCTGGTGGTGGATAAAAACATAAGAAAAGGAAGAAGAACAATGTGTGTAAACATGATAAACGTGAACGTAGTGAATGTAATGGTGAACTCCCTTCTCCCGGCTCTAATCCGCTTCGCATCGTGAATTACTTCTCAATCGATCCTCTATCGTGGCTCCAAAAGCTCCGAAAAAACTCTGAAAATCGCCTCCAAGTCGCTGCCAGTCGTCGTGTGCGAGATGATTCAATGATAACCTAAAATCCGGAAAAACGCCAAAATATAAAAGCTGGAACAGGGACACCCGCGGTTTATGTCGCGGTTTGCAAACCACGCAAGAAACCGCGTGGTTTCCTGAGGAGCTTCGGGTCAGGTTCGGGTCCTGGTTCGGGCACGGGTCTTGGGCTTGGATCTCGGGCTTCCATTGGCTTCGTTTTGTACTCGTTTTAGGCTCTTTTCCGCTTCTTTTCTCGATGATTGCCGCCTATTAGATTACCTGCATATTTCACTCTATAAAACATAAAATTCTGCCTTTTTGCTTAAACACAAGCCAATCTCATTGGTTTGAGGACCAAAAATAACGCCAAAAAGTGGCGTTATCAACAACCCCAAACCGAGCGTTGCTTGTCCCCAAGCAAATTAGCGATAAAATAGAATAAAAGCATATATCGGAGAAATAATAACTGCACAACTCTCAATCGGTACCACGTAATGCACTGGTGATTTCCCATACACGTGAATGCCTATCTCACCCTCGCCTCATCCTTATTCTATTTGATCTATGGCCTTCCATTGTGAGTTGAACTCGTGACTACTCCGATTGCATTAAGGTCGTATTAGGTCCAAACATACTAGGGAAGACATTTTGCCTCGACCCTACCTCACGAGATACTCTCATTTCACTCGAACCTAGGTTGTTGCACATGTTGTCATGTATAAGGAAGTTATGTACAAGAATACTCGAAAATAACATGACAACTCTAATGAAAGACGCACAAATGTCCAAAAAGTCAATCTCAGAAAGGAATCAAGTAGCAAGACAGGGAGTATTGGTAAAGGTAGTCGTGTACTCTAATCACATTTTCCAGAAGATCATCCAGGTCTTTACAAGGGTTGCAACGGGGCTAGGATTATGGCTGAGAAACGAAGGGTAAAAAGGATCAAAACTCCTCGGCATGTCAATCATTAACAATTATGAACTTTCTTTACCTCACTTTCTTATCTTTGGCCCTCTTTATCACAACTGGAGTCGCTTTGACTCTCTTATTTAGCTGCCGTAACTACTATCTAACTAACTGTATTTATTTTTCTTTTTCTCTCCCTTTTTTTTAAGTTGGGACTTCATTGGTGCTCTTTATTCAAATTGGAGCTGCATTGGCCCTCTTTTCTATCTATTTTCATAACTGGCCTGTACTGCTTCTGATTGACACCCTTTCGGATAAGGGTTGGCTAAGGTTGTTGGCTAGGGTTTAATGGTGGGTCCGAAATGAACAGTGGTGAGTGTTTGGCTTACAAATGGGTTTTGGAAACACACATAAAGGGTCAAAAGGAATGATAGCTAAAAACAGGTAACATGCACACAATGCCTGGAATCATCTCTTAAGGTCCACACGATATGGTCTACTATACCCTTACCCAACATCCCGATGGTTATCTTTGCTACTCAATACAATAATATAGCGAGACCACTCTATATCCACGATAATGAACTCAAAAAAGTGTATATGAATTAAGTGTTTAAATCCCTCGAAATGAAAAACATCTTTTAGGCTCAAAACTCGCTATTGGGTGGTCTCCACTAATGTCCCTAGTCATGTCTTTTCCCGGTCCTTCCCTAATGGTCACGTTACTATCACAAGATTCTTCCCACAATGGTCGGTCTCAATCATTCAAAACAAAATTTTAGCTACTATGATCTACGCATTCAGAACTGCAAGAAGTCTACGTACATAAACGTGGGCCCGATTGGGCAACCCCAAACCTTACCCACACATTGTCCCCAATGTGTAAGTGTCGGTGCAGGCGATACACAAGTGTGACACGTGTCATTGTGCAGTTATTACAGTTCTCATACATGAAAGACAAAGCATTAGAGTACGAAACATCAAAGAGCGGCCCAGAGTTATTCAAATATGGCGACCCCAAACCTAGGCCGTGGCCTAGGTTTGTCAAATAAAGCCAACCCCAAACCTCGGTAAAACCGAGGTTTGCATAGGATTAAAAGTGAGTGTGTAGATGTTGAAAGGTGAGGCACCCCAAACCTAAGGGAAACTTAGGTTTGTTGTATCTCGTTTAACTAATAAGGAACAACACATCATACACCACTCGTTAACATACAGAGTTAGAACATACCTGTTTGCCCGGACGGAAAAGATTCTCTTGAAACGTTGGAGCGACCAGTTGGGAGAATTCAGAAAAGATGGAAAGAGGGCATGAAAAAAACACAAGAAAGCAAAAGGAAAAAGAACGCAAAGAAAATAAAAACGACACACGCCAGAACAGAACAAACACCACACGAGAAACCCAAAACGGCCATGGGACCCGCGCGGTTTGTAGGCCGCGATGAATCCCGCGTAAGTATCTGTTTCAAAAACAAACCAGAGACGCCCGCGGTTTAGCACGTGGTTTGTAGGTCGCGGCCAAAACCGTGTAAGTCTCTGTTGCAAAAAAAATTGTAAATAAAAACACTCTAAAACATAAATAGTAAAAGAAAACGCAAACCTTGGTGGGTTGCCTCCCACCCAACGCCTTGGTTTCGGTCGTGGCTCGACCCCCCTTCTGATCACTCCTTAGGCTTTTCATGATTGCCCGACTCCTCTTCAACTTGACCTCGTACCTTCTCGAACATTTTGAACACCGTTTTCTCACCACCAACCCTTAGGGTCATTTCGCCTTCTGCCATGTCGATCAACGCTCTGCTCATGGCCAGAAAGGATCTTCCCAATATCAGCGGGACTTCTATAACTTCATCGATATCCAGCACCACGAAATCCACTGGAAAGTAGAACTTGCCAATCTTGATGAGCACATCCTCTATCACTCCATATGGGTACACTATGGATCTATCTGTGAGCTTAAGTGTCATGTATGTTGGCTTCACTTCTCCCAAGCCAAGTTTCCTGAAAATAGATAAAGGCATTAGATTAATACTTGCTCCTAAGTCGCATAACACCTTATCAAAAGAAAGATTCCCAATTTGAATAGGGATCGAAAAACTCCCTGGATCCTTAAGCTTCGGGGGAAGCTTGTTCTGAATGATCGCGCTGCACTCCTCAGTGAGTGCAACTGTCGCATGCTCCTCAATCCTCCTTTTGTTAAAAAGGATATCTTTCAAGAATCTCGCATATGAGGGCATTTGTGCCAACGCATCTACAAAAGGGATGTTAATATGCAATTTCTTAAAAACTTCAAGAAATTTAGAAAATTTTAGATCCTCCCTGTGGGCTTTGAGCTTGTTTGGATATGGCACTTTTGGAACTACCGGCTTGACCGGTGGTTGCTTTGGCATGGTGGGCTGCTCTTGCTTCCTCTCTTCACTGTCCGAGTTCTCTTCAATCGCAACCTCTTCATCAGCTTCCAACTCATCCATGTCCACAATCTCAACCTCTTGCCTTTTGGGCTCAGTTTCCTTTGATGACGGCTCTCGTGTCGGGTCTCTAATCAGCTCCTTGCCACTTCTCAGATAAATGGCTTTGCATTCTTCTCTTGGCTTTCTCTCAGTCTGACTTGGAAATGTCCCGGGAGCTCGGTTTTGTAGGACTTCAGAAATTTGTCCCACTTGCCTTTCGAGAAGCTTAATCGATGTTGTATTCTGGTCAGTAGCCGCCTTGACCGTGTTAACCGTGCTCGCTAACTCTCCAACCGTGCCATCCATCTTTGTCATAAACTTCATCATCATATCCTCCAGTCCCGGTTTCTTCTCTATGGATGGTCCTTCGTCGAATTTCCTTTGGTTGAAACCTGGAGGACGGTAAACATTGTTAGTATTAGAAAATTTAGAGAAGTTGGAGTTATTACCTTGTGGTTGTTGGCCGGGTTGACTCCATGAAAAGTTAGGGTGTTTCTTCCACCCTTCATTATATGTGTTCGAGAAAGGGTCGTTCCTCGGCTGGTTGTTCCGTTTTTGTAAAAACTGAACTTGCTCGGGTTCTTGCGAAATGGGGAACACGTCCGGACTACCTCCCTTCAAGTGGTTGGTGATAGTGGCTAGTTGAGCTTTTATTACCTTCAGTTCATCTGATTTTTGAACACTCGCTACCGGTCTGATAGAAGATCGTGGAGTGACATAGCTATGTTCGGCTAGATTCTCGATCAAATTGACTGCTTCTTCATAAGTCTTATTCATGAGAGCTCCACCCGTTGCAGCAGTGATGTCATTCTTGAACTGCGGGTGAAGGCCTCCAAAGAACGTTTGGATAATCACCCAACCGTGTAACCCATGATGTGAACACTTTTTCAACATGTCCTTATATCGTTCCCAAGCTTCATATAGAGTCTTTTGGTCCCATTGCGCGAAGTGAGTAATGTCGGCCATCAGTTGAGCGGTTCTTCCCGGTGGGAAGAATTTCTGGAGAAACGCAACTTTCAGGCCTGCCCATGTGGTGATTTGATCCGATGGTAGGCTCTCTATCCAAATTTCAGCTCTACCCTTCAGGGAGAAACTGAATAGCCTCAGCTTGATTGCATTCTCTTCCATCCCATTGATCTTTAACGTATTACAAATCCGTTCAAATGCACGAAGATGTGCATGGGGATCTTCAGTTGGCGCGCCCCTAAACTGATTCTGCTGCACCATCACGATGGTACTCGGCTTGATCTTGAAATAATTTGCCGCAGTGGTGGGCGCTTGGACTCCTATGCGTGCGGCTGCCACGTTCGGATCGGCAAACGACCGCATAGGACGTCTCTCGGGAGGAGGTGGAGGGTTGTTGACAGGTCGTTCGTTGACCGGTCTCTCGTCGCCCATCTTCAATTGCCTTTTAACTTTTGATTCTTTGAGTAATCGATGGGCGGTTCTTTCGATCTACGAATCAAGTGGTTCGATTTCCTTCCCTCGGGCCTTCCTTGGCATAAACCAATTAGTGCCTGAAGTGGAAGGTCAACGAAATTAGCAACCCAAAAACTGAAAGTGATGAAACAAATATAAAATAAAAGAAAATTTGTTCAATGTAATAGCGCTTATAGCTGGTAGTGCTATCAGTTGCAACTAGTTCCCCGGCAACGGCACCAAAAACTTGATAGGCGGGTTTACACCCCCCTAAATCTAACCGCAAGTGTATGGGTCAAAATCAAGTAATAGTACAAAAGTACGAGTATCGAACACAGGGAACTAGGAACTAAGTATCACAATGACTATAAGATCTATTAACTAAACGGTCGCAATTTTGAGTGGTTGGTATGACTTAATTAATTGCAAGAAAACAAATCACAAACGGGACAGTAAACAACTTAGGAAACTTTGATAGAGAAAACAGTTGAGGGTTGGAAATCCTTAGGTTTTCACATACGAACATCTGACTTAACACGATTACCAGTTGTTAGGTCCATGATCTTCATACAATCCAAGTATTGTGTAACAAGATGATGAAGAACATTATTGAAAAGGAAATCTAACCTAGAGAGAACACAAAGTGATTAGAGATCTACATCTTGTATTAATGAATTCACTACTTACAAACTACAAGTAAAGACCTATTTATAGTATTCATCACTTGCTACAACAATTAAGCATAAGCCCTTTAACACAGCTATTGCTTTACAAAACTTTATATTATAAAGGACAACTTCAGTGTCCTAACATTCTCCCCCTAAAGTTTTGGAAAGCAAATCATCTTCAAATCATTAGCTCCTCTCCCCCTTGATTTCCTTGTAAAAACTTTAGCGGTGCATTCTTCAAATGTAGGCTTGGCTCCCCCTTGAATGTTGCTCTTATTCATCATATTTTCAACCTTGAGTAAACTTAGATCCAATGTACTCCACTAAGTGCACGAACAACATCTCCAAAATGTAGAAACTCGGGCTCGTTCCGATAAGCCCACAAGAATGATAACGAGTGAGTTTTGAATGAAAAACCAAATGCATTCTTAGTGTAAAACAAGGAATCCGTCGTTTTATCACGAGTTGAGTAGGAATTCAGCTTAAGAACTTGGTACGAATTTGCTCGAAGAAGGAACGGTAAAAACACGCGCTACTCGGTAGGGATGAGACGACCCAAGCAAATAACATTGTTCAGCAACTGTAGAGAAATGCTCGTCTTCAAAATACTTCAAGCCACTGAATGAAGAGAATCCAGAACTTCAATCTTCAAGAAATAGCTGGATGATTATAAGCACTCAAAAGTCTGAATCACAACCAAAGCACCAAAACAATGATTGCAAGCTCTCACAATTCTGGTTGATCATGTCAGAAGAATGATAAAGAGCACTCAAAGGTCTAGCATCGTCAACAAATCTTCAGAATAATGATTGCAAATATTCAAGCGTCTCTTCCAATCCAATCAAAGACTGAACTCCAACAATCAACTTATGAATATCTTGAAAGACTTGAGCTCTTTTAAACTTTGACAGTTGCTAAATGTATGTGGCAAGCTGAATATCTGAATGATGTCACACACGCGTTATGCTAAAATCCATGAACAATGTCCCCCTCCTGAGACTTAGCACGGGGGTTCCGCTAAATTTCTTGGATTCGAAACCATCAGAATTCGGATGTAGGCAGATTCGAAACCATGGATTCGGATTAAGTAGGGTGCGAAATCAGCTCAATTCGGATCAAGTAGGATTCGAAATCAAGGAAGTCGGAACAAGAAGGGTCCGAAATCATGGGAATTCGGATCATGAAGGGTTCGAAATCACTCAATTCGGATCATGTTGGGTGCGAAATCAGGGAATTCGAATCATGTAGAGTGCGAAATCAATGAATTCGGATCGTGAAGGGTTCGAAATCATGGAATTCGAATCATGAAGGGTTCGAAATCACTCAGTTCGAATCATGAAGGGTTCGAAATCAGGACAATTCGAATCATGAAGGGTCCGAAATCAGGGCAATTCGAATCATGAAGGGTCCGAAATCAATGAATCCGGATCATGTAGGGTTCGAAATCAAGCTATTTCGTATCATGTTGGATGCGAAACCATGCCTATCTTGAATAAATGGAATTCGAAACCATTAGAATGAGGATTAGAAAGACGCGAAGCCATCCATACCTTTGAACCTTTAGGTGTAAGCACATTCCGAAATTCAGAACTAAGATGACCAAGTTCAGAGATATTTTGAACTTCACAAGATTCGAAATCATCAACTCAGAATGATTCGAAACCATCTAAGCCATCCAAACAGTAGTAGCATCCGAAACCATGAACAGTAAAGCATGAAGGATTCGAAACCATCAATGAACAGTAAATGATGAAGGATCCGAATTCATCAATGAACAGTAAACGATGAAGGATCCAAATTCATCAAGAATAATCCGAATTCAAGTAACAGCATTCGAAAAACACTAAAATCATCATAACTTCTTCAATTCTTGACCAATTTCAGTGATTCTTTTGCAGGCTTATTCGAAAAATGAAGATGAACATATTTCTAGTTGATCAAAACTTGTAATTTGATCGATTTGGCATACTTTTGATCCAAAATATAAAATCACCGTGGTTCTCTCTCAAGCAACCACGGGTTTTTTTCTGAAAGTATAAGTTTTATCTTTCGATCTCAACCTATAAAATTCAAAACACATTAAACTCAAGATTTCAACGGGACTAAGGTTTACCTTGGTATATCTCTATCCAATTTCTCACCTTAGGCATGCAATTTCTAGTTCTAGTTAACAATTAATTCTCTCGAACTTAACTGAAAACAACAAAACAATTGGAAGCTAGTTAAACTCACAAAAGCATTAAAAACCAAATCACATGCTTCATTAAATAGGAAAACTGATAAAAATCTCAAGTCATCTGTTCATAAGTTTAAACCAAAATCAATCCAACCCCCAACATCTAAAGATTAGTTCATGCTGGTGGTGGATAAAAACATAAGAAAAGGAAGAAGAACAATGTGTGTAAACATGATAAACGTGAACGTAGTGAATGTAATGGTGAACTCCCTTCTCCCGGCTCTAATCCGCTTCGCGTCGTGAATTACTTCTTAATCGATCCTCTATCGTGGCTCCAAAAGCTCCGAAAAACCTCTGAAAATCGCCTCCAAGTCGCTGTCAGTCGTCGTGTGCGAGATGATTCAATGATAACCTAAAATCCGGAAAAACACCAAAATATAAAAGCTGGAACAGGGACACCCGCGGTTTATGCCGCGGTTTGCAAACCGCGCAGGAAACCGCACGGTTTCCTGAGGAGCTTCGGGTCAGGTTCGGGTCCTGGTTCGGGCACGGGTCTTGGGCTTGGATCTCGGGCTTCCGTTGGCTTCGTTTTGTACTCGTTTTGGGCTCTTTTCTGCTTCTTTTCTAGATGATTGCCGCCTTTTAGATTACCTGCACATTTCACTCGATAAAACATAAAATTCCGCCTTTTTGCTTAAACACAAGCCAATCTCATTGGTTTGAGGACCGAAAATAACGCCAAAAAGTGGCGTTATCAGGCAGCCACATTACTGATTGGTTCACATTCTTTGGTGACCATCATTGAAACGGGCAACTAGCCCATGCCAACTCTTGCTTTAACCCCACCAGCTACACATTTCTTTCTCAACAAATAAATGTTTCAATTTTCTTGGGGACGCAGCATATCATCTATCTGATCTTCACTCGGAAGGTCTGGATATTGAAAAAGAAGGAAGTTTGCCCCACCTTCACTCTTCATTCATGCACATTGAGTCCGTGGAAAATTTGTTGCTGTCTCAACAGTTTACACAATTTGAGCCTAATTTTCAAGCATAAGTGGCTTCAATCATTTCTACACTCGCACGTACACACAAGGAATATGTTTTCTTGTCATAACGTTCATAGATTTCCTTTGTGGTTTTTCGATGATTGAATGGAAGCCCTGGAGGAGTGAACATCAAAAATCTCCTTTCCAAAGTGCATTTGTTGTACTAAGTGGCTTCGTGCAACTTACATGCATTATAACTGATTCATTAGTTGTTTCAGGGTTACCACTTTCATTTTGTCTGAATTTGAAAAGATTCGGATAAATATTGTTTTTGGAATTGGCGGTTATTCAGATCGAAAGGAGGAGATTGTTAATGGTATATTCAAAGACTGCTGAAATTGATATTGAAGTTTTGATGATCATGATGCTCACAATCATCAAAAAAGGGGAGAAACTATGAAAGTTTCAATTTCAAGATAGAGAGAAGTTTTTGTTAAAGTCAAGAAGCTCGAGTTAAAAAGTCAAGGTGTTTCAAGATGATTCGAGATGATTCGACAAAGATTTTAAAGTTCAAAGATAGTTATTGTTGAAGAAGTGAAGATACGTAGTTCAAGATTTTCAAAGCTACGAAGATTCAAAGTTCATTCAAGAATGTTTTCAAAGCTCAAACCCAGTTAAAGCTCAAAGACCAGTTCATAATCAAAGACTGAAGATATTTGTCAAATCTCAAAGATGCAAAGATCTGTGCTACAATGATTCAAAGACCAGTGATACAAAGATTCAAAAAGATGAAGATTTTATTTGAAGACTTTGACCAACACCACAAAGATGTGAAGTTCGTAATTCGAGACCTTGATGACTATTTGACTTTGAAGATCCAGTTGAAGATTAAAGCAGTCAGATTGGATTTCTGAAGATAACGCTTATTTGAAGATTCTTCAGAGCTATCTTTTGAAGATTAATCTTCCTTTAAAGCGAAGAGGGAGACTGTTCAAAGTGGTGAAGAGATAAAAGCTTAAAGTGTTAAAGATATGAAGATTACAAAGAGCTGAAGATTGTCGTCATAAATTTTTTAAATCTTGAATCCATAGGGGGAGATTGTTAGTGCATAAAATGTATTCAAGATTTAATGTGTATTTGTATCATTTGTAAGAAGTCAATTGTATTAGTCAAAGTCAAAGTAAGGGTGTTGATAGTCAAAGTTAACACATTTAAGTGATAGTCAAGGGTATAAATAGATACCTTGTATAGAGAATCAAGTAGGTCTAATAGAAGAAGTTGTCATTGAAGTATCATACGTGTAGTGAGAGGGATGACAACCTAGAGAGAGATTCTAGAGAGAGAAAGTGGGTCTAAACTCAATTCTTGTATATTTCTCATCTCTAATGAAGATATCTTGGATTATTGCATTGTTACTTGATTAGATCTGGGAACACAGATTTTGTGCGTACAATTAAATTGATATGAAAACCTTTGTGTTGAAACTTTCTATAAACGTTTTCAATTGGCATGCTTGTTTAAGTACTTCGCTTGAAAACCTCGAACACATTAGAACCTTGGAAAGGTTAAGGGGGCGTTTGGTTGGAGGTATTAAGGGGTAAGGAATGAAAATGAAAATGATTGAGAGTGTTTGGTTCAAGAAGGGAATGAAAATGGAATGATTGAAGATGTTTGGTACCATGTAATACAATTAATGATTACCTCTGATGGGTTAAAAACCATTCCACCCCAAATTGGGGGGAATGAGGAGTTATTCCAAAACTCACGCCGCCATCTTGTTTTTTTCATCCCTGTCTTCTTTCTTTCTTTTTTCTTTCAAAGTTTTGATCCTCAAGAACAATGTATTATCTCTTCGTTTTTGCAATGTGTCTCACTTCTTGCAATATCTTCATCTCTGATTTTTATTGCGAGTTCTGGGTAGTAACCCTATAAACCGTAATCCGATTTTGCAATATATTCATCTCCATCGAAATGATTTTTGATTTCATCTCCATCTCTGATTTTTTGGATTTTTTATTTCGCTTTTGTTCAATTTTAGTCGATTTGCGAGGAAGGCAGTTGTGTTCTATTTTTGGTTCGTTGTGGAAGCATCATCCCGTTTGAAGCATCATCTCTAGAAGCCTAATAAATCGTTCATCTATGTTTGATTTGCGTATGCAGCCTTCATCTTCATCTGTTTAGATTTTGTTTATCTGGTTCTTCTTTTGTTTGAGTTTGTTCATCTTCTTCTACATTTGTTTGATTTTATTCATTCATCTGTTTGTTTTTTGTTAGGATTAGGAACACGTTTTGTTCCTGATTTTGAGTTTGAAATGATATTTCTTCTTTGTTCTTCAGTTTGATTTTTATCAGGTTTAGAAACATATTTCTCTCACCAAACACAAACAATGTAACGAAATGTAAAACAATGGAATGGAATGGAATGGAATGGAATGAAATGGAATGGAATGGAATGGAATGTGTATATTCATTCCCACTCCCTCCCATATTCATTCCCATTTTCATTTTCATTTTCATTCCCTAAAACAAACCAAACGCACCCTAAGTAATCCCAGTTAAGGGTAAGTGTGTGTAAACTTCGACAGTGGAAGGTTGGGTATTCCGATGCGTGGTATTGTTGTAGGTCGAATGGTATCGGTGGTAGAGCCGATGTACTTTTTGTATCTGACAGGTGGGGCTCGCGGTATATTCTGCGGATGTTTGTGGTAAACTGTTCGTTTCGGCAACCTTGTTTGGTGGTTAGTGTTGATGGACGAAATTCATGTATGAGGCTCGGTAGTAATTTGAATCTTAGTGGAGTGACTAGGTGTCAACTTTTGGATTTCGGAACTAAGATCTATTATTGTATTTTGGAGTGTGGCAGCCCAATCTTATGGGATATTTGTACCGCCCGTAGTGGTCTTAGGAAGTTCGGATTGCGATAGGTGGCGGTAGTTGAATGACTTCCCTTGACGGGTAAAGGAATATGTCAATTGGATGATTGGTAATAAGACGTATTCTAAGAGTTGTATAATCTTTGGGTCGAGGATGACCGTCCGTCTGATGACTAGAGGTACTCGTTAAAGTAATGAGCAGTTCGGTAGCAGGAACGGTTGGATTGGGGAAATTTGTTGGTTTTGGTAGCTATCAAATCTTGTATTGGTCGAAGGAAGAGTCTAAAAGTGAGTAGATCTGAGCTGGATGGAAGTCGGGATCTACCGTTGGGGAAGTATGGATCGCCCAAGGTTGGGAGACAACCGGAGCTATGTGGTTAGAAGCTACATTTGTAAGTAAACACTCACTCAGGTATAAGTGTAGTGTGTCTAAAAAGGACATTGATTGTGAGTATCGATATGAAGTTGTCATGGCAATTTTGGCAAGAAAAGATTCGAATTTCAGTAGGAAACTGAAGGAACATGAAAAGGTGTTGAGTTCGTTAAACCTTGGGTGTTTGGGAGCTAGATTTTGAGGACGAAATCATCCTAAGGTTGGGAGGATTGTAACACCCCGAAAATCCTAACTCAATTGTGAATGAATTTATTTGGAATTATTAAAGGACAAGGTTTTGCATTGGAATGTGGGACACGTAATGCTAATTGGATCGCATGAGAAATCTGGCCAAATTTGGGCTTAGTACCTGGACCGCGAGAATGCCCGGCGATTGTGATATGGTCACTCTTGCCAGAGCACTATCGCCCATTATGTACCGAGAGTGTTGGGAGATGTCAGCGAGTATGCCACTCGTGATTGTGATATGGTCACTTTCGCAGTGGCACTATCACCAAGTTTGTACCGCAAGTATTTGGGTAGCGGGCGAGTATGCCCGGCGATAGTGACCAGTGTCACTATCGCGGTGTCACTATCGCGGTCGGGGTGCAAGGACTACTTAGTCCGATTTTTGTTACCTTGTTCTCATTTCTTCTCTACCCATTTCCTTATTTCTCTCTCAAAAACCCTCCCCAAACCCTAAATCCGTTTTGGAGCCTTTAGAGCCATAGATTTTGTGATTTAAAGCAAATCCCTTACCTTTTAGCAAAGATTCATGGTTAAAGATCAAAGTTCTCCATTTCGCTTTCGTTTTGAGAGATTTATACATTTATAGAGTTTTACTCAACCCTCTCCTAAACCCTTCTCTTTCTCTGGATGAAATGAAGATTGAGGCTCACTTTGGTAACACTAGAAGTGTTCGGTTGGTGGATTCACATGATGGTTGAGGTAATCTTCTCTCCTATTCATTTTGGAAATTAGGGTTTCGATCTATTGGTGATTTTGGGTGTAATATGTTGGGGGAAATGATTCTAAGTGTTTGGAGATAAATATTTATGGTTGGAAGTTGTGGATCTTGGTTTTTGGAAGATTTGGAGCTTGAGGATTCGTGTTTCTTCAAAGGAGCTTACATTTGGGGAAAATCTAGATTTAACCTAAATCTAGCAAGGTGAGTTCAAGTTGATTTGTGAAAACTTTGTACATGCCAAAAATGTTATTTTCCAAGTATTTGTATGTTTTACTTATAATTATCAACTGTTGAGTTATTTGGTGAGTTTGACTCTTTTAAGTGTTTAACTTTATAAAGATTGTAAAACACCCATATTTGGGATTTTGGGATGTTTTGATGTGTAGAAATCATAAATATGTCTTCAAATGATTTACTACTTAAATATAGTTCATACAATGGTTTATTCATGTTGGGTAATTGATTTTACAGACCATTTGGGAAAGACACATTTTAGTGTCATAAGTCATATTGAGAATTATAAAAGGGTATGAGTCCAGTTGGGGAAACCCTTTGTTTTAACCCGTGTCGAGTTTGGGTTAATGATGATTTTGTGATATTGGAGTTTTTATCTACGTTTATAATTACTTGGGATATTTAACGTCAAAGCACGTTTTGAGTGAGTTAGGGTTGGAATTCATTTTGGAAAACGTTTTGTACATTTTGGGAACTTTTCTCATAGATTTTGTGTGCGTTGGAAAATGAGTCGTTTACATCCTTTCATAAACTCTTTGGAAATCATGATTTATGTCGCAAACTTTCATTCAACAAATCTTATAAATCATGTTATAAACTCTTGAACTCACTAGACGTTAGTCTAACCTTTTTATTTGTCGGCATGTGCAACAGGTTCAGGTTGGGAGTAGTTTTAGTGACACTACGAAAGGTGCTAGTAGTGTGCTCGAGAGGTGAATTGCTTAAGTGAAGTCTTTCGCGTTAATATTTGGGAATAGCAACTTGTACTCATGTTAAGTAACACCCGGCATTATGTAGTCTCATAGTATGTTTGAGTCGTTAATTGTAGGAATTGTTATGTTTAATCTTGAGGAAATTCCGAGAATGGTTTGTAGAAGAAATTTTATTTCTTTAGTGTTTATTTTTATAGAAATTTTATTTAGTTGCTCTTTCCGATTTTTAGGGTGTTACAATTTAAATCAATAAATATACAACTTTGTAACACATTTAAATACGTTTAATATGTTTAACCAATATTTATTAAAGAAGATCTCATAATCAACCGATAAACAAGTTTAAATACTAGATAAACATTAAATTTACTAACCATAAGGGACCTAACTTGTATTATACGTGAAAAACAGGGACCAAAAGTGAAAATGGCCAAAAATCGTGGCCTCCATCGCGGGAGGGACCAAAAGTGTAACTTTTGGCCCCGTCGCGGGTCCATCGCGGGATGAATCCGCGGGACACGTGGGTTAGTCCGCGATCGCGGGGCCCATCGCGGGATCGCGGGGCATTTTTGCAAACCGGGAGAGATTTTGGGCATTTCAGCAACTCAAGGGTGAACTTGGGGCATTTTAATAAATTATGAAAACTATGAACTCGTTGGGTTATTTAGCTTACTATAGTATGCATTTCAGGAACGGACGTTTCGGGAGGTGATAAACACAAAAGACATGCGTAGAAAGATTTTACTCGTATTTATTAAAGCATGTTTCAGTTATTTAGACTTTTTATGGGTTGGATATGTATATAACATAACTCGTTATAGGACGAGCTAGAACTGAATTTACATGTTTATTGTTTTAATGTATTACTGAATTTACATGTTTATTGTTTTAAAGTATTTTACTATAGGGAAATTAATTAAAATACCCCAAGTCAAACCAACTGTTACCAAAATACCCTAAAATTTTTCAACTTTGCAAAAATGCCCAAAATACCCGCGATGGGGTCCCGCGATCGCGGGATACGCTGACGTGGCACGTATTTTGGGGCCAAATGCCCCGCGAAGCCCCTCAACTTTGGTCGCGGTGCACTTTTGGTCCCTGCCCGCGATCGCAGCCCGCGATGGCCCGCGATGGACCAAAATTTTCACTTTTGGTCCCTGAAAATTTACACTTTCAGCCCCTATGTGGTTGAAATTATTGCAATTTAAAGGCCGATTTGTGGTTGAAATTCATTTGCATGTTTCAATCAATGTTAAATCAATGTTTTTGGAATACCAGTTTGTGGATGAAATGAGAGATTGGTTTTCTGATATGTTGGTTGTTTCATTGATAAATAGACGTAAAATTCAAGCCATAATCCCCACACAACGATTTCATTGTTTGTGTTTGAGATACTACTGAAAAAATGAGTTCATCTGTTGCAAAAGCTAAGCTATATTTCTGTTTTGATGGTGAATGGGTGCAAGATAACAATGAGTGGAATTTTGCTTATAAATCTAAGCATGGTGTAAAAGTGTCAGTAAACTACACTTATCAGAAGTTTGTTGCATACGCCATTCAAAAATGTGGAATCAACTCTTCTGATATTTGCAAGTTAGTATTTAAAAATGGCGATGGGTCATTTGTGGATTTATCCAACGATGGGGATATCTCTACTTTTCTGCACCTTGCAGTCGATTCAGAAAGACCCCCATTACTATTTGTGTATCCCGGCGTTTCCGACGGTGACGACGACGGTGACGAGGAGGGTGATTCTCAACAAATAGAGCATCCTGATTCTCAACAAATAGAGCAGCCTGATTCTCAACAATAACAACCACCACAACCACACGAATGGCGTACTGCTGGAGTTGCTGATGACGAAGCCCACGTTTTCAGAACGGGTAATTCTGAAATAGACAGATCAGACACCGATAATGATGATCACGAAGAATATACCCCTAGTAGAAAATCATGTAGTCAGATAAATGACTTTTTTGATATGCCCCCTATTCTTCCAGACTCCCATACCCAGACACAAAGCTACGAACCTACACCTTATATTCGCAGTGAAAGTTTAACAGCAGGTCAGATATTCGATTCGAAGGATCTCTTAGCAAGTCAGATCGGACTCAAGTTCTTGGAAGAGGGTTTCCAAAGTCGCGTGCGGGCATCTGACAAAAGCAAATACGTAGTTGAATGTGCTAGAGAAAAGTGTGAGTGGAGGTTGTACGCGATTCACACGGGTCCCAAAGGAGAGGCGATAATGATTAGAAAGTTGCACGACGTACACACTTGTACGAGGACGCAACTTAATCCCCGCCATAAACAAGCCGGCAAAAAGACTTTGGGTGCGATCCTGAAAAACAAATTTCTTGAT
Source organism: Saussurea involucrata (assembly GCA_033807775.1). Lineage (NCBI taxonomy): Eukaryota > Viridiplantae > Streptophyta > Magnoliopsida > Asterales > Asteraceae > Saussurea > Saussurea involucrata. Next base: position 218,673,438 of record CM066321.1, on the reverse strand, counting down.
GTTAGCAGGTCATTGCGTCCAAAGGACATCGTCCACGACGTTCACCGACAGTTCGGCGTCACGATTGATTACCACCAAGCGTGGTGTGCGCACTGCCATGCACTGTTTATGGTGAAAGGCACGTTCGAGGAGTCGTATGAACGACTCCCGACATATTTATATAATTTGCAGCTGCAGAACCCTGGTACTGTCACGCAACTACGGACCGATTCACGTGGACGGTTTGAGATGTGCTTCGTGGCCCTTGGACCCGCGGTACGTATTTTAACACGTCATATGTTTACACATTATAAACTATAACATTTACACATTATAAACTATAACATTTTAACCTATGTTTTTGCAGATCCGCACATTTCTGGAAAATCTACGTCGTGTCCTGATAATAGACGCAGCCCATTTAAAGGGTCGTTACTTGGGTATGATGTTCCTGGCGGTTGCCATGGACGGGGATAACTCCATCGTTCCAGTAGCTTTCGGCGTAGGCAAGTCCGAAACCGGGGACGAGTGGACTTGGTTTCTGTCCATGTTGAGACAAGCTATCGAAGACCCGCAAGGGTTGGTGTTTATGTCTGACAGGGCTCCTTTCATAAGCGCCGCAATCTCTGCCATGTACCCAAACGCCCCTCACGCCATATGCTGTCGACATTTGGAGATGAACGCCAAATCCAAGGACAAACGTATTACCACCTACAAGGATGTCTATTGGGCGGCATGCAGAGCATATACGGATCGGGAGTTTAACAAGTACATGAATATGCTACGATACAGTGTCAAGGAAGCAGCCAAAGTCTTTGACGATGCTGGACCGGAGAGGTGGTCCGCGGCCCATTTTCCTGGACAACGGTATGACATTCTGACCTCGAATAGTGCAGAGTCTGTGAATGCACTCTCCCGTTTTGCGCGTAGATGTCCAATTGTTAATCTTATGGACTACTTTCGGGCCTTTCAACAAGAGTGGTACCAAATTCGACGCCTAAAAGGAGCTAAGATACAAAATGCACTCACACCAACGGCAGAGAATATCGTTCAGTACAGGGCGCGTCGTGCGGCGACATGGCCGGTAAGAGCAATCGGGTATGGGAAGTACGAGGTGCATGATGACTATATTAACGCGATTGTGAATATGGAAGACCACCTTTGTTCGTGTCGCGAATGGGATAAATCTGGGTTACCGTGCGGCCATGCCATCGCTGCAGCAACATATATGGGTCGTACAGATTGCAGCGACTTGGCTGTACCTTTCTTCACGTCCGAATATTACCGGAAAACATACGTGGAGGTAATAAACCCAGCTGGACCCCCTGCAGCATGGGTGTATCCACCCGACCCGCTTCCACCATGTTATCCACCTTTAATGGATAAGAACAGGGTCGGGAGACCGAGAAAGAACGACCGATGTCCATCACGTGGTGAAAGTTCGATACAACGAAGATGTACTCGGTGCCAATGCGTAGGACACACTCGTGGAGAGTGTCCAAATCCCGCCCCTTCAACCGTGCCAAGGAGACATTCTGTCAGTCACACCCCGGGCCCGTCACAGCTTGAACCATATGGAACAAACCCATATGATACTGTTGATCTAAACACTGATTTGTAAATGATATATATACACACATACATATGCTTCTAAATGAACATTGATAACACAGCTAGTTTGTAAATGATATATATATATTCGTATTATATATTTACACACATAAATAAAATAGGAGACCTTCAATTTTTCTTAGTATTTTCTTGACCTTGTTCTTGCATCCATGGCAGTGAATGTTAACTCTGAGTACACATGTCTGTTTATATATTCATATTAGATACGTTTTAATTTTAACAAATTACACCATTATAGTTAATTATTTAATTTATGGTACATCTCATATTTTTTTCAATTTTGTTTTACACTCCTATCGCATTAACATAATAATCATATATTAACTAATTCATTAAATCGTTTTAAATTATTATTATTTGAATGTGTTTATAGATATCGTGAATGGCAATAGGAGAAGGTAGAATTGTTTATAAATGGGGTTTTGACAAGTTGGTATCACTGGACTCATTTAATAATTGTGAAAATGGGTATTTGGCGAATGATGATTCATGTGTGTTTAAAACACTTCAGCTCCAAACACACATGAATCATCATTCGTCAAATACCCATTTTCACAATTCTTAAATGAGTCCAGTGATACCAACTTGTCAAAACCCCATTTCATATTATATATATACACACACATACATATGCTTCTAAATGAACATTGATAACACAGCTAGTTTGTATTCCATCCAACAAGCTCTTCATCTTCAATCTTTCTGACCCTTCTTCAACGGCTTCTGCTTTTGCAACCACGTATGGCCATTGTGTACCACAACCCGCAAACACTTTAGCAAATGAGTTGAGGGTTGTCATATATTCTACAAGAGAAGTAGGCCCACGAATGAGGTAACCTCTGACTTGACCTTGCATGATGTATCCAACCTAACCGTGGTTCAGCGGCTTAAAAACTACTTTTCAGAGAAATTAACAACAACAAAAAATACAAAACAACAACACAGTAAAAAAAATACAAATAACAACACAGTAAAAAAAATACGAAACAAAAAAAATATAACCACCACCTACTTAAAAATTGATTTAGTTTCATCAATCCAAGCTTGCTTCTCGTTTACCTTCGCTTGAATAATTGCGAAGTCTTGCAGAATATGGTGAATTGCTTCTTGTTCTCGACGAACACGAGCCTCCCGAGCTTTTATATCCCCTTTCATCCTTTTGATCTCCCTGTCTTCCTCTTCGATCTTTCTCAAATGGACTGCCTTCCTGTCCATAATTTTTTTCCACTCTTCTGTTAGTTCATCTATCTCCTTTTCCTTTTTTACTATGGCGACCTCGATTTGAGGTGGCATTTTTTCAGGAGTAGACTTAGGTTTTGATGACGATGCCATTTGGGGATGAAATGATAGAAGAGAGAAATCAATTCAAAGAAAGAAAGCAAGAGAGAAATCAAAAAAGAAAGCAAGAGGAAGTGTGAATTGTGAATTGCATACTACTAATATTTATGGATGAAATCTCAAACATGCAAATGAATTTCAACCACAAATCGGTCTTCAAAGTACAATAATTGTGGAAAAAAACAGTAAAAGCATGCAAGATTCGTCTAAGTACAGGGGCTGAAAGTGTAAATTTTCAGGGACCAAAAGTGTAAATTTTCAGGGACCAAAAGTGAAAATTTTGGTCCATCGCGGGCTGCGATCGCGGGCAGGGACCAAAAGTGCACCGCGGCCAAAGTTGAGGGGCTTCGCGGGGCATTTGTACCCAAAGTACGTGCCACGTCAGCCCTAGCCCGTGATCGCGGGATCCATCGCGGGTATTTTGGGTATTTTTGCAAAATGAAATTTTTTTTGGGTATTTCGGTAACAGTTGGTCAAACTTTGGGTATTTTAATTAATTTCCCTTTACTATAAACGGTTTTATTTACCGGTTATTTGAAGAAATTTATAAAAAAATTATTATTGATAACACATTAACATGACATTTTTATGGCAAATTACACCTCATTAGTTTTGAATTTACTATAAAGAGACATCCATGAGTCATCTTTCCATCATTATTTATCACCTACTACGACTCCATCATACTCCTCCGCTAGAAAGCTCCAGCATGAAATTATCTTATCAAATTTCCTTTCAATTCTCAATTGAGGATTTGTAAGAAGAAGATTTGTGTAGCTTTAAGGGGCTGTTTGGTAGTTGCTGAATAGTTTGGTGCAAAATGATTAAGTGGTCACAATGATTAAGAGCCTCTTATGATATAGTTAAAAATGAAATATGGTTGTTTGGTATTTGTTTAGAATGAAATCAGGTGAATGGTTAAGGGAGGCCCAAGATACTAAATCATTCAGAGGGTTTTAAAACCATTAAGAGACACTTTTTTTGCCAAACAAGATTCACCTCTGAATGATTCAGAGGTTGCCTCTTAATGGAAGTATTAAGAGGTAAACAAACAGCCCCTAAGACTTTCGTTTTAGTAAGATATATCCTTTTTTTTGTTTAGTGTCCAAGGGGCTTTCCAAAAAAAATCCTCAAGTTCTGTTTGATTTGTAGGATTTGTAGGGAACTGGAATTCAATCTTCCAAGTTCTACCCACGCTACCACAAAAATCACTGCACAACCACCGCTCGAGGGTACCTCCGCTCCCTAGCTGTCCAAAATCGATAAAATACGTGGGAAATGAGTCAATTTCAATTCCATGTCTGGTTTGAGGGATTGCTTTGAATTTGAACTCTGGGGATTTCATTAAAATCCTACAAAAATGGAATTTAGGAATCCCATGTAGGTTGTTAGTATTTCATGGTTCTTTGTAGAATTAGTATATAATAGTAATTTAAAATATTTGAAAACATTTGTTTCATACTAATTAACTAATAAAAAGTAATTTAATTCTTTAATAATAATTTATAATTTACTTTTACAGAAAATGAAATTTAATTCTATTAAAAATCCTACAAACCAGACACACAAAGATTCCAAATCGAAATCCGTGTAATTCCAAATCTAAATCCATGCAATGCCAAATCCTTTCACGAAATTCAAATTCCTTAAAGACATTCCATGAACCAAACGTCCCATTTAAGTGTATTGTTAGATATTTAGCTATCTTCCTTGGTATTTGTAATATAATCTTTCAATAAAAGTTGTTTTTAATGTATTCTTTTTTTTTGAAAGGCAATTTATTGAAACAAAAACAGACAACACACAAAACAAGCAGGGGCCAAAAAAGCACCCCACCACAGAGGCAACAAGAAGTTTCCAAGCCACAGAGGCCACAGGAAAAATAAGAAACAAAAACAGAGGGCCAAGCAAAACCACAAAACCGTCGCTAAAGGTCAGGAACAGCCCTCACTTGAACCTCAACAACAGACCTTCTACCACCGCAAGCAGAAAGAACTCCAACGCACCAGTTTAGGTAGATTCCAAGGTTCGGACAGCCACGTATGCCATACCAATTTCTTCTTGCGTAACCTCCCTGTGATCCACTCAAAAGACCGACGTTAGAGTTCGAAAAAGAGGTCCTCCAACCCCCTCTTCTCATCCTTAAAGACGCATCTATTACGCTCAGTCCAAACTAAATACAAAAAGGACCAAACCGTTTCTTTCCACAGCTTGGCTCGAATCGTAGTTGGACCCGATGGTTCGGTGCTCCCAATGATGTCCCTAGTCGAGTTAATACACTCCAAGTTGACGTTCCACCACCGACACACTTTTTTCCACAAGATGTTGACTTCATCGCACTTCACCAAAGCATGATCCACCGACTCTACCTCTTTTTCACATCTCGGACAAAGCACGGAGTTGATATCCAAACCCAATTTGTCCAAAGCCTCTCTAGACGGAAGTCTACCTTGAAAAATTCTCCAAATAAGGATACACACCTTCTTTGGAACAAACTTTGACCACCTCGTCTCTTCGAACCGATCCCCTCTTGCCCCGGTTTTTTCCTCTATAATTCTCTTAAGGTCTTGCACGGAGAAGACGCCTTCATTACCCATCGTCCAAATCAATTTATCCAAACCACTCAAATTCGGTTTCCATACTTGCAAGGAGGAAATCAACTCTTCCAACTCCCCCATCTCCCTACCTCTCGACTCTCTCCTCCAACCCCAATTCCAAATCCAAGTATCCCCCTCCCAACGTCCTCTATCAGAGACCTTTGCATGCTTATTTGTCTCTAGTTGCCATAATCTCTTGAATCTTTTATCGAGCTCCTCATTACCAAACCATCTATCCGACCAAAAGTAGGTATCGCTCCCGTTCCCAACCTCTTTTCCAAAAGACGAGGAGAAATTAAGACCCAACGTATCCAAGACTTTTCCGATCTTAATTATATTACACCAAACCGAAGCTCCCTTCCTTACCCTACAAACCTCCCCTTTAAGGCCCCACTCCTCTCCGAAAATACTCTTAATGACCCTCGCCCAAAGCGCACTATTCTCGCAATTGAACCTCCACCACCACTTACCCAACAAACTCCAATTTGAAGATTGTAAACTTCCCACGTATAACCCGCCTCCCTTAAGGTTCCTCACGACCCTATCCCATTTCACCTAAGCCACCCCTCATTTAGCCTCGGGCCCGTGCCCCGCCCCCCAACAAAATGACTTCTCACCCTCTCTAGCTCACTAATGACTCCTTTCGGGGCTCGAAAGAGCGAGAAGAAATACAAAGGGAGACTTCCAAGAATCGATTTCAACGACGTGAGCCTTCCTCCGAATGAAATCAACCTCATCTTCCAATCGGCCAACTTGTTTTTCACCTTATCCACCACCTCCCTCCAACTATCAAGTTTATGCATAGCCGCCCCCACTGGAAGGCCAATGTAAATAAAAGGAAGTGATCCACAACCGCACCCCAACCTCGTAGACCAATCATGGACTAAAGAAAAGTCAACACCCACTCCAAAGAGTTTGCTTTTGGAGATATTAATCCGGAGACCCGGCACCAAAAAGAAACAATGGAGAATTTTCATAAGATTTTTGACGTTCAAAAGGCTCCAATTTCCGAAGAAAATAGCATCATCAGCGTATTGCAAATGTGTCACTACCACATCGTCTCTTCCCACTTTGATTCCTTCAAAAATTCCTTTCTCTTTTGCTTCCAACATCAACACGTTTAAGCCTTCTGCCACCACTAGAAAAAGAAACGGAGCAAGGGGGTCACCTTGCCTAAGGCCTCTCTTCATCAAGAACTCTTTAGTCGGTGACCCATTGACAAAGACCGAAACCGAAGATGACTCAAGGCACGCCATAATCCAACTACACCATCTTCGGCCAAAACCCATAGATTTCAATGAGTTAAGTAAAAAGGACCAACTCACATTATCGTATGCTTTTTCAAAGTCCACTTTGAATAGCATACTTTTGCCTTTCGATCTACGGATGTCTTCAACCACTTCGTTAACGACCAACACACCATCTAAAATAAATCTTCCTTTTAAGAAAGCCGATTGTGTGTCCCCAATAACCTTTCCCAATACTCTTTTCATTCTCTCCGCTAACACTTTCGATAGGACTTTGTAATAGACCCCAATAAGGCTAATTGGTCTAAAATTGTAACGTCCCAAAAATTACAAGGAATTTAAATTTTAAAATTAATGCATTTCACTATAATCAAACCACAAGTTCACAAATCCCGTTACATTAAAAATAAACGTCATTGATTTAAACCGTCAGACAAAGTTAAGCAGCGGAAAAGTTATATAATTAAATCCTCATTTAATTAAAATTTAACTTAAACAGTCTTCGCCTCGCGCCCGTGTGTACCGTCATGCCCGACTGCTACTCGCACCTGAAATCATAAGATATTGGGAAGGGGTAAGCACGAAGCTTAGTGAATTCAAACCATAAATAGGATCGCAATTATATCAGCATCACCCTTAAACAGCTAGTTATCGCAACCAACTCATACCATGCAATCACGTCCTGCACCCAAATTTATATATACCAAATACACCAGCACATATATTTCTTGGAACATCCATCAAGAAAATATATCACGATTAATAATAAGCCCTATACTTCTTGGAACGACCATCAAGAAGATATAATCACAACTCATTATACAAACACATATACTTCTTGGAACAACCATCAAGAAAATATATCACCATTAACAATAAACCTTATACTTCTTGGAACGACCATCAAGAAGATATAATCACAACTCATTATATAAACACATATACTTCTTGGAACAACCATCAAGAAAATATATCACCATTAACAATAAACCTTATACTTCTTGGAACGACCATCAAGAAGATATAATCGCAACTCATTATACAAACACATATACTTCTTGGAACAACCATCAAGAAGTACATCAATCACAGTTCAATATATATACATAATTATATATACCCTATAACACAATAATATCAACAAACAATCATAACTATCACACTCGAGCTATAGTAATACAAATATAATTCCCATCCTATTTAGTGAGAGAACTCACCTCAAAAGCAAAGCTTATGTCCTCAACAGCAACACGAACCGGCCAACACCAGCTCACCTTTTTCCACCTAAATAAGTGTTAACAAATGTCAAAGTGACGCCCCAACCCAAAGCCACGACTACTAAATTATAAAATACATTTTCCAGTTTTTTACTCTCAACACACAGGTCTGTTCGGGACCTGTTAAACCCCTTATAAACTGATAAATCCAGGAATATTTTTCCATAATCACAAAGTCCCATGTCTTAGGGTTCCAGGGACATATCGCACGCTCTCTAACGATTTTTCTACAATTTACTATGGATTTTACAAAACCGACTTGCAGCACAGTGAAAAACAGGACCTTTCAGTACCAAACAGCAATTTGACACTAGCTATGTTCCGAACTGGTTTTTCCGTAAAACATATGAAACTTACTAGACTCATAATGGGAGATTTTGGCACTGATTTCACCCCAATACGATGTTCTTATAAAAAGTTATGGCTTTCACCAAAACAGTGGCAGAAACTGTGTAATTCACATGAAATGACAAATAATGCTTAGTAACCCATTAAGCCATAGCTTAACCCAAACAGACCCGAATGAACCTTTGAGGATGCTAACAAATAGGGTATTCTAAATGCAAGTAAAAACAACCCCAAAACATACAATCAACAACCACAATGAGACCCCAAAATTTTAGCGTGGAAAACCCCTCAAAATCGAGAGTAAAAAACAACGGGACTACTAGAGCCGCTTCAAATCCACTACCACCAATATTAGAGCAATAAAAAGTCTTCTCTAGATTATACTAGAGGCATACAAAACCATCATACACTTGGAAATAAGCACATCAAGATGTATGGAACCAAAATAGAGCAAGAATGGAGAAAAATCACCACAAAGTTACTGCTGTGCATAACCCCACGAAACCATGACCTCCGGACCTCAAAACCACGATCCCACCGTCCAGAATGTTGATGAAGATGTCGTGAAGCTGCTCACCAAAAATCACGACGATCCGACCGTTCAATCTCCGGGAAACAGAAGTTTTCTGCAGCTAGGTTTACAAATACGAAAAATGGAGCTCTCTCACTTTTTCTTGTTTCTCTCTACTCTCTCTTTTTTTGCTACTCTCTCTCGGCCGAACTCATAAGGGAAGGGGAGGGAGGGGCCGTAGGGTTTTTCCTTCTCCCTTTCTTTCCTCTTTTCTTCCTTGCCAAGCCACGAAACCAACACCCTCAAAATGAAACATGAAATCGGTTTTGGGTTGTGCATGGGCCGAAATGTACATTGTTTTGGCCCTTTAACAATTTGATCCCTCAACTAATTCCATCTCGCACTCTAACCAACGATTTGACATAATTAACTATTAGGTCCAATTCGTCTAACCCCGTTAACGGAAACCACGTTAAATAAAATTAAAACAAAAGGATTTATAAAAAGAGATTACATACCGGGATACGGGCTTTACAACTCTCCCCCACTTGGATTAGACTTCGTCCTCGAAGTCTCGACCGACAAATAACTCGAGATAGTCCTCGCGCATCTCCATTTCGAGTTCCCACGTCCACTCGAACCTCTTCGGTGCAGCCACTGGACTTTCCTCAACTAGAATCTAAATTTCTCACCCCGTCTAGAAATCCTCGAATACTTTTCTTACTAACAAAACTCCCTCAAGGACACTGAAAATATGATCGGAAGAACACTCCAACAACTGGATTCATTCCTAGTCAAACAACTTCGGTTGCCTCCCAACCTTAGATGTTCCATACATCCCGATTCAACTTTCAAGCTCTAACCATTCTAAAGGTGCTCACCACTATACCTTATAGGATACTCGAAACCGATCATTCCTACCATTACTGCCGATTAACTTCCACGAGTTCTAATAGACTCCTAAAATTTATTTCACACGGATCATCAAACCAGGAAACTTATAATCACCCACGAAGGTCATTCCACCATAACCATTCATCACAATTAAGCATCTCAAGGTTACTACTACCATCACCATAATTATTTTAAAATCGGCTACAAATCCCCGATTACACTAAGGGTGTTTGGCCTCAAGCCCAAAAGTCGACACCTAAATATACTACTTACTTCAAAAAGGTTACTGCGCATTTATTCTCTTAATTACAAAGGGCATCATTCCCTTAACCGACACTATTCGGCCTACATTACCAACACGCGTGGAATACCCAACCTTCCACCGTCTACTTATCCTCCACACTCGCTCTACGAAGCCTAGTTACACCGTATCAAGATACACCTTAACGTCTACCTCCCAGGTACGTCTCAAGGCCCGGCATATCAGGACTACCTCTCAGGTAAGGGCCCAAGACTCTATCCTCCCAGTGCCTACTGGAAAGTCAAGGTCATAACACATGAATACCGGAGTCCCACCCCGAGATACCCAACCGACCAATACCAACGACTGACTGACGTGACTAAGGATCCAATGCAAAACAGTCTACCAACAACATGTCTATCCTGGAATGACTCACTCACCCAACATGTAAATACTCAATGTGCAATAAGTGCAAAACTGTGCAACAAAACAACCCATCAACAAAACTCCACATCGAGCCATTAAAAACCGTGCAATTGACCCATGACTATCTCAAAGTCAAAACCGAGCAAAACGCTCCACGCTTGCTAGACCCATAAGTCGGTCAAAAACGCGTTTAAATAAAGTTTAAGCAAGCAATACTCTAAAATCAACATTAGTCCCAACCTCGACACGGGTTAAACCAAATAGTTTTCCAAAAGGACTCACACCCTTAAAATTCTCAAAATGACACATAACACTTATAAGCGCACTTCCCAAATGGTTTACAAAATCATTTACAAAATATTTTCAACGTCAAGATTTTTCATTTCAAAAAGACCGTAAGCAATAAAACTACTATTACCAGGTCGGTAGTTACGCAAAAATGGACACGCTCGTCCCACATATGAAAATCATGTTGAAAATCATTTCATTGCAGCTTAGTTTACTCACAAAACGTAAAGCGAAATAAATAATTTCTTTGAAAATGAACCGTCACGGTTCTAGTATGAATTGACTCATGACATGTATTTAAAGTAACCGCTCGACCTTACACCGGGTGCGACAAAAGTGTGCACATAATTTCAAAATCAGTTCCACGACATTTGACCCCAAAATTTCTCTTTTTCCAACATAAAATGTCGTGGCACAGGGTTCACCAACAAATCATACGCGCGTCGGCTAGTCATACAAAACGATGAAACGGTTTACAAATATATTTTTGTTAAAACACAACTGTCTCGTGTAAGTTTCAAACTTAAAGATAAAACCAATCCGTTTCCATCATTTGAAAATATCGACTAAAACCTCATAAAATCTCAAAAGGTGGGGTTCTTTAAATTGATTTCCAAGATTTCTCCAAATGGTCACATAAACAAATAAGATATGCACCTCGTGAATTTAAACCCACACGACTCAACATGCCGTAAAACAAAACTTATTTAACGAAATCACTCAAATAGCTTTATATAGACATCGTGGAATGTAACTTTCCGTCTCAACTCTAACATATGTGGAGGAGTTCCAATGTTAAAGTCACAAGCCGTAGTCACTTGCCCGACATTTTAAACACCACAAAACACGGATATCATCTTACCCGAAAGAACCGTTGGAAAAATAAAGAAATGAGACAAATTCTAACAAAGTTTGCACTCCCGTGATAAAACGATTTCATACACTTTCAAAACCATATTTCAAAATCTTGTGTGTGTGCTGAACATTTCCCAAAATTCCAAAACACCATCCATAAAATGATTTGAAACACAAGAATTTGTTAATGCAATCTATTTAAAAATAAAACTTTGTGCATGACTCAGTCGGCATTCTACGCCTCGACTCCTACTCCTCCAAATCTCTCCGATCCACTAACGTCATCCGGACATTTAAACCTCTTAGGCAAGTTGGGAAATTACGTCAAATAATTCCTACGATTTTCCTCAAATCAAAGTCGGCTCTATAAGCCTATGATTCTAGCACAATCATCCATCTTGGCCCGAAACAAACATCATCCTCATCGTCACTCCAAGTGACTAATACTAGAATCGTCCTTTTATTCCAACGACTACTAATTTATAACCTTCGACACTACCCCAACGATCATCCCATCAAAGCAAATCAAGTACACACCTGTACTAGTAGGTTTACTATAGTCGTTCCTCCTTGTGATAGCTATTCTGGGTAGATATTACAACGAGTTATTAGCACATAATAATTCACACTAACAACGCTCACGCTCAACTCCTTGGATTCCTCGTGACTTTCCCCGACTCGAGCATTGATCCTGTGTTTCCGATAGTAGGAGCTCTACTACTACCTTCCACACCTATCATCACTCGTTCCGAGTTCCATCCGATGGGTCCAAGTAGTTTCTCGCCGATAACTACACACATATGCCCACACCGGCATATGTACACACTCTTCCTAGCTCCCTAGGAATTCCACCCAACTCCACTACCCTTGCTATGACGAAATCCCCACTAGTCATGATGAGTCGCCTCGCGAATGCACAGTCGCACACAATGTAAAACCAGATAGACATTCGAATATAAGATTCTATCCTACAACGGTTGGACTCAAACAAGAGCTGCGCAATAGAACTAAATCCGACATTCTAAGGCTATTTGGTTCCTACCGCATACAACCTATAGTGCATTCACTTAACAACTTATCAAGGCTAGCATGAACTCCTATTAGCAAACAACAAACATGCAGTACAGTGTAAACAACATAGGCAATCTAGCATGCATACCTTATGATCTAGAAAGCGATAAATACACTAAGTACTGTACCTTCCCACTTAGCGTCGGATGACTGTACACACTGCGCCCTCAATCACCGTTTCCCAAACGGGTTTTCCTTGTTCTTTCATTCGAAAAGATTTTAGTAAAAGGATTTAAAATTTCATAGCCGCAACTTGAGACCAAACACACCGAGATGTGTCTGATTCACTCAAGTTGTGCTCTAATACCAAGTTGTAACGTCCCAAAAATTACAAGGAATTTAAATTTTAAAATTAATGCATTTCACTATAATCAAACCACAAGTTCACAAATCCCATTACAATAAAAATAAACGTCGTTGATTTAAACCGTCAGACAAAGTTAAGCAGCGGAAAAGTTATATAATTAAATCCCCATTTAATTAAAATTTAACTTAAACAGTCTCCGCCTCGCACCCGTGTATACCGTCATGCCCGACTGCTACTCGCACCTGAAATCATAAGATATTGGGAAGGGGTAAGCACAAATCTTAGTGAATTCAAACCATAAATAGGATCGCAATTATATCAGCATCACCCTTAAACAGCTAGTTATCGCAACCAACTCATACCATGCAATCACGTCATGCACCCAAATTTATATATACCAAATACACCAGCACATATATTTCTTGGAACATCCATCAAGAAAATATATCACGATTAATAATAAGCCCTATACTTCTTGGAATGACCATCAAGAAGATATAATCACAACTCATTATACAAACACGTATACTTCTTGGAACAACCATCAAGAAAATATATCACCATTAACAATAAACCTTATACTTCTTGGAACGACCATCAAGAAGATATAATCACAACTCATTATATAAACACATATACTTCTTGGAACAACCATCAAGAAAATATATCACCATTAACAATAAACCTTATACTTCTTGGAACGACCATCAAGAAGATATAATCGCAACTCATTATACAAACACATATACTTCTTGGAACAACCATCAAGAAGTACATCAATCACAGTTCAATATATATACACAATTATATATACCCCATAACACAATAATATCAACAAACAATCATAACTATCACACTCGAGCTATAGTAATACAAATATAATTCCCATCCTATTTAGTGAGAGAACTCACCTCAAAAGCAAAGCTTATGTCCTCAACAGCAACACGAACCGGCCAACACCAGCTCACCTTTTTCCACCTAAATAAGTGTTAACAAATGTCAAAGTGACGCCCCAACCCAAAGTCACGACTACTAAATTATAAAATACATTTTCCAGTTTTTTACTCTCAACACACAGGTCTGTTCGGGACCTGTTAAACCCCTTATAAACTGATAAATCCAGGAATATTTTTCCATAATCACAAAGTCCCATGTCTTAGGGTTCCAGGGACATATCGCACGCGCTCTAACGATTTTTCTACAATTTACTATGGATTTTACAAAACCGACTTGCAGCACAGTGAAAAACAGGACCTTTTAGTACAAAACAGAAATTTGACACTAGCTATGGTCCGAACTGGTTTTTCTGTAAAACATATGAAACTTACTAGACTCAGAATGGGAGATTTTGGCACTGATTTCACCCCAATACGATGTTCCTATAAAAAGTTATGGCTTTCACCAAAACAGTGGCAGAAACTGTGTAATTCACATGAAATGACAAATAATGCTTAGTAACCCAATAAGCCATAGCTTAACCCAAACAGACCCGAATGAACCTTTGAGGATGCAAACAAATAGGGTATTCTAAATGCAAGTAAAAACAACCCCAAAACATACAATCAACAACCACAATGAGACCCCAAAAGTTTAGCGTGGAAAACCCCTCAAAATCGAGAGTAAAAAACCACGGGACTACTAGAGCCGCTTCAAATCCACTACCACCAATATTAGAGCAATACAAAGTCTTCTCTAGATTATACTAGAGGCATACAAAACCATCATACACTTGTGTTGGTTCCCGTTTTGCTTTAAACAAGATTATCAGATCTATTAGTTCAAGTTAATGTTTGATGCCGAAGCGTATTTGAAGAACTAACAGATAAGTTTGATAGATTTAGACCAAAATATAAATAAACAATGAACAGGAAATAATATTTCAAAGTTTACTGAATATATATTAAGAACAGATTTAAGAACAATGAGTAAGAAAAGCTTCAAAATAGATATGACTCTTAAGGTGAATAAGCTTTTTGTGTTCTTATGATGGTCGATTTATATGTTGATGATTGATGATAAGGAAGAACTCAACATGAGTCTTCCTTATATACTACTCTAAAGGGGACCATAAAGCATATGCTACTATTCAGACGGTACTGATGAATAGTTGAACGGATGTCATGAACAGTTGCAAGAACGGCATGAACAGTAAGACGTGTTGTATTGCATTTAATGCAGCATACGTCTATTATGTACTAAGCCCTATTGAGTCCAATCAGAGTTTGACACGTCGACGTTGGACAGGGCATGCTACCATGCAAGTTGATGAACGGGTCCTGTAACAGTAGCAAGATATTATAAATATCTCCAAGTCTTTCAGTGAGGACCACAGAGGCTCTGTAATGAGTTACAGAGGTTCTGCGGTCTGGTCCTCTGTGGAGCAGTCTTTCCTATATTCTGAGATATTGGTCTTCTTTGCGCGTATGACAGAGCTTCTGTAGCGCGCCTCTTTAGCTTCTGTAGATTCTTGATCTTGAGCCCTCGGTAAGTCCGGCAGAGCCTCTGTAAGAGGCTTTCTTCACTTAGCCTATTTTTCACTACTTCTAAATACTTCTATGATTAGGAAGATTGAAGCTAACAATCTCCCCCTAAGTAGTGAAAAATAAAAAATTTAACTTCGAGTTTAGTTAGGCTAAGTTAGATAAGACAGAGGTTAAACAATACCTCGAAGGTTTTTTTCATTTAGAAATATGCCAGAGGCATTTTACATTTGAGTACAATGAAAGATAAACTTTGACTTGGTTTGCAGGGATTGGAGGTCTGAGAATCAGATTTTAGCATCTTTGAAGTCGTCGTAGCTTCTGTTGTCTCTTCCGACTCTTCTGATCTATTTGTAGAAACTGATGCAGAGTTCTCTTAGGCGGATTGTGGCATCAATCTCTCTGATGAAAGTATCTGCAGCATCTCTATCCATTTTCTCTGTACCTCTGTATTTTACAAGGCTTGTTCTGAACTTGTTCAGAGTACTAGTTGCGTACTTCTGACAGTCCATGCACACAAACAGTTTAACTTCGCCTTGTGGGTTTTGAAATACTAACCCAAACCGTGGTTATGTGATGATTGAGTTAGGTACGGCGTCCGGTGGGCAGCGATCCTCTGGTGGTCGTAAATCCAGATGTTTGAGACCAAGATCCTTTCCCAGCTGGAAATCTATCATGCTGTAGAGCAGAAGCTTTTCCCTCATCGCTTTTCTCAACACTTGATAGGCTCTGGTGTTTGCCTCTGTGTTGTAGTTGTCCTTTGTCCATTGCAGAAGATCAGGTAGATCATAAGGATTGATATTTCTTAGGTCAACATCAGCGAATGTGGTTTCTGAATTGTCTTCTCTTCTGACTTTGTAAAGATTGTACCTGACCCTTGGATAGGTTCTTGTAAAGGAGAATTTGCAGAAGATTACCTTTTTGATCTTGTGGATTGAGAAGACATCTGCTTTGGTTCTTGGCTTTGTCCTTGTGAAGATGTTCTCAAATTCTTCTCTGATCCTTGGATCTGTCACATGATCTATAGGATGATTGGTCTGAAAGGATTGTTTATAGAGGTATTTGTATACCACTTCTTCCATCTCTTCATGTGTTGGACCAGGTTGTGGTACTTGTCTTCTGAGACTCTCCATCTTTTGAACAACTTCTGCAGCTCTACCAGTTAGAAGAATGTCTGACAGAGGCTTCAATCCATATGCCCAGTCAACTTCTTCAGGCTTTGGAGTTTGAAAGGTATCAAACGCGCTTTTCATTAATTTTTCTGTAGGCTTGGGCAATGACTTCTTTTTCTTGGGCTCTTCTGTCAGTATTGCTTTGCCCTTATCTTTGGCTTTTGGAGGTGCAGAACCTGTTTCTTCTGTAGGTTTGGAGGTTGGTGCTTCTGTTGGCTTGATGGGGGTTGCCTCTGTAGGTTTTGATACTTGTTTTTTAGAGGACTTTTGTGGCGTTGGTTCTGTTGGCTTTCTTTGCTCTGTAACCTCTGTAGGAGGTTCTTTGGTGACTTCTTCTGTAAGCTTGGTTTCTGTGGATTGAGGTATGTCGAATCTTCTTGCCATTTTGAATGCTAATGTGAACCTGTGCCTTTCTTCTTCTCTCTGTGACATTCGATCAGTCATTGTATTTTGCATCTTTTTCAGAATATCAGTAGCAGAGGTCGTTGCTCTTTTTGGTTTGGTGGCAATTGACTTTCTTCTTGGTATGGTTGGGGGTTTTTCTGTTGAAGGACTTTCTTCCAAAATGATTACCACAGGGGTGGTTGTTGCCTCTGTGGGTTGCTGATCAGCTTCTGGAATATTTGTTTCTTCAGGACTTGATTCCACAGAGATGGGTGTTGTCTCTGTGGTCTGTTGAGTTTGTTGTTGATCTAGGGTTTGTTCTGGAGGGGCTTGACTGATTGGTTCTGCTGCGATTGGTGGAGTTTGTATTCCTCTGCTCGTAGCTTTCTCCCTTGTATTCTCCCCCTCAGGATTATCTGATGGACCAGGATGGTCATCATCAGAATCATCCTGACTCTTATCAGAACTACCCTCTGCTCTGCAAGAAGCTTTGGTTTTCTTCGGTAATTCTGCTCCTGCTGCTATCAACTTTGCACAGACGTCATCACAGAGGCCAAGTAGAGTCGCAAGCTCTGCCTCTGTTTTAAAACGCATTCTGCCAACACTTTTTCTGAAATCCTTGACAAAGTTGGCATTTGCTGTTGTGAAGGAGACAATGAATTCTGTGACCTGGTTTATGACGTTCTGTCCTAGCTCTGTTAGCTGTGCTCTGTTCATGTAGTCTTTTGGCTGCATCATTGTCGTGTTGCGCATTGCCTCTGCTTGTACTTGTTTTAGGACATTCTGTAGATCTGCAGGAGTAATGCCCTCTGTTCTGTTGGATTGCTTATTCATTTGTTCAAGGAAGTTTTTGACAGAGTCCTTGAACGCAGAAGTTGCATTTGTTCCGATTTCTTGAGCGGCAGAGGTGGCTGTAGCTTTGGCAGTAGTTTCGGCAGAAGACTTCATCGCTGAGATGGCAGATTTCACCTCTGTGGACAGATTGTCCATTTTGGTGTTTAGTTTCAGGATAGCCGTCGATGTTGTCTCTGCAAAAGATTTGAAAGAGCTTTGCAACTCTTTCATTGTTTGGTTCACAGAGGTGACAAGGGTTTGGAACTCATCCCTTGATACTTGTGTTCCTTGTGTAACCTCTGGAGGAACACATTCGTCTCCAGAGTGAGTCCCTGTTCCTGGGACACCTTCGTTCACCCTTGTTTGTACGTTGGGGGTGGAAGGATTTCCATCTGATCCTTGAGCAGAAGCATCTAGTGCTTCAGACTCTACAGAAGTTCTGTGAATGACATTGTCTAGATCCACTTCAGAGGTGGGTACTAGATTATCCTTCTGTTGACTCGGAGGCTTGTCTAGAGTCTCTTCGTCGTTGTGCTCACTACTTCTCTCTGAAAGAAGTGTTGGCCCTAGTTGTGTGTGTGTGGCAGAGGAAACGAATTCCTCTGTAGGGTGTTCTGTTGTGATCTGGGGCGATGGATCACGAACTGTAGGTGAGTCTCTCTGAGGAGACTCCCTAGGAATGGATTCCCCGGTTTCTGTGGGCGCAGAAGTCGAAAGAGTGACTTCTGGCTGGTTGGGTTGGGTTTGGATCGAGCTGTGCTGCTCTGTTTCAATAACTCCTTCTGCAGCTAGACCTGCAGAGTTAGATGTGTGGGTTGCACTGGGAGGGGCTGAGGGATTTGTGCCTTCTTCAACTTCGGCATCTTTTTCTTTTCCCTTTTCTTTTTCTCCCATTTTCTCTATGATTTCCTTAACCTTTTCTCTATTCCACTCTGGTGCGTTCTTTTGATTTCGTTCTTTAATAGCTTCCTCTGACATGTCTATTTCCTCTATTTGTTCTTCTGCATCTTGGCTTGGGCTCTTTCTGTGGACGTCCAATCCTTGTCGAATGAAGGGGTTCTGTAGGATAATAGGTGTCTCACCTGGTTGATTTCTGGGTGTTGTGTCATCTTCTTGCAGATGTGTGTCAATGCCAGAAATTGAGAAATATTGTTCTTCTGGGGAGTGGTGGTCGAGAGGTTGTGCCGTCCACCCTGCTGTATTTAAGGTGTTGGCAATGTCAGGGTTCTGTAGGAAGTCGTTCAGGTCTCCGTGATGAGCAAATCTATCTGGAGATTGATAGGGTGATTGATATTCTTCTGTTGCCATTTCTTCTTCTGTATCTTCTTCTACAAGTCTTTCTTCTGCGATTTCTTCTTCCTCTGCAATGGTGACCAATTTTTGAAGTGATTTACCATGCTTCTTTTTGGTTCTCCTCCTCTTGGGTTTTGGTGCCGCTTCCTCTGTGATTTTCGGTTTTCTTTTCTTCCTCTGTTTTGGGGAAGAGGGAGGAACAGAGGAGCCAATTTCTGTGGCATGAGGAGGTGATGGTTGATCTTTTGCAATGCTTGTAGAGGTGCCTTCTGCAGTTTTTCTTTTCTTTGCTGTTGGAGTAGATGCAGAGGTTTTTGAAGAGGACTTCTTTCCCATGAGTTCTGCACGTTTGGCTATGAAGCTTAGTTGTATAGCCATGTGTTTTTCCAATTTCTGATCTTTTTCTTCTTGAGTGGAAAGAGGTTCTGCAACTATTGTTCCTAGGGGGACACCTAAACGCGGGGGTGTCATAGGACTCGGTTTAGGAGTTCTATGTTCGCGTATATACTCTTTCTTAAGGGTTTTATTCGAGGCATACTTCAGAAGCTTCTTTGACAGAGGTCTGCAGTGTGAGTAACCATCTATATGATCAGTGGGGACATTTTTGCTCATTGGGAACTGTTTGGGAATTGGCCCTTCCATTGGCCATTTCTGTATCAGCAACAGAGGTTCGAACAATACTCCCAATATTCTTTGGAATTGCAGAGGTGGTAGAAAGTTGGGATCGTTCTCTTTGACCCGTTTGGTGTTGTTCTTTCTGTCGATGGTGTTGATGATCTCTTGCATCATTATCGTCGTGTAATCGAGTGGAAGATCATAGTACACCCCATACATGATGGTTAAGATCTGATGCGAGGTCTGGTCAATGCTGCCTATCTTCCCTGTCAGGCATCTGTTAAGAATAGAGAACAAGGTGTTCCACAGAGGTGGTAATCTGCCTCTGCGGAAGTCATTTCTCTTCCGTAGTTGTGTGTTGTACCCAAGCATTTCTACGAAGCGACAGAGCTCGTCGTCTGTTGGTTGCTCTGCATATTTCTTCAAACCAAGAAGACCCCTCGTGGGTAGGTTGAACTCAAGTGAGAACATTGTTCTGTTGAACTTGATTTCAAGATGTTCAGATTTGTCAGGTCTTGAAATGTACCCTTTGATAATAGAGTCGTCTTTATCAAATCGGCAGCTCTGCCAAAACTGGTTCAGATATCTGACTGGTATTTTCTTTGGGGTTCTTGAGAGTAGAGGGAAGAGGATGTGATTTTCCATTATGTTCAGAAGAATGGCGTGGGCTTCGCCGAAAGCAGTGGGTGAGGGGACCAAATAGCAGTTGTTGGATTTGATTGGTAGTACCTTTTCGAAGTGATCCTTAGCTATGAAGTTTTGCAGATGTGTTGTCGGAGCAAAGTCTGCTGAGTCGCCGGAATCTTCTAGTTCAATGTTCTGGGCAGGGTTGGGGTTTTCTGAATGTTCAGAATGAGCCGATGAATGTTCTGGTGAGGTCGCCGGAGAGTGTGCAGGGGAGATAGCTTGAGAAGATGAAGCCATTTGATACTGAGAATAAGAAACTTGCAGGTTTTTGCAGGGTTTCGCCGGAGAAGAATGAGAGTTTGTAAAAGGTTTATGAGAGGGTAAGCTTGGTTTTTATAGGAGGGTAAAACGGTAGAATTCGAAAGAGTAAAATATATGGCAATGGATTAAAATTTGGAATCCGTACTCGAGTTAGAACGGCGGGTTCAACTTTCCAAAGAAAACGTTTCATGTAAGCCCAATGAAAATGGGACACGTAGGACATGTCAGAAGATGACAGGACGTCGTGCGCGGCCCATTAATGCTAGGCGCGTGGGGTTATTCTTAGCCATATGTAATTCATTCTCAGTAAAAGTAACCGTTATTACTCCAGAACTTCTGTACCTTACAGAAGCTCTGTGATCTTGAAAATCTTTGTTGTTTATCCCTTTCATATATCTCATTGTTATCATGACTTCTGTGGGGTTCTTCTTTAACCAAAACATTTGTAAAGGCATTGGAGAGGATAAAATCGGATTTTGTCAAGAAATTTGCTTCGCTGAGGTTTTGTGGCTCTGTTGGAACTTGCAGAAGTTCTGTGAGGGCCAGCAGAAGCTCTATGAGGGAAAAAATCTCATAACAAAAATTTTATTAAAATTTTTGATCATCCAATTTTTGATTTGGTTTAAGAGATGTTTTTCGGACATATTTGAAAGTTTGTGTCCGAGAAAACTGTTAAAAAAATGGTTTATTCGAGAAGGTCATGGTTTGTGTTTTCGGTTTCCGAGATAACATTCCAAAAGATCGACAGAGGGTTAATTTGTGATCACAGAGCATATTTCTTGCAGAACCTCTGTTGAGCTCAGCAGAAGCTCTATGACCTTAAATTTCTCTTAATTCGAATTTTATGAAACTTTTTGAGCTTTTGATTTTTGAAATGTTTATTTAAAGTATATTTAGGACATATTTGACAATTCTTGTCCTAGAAAATTGTTTTCCAAAAACCTTTTGTGCGAGAGACATACCTTTTGGTTCTTCTTTTCTCGGCAGTGATATCTGACTTCCGTCGATATGGAGTCATCGACATTTTTCTTTGGCTTTCCCTTGAAAGTTTTATCTCTTTAGATCATTTCAGGGTTCCCTTATGCTCCCCCTTGATCTAATCACCTCTGTAGATCAAGTAATTTCCTTTTTCTCCCCCTTGACCTATGCTTGGATCAAAGAATGATAAGTTTTGCATAGAACATAGGTCATGTTTTCCAGAGGTTCTGTAGGGGTCGTCAGAGGTTCTGAGTTGACTTACAGAAGCTCTGTGATTTTAAGAACTATTTAAGATTGAGAACTTACAAACAGAAATAAATTAACTTAAAGCAAAAATAAAGGAAATTTGTACATATTTACAGAAGATAAAGCTATACTTACAGAGGATTGTCACATCATGTTTATCATTCCTAACTTACCCACCAAGAAATTGAATCTTTTCTCGTCTAGTGCTTTGGTGAATAAGTCAGCGAGTTGATATTCTGTTGGCACGAAATGCATTTCAATTGTACCGTATTCAACATGATGTTTCAAGAAATGGTACCTTATATCGATATGCTTGGTTTTCGAGTGTTGCACAGGATTGGCAGAGATAGCAATGGCACTTTTGGAATCACAGAAGATGGGTATTTTGAATAGGATGTGGCCGTAGTCTTTTAGTTGAGTTTTCATCCATAGACCCTGAGAACAACAGCTAGCAGCAGCAACGTATTCAGCTTCTGCAGTGGATGTTGAGACACAATTCTGCTTCTTGGAGGTCCAACTGACTAGTTTACCACCTAGGAATTGGAAACTCCCAGAGGTACTCTTTCTGTCGAGCATGCATCCTCCATAGTCTGAATCTGTATAAGCTTTAAGACTAAAACCAGAGTTTTGTGGATACCAGAGACCGAGATTTTTGGTCCCCTTTAGGTATCTAAAGATTCTCTTCACCGCATCATAATGTGATTTCTTAGGATTAGCTTGATAACGTGCACAAAGACATGTGGCATGCATGATGTCAGGTCTGCTTGCTGTTAAGTATAACAGAGATCCAATCATGCCTCTGTAGAGAGTGCATTCTACAGAGATACCATTTGGATCTAAGAATAACTTATTTCCAGTGGCCATTGGAGTTTTCATTGCAGAGGTATCAGAGAGTTTATATTTTGACAGAATGTCAGAGACATATTTGGCTTGATTTATAAAAATTCCCTCTGAAGTTTGTTTGACTTGAAGTCCGAGGAAGAATGTTAATTCTCCCATCATACTCATTTCAAACTCACTCTGCATGAGTTTTTCAAAACTTTTACACTCTTCTGAATTAGTAGACCCGAAAATTATGTCATCCACATAGATTTGTACAAGCATTATCTCACCCTTTTTATGTTTATAGAATAAGGTAGTATCTGTTGTACCTCTGTTGTAGAAAGTCGTTCGTACCATGCTCTTGGAGCCTGTTTCAGTCCGTATAGAGCCTTTTCAAGGTAGTATACATGCCTTGGAAACTTTGAGCTTTCAAACCCTGGTGGCTGATTTACGTAAACCTCTTCTTGGATTTCACCGTTTAGAAAAGCTGATTTTACGTCCATCTGATAGACTTTAAAACCTCTGTGGGCTGCGAAGGCTAAGAATATTCTTATTGCTTCGAGGCGTGCGACAGGGGCAAAAGTCTCATCGTAGTCTATGCCTTATTCTTGTCTATATCCCTTTGCTACTAATCTTGCTTTGTTTCTGATGACCACTCCATCTTTATCCTTCTTGTTTCTGTAGACCCATTTAGTCCCAATGGCCTGTTTCCCTCGTGGCAGAGGTACTAAAGTCCATACTTTGTTACGCTCAAACTGCAGAAGTTCTTCTTGCATGGCTTCTACCCAATTTGGGTCATCTAGGGCTTCAGAAATCTGCTTTGGTTCTATCACACTGATAAAGTTAGAAAAAAAACAAAAATTAGCAGTGGCAGACCTGGTTTTTACTGAGTCGGAAGGTTCTCCGGTTATTTGGCTTGGAGGATGGCTTTTTGTCCACTGAGTTGTGCGTGGAAGATGATCATCAATGTCCTCGAACCTTTCGTCAGCGGCTTCTTGTGTTTCTTCTTGTGTAGCCTCTGTCGTTCTTCGTGCCTTGGTAGTTGATTCTACCGTTTGTGGAAATATTGGTATGAGTGGTGGTGGGGTTTGTTCCTCTGAGGACGTATAGTCTTGGTCCTCGATTTCCTCTGTAATTGGTTCTTCTGTGGATTGTGGAGTTTGTTTTTTAGCAACTTTTGTGGTCGTTTTTCTTGATGTTTCATCTTCTGCATGTTCTTCTTCGGCAATTGCATCTGTAGTATTTATAGAAGAAGATGAAGCATTATTTGGACCTGTTAGAGTCATACCTGTAGGATTTTGTCCGACAGAGGATGGTTCTTCAGAAATTCTGATGGTTCCAACAGAAGGATCAATGTCATTGTTGAACATCTCTAAAAATAGAAGATCCAAATCTTCTTTTGTTTTTGAGATTTCAGAGGATTTCCCTTTAATTCCGAGTTCTGAACTGATTTGTTCAGAAGTCATCTGGAATGAATCATCAAAAGAAACTTTAATGCTTTCTACAATCTTGCGAGACTTTGTAAGGAAGGTTCTGTAGGCTTTGGAAGTGGCAGAGTATCCAATGAATTTGCCTTCATCAGCTTTTACTTCAAATTTTCCTCTCGAATCTCTGTCGTTTAAAACAAAGCATTTGAATCCGAATACATGGAAAAACTTGATGTTTGGCCGCCTTTTGTGAAGTAATTCGTAAGGCGTCTTGAGTTCTCTTTTCACAATGGTTGAACGATTCTGTGTATAACACGCAGTAGAAATTGCTTCTGCCCAAAAGTTCATTGATAATCCGCATGCAGATAGCATAGTTCTTGCGGCCTCCACAAGTGTTCGATTCTTTCTTTCGACTACACCGTTCTGTTGTGGAGTTCGAGCGGCAGAGAAGTTCTGTGATATTCCTTCTGTAGAAAGATAGGCTTCAATGACACAGTTTTTAAATTCTGTGCCATTGTAACTTCTTAACTTCTGTATTCTGCAGTCATAAAGAACTTGAATTCTTTTCATTAGATTTATCAGTATAATTGGAACATCTGATTTCTTTCTAATAAATTCAACCCATGTGAAACGTGAATACTCATCAGTTAGGACAAGTATGTATTTCTTGCCACCTAGGCTCTGTATAGCAATGGGACCGCAGAGGTCGACATGAAGCATGTACAGAGGCCTAGTGCAAGACACGTCTGTTTTGCCTTTGTGGGAAGCCCTTCTGTGTTTTCCCATTTCACAGGCCGAACACAAGTGATCCTTATTGAATTTAACATTTGGCAAACCTTTAACTAGATCGAGTTTTACTAGTTTATCCAGGGTGTGAAAGTTTAAGTGACAGAACCTGTTGTGCCATATCCACGCTTCTTCACTTTTGCAGGCTACTAGGCAAACTTTGTCCTTTGATTTTGAAGTAAAATTCATTAGATATAGATCACCTCTTCTTTCAGCTCGCAGAAGTTCCATTCCTGTGTTTTCACTTTGTAGAGAGCAGAAAGTTCTTTTGAATAACACATCGAATCTTGTATCACAGAGTTGACTTACACTTAGTAGGTTGTGTTTGAGGCCATTCACATATGCAACTTTGTATACAGAGATATTTTCTTTCTGTATGACTCCATAGCCTTTGATGTGTCCCTTCTTGTTGTCTCCAAAAGTTACAGATCCACCATCGTGTGTTTCTTTGTATGTGGATAGTAATCTTCTGTCGCCAGTCATGTGCCTTGAACATCCGGAGTCAAGATACCAAATTGGCACATGTTGCTTCTGCAAGACAATCACAGAGACTTAGGTACCCATAACCATATGGGTCCAATATTGTTAGAATTTTTCAAGTTTGCCTTAGCATTCTTGAAATACATTTTATCCTTTGTAGAAAGATCAGATTGTTTCTCTCGAGGTTTTGACTTTGGAGTTTGAATTTTAGTGGAGAGTAAGCAATCTGGACTTGAGAAGTGTTTATTTAATTTGAACATTAGATCAAAACAATGACAGTATTTAATATGAGACGTGATTCGTTTGAACTTTTCATTGAATTCATTGAACTGTACCACAGAGGCATTACACTCTTTCTTTACATTAGATTTTCTATTACAAGAAGATCTATGAATACTAGAATGTGGTTTGCAAAAATCTTGTTTTGTTCCTGCCTTCTGTGACTCTCTTCTGTGGTGAACATCTTTCTTCACTGTCACAGAGGAAAAGTATATGTTAGCTTCAGGCCATTTTCCCTTTTGTTGCCAAGTGAGATTCTCTTTAATTTTCCTTAAAGGTTTTGAAATTTTTGAACTTTTAGGATCTGCATAGGTCTTCTTTAACATATCAAGCTCAGCAGAGGTTTTGACTTTTAAATATATGTTCAGAAAATCTGGGCAGATAGGTATCTCTGTGATTTTTTCTTTTGGAGAAATAGTTCTGTTAAGAACTTCAGAGGAGATTTTAACATCCTCTGTGTCATAGTGAACTGTCCCTGATTTAGAATCAGTCTCTGAGTCGTCAGAGGTTGAATCGTCCTCATATACAGAGGTTGAGTCATCTCTTTCGACAGAGGCTGGATTTTCTGAGCATGTATCGTACGGGCTTTCTTCCTCTGTAGAATGACTTTCATAGAAGGCAGAGGTATCTGATGAGATCTTTTCAGCGAGAATTTGATTTATAGAAGATGTACTGAGATTTTCTAAAACATTTGATTTCAAAACTTCCAAAATTTCTTCTTCAATAGATTTTTTAAGTTTTTCTTCTGAAAAGATGGGTTTAAACTCAGGAGCTTCTGCTGATAATTTCTTTTCATCGTTCATTATGCAGACAAAAGCGACCTGTGTTTGAGTCTCTGGTTTACCAAACTTAAAGATACCAATCTGATCTTGTGTTTTCAGATATTTCTTTGGTTTGATTCCTCTATTGACAGAGGTTGAAGATGATGAATCTGTGTTTTCAAACCATACATTGATCATCTTCGTATGTTTCCTCAAGTGAGGTTCTGCAGAGATTTTAACCCTTTTACTTACAGAAAGTAAGTTTGGAAAGTTTGGTTTGTTAGTTTTTCCCAAAACAAATAGAGAAGACAGAGGTTTTAGTTGTTTATTTTCAACTCCTAAGGTAATATCACTGTACCCTATACCTCGTCTTGCTATTTGAGAGTTTACTTTTTCATACACCTTCTGTGCATCTTTATAGTTTTTAAGTAAAACTTCTCTTCTTAAAAGATCTTGCCAAAGTACCTCTCTTTCCTTTTGAAAGTATTCTTTGAGAGCTCTTATGTCTGTTGTTTCACTTCTTGAAACTGAAAGTTCTTTTGTTTTGATTTTTAAAGCATAGGTTAGATCAGAAATTTGTCTTTTTAAAGGATCTACGTTTTTGCTCCAATATTTTTCAATTTTTTCTTTTTCTTCAAAGATTTTGGCCTTTTCTTGAGTGAGAAGCCTTACTTCTCTCTCATTAAAGGTCAGCCTTTTCTGAATGCTTTTATTTACTTCTTTCAGTTCATTGTTAAGTTCAAATAAATCATCATCTACAGTATTAATATTTGAGGTAGAGTTTGAAATGGATACCTCAGTGTCAGTGCCGGAGTCAACTTCTGCCATGCCACAGAACAGGGCATTTGTGGGGAATTCATCGTCAGAGGTAGAGTCTGACTCGAAGTCCTCCTTGCTTGCCTCAGAATGCCCTTTGTTCGCCATTAGGGATTTTTGCGCATAATACTCAGCCTTCTTTTTGTAAAAAGCTGAGTCCTTCTGTGGGCGATTTTGTCTACTTCTGCATTCTTTAGCGAAATGACCTGGCTTGCCGCAGTAGAAACAACCTTGGGAGGTGTTTCCAGTTCGATCTTCGGACTTCTGTTGGTCTCCACCTTTCTCTGTTCTGCATTCGTTTGCGTAATGACCAGGCTTACCACATTTGTAGCATTCTTGTGTGTGGCCTACCTTGTCATCTGATCTCTGTCGGTCATTTCCTCTGTAGCTTCTTTCGCTCGACCTCTGTTGGTCATCATTTTTGTAGTCTGACCTCTGTCGGTCACTTGATTCTTCTGTTCTTCCTTCATCTCTTCTACCATCATCTCTTCTACCAGAATTCCTTTGGTTATTTCTAAACTCTCTTGTCAATAGAGCCATTGATTTAGCTAATGATGCAAGAGTTATTTCTTCCTCTTTCAGCTCGTCTTCTTCGCTATCAATCATTACCATCTTCTTTTTTTCCTTCTTTTTCTCCTCTGTAGATCTCTCATTTCTTGGTCTGTCCGTAGCCTCTGTAGATTTACTAACCAATGTGTATGGTACAATGGTTAGTGTTTTAGCTTGAGCTATTTGAGGCTCTTGTGCGGCTAGTGTTCCATAGAGATCAGAGAGTGTCCAGGAGTCTAGATCTTGATTTGTTTGTAAAGACATAGACAACTGAAGCCACTCATCGTTCAGGCTCTTTAGAAACATGACGTTATTTTCTTCCGTGTTTCTGTGAATACCAGACTTTCTGCATTTGTTTATGAGAGAGTTGAATCGATCGTATGTTGTTTGCAGCGATTCTGTTGCAGAGGCTCTGAAGGCATGATACTCGTTTATGTATTGTGCCCTTCGGTTCTTCTGTGTTTTAGCACCCCCTTCCAGTTGTCTTTCTAATTCTTTCCAAAGATCGTGCGCTGTTTCGCATGCATCTAAAGATTGAAATATTTCGTTGGGGATAGCCATGATTAATATTCTTTTCGTTTTCTGTGCAACTTCATCTTCTGCCTTATCTTCATCTGACCAGTCTACTTTCGGCTTAGGTTTCTTATGTTCAGGGATTTCAAGAGATTCGTCAGTAGCTGGTACACGTGGCATAGTTATCATAGGAACCGGAGGAAGATTATAAAGATATTGTTTGAGATTTTTTCCAGTACCCTCAAAAAAATGAACCATTCTTATTTTCCATTGAGGATACTCATCTCTAAGAAGAGTAGGAGGTTTAGTTAATGAGCCAGCAGTAAAAAAGTTATTGGTATTTGTCATTTTGAGAAAAGGATAATCTGATGGAGGATTTATGAGTATGGAGATCTGAAAGTTTTTCTGGGTACAACTAATATCCAGAAATCTGGTGATGAAGAGAGAAAATAATCTATCAGAAAAAAGTTGTAAAACGAGGATCACTTGATATTGAAAATCAAGCTTTGCTCTGATACCAATTGTTGGTTCCCGTTTTGCTTTAAACAAGATTATCAGATCTATTAGTTCAAGTTAATGTTTGATGCGGAAGCGTATTTGAAGAACTAACAGATAAGTTTGATAGATTTAGACCAAAATATAAATAAACAATGAACAGGAAATAATATTTCAAAGTTTACTGAATATATATTAAGAACAGATTTAAGATCAATGAGTAAGAAAAGCTTCAAAATAGATATGACTCTTAAGGTGAATAAGCTTTTTGTGTTCTTATGATGGTCGATTTATATGTTGATGATTAATGATAAGGAATAACTCAACATGAGTCTTCCTTATATACTACTCTAAAGGGGACCATAAAGCATATGCTACTATTCAGACGGTACTGATGAATAGTTGAACGGATGTCGTGAACAGTTGCAAGAACGGGATGAACAGTAAGACGTGTTGTATTGCATTTAATGCAGCAGACGTCTATTATGTACTAAGCCCTATTGAGTCCAATCAGAGTTTGACACGTCGACGTTGGACAGGGCATGCTACCATGCAAGTTGATGAACGGGTCCTGTAACAGTAGCAAGATATTATAAATATCTTCAAGTCTTTCAGTGAGGACCACAGAGGCTCTGTAATGAGTTACAGAGGTTCTGCGGTCTGGTCCTCTGTGGAGCAGTCTTTCCTATATTCTGAGATATTGGTCTTCTTTGCGCGTATGACAGAGCTTCTGTAGCGCGCCTCTTTAGCTTCTGTAGATTCTTGATCTTGAGCCCTCGGTAAGTCCGACAGAGCCTCTGTAAGAGGCTTTCTTCACTTAGCCTATTTTTCACTACTTCTAAATACATCTATGATTAGGAAGATTGAAGCTAACAACTTGGAAATAAGCACATCAAGATGTATGGAACCAAAATAGAGCAAGAATGGAGAAAAATCACCACAAAGTTACTGCTGTGCAGAACCCCACGAAACCATGACCTCCGGACCTCAAAACCACGATCCCACCGTCCAGAATGTTGATGAAGATGTCGTGAAGCTGCTCACCAAAAATCACGACGATCCGACCGTTCAATCTCCGGGAAACAGAAGTTTTCTGCAGCTAGGTTTACAAATACGAAAAATGGAGCTCTCTCACTTTTTCTTGTTTCTCTCTACTCTCTCTTTTTTTGCTACTCTCTCTCGGCCGAACTCACAAGGGAAGGGGAGGGAGGGGCCGTAGGGTTTTTCCTTCTCCCTTTCTTTCCTCTTTTCTTCCTTGCCAAGCCACGAAACCAACACCCTCAAAATGAAACATGAAATCGGTTTTGGGTTGTGCATGGGCCGAAATGTACATTGTTTTGGCCCTTAAACAATTTGATCCCTCAACTAATTCCATCTCGCACTCTAACCAACGATTTGACATAATTAACTATTAGGTCCAATTCGTCTAACCCCGTTAACGGAAACCACGTTAAATAAAATTAAAACAAAAGGATTTATAAAAAGAGATTACATACCGGGATACGGGCTTTACAACTCTCCCCCACTTGGATTAGACTTCGTCCTCGAAGTCTCGACCGACAAATAACTCAAGATAGTCCTCGCGCATCTCCATTTCGAGTTCCCACGTCCACTCGAACCTCTTCGATGCGGCCACTGGACTTTCCTCAACTAGAATCTAAATTTCTCACCCCGTCTAGAAATCCTCGAATACTTTTCTTACTAACAAAACTCCCTCAATGACACTGAAAATATGATCGGAAGAACACTCCAACAACTGGATTCATTCCTAGTCAAACGACTTCGGTTGCCTCCCAACCTTAGATGTTCCATACATCCCGATTCAACTTTCAAGCTCTAACCATTCTAAAGGTGCTCACCACTATACCTTATAGGATACTCGAAACCGATCATTCCTACCATTACTGCCGATTAACTTCCATGAGTTCTAATAGACTCCCAAAATTTATTTCACACGGATCATCAAACCAGTAAACTTATAATCACCCACGAAGGTCATTCCACCATAACCATTCATCACAATTAAGCATCTCAGGGTTACTACTACCATCACCATAATTATTTTAAAATCGGCTACAAATCCCCGATTACACTAAGGGTGTTTGGCCTCAAGCCCAAACACACACCATTTCACATCAACTCTATTGCACAATTGCTCAATTTTTATCCACAATAGGACTCTCTTTTTTGTTTCTCTTGGGCCGTAAACATTGACAAAACCAACTAGCCCGGTTACCCCGGTCCACTTACCCACAACCGCCACAAAGCTATTTTCCACAATAAAGAATTCACAATTGAATTCTTTCTTGTCCCAAATCAACAAAAGGCCCCCCGAACTACCCGAAGCATATGATTGCACAAAGTCGCCATCATCGAATCCCCACAGTTTCGCGACGCTCACTTCACTCCAAGATTTTTTTTTAGTTTCTTGAATGTCGATCATGTTTAACTTCTCCTTAACACAGGTTACGGATCCAACCTCTTTTTTCTACTCCACCCAAACCCCTAATGTTTAACGACAAGAGCTTCATAAAACTTAATATAGACGATCGGAAACATACGTCTAGCACCTTTTACTTCCCCCGGGGGAGTGCCCTCCGTAACCGGTATTTGAATCCCACGAAAGACCCAACTTTGCAGCGAAAACATGCAAGTTTTCGGAGTCTTCTGACCCTTTTCCTTCACTTTGCTTTGAAACCTGCAGATCCTTGCCTCTTCCCGATTTAATTTTCCCCTTTCCTTTGTCCGCTTTGCAATTATTCAGAAATTTACCAGCCTTATTTAGACCGGGTTTATGGGACTTCGATCTTGCCATCTGTTTAATCAGATGGAAACTTACTTTCCCCCTCCCGATGCCTAGGCCTTCTCCTCGTTTACCTTTCTGCTTGTCGTTGTTCACCGCTCTCCTAACCATCCCACTTGCTATGGATTCGGACATGATTACGGTTCTGGAATCGAACGAATTTAAAGGACTACTGGATCCTAACGATCCTCCCCTCACGTCGCCCTCTATAGCCGTTAATTTTGGTTGAACTCCAGACTCAAAATCGCTGACGCCATGACCATCAGGGAAATCGTCGGTATATTTTTGGAACGTGGAATGACCAGATCTAATTGGGAGGGACAACCAGGTTTGGGTGGCACCTTAGGCCCAACAGCAAATGGGGCTGGCCCAACTATTTTAAAAGAAGGATCTACCTCTTGGGCTATATCAATTAGTGGGACAGGCCCAACAGCAGCACAATTGGATTGGGGGAGCCGATATGTTTCTCGATTAAAATAGGAGGGATAGGACACGTGGGCGAGCCGCCACCCTCTCCCTCATCAGCAACCCTTGTACGGCCGACAACATCTTCCACGACGCTGAGGTGAGTACAGTCGTTGACTTCTCCTACCCAATTGGAAACTCTTCCACTAGGGGTGTTCGTGGTCCGGTTTGGGCGGTTTAACCCCTCAAACCACAAACCAAACCACGAGCGGCGGTTTGGTAAATTTTCAAACCGAGCAGTTTGACATCAGTGCCCAGACCGGTTTAACCGGACCACGATTTAGGCGGTTTGGTCCGACCGATTTAGCCGGTTTGGGCCTTTAATGGCCTTTAAAACTTAAACAAAAAAACATATATAATTTGGAATTTTAAAGCTTCTTTGACTAGAGTCCACAAAAAAGTAATCAAAGTCGACAAAAAAGTAAACATAGCCCACTTATTTATTACTATTATTACGGAGGATAAAAAGAATAGAAATAATAATATGATAAGTAATTACATTTTATACAAAATGTTAGTAGCAGAGATTAAAATCTTTCAAACTCCGCATTTCAATCAAATCACGGATTTTCATATGCTTAAACGAAGAACTTAAAAATCACATAAACCGTTTATTTTTTGTTTCTATAAAACATAGTTAACCAAACGTCTACACACCCGGATACGTTAATGCTAGTAAATTATAGTAGATATAAAATTTTCTCAATTCTTTAAGAAAATGTCTAAAACTCTAAATGATATATATGGCGGTCGGTTTGGTCCAAACCACCCAGAAAAACCGCCAAACCGCAAACCGGACCGGACCGTCCGGTTTGACAAAATTTCGAACCAAACCGGACCGCCAAACCGCTCAAATCGCCAAAAACGGTTCGGTTTGACTTGGTTCGACCGGTTTGAGCGGTCCAACGGTTTTTTTGAACACCCCTATATTCCACGCTTCCACCACGCCTGCGCTCAACAGATGCCTCGTTCCACGTGCGATCTTCTTCTGAACTACTCTGCAAATCTTGGATTTTTCCTTCCATATTTCTTCCCGGTGTCGGACCAGCTTGCTGATTCCGGTCGACATTTCCGTCCAGAAAAACCTGCTTCGCTGCACCATCAACTTTGCGGTCTCCTTCCATTTTATCTTCAAACCAGCTCTCCTCTACCACCCAATCATCCTCTCCTTCAATCTCCTCAGTCCATTCCGAGGGGATCAACGACCCTTCATCCCCCTCGTCACAGATTGATACATCTACTTTTGTTGAGTTCTGCTGGATGTCCTCCTCCGCAACTCTGACCCCATAGTAGCAACCATCAACTTTAATGTTCCTAAGAACGTCAATCCGAGATCTAACCTGCGTTGCCACCATGACTTTCCCGTACTCTAGCGTGTTGCTGGTTTCCCATTCACAGTTGACGGTTTCAAGAATGCTACCCCATGTGTTTCCGATATTACAGAACACGTCTTGGTTCCAAATGTGTAGCGGGACACCGAAAATCTTAAGCCACACCAATCTTTCAGAAGAACGGAAGCCTATCGACCACTTTCTTAAACCCTTCACCCACTGATGGAAGCAGTGTGTCCTGTTAATAAGGACGTTCCTCAACGATGCTTCGTGCTCAAAACGAAGTAAGACGTTCCTCCCTCCCAGCATCTTCAACGAACAGTCCGCCAAATTCTCCGAGATACAGAAAGCACGGATTTCTTCCACATTCTCCAACGACACAATGTTCCCGATCAAGCATTTCCTAAGAGAGTTTCTTGCCTCTTCTTTAGACACCCAAGACCCGACGGTGGCAGCACCTTGGTCGCTAACCACTACGTCATTTTCCATAGACGGTAACGAACCCTCCTTCACTACATCACGATAGGATCTCGTACCCGGTCCCTTCACCGTCCCTGGGCGAAGAAACCCTCCGAGAATCTCTGGTTTCGACACTCCCCTAGCTCCTTCACTGGAAGCCATCCGCTTCGAAGAGGCAACAAAGGCTCTCAGTTTGTAAGAGCTCCAAATCTCGTTAAGCCTTTTTTCCATCTCTTTAACATTAGCGACATTTCTAAATCTGACAAAGCCGTATTTCTTCCCGTTCTTCAATCGACTTTGAGCCATGTACATATCACCCACGACCCCAAACCGTTTAAAAGTCCTCCACAGATTGTCAACTTTCCATGATCCTAGGAAGTTGTAGAAAAGGAAAGACGACATGCTACGGTCGCCTCTGTACCGAGCACTACTTCTAATCCATCGGCCTCCGGCGAATTGATAACGCCACTTTTTGGCGTTATTTCCGATTCTCAAACCAATGAGATTGGCTTGTATTCAAGTAAAAAGGCGTGTATTTTACGGGTTATCTAGTGATTTGCACAGGTTATCCAAAAGGCGGCACTCCTCGAGAAAAAGAAGCTAAAAAAACCCAAAACGAGTACAAACGAAGCCTAACGGAAGCCCAAAAGCGAAGCCCAAGACCCGCGACCGAACCAGGACCCGACCCGCAAACCAGATCCGACCCAGAAGGGCCTCAAAACCACGCGCGACCTTCTGCGCGACTTGCAAGTCGCGCCAGAAGTCGCGTAACCCTCTGAGGTGCGAAAATCAGTATTTTTATTCCGGGTTTAGGTCATTTGTTCGGCATCGAGTTTTCACGTTACGGCCAGAGCAGTCCCGGGGGCGATTTTCGAAGCCAAGTGACACCCGTTGGAGCGGAGATAGAGAGAGGATCAGATACACATTCATCGCGCGACGTAGAGACGACCACGATAGAAGGGAGTAACCATTATATTCACCGTTATCACGATTATCATGTTCACATACTTATTTTCATCTTTTTCTATTGTGTTTGAATCCACCACCGATATGAACTAACCGGTTCATGTTGGGGGTTGGAATGAATGTGGTTTGAACTTATAAACAGATGACTTGAAACTTTTATCAGTTTTCTTATTGAATGAATGAATGCAATTTGGTGTTTAATGCTTTTGTGAGATTAGCTACCTTGCAACTGTTTTATTGTTTTCAATTAATGTTCGAGAGAAGTAATTGAGAAACAGAATTAGGAATTGCATAGCTAAGGTAAGAAAGGATCGAGAGATACTGAGTAAATCTTAGTCCCGTTTGAATCTTAATCTTAATGCATTTTGAAACCTGTATGTTGAGATCGAAAGATAAAACTATTGTTTTCGAAATAGAAATTACGGTTGCTTGAAAAAGGAATCGTGCTTTATAAATAAAATCGGTGTTACTTGAGAGAGAACAACGATTAGATAAAGATTGGGCATTCATTGATAGGAATAAATGGTAATTGAATTGAGTCAGACGTTTGTATGTAAGAACCATAGGAGTTCTAACCCTCAGCTTTTCTCTCTATCAAAGTTTTCAAAGCTGTTCTGTTTTGTCTTGTGTTGATTTGATCTCATTTATTGCAATTTAATTAGTCTATAAACCAATCTCTAATTTCGACAGTCCAGTTAATAGAATCTATAGTAATTGTGATATTTAGTTCCTAGTTCCCCGTGATTCGATACTCGTACTTCTCCAGTACTATTACTTGACTTCGACACGTACACTTGCGGTTAGATTCGCGGGGTGTCAAAACCCCGTGTCAAGTCTTTGGCGCAGTTGCCGGGGAACTAGTTGTAGCTAATAGCACTACCAGCTATACGCGCTATTAGATTGGACTTTTTTTTGTTTTCGTATTCTATTTCATCACTTTGAATTTCTGGATTGCTAAGTTCGTGTAATTGCTATTTCAGGTGCTGCTTGGTTTATGCCAAGGAAAACCCGAGGAAAAGAACTCGAGCCTATCGACCCAGAGATCGAAAGAACCGCTCGTCGTCTACGAAAAGAAGCGAAAGCTAAGCAGAATCTGAAATTCGAGATGTCTGACGACGAGAGACCACCTCGCCGCAATAATCCACCACCACCTCCGGAGAGGGTGCCTATGCGGTCGTTTGCCGACCCGAATGTGGCAGCGGCCCGCATAGGTATTCAGCCGCCTACCACTGCGGCCAACTATTTCGAAATAAAGCCGAGCACCATCGTAATGGTGCAACAAAATCAGTTTGGAGGAGCACCGACCGAAGATCCTCATGCACATCTTCGTGCATTCGAGAGGATTTGCAGCACCTTCAAGATCAACGGGATGGAGGAGAACGCAATCAAACTGAGGCTGTTCAGTTTTTCACTAAAAGGTCGAGCTGAAATATGGATCGAAGGCCTACCATCAGACCTTATCACCACGTGGGCACAATTAAAGGCAGCTTTCCTCCAGAAATTCTTCCTACCGGGAAGAACCGCACAGTTAATGGCCGACATTACGCACTTCGCGCAATGGGATCAGGAAACGTTATACGAAGCTTGGGAGAGGTATAAGGACATGTTGAAGAAGTGTCCACATCACGGTCTTCATGGGTAGGTCATAATCCAAACGTTCTTTGGAGGCCTCCACCCACAATTCAAGAACGATATTACGGCTGCAGCGGGGGGAGCTCTCATGAACAAAACCTATGAAGAAGCAGTCGAGCTGATCGAGAACCTTGACGAACATAGCTACTCCACTCCACGGTCATCCATTGCACGAGTAGCGAATGTTAGGGAATCGGATGAGCTGAAGGAGATTAAAACCCAATTAGCAGCGATTACGAGCCATTTGCAAGCAAGCAGTATTCAAGAACCTGATCAAGTCCATTTTGTGGCAAACCGGAACCAACCGAGAAACGATCCTTTCTCGAACACTTACAACGAGGGGTGGAAAAAGCATCCCAATCTTTCGTGGAATCAGCCCGATCAACCACAATCAGGTAATTTTTCTAACTCTTCTAATTTTGCTCAAACTAATAATGCTTATCGTCCTCCAGGATTTCAGCAAAGAAACGAAGTATCATCCGGGGAGAAGAATCCGGGCCTTGAAGACATGATGATGAAGTTCATGTCAAAAATGGACAGCACGGTCGGAGAGCTAGCGAGCACGGTGAATACGGTAAAAGCCGCAACTGAGCAGAATACGGCCGCAATCAAGATTCTCGAGAGGCAAGTAGGGCAGATTTCTGAAGCCCTACAAACCCGACCTCCCGGAGCATTTCCAAGTATGGCCGAAAAGAGGAACCAAGAGAATTGCAACGCCATCTATCTGAGAGATGGCAAGGAACTGAATAAGGAGCCAGCGAAGGAAGCCGAGAATGAGGCGGAGATCATTGACATGGATGCATTAGAGGCTGATGAAGAGCGTATGAGGAGAGAAGAGAAAAAGAAAGAAGTGACACCGCCGGTCAAGCCAGAAATCCCACAAGTGCCTTACCCGAGCAGGCTGAAAGCAAATAAAGATCAGGTTAATTTTTCCAAATTTATTGAGGTGTTTAAAAAGCTAACGATTAATATTCCCTTTGCAGATGCTCTCACCCAAATGCCCTCTTACATGAAATTCATGAAAGAGATCCTTTCCAAAAAGAGGGCAATCGATCATCAGGCCACCGTTGCACTCACTGAAGAGTGCAGCGCCATCTTCCAGAATAAGCTTCCCCAAAAGCTCAACGATCCAGGGAGTTTTTCTATCCCTATCCAAATTGGGAAGTTTTCATTTAATAAAGCGTTATGTGATTTAGGGGCGAGTATTAACTTGATGCCCCTTTCTATTTTCAGGAAACTTGGATTGGGCGAGGTGAGCCCCACATTCATGACGCTTAAGCTGGTTGATCGATCGATAAGGTATCCTTACGGAGTGATAGAAGATGTGCTCGTCAAAGTCGGTAAGTTCTACTTTTCGGTAGACTTCGTGGTGATCGATATAGACGAAGATGAAGAGGTTCCACTCATATTTGGACGATCATTTTTGGCCACGAGCCGGGCTTTGATTGACATGGAGGAAGGAGAGATCACGTTCAGAGTCGGCGGTGAGAACGTGAGATTCAAGTTGCTAGAAAGAAGAGGAGGTCAGAGAGAAGAAGAAGGCGAAGCTGGTCATGGAAGACCAATTGTGAAAGAGTCCGCGGGGAATCGCAAGTGTGGGCGATTCGAGTCTGCGGATACTGAGCCGAACTGAACCCACATAGTCATGCCACGACTTTAAATACGGCGCTGGGTGGGAGGCAACCCACCAAGGTTAGTTTCCGTTTATTATTTTTCTTCTTGTGTGTGTTTTAATTCCAGAAAAACCATAAAAATCGAAAAATTGAAAAAAAAAACCAAAAATAGCTGGAACAGGGACATACGCGACTTTCCACGCGGTTTGCATACCGCGTGGTAAGCCGCGGGACCCTCTGTGTGGTTTTCTGAAACAGTGAGTTACGCGGTATGTTACGCGGCTTGCAAGCCGCGCAGCAAACCGCGGGTGTCCCATGTTCATTTTTTTCGTGCAGTTTTTGTTTCCTTTCTTGCTTTGTGTGCTTCTTGTTTTTGTTTTGTGTCTTTCCCTTGTTTTGCTTGTTCCCTCCGTCTCCCCTCCGTCTCCAAATGCTCAATCCTTCAAGAATCTCCTCTGGCCGGGCAAAACAGGTATGTTCTAATCATTTCTCTGCTAAAAGAGTGGTGTTTGATGTGTTGTTCTATTTTAATTGCATCGAGATGCAACAAACCTAAGTTTCACTTAGGTTTGGGGTGCCTCATTTTTGAACCATCTACACACTCACATTAGACCCTGTGCAAACCTCGGTTTTACCGAGGTTTGGGGTTGGCTTTTATTTGGCAAACCTAGGCCATGGCCTAGGTTTGGGGTGCCCATTTTAGAAATTTTGGGTTTTATTTTGCTATACTATATGATGCCTTGCCTGCCCTTCTTAATAACTGCACAATGACTGCGTCGCATCACCTAAGACTTTACTTGCACATTGGGGACAATGTGTGGGTAAGGTTTGGGGTTGCCCAATCGGGCCCAAGTTATGCACGTAGATTTCCTACACTTCTGAGTGTCGAGATCAAAGTAGCTAATTTTTTTTGTTTTGAATGATTGAGACCAACCATTGTGGGAAGAATTTTGTGATAGTGACGTGACCGTTAGGGAAGGACTGTGAAAGGACATGACTAGGGACATTAGTGGAGACCACCCGATAGTGAGATGTTGAGCCTAATAAGACGTTTTTCATTTCGAGGGATTCATACACGTAATTCTTATACACTTCTCGAATTCCTTGTCGTGAATGTAGAATGATCTCGCTACATTATTGCATTGAGTAGCAAAGACGAACATCGGGATAGTAGGTAAGGGTATAGTAGACCATATCGTGTGGACCTTAAGATATGATTCCAGGCATTGTGTGTTTTATTTAACCTGTTTTTAGCTATCGTACCTTTTACCTTTCTGTGTGTACCCTTAGCCCCTTTGCAGCCAAACACTCACCTTTTCGTTTCTAAACCCATCATTTACCCTTTAGCCAAAAGCCTTAGCCAACCCTTATCCGAAAGTGTGTCAATCGGAAGCAGTAATGAACTACTAGAGATAAAGCAGAAAATAAAGAATTCCGGCCAGTCATGAGAATAAAACGGGTCAATGTAACCCGAGAAGTAGAAAAGAGGACCAATGAAGTCCCAAAAAAAAATATTTAGATAATAGTTAGAGCTGCAAAATAAGAGAGTCAAAGCGACTCCAATAGTGACGAAAGGGGCCAAGTAAGCGAATGTAAAGCAACGAGAGTTCAGGAATTGCCAATGATTGACCCACCGAGGATTGTTGATCCTTTTTACCCGTCGTTTCTTAGCCTTAACC
Organism: Saussurea involucrata; assembly: GCA_033807775.1. Classification (NCBI taxonomy): domain Eukaryota; kingdom Viridiplantae; phylum Streptophyta; class Magnoliopsida; order Asterales; family Asteraceae; genus Saussurea; species Saussurea involucrata. The sequence goes on along the minus strand of CM066321.1, from coordinate 218,633,601 downwards.
TTAGCCCCATTACAACCCGTGTAAAGACCTGGATGATCTTTTGGAAAATGTGATTACGGTTTACGACTACCTTTACTGATATTCCCTGTCTTGCTATTTGATTCTTTCTGAGATCAAAATTTTGGACATTTGTGCGTCTTTCTTTAGAGTTGTCATGACATTTGCGTATTCTTGCACATAACCTCCTTAAACATGACAACACGAGCGATAACCTAGGTTCGAGTGCAAAGAGAGTATCCCGTGAGGTAGGGTCGAGGCGAAATGTTTCCCCTAGCATGTCTGGACTTAGTCTAATCCTAATGTAATCGGAACTGTCACGAGTTCAACTCCCAATAGAAGGTCATAGATCGGACAAATTAAAGAATGAGGCGAGAGTGAGATAGATATTCACGGGTATGGGAAATCACCGAAGCATCACTTGGTACCGATTGGAATTGTGCAGTCATTACTAAATTCACTATGTGCTTTGATTCTATTTTTATCGCTAATTTGCTTGGGGACAAGCAACGCTCGGTTTGGGGTTGTTGATAACGCCACTTTTTGGCGTTATTTCCGGTTCTCAAATCAATGAGATTGGCTTGTATTCAAGTAAAAAGGCGTGTATTTTACGGGTTATCTAGTTATTTACACAGGTTATCCAAAAGGCGGCACTCCTCGAGAAAAAGAGGCTAAAAAGAACCCAAAACGAGTCCAAACGAAGCCTAACGGAAGCCCAAAAGCGAAGCCCAAGACCCGCGACCGAACCAGGACCCGACCCGCGAACCAGATCCGACCCAGAAGGGCCTCAAAACCACGCGCGACCTTCTGCGCGACTTGCAAGTCGCGCCAGAAGTCGCGTAACCCTCTGAGGTGCGAAAATCAGTATTTTTATTCCGGGTTTAGGTCATTTGTTCGGCATCGAGTTTTCACGTTACGGCCAGAGCAGTCCCGAGGGCGATTTTCGAAGCCAAGTGACACCCGTTGGAGCGGAGATAGAGAGAGGATCAGATACACATTCATCGCGCGACGTAGAGACGACCACGATAGAAGGGAGTAACCATTACATTCACCGTTATCACGATTATCATGTTCACATACTTATTTTCATCTTTTTCTATTGTGTTTGAATCCACCACCGATATGAACTAACCGGTTCATGTTGGGGGTTGGAATGAATGTGGTTTGAACTTATAAACAGATGACTTGAAACTTTTATCAGTTTTCTTATTGAATGAATGAATGCAATTTGGTGTTTAATGCTTTTGTGAGATTAGCTACCTTGCAACTGTTTTATTGTTTTCAATTAATGTTCGAGAGAAGTAATTGAGAAACAGAATTAGGAATTGCATAGCTAAGGTAAGAAAGGATCAAGAGATACTGAGTAAATCTTAGTCCCGTTTGAATCTTAATCTTAATGCATTTTGAAACCTGTATGTTGAGATCGAAAGATAAAACTATTGTTTTCGAAATAGAAATTACGGTTGCTTGAAAAAGGAATCGTGCTTTATAAATAAAATCGGTGTTACTTGAGAGAGAACAACGATTAGATAAAGATTGGGCATTCATTGATAGGAATAACTGGTAATTGAATTGAGTCAGACGTTTGTATGTAAGAACCATAGGAGTTCCAACCCTCAGCTTTTCTCTCTATCAAAGTTTTCAAAGCTGTTCTGTTTTGTCTTGTGTTGATTTGATCTCATTTATTGCAATTTAATTAGTCTATAAACCAATCTCTAATTTCGACAGTCCAGTTAATAGAATCTATAGTAATTGTGATATTTAGTTCCTAGTTCCCCGTGATTCGATACTCGTACTTCTCCAGTACTATTACTTGACTTCGACCCGTACACTTGCGGTTAGATTCGCGGGGTGTCAAAACCCCGTGTCACGAATCCAAACTCGATGTCTCTCACCCCTGCTCCCGTTCTCTCTCTCTCTCTCTCTCTCTCTCTCTCTCTCTCTCTCTCTCTCTCTCCCGTTCTCTCTCTCTCCCGTTCTCTCTCTCTCTCTCTCCATTTTTTGTATTCTTAAATTGTTGTGTGTTAAAAACATTTATTTTCAAATCTTAAATTGTTGTGTTAAAAACATTTATTTTCAAAGAATCAATGCCTACTTTTGCTAATCTTGAGTGATCCAGAGCACGGATTGATTATCATCAGAGTGAGCATGTTTTATCATTCCTAAAAGTTGCCGAGAAAAAGGATTACATTAGTATTGTTATTTTTTAATGTTTTTAAATTTGTTGTTTAGTATTGAGAAACCGATTTTACTATAAACTAGTACATTACCGTTGTTGATCTTGAGCGACACAAAGTAGTGGACCGAGTTATGGCCGAAGTGACTAGTGAGCCTGTTTTTCATCCTTTAAATTCGTTGGAAAAAGGGATTGCATCAGTATTGTTATCTGTTTAACGAGAAATTTTCTTCTAAAACTATAAAAAAAAATCAAAAAAAAGTAAAACTAGAATATAAAACATAATACAAAAATTATTACCATACTTTAACCGGTCAAAATTAAATTTATAAAATTATGTAAACAACATCTATAAGGGTAGTATTTCACATGATTTTTTTTTTGTAAACTCCATAATTTGTGAGATTCGTGAGAGCTTATACCTTACGATTTTGTTTAACATTATTTTTTCTCATGTAAGGACAGTAAGGTAGTATTTAATGTATTGATTAACATATAGTTATTCTACAAAGTGATTGTTTCATATGTATTTGTTTCACAAACACGTAAAACATGTGCATATTATGAAACGAGTACATGTGAAACAAACATATTGTAAAATAAAAATATATTAACTAGTATTCTAAACCCTAATCTTAGATAGAAAAAACATATAAAATAATATATGATAAACTAATTTTTAAAGTTATTACAATTTCATATGTTATCAAAAGAATGTCCCTTGTTATAAAACTTGTATAAAGAAAAAAAAAACATAAATATTATCCAAGCAAAATTTGTAATTATTTGAAAATTTTCGGTGGATCACGAGACTTGTGGTCCCAAACATTAATCAAGAATATAAAATACATTTTTGCAGAATATTATATTTAGATGTGAGTTTATCCGTTTCAAAAATAAATATATTTTCAATAAAAAGTTGGATATCTTTTAAATAACTGTATTGAATAAATGCGTTAAAAAAATAAAACATACAGGAATAAATGGATCGTTGTATCGTGTACTACTATAATATGTTTAAAAATTAAATGAAAATGAAACAGTTGTGTATATATGTATATATATATAATTGAAGAATTATCTGAGAAGTTGGAGTTCACATAAAAAACGTGAGAAGTGGATGTGAACTGTTGATCGATTTTAATTTCATGTCCTCTTATGAATTCCGTTTTAGAAGATAATTAATCCGGTACATCTCGATGCACTTTATCTAGTTGCATCTCATCCTAATGTGCATTCATTTTTCATCCAACAGCCGATAACCACTTATCACGTTAACCTCAAATTCTCAAGGATACATAAATGTATTATTAATAGAGTCTTATATTAGCATGATAAATCTTGATTTTTTAACAAAGTTCTCTGAGTTTTGGGTTTGGCTTTATTTTGCCCAACTTGTAAATCCATCTCAATTGAGACCTATATATTTTCTTTCAAAATCATATGTGACCTTTTAATTTCAGAATTCGCCAACAAAAAAACAAAAACAACTATTTGATATTTTTATTCCTTTTTCATTTTAAACATTTTTGTTGTTTTAATTTATAATATTTTTAATATGATATGAAACTTTATATTTTATTATGTTTATTATTAAATTCAGATGGTCAATAGTTTTTGTACAGGTGTTACCGGGCCTCCAAAAAGATTGGGACAACCCTAACCATTAATAACATGTACAATATATTTCTGACATGTAGCTCATTGGTAAAAATGCATGGTGACTTTGTCTAAACACAAGACATGTCCCGAGTTCGTCCCCTTGATAAGCAAGTTTCGTATGGAATCGTTAGACAATGTGTTGGTCCAAACTCTCTTAGTGATTTGATGATCCTTATATTTAGTGAAAAGACTTTGTTCTATTTTTATTGTTTCAGTTAGCGATCAGATTAAGATTGAGTCTCTTCAATGATCGTTGAACACACATTATAACATATCTATATCTATATATATATATAAAAGCAAAATGTGGAGTTGCTTAGGTGGCATAAGGAGAAGCCATCATTTCTCTTTTCCTAATTTCTCATAATTTTGAATTTTTTTAAATAAAAAATTAGCTTCTCATTAAATGACTTTAACTTTCATTTAATATCTAATTTTCTATATTATTTTTTAATTATTTCTATTATACACAATAACATCAAAAAATATAATTGTTATGTACCTTACATTTTTTATTTAACATCTAATTTTCTTTATTATTTAATAATTATTTTTATTTGCACAACATAAAGACATCCACAAATATAATTTATATTTACCTTACACTAATTTAATCAAACATTTATTAAAAGAATTCACCGTCTTTTAATTAAATTTATAGTATTATAATTTATTAACCTTACATTTTTAATTTAACATCTAATTTTCTTTACTACTTTATAGTTATCTTTATTTGCACAACATAGAAAAATCAACAAATATAATTATATAATTTATATTTATCTTACACTAATTTAATCAAACATTTATTAAAAGAATTCACCGTCTTTTAATTAAATTTATAGTATTATAATTTATTAACCTTACATTTTTTATTTAACATCTAATTTTCTTTACTACTTTATAGTTATCTTTATTTGCACAACATAGAAAAATCAACAAATATAATTTCTTTTTATCTTACACTTATTTAATATGACCACCATATTTTAATTAAATTCATATGATTATAATCTCCCTCTCTCTCTATATATATAAAACGGAGAATCATCAAATGTACTTCTTGAAAAAACTTGAAACATAAGTTATTATTTTCTTCAATTTTTGAGTTATTTTAAAATAAAATTTAGCATTAAATGAATGACATTTCTTTTACAAGTTTTATGAATTTTTTTATTATATAAATATATAGCCTAATTTACATAATATATATATATATATATATATAAAACGGAGAATCATCAAATGTACTTCTTGAAAAAGCTTGAAACATAAGTTATTATTTTCTTCAATTTTTGAGTTATTTTAAAATAAAATTTAGCATTAAATGAATGACATTTCTTTTACAAGTTTTATGAAAAAAAAAATTATTATATAAATATATAGCCTAATTTACATAATAAATCTATATAAATATATAGGCTAATCAATATTAGACTAATTTACATAATAAATCTATATAAATGAGTATCGTCAAAAAATGTTGTAACATCTTGGCAATGTTTATATTTAAAAGAAGATTTTAAAAAGATGATGTGACACATTCTAATACTTAGGGCATCCACAATGGTAAAGCTTTTAAGAAAGACTTGAAAAAAATAAAAATATATAAAAAATAGGTTGGTTCCACCAACATATATTTTCTCTCTTGTTTCGCTCTCACATTCATTTCTTAAAAGGCTTGAGGAACATCAAGTCTTTGATAAGTAAAGTCATGTTCAAGTCTTTGTCTCCAATGGTCAAGTCTTCTTCAAGTCATTTTCAAGCTATCTTCAAATACCATTGGAGATGCTCTTAGAATGTCTTCTCTTTTTTCTTATCAATTTTTTTCTTTAAAATATTGAATATATTAAAGACTTTTCCATTCTCACATGTAAATTATATTTTTAAAATAAGTGAGGGTCTTTAATAGTAATTTTATATATCAATGACAATTTATGTTATTAACCATTTGTTTTCTTCTTTTTTATGTTATTAATTATTGTTTTTCATTATTTATTTTAATTAATGATACAATTCATTGCAATTTAAGTAAATTAACTTTTTATTTTCCTTTTTTTTATGTTACCAACCATTCATTTTTCTTTATTTAATTAGTCATTCATTTCCTTTATTTAAACATAAGTGTCTTTTTTGTAGGCTATGTTATTGGTTTTTTAACTATTTGTTATTCAACAAACTACCTCTCACTCTCTACCTCTAACACGACTTCTCTCACTAAATTTGAAATGTTAAAATATTTATCTTTGTTATCGATATTTGTTTATTGTTGAGTGATTTGTTATTGTATTGACTTCAAGTGTCTTTTATGTTGGTTTTTTTTGTAGTAAGTGACAAGGGAAACAAGCTATCTAAATATGTCGAAGAGCATCAAAGTTTTATCATCAAAGCACATATATTATTGTTACATGTAAGTCTTTCATTTGACTACTACTTCAATTTTAATGTATTATTGATTTTGTCTATTTTGTAATTTCGCGATGTATTGCTACCTTAATTCTCATTTTTATGTTCTTTTTCCCGGAATGTAACTATAACGTCCCAAAACATAACATGCATTCAACCAGAAATAAGCATTCAGATTACATAATTAAACTTGTCCATAGACATCAATTCTTCTATACTAAACAAAATTTGACAGCGGAAGTCTAAAATCCACAGCCGAGAGCTACATCTATAGTCATTAGAATCCAAAACTCTGGAGTCGCTCTAGTCTCCAAATCCTCCTTGAGTCACTCCTAGTTCTTACTAGAAGAGCCCATATCGCGCTTACCTGAAAATGGTTTAGTTTTTGAAAAGCGAGGGTTAGACCAAAAGGTCTAGTGAATTCCCTCCATAACATTTATCACAGTAAAAAGATCATTTCGTAAAGAAAATACTTTCACAACTTTCTCATAACATCACTCAAGGTTAAACACGGGGTTCAGGGAATTGCATAAGCTACTTCGATCGGGGCCTAACAGACACCCTCCCGTCTACGTCGGAATCCAAATGGACTCCCCGTTCCTTCATGTAGGAGAAAACAAATTCCAACCTACAAGCTAACCTCCATATGCCCAAGGGATCAGAGATCCCAAGGTACCCCATCCCCACCGTTCAACCGACTCCACATAGCATACACATACATTGAAACCATATGCATGAAAACATAAAACATCTTTTGTTTGTGTGTAAACATGTAAATCATGGAAGCATGCATCATTTTCATAAATCAATTCATGCTCGATAAAGGAACCATATTCAGTAAAAATGGTACGTCATAAAAAGGAGTGAGAGAACTCACCTTTGATTATCGTAGAACGCACTTCTTAAACTCTTCCCAGCTAAACCAATCGAACACCTAAGGACATTAGATTCGGATCAGATTAAACGGCTCAACCTATTGTCCAGCACACAATGTCCGGATACCAACTTGTCCGGATATCTACTTGTCCGGATATCCACTTGTTCGGATACCAACTTGTCCGGATATCTACCCGGAAAACACCCACCCGGAAACTACCATAAAGCTTCACCCGGAAACCAGCATCCGTATCCGGAAACCACCATATCATCAGGAACTGAAGGTGTCCGGATACGACTGTTGTTCAAAAATAATTCCTTAAAAGTGATTTCTAACCTGATTTTAGCCATTAGCTTGATTAGATAACCTCAAGGGTTCATCCACCAACCTCAAATACCCAATTAATCCCACTTTAATCACTTAAAATCGTTTCATTAAGACAAAACCCATAAAACTTATTTTCAAGGAAAAATGGTGAAAACTCAAGTAATCATCAACATCAGTCCTAAGGATTCATAACAAAGAGAAGGAGAAGCACTATCCTAATCAGAAGAACGAATTAGGATGCATTACCTTGCAGATTCTAGCTTGATCCTTCCTTTTTCTCTTGATTCCTTCTCAAACTCTTCTTCCTTTCTCTTGCTCTCTCTTAGCCGCCAACACCAACACCCAATTTACTGATTTGTGAAGTGAAAGCTGCCCTAGGGATTTGTGCCCTACACCACTCTCACCAATTGACAATCTAGTCCCTCAAGTTAACTTTCATTTATTTCACTTTGACCACTAACTCTAAAACTTACTAGAATTTGGGTTGTTACAACACTCCCCCTTAAAAGAATTCTGTCCCCGAAATTCCTCATTGGAAAAGATGCGGGTATCTAGCTTTCATCTCTGACTCCAACTCCCAGGTCGCCTCCGGACCCTTGTGGTGCCGCCATTGCACCTTGACTAGCTTAGTCTCCTTGCTTCGCGACTTCCTTACCTTAACATCCGTGATTGCTTCAGGTTCCTCTACAAAGTTCAATTTCTCGTCCACCTTAATGTCATTCAACGGCGCCGCTTTAGTCGCGTCGGCTAGACATTTCCTTAGATTAGACACGTGAAACGCATTATGAATACTGCCCAATTCCTCCGGTAGGTCCAACCTATACGCCACTTCTCCAATTCGTTCAGTAATCTCAAACGGTCCGATGTAACGTGGGCTTAACTTCCCACGCTTTCCAAATCGTACCACACCCTTCCACGGAGACACCTTTAGCAGAACATGATCCCCGACTTGGAATTCAATGTCTTTCCGCCTCTTATCTGCATAGCTTTTCTGTCGGTCGCGGGCGACCTTCAGTCTTTCACGCACTTGGACTATCTTGTCCGAAGTCAGTTGTACAATTTCTGGCGCTGCTAACTGTCTCTCTCCGACTTCGTTCCAACACAACGGTGTCCGACACTTTCTACCGTAAAGTGCCTCAAACGGCGATGCCTTGATGCTCGAGTGATAGCTATTATTATAAGCAAACTCGATTAGCGGTAGGTGCTTTTCCCATGAGCCTTGGAAATCCAAAGCACACGCTCTTAGCATGTCTTCTAACGTTTGGATCGTTCGCTCGCTCTGACCGTCGGTCTGAGGATGATAAGCGGTACTCATCTTGATCTGCGAACCCATTTCTCTTTGAAAGCTCCTCCAAAATGTAGAGGTAAATCTGCTATCACGGTCTGATACAATTGACGAGGGTACCCCGTGGCGGGTTACGATCTCGTCGACGTACAACTTTGCTAACTGCTCCAAAGAGTAAGACTCTCGTATAGGTAAAAAGTGTGCCGACTTCGTTAGTCGATCTACGATCACCCAAATGGCGTCATAACCCTTTAGAGTTCTAGGCAAATGGGTCACGAAGTCCATCGTGATCTGGTCCCACTTCCACATCGGTATCTCTAACGAACGAAGCTTCCCGTATGGTCTTTGATGTTCGATCTTTACAGTCGTAGTCGGTCAACAATTCAATCCATCTCCTTTGGCGCATATTCAACTCTTTTTTATCAAAGAGATGACATAAACTCATGTTGTCCGTGAAGATCTGGCACTTCGTCCCATACAGGTAATGTCGCCAAATCTTCAAGGCAAAAACCACCGCCGCCAATTCTAAATCATGCGTAGGATAGCGAGTCTCGTGATCCTTTAACTGCCGGGAGGCATAAGCGATCACCTTACCTCGTTGCATGAGTACTCAACCCAAGCCGAGCTTCGATGCGTCACTGAAAACCACGAAATCGCCTGAACCGTCCGGTAACGACAAAACCGGAGCGCTACTCAGCATATCCTTCAATTTCTGAAATGCTTCTTCTTGTTTCTCTAACCAGACGAACTTGACATTCTTCTTCGTTAAAGAGGTCAGGGGAGTGGCAATACGCGAAAAGTCCTTGATGAACTTCCGGTAGTAACCCGCCAGTCCGAGGAAACTTCGAACTTCTGACGGATTCCTAGGTTGCTCCCAGTCTTGAATGGCCTCAATCTTAGCTGGATCAACCATGATTCCCGTCTCAGACACCACGTGCCCGAGGAACTGCACTTCCCTCAGCCAAAACTCGCACTTGGAAAACTTCGCATACAACTTCTCTTGCTTCAATAGCTCGAGAATTGTACGAAGGTGGCTTTCGTGCTCCCCTTCCGATCTTGAAAATATCAGGATGTCATCTATGAACACTATCACGAACTGATCCAAATAAGGTTGGCATACACTATTCATTAAGTCCATGAATGCTGTCGGGGCGTTGGTTAGCCCGAACGGCAACACCAGGAATTCGTAGTGTCCATACCTGGTCCGAAACGCAGTCTTCGGCACATCCTCCTCCCTCACCTTGAGTTGGTGGTATCCTGACCTCAGATCAATCTTGGAGAAGTAATTGGCTCCTTGTAACTGATCAAACAGGTCGTCGATTCTCGGAATCGGATACTTATTCTTGATCGTGACCTTGTTGAGTTCTCGGTAGTCTATGCACATTCGCATAGTACCGTCCTTCTTCTTCACGAAGAGCACAGGTGCTCCCCACAGAGATGTACTCGGTCTAACGAACCCCTTGTCTAATAACTCCTGCAATTGAGTCATCATTTCCTTCATTTCGGACGGCGCCAATCTATACGGTGCTCGGGCAATCGGTGCAGATCCCAGCATCAGATCAATTCTGAACTCGATCTGGCGATCCGGGGGTAGACTTGTTAAGTCATCCGGAAACACCTCCGGGTACTCATTTACCACACGCACATCGCCCACCCCACGCTTCTCTTTCTTGGCGTCCAACACGTACGCCAAGAACCCTTGGCACCCCTTTCTCAAACACTTAGTAGCCCTAATCATGGAGATAAGGCTGGTCTTTCTATCACGACGGATTCCATAGATCACTACGGTATCCCCATCAGGTGACCGGATCCTGATCAGCTTTTTGTTGCAAACGATATTCGCATCGTTCGCGGCTAGCCAATCCATACCCAACACTACATCAAACTCTCCCATTGCCATGGGATATAACTTCGTAGGCACTAACCTCCCTTCTATATCTATGACACAGTCTTCTACTACTTCCTTAACATAAACCCAACCATCATTTGCAGTTTCCACCTCTAGTGCTCTCTCTAAACGTCTAGGCCTCACCCCCCAAACATTTCATAATAGCATGCGATACAAAGGAGCGATTTGCTCTTGAATCAAATAACACCTTGGCACATAGAGAGTTCACTAGAAACGTACCTTCCACCACATATGAAACTTCCTCCGCTTCTTCCGCAGTCATGCGGAATGCACGCCCTTTCGGACGCACTGGTTCTGCTCCCTTGTCGTTTCCTTTTCCACCCGGACGTGCACCAAACGGAACTGATCCCCCTTTCTTCAGGTGTAGGCAATCACTACGCATGTGGTCAGTAGCCCCACATTCGTAACAAGATTTTTCCCCACTGCGACAATCCTTTGACATGTGATCGGGCAAGCCACACCGGTAGCATGAGTTTGAACCTGCCATGCACTCTCCCCGATGCACCCTATTACATTTCGTACATGGTTTTCCGACGGTGTCCTTACTAACACGGTTGTCTGATCGAAACACTTTCCCTTTTCTGAAGTCCTTACCCGGTCCATCCCATTTGCGCTTTTCACCACCCTTCTATGTCATCTGACGAACCTTCTCCTTTTCAATCATCTCGGCCGCATTAATGGTCGCCTGAAAGGTAGTGGGGTTCCTTGTCAGAACCAGCTCTCGGATACTGCCCTTCAGTCCATGAATGAAACGCTCCACTCGGCGCTCCTCCGTTGGCACATACAAATCTGCAAAGCGAGACTTCTCAATAAACTTTGTAGTATACTCTCGCACTGTCATACCTCCCTGATCCAATCCCAAGAACTCTTCTTCCATTCTTTTTACTGCCGCGAGCGGGCAGAACTGAGCTTTGAACCTGTCTACAAACGCTTCCCACAACATTCCCTTAGCCATTGCCGAGCCCTTTCCCCCAGTCTCAGCCTCCCACCAGTAAACTGCATCAGATTTCAACATGGACAAGGAAAACATTACTCTGTCCCCATCAGCACACTTGCAAGTATCGAAGACTAGTTCCATTTCCTTCACCCATTTCATTGCCAAGATAGGGTCATACTCGCCCTTAAAAGTAGGGGGCTTGCATGAGGCAAAGGCCTTGAAATTGCATCCCTTAGCTGCTAACTCATTCATCACTTGAGGGTTTGAATTCAAGTGACTCCCAGTACCGGTCGCTAGCGGACTAGACAGTTCCACGCTTTCTCGGTTCTCGCTCGCTTCTTTGCTTCCCGATGCTGACTCATTCTGCTTAGTGAGGAGAGCCTGCAAGGTCTCTTGAATCTTACCCAATTCAGCAGCTAGGTTCTCTCGAGTGACAAACGTAGATCTAGCGGCCTCGACCCCGTTCCCTTGGCTGAGTTACCCTCCTTGCAGAAGCTGAACTCTCCTGAAGAGAGTCTTCTTGATGAACAGGGGCTTCCACACTCCTCGTTCTTCTAGTTGCACGAGTCGTTCTCAGGTTCGGGTTTCCTCCATCCCGGCCACTTGGGTGGCGGCCTGACGGGGTGTTCTTCCCCGACCCCTTCCACGACCCCTACCTCTTCCCCTTCCACGGGTAACAGTTGCCCTCGCCGGTTCCACCGGTCCATTTTCTAGTACCACTTCATCTTGATTCCTTGGCACAGCAGGTGCCGACCTACTCCTCAAAGTTCTCCCAGCCATTTCACTAATGATGAAAGAAAACAACAATTAACCCTTGATAGATATGACGCAACAACATTGCTATATAAGGTATGTTTAAGCACGCACGTGTACCTGTAAGTTCGTAATTACACTGGCCAGGTGTAATCCCAAACTTACCTTACACGTTTGTCCTTGGCACCTCATTTCCTATATCTCGGCTGTGTTCCTCATCTTACAGTTTAAGTTTAGGCCCTAATGGTCACCTAAATCCCTTAAACTAAGGCTCTGATACCATTTGTAACGTCCCAAAACATAACATGCATTCAACCAGAAATAAGCATTCAGATTACATAATTAAACTTGTCCATAGACATCAATTCTTCTATACTAAACAAAATTTGATAGCGGAAGTCTAAAATCCACAGCCGAGAGCTACATCTATAGTCATTAGAATCCAAAACTCTGGAGTCGCTCTAGTCTCCAAATCCTCCTTGAGTCACTCCTAGTTCTTACTAGAAGAGCCCATAGCGCGTTTACCTGAAAATGGTTTAGTTTTTGAAAAGCGAGGGTTAGACCAAAAGGTCTAGTGAATTCCCTCCATAATATTTATCACAGTAAAAAGATCATTTCGTAAAGAAAATACTTTCACAACTTTCTCATAACATCACTCAAGGTTAAACACGGGGTTCAGGGAATTGCATAAGCTACTCCGATCGGGGCCTAACAGACACCCTCTCGTCTACGCCGAAATCTAAATGGACTCCCCGTTCCTTCATGTAGGAGAAAACGAGTTCCAACCTACAAGCTAACCTCCATATGCCCAAGGGATCAGAGATCCCAAGGTACCCCGTCCCCACCGTGCAACCGACTCCACATAGCAGACACATACATTGAAACCATATGCATGAAAACATAAAACATCTTTTGTTTGTGGGTAAACATGTAAATCATGGAAGCATGCATCATTTTCATAAATCAATTCATGCTCGATAAAGGAACCATATTCAGTAAAAATGGTACGTCATAAAAAGGAGTGAGAGAACTCACCTTTGATTATCGTAGAACGCACTTCTTAAACTCTTCCCAGCTAAACCAATCGAACACCTAAGGGCATTAGATTCGGATCAGATTAAACGGCTCAACCTATTGTCCAGCACACAATGTCCGGATACCAACTTGTCCGGATATCTACTTGTCCGGATATCTACTTGTCCGGATATCCACTTGTCCGGATATCCACTTGTCCGGATACCAACTTGTCCGGATATCTACCCGGAAAACACCCACCCGGAAACTACCATAAAGCTTCACCCGAAAACCAGCATCCGTATCCGGAAACCACCATATCATCAGGAACTGAAGGTGTCCGGATACGACTGTTGTTCGAAAATAATTCCTTAAAAGTGATTTCTAACCTGATTTTAGCCATTAGCTTGATTAGATAACCTCAAGGGTTCATCCACCAACCTCAAATACCCAATTAATCCCACTTTAATCACTTAAAATCGTTTCATTAAGACAAAACCCATAAAACTTATTTTCAAAGAAAAATGGTGAAAACTCAAGTAATCATCAACATCAGTCCTAAGGATTCATAACAAAGAGAAGGAGAAGCACTATCCTAATCAGAAGAACGAATTAGGATGCATTACCTTGCAGATTCTAGCTTGATCCTTCCTTTTTCTCTTGATTCCTTCTCAAACTCTTCTTCCTTTCTCTTGCTCTCTCTTAGCCGCCAACACCAACACCCAATTTACTGATTTGTGAAGTGAAAGCTGCCCTAGGGATTTGTGCCCTACACCACTCTCACCAATTGACAATCTAGTCCCTCAAGTTAACTTTCATTTATTTCACTTTGACCACTAACGCTAAAACTTACTAGAATTTGGGTTGTTACAGTAACCCACAGTGTTAAAAGAACATTTGAGTATTGATTATTTTGATATTACATTATTCCTCGCATAGGACAACAAATCTTCATTTTTATATTCGCTTCTTGACTTGCTTTCAGTGTTCATTTGAAAAATCCATGTTCTACTAAAATGTAAAATGACTAACATTCTTCGAATTTGTTTTCTTGACCTCCAGTTATTTTGAATTATGTTAAAAGTTATATCGATTTCATTTTGTGAATTTATATTTTTTGCTTCACTAATTTATAAGTTTCAATATCAAACTTTTGCTACAATTTAATTAGATTGATATCACTGTTAACAATGTATCCGAAACAATCAATTTAGAAAATGAAGTTGATGAATTAAATTCAAACAAGAAAGTGAAAACTGATTGACAATGCTATGTAATCGTGTTCATGTGACTCATGCATCAGTACAAACTTTGACCCAAACTACCAAAAAATAAAGGAATTGTTGATAAAGGAGAAGAAAATATTGAAAAAAATGTGAGTGACTAAACAAAAAAAGGTGGATTCTTGATAAAAAGATCTATTAGAATCTAAAAAATTCTACGTTTTTTCTTATAAAAATTTAATAATAGTAATAAACATTTCATTACACTCTTCACGTATTGTCGTATTTTTTGTTAAAAGATGATTACAGTTTTAGAAATAATCATATTATTGGTTTTTATATAAAGATTATTTAAATCACCTATTTTAATAAAAAAATTGATAATGTAATTTTATTTGGTAATTGTTGATACAATTTGTATATATGTTGTTTCCGTTTAAATAAGTATAGAAGATTTATTCTAAATCTAAATGTTTTTAATTTTTATTTAATGTAGCGTCGAGTCTTGGTTATCTGATATCTTCCACTACTTTGGTACTTTATTTTATTTTTCAATTTATGTTATGTTTTGTATTTATTTATTTTAAACGACGTTCATTAATATTATATATAAATATTTAAATTTTAGTTATTACTAATAATTTTCATCACACATCCAACATATTTCATAATTCTATTAATTGAATAATTTTAAAGTCAATCTATATCTAAAATAAATCATTGTGTATGTATTTGCAACATATTTCATATTTATGAAAATAATAAAAACAATTTTTACAATTTTGTTAATATAAAATTTGATCATCGCGCAACGCGCGATGTCGAATACTAGTTAAGACTAAAGTAAACTCCAAGACAAAGTTCACATAAAATAAACATTCAACGATGTCAAAGAAGTAGTTGAAGATAAAGACATATCTACTCGTGATATGAAGTTTGCACTGCAACGCCCCTCCCCTCCCAAAGCAGTCTGAAGTAAGGACAAACATTTCACTCATCTCTTGACACATGGATTTACCCTCTAAGGTGCATTTAATGCAGTGGGTATAAATAGCAACGAAAGTCTTCTTGTTCAAGATATGCCTTCAATACCTTCTTAATCTTCTAACTTCCTTCTCTCTTGTTCTTACTTTCTTGTGCAAGAAAAGCTTGATGAGTCTAAAATTATTTAGATTATGATATTTCATTATCTAGTTTTTGCAACAATCTATAAATTCCATACTTATTCTTCATTAATCAATAAATGAATTTATAAAATAAAAAAATGTGTCTTTATATTTATCTTTACTTTTACAAATTGTTTATCTATACTATCTTATAAAGCATCTTTGATGAAAGTCTTAAAGTCTTAAAATCTTAAAGTCTTAAATACAATCTTTTAAGCATAAAGTACCACCTTACAATGCATAAATTAAAAAATCTATAAACTACAACTTAAAAATGCTTTAAAAACCACGCTCTAATACGACGTTTCATTCTCCTTGTTTACTTCCCGAAGCTTCTCTTACCCAAAATAATCGATTGCTTTATTTTCACAAGATGACGATTTGACGATTGCTTTTCCTGGTTTAGTTTCCTTCCCAAATCAATCTCTTGGTTTTACTTCAATCCAGCGCTGCTCTCCTGCTCGACGCCCGCTGCCCAGACCTCTTTTCGTCACGACCTGGTACTGTGTTGCTGTCGCCCGCTCAATCCGGTTGTTTCCTTGCTCCGGTCTTGGTTCTCCTTTACTCATGAGTTTTTTTTATTGCAGTCGATTTTTTATATAGCAATCGGCACCACAGTCTCGTCTGTTTGAAATTTGTGTTTTATAGTTGCATTCGAGTACCCCTTTTTCATCTTCGCTATTTGTTTCAGTTGCAATCTGGTGATTTTCGGGCCCATTCAGGTCTGTTTTCCAATCAATTTTTTGGTTTCCATCTTCACTCCATTGCTTTGCTTTTTTTTCGATTGGTTTCCATTTCGATTTTTGTTTTCGGATGTCATTTTCGTTCTTATTTGGTTGATTTTGAATTTTAAGGATTATGGAGAAGGGACATGTGATCAACTCAAAGAAGATTTCTTTATCGTTTCTAACTGCTGAGTATCCAAGAGTACAATCTACGGTATGAGTTCCCATTTTATAAAGCTTTATTTGGATTCATTATTTTCTAAGTTTTATGTGTTCATAATTTAAAATTTTTAACTTGCTCAAGTAAAAAGCTTCTTATTTGGCTCATCACATCCGCCTCTAAGATGTCTCATATTGTCCATCACGAGTTTATGTCTGCAGACATAGAAAATTTGCAAATCAGGTAGAAACTAGACCAAAGGTAAGATCATCTATCTCATCAACAAAATTATGGGTTTTGATCATTTCAGATTAGTTGATTGATGTCGAGATTAATTTTTTAAAGACTCTTAAAAAATTGTGGTTATAATTTGAAGATTCTTTGAGAGAGCTTCATTGAGGTCATTCGTCACTAGAAGTATAGTTTGTTCCCTCCTAATTTGTAGTTTAGTTTCTGCATATAGTTTTGAAAATGGGAAATTGGGATAGTGACATGTCTTATACTAGAAGAAAATGGGAAATTTGCCTTCATGTTCTTCGATAACATTTGAAGTTGACCGATCGTTTCATATGCGTGCAGTCACTTTCTATGTTTGCAGAAAGAGAGCTTTGCTCCCGTGAAATTAAATTGTTGAAGTTGTATAATGGATGCGTTTGTTGGGCTACTTCACAATTTATTCTTTCTGTTCTTGTTGCATTCAACACTCAGGTGACTTTTATTTGACATATTGGGTATGGATTGATACTGGAAATGATTTACGAGTTTGTGTTTGGTTGTAGTTTTCTTGAGGTAGTCTGTGGTTGAGACCACCATCCATCAGCTTCCATGGAGATGACTTTCTGGATTTTCAGGAGGCCTTTTATGTCAACTGTTGTCTTAACTAAAAAAATGCGGTTTTTTGTTCACGATCTTGATCTTTGTTGAATCTTTTCAGGTTGCACCAACGGAGTTTGAAGCTGAAATATTTAACGATGCAGTAATCCCGTAAGCTGGAAAGGCGGTATTTTTTCGGTATTTGCTAATCCGTTTACATTTGTTGGGGAGGTACCAATTGCTTTGTTATCTGATCTCTAAATGGTTTGCTGAATATGTTAAAAAAATCATCGCAAAGCAGATATAGATTTATTCCCATTATTTCGTGATCATTTTCCAGAAAACACAGTACTCACTTGATCGTAAACCATGTAGGTTCACCTTATAAAAGATTGAGGCGGGTAACGTTTGTAAATCGTTTTCTGAAATCGGCTGCATGGAAACTTCTGAGACGTCAACTAATCGAAAAACTTTGGTCTAAAATCATAGATTTTATGAATTCGACATTTTACTTTCGTTCATATGAAGTTCCTGTAATGATGTTGTCGAACCTTATAAAATATTTGCATTCATATGACCTTGCTATGCTTTTGTTATAAAATATTGTTGAATTCCTTTGTTGCAACCATATTCAATGGCATTATTAGTGCCATGAATGTGATTTTGAGTAGTAGAGTAGAATGATTTATGTTCAATTTTGGTTGTGCGTTTTATTCTTTCAAGACTAATTCTCATTGTTCAAAGTCGATCTTCATTATAGAAACAGGGAGAAATGTAAGACTGTGCCAAAGCTATGAGAAACCACTTTTATTTGCCTGTGCCAAAGTTTTTAGTTTTGCCTTTAAATTTCTGTATGCAAACTGTTGGATTGCAATGTAAATGCTCTCAAGTGTTGTTGCTTGAATGTAACTATGTGGGAATTTTAGCTTACTGTATAACTACGGGGTTCATCTACTAAACATATACCGGTTCAATCATTTTATTGGATAAACATAGCAATCATCGATAATCTTACCCGATAAAAGGAAAGGGAAAGATCGAGAATCTTGCCTGTTATATGAGAGTGATGACTCTTACATTACAAGTGCTTATAAAGTTATAAACGTTTGCCATCAATCCATTTTGATGACCGGGAATGTTACCTCATAAGGTTTAAAATACTTTATTTTTGTTCACAACTCACAAGAAGAAAGTAGCAAAGTCTTCAAAATCATTTATATCCCACCGCATTGCGTGGGTAAATTACTAGTTTTAATAAAAGCCCCTCTAAACCTAACACAATGATAAGTAAAGAAGAAAGGTGGGGAAGGATGCATCAAACATTAATTGTCTCCTTAATTTGTGATAACAACTACCAAACCACTCTCAACATATTTAGGCTTTCAAACTATCCGCACATTTAACAAAATGCTATTTCTATCATTATTTTTTTCCAAATTTATAGAAAAATGTTTATACATGTTAGCAAAATGGACAGGTTGAATATTGAATAACGTATTAAAATGAGTTTGGATTAAAAAAAGAATATATATATATATAAGCACATATCAATTGAAAATCGATTTTCGGTTGTGAACATGAGGATAAAGGAGAGCATACCAAGTGTTTATACCTTCACGGGTCATTCATCATTAATAATGTATTATTCATGATAAATGTGTATTATTCATCACGAATGATGTATCAATTAATCATGGATCATGAATCGTGTATTATTCATTATGAATCATGTATTATTCATCATGAATGCTTGTATTATTTATCATGATTAGTGCACAAATTGTAAGGCTTTGAGTAAACATACAACCACATGATATAGGCAACGGAAGCATATTTTAATTTTTATCATCAATGGTTATACAAACTATCAACCTATATGAATACATGCGTTCTAGATAATTAACTACAAAAGATTGAATCAAGAACACTTACTTGTTTATTGCGATTGTCGAAAACCACAATGATGAATCAAACCTTTGATCTCGCTTCTTGGATGTCAAGGACCAATAGTATGAATCCCTCTAGTGGCTCACACTTAAGAACACCAAAATACCAACAACAGGAAGATGCTTAATCACTAAACCCTAAATTAGGGTTTACGATTTTGGGAGAGGGAGAGGGGAGATCGACGGCTCCAAGAGAGATGAAAAAAAACTCATTAGGGTTTAACCCCTAGCAGTCTATTTATAACCCTCTATTTTACACTTAGCCCCCTTGAACCGATAAGCTTGTTAAAACTATTTTAACCAATTAGTCCCTGCACTTTATATAATTAATCTAATTAATTATATTGCAGCTTATCGTCAATTGAACTAATTGCTTTAACTCCCTTTTATTCTTCTGATTGTTTATTTTGGGTCTTAAGGGCAACCCAAAAGGACCCTGCTATTATTAGAAATATTACCAATAGTTAATGACTCTGGACACTATATCCAACAGTCTCCCACTTGGACAAGTTATTAACTCTATTTGGTTTTAACACTTTCAATAATCAGCAGAGAGCAAGCCATCCAATGCAGCTGCCGAACTCTGATAAAGATTCGGTCCTAAGATAAGTGATTTAATGTTCCTTTGTTCTACAAGATATCATATGAACCTGAGACATGGATAAATGTCTATCTCATGGATCAAGATTATGTTTCCCGATTTCTGATATGTGTTGAATTCATCTGACTACTCAATTGAACACATCAATTCTAGTCAGGGTTTGGCCAAACATTTAATGTCAACACCAAATCATCGAGGGGCCTATGGATATCGCTTCTCCTGTTTAGGCATAAGGAACAAATAAACTTTGACTACACAGTTCATTTCTACTCATCATATTATACATGGACATACCCTGTATGGCTACCAGTTACGGTCAGCGTTGGAGCACACCAAAGCATAACAGAATCCTAGAGCAAAACTCTATGTATCTCCGTTTGAAGAACATAAAATATTATCATCTCAAAATTACTCTGGCTTAATCCATGAAGTAAACTTTTGAGTGCGGGTTGTTCCAATACCTAAATCACCATTAAGTACTCATGAGCGTTAGTTGCATTCTCTATGCTTCTAACACTCCATGACAGTCTTGAATCACTACTTACTTCCAGGAGTATGACTGACTGTGGAGGTTTAAGTAAATTAATACTCAGGAAGTTGGTTCTAAACATGCAAAACAAAACACGATAATAAATTAAATGTAAATGGACGCAATCCAGCATATATTATAATCTCCATATGATAATCTCCAAATCAAATACAATTTATTACGTTTTTAATGCATCAAACTAACAACTAAAACATTCAAGGTATATTGATAATTCTAACACCTATGGCTTTAGTATGATACTCATGTTTGGGTCGAGTTAATACTTTCGTGAAAGGATCCTCCGGATTTTCTTCAGTCGGCACTCTACTCACCACGATCTGGTTTTCTGCAACCTTGTGTCGCACCAAGTGATACTTCATCTGTATGTGTTTTGACTTCCCATGGTCTTTAGGTTCTTTAGTCAATGCGATTGCACCTTCGTTATCACAGAAGATTTTAATGGGTTCACTGATGCTTGGTACAACGCCCAGATCACCTATGAAATTCTTCAACCATGCAGCCTCTTTCGCTGCTTCACTAGCTGCGATATATTCTGATTCACACGTGGAGTCAGCCACCGTGTCCTGTTTGGAACTTTTCCAAGTCACGGCCACACCATTCAGCAAGAACACCCATCCTGACTGCGAGCAGGAGTCATCCCGATCTGTCTTGAAACTCACATCAGTATAACCTGTTACTCGTAATTCATCCTTTCCACCATAGACTAAGAACACATCTTTAGTTCTCCGAAGATACTTAAGAATGTTCTTTACAGTCGTCCAATGACTTTCGCCTGGGTTCCCTTGATATCTACTCACCATGCTCAAAGCAAATGAGACATCAGGTCTAGTACATGTCATGGCATACATGATCGATCCTATAGCAGATGCATATGGAATTCGACTCATTCTGTCCAGTTCTTTACTCGTGCTGGGACATTGATCTTTACTCAATCTTATGCCATGTTGCATGGGCAAATACCCTTTCTTGGATTCACTCATATTGAATTTCTTCAATATCTTATCCAAGTATGTACTTTGGCTAAGTCCAATTAAACGCTTGGTTCTATCTCGATAAATTCTTATTCCAAGTATGTATGTTGCATTTCCCAAATCTTTCATAGCGAAACATTTCCCGAGCCAGACCTTTACATCTTGCAACATCAGAATATCGTTTCCTATGAGTAGTATGTCATCAACATACAAGACTAGAAATACAACATTACTCCCACTAGCCTTAACATATACGCAGGACTCATCTTAGCTTCGAGAAAATCCAAACTCCTTGACCTATTCATGAAAACAAAGATTCCAGCTACGAGACGCTTGTTTAAGTCCATAAATGGATCTTTCAAGCTTACACACCTTATCTGGATACTCGGTATGTACAAAACCTTCAGGTTGTGCCATATACACATCCTCATCAAGTTTTCCATTGAGGAAAGCGGTTTTTACATCCATTTGCCATATTTCATAGTCATGAAATGCAGCTATGGCAAGTAATATCCTGATAGACTTAATCTTTGCTACTGGTGAGAAGGTTTCATCATAATAAATCCCTTGAGTTTGAGTGTAACCTTTCGCAACCAGTCTAGCCTTGAATGTGTGCACATTCCCATCCATGTCAGTCTTCTTTTTGAAGATCCACTTACACCCAACTGTCTTGCGACCTGGTGCATGATCAACCAATTTCCAAACTTGGTTATCGTACATAGATTGAATCTCGCTCTCCATGGCCTCTTTCCACTCGGCAGCCTTAGGGCCTGCCATCGCTTCCTTGTAGTTGGATGGCTCGTCCGCACTATCAAATGTTTTATCATTGACTAGTGTATCTCCTTCCTTTGTAATATGAAAACCATAATAAAAATCAGGAGATTGATTAGCTCTACTAACTCTACTAGTTCTGCGAAGAGGTGGTGGAGGTATGTCAGTTTCCTCAACAGGTGGTTCAACCTCATGTTGAGGGCTAGTGTCAACTATAGGTTCATCATTGGTTGTTTCTTGAATTTCTTCAAGATCAATACTGCTCCCACTATCCTCTTTGGAAATGAGCTCCCTTTCTTGGAAGACTCCTGTTAGGGCAAGTTTTATGGTTGATTTAAAGTTCAAGGGTCAATTTGTATTTGTTTAAACATAGTCCATAGTGAATGGGCCGTGGGCTTGTTACCACGGGCCCAGCATATATAATGTACAATTAGCTTAGAAAATAGCTAGTTGTCTCATTTAGCTTTTCAGCATTGTAACGATTATTCTCTGAATCAAATATCTAAGTGGGCAGACTTTGTGATTAGTTTATTTGTTCATATCTCTTATTCACATAAACACAATTGTTGCACGGATCTGGATCCTACAATTGGTATCAGAGCAGACAGACGGATTCGATTCAAAGGATCATTCTTTGATTTCTGGTTAGTTTGACTTTTACTCGTCTGACTTTTCTTGAATTCTTGAAAATTTGATTTAGTCGAAATTGATAGTTTCTGGTTATTGGGTTGTGTTAGAATCAATATTATAAGTGTTTCTGCAAACTTTCACTTCCTAATTCGTTCGTTTGGTTGGTTAATTTTGCAAATTAAGTTCAAAGTTTTTGGTAGTGTTCTTCAACAAAAATCGAATTTTTACCATCAAAACGTGTTCTTTTTGCATTGAAATCGATTGGATTAGTGTTATTTTGTGTTTGGCATTGTTACTAATCTTCCAGGATCGATTTTGGGCAACCCTAATCGAAAATCCAATCGAATTGAGCAAACAGCCGACTTTTCCGGATAAACCAGCCGTCGTTTCCGGATAGCTTCAAGGTGTCCGGACATTTGTGTTATTCCATCCGGATTCGTCACTTTTCCGGGTAAGTCGTCCGGATAAGTATTCCATCCGGGTACCTCCAATTCCATCCGGACTCCTCATTTTTCCGGGTAAGTCACAGATTCCGGGTAAGTCACTTTTCCTTATACAATTCGGGTAACATTTGTATCCGGAAACCCAGTGTTTCCGGACATATCTTATCCGGACAATCCATTGTACCCGGAAACTTCATTGTTATCCGAAAACTTAGTACATCCGGATTCCTTCACCTAACCGGACTATATCATCCGGATTCCTGCTTTTTCCGGATTCTCTAACCAGAAACCACCCGGACACATAATCCGGGAGCTGTTTTGAACCCTCATTTTTCAAAATTTTCTCGGGGCCAGCCCCTTGACCCCACCCGCTAACCGTGCTAAGTCGCAGGAGGGGGACATTTAAGTATTCGTGAATCTGTGCCATCCGGATTCTTTGTTTTACCCGGACACTTTGTGATTTATTGAACTGTTCTTAATTGATCTGATTCGGACACTTCCTGATCAGACCCTTACTTGGATTCCTATCCAGTAAGATCACTCTTAGTTCATACCAGTCATAGAACCTGCGTTAGGATTCCACTCTTAGTGCCTTGCGTTAGGTTTACACTTTGAATCAATCTACACGTCTGACGATCACTCCAGTGCAACTGAAGATGTCTCCTGCTGAAGAAGACATGAAAAAGCCGTGTCAGGTATGTGAACCTATCTTTTCAGAACTTTATGACCGAGTGAAACCTCTTGCTGAACGGGTAGTTTCCTTTAAGGCCACCTCTAAAGAACAACTGCTTGAGATTAAGTCTCTAACCGAAAAGCTAGATGTTCAACAGAGATTAACTGAAAAATACAAGTCTGAAAATGCTATGTTAAAAGAAAAATGCATAAATCTTTCAATAGCACCTAAAGACTTAAGGGCCAAGTTATCTGAACTTCAGTCTCAGTTTGATCAGTGCATGAATGAGAAAGAGGATATTGTTTATCAATGTTCCTCTCTTCAGATTCAGCACAAGGAGTTTGTTGCGAAAATTCTTGATCTTGAAACCAAACTCCACAAAAGGGGTCAAACTGATCAAACCATCTTTCTGAATAAACCCAAAGAGTTCACCTATTTCAACAAAGAATGGGGAATCGGATATGATAACCCACATTATTTGAAAAAGGGAAGATGGTTTACACCAACTTTGTATGATTTTGCTTGCTTTGGGTTAGATAAAAAGTATCCGGAATATGCAATCCAATGGACTGGTCCTCTTGAACATGAGAAGAAAGAGGAAACCGAGGAATATAAGCGCAAACACAAACGAGGAATTCAACTTCCATTTTGTTACGAGCCTTTAAATTATTCTTATAAAAAGGACAAAAAGTACCTCTCCAATGACTACTTCGACCCTTACAAGGTTGCTACGCCCAAGGATTCCTCCAAGAAGGATGAGGACCAAGCAACCGAAACCAAGAATGAGACGGACGAGTTTAAACTCTATGTTCCCCCTCTCATCTTGGAAGCAAAAATTGTCGAGTTAGAGGAGTCGTTTGAGAAAGAAAGGTCTATTTTTCAAAACGAACAAAAAGTGCTCATCTCTGAGATTGAGAAACTCAAATCTGAGAAAATCGACGGTGTGTCAAGTGAGGAAAAGGAAAAATTTCAGTGGGAAATCAATTCGCTCTCATCAAAACTGTCTGAAATGACAAGAGAAACGATGAAAGAGCACCTGAGAATTGGTCAACTCCAAGAACAGATTGACCTTCTCTAGGCTCAAAAGCATATTTCACCTGATCTTTCCTCCAACTCATCTGACACATCCTCGTGTAAAGCTTTCATAGGAAATATCTCGTCTCAAGAAAGTCAAGTTTCTCAAGATGAATGTGTTACAAGGAATTTAAACTCTGGTTTTTCAAACGCTTCCGCACCAAATTCCTCAAAGCACGCTACAGAAAACACAAAGTGTTCCTCGCCTTCCCTGACCGATCCAAGTCCTGAAATTCCGGAGATAGATTTTTCAGAATACATGAACTCCGAAGGTAATTCTGATAGAGAGTTTGAGTCGTTCCCTTTCGACAAACCTCTTCCAAGTCATTCTGACTTTTTGTCTCCAGTGGTTAATCGTCCGGTCAGTTTTCAAAAGGGTGACTGTTCTCAATCCAAGACTCCGGCTGTGATCAAGATTCTTAAAAATGCTTCAAATTCTCAAAAACAATCACAGCCGAAGCAAAAGACCGGTCAACCACCTGCTAAGATCCCTGTTTCCTCAAAGGTCACTGACCGCACTGTCCCTGTTGTTTCGGATAAAACCGGCCGAGCTAAACAAACAAAACAAAAGTGGCCAGCCAAGGAATCTGTCAAGGATGATACATCAAAATCGTTCAATACTGTCTTTCATCCTAGGATGAACAAAAACGATTGTGCCTGGAATCATAGGAATAATTCTGTTAATAGAGATGTTAGTTTTCCAATGAAAATTTATTCCATTAAGCAATTGATTCAATTATCACACGATCGTTTGTGTTGTTCTAGTTGTGGTTGGAATGATTTTGATGACATTGCTAATAATGATTGGTTTGGGTCATATCAAAGGTTTAATCATACACCCAAACGCAAACCCCGTAATAACCAGCAAAGACACTATCAAAAACGGGGTTACCAATCAGCGGTTAAACCACAGCGGGAGACCAAACCTGCTCCTAGATGGGTTGCTCCTACTGAGGTTAAACCGGCACCCAGGTGGAAAGCTGCTCCAAAATCTATTCCTCCTAAAAGTGTAAATTCTGCACCGAAGAGGAAACAAGTGCCAAAACCAGTTCCCTCTAACGGTGTAACTTCTATACCTAAAGGGAAAGCTGGGACAAAGCAAGTTTCCCCAAACGGTGCCAAACCTAACCCTCCCGGACCCAGGCAAATCTGGGTACCGAAGGTCCGCTAAATTTGTTTTGCAGGACGGTCATGTGTGGTCCTTAGACACTGGATGCTCCACACACATGACCGCAAGGAGGGAGCTGCTCACGATCTACAAGGAACAATATTAAGAAGACGTGAGGTTTGTCTATACCTATGCTTTAACAAGCTGCTCATGTGTTTAGGGGGAGCATGATCAGCTATCAGGTATGTTTCTCTACTGTTGAGGGGGAGCGTCACACACACTTTTTCTTAAATATGTTAAAACGTTTTTTATGTGTGTGGGTACTCCCGTGTGTACTTCACTCTACGCGCACATTCTGAGGGGGAACTTCCAACTGGATGTTCATCAGTTGAGGGGGAGCGACACAATGTTTTTCTTTAAACGTTCAAAAGTTTTTTTCTGTGTGTCGGACTCTCAATTGCATAATTTTACACAAGTTGAGGGGGAGCAAAGCCATCCCCCTGCTCAGTTTGAGGGGGAGCGAGAGACAGATCCCTGGTAGAACAGTTTCCTGGAAATTCTAAGGCAAATGCCAATTCAGTGGTATCCGGACTCTTCAGGATGTCCGGACTCCTCTGTTTGTCCGGACAGTATCCGGACCGGACATACCCGGGTCGGTCCTCACCCGGACAAGACCCGAACAAGACTCGGACCTTCCCGGGTATATATATACGCACCCGGGTTCGCACTATTCATTATCCGGATATCTCGCTAAACCCTAAACCTCTCTCAACCTGCTCTCGCACTCGGACTCTCTGCACCTCTCGATTTTCGTCCATTTTCACCGAATAATCAGGTATGTTGATCTCATCTCCATCTCGATCGTTACTCTGTCTGTCTCTAGTCGTCAACATCACGCCTTGCCCTCAGATTTGGTAATCCTCCTCGAAGCCGAAACCCATTACGGGTTTCGTGATTGTTGGGAACTATAGGCGTGTTTCAGGTAGTTTATTCGCCGGAAAGTAACTCTGGTCTTCCATCGATCTCCCATAAATGCCTTAATACATGTTTGGGACACTCTCTGGTGTACTAGATCGATTGAATATTTGTCCGGACACCATCATTATATCCGGACACCTTCAACATATGACGGTTTATCCGGACTTGTTCATAACGCATGCATTTCCATCCGGACTTCATCATACTCCCGGAAACCTAGTTGTCCGGACACCTTAGGTTTTCCGGTAAGTTCAACTACCGGGTCGTCTTGAGAGTCCGAACATAATCTTATCCGGAAAACCATTGTATCCGGTACTCTTGATCCGGACAACCCTGTTATCCGGATCCATTCACATGCCTATCCGGACACTACTGTCATTCGGACTCCTTGGAGTTATCCGGACACCTTGTCTTGCTATATCTTCATCCGGACAATGCTGTTATCCGGACTCCTTTGCTATATCCGGACTCCATGTCTTTCATCCGGATTCCTCTGCTGTTGTGTCTGTTAGGTACCTGTTTTTCTTCATATCCGTCCTCGATCTGTCTCAGATTGAGCCATTTAACGCTAAGGTACGCGCCTGCACTTGTTCTTCTGATTAAGTTCCTAACAGTGCGTTGTTTTTGACAGATCTATACATGGCGGAACAACAACATCCGGAAGACCAAATTCCTCAGGAGGAGGAAATCATTGACGAAGTAGCAGATGCTGCCTTGGTTGATCCTGACCATGGCATCGAGTTGGAAGCCAACAATCATTACTTGGATCCGGCGCTTTTCAGACCAAACCCACAACATCAGGTCATTCTCGACATTCTGATGCGCCATCCCATTCATGAGTCACTAACTCGCACCGCCGACGTTCCTTTGCTCTACGTTCTACAAGTCTGGCTGACGGCA
This sequence comes from Saussurea involucrata, assembly GCA_033807775.1. Taxonomy (NCBI): domain Eukaryota; kingdom Viridiplantae; phylum Streptophyta; class Magnoliopsida; order Asterales; family Asteraceae; genus Saussurea; species Saussurea involucrata. The sequence goes on along the minus strand of CM066321.1, from coordinate 218,605,526 downwards.
CAAGTCCGTACGATTGGCAACACTCAGACCATCACGGCGCAAATAGACAACCAGCCTTTTACTCTGACGCCCGACTCTTTTCGCCGATTACTTTCCCTACCGGAAGCCAATGACAACAACCACGAACGGTACAATCCTGCCGTCAATGATGCTACACTATGTGCGCAAATGCGTGCCCTTGGTTACAACTCCGACCTTCAACAGCCATCAGTCTTCAATCGCAAGTTCTTGGCGCCAATTTGGTACACGCTCTTCACCATACTCAATCGCTGCCTATCCGCCCGATGGAAAGGTATTGACCAATGTACAGGCGACTTTCTGCGCCTTGTTCACGCCGTGTGCTACAACCGCCACGTCGACTTCGCCATGATAATCTGGCGTGAACTTGTGACCACCATCCGATACATCGGCGGCACCAAACAGAAGAAGTTCCTTCCGTATCCGCGATTCCTTTCGCTTGCCGTTCGACAACACATGGATGCCAATCCCGCCATTCCACGACGACTCACACATCCGGTATGTCCCATTCGCCACCTCCAATTCATGGTGATCCGCAACCCATCCGATGCGGTCGCCTCGCCCATTCCTGCTGCCCTATTGGCCATAGCCGATCCCGCTGCACCAAGGGTAGTTGCGTATAGGGGAGAGTTAGGAAATCCCATGGTCCAGCCAGAGCCGGAGGGACCTGCCCAGGGACATAGACCCGAGAGACGTGAGGGTCCAAGAGTGAGAGGTGGAAGGGCCCGACAAGCAGGTGCTGTCGGGCGGGGAACGTTAGTCGTGAGAGGAAGGGGACCGAGAGTAGGTGGTGCAGCGGAATCGCAACCCGGTTCCAGTTCAGCCCGCGCCGGTCCATCATCTAGACCAATCCTACATCATTCCACCGCGCCATATATCAACGAACCCCCCTCTCCCAGTACCCATGTTGAAGACGTGGAATCTGACTCCACGGACTCCGATACCGACCGCAACATCCGCCTGACGCAAATCCCTCACGGTATCGGACCCAACCCTGATTTTACCATTGGCATTCCACTTGATTCACCTCCCCACACTGGAACCGGACCTGCCACTAGGACATCTGAGGGAGACACAGGTGATGAGTTAGATCATGCGAGAAGGAGAGAACTGCGTTCAAAGTTGAACCAGGAAATATCGAGCCGTAAAGATAACGAGGCTCATGAGCGACCCCAGCCGAGTGAAATCCAGGTCGCCACATCTGCTATCCCGTCTCATCTGTTGGGACGGGGTATTGAAACAGCCTCCGTGGACCTAGCGGAGCAATTGCACACCCACCATAGCCACTCATCCGCCTCAAAACAGACGGATGTTTCAATATTACACGGGGAACTAGCACAACTTCCACCGGCCTCTCGCTCGGAGAGTGCTGGTGTTGAAATAAGAGACCAGCAGCCCCCGGTCTCGACTTCTTTGTGTGCACCATCGAGTCTAGAGCCTATTGTTACTGAACATTCTTCGCCTAGGACACTTGATGGGAACTACACCAAGTCGCGGCTCTTAGTGACCCGACCGGAACGTCTATAGTGTCTCCGCATTCCGGAACACGAGGATTGGATGGAAATCCTACCACAGTTATTATCACGCCAGCTGTGAACGTAGGTGGCTCTGCCTCTAAGGTAGATGCCTCAACGGGTACTCTAAGTGAGCCCGGTGTTATTTTACCCGACTTTGTGTCAAAAGGGTCTCTGGACAGCACCCTTGAGGCTGTCCAACAGGTTATGGAGCACAAAATGCAGGAACATGTAGCTGCTGAACTTGCCAAAGCGATGCATGCTATCAAAGGAAAGGGCCACCTCGTCGACACTGACACCGCCTCTGTGCCTACACCGAATCAACCGCAACCTACTTACTCGGTGGACACCCTGAAGACGATGCTCTTAGCCCAACTGCTCCAGGAATCTGACACAACCGCATCTGCCGAAGCAGACCTGATCTCCGTTCTTCGATCCCAGGTCACTTCTCCATCTCCGTCCATCATATCACGCCTTGACTCAATTGACTCGACCCTCAACGACTACAACAAAGCGCTTGCCACGCTGTCTGAGAGGGTCCGCTCACTCGAAGACACTTGTAAGAGTCAAGCTGGCGGTCTCAAACGCAAGCATGATGACCAGGATGATCCTGATCACCGTGAGGGGGAGAAGCGTCTACGCCAAACCGAGACCGTCCAGATCGTGACTGCCGAAACGACATATGTGGTTCATCCGGAACCTCCAACTACGGCCGCTTCAACAGAAACACCCGAAGCCGAGTTGCCTTTAGCACAGATGGTCATCGACATGGATATCTCAGATGACGAAGCCCCAATGGTTGAAAAGCCCGAGGGTACAACACAGGAATTGGTAGCACAAGAACCATCAGACATGCCGACGCTCACCATGATTGATCCTGCATGTGAAATCAACCCGGAAATCGAAGACGCATGGTACGAAAAAGCTGACATAGCCGTAAACTTCGAGGTAAACCTGGTGTTTCCCACTGATGAAGACGACAATGTTGATTATGACCAGTTTCTGCTTCAGAACTTATATGGTACGTCTCCCGTTCACTCGACTCAACCCGCTATGACTTCAGATCAACACGAAAGCTCCAATGCAGAAATCCCGACATCTCCTCAGCAAACGACAGCTTCTGATCTTCCTCCTCCTCCTCAGCAACAAAACCGTTGGGAGAAGATCAAGGTCCTCATTCCTCATCTGGAGGAATCTCTGAAGAAGCTGCTTGTTCACAGAATTCGCCCGATCGAGCCGACCTTCTGTCTTGGCATCTACAGTTCTGATCCAGCACGCCAACTCCGATACGTAGAAGCAATGAAGCGGTGTCTCCCGAGAGACCAGGTTCGAACCAAACATAAAATTTCAGAAGTGCTAAAGATTCAGTCAAACCGAATTATGAAGATCGTCTTTCCCGTGTTCACTGTTCGACGTGAAGACGGAAAAGAATGGATTTTTTCTGAAGCCGACTTTAAGCATCTCCATCCGTTCGACCTCCTGGTTATTCTGAGAGACCTTCGCACCAGAACCATCCGACCGCTTGCTGTAACAAAGGCGCTTGAAGCGGTTCGTCGATTCCTCGTCCGATCTATTATGATGTCTTATCTTACGGACTTTCAAATGGCAATCGAGAACCGATCAAAGAAGGTAAATCTGCTCAAACCGAATCTGAAAGCTCCTGAACTGTCGATGTATCTCGAGAACGCAATGCTGCTTCAACCGGAATTTGGGATCGTCTTCCTCAACGCTCAGAAAGAAAAGAAGTTTATGAGGTTCAGTCAGGTAGATCGATTTTGCGACGGCACACTGCTCAAGGTTCAAGACGCTCTTCGGAAGATCATCAAGCACGAATCCGAAAATCCAAAGGTATCCTATGTGCCCAATCTGAATGAAAGAACTGCTCAGACTGCTTTGGATATGGTTGAAGAACGTCTCGACTACTGCCGCGCCATCAGATTCTTCGAGGTACATTTCGTACTACGCAAACGTTATGTCTACAACTGGCAAGAGATAGAGCGCGAATTTGAACTTCAAATCAAAGGGGGAGATTGTTAGGGCAAGTTTTATGGTTGATTTAAAGTTCAAGGGTCAATTTGTATTTGTTTAAACATAGTCCATAGTGAACGGGCCGTGGGCTTGTTACCACGGGCCCAGCATATATAATGTACAATTAGCTTAGAAAATAGCTAGTTGTCTCATTTAGCTTTTCAGCATTGTAACGATTATTCTCTGAATCAAATAGCTAAGTGGGCAGCCTTTGTGATTAGTTTATTTGTTCATATCTCTTATTCACATAAACACAATTGTTGCACGGATCTGGATCCTACAACTCCCCTTCTAGCTATAAATACTTTGTTCTCATAAGGTTTGTAAAATATATATCCAAAGGATTTGTAGGGATAACCAATGAACCGACACTTCTCTGCTCTAGGTTCTAGCTTGTCGTTAGTTTCGCGCCGAACGAAGACTTCACAACCCCAGACCTTTATATGTGCTAACGAGGGACGAGTCCCAGTCCACATTTCAGAGGGTGTCTTTGCAACCTTCTTAGTTAGAACGAGGTTTAAGATATGAGCTGCAGTTTCTAAGGCATAGCCACAAAACGATATTGGAAGTGTAGCTCGACTCATCATGGACCGAACCATATCAAGTAGCGTTCGATTTCTTCTCTCAGCAACACCATTGAGTTGTGGTGTTCTGGGAGGAGATAATTGCGAAACTATTCCACAATCCCTTAGATAGTCGTAGAATTCATGACTCAAGTATTCTCCACCCCTGTCGGACCGGAGCATCTTGATCTTCTTGCCCAGTTGGTTTTCTACTTTGTTTTTGAATCCTTTGAACACTTCAAAGGTGTACGACTTGTTTTTCATCAAATAGATAAATCCATATCTACTGAAACCGTCAGTAAAGGTAACAAAGTATCTCTCACCGTTTCTCGTGGCAGATCTGAACGGTCCACATACATCTGTGTGGATTAAGTCCAACAGATCCTTACCCCTTTCCATTTTTCCTTTGAAAGGTGATTTTGTCATCTTGCCAAGTAAGCAAGACTCGCATTCTCCATCCGACTTTAAGCCAAATGGTTCCAAGATCCCATCCGATTGGAGCTTGGCGATGCGTTTCTTGTTTATGTGGCCAAGACGATGATGCCATAACAACGATTTATCCAATTCACTATTGGAGGAACCAACATTTAGAGTTAAGTTATTATTATTTCTACCAACACAAATCACACTTTCATACACACCATTACAAGGAGAGGCTTTAAAATAAAAACAACCATGTTTATAAACCAAAATGTAACCATTATTATTATCAAATTGAAATTCAAAACCATCCTTGTACAATGCATGAAAAGAAATAATGCTTCGAGCCATTTCTGGCGAGTAGCAACAATCTAATAACTTTATTGAAAAACCACTACTAAGCATGAGCTCAAAATCTCCAATCTTGGTAACAGCGGCAGTCATCCTGTTTCCCATGATCAGATTCAGCTCCCCATGCTTCAACGTTCTACTTCCCTTTAGTCCCTGGAAATTAGAGCAAATGTGAGTACCACATCCCGTATCAAGGACCCAAGAGTTCGAAATCGAAGTACTATGGAGTTCAATTGTAAAAATACCTGAGGTGCCACACCCTTTGACCTTGTTCATTTTCAAGTCCTCCAGATATTTTGGGCAGCTTCTCTTCCAATGGCCCCTTTCTTGACAGTAAAAGCATATGGCCTCTTTAGGGTCACTTATGGGTGGTATGTCAGAAGAATCAGCTTTTCTCTTATGGCCTTGGTTGCGAGGAACAACTTTAGCCTTTCCCTTCCCTTTGGGATGAGAAACTTTCTTCTTCTTACAGCCACCTTCCCTAATGGCCAGGACGGGAGCAGTTGAGTGAGCACTTTGGGTCTTACCCATACTTTCTTCAGCAGATCTCAACATGCCATGGAGCTCCATCAAGGTCTTGTCCATATTGTTCATATTGAAGTTCACTATGAACTGTTTATATGCCCCACTAAGAGAGTTTAGCACCATGTCAATGGCAAGCTCTCTTGGAAAATTGACACCTAGATTGCCTAACCTGTCAATGTACGCTTTCATCTTTTGCACATGCGCACATACAGGGGCGCCGTCCTGTTGCTTACATTCCATAAGCGATTTTACGACTTGGAACCTTTCTTGCCTCGCTTGCTCCTGAAACATTTCACGAATCTGCTCATTTAGTTCAAACGCCCCCATGTTCTCGAAACTCTTTTGAAGTTCCAGGGACATGGACGCCAACATGAGAAACGCGATATTTGTGGATTCCGCGAATTGCTTATTGTATTCAGTTACTGCTTCGGGGCTTGCATCATCATTAAGTATAGGAAGATCCTCGTCGAGCAAATACTCTTTGTCTTCGTACCTCAAGGCAATTCTCAAGGCACGAATCCAATCCAAGTAATTTGGCCCAGTCAGCTTATCTTTACTTAGGATAAAGAGTAACGTAAGGTTGGATGTTGAGTGGGTAGGAGGAGGAGGAGGAGGAATATTTTCAGCCATCTGTAGATATAGTTTTATTTTAGTTAGTTTGAAATTTAACCTTTAAAAACAATTATCCAAAATTATTTAACAAGGCTAGGATCCATATTTTACTCTATGATGTGAAAAGGGATGTCGTAATCACATCATAAAGTTATTTAGGTAAACAAATGCTATTTGTTAATTTCATTCACTATGAAACTCCTAGTTCTTTTGAGATTCACCGACTTATGTCAATGGCATGTTAATCTCGACTATGCTTATCTTCTATTTGTGACTGGGATGCCGAGGATCACAAACTAGATGGTGAATCGACCATGCAAGAACACATGGACCCCTCGGCTCAAGTACGCTTGAGAATCACGAGCGCCACATCATTTTCGACTATAGTTTCACATTAACGTGCCGGCAAACCGCACACGCTCTGTTAACAAACTATAAGAATATGTGTGTTCTTTTCATGGGTAGCATAAGACTTTCACATTTCTTAGTATATCTAAACGGGATTTTGTTTTTATACTTCATAGTTAATACTTTTAACTTGTCACATTGACCTATCAAACCTTTTCGGTAATTCCACGAGTCCACACAAGAGGCGGTGAGCATGGTAACGCATGGCGTTTTAAAAACCATTGACTCATTCGGCAACCATATTATAGGTAACCTCCTTAAACCCCCTTAGAGTGCTTATAGTGAGTACGCCTAGTCTCATTTTGACTATCAATGTATAATTTAATTTTATATATATAATTAAGGTCTAATATATATATATATATATATATATATATATATATATATATATATATATATATATATATATATATATATATATATATATAAATTGAATGGAATTTTAAACAATTTAAAATTATGATTATCTAATTAATTCTAATTAACCATGTGAGAGCACATTTAATAATTAATATAATCGTTTCCATAATTAATTCCAATTAAACATGTGAGGACACATGCTAATAATTAATGTAAATATTTGACATACAATTTATATTCACTATATAAATAATGTTAATGTTTATCTTACAATTTTATTCAACTTAAATATATTTATATAAGATAAGATAATATGTAAGATTATCTATTCAATATTTGCCAAAATTGTTTATTGTTGTGTTTTAGGCAAGTTAGGAAACTAGCCGAAAACAATTAGGGTATAACATTGCATAAAAAAAAAGACTACCCTATACCCTTTAGGGATTTCGATAAAACTTAATCGCTAATAAAACAAACCTTTTATGCAAGTAAAAATTAGTTTCCAAAAATTATGTTTTGAGGTTATGACCATGAAACCCTAACTTAGGGATTAAGCAATCCAATGACCACAAAAATTTGAAATCGATTTTTTTTGTAACCTCAAACCCAAAATTTCGAAAAACCCTAATCCAACATAAACAGTTTTGCAAATCAAATTGAAACACTTTTGAGATAATATCTTAGAACAATGGCTCTGATACCACTGTAAGATTTTGAGTAAACATACAACCACATGATATAGGCAACAGAAGCATATTTTAATTTTTATCATCAATGGTTATACAAACTATCAACCTATATGAATACATGCGTTCTAGATAATTAACTACAAAAGATTGAATCAAGAACACTTACTTGTTTATTGCGATTGTCGAAAACCACAATGATGAATCAAACCTTTGATCTCGCTTCTTGGATGTCAAGGACCAATAGTATGAATCCCTCTAGTGGCTCACACTTAAGAACACCAAAATACCAACAACAGGAAGATGCTTAATCACTAAACCCTAAATTAGGGTTTACGATTTTGGGAGAGGGAGAGGGGAGATCGACGGCTCCAAGAGAGATGAAAAAAACGCATTAGGGTTTAACCCCTAGCAGTCTATTTATAACCCTCTATTTTACACTTAGCCCCCTTGAACCGATAAGCTTGTTAAAACTATTTTAACCAATTAGTCCCTGCACTTTATATAATTAATCTAATTAATTATATTGCAGCTTATCATCAATTGAAATAATTGCTTTAACTCCCTTTTATTCTTCTGATTGTTTATTTTAGGTCTTAAGGGCAACCCAAAAGGACCCTGCTATTATTAGAAATATTACCAATAGTTAATAACTCTGGACACTATATCCAACACAAATCACCTTCGTTATTTATGGTATGTGACTCTCTGACTCTCGTGGACACATGTCGCACTCTCCTTTGTCCCCGGGTTCACATCTGAAAATCGGTTTTCAATTGAACTTCTCCCTCTCCCTCTCTCTCTCTCTCTCTCTCTCTCTCTATATATATATATATATATATATATATATATACTAGTCACCTTCCCGCGCGCGATGCGGCGCAAAGTATCTCAAAGTCGAAAAAGCAATCATGTTTCATTTTTTGTTCTATTTATTTCCTTCTTGATGTTAATTTTATGAATCTACATGGTCTTATATCGCAAATTAGATAGTATATAAATTAAGGGTTAATATGATCAATTGGATATGAAGAAGCTTTGATCGTCTTGTGTGTAGATGTCGATAAACTCGAAATCTTAACTTCAATCACAACTTCAATTTTTTTTTCTTGTATGCTTTCAATTATTACTATGATTTTTAGATACGGGTATATCTATTTCGTTGATGGTTGAGCATTATTTGTTTAACCAAAATGACAATCTCTCGGTCCAATTATCAGACAAATCTTTTGGATAAAATTAATAATTTATTAAATATTTTAATAACATGGTTAATAATAAAGTTGAATGTCATTTTTTAGATATTTTAAATTTTTGGTATTCCACTTTAAATAACTAATAGCATAACCGACAATTTCTCATACATCTTGGAAAGTTGAGATAAAAAAAACTCAATATGCAATGCGGTTTATAAATTTGGCTCCAATCTGCAACACAAACACCTTTAAATGATGTTCCTTTTCTATCACACTAATGCTTGATGTTTTTTACTTTTAATTATCATACATCCTCCTTTCTTTCTGTTTTATGCATACACCAAATGAGGAGCTAGAATTTTTATTTTTACCTCCATACAAGAGAGGTTGAAATTTCTCTAGGTGTGGGCTCAAAAATCAAGTCCATATAGTTCAAAACCAAAACATACAATGAAACAAAAACCAAATCAAACCAAATTCTTTCAAGTAAAAGGGCAGGATAGACACATTGTTTAGCTAAAGTTGGTTGATGCACCAGTAGACCAAAAGAGCCTCAACAAATGTGTTATAATCCATCCCTTGAAAACAAAAACGCCTAAATCTTAAAATAAAGATGATGATGAATGTAGCAGGAGGTCACCCTCCCTTCACCTTTTTACCCCTCTCCCATCGCAATCCTTAACGTTGTGTTCTTGAGTTTTGGAAGGAAAGAAAAGAAAACAAATGGAAGAAAAAGAAAAGAAAAGAAAGGAAATGAAAAGAAAAGAAGTAAATATTTGTTTTTGTGTTCTTGAGACAGAAGGAAAGAAAATAGATTTCCATTTTTTGAGTAGGAGAGAAAGGAAAAAAAAAGAAAGTTGTCACTTTTACCAATATACCCTTATTTATTTCATTGTTGAATGTAACTAATGGGTATATTTGTAATTTTATAAATAACTTTAATTATTTTTATAATCTTTTCTTTCTTTCCTTCCCTTTCCTCCCGGTTTTGGGAGGAAAATCAACAATATTTTTCTTCCCTTTCCTTTCCCTTCTCTCCTTAAAAAAAACTCGATCACGACCTATTTGAACCGGTCTCCGTGCCAGAGAGAAAACCAGGGACTGATTGTAACCGTCCAATCCAGTTTTTTACAACTATATTAATTACTAGGTTCGAACCGTGTATTACACGGGGTAATTTAAAAAAATTAAATCATGCCAGAAAACTTATTAACTATTATGAAAGATTAATTTAAAGTGAATTGACGGAAAGCATAACAATTTGACTTTGAAAATATCATTAACTAACCATCTGTTGATAACTGATATTATGCAGTTCAATTAAAATTAGAGGAAATAATATAATCATGATTAAGAAAGTATAAATAATTAAATATACTATACTAAAATATTTGCATATTTATATTTTTGAAAAAGGTTCGAACTCATAATCCAAAAGTCAGTTGATAAGTGATATTTTTTTTCCAAGTAATTAAATCTCTTATGATAATTCTAAGGGTGTTTCGTTGACATAATGGAATTTGATAGAATTGTAATTCGTCGAAGGAATTCGACTTTGAAGTAAAAATTGATATGAAAATTGCAAAAAGAAAATCACGACAATTTAGTGATTATTTGTATCAAATCCCATACTAATTTCAACAAATCTCGTACTAATCACGACACATTAACTCGTATATATTTATGATATTTAATAATATAATTAAATCCAAAAATATTCAATATTGGACTCATTTCGAAGGTGTTGACGAAGCGATTACAATGGTATAATTTGTAAAAAACATAAAAAAAAATTAATGCATTTTAGTTCATATACATTATTTATGTTTATATGATAAGAGTCTAAAATGAAAAATAAAAAAGTAAGGGATTAAAAGTAAACTACATACCTAATTATAAGGGTAGTAAATGTAACGTATAAATTAAAAAATTGAATTAAGGAGAGATTTAAGGAGTGAATGTGGGTATGCTAATTAAACTTATAATGTAAACTGCGTCCAGATACATGTTTAGGCGGGAAAATACTGAAGTCGGCTCATCAGAAGACGACACGTGGCATGCTAGTTGTAGTAACCGTGTCCAAAAAGGAAGGGTACCAAGTCTTGTGGTAGAAATTGTTAAAATGAAAGTTGAGGGGAGTATTTTGTAAATGAGGTCTAAGGTATAAATGGGCACAAAACCCTAAGGGAAACATGCTAATACTGAATTGTTGTGTTGATTGACGGCTGAAGGAAGAAGAAATAGAGAGAAAGAAAGGTTTGGAGTTCTTGTGCATTTTGGAGGATAAAGGAGCCTTGAGCTTGGAAATCAGAAGAAAGGGTGTGTTGGGATTCGATTTCTGCAAGAATTCATCCAGGTAATTCTCTTCTACTCATCCTTAATCTATGGGGTGTGGTTAAGATGATTTATTTTGGGGTTTTTTGTTAAAAGTTGGGTTTGGAACTAAATGGAAGAGATTAGGTGTCAAATCTTATCTTTTGCAGCTAATATTTCAGTAGTAGTTGAGCATATTGACCCTATTGTAGTTGTTAATCTCCATTTGTGAGATTTCGGCCGTTTCTGGGATTTATCGGACCAAGTAAGGGACAGATCGACGTCCGGATACCTTCCTGGACGTCCGGACACCCCGATCAGTTGAAGGTTTCCGGGTAAGTATCTGTTGCGTGTGGGTGTCCGGATAGAGGTGTTGTCCGGATAGAGGTGTTGTCCGGATAGGTGTGTTGTCCGGATAGGTGTGTTGTCCGGATAGGGGTGTTGTCCGGATAAGTGTGCTGTCCGGAATAGAGTGTCGTCCGGGGAGTTGAGATGATCAGCTTATGAGTTTATCCTTTCGCCAGGTAGATCGTTTGGAAGTGCACACCAGAACAAGAAAGGAACGTAAGCGTAACAGGTGAGTTTTTCTAACCAAAGCTTGATGGTACTTGTTCATTTACTTGTACTGGTGTGTTTACTTAATGTATGTGCATATATATTACTTATGCATGATGTGAGCTATATGGGGGGTGTGTCCCATACGATATGGTGTGATACTTATGGGGGGTGTGTCCCATATGTCGTAGTATGATGCCTATGGGGGGGGGTGTCCCATATGTTATTTGCCAAACCTTACATTGATTTATGTTTCGTAAAGTTTTAAATGATAAATGTGGTGTGATTGTAACTGAGGGATCTCACTAGACCTTGTGGTCTAACCCTCGCATTTTCAAAACTAAAACCCTTTTCAGGTAAGCAGGTTAAGAGCAGTGCCTCTAGTGGTGAAGAGAAGGCGTGAGAGCGGGCATGGCTTGGCATTAGTGGACTTCCTTTACATTTTGCTATTAGAAACTCTCAGTTGTAATTAGGGTTGTTCCGCGAACCCAAAGTTTTGAATTTTGATGGTGTGAACCTTGGGCCAAGTTTTGGCGATTTTATATTATATGTCTTGTTTTGGAATGGGTTGTTACAAATGGTATCAGAGCCATAGTTTAAGGGATTTAGGTGAGCGGATGGGCCTAAACTTAAACTGTAGGAGTACAACTGAGAATGTAGGAAGGCCTAGGAAGACCTCACTGGGGAGTGTGAATAATAGGGTGGTGAGAACTATCATGTAAGGTAAGTTCGGGATTACACCTGGCCAGTGTAATTGTGAATTTACAGGTGCATGACGGTGATCATTCTTGCCTTGTTATTTTGGGACGGTTGTTAATCTGTTTTGTGTGTAAAGTTTAATCTTGTCATTTTGGCAACGGCTTAGTGTGCTGTGCAGATTATTCTTGGCGTGATTGATGATACTATCTAGAAGAAGCCTCGTTTGAATGTTTGGTATGAGTGTCCGTGGGAAGTAGAACCTTTAGGGTTCTTAAGGGAAATAAGTGTTTGGAGGTGAACTCCTATTCTCTAATGAGTCTTTATTCTGGGAGATTCCCAGTGCCGACAAATTGAAATCTTGAGAGTTTCAGTTCAAGGATCGGATAGTGGAGAAGTGCTTTCTTACTCTCTAGTTAGTGGAGGAGTGACAAGAGTGGTTGAAAAGTGATAGACGTATGGATTGGTAACATTGGTGTCGGTTAACCAATTTGGGACCGAGGTAAAGCCGTTTATTTTACAAATTTATAGTCAGGTGGTGACTGTGAGTTTGGAGCATCCAAGTGTGTGGGGAAGTATCGGTACCGAAGGTTGTTTCAAATGTAAGGAACCTGATGGTGTAGTGGGAAGTAGGGTGTCGACGTTGATTTGTTGTAACTGCAAAAAAGGTTAACCCTGCTTGAGGGAATAGCCTTCAATGTAAAGCGAGTCGTGCATTACGTTTTCAAACCGGTTACGTAGGTCCCCATGACAAAATGTGTGAGTGTGTGCGTGTGCCTTGTAAACTTCTGATTTTGAAAATGAGTTGGCGTGTGCAAGTGTGTGCTGGAAGGAAAAGATAAATTTGTTTGCATGGTGTAATAAATTTAGAACTCAGAGAAATAGTGAGTTACTTCACTTCTTTTGCGAGTGAGTTAAACCTTGTTGTAAAAAAAAATCGTATCAATATTAAATCGCATGGTTTTATGGATGAAAACGATAAGAACATGTGGTTGACATATCAGCAAGTGTGAGAGTCGGTCGACTATCCCAGTATGGGTGATATTGCTGTATTTTTTTCTAAAATTTTTGCACAAAGAGAGTTTCAGTGAATGCACTTTCAAATGATGAACAAGGTTGCGTGTGAGCGATCTTTGAGATCGGTGTGTGTGGTGGTAACTTATGGGAGTGTCGTGGCATGCATATCAAAACCTTGTTTTGTGGGATATTTTGAGTGGGTAAAACAATTTAAATCATTGTGTTGTCATGCATGAAGGCTATGAACTCGCTAGGTAGTAAGGGGTATCGTGCCTAAGAATGTGCGAAGTTCCGGTAGTGGGAAAATGTGGTCGAGTCGTCGATGGTTGAATTGTGATCTTAGTGTTACAGTATAGGGAGGACAGTGCCTACCTGTAGTCTCGGTCTTTGACTGTGGGAATGCTTGTGTGACGGTAGTCCTTGCTCTTTTCGGTAAGTAGGCATAAGACTGACGGCGAGGGGTGTGCCCCGGGTGATTTCAAAGTAGGAAAAATACTTTGAAAGGTAACGTTGTGGTATGTGGATGAGTCGGTATCGGCGTAGAACCGGAGTTGAGGAGAAGTTGTATTTAGGCTAAGTGCCAGAATTTGGTGTGGAAGTTAACGACGAGTGTTGAGTCGTTGTCGGGAGATTTGAGAGTTGAAAGACTAGCCCTGGTGTGATTTTTGCTTGTCGTGTGTGTGCGCGGAGATAAGAGGTCGGTTGGGATACATGTGTATCTTCCTAGAGGGTGGACCGCCTTTTGGTGAGTATCCTGAAGGTGGAGATGTGTTAGTTGGATAAGTGATTCTTCCTTTGTGACTGTTATGTCAATTGCGAACGAGGTAGTTTGCCCAACTCATGGGGGACACGTAGACTATGTTGGTTTGCAAGGATGTGTCTTATAGTTTGATTTATTTGAGCGTGCCTCAAGTGGACCCGAAGAGTCGGTCGGGAATAAGGACTCGATCGAGTGTAGTAGACGGTCATAATTTGTGATGCACCTAGATGGGAGAAAGACAAGGTTGTGAGTCTTTCTGAACCTAAATTTTATACAAATGTGACAGAGTTCTTATATAACTGTGTGCTTCTCAGCTGCATTTATTTCAAAGCGATGATTAAGTGTGGTGTGGTTGTTATCTATTCGCGTGTTTCCAACTGCTTAAGTATGAAGCTATGAACAAGTGTGTGGTAGAATGCATGCATTAATTATGCATTGTGCTCTAGCAGTGTCGAAGAATGGGGGGGGTGTCCCATATTGAGTATGCATTGTGCTCTGGCGTTGTCGAGAAAATGGGGGGGGGGGTGTCCCATATTAATTATATATATATATTTGTTTCATATATAGCGAGTGTGCTCTTTGGCGCTGTCGCGGTGTGTGTAACTATAGCGTGTGCCAGTAGCATGAGTTAAAAGGTGATTGTCATTTTTAAAAGTATGCTTATTTAAATGTGTAGTTTCATATAAATTGCATATTGTTTCGTATACTCTTTTATATAAATGTTGTGTTTGTTGTGAAGAAAGCGTGGCCTGGTGTGTGTGTAAATGATCGTGACGATCGAACCTCCGGTGTGTGGGGGTTATGTGGATAAGTTGGTGGTAACTTATATCTAGTAAGCATGCGAAGCATGGTGGGGATGAATTGTTGTGAGGTTAAGTGGTGGGCTAGTGTTGATGAGGGATGAGCATAGGTGGAGGTATTTGCTCGGGTTTGCTCATAAGACGTTCAGAGATGACCAGATTATGCGTGGAGTTGCATGGATGTCTAAGTGGCGTGTGGTATTGTTACCGAAAATAAAAGAATGGGGTGACGATGAGCGACTAGATAAGAAGAAAATTGTGTACTCTTGAGTTGATTGATGAGTGCGTTTGCCTTGTATCGTTGTAATAATTGTGAAAATGTTGGATTGATTAGTCCATGATATCTTGTAGTAGATATGAAATCTCTGAGAATGTTGAACTAATCCTTGTGTGTAAGGGAATGCAAAGGAGTGGGTTAATATCGTTTGAGGAATGAGAAGTGTGTGGTCGCTTCGAACGTAGTGTGGAGGTCCGATTTGACTTGGTCGAATTTCTCGTATGAGATGTGGTGAAACTGTGGGATTAGACATAGTAACTGTTGAAATTGTGTGTATGGAGTGGTCAACGTTGAAGGAGAAATGTTCCATGTTAGCCTGAGGTAATTGGGGGCGGTAGTATGGAATAAGAGAGTAAGTGTAAAGTAAAAAGTGTGACAAGTGGCTCGGAAAGAGGGAAGCAATGTTTCAGAAAGTCACCATTGAGTGCATGAACTCTATTGAGAGTATGAGAAAGGGGATTTGTGTGTACGTGAGTAGTTTAAGCGTGGAGGAAAACTAGCTTATGTGATTGATCAAGAGTGTGTATCTTCTAGTGAGTTATTCTTTGAAAATGTGTTTTGAGAAGGAAGTGGAAGAAAGTAATAGAATGTAGTGCTCGGATGAAGGACCATGGGATTGGACTTGATAGTAGTATGGGGGTGCCGTTGTAGTAAAAGTGTGGGAATTGATTGTTATCAACGGGTTGTGGTCGGCACATTTAATGCAAGAAGGTGTTATCTGCCTTAGATGTATTTTGTGTTAGAAGAGTGATGGTAGAGTTGTGTATAGTCTGGGGAGGAAAAATCTTAACTGCGGAGTTAAGGTGATAGTCAAGGTTGATCCGGTGATCGGTTGGCGAGTTAAGCGTCGTTATTTTTTTAAGGGTTTCGGGATGTGTGGCGTTAACTTCGGTAGAAGGCGTTCTTTTAAAGAGGTAAAATTTTGTGTGAAACCCTTAGGTTGACGCGTTTTAAGATCTTGAGACTAGATGTGTGAATGATTTTGGGTGAGACCGGAGGTCGTGTGGTTGACCACCAATAGGTCATGCTTTTCGTAAGAAGTAAGCGTGGCTCGAGACCGCCACAGGGTGTAAGCAGAAGGAAGAGTTTGATCGAATGCCGTGTGGGAGACAGTGCAATACTTATGGATAGTCATGAAAAGACGTTGTGCGTTGGAGAGAAAAGAGAAACAAGACCCAGTTATGTTGGGCCGTTCGCTATCATTGAGCGTGTAGGAGAAGTGGCGTACAAGTTGGAGTTGTCTAACGGGCTCCGGGGGTTCATTCGATCTTTCCTATGCCGAACTTGAGGAAGTGTCTGGCCGAAGAAGCCATAGTTGTACAGTTGGAAGACATTAGTGTCGATGAGAATTGAGGTATGAAGAGGAGCCAATGAAAAACGTAGATAGTAAGATACGAAAGACGAGGAACAAAGAAGTTCGTTTAGCGAAGGTCCAGTGGAAGTATCATAAAGGACGGGAGGCTACTTGGGAAGTGGAAGCGGTCATGATGTTCAAGTACCCCCACCTTTTCGAGAATGGAATTCCGGGGACGGAATTCTTTTGAGGGGGGAGTGTTGTAGTAACCGTGTCCAAAAAGGAAGGGTACCAAGTCTTGTGGTAGAAATTGTTAAAATGAAAGTTGAGGGGAGTATTTTGTAAATGAGGTCTAAGGTATAAATGGGCACAAAACCCTAAGGGAAACATGCTAATACTGAATTGTTGTGTTGATTGACGGCTGAAGGAAGAAGAAATAGAGAGAAAGAAAGGTTTGGAGTTCTTGTGCATTTTGGAGGATAAAGGAGCCTTGAGCTTGGAAATCAGAAGAAAGGGTGTGTTGGGATTCGATTTCTGCAAGAATTCATCCAGGTAATTCTCTTCTACTCATCCTTAATCTGTGGGGTGTGGTTAAGATGATTTATTTTGGGGTTTTTTGTTAAAAGTTGGGTTTGGAACTAAATGGAAGAGATTAGGTGTCAAATCTTATCTTTTGCAGCTAATATTTCAGTAGTAGTTGAGCATATTGACCCTATTGTAGTTGTTAATCTCCATTTGTGAGATTTCGGCCGTTTCTGGGATTTATCGGACCAAGTAAGGGACAGATCGACGTCCGGATACCTTCCTGGACGTCCGGACACCCCGATCAGTTGAAGGTTTCCGGGTAAGTATCTGTTGCGTGTGGGTGTCCGGATAGAGGTGTTGTCCGGATAGGTGTTGTCCGGATAGAGGTGTTGTCCGGATAGGTGTGTTGTCCGGATAGGGGTGTTGTCCGGATAAGTGTGCTGTCCGGAATAGAGTGTCGTCCGGGGAGTTGAGATGATCAGCTTATGAGTTTATCCTTTCGCCAGGTAGATCGTTTGGAAGTGCACACCAGAACAAGAAAGGAACGTAAGCGTAACAGGTGAGTTTTTCTAACCAAAGCTTGATGGTACTTGTTCATTTACTTGTACATGTGTGTTTACTTAATGTATGTGCATATATATTACTTATGCATGATGTGAGCTATATGGGGGGGGGTGTGTCCCATACGATATGGTGTGATACTTATGGGGGGTGTGTCCCATATGTGATGTTATGACGATTATGGGGGGTGTGTCCCATATGTGATGGCATGACGATCATGGGGGGTGTGTCCCATATGTCGTAGTATGATGCCTATGGGGGGGGTGTCCCATATGTTATTTGCCAAACCTTACATTGATTTATGTTTCGTAAAGTTTTAAATGATAAATGTGGTGTGATTGTAACTGAGGGATCTCACTAGACCTTGTGGTCTAACCCTCGCATTTTCAAAACTAAAACCCTTTTCAGGTAAGCAGGTTAAGAGCAGTGCCTCTAGTGGTGAAGAGAAGGCGTGAGAGCGGGCATGGCTTGGCATTAGTGGACTTCCTTTACATTTTGCTATTAGAAACTCTCAGTTGTAATTAGGGTTGTTCCGCGAACCCAAAGTTTTGAATTTTGATGGTGTGAACCTTGGGCCAAGTTTTGGCGATTTTATATTATATGTCTTGTTTTGGAATGGGTTGTTACACTAGTTACTTATTTATTGTATGTGTATATATATATATATATATCTATATATATATGTGTGTGTGTGTGTGTGTGTGTGTGTGTGTATGTATGTATGTATAGGCAAATGATCGTGTGAGAAGTTGAGTTAACGTGAGAAGTGGATCTGAACACTTGATCACTCTTAATCTCAAGCTCACCCATGAATCGCGCTTGATACGGGGATTGATCCAGTGCATCTTGTTGCATCTCATCCTAATGTGCATCAAACGGTTGATAACCACTTCTCACATTTCTCATCTTAACTCAACTTCTCACAAGAACCCAACCCTAATACATACATATATATATATATATATATAGTTCATTTGCAAACCACCCTAATTTTACAAACCATGCAAACATTGATTTCATTGGTTAAGTTAATGAAATTGGTTCATGACTTGTTTAACTTGATGAAATTGTTTCATATAATTCTTTTCTTGATGAAATTGTTTAATATATTTCTGTTTTTCATTTAAAAATGAAAAAGTTTCATCAAACAGAGAAAATACATGAAACAATTTCATCAGAATGAGAAATATACATGAAACTATATAAAAACACAAATATATGAAACAATTTCATCAAGAAAACAATTATAAGAAAACAATTTCATCAAGTTAAACAATTTTAAGAAAC
Organism: Saussurea involucrata; assembly: GCA_033807775.1. Classification (NCBI taxonomy): domain Eukaryota; kingdom Viridiplantae; phylum Streptophyta; class Magnoliopsida; order Asterales; family Asteraceae; genus Saussurea; species Saussurea involucrata. The sequence continues at coordinate 218,586,760 of CM066321.1, read as the reverse complement.
AATTTCATTAACTTAACCAATGAAATCGACGGTTTGCATGGTTTGCAAAATTAGAGTGATTTGCATTTGATCTCTTCCCTATATATATTGTTAATCGTAGAGTATCTGACACAGTTTATGCGCACCTCGAACTAATCCCAAGGGCCTTGAAGAACAAGTAGGAAAATCTCCAGCAGCTTTGCATGACTCGAGCCGATAGCCTTTAAGAGGGATCTCCAAAGACCCGAGTACTATTATCAGTTGAGCTAATCAAAAGCTTATTAACATGTTATTGCTAAGATAGTTGTCCATTTTAATAAAATAATTTAAAGTATTAAAATGTTTTAAATTATATTTAATGCACATTTTTAAACCGTTAACACATTTTGTTTTCAATTAGTATTAGAATTAGCATTTGTTTTTAACATAAGTTAGTTCAAATTACCCCCTCTAAATTATAAAAATTGTTGTTTGAGTATTACATAAATTATACATAATACATTAAAGTTAAAATAATGCATAATATTTGTCATTAATATCAACTAACGAACTCCACATGAAATGCTAGTGGGACTCTTGTAGTTCATTAAAAAATTAATAAGATTCAAACTTTTTGGTTTTTTATATAAATTGATAGAATACAAACTAACCACTATAATTAAATAAAAACCATAAATATGTTATAAACCATAAAAATCAATATAAAAATATTTTTATATGATTTTTTTTCTCACCAACTCTATGATTTAAGATATTGTTTCATATTGTTCATGTTCACCTTGTGAAAAGATTATATGTGAATTTTTTTATTCACCTAATAAAATGAAAATATACGTAAAAAATATTCACATCGTGAACAAATCTACATGAAACTATCATGTTATGAAACAAATATATGAGAAACAAAATATCTTAAATCCTAGTATTTGATGAAAAAGTATCATTTAAAAAATATTTTTAGGAGTTTTTAATATATTTGTGGTTCTCATTTCATTTAACCTCTACATTTTAATCTTTAATAAATAAAAGAAAATACAAAATTAATCTTAACGAAGTCTTGAACTTTCATTGTGAGGAACATTCAATTCCACTTATATGATACAAATAATCAAACACCGTATAATGCAATTTATTTGTATTATATAATATATATATATTGTTATATTTTAATTTTAGATGTCAAATAAATAATTTTCAATCTTGATACTATTTACAAACGTATGGCACTTTTGTGCAAAAAGAATATGACAAAATTTAGAATAACTTTGCATTTAGCTTCTTTGATAATCATGAACTCAACGGAAAATTTTATTCAAATAGAAATAATAGGGCAAATTTTTTACTCAATAATTAATTCTAAGCGCAAAAAAAACGGCTTCCACCGAAAACCCAAATGACCCCGAATTATTCTTGGTTATGAGACACATTCACATTCGATATAAGTTCCCAAAATCCAAATAAATATAAGAAAAAAAAATTGTATATGTACATATGATGATCCACAATTATTAATGATTCCAACTTCAAATTTTTGAGTTGTTTGTAATAGTTACATACACAAATATTATTTAAACGAAAGAAAAATATAATTATATGTATGTATATATGTTGATATTTTTATTTTAAGAATAGAAATGTAAAAGAGTACTTAAATATGATGAATATTGGGCATGTATGGAGTCCATCGGGTACCACGGCCGGGTTCACATCGGGTTGGGGCGGGTAGCCCGGGTACACGGTACGGGTACCGCGGGTTCGGTGGGTGCGGGTAAGAGTGGGTTCGGGAACCCGGTCCTAATTTTTTTTTTTAAAATATAATCGGTGGGTGCGAGTAAGAGTGGGTTCAGAGAGTGTGATAGGAAGCGGTACTCCACTTTAAGGTAAGGAGGATAGAAAAAAAAAACTGATGTGACACTGAGATGACATCAGTGTTCAGAGGATAAGATAGGAAGCGGTACTCATGGTCTAAGGATAGATACTTAATGGAGCTCACATCACATGCTTTCAATGCATCCTATTCCTAGGGCTGGGTGGACTTGTCTCTCTCCTCCTAATTTTAAAACTATGTTGACTTTTATTAGTCAAGTTTGTTGATATTTAATTTAAGGTGAGTGCTATTTGCACCAAAAAGATGATAATGACACCAAAAAAGTCAAATGTTGATTGCATTGTTTTAATAACCAATCATTTTTTGATTTAAGTATATATATAATATATATATATTATTTGACATATATATATTATTATTTATTTGTTTTATATATATATAATATATATATATATATATTATTTATTTGTTTTATATATATATATATATATTAGAAATATATATATATATATATATATATATTATTATTCTTTTTGTTTATATATATAGGGGTGTCAATTTTATACCGAGACAAACCAACCAATTTTCATATCAACCGTACCAATTTAGTTGGTACCGACCTAATTGGTTGGTATACCGTACCAACTATTTAAACTTGGTTGATACGTGGTATTAGAAGTCGTGTACCACGGTAATACCGTACCGTACCGACTTATTTTTCTAAATATTTATTAATTAAAGTTTAACAATAATATTGTATATTTTGATTTATAAAATTTTACATTATCTTGTTTTACGTTTTGTTAAATTGTAATACAAATTGATATATAGAACTTGATTGAATTCATTCGCTTATCCTTAATAACTTTGATAACTCGCCTACATCTTCACTCTTCATGGTCCATTCTCGCTCATTAATTGTCGTTTGTATTAAACTATTAGTGAATATTTGTGTTATATGAAGATTATTTGAGTGGTACAACGCATATCAACAATTATTAATACTCGACATGTTTAGTGCATCTAGATCTACTTGGTAAAGATGTCAATCTAATTAATTCATAATTTAATTTTTGAGATTTTGGTACAAAACCGTACCAATATGTACCAACCGAATAACATTAAATTATTCTATATTACATTCGATTACATTGTTATTTGGTTGGTACATGTTGGTACGGTTTTCAATCAAGAAGAGTGGAGATGTAGGCAAAATAATTTAAAAGCAACAAAAATATTTCTTATTAAAACTATGTTGACTTTTATTAGTCAAGTTTGTTGATATTTAATTTAAAAGCAACAAAAATATTTCTTATTACATAAATCGATATTACAATTAAAAGTAACTCCAGTTAAAAATTAAAATATTTTTTTTCGTAAAGAAATAGGACGAGTGTCTCTAATGGCAACTCAACAAATTTCCTATTTATTTAGTGTTAATGTTTTTATTTTTGGTTATATTTATTTAAGTGAATTACGGATTTGGTCCTTCAACTTCATTTATTACAAAAAAATCTCCATTTATGCAATATTTGTATGGATTTGGTCCTTCACAATAACTTTTGTTAGTTCTCTCCATTAAATAAGAGAGCAGAATGGTCATTTTATTATTTTTATTTATTTTTACATTTTATAGAAAACTTTTTAAAACAAGAGTCAAAATGTATAGGAATAAAGTAGGAGGTCAAAATATGAAGATGACCATTACTAATCACCTTCTTCACCAGATCATCACTATTCCTTATCAAACCATCACCGTTCTTTCATCTTCTTTAGACCATTCATCGGACCTTCATACCACCAACTTAACCGCTATCTCCACCATCCTTGTAACCACCATCGAACGGGATCTGATTTATCGGAAACGTGTTAGTGTGTATGTCTAAAAGTCAATCAGTAGTTGATTCTGTTTGCACATTGTGTCATAATATTAATAAAAAAATTACATTGTACTGCTCAATGCGTCTGTAGTAACCACCATCTCTAAAGATAGTCTAAGTTTTTTCTCGATCTGAGTGACACACACCAACCAAACCAGTAGATGGGTTACAAAATTAGTTTAGTAGACGATAAAACTAACTTTTTCTCGATCTCCGACAAAATTTAGTAGATGGGTTTTGATCTGGAATCCTTGATTCTATAGACGACGAGCATCTTATCGTGGATTTAGATAAGGAATCCTCATGCTCTTTGTTTCCGTTCTCAGTTAAATAAAGTCAACGATAGAGACAATATTTTTTTTATAGGTTGAGGGTGGCCGGAAGGTATGACCAAAGTTAAGGGGGCGGTAAAGTGGGGGAGGGAGGAGGGGAAGTCATAGAAAGTAGACCAGAGCTTCTGTCATCGAAGATGGAAGATAAGAGGGGATTAACAAACATCGTTGTGTTGTAGGGAAGGGATGGGTTTATGTGTGTATATATATAGAACCGTCAAAATGTTGAGGATCGTGAGAACTAATCTCAATCATCCAAGGTTTTAATCGATGATCAGTCTAATTTGGAAGTCTAAATTGTAATTTTAGATTTCAAAACCACCTGCTCCCATCCTTCATCTCCATCAACAACTTTGTTGTTCACCATGATTTCAATAATCCTCAATCATCTATTGGTGTTGTTTGACCAACAGTCGCCAACGGTGATTAAAATCGGTTGTCCGCACCACCATCAAACCGGAAAACCCTTCAAAATATTCATTTCTCGGCTGTCACGGGTAACACTTGAAACCCATGGTTATTCGAACCACACTAGTCACCATTATCATAACCACTCTTCAAGACCCCTTTATTCTTGGTTGTTAAAACCCTTGATGATTGTCAGTCTACAACAACTGCCTATTCACCTCTGATTTCAACAACCACACCACTAGCACTCAGGGTACCATCGACCAATGCAAGTAATTTTACCTCCACCGCCTTCTCGAAGATGTTTCATCGAACAACGACGATAGCAACGATAGTAGAATGTTTTCGTAATTGATATCGGTTCCGTTGAGGTGAGGGAATTTGAGATCCGGATATGTACGAAACCCTCAAATATGTACGTAATTGTCATCATTGTCTACTTCCTTGTCTTCAAACCAAAGAATCTGAAGATCGTCGTCGACTCTATTCAGTTTTCAACCTTTTCGATCTCCAACAACATCGTCAACTTCATCTTCTTCCATATTTGTTCCTATGGGTTAAGTATCAAATCGAAATCAAAATACGTCCCTTGATTTGGATAATATTAGTATCCATTATCGATTACATAAGGTTTATTAATCGATTCCTTTTCAGATTGAATTTTTCAAAAAAGGAAAAGAGAGAATTAGTTCTGGTATTGCTGGATGAGAAATCATATGTTGCAAAAAGGGAAATTCCATGACTTTTACCCTTTTGCTATTTTAGAATATTTATGTTTGGGTTTCACTTATGAACAATATTAAAGATGGTTTAACTGGTGGTTTCACTTATGAACAGTCATATTGTTCATATATGAATTAAATGTGAATGTTCACAATATGGATGGATTAATTGGTGATTTCACTTATGAACAACCATAGTGTTTATATACCCATCGATCTTATTCCATGTTCATATACCCATCGATCCTAATGTTGTTGTAAAATAAAACAAATATCCACTAAATAATTAGAAACAATCAACCCCAATAACATCCGTAATTATTCCCCCCACCCCTCCTAAAATTACGGAAATGATAAGGTAACTGTTTTGTAAAATAAAAAAAATACAAAACTATCCTTCGAAAATAAGTAACACATGTTAGGAAACAACATTCTAATTTGGAATCTGATTGGCTATTAATTGTTTGCATGGTTAACACATTTTTTTTTAAGTATATAATATTTATATACGACAAATGCAACAAATAAACTCACACATCCTCCTCATTTTTGGTGAGGTTAACACAAATTGTTTTCATGTGAGACCATCATGTTTTCATGAGACCGGTGAGACCAACTTTTTACACATGAAACTTCACAGCAAAATACTGTGAAGGTAATATTTACAATGTTTTTGCTTTGAATGTTTGGACTTTTTTTTACCTTCAAATTATTTTGTAGTGAAGTTTCAAGTGTAAAAATGTGGTCTCGCAAAAACAGGTTGGTCTCAAGTGAACCCAACCCTATATATATATATATATATATATATATATATATATATGAGAATCAAATGAGAATTACAAAAATGTTACAAACCTGTGAGAATCAATATAAAAATATTTTTACATGTTTTTTTCATTGAAAGCTATAATTTAAGATATTGTTTCACATATATTTGTGTTCACTTTGGAAAAAAAGTTACACATGAAACTTATTTGTTCACTTGGTGAAACATATACGTGAAACTATCACACTATGAAACAAACATATGTGAAACACTATCTTAATTTCTAGCATTTGATAAAAAAAATCTTGTGAAAAAACATTTTTAAATCGGTTCTTGTTAATGCCAAAAATCACCCAAATGATAACTTAAGGTCGATGTGGAGCTTTAACAACTAAAGAAAGAGATCTCAAGACAATCAACACAATCGCGAATAGAAGGTAAATAGTGGTTGGTGATGATCGACATGAGAAGGTTGATCAAAGTATGTGGGAAGAACTATGATGGTCGTAGTGGTCACAAAGAAATGAGATCTATACAGAGGGACTGGCGTGGGTGTTCCGAGAGGCAGTGGTGTTGCCGATGAGGAGGATATGGACTCCAATGGTGGGCTACCTGAATATGGATTTCTACCAATATTTTCATTAAGGTTTGAAGGGTTGTTCAATAAAGCCATTAAATTGTTCGAGCTTTTGTGGGGTTTTCCGCTAAGTATTACTATGTAGTTCTTCAAGCTCTCAATTGTTGGAATGTGTTCTTCGACCTCTCAATTGTTGGAATGTGTTTTTCAAATTCTTAAATATTTTTGAGCTTGGGTTATGGAGCTTACATTGCATTCGTGGTGCCTGTGGTGACAACATGCAACACGAGAGAGAGAGAGAGAGATGGCGATTTTTTTAGAGGAGTTTTGCTCAAAGGTGGCAAAAATGGAGGTCGATGGTCGGAAATGAGAGGGGAGAAGGGGAGTTGTTTTATAACTCTTATGTGTGATGTTTAATAGAAAATATATAATACTATAATTTATACATTTTTAAAAAGGAAACTACGAAAATGGTGAAGGACAGGGACATGGAAACTATGGTGCATACGATGGCACGAGCCACTGATTCATTCCTCTATCGTAATGTAAAAAAATTTAGATGCAAATGTATATATTTTTAAAATAACAACAATAACAGAAGTTTCTATTTATAGAGTTTGTAGGGACAATCTTTTCTCTCCTTCTAGACATGTGTAAGTTTAGGATAAAAAACTAAAACACATAACCTCACATACAAAAAACATGAAACTAACCAATAGACCAATGCTGATTTTATGAAAAAATATTCATAGTTTCACTTTTTATATTCAAATGGTGTCAACACTTGAAAAAACTTCTAGGTTTGCCCTTAGTGAAAGAAGAAAATTCTTGGGCTTGAAATCCATAGACAACATTCTGGAACTGGGTTGCCAAGGGTTGTTTCCGGAGGAAATGGGATTCGAATCCATGATTTAGCAGTCGGTTGAGCATGACTAACAACACTTTAAACTAACAGAAATGCAAAATGTAGTGATGATTCTTGTATTGCTTGCAATTGAGGGACCCATTTTAATTTGTGAACATACCATAGGGACCAAAATTGAGTTTACTCAAAAATAAAATAAATCAAAATTGGGGAGTTTCCCGGTTGTCTCCACTTCGATCCTTAAGGGGGCGTTTGGTTCGCAGAATGTTTTTGGATGGAATGGAATCTGTCAAAGGAATTTGACTTTGAAGGAATTGGAATGGAATGTTGTCAGGTTCGACCAGCTGTTTGGTTGACAGAATTGGAATGGAATGTTGTCAGATTCCAAGAATCTGTCTGTTTGGTTCACAGAATGTAGCTTTGGAATTGGAATGAAATTTTGGTAAATGACCAAAATACCCTTTTGATGATTTTAATTGTTTTTTTCAAAAAAAACATTTTAATAAAATAGTCATTATATACTTTATTTGTTTAACTAAAAATGCTTTAATAAAATTATTATTAGATACTTGAATGTGTAAAACATATAACATACATAACCCAAACACAAAAATAAACCAAATAACATTACTTCATCGATTTTGAAATTGTTCCAAAAGTACTTACACGCCATCGTCACTAATCGATCATAGTGATCATGTTCCAAAAGTATAACATACATGTTCCAAAATAATTACATACCACCAAAACATAAAAGCAAGTCTAGTTCATGTTCCAAAATATGCAAAAACCATTAATAATCAAGTGATCATTCTTGCAACATATGCCTCACAAACTCTTCTCGAGCTTCTCCATCATAGTCCCAAAAACTTAACACAGCTTCAGGATCACGTGTTATTTTCCTCAGTGCCGTAAACCTTTCCATTGAAGTAAGATTCATTTTGGCAAGTTCAGAACCAACCATGGACTTCTTTTGATGTATCTCCATCTCAACTTTCACCAAATTTTCCGATGCTTTTTCAAGTCTATCTCCAAGTATGACAGCAGCATTCTTTATTGCATCAACAAGAGGATCAACTCGACTCTTGCGCTTCCTACTACCTTGAGATGTACACTCTTGACTTGGCATTTGACTATCTTCTAGCGGATACTCCATGTTTTCCATGTTTTCATCATGTTGTTGTTCTTGACTTGGCATCCGACTATCTTCCATGGCAACAGTTTCATCTAACCCATCATAGTCTCTCGCTTGATTTCCATGAGCACGATCCTTTCCGAAAATGTAACACATGTCTTCATATATGATGGAGTGAATAAGCTCCTCATACCATTAAGCTCATTAAGCCAAACAAACAAACATCCAAACAAACAGCCAGACTATTTTCATTTCAAAAACAACAAAAAAGTGCTGAATAGAACATAAACCATCAACCAAGCAAGATAAATCGAATGCAAGATAAATCGAAATCCAAGCAAGATAAACCCAACGATATCATAGAACATAAAAACACCCATTCCTTACAATACCAAGGCTGATCGAAATCCAAGCAAGATAAACCCAACGATATCATAGAACATAAAAGCAAGATAAATCGAAATCCAAGCAAGTAATATCCTCTTAATTAGAGCTCAAAATCGCAGCATAGAAAAGCATAGAAAAGCAGAAATCGGAGGTTGCCAAACAAGATTCACTTCTATATGTATTTAGGGTTCTCCATAATAAACACAAACGATATCAGCATAGAAAAGCAGAAATCGCAGATGGAGAAATCGAAGAAACGAGTGTGCTTACCGGGGATTACCTTGTGCGACGATGGAGAGAGATCGACAGAGTGATGGCTGCGACGATGGAGAACGATGGAGAGAGATCGACAGCGACGATGGAGAGCGATGAAGAGAAATCGATAAATGAGGATGGAGGCTGATAAAATGAAATTAGGGTGAGGGTACTATAGGAAATAAGAAAATATTGAGATTCCATTCCTTGAAATACCGAGGTTCTGTGAAGGAATTGAAAATGGCTTTCCAATGGAATATAATGGAATTTTTAAGATTCCATTTCCAAACGTCGGAATGGAATCTGGTCAACGGAATTGACCATTCCAATTCCACCAATTCCACCAGATTCCGTCCAACCAAACAGCCCCTAAAAAACCCTCGTGCGTGGTGTGTGTATATAATGTCTTCTTCTCCTTTCAAAATTACGTACAGTCGCTCTCCCATTGAATTTCGGTGTATAATTGAAGAAACAGATCCTTTGATTTCGCTCCAATTTTGGATCTACAACCCAAGGTGCCTTCCTTTCCTCTTTAATTTCATTATTCAAAGATGAATTGCGACTCAGATTTTCCTATAATTGTTTCTGAATTTGTTTACGCCTTGCAGTTTCTCGAGATTTAGATTCAGTTCTACTCAATTTTGTATTGATTCTCTGTTTACTTTATTCTTTACTTTCTGTACTAGTTCTTTGACATTCTTTGCTTACTTTTGTGCTTTACAGCTACCAATTTTAGCTCAGTTTTGACCTTTTTAAGTTCATACTAGATCGAATTTCTTAAACTTTTGCATTTGAAAATTCTTAATCCACCGTTTTGATCAATGCCTATATCTTGCTTCATCTACAAGACTACAAACTTTATTTTATTTCATTTGCTTTGCTATTACTGTTGTTAAAGCTGGAATATTTAGCTCAAGGCAATAGTCTAATCGGCTTGATCTATTTTGTATTCAGGATCTGTCATGATTGAGAGCTTTTCAGCCTAAGAACACAGATTTGCAAAAAATGAATTTGAGTTAATGGAAAAATTGGATATCTGGATTAGAGATCATTTCTCTTTAGGAATGGATATGTTTTGAAGAATTAGGGAGTGAGAAATAGGAAAGCCTTAGAAATTAAGTTCTTAATGGATTGTGGTCCTCCTAGGGATCCAGATTTTGTTATTGATCTTGAGAGTGGTACTGGTGTGAGCCCTAATCCCAGTTTAGATGAAAATCTGCCAAAAACAGATTGCAGCAGGTTATGTGATGAGCTGATGAGTGTAGATGATGAGTTGGAGAACCATGTGAAGGTGGTGGTAATTGACTCAAAGGTAGAGGTTGGGAAGAAGATGGGGAAAGAGAAACGTAAAAAGAGTTCAAGTGCGAAAAAACCACCTAAACCTCCTAGACCTCCAAGAGGTTTTTCTTTGGATGCTGCTGATCAGAAGCTAATCAAAGAGCTTGCTGAACTTGCCATCATCAAAAGAGCAAGAATCGAGCGAATGAAGGCACTCAAACACAAGAAAGCTTTAAGGGCTTCATCATCAATGAATGGTAGCTTGTTTGCCATGCTCTTTACCGTTATCTTCTTCCTCATAATACTTCTCCAAGGTAATAAATTACATAATTAATTACTTTTTATCATCATGAATGCATTGTTTACAAGCTATAAATGTATAAAGATTATAAGGATTAAGATTATGAGGATTAAAGATTATAAGGATTAAGAGAACAAGTTTATGACGATGATTCATAGAAGATAAATGTATAATCTGTAGAACATAAAATGAGGATGTAAAGCATGGGAAAGATGTTGATTTATGGGCGTTTTTGTCTTACTAGTAGTCTTTTTATTTGAAACTTAGCTACTGAAAAGAGGGTTCCATTCCTCATGGTAGGGTAGAATTTGGCCCAACATTGCATATGGGTGACCTTACATTATATGGTTCTGCCCTACACATCTCAAAAATCTTCGACAATTCATCTTGTTGTTTTCTTAAAACATTATTTCAATTCAAAAACCCGACAAACGTTATTATATGTTGCAGGAATGTCGTGTCCAAGTCCGGGTGCAACTTCTCAGGGTTCACCTCAGACAGCTCAAACAAATGAGAATGGTTTAGTATTTATACAGGAGCAACTCAATCCATCTGCTAGCGATTCCATTTTACTAGATTCTAAATCTTCAAAGTACGAAAATCACCCATATTTCTTTCTATAAATGGTTTATGCAGAAACTTATTATTTAAAAGAAATCTAATGGCTTTTTTCTTCTTGATATTTTGCAGTCTACTTGAAAAGATTTCAGGTCCAGGTTCTGGTAGAGGGAAAAGTGCAGTAGCTGAATAAGCACAGAGTGGCGATACCTGCGACAACCAGCATGTCGTAAGTCGTACTACCACGTGTATAGCAAACGACACTTGTTGTACACTTGTACTTATTCTAATCGCACTACTAGATTATTCTTTTTTTGGATTTAGGCATGAGCAATCCGCGATTTAGCTGGATTTGAGTAGATGATTTGTTTTATTTCTTTAACTCATTAGTAAATTAAATAATCTGTATTGTAGCCAACAATAATCAAGATCTGATTTTCATGTAAATTAGCTGGGTTCAATTTTTTATTATCCCACTTATAAGGTTCAGATTTGGTTCTTGTTGATTTTCATAATAAAAAAGATACCTATTTGCCCATGAAATCATCGTAGATAACTGATTATGTTATCATCACTAAAGGATATTATTAGATGAATTGATGATACATGTTGCAATATTTACATGATTATGAAGACATGCATGTGATGATAGATAGAGATCCTGGTATGGCAGTATACACAGGATGACAGTAGTAGACAGCCATAACTTGGGTATGGAGTATTTTGGACAGAGTTTGAAGAGATAGAGAGACAGGATAAAATTACAGTTATACCCTTCTTCATCTTGAACTTGAAATAGCTTGTCAAATACAATTTCGTTCTTGCTTGAACATATTTTGCTACTTGGGCTGATCTCTTAGTATTTGGTGATCTTGTCGGACGTCATGAGACCTAACACGATGCCAACACGATGCCATTTGTGATTGACAACACATAGGGTATGGATCTAGGTGACCCACATCTATATATGGCCGAAATATAACAGAAAACTGGTTTTTCCAATAATGCATAGCAAATAGATAAGCCATATCTATCTATATATATGCGGAAGATCGTGTGAGAAGCTCAGGTTAACGTGAGAAGTGGATATGAACTATTGAATACTTTTAATCAAATGACCTCCCATGAATTGCGTCTTAGAAGAGAATTGATCTGATGTATCTTATCTTGGTGCATCTCATCCTAATGTGCATCAATTTCTCATCCAACGGTTGATAACCACTTCTCATGCATCACGTTAACCTCAACTTCTAGCCGGAACCCAACCCTATATGTGTGTGTGTATATATATATATGTATAGATATGGGGTCATAGGCATGGCTACAATAGGAAACAAGGTGGGTGAGCAGAAAAAGGAAATGGGTGGGTCATAATGCAAATTTGGAATTGAATGGAAATGCATGTGAATTAGATCCATAAACTCAGCAATAATACTACTCATAATAGCAGCAGCAGCAGCAGCAGCATGATACTCTTTTCATTTGCATCTCATTCTCATGCCATATCCCTTTGACCTTCTTTGTCATCTTCTCTTTATTTTTAATAATTTTGTGCAAGTCAAACATATAACTAGTTTAATCATTATATTATATTTATGATTTTGTTATATATAAATAATTGTTTATTTGTTAAAAATTCAAATATGTACACTAAACTTAGATTGTTTCCATCATCACAAATTTTCAATTGTTGGCCTGTAACAAAACTACAAATACAATAACTAAAATTGCTTACAATCAACTTCTTGTTTGCATTGGATCTTCAAGTATATTATAGGGCTCAAAAAGAAATTGTTCTCTTACAGAACTTTTTTCAATACTATAAGATCATAAGGCCATTCAGGAATTGCAAGTCTATACTGACCTTGTCACATAAACTAACCTTTTTTTTGAAGGAAACACATAAGCTAACCTTAAAAACCATCTTTCTTGATTTGAAAGATCTTACAATGCCACATAGGCATATGGACTCACTCCAATACTATTTTATATTAATTACATTATTTATTATAGTAGTTGATTATTAATTTAATTATTTATTTCTAGGGGTATATATATATATATATATATATATATATATTGCATTGGTGTGGATGGTCTAAAAATCTAATAAACAGTAAAACTTTTTTTTGATCATTTCAACTTAAACCAAGTATTTCCTGATTAATTACAAAAGTTCTAATTTTTAATCTTCAATTAAATTATTGGTTACAACCCATTCATGATTTAATTTTGGGAATTTAGCCTACAAGTTCACCAATATGCATGAATCGAGTGTTCAATCAGAAATGCTTTAAAAATCCTTAGTTATGTGTCCATGCAATACGACAAGATGTAAAACTTGTTGTATAAACATGAATAAAAATTAATAACTCTTATTACTGAAACCCCCCCGACATATTATCGATAACTATTACTACTTTTAACTCTAATGTTATAGCACGTTTGGGTGTTTTGAGCAAGGAGTGAGCCATCTTTATCATTAATATTTTCATCTAAGTGATTTTGGAATAATCTTGGATGGATTGTTTGTTGACTTCCCTATCACGTGGACCTTATATAAGTTCTTAAAGTTTTTATATAATGTTGCTCGACTAATTAATCATATTGTTTCCTGTCCTTGGCTGCTACGAGAGTTTTTAAATTTTTAAGCTACGATGAAACTATAGTTGAACTCTTTTGTCAAAGAAACTTGTTCCAAGAGTGGCAAAGAATTTTGTTTCAGATGAGGCTTAACATTTTACACTGTTAGAGTTATTATCGTACATATGTAAAGTACAAGGGTCGTTCTGTAATTACATGTAACTTATCTAGTATATATAGGTCTCTTATGTTTCATAATTAGGTTAATCTCTTTTGTAATCATTCTCTCATATATGAAAAGCTGCTGCCGATTCCAGCCTCTCGACTCATTCATCTACTTATCGATTGATCAACACACCAATTCTAACATAGTATCAGAGCTCTAGGTATGTCTAATATACTCTTCTGATTAATCGTTTTGTTCTTTTCATCGATTCACTTTCTGCCCGATCTCTTGTTCGTGTTCGTCGAATCGCCAAAGTCCGGAACCTTCAGACTCCGGCCCCTCACTTTTTCTGAACTCGCTTAGTTCCGGATCAACCTCAATTCCGGTACGTATCCTTAATTCCGGAACCCTATTTGTTTTGCTTATTTCCGGAACTCTAAATTCCGGTACTGTTTCCTTTCACTCCGGAACCTTAAATTCCGGTACTGCCTTCTTTATTTTATTTTCGGTACTGCTTTCTTTAATTCCGGAACAGTCAAATTCCGATACTGTTTTCTTTCTTTTCTGGTACTACTTTCTTTCACTCCGGAACATTAAATTCCGGAACTCACTTCCGGAACCTACCCATATCAGTTTCGGAATTTCCCACAATTCCGGTTCTTGTTTCTATTCAACTCCGGATCTTTTCATTTCCGGAACACCCAAAAATTTCGATCTTCTGTTCCAGGGTTTGAGAACAATTCCGGAACTCACTTTTCGGTCTTCTGTTCCAGTTCTCTAATCAGTCAATGGGAACAACTACATTCTGTGGCATCATCACATGTCTATTCTTCTCAAATCTCATGGTCTATATACCTATGTCACTGGTACTTCTAAAATGCCTATTCAAGACGAAAATGAGAGTACAACTGATTTTGCAAAACGCATGAATGATTGGGATATCATGAATGCTCGCATTCTGGGATTCATCAATGCTTCCACAACTGCTGAAATCAACCAACAATTTCTTGGGTATACAACGGCTAAAGGACTCTGGGATTTCCTCGCCAAAAGGTATACTTCTACAGGCCTCTCTCATCAATATCAGTCGTGGACTACTTTTCAGAACAAAAGACAACTACCTGATCAGTCCATCAACTCGTACATCTCTGAGATGCAAGCTCTTAGAGATCATTTGAGCTTGGGTGCACCTCAAATCTTTGATGACACAACTCAGAAATTTACTGCCTATTTTAGTCAACTGCATCTGATTACTATCCTAATGGGTCTTACTGATCGTTTTGAGAACGTTAGAGCCTCTCTACTACACAGGCATCCCTTACCTACTCTTGAAGAGGCCATCACGGAGCTACTAAGTGAAGAAACTCGTCTTCAACAGCGCTTCCCTCTGCCTTCGGATACTGTGCTCTACACTTCAAACTCAGGAAAGCCAAAAGGTAAGTGGAACAACAATGACCAGTCAAAATCTGCGGGAAAGGGGAACAATAGTGAATGCACGTTCTGTCACTCTACATCTCATCTTCTCCTCAACTGCCCAGTTCGTAAATGTCGTTGGTGTGGGGTCACACATCCACGTCACTATGGGTCTGATTGCCCAAAACATCCAAGGAGCTCTGGTAATCAAAGGCAATAGCTCCGAAATCAATCAGTTGCTGGATCAATCACTCAGGATACTCCTACGCCGTCAGTTCAGGCACGCACAACAACAACTCATCGCCTGATCTTATGGAACTCATGCACCGAAACCAAGAGCTTATGGAGCAACTCATGACAGGTTCTATGGGTATGAATTCTCAGTGCAATACCTCTGCATCAGGTACCCCTTGGCTATTTGACTCTGGATGTTGTAATCACATGACACCTAAGGCTGACGGGTTTGTCTCTAAGCAAACCTCCAAAATGTTCTCATCAGTCTGTACTGCTGATGATACTCGTTTACCTGTATCCTTCAGTGGGACTGTATCTACCTCCAATATACAATTACCTGATGTGCTACATATTCCTAACTTATCTCTGAGCCTGATTTCAGTCACTCAGCTTATGGAAGCCGGTCTAATTGTTCTGTTTCATCCTTCTGGCTGTGTTGTGCAGGATCGAAAGACCAAGCAGATCCTTGGAGTAGGCCGTAAAGTTGGTCGGATGATTGAAGTCGTCTACCTCCGTCTTCCTTTACGTTCATCAAATTTTGTTGCTTCAGTTTCCAGTACTCCTTCTTTTGAACTATGGCATGCGCGCCTAGGCCATTTATCATTAGCTAGAATAAAAGTGTTAGCTAGTTCAGGATTGCTAGGAAACATTTCTTCTGAAAATGTTTCTTGTTTATCTTGTCAACTTGGCAAACATCATGCTTTACCTTTTCAAATTAATGAATTTAAATCTGCTTCTCCTTTTGATCTTATTCATTCTGATGTATGGGACCAGCACCGCACCCATCCATGGGAGGTGCTCGATATTTTGTCATTTTTATCGATGATCACACACGTTTTACATGGATATATCTCATGAAACACCGCTCAGAGCTACCTCAAATATATATTACCTTTGCCCGTATGATTCTAACCCAGTTTTCCAAGCCCATAAAGATTCTTCGAGCAGATAATGCCATGGAATACAAGGAATCTTCTCTTCTCTCTTTTCTTCAATCTCAAGGTACTTGATAACGCTACTTTTTGGCGTTATTTCCGGTTCTCAAACCAATGAGATTGGCTTGTATTCAAGTAAAAAGGCGGGTATTTTACGGTTTATCTAGTGATTTTCACAGGTTATCTAAAAGGCGGCATTCCTCGAGAAAAGAAGCTAAAAAGAGCCCAATACGAGTCAAAACGAAGCCTAACGGGAGCCTAAAAGCCAAGCCCAAGACCCGCGACCGAACCAGGACCCGATCCGCGAACCAGAAAACGACCCACGTAGCCAAAATGACACGCGCGACTTACCACGCGACTTACAAGTCGCGTGGCAAGTGGCGTTACCCACTGTTTCGCGATTTTCAGTATTTTAATTCGGATTTTAGGTCACTTTTCGGTATCCAACTTTCGGCAGACGACCAGGAGCGATTTTGGGGCGATTTCCGGCGACTTTTCGGAGCTTTCGGAGTCACGTTAGAGGGCCGATCACGGAGACAATCATCACGGAACGTAGATACAAGCACGATTGAAGGGAGTTCATCACGTTATTTTTTATGTTTTTAATCTTTCGCGTCACCATGTTTACATACGTAGTTTCATCTTTCTCTCTAGTGTTTGAATCCACCACCGACATGAACTAACCGGTTCGTGTTGGGGGTTGGAATGAATTCGGTTTATAAAGCATGTAACCAGATGATTTGAACTTTTATTGGTTTTTCCTTGATTAATGAAGCATGTGATTTCGCGTTTAATGCCTTTGAAAGTCTAGCTAGCTTTTAATTGATTTATTATTTTCAGTTGAGTTCGAGAGAATTAACTGTTAAATAGAACTAGGAATTGCATGCCTAAGACGATAAATCAGTGATAGAGATATACTGAATAAGTCTTAGTCCCAATTAAACCGTTAGGTTTATATCGAGAGATAAAATCTAGCCAATTTAACATAAATCGAGTACTTAATGTGTTTTGGAATCCATAGGTGAGATCGAGAGATTAAACTTATCCTTTTCAAAATAAAACCCGTTGTGGCTTGAAAGAGAACAACGATGACTTTAAAAGATTTGGGAATCATTAAGGGGATAAACTGGTAATCGTTTGAGTTGTCTGTGTGCATGTGTAGAACCGGAGGATTTCCAACCCTCAACTTTTCTCTCTATCAAAGTTCCTAATTTGTTCTTTGCTTTGTTTGCGTTTAAGTTGTGATTTGCTAGAATTTAGTTTAAAACCCATCTTCCAAATTCGACAGTCCAGTTAATAGAGCCTATAGTAATTGTGGTATTTAGTTCCTAGTTCCCCGTGATTCGATACTCGTACTTTCCAAGTACTATTACTTGACTTCGACCCGTACACTTGCGGTAAGATTCGCGGGGTGTTAAAAACCCCGTGTCAAGTTTTTGGCGCCGTTGCCGGGGAACTAGTTGTAGTTAATAGCACTACCAGCTATACGCGCTATTAGATTGGACATTTTTTTTATTTTTGTATTCTATTTCATCACTTTGAATTTCTGGATTGCTAAGTTCGTGTAATTGCTGTTTCAGGTGCTGCTTGGTTTATGCCAAGGAAAACCCGAGGAAAAGAACTCGAGCCTATCGACCCAGAGATCGAAAGAACCGCTCGTCGTCTACGAAAATAAGCGAAAGCTAAGCGGAATCTGAAATTCGAGATGTCTGACGACGAGAGACCACCTCGCCGCAATAATCCACCACCACCTCCGGAGAGGGTGCCTATGCGGTCATTTGCCAATCCGAACGTGGCAACCGCACGGATAGGCATCCAACCGCCCGCCACTCCAGCAAACTACTTCGAGCTCAAACCGAGTACCATTGTCATGGTACAACAGAATCAATATGGAGGAGCGCCAACTGAAGATCCTCATGCACATCTCCGGGCATTCGAGAGGATCTGTAACACATTCAAGATCAATGGCATGAACGAGGATGCCATCAAGCTGAGGTTATTCGGTTTCTCTCTCAAAGGCCGAGCCGAGACATGGACCGAGAGCATCCAACCAGATTCGATCACTACTTGGGCACAGTTGAAAGCAGCCTTCCTACAGAAGTTTTTCCCACCTAGTCGGACTGCCCAACTAATGGCGGAGATCACCCATTTTGCTCAATGGGATCAAGAAACGCTGTATGAGGCGTGGGAACGTTACAAGGACATGATCAAGAAGTGTCCTCATCATGGGCTACAAGGCTGGGTCATCATCCATACCTTCTTCAGTGGTCTTCACCCGCAATTCAAGAACGACATCACAACTGCGGCGGGTGGAGCATTGATGGATATATCATACGAGGAAGCGTGCGAGCTGATTGAAAACTTGGCCGAGCATAGATTTTCTACACCGAGATCAGCCGTTAGAAGAGTAGCAAGTGTCCAAGAGAGTAACGAGCTAAATGAACTGAAAGCTCAACTGGCTGTCATCACAAATCGGCTGAATGGAGGAAATCTTCAAGAACCTGATCAGGTTCATTTTGTGGCAAACCGAAACCAACCGAGAAACGATCCTTTCTCGAACACGTATAACGAGGGGTGGAAAAAGCACCCAAATCTTTCATGGAGTCAACCCGACCAACAACAGCCAGGTAATTTTTCTAACTCTTCTCAATTTTCTAATTCTAATAATGTGTATCGTCCTCCAGGTTTCTACCAAAGGAATGAAGGACCATCCGGGGAGAAGAAGCCGGGACTCGAGGACATGATGATGAAGTTCATGTCTAAAATGGACAATACAGTCGGGGGATTAGCAACTACAGTCAAGGGATTAGTCAGCACAGTCAACACTGTCAAGGCGGCTACCGAGCAAAACACCGCCGCCATCAAGATCCTCGAGAGGCAAGTAGGGCAGATTTCTGAGACCCTACAAAATCGAGCCCCCGGGAAACTTCTAAGTCAACCCGAAAGACAAAACCGGGAGCATTGCAATGCCATTTTTCTGAGAAGTGGCAAGGAGTTGATTAAAGATCCGGTAAGCAAGTCCTCACCAAAGGAAGCCAAGGAAGAGTTCGAGATGGTAAATCTGGAGGAGTTAGAGGCTGATAAAGAATCTGAGATGAAAGAGAAGCCGGAAGATGAAGAGCCCAAGAAGAGTGAGCCGACCATCCCGAAGCAACCACCGGTCAAGCCAGTGGTACCCAAAGTGCCATATCCAAACAGACTGAAAGCAAACAAGGACGATGTTAATTTTTATAAGTTTATCGATGTATTTAAGAAGTTAACAATTAATATCCCGTTTGCAGATGCGTTGGCACAAATGCCCTCTTACATGAAATTCATGAAAGAGATCCTATCAAAGAAGAGGGCACTCGATCACCAGGCCACCGTTGCACTCACTGAAGAGTGCAGCGCGATTTTCCAGAATAAGATGCCCCAAAAGCTTAAAGATCCAGGGAGTTTCTCGATTCCTATTCAAATTGGCAGTTTCAATTTTAATAAGGTTCTATGTGATTTAGGGGCAAGTATTAATCTGATGCCTCTTTCTGTTTTTAGGAAACTCGGATTGGGTGAAGTGCAGCCAACGTACATGACGTTAAAGCTTGCGGATAGGTCAATCAGATATCCTTACGGAGTGATTGAAGATGTGCTGATTAAAGTTGGGAAGTTTTACTTTCCAGTAGACTTCGTGGTGATCGATATAGACGAAGATGAAGAAGTTCCACTCATATTGGGACGATCATTTTTGGCCACGAGCCGGGCTCTGATTGATATGGAAGAGGGTGAGATCACGTTCCGAGTTGGCGGTGAGAACGAGAGATTCAAGTTGCTAGAAAGGGGAAGTGGTGAAAGAGAAGAAGGAGGAGAGAAATCCGCGAAGAACCGTAAGTGTGGACGGTACAATCCCGCAGACACTAAGCCGAGCTGAAACCACACAGTCGTGCCACGACTTTAAATACGGCGCTGGGTGGGAGGCAACCCACCAAGGTTTGTTTTCCTTTGTTATTCGCTTATTTTGAGTGCGTTTCTTATTCCCGAAAAACCAAAAAAAAAATCGAAAAATGCGAAAAACGAACAGGGACATACGCGACTTGCCACGCGGTTTGCAAACCGCGCAGCAAGACGCGGGGCACTCTGTTGGTTTTCTGAGACAGAGAGTTACGCGGTTTGCCACGCGTCTTGCAAGTCGCGGGCTAAACCACGGGAGTCCCCTGTTGGCTCTCGTTCGTTTTTCGTGCAAATTTTTATTCCTTTCTTGCATTGTGTGTTTCTGTTTTCTTGTTTTTCTTTCGTCGTCTGTTTGTTTCTTTCGAGTGTGCATGCTCTCCCCTCCTTCTCCAAATGCTCAATCTTTCAAGAATCTCCTCTGGCCGGGCAAAACAGGTATGTTCTAATCATTTCTCTGTTAAAAGAGTGGTGCTTGATGGGTTGCTCTATTTAATTGCACGAGATTTCACTTAGGTTTGGGGTGCCTCAATTTTGAACCATCTACACACTCACATTTGACCTTGTGCAAACCTCGGTTTTACCGAGGTTTGGGGTTGGCTTTTATTTGGCAAACCTAGGCCACGACCTTGGTTTGGGGTGCCCACTTTAGAAATTTTGGGTTTTCTTTTGCTTGCTATGTAATGCCTTGCCCGTCCTTTCGATAACTGTGATAACTGCACAATGATTGAGTCGCATCACCTACGACTTTGCTTGCACATTGGGGACAATGTGTGGGTAAGGTTTGGGGTTTCCCAATCGGGCCCAAGTTATGCACGTAGATTTCCTGCACTTCTGAGTGTCTAGATCAAAGTAGCTAAAATTTTTGTTTTGAATGATTGAGACCGACCATTGTGGGAAGAATCTCGTGATAGTGACGTGACCGTTAGGGAAAGACCGGGAAAGGACATGACTAGGGACATTAGTGGAGACCACCCGATAGTGAGTTTTGAGCCTAATAAGACGTTTTTCATTTCGAGGGATTCATACACGTAATTCTTATACACTTTTCGAATTCCTTGTCGTGAATGTAGAATGATCTCGCTACATTATTGCATTGAGTAGCAAAGACGAACATCGGGATATTAGGTAAGGGTATAGTAGACCATACCGTGTGGACCTTAAGAAATGATTCCAGGCATTGTGTGTTTTGTTTTAACCCGTTTCAGCTATCGTTTTCCCTTTTACCCTTAGTGTGTACCCATAGCCCATTTGAAGCCAAACACTCACAGTATCTCTTTCTAAACCCATCATTTACCCTTTAGCCAAAATCCTTAGCCAACCCTTATCCGAAAGTGTGTCAATCGGAAGCAGTAATGAACCACTAGAGATAAAGCAGAAAATAAAGAATTTCGGCCAGTCATGAAAATAAAACGGGTCAATGTAGCCCGAGAAGTAGAAAAGAGGACTAATGAAATCCCAAAAAAAAGAAAAAAAAAAGTATTTAGATAATAGTTAGAGCCGCAAAATAAGAGAGTCAAAGCAACTCCAATAGTGACGAAAAGGGCCAAGTAAGCGAATGTAAAGCAACGAGAGTTCAGGAACTGCCAATGATTGACACACCGAGGATTGTTGATCCTTTTTACCCGTCGTTTCTTAGCCTTAACCTTAGCCCCATTACAACCCGTGTAAAGACCTGGATGATCTTTTGGAAAATGTGATTAGAGTCTATGACCACCTTTACCGAGATTCCCTGTCTTGCTACTTAATTCCTTCGGAGATCAACATTTTGGATAATTGTGCGTCTTTCTTTAGAGTTTTCATGTAATTATTGCATATTATTGTACACAACCTCCATACACATGACAACACGAGCGATAACCTAGGTTCGAGTGCGAAACGAGAGTATTCCGTGAGGTAGGGTCGAGGCGAAATGTTTTCCCTAGTATGTTCAGACTTAGTCTAACCCTGATGTGATCGGAACAGTCACGAGTTCAACTCCCAATGGAAGGTCATAGGTCAAACGAAATGAGAATGAGGCGAGAGTGAGATAGATATTCACGGGTATGGTAAATCACCGATGCATCACTTGGTACCGATTGGGAATTGTGCGGTTATTATATTTTCACTGATATGTGCTTTAACTCTGTTGTATCGCTAATTTGCTTGGGGACAAGCAACGCTCGGTTTAGGGTTGTTGATAACGCCACTTTTTGGCGTTATTTCCGGTTCTCAAACCAATGAGATTGGCTTGTATTCAAGTAAAAAGGCGTGTATTTTACGGTTTATCTAGTGATTTTCACAGGTTATCTAAAAGGCGGCATTCCTCGAGAAAAGAAGCTAAAAAGAGCCCAATACGAGTCAAAACGAAGCCTAACGGGAGCCTAAAAGCCAAGCCCAAGACCCGCGACCGAACCAGGACCCGATCCGCGAACCAGAAAACGACCCACGTAGCCAAAATGACACGCGCGACTTACCACGCGACTTACAAGTCGCGTGGCAAGTGGCGTAACCCACTGTTTCGCGATTTTCAGTATTTTAATTCGGATTTTAGGTCACTTTTCGGTATCCAACTTTCGGCAGACGACCAGGAGCGATTTTGGGGCGATTTCCGGTGACTTTTCGGAGCTTTCGGAGTCACGTTAGAGGGCCGATCACGGAGACAATCATCACGGAACGTAGATACAAGCACGATTGAAGGGAGTTCATCACGTTATTTTTTATGTTTTTAATCTTTCGCGTCACCATGTTTACATACGTAGTTTCATCTTTCTCTTTTGTGTTTGAATCCACCACCGACATGAACTAACCGGTTCGTGTTGGGGGTTGGAATGAATTCGGTTTATAAAGCATGTAACCAGATGATTTGAACTTTTATTGGTTTTTCCTTGATTAATGAAGCATGTGATTTCGCGTTTAATGCCTTTGAAAGTCTAGCTAGCTTTTAATTGATTTATTATTTTCAGTTGAGTTCGAGAGAATTAACTGTTAAATAGAACTAGGAATTGCATGCCTAAGACGATAAATCAGTGATAGAGATATACTGAATAAGTCTTAGTCCCAATTAAACCGTTAGGTTTATATCGAGAGATAAAATCTAGCCAATTTAACATAAATCGAGTACTTAATGTGTTTTGGAATCCATAGGTGAGATCGAGAGATTAAACTTATCCTTTTCAAAATAAAACCCGTTGTGGCTTGAAAGAGAACAACGGTGACTTTAAAAGATTTGGGAATCATTAAGGGGATAAACTGGTAATCGTTTGAGTTGTCTGTGTGCATGTGTAGAACCGGAGGATTTCCAACCCTCAACTTTTCTCTCTATCAAAGTTCCTAATTTGTTCTTTGCTTTGTTTACGTTTAAGTTGTGATTTGCTAGAATTTAGTTTAAAACCCATCTTCCAAATTCGACAGTCCAGTTAATAGAGCCTATAGTAATTGTGGTATTTAGTTCCTAGTTCCCCGTGATTCGATACTCGTACTTTCCAAGTACTATTACTTGACTTCGACCCGTACACTTGCAGTAAGATTCGCGGGGTGTTAAAAACCCCGTGTCAGTACTCTTTCTCAGTACTCCTGTCCTGGAACCTCTCCACAAAATGGTCGTGCAAAACGTAAACATCGTCACATCCTTGATACTGTCCGTACTCTATTAATCTCAGCCAAGTGTCCAGAACGTTTTTGGGGTGAAGATGCCTTCACGACTGTCTACACCATCAACCGACTCCCGAATCCCATCCTCAATCAAAAGTCCCCTTATGAAGTACTCCATGGGGTCTCCCCCGCATATGAACTCCTCAAAGTGTGGGGTTGTGCCTGCTTTGTTCAGCTATAATCTCATGAACACACCAAACTCGAACCACGTTCCCGATTATGCTGCTTTCTTGGCTATGGAATTGAACACAAAGGTTATTGTTGTTGGGATCCAGTCTCTAAGAGACTACGTATATCCCGTCATGTCACATTCTGGGAACATCTTCCCTTCTCAACGGTGTCCAAATTTCAGGAAACACCCACCCCTTCCACTTCTTTCTTCACTGATACATCTATCTCATTGGACTCACTCCAATTAGATCCCATACTCACCCCTTCATCTGGTCTACCTCCCTCCGTTGCCCCTCAATCTGTGCCCTCTTCCGATTCACCCTCATCTGTGTCCGCTGATCATGATCAATCATCTGCACCACCTCCAAGGACTACTTCTGAGTCATCTGCTGAGTCTATGGATCCTAGTCCTTCTCAACCACAGGGTGTACGACGCTCAGACCGGGTAAGACAAGTTCCTTCTCATCTTCATGATTATCATTGTTATGCTACATTGTTGTCCAACCATGAACCCACTTCCTTCAAGGAAGCTTTCTCTAACCCTGTTTGGCGGCAAGCTATGCTGAGGAACTTCAGGCCCTTGACAAAGCCAATACATGGGAGTTTGTACCTCTCCCACGGGGCAAGTCACCTATTGGTTCCAAATGGGTCTTCAAAATCAAAACAAAGTCTGATGGATCCATTGATCGATATAAAGCACGTCTTGTGGCAAAAGGCTTCAATCAAGAATATGGCATTGATTACGAGGAAACGTTTGCTCCTGTGAATCGGGTCACCTCGGTTCGTAGTCTTCTCGCCATAGCTGCCACCAAAAGATGGCCACTTTACCTGATGGATGTCAAGAATGCCTTTCTAAATGGTGACCTCTCAGAAGAAGTCTACACGAGACCCCCTCCAGGCGTGATCTCTCGACAGGGTCATGTATGCCGTCTTCGAAAATCCCTCTATGGGCTCAAACAAGCTCCTCGTGCTTGGTTTGAGAAATTTAGCAATACTGTCATTTCATTGGGGTTTTCTCCGAGTAATTATGATTCTGGCCTGTTTACTCGGACCACTGATGCAGGTACTATCTTACTCCTATTGTATGTTGATGATACGATCATTACCGGCAGTGACTCTACAGGTATCACCCATCTCAAAAAGTCTCTCAACTCATGCTTTGAGATGAAAGATCTTGGTAAGCTACACTACTTCCTTGGTCTTGAAGTTCTGTCAGACTCTTCCGGCATCTATCTCTGTCAAGCCAAGTACATTTCAGATCCGTTGTCCAAAGCTGGGATTACATACAACAAAGTTACATCTACACCCATTGAACAAAATCTGCACCTTGCTCCCAATGCCGGAACCCCTCTGCGGGACCCTACACGGTACCGTAAACTAGTTGGATCTGTGGTCTACCTGACTGTTACTCGACCGGATCTTGCATATGCAGTTCATATAGTCAGCCAGTTCATGTCTGCTCCGTGCTCCGATCACTATGCCGCGGTTCTTTGTATCCTTCGGTACCTCAAAGGGACAATGTTTCATGGGTTTCACTTCTCATCCACATCGTCTTTAAAGCTCCATGCATTCTCATATGCTGACTGGGATGGAGACATAACAGACCGTCGTTCGACCATCGGATAGTGTTTCTTCCTTGGGGACTCTCTTATTTCCTGGCGCAGCAAGAAACAATCTCTGACAGCTCGGTCTAGTACTGAAGCTGAGTATCGAGCCTTAGCTGACACTACGCAAGAACTTGTATGGCTACGCTGGTTACTATCTGATATGGGTGCTCATCAGATCTCTCCAACACCATTGTGGTATGATAACAATAGTGCTATTCAGATTGCTCATAATGATGTGTTTCATGAGCGTACAAAGCACATCGAGATTGACTGTCATTTCACTCGTCAACATGTTCTTCGCAAGACGGTTCAACTTCTCCCGATTTCAACCATTGATCAGACAGCGGACATCTTCACCAAAGCTCATCTTCCGGGGCGTTTTCGGGCTCTTGTTTCCAAACTCAACTTGGCTCATTCTTCCCCCGCTTGAGTTTGAGGGTGGGTGTTAGAGTTAGGGGTGAACTTGGTACGGTACCATGTTTTTTTTCCATATACCATGTACCAACCAATTATAATTGGTACACAAAATCTTGTACCATATACCAACCAATTATACTTGGTACCAACTAGATTGGTACCAACTTTTTTCGGTTGGTACATGTTGGTACGGTTTTGTACCAACATCTCAAAAATTGAATTATGAATCAATTAGATTGACATTTTTACCAACTAGATCTAGATGCACTAAACATGTCGAGCATTAATAATTGTTGATATGCGTTGTACCATTCAAATAATCTTCATATAACACAAATATTCACTAATAGTTTAATACAAACGACAATTAAGGAGTGATAATGGACCATGAAGAGTGGAGATGTAGGCGAGTTATCAAAGTTATTAAGGATAAGCGAATGAATTCAATCAAGTTCTATATATCAATTTGTATTACAATATAACAAAACGTAAAACAAGATAATTTAAAATTTTATAAATCAAAATATGTTGTATTATTGTTAAACTTTAATTAATAAATATTTAGAAAAATAAGTCGGTACGGTACGGTATTACCGTGGTACACGATTTCTAATACCACGTACCAACCAAGTTTAAATAGTTGGTACGGTATACCAACCAATTAGGTCGGTACCAACTAAATTGGTACCAATTAAATTGGTACGGTTGGTATGGAAATTGGTTGGTTTGTCTCGGTACAAAATTGACACCCCTAGTTAGAGTTATTATCGTACATATGTAAAGTACAAGGGTCGTTCTGTAATTACATGTAACTTATCTAGTATATATAGGTCTCTTATGTTTCATAATTAGGTTAATCTCTTTTGTAATCTTTCTCTCATATATGAAAAGGGCTGCCGATTCCAGCCTCTCGACTCGTTCATCTACTTATCGATTGATCAAGTCACCAATTCTAACATACACATCTAGTGTGAGCTCTTTGCAACCTTAGAGCATCTCCAACAGCTTCTTCAAAATAGAGAAAATGAGGATTTTGAGCTAATATTTTGCTCTAGCAGCTTCTTCAAAACTATCTCAAAACTGGAGAAAATAGGAGAGAGAAAAGTTTCTTTTTCCAAATATGGAGATCAGCCAAAAATGATTACCAAGTGAAAGGACCAATAAGATACTTTAAAAATAAATATGTAGAGAAAAAAACAATATTTTAATAGATGAATGAAATATTTTAATATTTTAATTAATGTTGGATTCTCCAAAATTGGGGATCTGTTGGAGATAAATGTATAGAAGAGTTGATAACAAAGTGGCGAACAGGTGCGTAACGTGTCGGAATCTGCCGAACAGTTCGGGTCAAATCCTCTAGAAAGCTAAAAAGCGTTGTTTGATGTAATCCCCGGGAATGGGATGAGGAGCAAATCTCCCCTCCCTTTTACTAAACGATGGGGATCCCCTAGTAACTTACTGGACAAATTCGTGACGATAATTTTTTTTTTTAGATTTTGACTTTTGGTTCACTGTTTTGGAGAAATTCTGAAGAATCTGTTGGAGATGCTCTTAGTCATAAAAGAATCTGTCAAGAAAGTTTGGTTTATTTAATTGGAAGAATGTGTCCATCTTTGAGTTTGTCGGTAGCAATTCACAATCATCTCTTTAGGAGGAAAACAATAAAAGGTTTATTTCTTCTCGTAACCGTATCCGGTAAACTACTTACAACTCTCACCTACTTTTTAATGGACGAGAATGAAAATAAGGTCATACTAAGCTAAAGATTCCTTCCCTATATATATGAGGTGGGATAAATTTTGGGTGTTCAAGACAAATCGGGACACATACGGGGACCGGGACAAACGTATAATGGTTCTTGGTGTTACAGGTACTATCATTTAATTCATTGTTTGACAACCACTTTTATGTTTACATACGATGTTGGGAAGTTAACAAGAACAAGTAATGCACATCCAGTTTATGATTACTGATGTTCCAACCGAGAATTTGTTTGGGTTATTGTTACTATAAGCAAAAAAAAAGAAGATCATCTGAAGATGGTTTGTTGCTTGGACTGCGCTTCAATTGCATATTATCAAGAGTGGGATGCTGTGTTCTCGAAATTTTATGTTGTTGGTTTATTCAAGTGTCTCTATAAATTATAAAGACAATTTTTGTAGTTTTTTATGGTTAGAATTTGTGCAAGAGGATACAAATTGATAAAAATTTTACTTGGATATGGTGATAAAGCTTTTTATGAGGTATAGCCGATGCAATTTTTGATTCGACAATTAGGAGTTATACATAGTTAGTCCATCTAAATTCACTAACGTTTCCTTTTATTAGTAATAAAGTTTTCCTAGCATTATGTCTTCTTTATAATGAAAAAATTACACGTAGTTCATTGGCACTATTAAATATTAAAATCTTATTTTTTTTTTATTTTTTTGAACGTATCTACAAAACATTTAGGTTTAAAAGTATCACCAATTACGAAATTTTCAAAATAGATAGGGGCGCAACTGAAGCTCAACTAACGATGTTATAGTGGCTGTTCGCTCCTCTTTCTCTTCCTCTTTTTTTGGGCCTCACGAGGTACGAGTTCAACCAATGCCGTCTTGTCTATCTTGGCTAAAACTAGAAAAGAGGAAAACCAATGTATAAGTTTTCCACAATTAATGTTTATGACTAATTATCTAAAAAAGATGCTTAACTTAAGAACGATCCATATTAAAGGGTTCTCTAAGACAAGTGCAATATTATAATAATGGATATTGTGATGAGAATTAATTATTTGTATCTTTAGGTTCAACACAAAGTATTTATAAGATCTAAAAGTTTGTGAAAGTTACAAAAAGTTATCTGACTTATGAAAATTAATATATATTAAGTATTTTAAGACATTAGGGTTGGGTTCGTTGATAGGGTCATTCCGGGAGGAGGAAGGGTCGGTCGTACGTCCAAGGTCCAAAGAAATTTGAGGCCCAAATTTTTTAAGAAAATATTATATAATAATAGTTAAAACAAATTGTAAATAAAAGATGGAAAAAATTAGCATATAATGGGATCCATTTTTTTTTGCATATATTAAAGGTCCAAACAAGTATTAATTAAATACATTGGAGTTTGAACAATAAAATTTGTCAAAAATTAATTGATCTTTCATTTTAAAATGATGATGAAAACCATTAATATCAAGTAACATGTGGAAACTCAACTAATTTATATTGATTTACTTAAGGTGTTACTTAAAATGGTCAACATAGTGACCTCATATGATTGCAAACTATATATATTAAAGGTATATCATAAGATATCTTTGATGGTGGAACAGATTGACGATGCTATGTAAAAATGATATGATATATAATATTAATTTATAAATAATTATTGATTGATCTTGCGTTAGGAATACCGGGAAAACGATTTTATATAAATTAGTATTTCTCTAATTCAATGTTATTTTTGATGATATAAACAATATTGAAAATAATTTTGTAGTTATCGAGAGACCCATTTTTACATTTCGCCCAAGGCTTATAAAATGTCAGGAACAAGCTTGTTCGTTGAAAAGGGAAGTTATGGTGAAGATAGTAAGAAAGATCTCCACCTTTGGATTAACTCTAACGGAAAATCAACACTAAAAGATGTGTCAGATCAATTCTCATGAAAAGTACAATTCATAGAACGAGATGAAGTTAAAAATGATAAAGGATTCACATCCCTTCTTACACTTTTCACTTTTAACCTTTTTTATCACGATCGTTCATCTAACACCAATCAATATATATATATATATATAAAGGAAAATGTAGGAGAGTGAGTTAAGGAGAGACCTCCATGACATTTTATCTTTTTTGTTATAATTTTGATTTATTTTTAATTGATTACAACACATTAAATGCTTAAACTTTTCATTTTCTTTTTTTAATTTAAATTAAAAACCATTAACCAATATATATTTATTATTATATAAAATATTATTTACCTTGCATTTTTTATTATACAATGAATCCAACATTTTTTATTTAAATTTAGAAACTTATTATTATTTTTATTTAATCAATAAGGTATATATACTTTTATTAAATGAACTTATTTTTATTTAACTTTTTATATTTCTTTGTAAGCTAACAATGCTTATAAATCAAAGTTTTTATTTAAATGTATAAACTTATTATTATTTTTATTTAATTAATATGATACAAATTTTTTAGTAAGCTAACATGTTTATATCATCATATATCTTTATATATATAAAAGTAAGAACCAAAGCAATGAGGTGGCACATTTGAGGAGTAGGAAGTGAGGCTACAAATTCTCATAGCTTTTTGATTTTTTTAGAAGTATAATATATTATTTGACTTTTTTACCCTTATATGAAAAATGTGTGTTTCATTATTTGTCGGTTTTTCTGTAACTTTACCAACCGGGTTTAACCTCCAACTCTTCATTTGCTCCTTCCTTTATTTCTTTTTATTTTCCATACCAATTTTAACCTCCAACTCTTCGTTTGCTCATTTCTTTACTTCTTTTTATTTCTCTATTAAAGTCTTAAATTCTGAATAAAAGAAATAGAGAGTTGAGGCACACATGAAAGAAAAATTAGTTGATCAAAGAATTCTCAATTGGAAAGAACAAAACCTTCGATCGCAAACATCCCAAAAAGGTGCGTAAGCATTATCTTCTTCAAGGAATATGATTCGTTATCAACGGACATGACAATAAATTTGTTATTGAAATTGCAATTTTTGGCGTCTTTGATACGAACCCATGGTTGTTTATTACCTATGTTATGGCAAATGGAGGTATGCATCATTATATGTTGATTTTGTACCTATAATCCAAATCATAAAATTATATCATTTGGGAATGTTGATCCAAACCCTCAGTGATTTGATAATGACCCTCTCTTAATACTTAGTGAAAATTGTAAGTAAACAATATGTATCAGAGTTTCACTATCGCTGATAAGTACTAAGATCTTCCAGTACCGCTGATAGGAACTCTCGCTCTTTAGATTAAACATTCAGCGAACACTGTTCACCATTAATGTTCTGAGTCTGTTCAGTCATTATGGTGATCGCTGATAAGTTAGTTGTTTACTTATGATCCCTGAAGACAAGTTTCACGTCAACAAAGGTTCTACGCTGAAGTCGAAGATCAAGCTCAAGAACCAGCGACAAGTCTCCTAATGAACTGATGCGGATCAGCGAAGACTCAGATTTGTCCACTCAACGTGAAGTATCAAGTACAAGACTTCAGCTATCGCTGAACTTTATCATTCGCTGAATAGAAAATGATAATCGCTGAATCAACGAAAGCTGATCATGAAGTCCTCCGTACAAAGTACTTTTGTCTTAACCACCCTTGCACGACTCCGTACGAAATGTCAGAAAAGAACCTCCGAATATCTGAAATCGTACAACCACTCTGATACTACACTGTTCATCCTTATGGCTACTAAGGTTGTCATCAAAAGTCAATGACATGCAACCAACCAGCTGATGACACGTGTAAAGTATATACTGATTTGCATTTAATGCATGCAGTATATAAAGAGACGAACTCACTTCATTTGAAGTAACTTGCTAAGTCTGGACAAGTTCAAATCTCTTGTCTCAAGATAGGTTATTATTAGTAATTTCCTTATCTTTCTTAGTGCAAGAAACCTTAGTGTTCCAACTTGTTTAGATTTAGGTTTATCCTTAATCTTGTTTCCGCAACAAGCTGTAAATTGTTAATGATTTATCAATAAACAATTTAGAAAAGTAAAATCTGTGTGTTTGTATTCAACCCCCCCTTCTACAAACTTGTATAGGCCTTCGGGACCAACAGGGAAAAGTAAATGAGTTCTTACAAGATGAAGAGTTTTCTTATGCGAAGATGTTTGGTATATTTGCTCTACGTTTTGGCATGGCGGTAAGCAACCGTCTTTCTCTATCTTTGTCTCTACGGATTCAAATTAAGGTTATTTAACTATTGGATGAATTATTTGTTACAAGTATGAACGGAGAGTTAGGAGAGATAAACACATGAAACGATTTACCATGTTTCTTTGTGGTACTTGTATGAGGTAATTAAACAATCTTAGACCCACAAACAAAACATCTTCTGTATTTGACTCCAAATCTTTACATTGTGCTAGATTTTGACTACTTCAAACTGCATAATTTGATCGAATGATGGATGTTTTCAGCTCAGTTTGATTTAATAACTATGAAGAGGATTCTGGAAAGGTTTTTATGTTTGTGTAATTATATCTTTACGAATATGAGAGTATGAAGGTTGCTTGTTGTTCTTCATTGACGAATGTTATTGAATATTGCATCAATAAACCAATTATTGAAGAATATAAATTTCGGCTGCAAAAGTTAATTGCTCGATAAAAAAAGAAAAGAAAAAAAAACAAGACGAAGACAATTGCATACAACTTTTAAGGGGGTTGTTTGATTACTACATTATCTACCATCACTCCATTACAAAATTCATTGCTCTCCAAACAACAAACACAAAACATCACTTAATTATGAATTTGACATAAGCATCAACTAAATTTCAATATTAAGTGTTCTTACTTCATTAAAGCAACTATTAAAACAACCATCAACTAAATTTCACATTTCGTTAACTATGAAGTCAATTATAAACATAACAAATAAATAATTTGCTTAGTTATTATATAAACATTCATACATGACAAAACCCTAAACACAACGAGTCTCGATATATACTTATAAATATTATTGCATATAAACTTGCACGTTGTATATTTCACAAAAAGCACATTTATTTGTTGGTCACCATTGTCAATATAGGCGCATTTGCAACTAAATGTGAATATAGATGCAAATCACAAAGCCTAAAATGGCTTTGGCGTAAAAAAGAGTTAAATTCAGACAAGTTCATTTTTTAACGTTGTATTTCATGATGTGTCAAGTAACAAACGTTTAATATTAACGGACTTATATATTTTAAAACAATTAAAAAAATTCATCACCGCACAACGTACGGTGCCTCACACTAGTATTAGAATAATTAAATTAGTGTTAGTAGGTATTGCATAATTGATTTCTCTCTACATGTCTTGATTGCTTTTAAAACAACTTTCCATATGTCAAACTCACAATATAATAAATATACAATTAGTGAGTTGTGCGGTGCCTCACACTAGTATTAGAATAATTAAATTAGTGTTAGTAGGTATTGCATAATTGATTTCTCTCTACATGTCTTGATTGCTTTTAAAACAACTTTCCATATGTCAAACTCACAATATAATAAATATACAATTAGTGAGTTGTTTATTACACTTATTATTACATGGTTTGACAAACAAATACGTGTAGTAAAAATATCGTACAAAGTTTCAGATCCTGATAATGGAGTTTGCTAGGTTCAAAGATTATATGTGTAGGTTGTGGGATCCAATCATGCTTAATAATATTTATGAATTTGTGCCTAACTACTCTTTATAAGTTTAAATTTAACAACAACATTATGATAATTTACATCTTAAATACATGCATGCAAATAAAATATGCAAACAAAAGGAGAAAACTTATCGAGTTTCAAGTGCGTGACAAGGTGATGCTGAAAGTCTCTCCTTGGAAGGGAGTAGTGCGCTTCGGGAAGAAAGGAAAGTTGAGGTCGAGATATGTGGGGCCTTTCGTCATTATTGAATGGGTCGGTCCAGTAGCCTACAAGTTGGACTTGCCGGAAGAATTAAAGGGAGTTCATCCGACGTTTCATGTTTCGAACCTAAAGAAGTGTTTGACCGAGACAGATGTGGCTGTTCCATTGGAGGATATCAATGTCGATGAGAGGCTGGCGTACGTAGAGGAACCGGTAGAGATTGTGGACAGCAAGATTCGAAAGTTAAGGAACAAGGAGATTAGATTGGTAAAGGTCCAGTGACAGTTTCATAAGGGTCAAGAGGCAACTTGGGAGGTAGAGGCGGACATGAGGGCCAAGCACCCTCACCTCTTCGACCAAGGAATTCCGGGGACAAAATTATTTTGAGGGGGGAGTGTTGTAATATCCGGGGTTCTAATGGGAAGACTTGGGGAAATTAGTGAGAAAATGTAAAGAGGCTAAAACTTTGGGGGCTGATGTGTAAATTGGGAGAAGGTATAAAAACCTTGTTTTGGGCACAAAACCCTAGAATTCACATTTCTCACTTGGTGCGGCTAGAGCAGGGAAGGAGGAGAAACTTGCATTGACGATTTCTGAGAAGAAGAGACTCCTCACTAACCAATTTCAGGTAATCTCTAATGCTTCCATATTATTAGTCTGATTATTAGTAGAGCTTTTACTTTTGGGCAGTAGTTAGATATTTGGGAATGGTAGCTCTTGAATGAAAGAAAACAAACCAATGATTTGGGGTTTGAGATTAAGGAGTTTGTTCTTTTTGAAATTAATATTGTCTGTTGGTGTGTTTTTGTTGATCCAAACCCTCAGTGATTTGATAATGACTCTTTAAAGAACACTTAGTGAAAATTGTAAGTAGAAAATATGTATTAGAGTTTCACTATCGCTGATAAGTACTATGTCTCTACAGTACCGCTGATAGGAAACTTATGTTCATTAAATTATGTTCAGCGAAACTGTTCATCAATAAATCTCTGAGCCTGTTCAGTCTTGTTGATGATCGATGATAGCTTTAGTTGTTTACTTATGACCCCTGAAGACAAGTTTCACGTCAACAAAGGTTCTACGCTGAAGTCGAAGATCAAGCCAAAGAACCAGCGACAAGTCTACTAATGAACTGATGTGGATATCAGCGAAGCCAAGATTTGTCCACTCAACGTGAAGTTTCAAGTAGAAGACTTCAGCGATCGCTGA
The DNA here is from genome assembly GCA_033807775.1 of Saussurea involucrata. Lineage (NCBI taxonomy): Eukaryota > Viridiplantae > Streptophyta > Magnoliopsida > Asterales > Asteraceae > Saussurea > Saussurea involucrata. The sequence continues at coordinate 218,551,580 of CM066321.1, read as the reverse complement.
GCTTTGTCACTCGCTGATAAAGTACTGTTCAGTAATCGCTGATCATGAAGTTTCCTCTACAAGTTACTTTTGTATTATCCCCTTGCACGTCTCAGTACGATCTGTCAGAACGGACATCCCTTCTGTCCAGAATCGTACAAACAACTCTGATTCTACACTGTTCATCATGCGGCTACTAGGTTGTCTACCAAGGTCAAAACATGCAACCAATCAGCTGCTGCCACGTGTAAAGTTGTACTGCTATGCATTAAATGCATGCAGTATATAAGAAGAACCCTACTTCAGCAATGAAGTGCTCGGCCATCTTCTTCTTCTCTCTACTATCTTTGTGTTAGGATATTATTCCTAATTTCCTTATCTCCTTTCTAGCTTAATTCTAGTGCAAGAAAATTAGTGTTCTCATAACTTGTTTAGATTAGGCTTAGTCCTTAATCTTGTTCCGCAACAAGTTGTAAATTGTTTGATTATATCAATAAACAATTTAGAAAGTAAAAATCGTGTGTTTGTATTCAACACCCCTTCTACAAACTTGTATAACCCTCCGGGACCAACAAGTGGTATCAGAGCAGATTGTTTAATCTCATTAACTAGGGTGAAGATTAATGCCCCAAAGGCAAAGAAGACCACTAAGGTTAAGAAATTAACCAAAGTGAAGACAAGTTCTGAAGCTGAATCTTCAAATGATGCGAAGACTTCTGAACCTTCCACTTCCTCTACCACCACTGACAAGTGTGGACCCATAGTAAAATGGGTGCCCAAGTCAAACTAATCTTCCTTTGTTTGCAGGTTCGGAAGGGTATCTGGTATCTTGATAGCGGATGCTCTAGACACATGACTGGAAAGAAAAACCTGCTCACTGAATACAAGGAAGAGAAGGGTCCCTCAGAGACCTTCGGTGGAAATGGAAAAGGCTATACCCGAGGTTTTGGTGTACTTTCAAATGGTACAACAACCTTTGGAAGAGTTGCATATGTTGAAGGACTGAAGCACAATCTTCTAAGAATTAGTCAGTTGTGTGACAAGGATAACAAAGTGATTTTCACTAAGGAATCCTGCTTTATCACTGACAAAAAGGAGAAGATAGATTTCAGCGGTTATCGTATGGAAAATGTTTACGTAATAAACATGGACTTTACAACCACTGAGAACTCCAGTTTCTTCTCAAAAGCCTCATCTGATGCCAACTGGCTATGGCATAAGAGGCTCTCCCATCTCAACTTCAAGACACTGAATACTCTTTCTTCTAAAGAGTTGGTCACTGGTATACCTCAACAATCATACGCTAAGGAGTCCTTATGTTCAGCGTGTGAGAAAGGGAAACAGACCAAAGCAAGCTTCAAATCTAAGCAAGTTTCCTCAGTGTCATATCCTCTACAACTTCTCCATATGGATTTGTTTGACCCTGTTAACAAACAATCCATCGCTGGAAAGAAATATACTTTGGTCATAGTCGATGAATTCTCTCGCTATACCTAGGTAATGTTTCTCCGTTCTAAGAGTGACACCCCTGAAGAACTCATCACTTTTGTCAGGAAAATGGAAGTCCTGAACAACATGACCATTCGCTCAATAAGGAGTGATCATGGGACTGAATTCAAAAACAGTTCTCTTGATTCCTTCTTTGAAAGTAAGGGTATTTCTCACAACTTTTCATCAGTGAGAACACCACAACAAAATGGAGTCGCTGATAGAAGAAATAGAACTATCATCGAAGCTGCACGTTCAATGCTCAACGATTCTCACCTGCCTACTCAGTTTTGGGCAGAAGCTGTCAACACTGCTTGTTTTACTCAAAACAGGTCGCTGATTGTCAAAAGATTCAAGAAGACAACCTATGAACTCTTCCATGGGAGAAAGCCTTCAATTAGCTTTCTTCACATCTTTGGATGTCAGTGTTTCATACTGAACAACAGAGATGCCCTTGGAAAGTTTGATCCTAAGGCTGATGATGGAATCTTTCTTGGATATTCTTCAATCTCCAAAGCCTTCAGAGTCTTCAATCGAAGAAGACAAACTGTTGAAGAAACAATCCACGTCACCTTTGACGAATCCCGTTCAGCGAATTCTAGACCTTCTACCGATACCGAAGAACTGAATCAATGGATGTTTTCTCATCTTGGTGATTCAGAAGATACTCTTCCATATCATACTCATCCCGCTGAAGATGATGATCCTACTATCATCCCAAGCATGCAGAATAGTGAAGCTGAAACATCATGGGTCTCAGCTGTTCCTCTTAACACTATGCTTGCCTCTGAACCTTCTGTCTCAGACATACCATCTACTTCTCAACAATCAGTTAATGAAATGACATCTGAACCTATTCCTCTCTTGGCTGATATACCAGAAATTGCTGAAGCCTCATCTTCAGCTCCTCCAGAAGTTCAGGTTGAGTCAGCAACTTATGCTCCGGCTCAACGATGGACTATCAATCACCCTATTGAACAAATTCTTGGTGATCCAAACGCTGGTGGTAACAGACTCGACGAAGTGCAGGTAATATTTGTTTATTTGTTAACTTTATCTATCTGATTGAACCAAAGAAAACAGATGATGCCCTCGAAGATCCAAACTGGGTCAACGCTATGCAAGAAGAGCCGGCTGAATTCGAAAGAAACAAAGTTTGGAAGCTTGTCCCTAGACCATCCGACAAGTCTGTGATAGGCACTAAATGGGTCTATCGAAACAAGTTGGATGAACATGGAACTGTAACCCGCAACAAGGCTCGACTTGTTGCTCGGGGATACAGACAAGAGGAAGGTATATATTATGACGAAACCTTTGCTCCAGTGGCAAGACTAAAAGCCATTCGTCTATTCTTAGCCTACGTTGTACACAAAGACTTCAAAGTGTATCAAATGGATGTTAAGTCAGCGTTCCTCAATGGAAAGCTGAATGAAGAAGTCTACGTGGAACAACCTCCAGGATTCTCAGATCCCAAGCATCCAGGATATGTTTATAAACTTGATAAGGCACTCTATGGCTTAAAGCAAGCTCCTCGTGCATGAATGAAAAAAAACTTTCATTCATCAGGAAAAGTATGTTAAAGATATGCTGAAGAAATTTGATTTAACTCAGAGTTCAGCTATGAAAACCCCTATGGCACCACCGCTGACACTGAACAAGGATCCTTCTGGAAAGCCTGTTAATGTCACGATGTACCGTGGGATGATCGGCTCTCTCCTGTATCTTACAGCTAGCCGACATGATATTATGTACGCAATGTGTTTGTGTGCACGATATCAAGCTGAACCTAAGGAATCTCATTTGATCGCTGTAAAGCGAATCTTTCGTTACCTTAAGGGTACTCCTAACCTAGGTCTTTGGTATCCCAAAGACTCAGGGTTTGATCTAATCGCTTATTCAGTTAGTGATTTTGCAGGTTGCAAATTGGATAGGAAAAGCACCACATGAGGCTGTCAGCTCCTGGGTGGAAAGCTGGTGAGTTGGACAAGTAAAAAGCAAAACTCAGTGTCCACCTCAACCGCTGAAGCTGAATACGTAGCTGCTGGAAGCTGTTGTTCTCAGGTCTTGTGGATGATAAATCAACTACTAGACTATGACCTTCAGCTCTCGAAGATTCCAATCTATTGCGACAGCACAAGTGCCATCGCTATAGCCAATAATCCAGTGCTACACTCAACGACCAAACACATCGAAATCAGGTATCATTTTATCAGAGATCATGTGATGAATGGTGATATAGAACTTCATTTTATCCCAACTGATTTTCAGTTAGATGATATTTTCACCAAACCTCTTGATGAGACAAGATTTAACTTTCTCATCAGCGAGCTTGGAATGCTGAACTTAGAAGAGTAAAATCTTCAGCGGTTCACATTTGATCAGTGATAACAATGAACTTGTATAATCCATTAATCATCTACTCTCTGAACAAAATTGATTCGCTGATATCAAGGTATGTTCTCTCTTACTCACTAACGTTCGCCTAGAACTGAAAGATTTCAAAACAAATTGCATCGCTGAATATCTCTTCCTTTCAGTGATATTTTGAAATTTCTAAAAACCTAACACTGATATTTCTATTCAGTGCTTCATGTTTTCAAAATGTCCCTGAGTTTTCAAAATCCTCAGAGACATCCTAAAATATGAAAGGACGTTTGTGACGTCATCACAACGGATAAGTCATGGCACGTTTTCGAAAGTTAAGGAACAAGGAGATCAGATTGGTAAAGGTCCAGTGACAATTTCATAAGGGTCAAGAGGCAACTTGGGAGGTAGAGGCGGACATGAGGGCCAAGCACCCTCACCTCTTCGACCAAGGAATTCCGGGGACAAAATTCTTTTGAGGGGGGAGTGTTGTAATATCCGGGGTTCTAATGGGAAGACTTGGGGAAATTAGTGAGAAAATGTAAAGAGGCTAAAACTTTGGGGGCTGATGTGTAAATTGGGAGAAGGTATAAAACCTTGTTTTGGGCACAAAACCCTAGAATTCACATTTCTCACTTGGTGCGGCTAGAGCAGGGAAGGAGGAGAAACTTGCATTGACGATTTCCGAGAAGAAGAGACTCCTCACTAACCAATTTCAGGTAATCTCTAATGCTTCCATATTATTAGTCTGATTATTAGTAGAGCTTTTACTTTTGGGCAGTAGTTAGATATTTGGGAATGGTAGCTCTTGAATGAAAGAAAACAAACCAATGATTTGGGGTTTGAGATTAAGGAGTTTGTTCTTTTTGAAATTAATATTGTCTGTTGGTGTGTTTTTGTTGATCCAAACCCTCAGTGATTTGATAATGACTCTTTAAAGAACACTTAGTGAAAATTGTAAGTAGAAAATATGTATTAGAGTTTCACTATCGCTGATAAGTACTATGTCTCTACAGTATCGCTGATAGGAAACTTATGTTCATTAAATTATGTTCAGCGAAACTGTTCATCAATAAAGCTCTGAGCCTGTTCAGTCTTGTTGATGATCGCTGATAGCTTTAGTTGTTTACTTATGACCCCTGAAGACAAGTTTCACGTCAACAAAGGTTCTACGCTGAAGTCGAAGATCAAGCCAAAGAACCAACGACAAGTCTACTAATGAACTGATGTGGATATCAGCGAAGCCAAGATTTGTCCACTCAACGTGAAGTTTCAAGTAGAAGACTTCAGCGATCGCTGAGCTTTGTCACTCGCTGATAAAGTACTGTTCAGTAATCGCTGATCATGAAGTTTCCTCTACAAGTTACTTTTGTCTTATCCCCTTGCACGTCTCAGTACGATCTGTCAGAACGGACATCCCTTCTGTCCAGAATCGTACAAACAACTCTGATTCTACACTGTTCATCATGCGGCTACTAGGTTGTCTACCAAGGTCAAAAAATGCAACCAATCAGCTGCTGCCACGTGTAAAGTTGTACTGCTATGCATTAAATGCATGCAGTATATAAGAAGAACCCTACTTCAGAAATGAAGTGCTCGGCCATCTTCTTCTTCTCTCTACTATCTTTGTGTTAGGATATTATTCGTAATTTCCTTATCTCCTTTCTAGCTTAATTCTAGTGCAAGAAAATTAGTGTTCTCATAACTTGTTTAGATTAGGCTTAGTCCTTAATCTTGTTCCGCAACAAGTTGTAAATTGTTTGATTATATCAATAAACAATTTAGAAAGTAAAAATCGTGTGTTTGTATTCAACCCCCCTTCTACAAACTTGTATAACCCTCCGGGACCAACAAGTGGTATCAGAGCAGATTGTTTAATCTCATAAACAAGATCTTGCTTATACTAATCTTTTCTCTTTCTTGCTATTTCTCATAATGGCTACCAACACAAACACAAACTATATTGACAATGGTTCTCTTGCAAAACCCCCTAGATTTTCCAGAGATAACTTTAATCTGTGGAAAAATAGGATGATACTCTTCTTAGAAGGTGTAGACCCTACTATGCCTTATTACATCGAAAATGACCCATATATTCCTGTTAGAATTGATCCTGAAGTTCCAGGCACTGCTACTAGAGCTGCCATTCCTGAAAGATTGGTTCCCAAGGAAATTCATATGTGGACTGATGAAGATAAGAAGAAAGTGGCTATCGACACTAAAGCCAAATATATCCTCTCTATGGCTCTTCCTGACGAAGTCTACCATTCCGTCATGAATCTGAAAACCTCCAAATCCATGTAGGACACAATCTGTGTTCAATATGAAGGTACGTTTGAAGTCCAGGACTCAAGAAAGATCAACCTGGTAAGACAGTACGAAAGCTTCATTTGTGGTAAGAATGAATCTCTCTCTGAAGTACATCAGCGGTTTAACTGTTTAATTATAGATCTGAAAACCGTTGGTAAGGAATATTCTAACTTTGAAATTCTGACAAAGTTCCTAGAATGTTTACCTGAAAGCTGGGACAGTTATTCAATGTGTCTCAAGCTATCAAAGGATCTAAAATCTATGACTCTTTCTACCTTATATGGCACTATGCTCAATCATGAGCAGTCGTGTCATCTTAAGAAGAATCTTGTAAAAGATTCCAAAAACACACCTGTTGCTTTAATCTCAGAGTCACCTTCCACTCAGCGATCTACTATCACTATCACTGAGTTGGAAACTAACTCTGAATGCTCATCAGATGCTGACTCTTCAGATCTTGATGAATCTATGGCTCTCCTATCTAATAAGTTCAGGAGATTCGCCAAAAAGAAAAATTTCAGAAAGAACAAGCCCCTCGCACTTACTGACAAGCCAAGATCCACAACCCCTGTTGATAAGGCTACTGCTACTTGCTATAACTGTGAAAAGATAGGACATTTTGCTAGCGAGTGCAGGTCAAAGAAAGTATATAAACCCTCAGCTTTCTCCAAGAAATCCTCTAACCCTAGGACTAGAGATGACAAATATCAAAAGCTGAAAGATAAGTATGCAAAGCTGAAAAGCTTTAAGAAGAAAGGCAAAGGCCTGATGGCTGACTATGATTAGGCTGCCTCTGACGAAGAAGAATCATCTGACTCTGAAGATGATGATGAGGCCAATCTCTGTCTCATGGCCAAAATCGAAGATGAGGAAGAAAATTCTGACATTTCCTCTACTTCAGCCTCTGCTACCAAGGTATCACCTTCTTTCTTTACACATATTTCAGATATTGATGAAGCTGATAGTCTTCGAAAAATCGATCTCCTGACTATGAGTTTATATGATACCATGAATGGCAAAACTGTTGTTGAAAATCAAAACCTTGATCTCGCTGAACACTTAAAAACTGTCACTTTCAAATAGAAAAGCTTTCTAAAATTGAAGAAGATTTAAAATATCAGGTTCATATAAATCAACTAGTTAAAATCGAGCGCGAAGAAGCTATCGTTGCATTGAAAGCTGAAAAAACTAATGTTGAAGGATGGTGTAAATCCTCAACAACGATCACTGAGATAATTAAGTCTCAGATTCCCCTGAGTGACAAACGTGGTCTTGGTTACAAAGCTGACGCTGAAGAACCAACCACTGATCATTCCATGCTTAAGTTTGGAATGTTTGTGTCCTCAATCCCTGACACTTCATCTTCTCTGTTCCTCTTCAAAAACCCCCATCCCTGAGGAAAAACCTACCTTAACTTCTAAAGGTAAAGGTAAAGAAAACGTTTTCAACCAAAAACCTCAGAATGGTACCTTTGTACCTAAGCTGAATGCTTCCAAAGCTTCAGTGACTTATCCCTCTACTTCTAAGAACAAGATTCCTGGATTCATTTAGCGATCTCCTCCTAGAATCAGAGTGGATATTATTGGTAAGAAATCCGAAGAACTGATTGTTCCTCCCATTTCCAATGCCAAAGGTATACTTGGTGCTGCCCTGCTCATTTAAAATTAACGGTTAAGCATGCAAATGGTCCTAAAGCTACTTTTAGTTATAGGAAATGTTATCACTGTGGAATTACAAATCATATTGCTAGTAAGTGCCCCACAGCCACCAAAGCTGAAAAATTAACTAGGGTGAAGATTAATGCCCCAAAGGCAAAGAAGACCACTAAGGTTAAGAAATTAACCAAAGTGAAGACAAGTTCTGAAGCTGAATCTTCAAATGCTGCGAAGACTTCTGAACCTTCCACTTCCTCTACCACCACTGACAAGTGTGGACCCATAGTAAAATGGGTGCCCAAGTCAAACTAATCTTCCTTTGTTTGCAGGTTCGGAAGGGTATCTGGTATCTTGATAGCGGATGCTCTAGACATATGACTGGAAAGAAAAACCTGCTCACTGAATACAAGGAAGAGAAGGGTCCCTCAGTGACCTTCGGTGGAAATGGAAAAGGCTATACCCGAGGTTTTGGTGTACTTTCAAATGGTACAACAACCTTTGGAAGAGTTGCATATGTTGAAGGACTGAAGCACAATCTTCTAAGCATTAGTCAGCTGTGTGACAAGGATAACAAAGTGATTTTCACTAAGGAATCCTGCTTTGTCACTGACAAAAAGGAGAAGATAGCTCTCAGCGGTTATCGTATGGAAAATGTTTACGTAATAAACATGGACTCTACAACCACTGAGAACTCCAGTTTCTTCTCAAAAGCCTCATCTGATGCCAACTGGCTATGGCATAAGAGGCTCTCCCATCTCAACTTCAAGACACTGAATACTCTTTCTTCTAAAGAGTTGGTCACTGGTCTACCTCAACAATCATACGCTAAGGAGTCCTTATGTTCAGCGTGTGAGAAAGGGAAACAGACCAAAGCAAGCTTCAAATCTAAGCAAGTTTCCTCAGTGTCATCTCCTCTACAACTTCTCCATATGGATTTGTTTGGCCCTGTTAACAAACAATCCATCGCTGGAAAGAAATATACTTTGGTCATAGTCGATGAATTCTCTCGCTATACCTGGGTAATGTTTCTCCGTTCTAAGAGTGACACCCCTGAAGAACTCATCACTTTTGTCAGGAAAATGGAAGTCCTGAACAACATGACCATTCGCTCAATAAGGAGTGATCATGGGACTGAATTCAAAAACAGTTCTCTTGATTCCTTCTTTGAAAGTAAGGGTATTTCTCACAACTTTTCATCAGTGAGAACACCACAACAAAATGGAGTCGCTGATAGAAGAAATAGAACTATCATCGAAGCTGCACGTTCAATGCTCAACGATTCTCACCTGCCTACTCAGTTTTGGGCAGAAGCTGTCAACACTGCTTGTTTTACTCAAAACAGGTCGCTGATTGTCAAAAGATTCAAGAAGACAACCTATGAACTCTTCCATGGGAGAAAGCCTTCACATAGCTTTCTTCACATATTTGGATGTCAGTGTTTCATACTGAACAACAGAGATGCCCTTGGAAAGTTTGATCCAAAGGATGATGATGGAATCCTTCTTGGATATTCTTCAATCTCCAAAGCCTTCAGAGTCTTCAAGCGAAGAAGACAAACTGTTGAAGAAACCATCCACGTCACCTTTGACGAATCCCGTTCAACGAATTCTAGACCTTCTACCGATACTGAAGAATTAAATCAATGGATGTTTTCTCATCTTGGTGATTCAGAAGATACTCCTCCATATCATACTCATCCCGCTGAAGATGATGATCCTACTATCATCCCAAGCATGCAGAATAGTGAAGCTGAAACATCATGGGTCTCAGCTGTTCCTATTAACACTATGCCTGCCTCTGAACCTTCTGTCTCAGACATACCATCTACTTCTCAACAATCAGTGAATGAAATGACATCTGAACCTATTCCTCTCTTGGCTGATATACCAGAAATTACTGAAGCCTCATCTTCAGCTCCTCCAGAAGTTCAGGTTGAGTCAGCAACTTATGCTCCGGCTCAACGATGGACTATCAATCACCCTATTGAACAAATTCTTGGTGATCCAAACGCTGGTGTTCAGACTCGACGAAGTGCAGGTAATATTTGTTTATTTGTTAACTTTATCTCTCTGATTGAACCAAAGAAAACAGATGATGCCCTCGAAGATCCAAACTGGGCCAACGCTATGCAAGAAGAGCCGACTGAATTCGAAAGAAACAAAGTTTGGAAGCTTGTTCCTAGACCATCCGACAAGTCTGTGATAGGCACTAAATGGGTCTATCGAAACAAGTTGGATGAACATGGAACTGTAACCCGCAACAAGGCTCGACTTGTTGCTCAGGGATACAGACAAGAGGAAGGTATAGATTATGACGAAACCTTTGCTCTAGTGGCAAGACTAGAAGCCATTCGTCTATTCTTAGCTTACGTTGTACACAAAGACTTCAAAGTGTATCAAATGGATGTTAAGTCAGCGTTCCTCAATGGAAAGCTGAATGAAGAAGTCTACGTGGAACAACCTCCAGGATTCTCAGATCCCAAGCATCCAGGATATGTTTATAAACTTGATAAGGCACTCTATGGCTTAAAGCAAGCTCCTCGTGCATGAATGAAACAAAACTTTTATTCATCAGGGAAAGTATGTTAAAGATATGCTGAAGAAATTTGATTTAACTCAGAGTTCAGCTATGAAAACCCCTATGGCACCACCGCTGACACTGAACAAGGATCCTTCTGGAAAGCCTGTTAATGTCACGATGTACCGTGGGATGATCGGCTCTCTCCTGTATCTTACAGCTAGCCGACATGATATTATGTACGCAATGTGTTTGTGTGCACGATATCAAGCTGAACCTAAGGAATCTCATTTGATCGCTGTAAAGCGAATCTTTCATTACCTTAAGGGTACTCCTAACCTAGGTCTTTGGTATCCCAAAGACTCAGGGTTTGATCTAATCGCCTATTCAGTTAGTGATTTTGCAGGTTGCAAATTGGATAGGAAAAGCACCACATGAGGCTGTCAGCTCCTGGGTGGAAAGCTGGTGAGTTGGACAAGTAAAAAGCAAAACTCAGTGTCCACCTCAACCGCTGAAGCTGAATACGTAGCTGCTGGAAGCTGTTGTTCTCAGGTCTTGTGGATGATAAATCAACTACTAGACTATGACCTTCAGCTCTCGAAGATTCCAATCTATTGCGACAGCACAAGTGCCATCGCTATAGCCAATAATCCAGTGCTACACTCAACGACCAAACACATCGAAATCAGGTATCATTTTATCAGAGATCATGTGATGAATGGTGATATAGAACTTCATTTTATCCCAACTGACTTTCAGTTAGATGATATTTTCACCAAACCTCTTGATGAGACAAGATTTAACTTTCTCATCAGCGAGCTTGGAATGCTGAACTTAGAAGAGTAAAATCTTCAGCGGTTCACATTTGATCAGTGATAACAATGAACTTGTATAATCCATTAATCATCTACTCTCTGAACAAAATTGATTCGCTGATATCAAGGTATGTTCTCTCTTACTCACTGACATTCGCCTAGAACTGAAAGATTTCAAAACAAATTGCATCGCTGAATATCTCTTCCTTTCAGTGATATTTTGAAATTTCTAAAAACCTAACACTGATATTTCTATTCAGTGCTTCATGATTTCAAAATGTCCCTGAGTTTTCAAAATCCTCAGAGACATCCTAAAATATGAAAGGACGTTTGTGATGTCATCACAACGGATAAGTCATGGCACGTTTTCTCTGACACGTTCGCTAGTTTCGACTTCCTTGTCCAATCAAATTCAAGGGACGTGTCCATGTCATAATGAAAAACTTTCCTGCTCATAGTTTTTCTCTCTCTACTCTCACTATATAAACTCTTTGTGTTTATATTTTTACCTTTACGCGAACATCATCTCCTTCAAGCAAGAATTCTCTGTTGCATTCAAACTTGTTTTCTTCAAGAACTGTTCATCTTCTTCAACAATCGAAAGGTTAATATTCTAATTATTTTCCTTGCATAAAACTTGTTTCTAATCTTATTATTGTTTTTAAAAGATCAAACAAAAGAACTCTCTTAAAATGAAATCATTTCTCTTCATGATTTTATGAACACAATCTTCATGGTTGTTCTTCAAGTTTAAAACAAGAAATCTTAAACTTGTATCTTCATATGTTTTTCCAGAATCCTTCCTTTTAAAGGAAACTGGAAAATAAGACATTCACTAGTTTTGAATCTTTGCCAAAACTAGAAAAACCCTAATTTCTACAAAAACCCTAAAAATCCTTATTTTGGATATTTTATCCATTTTAAAATCTTCTGTTCATATTCTTCATTATTATATTATAAACAGAAATGGCATCCTCCACTGACGCTCCTACCACCAAGTCTCCTACTGCTGCTAAGGTTACTGTTCTCACAAAACCTCCTCAGGTCACCTTTAAACTTGAGCAAGTTACCTTCCAAAACAACAACCCATATGCTCTCTTTGATTTCCCTCAAAAGAAGCAGGTCACACATCTTGATGACGTTGTGAACTTTCTGAAGACATGCCCTCTCTCCACAGCTCTAACCATCACTCCTCCAGCAAACAAAGATCTACTAGCTCAGTTCTGGTATTCTGCCAGAAGAGCTCAGATCACCTCTACCAAAGACCTCAAGAAGAAAATCGATGTCATTCTCTTTGACACCGATCATGGTACTTCAAAGATTACACCTGGTAATATCAGGTGTGCCCTCAACCTCCCCACGGCCATAAAAGAGAAACGCTTTATCTCTCTTCCAGACCCCAAAAACTCAGCTGATAGGGAAGCCCTAATTGCATTCTTCGATGCAATGAAATATGTATGAGACACAGGGAGAGATGAACTCCCTGAGAAGAAGCCGACAACCATCAAAAAGTCAAAGATGCCCAGCGAGATGAACTTCATCTTCGCTCACTTGATCAGCTGCATGACAGCGAAAACCGGGTCAACTGACCAAGCATCACAACACCAACAGGCCATGGGGTACTCACTACTGAAGGGTCTCCACGTTGATTGGGTAAAAATCATCTATGATGATTTGATGCTCAGGGTGGTTGCGGCTGACAGACCAACATGTGTTCCTTATCCCAGGTTTGTCAGTTCCCTCTTCGCTCAAGGCCTGAAAGACAAATACCCGAAGGTAGGCGACATGAGACTCTCAAAGGTCGGACCTAAAGTTCTTGATTTCAAGCCCCTACCAAACGAGGTACGTCTGTCTAAACTCTTATCTATTCTAATCCTCCAACTTCTTCTACTTCTGCGGCTACTTCAGCGGTAATCCCAACTGCTGATTCCCAGGCTGCAACCTCCACTCCTTCTAAGAAAAGGAAACACTCTTCTACCTCACTTGATTCTCAAAGTATCAAGAAAACCAAGGAGCAACCCCCCAAGTCCTCACAGGCTGAAGACTCCACGACTCTTTCTGTACAAGAGCCGTTGGATAGTTCCGTGGTACGCTCTGCCACAACTGTTCAAGCCACCCCTTCCACACCGACTTCAGCGTCTCTAAACGCTGAGGTTATAGACTTGGATCTGAACCCCCCTCCTTCAGACTCTCTAAGGACTGAAGAAGTATTTCTCAGCGGATCCAACGCTGAACCTCTCACCAAATCCCTCTTCTCAACCTTTATTCCTCCCACCATTTCTTTGGACACTCTACTAGTATTCCCCCATTCTCTGCAACGAACATCATCCTCGATACATCATCTGCAACTTTACAGGGGATGATGCATCAAAATATAGGATCTGCATGCACTTCTATGCGCCAAGGCACTCTATAAGGCGACATGGAACACTACTCAGGTTATCGAAGTTTCGAGGACTTCACCAACCCGCCTGCAGGTATACACAAAACCATACACACTCCTCTCTCAAAATCCCCAACTTCTGAGCTTTCCTATGTTCATAAGTTTTTAACTGTTGCAGGTCCTAATTTGAGAGATATCAACACCTCCCTGAAAGATCTGGTGACAAAGATGGACTCCTTCACCAACACACTCACTGCCAACTCTTCAGCGGTTACAAACGCTGGAGATGCTCTAAAGTCGTAGACCACTGAGGTCGAAAAGAAAACCTCCAGTGCTGATCTGGAGAAGGTGGAAGGTCAAATTGGAACTTTTGCTACTACTATCGCTGACCACTCCACCTTCGTCAACAATCTCAACTTGGCGCACACCACCCTCTCCACAAATTTCACCACCCTGTCCAATGAAGTCACATCATTGAAGACAGAGGTTGGAACTCTTAAGGGTGAGGTCTCCACGGTAAAGACTGAGGTTGGCACCATCAAAGATCTTCTTCAACAAATCCTCGATCGCCTGAACGCCCCGACATGTGCTCCGTCTCACTTTACTCAGGTTGATCGAGAGGATCTCCAAAAGATCAATCCTACTATTTTTGGTCTAGAAGACAGAATAGTAACGATTGAAACCTTCATGGGCATCACTGGCCTGGAAGACAGTGATCCTATGACTGACGATGCTGCTGCTGATATTCCACATTCTTCCCCCACCCATCATGTGGAAGAGGGGGAGAAGACTGAAGACCTTCTCCATAATGTTGAGGGGGAGAAGAAAACTCTTGAAGACCTTCCCCATAACGCTGAGGGGGAGGGTATTATTTCTGCTACTACTGAACAACCTTAGTGAGTTGAAAACCCTGAGGGAACCGAGAAACCTCCCTCTGCATCTGAGGGGGAGCAACTCGAAGCTGAGGCTGCTGCTGATGTCACCGAACCTTACTCGATGAAGAAGTTGACATCGCTGATGATGAACCATCATCATCCCCTAAAAATGATGATGATGATGACGATGATGATGATGATTTCTTCGTCCAGCCAATCAAGAAAGCCCCAGCTCAAAAAGGGGTTGTCATCACAGAACAATAAGGGGAGGGGACCACCAAAAGGCCTGCAACGTCTGAAGCTGACAAAGGCAAGAACAAAGGTGTTTCTTCTGAAGACAACTTGGCTATTCTCTCCAGGAAGCCAGTTTGTCAGGTAACTTACACTCTATTTCCTTATACTGCATCCCTCCTCTATCCCTTCTCTACCTCAGTTCTCCTCTCCATAAAACCTCTAAACACTTAACCGTCATTTTTTCTCTATCTCTTCTACCAAATGATCTTACTTAAACCATCGTTGTGTTTCAGCTAGTCCTCTCCCCTGCTTGAGGATACAGCTGAAGTTCCTCCTACTGCATCAACAATAATCCCAACCTCTAGTGCTGAAGAAATAATCCCGATCTTGGATCTCACTGAGACTGAAGAACCTGAAGAACAACCGCTCTCTCACAAAAAAAGACCTTCATTGGCTCCTCAAACGCTAAGTGAAGAGGATCAGAAAAAGAGAGAAGCTATGATCAAACATCTTGAAGATCAGCGAATCATCCTTCCTCGTTCCAAAGTCATCCCTGAACCTAAGTTCAGACTATCAAAGAAGGAATACGTTGAACATCTCAAGGCTGAAAAACAACTCGCTGATCGAAGGAAAGCTGAAGAACAAGATAAAGCCTACGCCATCCAGCTTGTCCAACAATCAGTGAAGGATCCTGATCTGAAGAAGACTCCCATTGATGTCTAACGTCAATTGTGGAAAGACGCCAAGAAGATCATCGAAGAAAAGATCAAGGTATCTGACTCTACCTTGGAATGGTGCAAAGAAAGACTGCACTATTGATCTCGGGCATCCAGAATCAACAAAGTGAACATCAGGGGAAGATCGACCATAAAAGTTCCTGTTGTTAAAGTTGACATATTCAGAGAAAATGGTACCAAGGAAATCATCTATGCTGCTACAATCAAGAAGTACGGTTTCTCTGAATGGTTGGAGATGCGAATAGCCATTCAACGATCTCGCTCAGCATACAAAAGCCATGTCGAGAAAATTATAAATTCTCAGATTGACTTGGTTTCCTCTGCTGTGGATATTCCTCCTCCTCCTCCTAATCCAGCTCAACAAAGAAGGGGCTCTGCAAAGAAAAAGATAATACCTTCAGACTCAGGCTCTCCTATCAGAAATGAAACAGGTATTGGTTTTTCACTTGCTGAAGTACTTGGTCCTGAACCTGACCTCTCAGCTCTCGATACCTCTCTGCCCCCTGGTGAACGCTTCATCTCTGGAAAAGTCTTAAGCAAACCTTATGGTATCTTTTTTCATGACTATGATGGACGAGAACGCTTTCAACGCATCTCTGAGCTACCCATCACTCCCATAGAACAGCTCAGGGATCTTATCTATTGGTGTGAATTCAGAAAAGATCTTCTCGGACACTTCATGAAGCCCCTGATCTTTACTGAAGCACAGAATAGACGAAATCTCGGAGAAAAAGTCCCTGACTGGATGATCCCCTCTACAAGAACCCTTGATGAACTTCTCGTTAAGGAAGAACCTGAATAGCTGATAGGATTCCTTGTAATTCTTCTATCCTTTATCAGCCTGTATCTTTTGTACTTGTAAATATTATTTGCTGTACTTGTAATTTTTCCACTTCCCTTTGTAACGTTATACGAAGTTCAAAGAAAAATTTCAGCGAATGTACTTTACTCCATCAGTACTGAAAAGATCCCAGAAAATAGTAAAAAGGACAATTTTTTTATGAGTTCTTTTTATCCTTATGTTTTCATAGTTAGCAATTTTCTTTTTGTTGCTATGTCAATATCAAATAGGGGGAGATTGTTGATCCAAACCCTTAGTGATTTGATAATGACTCTTTATAGAACACTTAGTGAAAATTGTTAGTAGACAATATGTATTAGAGTTTCACTATCGCTGATAAGTACTATGTCTCTACAGTACCGCTGATAGGAAACTTATGTTTATTAAATTATGTTCAGCGAAACTGTTCATCAATAAAGCTCTGAGCCTGTTCAGTCTTGTTGATGATCGCTGATAGCTTTAGTTGTTTACTTATGATCCCTGAAGACAAGTTTCACGTCAACAAAGGTTCTACGCCGAAGTCGAAGATCAAGCCAAAGAACCAGCGACAAGTCTACTAATGAACTGATGCAGATATCAGCGAAGCCAAGATTTGTCCACTCAACGTGAAGTTTCAAGTAGAAGACTTCAGCGATCGCTGAGCTTTGTCACTCGCTGATAAAGTACTGTTCAGTAATCGCTGATCATGAAGTTTCCTCTACAAGTTACTTTTGTCTTATCCCCTTGCACGTCTCAGTACGATCTGTCAGAACGGACATCCCTTCTGTCCAGAATCGTACAAACAACTTTGATTCTACACTGTTCATCATGCGGCTACTAGGTTGTCTACCAAGGTCAAAACATGCAACCAATCAGATGCTGCCACGTGTAAAGTTGTACTGCTATGCATTATATGCATGCCGTATATAAGAAGAACCCTACTTCAGAAATGAAGTGCTCGACCATCTTCTTCTTCTCTCTACTATCTTTGTGTTAGGATATTATTCGTAATTTTCTTATCTCCTTTCTAGCTTAATTCTAGTGCAAGAAACTTAGTGTTCTCATAACTTGTTTAGATTAGGCTTAGTCCTTAATCTTGTTCCGCAACAAGTTGTAAATTGTTTGATTATATCAATAAACAATTTAGAAAGTAAAAATCGTGTGTTTGTATTCAACCCCCCCCTGTACAAACTTGTATAACCCTCCGGGACCAACATTTTTCCTCTTAGCTATCTCGTTGTCCTAAAATCATTGAGAATCTTGGGTCCAAGGAATTAGAGCTTGGGACCTGTTTGTTTCCAAAATCGCACAGACCAGAGGTTTCCGGGAACTTCCGGGTAAGTTCCCGGTTAGCAGGGATTTCCGAACGGCACAAGTCCGTATAGTTTAGGAATCCAGGTAGAAGTCCTCAGATAGATGTATTCGGGCATTCCCGGATAGTATATCCGGATTGTTGGGGCTTCCGGATAGAGATTTCCGGAAAGAGTAGTTATCCGGAAAGTGTAGTTATCCAGAAAGTGTATTTATCCGGAAAGTGTATTTATCCGGAAAGAGTAGTTATCTGGAAAGAGTAATTGTCCGAAAAGTGGAGTTCAGATAGTGCAGTCCGGTAAGTAGGATCCGGACAATGTAGTGTCCGGAAGTGATGCCCGGGTAGGTTGGTATCTGATTAGCTTATGTTTCCCGTTCATTTGCTCAGGTATTTCCTTTGGAGGTCAAGAGTGATAGAAAGACCCGATCCAACGCAACAGATGAGTTTTTCTAACTAAATACGTGATTTAACGTGATTTCAGAAGTAAGGAGGTAATATGAAGTGGTTTATTTATGTTATATGATGAATGTTGGAAAGTCGGTTTAAAGTGTTTACATACATTGTTGATAGCTGTGAATTGGCTAAGTCGGGGGGTGTGGCCCGTCAGTGCTCATACCGGGGGGTGTGTCCCGTTTATGCCATGGGAGGAGTGACCCAGCAAGGCAGTGTGAGACTGACACGTTGTCACTTCCGAGTGACTTCAGTGTGCCATTTGCATATGTGATTGTTACATGAAAGCTTTGTTTAAAGTTGTTGTTCATACTTGTTATGAACTGTTTTAAATGTTTGTTTATGAAACTGTTGCCACTAGAGGGAGCTCACTAGACCTCGTGGTCTAACCCTCGCTTTTCCAAAACTAAACCTTTTTAGGGAAGTCTTTAGTAGAGAGCTCGGGAAAGGGGAAGGAGATGAGCTAAGGCGTGGATGCTGTTAGCCGATAGTTATTTTGCAGTTATCTTTTAGACTTTCAGTTATATTCTCAGTTGTGTATAGGTTGTTTTCACAAACCTAGTTTTGAGACAATTGCATTTGAGAAAAATTTGGGACCCCGTTTGGGCTGTTTAATATTCAATTACTATGTTATGCTTTCTATTTGTTTGGGTTGTTAAACTAAACCACTAAAGGAAACATAAATCTAAACAAAACAATAAAATTAATCAAAGAAAACTATAAAGATCGATTCAAGGAGTGCCACTCTCTAATAATCGTTTCTAACCTAAGCAAGCAATAAATTAAATTTAAGAACGATGCAGAAAATTTAAAAGCACAATAAATAAATATAAAGAAAGAAAAAAACATTAACAAACATGAATGCATAATTTAACTAAACAATATCCTAACATAAATATAAAATATGGAGGAAACGAAACATTACAATGGATGTCGAAAGTTCGATGAGAATCTGTCACACTCCATCTCCATTTTTGACCCGCCAAAACATTGCTTCTTCTTCATATATTCATATGCTTAAAGAACAAGAAATCACAAACCTAAATCTAAATCTAAACAAAAAGAATTTACAAGAAAAAGAGAAAAAGCCTAAAACTTAACGATTCATCCTAAACTAAAAACAAAGACTAAACTAAAAACAAAAGGGAAAAAATGGAAGAAGAAGAAACGCCGCAGGATTCGCGGGGGAGAAGAAGAGACGTTACAAAACCTAAAACAAAGTTTTTAAATAAGGAAATTTCAAAATAGCCCCTGAAGATTGCATCTATTTCATAAATGACCCTCTAAATTTCTTTCTTTTCAAACTTCTTTTGTTGAATTTCTTTCTTCCAAAATTGATCCAACTTTTATCATTCTTCTTGAATTGTACCCACCATATAAAGATTGATCAAGTGCTTTAAAATCCATATCCATCCATGCTCTCGGTTTTAGTATAAATTACCTGCCAAAATACGACGAAAACACAAAAATAGCAATGTAATATCCCCAACCGATGATTATACAAAAATTAACTAAAAATTAAATAAACTATGTGCAAACAATTAACCTAAATGAAAAAAATGCAATTATAAACTAATATGAATATATGTAGAAAATGCACTTACCAATAGTATTTCTAATATTTCTAAGTTGAATCTTTTATTTAGGTCAATCATTGAATCATTGGGTTTGATTTCTGTTTTAGGTTTGAAATTGTGAGAAGATTGAAGAGTTGAAGTTTTTTTGAAGATTGCAATCACTATTGGAATCAAGGTATGTTAAGCTTTGGTTACAAACTGCATTACTTTGAAGCGTTAGCTTAACTTAGGTCGATAATGGCGAACTGTATATATGAGGTCAAGGATTTATGCATGAGATGATTAAAAACGGATTTGAGCTTCAATGTTATGTTGGACAACAAGTGTTTGATAAAATGTTTGAGAGACATTTGTAGTTTTAAGTTTTTGTCCTGTTTTTAGAAAATTCATAGAATATCAACCATTTGTCCAAATGAGATGTGTAACATATCGTTGGAAAGCTTGAAGAGTGTAGAACATCTTTGTAGTTTACACTAAAAGCTGATTTTGAGTATAAATGGCTCAAAACCTTGATTTTCCAGAACCGGTCAAGTGAAACTCGGGATTTGCATGATATTTTTGTAAAATTCATATAAAATTGGTCACTGATCCAATAAAGGTGAGTCTTGTGAGATTAGATTCCTAAGAGGTGTTAGTACATTTTTCATTTAGAAGTCATAACTTAATTTGTCCTCTAAGTATGAGTAAATCATACAAACCTTTGAAGGACAACAACTTTTTTGTGCAGTAACTTGAACTGCAGCTGTTGCTTGCACATTATGCACTTATGGCTTGTGTAATATGATAAAATTTATATCAATCATCCGTGAATATATCTAGGAATATTCTAGGGGTAATAAGAAGTAGAAATCTTGGTCTAAGTCTTGTTTATTCAAACAAATTGTTGATTACTGTATGATAGTAATCGGTTCTTGTTTTAGGTAAAGGTGATTTTGTGTGACTTGTATCAACATCTCGGCATCCGATTGTAGTATTACATTATCTACAACTCGGGTACGGATATCCTATTTTACTTGACACGGGGATATCCATTTGCATACGGCTTCCTAATCCGAATAAATGTTGACGAATTCTAAACACGTTGGTTCCAAATTTGATTTCATGCCTATTATATGTGTATTTGAGAATTATTTCCTCCAGAAATATCACTTAAACCTTTTGACTTGTTAGATTTCACTTATTGTGGTTCTTTTCTATAGACTCAACATTGGGGACACCGATGTTGAGATTCTTCCATTGTGGCTATAACTATCATGGCGTCCTCACTAATATATGTAGTCCTTAAAAGTGGACTTGACGAATTTTAACGAGGTACTGGTAGGGCGTATGGATCGATCCCAGGAACCGCTATCGGAAAATAGATTATGACCGCGGTTAAATCCACGGAGAGGATTGTTGTGTTGTGTCTGTGCCCCTTTCCTCACTCATGCCCAAACAGACTGATCATCCTTTTGGGAACAACGTGTCATCGTGATGCGGTTTGGTTTTCGGACTCTTGACATGGCTTTGGAAAATTTGTGGGATTGACTTTTATTCAAAAAATTTCCCTAAATTTGGATTATCAGTTAATATTAATTATTTCTCTTGAACTTGTTATCTCATGCTTATTGTTTATGTTTGTATTATCCGCTCACTGAGCATTCAGCTCAACCGGGATTTACAAAATTAGCAAGGATTTTGGGATGAGAGATACAGAGATGACAGGACTGAAGATAAACCATCATGATCTACTTTTGTTATACTTTTGTCGACTTATGTAGTATATACGTGTACTGTTGAAACTATATTTTGGAATACGTTGTTATCTCCGTTTATGGTTCTGTTATAAATTATGGTAAATTATAGTAATCGCTCTATTTAACCAATGGGTTGACTTAGAATTTTTTTGAACCTTATTGTGACATTTTCCGTCTTTAGCCACGCTGGACGGGGGTGTTACATTAGGAATTTGCATTCTTTGTTAAGAAGTTTGGTGGAGCCTTGCATCATGTTGACAATGATGAGAAATGAATGAAATGTGGCATGTCGAACCATATTACTAAAAATTGTAGGGCGCATCTAAAGTGTACCTATTGTGGTGGAAAAGGCCACACTTATGAATATTGTCGACGAAGGAATAACTCCATGTAGGAAGGATAAGGGCATGCAAGGGTTAATCATGCAACCACATCAAATGAAGAAGTAAGCAAATTCCCATTATCCAATGACGAGTGTAAACAGATGCTGTGATTTTTGAACAAAACCAAGTCTACAACATGAGCTCAAAGTGACAACAATCAATTTTTGGAAATGTTTAATACAAGCAAGCAAAGCTCAACAAATTCAGTTGGTAATGTTCCTAACCATGAACATCTCCCAACTATAGTGTTTGAACTCTCAAAGTATGGTAAACAAACAATATGAATATTAGACAGTGGTGCTAGCGATCATATAGTCTGTGATTTTGCCTCCCTTGCTTCTTCCAAATATGTGAAAAACCATTTTGTGAAACTACCAGATGGAACCTCTTTACAAGTTTCTCAAATTGGAACAGTAGTATTCACCCCAAACTTTATTCTTCATAATGTTCGTTGTGTCCCATCTTTCCATCTTAACCTAACTTTCATTAGCAAACTTGCCTTTGACTCATTCTATGTCATCATCTTTCTCAAACAAGTTTGCTTTATAGTTTATATAGAACCTACGGTCGGGGAAGATGATTGGGACGAGAACTGAGAGTGAGGGACTTTACTGGCTCAACAAACCAAAGGAAGGAACATGCAATGTAGTGAGCACCAAAACAAAAGACCTATGGCATCAAAGACTAGGTCATCCATCAAGCAAAGTTTTCCAGCTATTTCCTTTTCTAGCCAATAAATCTTGCATTGCAAGCAACTGTTCGGTTTGCCCTCTAGCTAAACATACTAGGAAACCATTTTCATCAAGTGTTTCTTCTAGTGATTCTTGTTTTTATTTGATTCACGTTGACATTTGGGGGGGGGGGGGTTATCATGTACCATCCATTCCAGGGGCACAATATTTCGTAACCATTGTTGACAATTATTCACGATGCACTTAGATTCTCTCATGAGATACAAGTCCGAAACATGAAACTTGCTTATTCGTTTCGTCAATCTAATTGAGAATCAATTTGGGAATAGAGTGAAAACAGTCAGGAGTGATAATGGTTCTGAGTTCAAGTGTACAAACTTCTACTCTTCCAAGGGTATCGTGCATCAAACTAGTTGTGTCAACACAACACACCACAACAAAAAGGTGTGGTTGAGTGCAAACATAGACACTTACTAAATGTTGCACGATCCCTACTTTTTCAAGACAAATTGTCTAAACTTTTGGGGAGATGTTGTCCTAACGGCCGTGTATAAGTCTTTCTGATATATCCACACCTACGTCTGGTAATATTACACCACCTAACCCGTTATCTCCATCTTTTCATAAATCACCATGTCTTCATGATTTCCCCTCTACGTATACTTCGCTACCCTATACTCCAAGCCGATCACCACCTATTCAAACCCAACCTCCACATATTATGTGGATCATTCACTAATGAACTACTGCTTGAAATTAACTCTTTACAAGAAGAGCTAGATGTTCAAAAGAGAATTACTGAAAAGTACAAGTCCTATAATGCTAACCTTAAAGAAAAATGCACAAATCTTTCAATAGCACCTAAGGACTTAAGGGCCAAGATATCTGAGTTGAATTTAAAGCTTGATCGGTGTGAGGATGAGAAAGCAGAGATTATCTATCAATGCTCCTCTCTTCAAATCCAACACAAAGAGTTTGTTGCAAAAATAACTGATCTTGAAACTAAACTTCACAAAAGAGGTCAAACTGACCAGACAATTCACATAAACAAACCAAAGGAATTCACGTATTTTAACAAGGAATGGGGAATTTGGTACGATAATTCACATTATTTGAAAATTTTTTTAACTATGAGACTTACGCTTTATGAATTCAATTTTTTTGGTCTCGACAAAAAGTACCCCGGATACAAAATCGATCGGATTGGACCTCTCGAAGAGAAGAAAGAGGAAACTGAGGAATACAAACGCGCACACACCACTTAAATGCAATTACCTTTTGCGTCTGAGCCTCTTAACTATTCCTACAAGAAAAACAAATCTAAGTATCTTTCGAATGACTACTTTGACGGCTATAAGGTTGCGCAGCCCAAGGATTCCTTCAAAAAGGATGAGGCCCCAACACCTGAAACCAAAACTGAGACGGACGAGTTTAAACTCTATGTTCCTCCTTGTTAGAGCACTTTTGTAGTTATCAAGAAAATATTGCTTTCTTATGTAACTTCCAAGTAGAGGCATGGACTTGTCATGACCCTACTATAAAAGGAAGGTTCATTTGTTAAATTCACAACCTTTTGTCATTTGTACTTTACACTTGGAATATATGAATGACATATTTCTCTCTCTAGATCTACTTTCACACGTTAATCACATTTGCTAGATTTAAGGGAACAACATTTGGTATCAGAGCTAGATCAGAGCAATTCAAGCAGATTATACCAATTTTTTGAAGATTTCATTGCTGTTCTTGAGGGTTTCGGACACTGTTTCATTGGGATTTTTTGATTTTTCTGTGATTTGGACTAAAATTTAGGATCATTGAACTCGATTTCTACTCCTGAACATCTTTGATTCAGGATCCATTACCTAATTCTGTTCAGATTTCAAGAATTTCGTGATTCTTGAACTTTTTGTTCGAAAAAGTTAGTCTACTGTTTTGCATCAAAATCTGATAAGTTTGGACGAATCACAAGTTAGAATTAACTAAGAAACTGTGCGAAATTGAATTTCGAATCTGTCTGTGCAAGAATCATTGATTTTGGTTAACAATTGAAGAAGTTATGGCAGAATTAGTGATTTTTGATAAGTTTTCGGATGTTCTCGAGGTTTTCGGATCATTCATAGAATTCTAGGATCGTTCATAAAGTTCTCGGATCACTCATCTAGTTTTCGGATCCTTCATCAGAGGTATTCAGATTGGGTGTGAATTGATAAGAGTGGAATTCGGACTGCTTTTGTTCCGAAAAGTCTTAGATTTCGGATCAGTTTGTACCGAGAAGCTCAGTGTTCGGATAACCTTTATTCTGAAAAGTTTCTAAACTCGTATTGTGTTTGAACCGAAAAGTTAAGAATTCAGATCTAGTTTGTTTAGAGAAGTGTAGAACTCGGATCCTATTATCATGAAAATAACAGATTTCGGATCAGATTGTTCCGAAAAGTAGAGAATTCGGATCAAGTATCATCCGAAAAGTAGATAACTCGGTTTAGTTTGTACCGAGAAGTTGTAGTGTTCGGATTTGTTGATACCAAAAAGTTTGGAATTCGATTCCTGTTTAGTCCGAAAAGTTTTCCTAGCTAATCCGAAAAGTTTGGTTGTTTACAGTTTGTTCCGAAAAGTTTTTCAAAAGGCAAGAAATTTTCATCAAGATTTTTTCTAATACACTTACTGTTTGATTCTCTGAAAAGATTCAGTATCTAGCAAGTTTTTTAAGATGTCTAGAGATTTAATGAGCATGGGATCGAGATCGAAATCGAAACCTCCAGTTCTTCAAACCGACGAATATCCTCAGTGGAATAAGAGGATGATACAATTCCTCAATAATCAGAACAAAGATCTTATGAAGTCCATCACAAATGGACCTCATAGACCATACGTCATGACAGACGCTGTTGCAGCAACAGAAACAACTCCTTACATTGCACCGAGAAAAATCTACAAGAAATATCAGTATTTCAATGAAAATGAAAAGGAGTTGATGGCAATAGATGAACAAGCTTTAACTTACTTAACCATGGCTATCCCTAATGACATCTACAACCGTGTAGATAGTCGAGATTCAGCGAAGGAAATTTGGGATGAGTTGGAAGGTAACTAGAAGGTTCACAAAAATCTTTGAGGACCAAAAGGAATCAAAGCATAAATGCCTACGAAGGTTTTAAAGCTAAAGAGGGTGAGTCATTGAGGGATTCTTATAACAGATACAACATCATTCTAAATGATCTGAGGAGGAATGGTGTTGATAAATCAGAGTCAGAAATCAACTATAAGTTTGTGAAGAACCTCCTTCCTGAATGGGATTCTTACTCCGTGCAACTACAAATGTCAAGAGATATGGACGATGAGAAGCTTAGTGACATCTACAGTATCCTCAGTCAACATGAGGACAAAGTGAAAGAGCTAAAGGATAAAAACAAGAAGGTGGAAGAATCCCTAGCCTTGTTGAGTGAGCACAAAAAGAGTGGGGGGTTGAAAGCTAAGGCACTGATTTCTGATATGACTAAGATGGTTAAAAGTTCTGATGAGGATGGGAATGCGAGTTCAGGAGATGATATTTCTGATTTTGACGGGAGAAGTTAGCCTTGCTTACCAACAGATTTCAGAAAAGGTTTAGTAGAAAGAAATTATACTCAAAGAGCAAACCTGAATTCAACAAGGCTGGCAAATATAAGAAGTTTGATAAAAGGAAGAAAGGGAAAACGGAGAAAGAGGATGAAAAGGAAGAGAGAAAGGAGAAAGATGAGAAGAAGGAAAGAGATGAAAAGATTTGCTATAATTGCGGAAAACATGGTCACTTTGCCAGAGAGTGCAAACATAAGAAGGTGAAGAATTTTGAGTACTATCAGAGAAAAGCACATTTGGCAAAGGCAAAGGAAACTGGAAAACCAATTCTAGCTGAAGAAGAGATTTGGCTAGAAGACTCCTCAGATGAAGAAGAAGCTCACTTTACAGAAGTAAAGTATAGCTTGATGGCAAATATTGATGAGGAAGACCAGGACTCCGAGGTACAATCTCTTCTTCTTCTGATGAATATGATAATGATGCTCAAACTGAATATTCTAAAAATGAAGAAATGTTGAACTTGATATCTGAACTGGACAAAATGAAAAAGGAATTTGACAAAGTTCAAAAGAACTTTGATATTGAGAAAAGTTCACTGTTGAGATATCAAGACGAAACACTTCTTTATAAATGTTTGGCCGAAGATAGAGAAAAAGAAAAAGAAGTTATTAAACTTAAAAATCAAGAACTTGAATCTAAAATTTCTGAGTTGAAGAAGGAAATGAGAATTACAAGTGATGAAAACATGGATTTAAAGTTTAAACTTAAAGTTATTTCTGAAGAAAGAACAGAAGCTTAAGCAAAGATCAAGCAACTAGAAGATTTGAATTTTAAAAGGGGTCAAACTAAGCAAACTCTGAAATTATTAACTAGCAACCCAAAAGATACAAGATTTTATAATCCAAAAATGGGGCTAGGTATGTCTGATATTGAGGTTTTAAAAAAAGCACCTAAAAATCTTTATACAATTGAAAAATTGGGTGAAGGTTTAAAGGAAACTATTTCAAAAGAGATACATCCAATATCAGAAATTTTCACAAAATCTGAATGTTGAACTCCATTTTCTGATAAAGAGAAAGATAAGATGGAGAAAGGTTCTGATGAAAACCCTAGATTCAACACGACAAATTTTAAATACGATGAATTAAATTCCAGTTATAAAACCAAAAAGGTTGAACTAACTGAATTTAATTTATTATTTTCAAATGAATCTGAGGTTAAAATTTCCGATACCCAAAACAAAGAACCTAACTCTGTCAAGTCTGAATCTTGTGATGAAAAGGAGTCTAACATACAAGAAGATTCAATTAAAAAAGAGTTTGTTCAGGAGACTAATTCTGAATTTCCTGACTTGGATTCTGCATTACTTAAAATTGTTGATTTAGAAAATAAAATTTCTGAATTAAAATTGACATTTGCAAAGTTAGAGGATGACTATGAAAATATTGGGATGGATTTTGATCACAGTCAAAGAGTCAATCTTAATCTTCAGATTGAGATTCGACGTCTTGAATCCCAAATATCCGAATTGTCAAAATCTAAGGATTCAAATGTCTGGGATAAATGTTCAAAACAATGCGATTCCAAAGATCAGTATAAATCTTCAAGTTCGATTAATGCAAAAGTGAAAAGTTTTATCGAAGAAATCAACTTTAAGACAAAAGATCATATTTCAATCAATAAATCATCATTTGTGTACTTTGATAATTCATTGTTTGAATCTAGTTCAGACACGAATTAAAAAGAATACAGTATTTTTGAGAAAGGAGAGTCATCTTGTACCAAATCTAATTTGTGTCCAAATGAATCTCCTAATTCGAAATGTTCTAACATTTCTTCTTCTTCATTCTCAGAAATGGATGAAGAAAAGTTCGTGGATCTGAAGAAGCCTAGTGAAAATAGCAAGAATAGAAATTCCAATGTTGAGAAGTATATTGCTTTTAATAAAAATTGTACGCATTCATGTAATGTGTAGGTTCCCAGATTCACGTTGTATCACATTAATGGTAGTAATATAGACATCGAAAGCATTTAAATATAAAGCCATTAGAGTGAGTGATTGTGTAAATGATATTGTAATAGTGAGAATCAATTATAGAACAGGATAATGATAACAAGATCAAATAAGAAACGCTGCTAGTATAATGATAATGGATAACACCAAGAACAAGATCAATGGTGTATCCTGAAATCTCATAGGGAACAATATCGTACGGAGGTAGTGCTCGGGATTCCTGCAGTGTGTGCTTAAACAATTGTAGAAAACTATTCTTCCTAAAGCTTACAATTGTTTGTTCCACTACCTCTCTATTTACATCCTTGATAAAGTGAAGACAGTGTACTATCGTACCCTAGAATGACACGTGGAAAGTGTGTCTCCTAATTTTAGGGCATACGTGGAAAGTAGGGACACTTGTCTAACACTTGGGATTTCTTACGAGACTTAGGCATCACAGAGGTCTTCACTACAACAGAGCTCATAGACCAGAGCTCTGTTGGTCTTCGGGTTGTGAACAGTTCTTCTGTTGATCTTCTGACAGAGCTCTGTTGAGCTCTGTTAGTTCCACCAGAACTCTGTTGAGTTCTGTTGATCTTCTTGAAGCTTTTTCTTCTAAGTCTTCTGCTGCATCTCTGATGGTCTTCTGACTTGATAATATTTTCAATACTTTTACATTACAGATACTTGGGGCTAACAATCTCCCCCTAAGTATTGAAAATAATTTTTTTGAAACAAAGATGTAAACAAAAAGAACAGAGAATATTTACCTCTGTTAGCCTTTGTACTATTCTTCTAAGATATTACAGTGCATGGTAAGAAGTAGTACATTTATGCATAGTTATCTCCCCTAAGAATTCTGTCGAATCTTCTGATTAGAGTACGGAAGTCCAGCATCAGATCAATCTGGTCGATGAAGAGTTTCTGCTGTTCTTCTGGACACTTGCTTCTTGGGAGATCTTGGATTATGTTCTTGAGGTATACTAGCGACTCACTCGAGTACTTGTGGGCTTCAGCTGCTCTGATGGCCTTCTTTGTGCCCTTCTGTCGGCAGACAAAGACTGGAGGATCTTCTACTACGGTTCCAGTTCTGTGATGGCCATAACCCTCAAGGTTTTCATTTGGTGGTGCAATCGCTAGTTTCTCTACTTCAAACTCTATGCCTAGCTGATAATCAATCTGTATTCTGAGATTGATGTGCTCTTGCATAGCGAATCTAACTTCTGGTAGCGCAGTTCTGGCCGGCGTGTATCTTTCTGAGAAGTTCAAGCAATATGCGTGGAGTAAGATCAGGTCGTATGGGTTCAGAAGGACGAGATCATTGACATTGAAGATTTCATTTCTGCCTTCTGTTGATTCCATAGTATACTCATGGTATGTGACTCTGTCATATTGAAACTTCTTGTGCTTGATGTCCAGAATTCTGCGGATACCAAAGTTTATATTGATGGCTCTGTTCTGATTTGACTTGGTTTGGATGAACTTTAGTTTTGCATCAGAAATGGTGTTTATTCTGATTGGGTTAAGGTATGGGTTAATGGGTACGACATTTACAGGGATGATGTCTCTGTCAGCATATAGAAATGCAAATACCGTTTCTAAGGCAGGTTTTTCGGTATGAAGGGTAGAGGTTTCTGGGTTCTGTTCTGGTACCATTGGGTTTGGGTCATCATGGGTTTCTGCCATAAGAGTATCGATGTGAGCAGATTTTTGAGTAGCTTGAGGTTGGGCTCGACTTGTTTGTCCTTCAGCAGAGGATGGGTCTGTCCTCTCTGGTTCTTTTCTTGGAGAAGTAGGATGGGTATCTAGGCAGATGATCTCTGGTGGTTCTTGTGTTGACTCTTCTGTTGGTTTGATGACTCTGTTCTTGAACATGTAGTCAAATGCCACTTTAGTCATATCTGTCATGATTTTCTTTGTTATCCCCTTTTCTCCTTCTGTAGCCTCTGCCTCAGTTGCTTCTGTGATTTTCCCTTTACCCTTGGCTTCTCTCTCTTTTTCAACCTCTTTCTCTGCCTCTTTCTCCTTCTCTTTCTCCTTCTCCTTTTCCTTCTCCTTTTCCCCCTTTTGTTGTTCTAAGGACTCAGCCAATTGATCGTCTGATTGACCTTCTTGAGCATCTTCAAAATCATCATCATCGCCAGAATCGTCAATTCAAGCTGCTGGTGAGGACGGAACACCAAATCTCAAATCAGCTTTGTGTCTCTTGCTTGAAGGTTCATCTGTAGGTGCTTCTTCTGCAGGTCTTTTCGATGTAGAGGTAGCCTGTAAAATAATATTAGTAAAGTTTGAGGCTGCCTTCGTCATTACATCTTCTACCTCCGTTGCAGCACCTCTGATCTCTTCTACTTGAGCCTCAAAGTTGACCTTGTGAGTATCAAGAGACGCTTTCACATGTTGTTCTGTCGCCTTAGCTTTCATTACAAATTTTGAAGAAATCGTCATCATTCGGCTAAGAATTGATTTTCTGAAGTCTCCCATTTGGCCAACTGTCATGGGTAGGTCATTTGGGTTAGGGCTGGAGATGTTGAGTGGAGTAGCAGATGAGGTGGTTGCTTCTTTTATGGATTCCTTAACAGAGTTGGTAATTATCTTTGTCAAGGTTCTGACGTTAGATTCTGAAAGAATAACTGTGGGGATGGGAAGGGTTCTGTTCATCTGCGCTGTGTGGTTCTCTGTTATGAGTCGCTTTAGCTCTGCAAGATCTGTCGAAGTCTTTTTAGCTTCCTCTGTTCTGACTGTTCTTAGCTCGACTATCTCTGTTGTCAGCTTTACAATCTCTTCTCCTCTGACTCGTTCAGACTCTGTTCTGAGTGCTTCAGCCTCGGCATATTTCTGAGTTATCTCTGCATGTTTGTTAGAGATGTTCAGCAGTTCTTCCTTAAGAGAAGCATTTTCCTTGCGGATCAGCTCCTCCTTTTGTTCATTGATAAGTTTATACTCATTCAAAGAGTTGTTGATACTGTCACAGAAGCTTTCGAACTCTGCTCTTGTGACAGTGTCAACGGGGGTCTCCTTGGTTCCAACACATGGATCCAATTCTGCCTCGATTTCAGAGGCGCCTCCGTCAAGAGTTGTGTTGATGTTGGCTCTTGGAGGACTTCCACCTGATCCTTGATGTTCCCTTTGAGGGGAAACAACTACAGGTGTTCTGACCAAAGTTTCCTCTTCCAACTCAGGTTCTGAAGAAGGAAATCTGGTGTGATGAGAAGCATTTGGATCAAGCAATGTCTTCCCTTGTTCTACTATGGTCTCCCATTGTCCCTGAGTCGGACATATGCTACGTGAGATTACAAAGATCTCTGGTCTATTTTGTGTCGTGTCTAAATGAGCCACAGAGGCATCATTGTGTGGAGGTGACCTATTGATGTTCTGGGGTGAATGAACATCACTACCAAAGATAGCTTCCCCATGTTCGTGCATACCAGAAGCATGAAGAGTTGCTTCTGGTGGTTCTTGCTGGTTGGGGTTCGAGGTGTGCACCTCTGTTTCAATAATCCTTTGGTCTTGACCACCAGGATTAGATTGTGTGGGAGCACTGGGATTTTGGTTAAGGATACGCTCAGATGTGCTCTGTTGAGCATCTTTTTCTATTCTCACATTTTCCTCGGCTCCTATGGCTGTAGAACTCTCTGGATTCTCTCTGATATTTCCCTCTTGCTCACCACTATCAGAGGAGATATTTTCTACCTCTGGTGTTTCCTGTACTTCCTCATGGACAGCCTCTCTAGGAGATGCTCTGTCCTCTACTTCCTCTCTTCTAGAGGAAGACCCCACTTCGGGTACTCTTGCCTCTGGTCTGTTAACTTCCTCACCTATCTCTGAAAGTACAGGATCTAATCTTACAATCAATATAGAAAGCAGTAATTGAGAAGTTGTATGATCAAGCCCAATTGTATTCAATGATGAACAGGATTACAGATCTAAGAGAGAGAGAATTTCAAGGATTACAAAGAATGAATACAAAGATATACGGGAAAATCAATCAGTTAGCAACGTAGTGCTAACCACTCTATTTATACTGCAACGGACATGTTAAATCTATAGTACAATTAAGAAAGACTAATAAGAACATAACACGTGTCCTAATTAGTTTACTAAATACTAAGTAAAGTATGTAGTCATAAGTTCTGAACAGGTAGTTCAGAACTTCTGAACATTCTTCTGATAACGCTTATCAGAGCTTCTGACTCTTTCTCTCAGAACTCTGACTTCTCTTCTCAGATCTCTGACTCCTCTACTCAGAACATCTGAGTCTTCTTATCAGATCTTCAACACTTGGTTTATTGACAAAACTTCAGATCTAACAATCTCCCCCTTTTTGTCAAATAAACTTGAATTTAGCATCATCCAGGTCTTTCAGAGCAGGAACGATTTTCTGAAGTAGCACATTTCTCAGATTAAGCCTCTTATCAATTTTGACAGTGATCTCTTGAATAATTTCAACTTGCTGATTGATTACTTCTTGAATTATATTTGCTTCCTTCACTTTCAGCATCTTTTTCTCCAAATTATGCTTTATGATTCTTAAAGTTCCAGAACAGTATTTTGCAGTTTCCTTTGCTCTGAAGAAGATCTTTCCACTTTTGTTTTTCAAAAATACTCCCAAATCTGGATATTTGTGAACACTTCCAGTCTTTAACACCTTTTTCTGTTCATGATCTGTGTTGGGATTTGCCAGATAAACACATGGCTTTTGTAAGTACAAAGCTATTTGGAAATCTGTATAACAGTGCCACCTTAAGATGTAGAACATGGCCTCAATCACCACACTTCTTGCCTTCCTTTCATTTCTGTCTTTGCTTGACTCTTTGAAGCATAGAAAGCTGTGTAATCTGTAGAAGTCAACCACTGATAGTTTCTCAAAATCTGCATCAGTAAAGTAATAAACCTTGCCATCTTCTCTCAGAACTTCAAAGGATAAGTACTCCATCTTTCTGAATTGTTTGACTTTCAGTTCTCTAATTCCTATGATTAAGAAATCTGAATAAACAGCTTGCTTTGATTTGCCAAGACATCTTGATTTTTCAGCCAACCAGATCTGAGTCTCCTTAGGTCTATCATAATACACATCCAAAAATTGTACTTCTTTTGGTTTGAAGAACTCAGGCAGATCAAATTCAAGAAAGTATCCATTTAGATCAATGGATATTTCATCTTCTTTGGGTTCAGACTGTTCAGCTTGATCAAAACTAGTTATCTGCACATTCTGAGGTGTTGTGTCCTGAACTTCTTCAACTTCTTCTGACAAAATTTCATTCACTTCATACTCAGCAGGAAACACGAAATCACTATGTAACATCTTCTTGGGATTAACTTCAGATAGCAGCCATTCACCACAACTTCTGATTTTTCTTCTGAGATTCAACCTTCTTTTCATAGAGTTTACACATCTTTTCTTTAAATTCACTCTTTCAGTTTTAGCACTTACTTTCATTTCAATCAGTAACCAACTCAGAGTTGCATCACTATATTTTACCAGTTCTTTCAGTTTGAACATTTCAAGTCTCTCTTGAACTTTATATGCAAACCCTTCAGATTCCATTCCTTCATTTACAAATCCCTTCATACACACATCAAATCCTGCAATATTTGTTGGACACCTCAGATTGCACTTTTCTTTTCTTCCTTCAATGGCTAGTTGAAAATCATACAAATACATGTTTCTGACATAGATACCCAGAAGTCTTCTGCATTCAATTTCCATCAAGACTTCTTTAGTACTAGAAAAGAACTTGACTAGAAAGATCTGATCATCAAGTGTTAGTCTGTGGAAATCAAAACTGGACATGAAAACCTTTGTATTCCTTTCTTTCAGTACTTCCATTCTTACAAATGTCAAACCATTGAATTCTTCTTGTTGGAACATTAGAACTTTCTCAATTCTTTTCTGGATATGCAGTCTTGAGTCAGGAATTCTGAATCTGGTTGAGGCTTCTGTATAAATCATCTGAGCTCTTTCATCCATGAAACCATCAACATTGCTCTCTAAAAGCTCACATTCTCCTTCTGTGTGGTAGAGGTTTTCATACATTTCCTCAG
Organism: Saussurea involucrata; assembly: GCA_033807775.1. NCBI lineage: Eukaryota > Viridiplantae > Streptophyta > Magnoliopsida > Asterales > Asteraceae > Saussurea > Saussurea involucrata. Next base: position 218,517,657 of record CM066321.1, on the reverse strand, counting down.
GAAAAATGTCATCATGAAATTGTCTGGCCAAAGGTACATCACTTAATTCCAGGATAAAATCACAGATAGGTTCTTCTAAAATCTGTAAGTCAATCTTGGGAATCTCAATTGGTTTTCTGAATACATACTCAGAAGGCATAAAGTAATCTTCTAGTTTCTCATATTCTTCTTCTGTGTTCATCTCATCAGCATAGTTATATCTGAACTCATGCTTAAAATTATGAGAATAATCAACAGTTCTATCTTCTTCTCCCAACAGATCAATAGGCCTTATCAGTTTTAACCCTTGTTGAATTTTCTGAATATTAAGTGCTCTGACTACCTCATTTTGCATTCTTCTGATCAATTCTTCACTCAACCTCCTTTCTTCTGATTCAGAATTCATCACATTTTCTTTGTTATACACCACAATATCTGTACACATGTTGACCACTTCACTTTCCACTGTCTTTTCTGATCTTAATACAGATTCCTCAATAGCTTCAGTTTCATCTGAGTTTCCTTCCATTTCTGTGTCTAAGTTCAATTCCTCTGTTTTATCTGAATCACCACCATCTGTACTTTCCAACTCCATTTCCTCTGTATCTGAGCTATCAATCTGAACTATCTGAGTTAATTCCTTTAACTTTTCTTGTGTCTGATCTTCTGAACTTTTTGTACTGGCTAAGTGCATATCTGCTATCTCAAAATCTTCTATGCCAATGTCATCATCAGAACTTAACCTCTGTCTTTTCTCCCCCTTTTGATGATCATGAGACTCATTATCATCAAACTTTCTTTTCATGTTCTGATTAAAAGTAACTTCAGGTTCAGCTTCTGCAATAGGAACAGGATCAAGAGGCTTTGAAGTAGAAGCCAATGATACACTCAGTGCTTTCAGTATAGATTCCTGCATACCTTGCATTTGTTTTAACATATCTTTTTGAAAACCAGACATTATATCCATGATCTCCTTTTTGTGAGAATCCAAGGATTTCTTTACATCATCTACTTTGGTTTCAACAGAAACCAACTTTTTCTCCAACACAACTTTCAAATCTGACATCTCATCATTCAAATCCTCCACCTTCTTCTCCAAATTTTCTACTTTTTCCCCCATCTCCTTGTTTTGTTTCTGAATCTTTTCAAATTCAGAAGTTTCTAACAGTGAACCTGAACCAACAGATGGTCCAGTTTTCATGTGCCCAGAGGGCTCATGGCCTGTAGATAACACAAAGTCATCTTGTACAACAGATGCACGTTTGAATGAGGCTTTTGTAATGTTCACCTCACCAGGACTTCCATCCAATCCTCGACACCCAACATTAGGTATGTCTATGAATGTTGTTTCAGGAATACGAAATTCCTGATTTGTGCAAGTGTCAAAAGGAATTTCAGGCTCAATATGAAAAATAAATTGGGATTTATCACCTCCCTCCAAATGAGTTTGGGATGGTTCCCCGGATTTGTGTGAAACAGTAGCATGTTGAAATGCTTCTGAGTGGGTATGGATGGATTGTTCAAGATCCACCACTAGGTCCATGGTGTTTGTTTCAATATTGGACACCAAGAGATGTGAACCAATAGCATTTGTGGTTACCTGGCCAAGATTAGCTGGTTCAGAGGTATCTCTTTCTGTTTGAACCTCTGTTGACAATCTCTCATCCTCACCACTCTCATTCTGTTTTTCCTCACCAAGTCTAACCAAGCTCTCAGAATTTTCCCCTTCAAGTCTCTCAAAATGTTCACCCATCTGAACATCCTCCCCCTCTCTAATTCGACTAGACCCCTCACCTCTCTTCTCAGGTTGGTCCTCTTGGGTAGGGATTTGAGGTAATTCAATTCCCATAGAGGTGCAATAAGCTTTTAAAATCTCACTCTCCCTTGGAATATAATTCCTAAGTGATTTTGGCAACAGTTTATGATTGGGATAGTTTTCAAGTCTTGTTACTGAGGTCATCTTACCCAAATAAAATGTAGGACCATGCTCTTCATTTGTTCTTCTTGAGATTGTGCTGTTTTCCTGCATGGCATACCAAATAACAATTTGCCAGTACCTTATATAAGGAATGTATGTCAGTGGAGCATCCTTTGTTTTCCTCTGAATTGCTTTCTGATTCTTCTCAAATGTATTCTTCATGTCTTCCCAAAGTATTAGAGTATAGTCATAATGCCTATTCTTCACTAAGCCCTGAAAGATCTGAAGAATTTGTTTAGAACCTTGATCAGCAGAACTATTCTTCCCTGACAAACATTTATTTACCACATGAAAGAAGCAAGCCCAAATCGGTGGTAATTTGTTTCTTCTGAACAAACTGAGAGTCCTCAATCCTTCATTGTATCCCAATTTCATAAATTCTGCTATTAATTCCTCTGTTAGGGGTGAGTCTTCAAAATCTGTCCTTCTTTGTACATCATCTTTCTCTGGTAGATTCAACATTTCTCTTAGTGCAGAGATAGATAAGGCAAATGTCACTCCTCCAATTTCAGACACAAACTTATTATCTTCTAACCTCAGATGTTTCCACCATTGTTGTATGTACTGAACAGGAACATTTTTGCTTCTTGTAAACCATTTTCTATAAGGATGATGTTTGAATAACTCCATGATAATTCTGTGTTCAGGTTTAAATCGACTTTCCTCAAACAATATAACACAGTTATTTTCAGACAATTTCAACCATTCACTCTCAGGAACAGCCTTTTCCACGAAAATAGGTCTATCTGACATAATCGACCCTGCAGCACTCTGTTCATGTTCAATATTAATGTTTACCTCATCTGCATTTCCTTCTGATTCATCCATTTGTTCATCTTCTTTATCATTTCTTATTGCCTCTTCCTCTACAGCTCTATTCTGTACTTCATCATTATCCGAATCAGATGAATCCATTATCGATTTTGTAGAATGTAGCGAAATTGGACCACTCCTTCGTATTCCAGACATGATTTAAGAAGAAAACAAACTCAAAGAACTCTGGATTTGATTCGTATCTCACTTTTCGCTCTGGAATTTGAAAAGATTTGAAATAGGGATTTTAAGACCTATTTAAAATCCGCGAAGTTGAAAGGTTTAACGGAAAAACGAAATCAATGTTATAACGGAGTCAACACATTTGAAATGCCACAGAGGATTTAAATGAAATGCGTGGCATAATCAAACAAATATGAAGCTGACACGTGTTAGTGGATAGAATTTTGACTCAAGTCAAAGATCTGAATAACACGCTCAGATGTTTTGACTTTCCTTTATCAGATATCTGATTGTTCTACTCAGAGTTCTGATTCCATAACTCAGAAGAATTTTGCCTTGTAACCAAAATGTCATTTAAAATCAACTTCTGACAAATATAAAACATTTTGATTATTCAGAAGAGGTTTGAACAGATAGAAACACTTTTTATCATCAAAATTCTGTTCATATCATGATGATTTTTAAAAAAAATCATTTAAAGTCTTATATCTGAATATGAAATTTTTTAATTCAGATATAGTTTGAACAACAACAAAAAATTTATCATTAAAAGCTTGTTCTTCTTAGAATGATCAGAGATAAGAAATGAAAACAAACCTTTTTAAGCATCACAAAATAATTTCCAAACAAAAAAATTTTGATGCTCCCCCTTGACTTGAGCATGCATTTGACTATTTATGATACATAAAGATGAGATAAAAAGATAATAGAAGAAGCATAATCCACACAGTTGAAGTATTTGTATTTCTCAAAAATAAATTTTTGAAAGTTAGATTGCTGAAGTATTGACTCAGAATCTCTGACCTTAAGACTCAGAAGTTCTGATCTCAAGACTCAGAAGTTCTGAACTTAAGACTCAGAAGTTCTGATCTCAGTACTCAGAAGTTCTGAACTTAAGACTCAGAGTTCTGAGTACACTACTCAGACAATGTTACTTAGAAAAATTTAGCATTTTTAAGAAAAACAAATATTTTCAATTAGTCAGATTAAGCATTCCTATTTTACATATGAGAAAAGAGAACCTTTTGTGATCAAGTGGCTTTGTGAACAAGTCAGCCAATTGATACTTTGTATGCACAAAGTGCATCTCTATAGTTCCTTTTTCCACATAGTCCTTTATAAAATGATACCTCACATCTATATGCTTAGTCTTTGAATGTTGAACAGGGTTCTGAGTAATGGCAATTGCACTTTCTGAGTCACAATAGATGGGAATCTTGTTAAGCTGATATCCATAGTCCATGAGTTGTGTTCTCATCCACAATGTTTGAGAGCATGAAGCAGCAACAACAACATACTCTGCTTCAGCAGTTGAAGTGGACACACAATTCTGCTTCTTTGATGCCCAACTCACTATTTTATCTCCCAAAAAGTGACAAGCACCAGATGTACTCTTTCTGTCCAACCTACTTCCTGCATGATCAGCATCAGTGAAAGCAGTCAATTTGAAGTCAGTTTCTTTTGGATACCATAAACCTAGATCAGGTGTTCCTTTGAGATATCTTAAAATCCTTTTGACAGCCAACATATGTGATTCTTTTGGGTTAGATTGAAATCTAGCACAGAAACAGGAGGAAAACATGATATCTGGTCTACTTGCAGTCAAATAAAGTAATGATCCAATCATGCCTCTATAGAGTTTGATATCTGCTGAAACACCTTTGAGATCAGCATCTAACTTTATGTTAGTTGCCATAGGTGTTCTCATAGAAGCACAATCAGACATTTTGAACTTTTTTAGAATGTCTCTGACATATTTTCCTTGATTTATAAAAATACCTTTTGGTAACTGTTTGACTTGAAGACCAAGGAAAAAATTCAGCTCACCCATCATGCTCATTTCAAATTCAGATGACATGATTTTTGAAAAATTATCACATAATTCTGGACTGGTAGAACCAAATATTATGTCATCAACATAAATCTGAATCAGAATTAAATCATCACCCTGTTTCTTTAAAAACAAAGTTGTGTCAATCTTACCTTTCTTGAACCCTGAACCTAACAAGTGTTTAGTAAGAGTGTCATACCAGGCTCGTGGTGCTTGTTTTAGACCATATAAAGCTTTGTCTAAAATATAAACATGATCAGGGAATTCTGGATCAACAAAACCTTCAGGTTGATGAACATACACCTCTTCATTAAGTTTGCCATTTAGAAAGGCTGATTTGACATCCATTTGATACACTTTAAAGTTTTTGTGTGCAGTATAGGCCAAAAATATTCTGATTGCCTCTATTCTTGCCACTGGTGCAAATGTCTCATCATAATCAATTCCCTCTTGTTGACAATATCCCTTAGCAACCAATCTTGCCTTGTTTCTGATGACAACACCTGATTCATCCTTTTTGTTTCTGAACACCCATTTAGTTCCAATAATAGATTTACCTTCAGGCTTTGGAATGAGTCTCCAAACTTTATTTCTTTCAAATTGAAGAAATTCCTCTTGCATTGCTGAAATCCAGTCTGGATCCTCTAGGGCTTCATTAGCTTTCTTTGGTTCAATCACACTCAAGAAACCAGCAAACATTGCTTCATTTGCTGTAGCTGATCTGGTCTTTACTCCTGCTGATGGATCACCTATTACTTGATGAATAGGATGATTTTTAGTCCATTTATTAGCACTAGGGAGTACATCAATCTCTGAATAATTGTTGTTTGCATCATTCTCATCAATGATTGCTTGTAATTCTGAACTGTCCCCTTGTTCTGATGTATGAGTAGGAGTTGCATCCAAGTTTGAGTTCTGAGCAATGAATTCAGAATTCTGAGTGACTTGTTCAGAGTTCTGAGTACAAGAATCAGAATTCTGATTACAAGGTTCAGAATTTCCACCACTTGTATTTATTAGATTTGGACATTCCTCTGATGGACCTTTGTCAGAAATTACAGTTGATTGAACTATTTCTGGAGTCTTATTTTTCATCTCTTTGACCATCTTTGGGTTTTCATATTCTGCATAAGAATCAGAAATTAGTTCACTAAAAGCATCCTTAAACAGTAAATTGAGTTCTGAACAAATAGGATTAGAATTTGTATCAGAAGTCATTTTTGTCTTGTTCTGCATGAGTTCTGAACTGTCTTGTTCAGAAGTCCTGTTTCTGGCTTCATCAAAAGTTACATTTATGCTCTCCATCATCCTCTTGGTTCTTCTATTATAAATTCTGAATGCTTTGGAAGTTAAAGAATAGCCCACAAAGTATCCTTCATCTGCCTTTTTATCAAATTTGGCAAGATTTTCTCTGTCTCTAAGAATATAGCACCTGCAACCAAAAACATGAAAGAATTTGATTAATGGTTTTCTTTTATTTATCAGTTCATAAGCAGTCTTATTTAATCTCTTATTGATTAAAGTTCTATTATGTGTAAAACAAGCAGTTGCAATTGCTTCAGCCCATAGGAAGGTAGGAAGATTTGCATAAGCCAACATTGTTCTCGCAGCTTCAACTAGAGTTCTATTTTTCCTTTCAACAACACCATTTTGTTGAGGAGTTCTGACAGCAGAAAAATTGTGAGAAATCCCAGAACTTTCTAAAAAATTCTGAAGAGTCTCATTTCTGAACTCTGTTCCATTATCACTTCTGATTTTCTGAACTGGAAGTTGTAAGAGAACTTGAATCCTTTTGATAAAATTTATCAATGTAGTAGAAGCTTCTGACTTAGCTCTTAGGAACTCAACCCATGTGTATCTGGAGAATTCATCAACAATCACAAGCATATATTTCTTTCCTCCCATAGATTGAACTGAAATTGGACCACAAAGATCAGTATGAATCATTTCTAATGGTGCTTTGCAAGATGAGTCCATTTTTAATTTGTGAGAACTCTGTTTCATCTTGCCCATTTCACAAGCTGAGCATAATGATTCTTTTTCAAATTTAAGCTTTGGTAAGCCTTTAACCAGATGTTTTGCAACAAGATTATTAAGATCTTTGAAATTTAGATGAGAACATCTTCTGTGCCAAAGCCAGCATTCATTTGCAGTTGACTTTGATAAAAGACAAACTGTATTTAATGTTTTCAATTTTGAAAAATTAACTACAAATAAGTCCATATGTCTTTTGGCCCAGAAGACTTTAACATCATTTTCAGTTAAAATCATGCAACCTGTTATTTGAAACTTGATTTGACAAAGACTGTCTAAAAACTGACTTATGCTGAAAAGATTATGCTGTAATCCTTCAACATAGAAAACCTTTTGGATAGTCAGATCCCCTTTAGTTAAATCCCCATAACCTTTGACTTGTCCTTTGCTGTTATTTCCAAAGTTTACTGCTCCTCCAGCCTTTTCTGTGAAGTTTGATAGAAAAGACTTCTGACCTGTCATGTGTCTTGAAGCTCCTGAATCTAAAAACCACACATGACAACCCTGCAAAATGATCAGTTAGTTTTAGGTACCCATTTTGGAATGGGTCCTTCTTTGTTAGCTTTGTCATTGGATTTAACATTAGTACCTTTTACTCTCCACTCAAAATCTTTCTTCAAACACCACTTTCCTTGAACTTTTATGAAGTCAGAACATTTTCTGCTTACAAACTTGTTCAAATTCTTTTTGAAAGTTGTAACTTTTGGTTTTGCAATATTTTCAACTTTCTTTTCTTTTATCTTTTCTTTCTTCTGAGTCTGAGGAACAAAAACTTTCTTCTTTTCTGTATTCTGAGGAACAGAAACATTCTTCTTTTCTGTTTTCTGAATATCTTTTCTTATGAAAGAAACAGATGTTATTGTGATTGGACATTTCTGAGAATATTGAAAAGAGTTACTTTTACAACGAACACAACTAAGATTTTTCTTTGCAAGTAACAACAGATCTGTACCATAAGCTTTTTCATTTTTATTGCTGTTTTTCAAAGTACAAGTACATTTATCACAATAACTATGTGCTTTTGGTACAGTTGTAGGAACCTCTTCATTCATCTCAGAAGTTCTTTTCACACCATCTTTCCTTTTGCTTTCTTCTTTTTCTGAAAAATTCAACTCCTTTTTGTTAGAAGAATTAGATGATTCACCTTTTTCATATGTACTTGATTCATTAAAGAATTTATCATTTTCTTTTAGAGCATTAATTTTAAAAAGATCATACTCAGTCTTCAGTTTTTCAAGCTCTGTTATTTTCTGAATAAAAATATTCTTTTCTTTCAAAGCTTCTTCAAGTTTAATATCCACCTCACAGTAATCATTTTCAAGTTCATCATAAGCTTTCCTTAAGTCCTCAAGTTCTTGACTCACAAGATTAAATCTCTTTTCAAGTTGTAAAAATTCATCTGACTTTGTTTCAGAAAATCCAGTTGAATTAGACTTCTGACTACCTGAGTCAGAGTTCTGATTTACAGACTCAGATGTCTGATCTTTAGACTCAGAGTTCTGACTACAAAGTTCAGAATCCTGACTAGAAGTTTCAGACTTCTGATTGACTGTTTCAGAATTTTTACTTGTGTCAAATATGCTCTCAATGTCATGATATGAAAAACTTGGTTGTTTATTTTTGTAGCTGACATTTAAAGAATCATACTTGAATTTAGTATCATTGTATTTTGGCTTCTCATCTGTTGGTTTAGAAACTTCTTTCTTAACCTTTTCTTCTGAAACAACTGATTTTTCTGTTTTAGACTCAGAAATTTTCTCATCTGACTTTTTAGAATTTGGTCTTTGCAAATTGTCAGAACTTGTTATAGAACTAGCAGGTCTTATGAAAACTTCAACAATTTCTGGGATTTTTGGCTTAGAAACTTGAAGTTTTTCATACAAGTTGATTGGAGCTCTTTTTAAAGTGACATTTTCTTCCAATCCCAATCCCTTCTTTGGGTTGTAAAATCTTGTATCTTTAACATTGCTTAATAAAAGATTTAATGTTTGCTGAGTCTGACCCCTTTTCAAATTCAGATCTTCCAATTCTTTGATTTTGGTGTATATATTCTTTCTTTCCTCAAATAACATATCAAATTTTATTTGTAAATCACCTTTTTCATCCTTTATTTTTGAAAACTCAACTTTTAGTTCAGAGATCTTTTTCAATAATTCAGAATTTTCATCTTTAACTTTCTGTTTCTCAGCCTCAGATTCTTCATATTGTTCTTTTATTACTTCTTTTTCAATTCTGAATTTGTTAACCAAATTTCTTTCTCCTTTTATCTGTTTTCTTAGATTAGCAAATTCAGTTTTCATTTCACCAATCTGTGTCATTAACTCTATTTCAAGTGAAGAATGTACCTCAGCAGATGACTCAGAATCAGCATCTTCAAAATCAGAATCATCCTCATTCCTCATTTTTGCCATATAGCTTTGCATCTGTGGAAAGTTGATATGATCATCTTCATCAGAAGTGTAGTACAACCAATTCTCCTGTTCAGCCAATAAAGCAATTTTATCATCTCTCTTCTTTGCAAGCTGAGCCTTCTTGGTGTAGTACTCATAGTCTTTCACAATTTTAACTCTGCAATCCTTAGCATAGTGACCAGACTTTCCACACTTGAAACACATATTCTTTTCTTTTCTCTCATCCTTCTCTTCTTTGTTTTCTTCACTTCTCTCTACTCTCTTTTCAAACTTATTTTCTTCTCTGTCTTCTTTCTTCTTATAATCTGAACTCCCAACTTTCTTATAATTTCCTTGAAATCTACCCTTCCCATACCTTTTGTTGAAAGTATTTGTCAACAAAGCTAGTTTTTCAGCCATTATCTTGATATCTTCATCATCTTCTGATCCTTCTTCCTTGTCAGATTCTTCCAGATTAGGTATCTCTGATAGATATGCAGTCTTTTTGGGTGCTTTGATTGCTTTGGACTTTGATAAGAACGCTAACTGATCAGCAACATTTTTCTTCTCTTCCACAACTAACTTGACAGAGTCTTCATGTTGATTAAGAACACATAACAGATCATTTAAGTCTTCTTCACACATATCCTTGTTCATTTGCAGACTTATGGCAAATGATGACCATTCTGAATTTAGACTGTTCAGAAATTTGTAAATTATTTCTGACTTCGTTTTCTTCAGTCCATTCCTTCTCAAGTCATTTAGAATAGTGCAAAATTTACTGTATGTTTGTGTCAAACTTTCTGACTCTTTTGCTTTGAACCTTTCATAAGCATTTATGCTTTGATTTAACTTTGCCTGAATAGATCTCACAGTTCCTAACATCTGCCTTTCCAATTCGTCCCACATTTCTTTAGCTGATGATCCACTGTCAATCCTGTTAAGAACCTCATTTGGGACAACCAAAGTCATCAAAGTAATTGCTCTTTTGTCAATAGCATGCCTATTCTTCTGTTCAGCTGTGTATTGGGAATAATTCTTCTTCACCCTGGTCGCTGGAATTTCTGGAGTTGTCTCTGTAGCAGGGGTTGCGGCAACATCGATATACACTTCAATTGGACCTTCTCGAATGGAGATCATAAGATTTTCATCAATGTTGTCTAGGAATTGGATCATACGAATTTTCCATTGCTGATACTCTTCTGGTATAAGAACAGGCGGTTTGGTTTCAGATCCCATGGCTAGATATTCTTTAGAAGACATGATTGTAAGAAAATTCAACAGAAAGACAAATTCGAGTTTATTGATCGAAATGTAATAGGTAATTCGAGAATTGCCAGGAATTCAAGAACTAGCCCTAGCAGCGGAATCGATTTTTGAATGAATCAAGAAATCTTCAAGAAATTGATCAATCGATCTTCGCAATCACAATCTTGAATGAATTTGTTTGTTGATTAGCTCTGATACCAATTGAAAGTACATGATCTAATCTTACAATCAATATAGAAAGCAGTAATTGAGAAGTTGTATGATCAAGCCCAATTGTATTCAATGATGAACAGGATTACAGATCTAAGATATAGAGAATCTCAAAGATTACAAAGAATGAATACAAAGATATACGGGAAAATCAATCAGTTAGCAACGTAGTGCTAACCACTCTATTTATACTGCAACGGACATGTTAAAGCTACAGTACAAATAAGAAAGACTAATAAGAACATAACACGTGTCCTAATTAGTTTGCTAAATACTAAGTAAAGTATGTAGTCATAAGTTCTGAACAGGTAGTTCAGAACTTCTGAACATTCTTCTGATAACGCTTCTCAGAGCTTCTGACTCTTTCTCTCAGAACTCTGACTTCTCTTCTCAGATCTCTGACTCCTCTACTCAGAACATCTGAGTCTTCTTATCAGATCTTCAACACTTGGTTTATTGACAAAACTTCAGATCTAACAATCTCCTCACTCAAGCTCTCGAAGGAAGGCTCAGATCCTAAGTATGTTGGGGTTCTCAGCTCAGGTTCTTGAGGTTGAGCAGCACTCTGATAGTTCTGGATAGAGATATTGTCAGGGGCGATAAGGGCAAGCATTGTACCTGGAATTCTTCTTATAAAGGGGTATTCGCCTGATGTAGTGGGGAGGAATTTGGACATCGTCCAAACAGGTGTTGAGCGACCCTAATGAGTTAGTTCCAGTCTGTCGAAGGCTCTTCTGATCACTAGACTGATGAAGCATGGAAACTTGATCATCTTCAAGAACTTGTGGGATCCAACGATTCCTCCTCTTGCGATGGATGAGGTTTTTGTGTTAACAGCCGTAAGAAGATCGTTGTAGAGAATGCTGGCGTAGTCAAAGTTTCGATTGAAGAACAATCCATACATGATTTGTAGGATTTCCGTTGTGGCTTGGTCTTGACTACCAGATTTGCTGGTAAGGGTTCTGTTTAAGGTGGAGAACATGAAATTCCACATAGTGGGTAGATTCTGTCGCTTGAACTCTCCTATTCTATTCAGATCCTTGTTGTAACCCAAAAACTTCATGAAATCAAGAAGGACAACTGTTTTTGGTGGTTTCTCATAGGCGTCTATTCCTAGCTGTCGTTTGGTTTTCATTTTGAAGATTCTTCTTAAGGTACTTGCTCTAATGCGGATTGTTCCCGCTCCTCCATTACTTGCGTTGATGCTCCCAACTATCCCGTCTTGTTCTTTGATGTATTGGCATGTGGTCCACCATTGTTGGACATAGATTGCAGAAAGATGGTCATCGAACTCTGTTAGGGCTCTAAAGATATCAGAGTTTCTAAAGAACTCAATGAAGACATGATACAGGGGTTGATAGAGTCCTGGAGTGGGATCGAATCTGTAGTTGTTGTCAGCAAACTCGTATGAAAGAACAATGATATCATCAGTGGGTTCTATTCGGCTAGAATCAGCAGAGTTTTGGGGTTCCGCCATTGTTGCAGGTTTGGGGTTTTCTTGAAGAACACTGAGGATTTGAATAAAAGAGGGAAAGGTGAAAGGTTTAGGAGGTTTAGAAATGAAACGGGTCAAGGTTATGGATATTTATAGTCAGAACTTGTGGCTGGGTAATCGTCGTAGGTACTGTAGGCACTCGAGTGTCAGAAGGTGGAGTGGCCTGAATTGTGTATCGTGGGGACAGCTAGTGGTTTAGCTTTCAATTAGAGAGTGCCACGTGGATTTGTTCTGACCACTTTTGTGCAAGTAAACCGTCGCGGTTAGAGATGTGTGGGTGACGCTTAGAAATAACCCGCACCTCTGATGACGTTACCTCTGATGACGTGGCATAAAACCGACAGAGCTCTGTTGGAGCTTTGCAAGTTTTGCCTCTGATGAGTGACCCTTTTTCATCATTTTTTTTAAAGTACTCCTTTGGTGTTTCACCTTTACCAAAAATTATTTGAAAATTATGTATCTGATGCAGAAATGGTCAAAGAACGAGAACAAAACTGACTTTGGAAATTTCACAGAGTTCTGGTGAGAAACAACAGAGGCTCTGGTGAAATATCAGAGTTCTGGTAGGTTCGACATTTTCAAAGGATTTTCATCAGAACAGGTTTTCCCTCTTTCTTCAAAAAGATTTTTCTTTTCAGAACAGAAAGCGAAGTCATTTTTGATTTGAAAATCAGATATGACTCGCTCCCTCTAAAACCATGCGCAAAACTTTATAAACTCCCCCTTAAAATATGAGCAAAAAAACTTTTTACAAAAAGAATTTTACAAAAAAAGATATTTACAAACAGATTCACTAAGCTTGTTGAAAAAGTATGCATGACAGAGTTCTGGTGAATAGCAGAGACTCTGTTGAACTATCCTTCCTAACTTTTTGACAGAGCTCTGTTGGAACATCAGAGGCTCTGTTGAGTTTGAACAGAGTTAGGAGGACATGTTCAGCATACCCAATTTGCCGATTAAGAAGTTAAATCTCCTTTCATCAAGGGCTTTAGTAAACAAGTCCCTTTTTAAACGTGATCCTTTATGAAGTGTTACCTTATGTTGATATGCTTTGTCTTGGAGTGCTGAACTGGATTAGCTGTGATTGCTATGGCACTCTTGGAGTCACACAGAATTGGAATTTTTCCATATTCTAGGCCATAGTCTTTGAGCTGGGTTTTCATCCATATCACTTGAGAGCAACAACTAGCAGCAGCAACATACTCTGCTTCTGCTGTAGAAGTTGATACGCAATTCTGTTTCTTGGATGTCCAACTCACCAATTTTTCACCAAGTAATTGGCAGCTACCAGACGTACTTTTTCTGTCATTCTTGCATCCTCCGTAATCTGAGTCTGTATATGCTACAAGCTCGAAACCAGAATTAAGAGGATACCAGAGACCCAAAAATTGAGTCCCTTTAAGATATTTAAATATGCGCTTGACAGCAGACAAATGAGATTCTTTAGGATTTGCTTGAAATCTGGCACAGAGACAGGATGCAAACATTATGTCAGGTCTGCTAGCAGTTAAGTACAGAAGTGACCCTATCATGCCTCTGTAGTTCCTGACATCTGTTGGTTCACCCTTAAGGTCAGAGTCAAGTTTAACTCCAGTGGCAATAGGAGTTTTCATTGGATTTGAATTGTTGAACTTGTATTTTTTCAAAATATCAGAGATGTATTTTGATTGACTTATAAAAGTCCCTCTGATGGATTGTTTTACTTGTAAACCAAGGAAGAATGAAAGTTCTCCCATCATGCTCATTTTGAATTCACTTTTCATCAAATCCTCAAACCTATCACAGTACTCTTGTTGTGCAGACCCAAAAATAATGTCATCAACATATATTTGTACCAGAAGTATATCATTCCTGTATCTTCTAAAGAATAGAGTTTTATCGACATTACCTTTCTCGAAGTGATTTGTCAATAGAAAACTGGACAGAGTTTCATACCAGGCTCTTGGAGCTTGTTTAAGGCCGTATAGAGCTTTGTCTAACTTGTAAACGTGGTTTGGAAACTCCGAACTTTCAAAACCAGGCGGTTGCTGGACATAAACTTCCTCTTGTAGTTTGCCATTCAGAAAGGCAGACTTTACATCCATCTGATAGACCTTAAAGCCCTTGTGAGCAGCATAGACTAAAAAGATTCTGATGGCTTCTAGTCTAGCTACAGGGGCAAAGGTTTCGTCATAGTCGATACCTTCTTCTTGGCAGTATCCTTTTGCAACCAGACGGGCTTTGTTTCTGATGATTATCCCATATTCATCCTTTTTATTCCTAAACACCCACTTGGTTCCAATGGCAGCTTTGCCTTCAGGAAGTGGAACCAAGGACCAAACTTTGTTTCTTTCGAATTCCAGAAGCTCTTCTTGCATAGCTTCGATCCAGTTTGGGTCTTCAAGGGCTTCAGAAAATTTATTTGGCTCAATTATGCTTAAAAAGTTTACAAAGAAAGCTTCATTGATTGTGGCCGATCTTGTCTTCACACCATCTTCAGCAGCTCCGATAATTTGATGATGGGGATGATCCTTTGTCCATTTTGTCATGGGAGCATGGACAATAGGAGGGGTTTGTGCTTCTGATGGGAAAGGATGAATTTCAGCATCAGAGCTCTGTGGGTTGGCACTAGGACTCTGTGGCACACAACTCTGGAGAGTGGCCTCATTGCTCTGTGAATTGCCAACATGGCTCTGTGAAGGTGAGCTTTCGAATAGGGAATCTCTCCCAACATTGGTCAGCAAGGGTGATGATGGCTCATTTTCAGGTTCTCTTATATTTGATTGTGGTTCCCCGTTTCTCTGAATTACACTTGTAGACAGAGAAGTAGATGGTAAAGTATTGGAGGGACCAGTAAGAGTTGTACCTGTCAGATTCTGTTATGTTGAATTTTGAGCTTGGTCGCCTCTGTTGAAGTTGACAGAGGATATATCATCATCGAAGAAATCATCGAACACAAGATTGATGTCTTCTTCCCTTGTCTTTGAAGAACTTGGCTTCTTCTGATCTGTCTGTGTCCCCTCTGTTGATTTGCGATCAGAGGCACTTGATATACTTTCATCAAAGGACACGTTAACGCTCTCTTGAATGACACGAGTTCTGGTGTTGTAGACTCTGTAGGCCTTAGAGGTTAAGGAATAACCAATAAAGATTCCTTCGTCCGCCTTTTTGTCGAATTTACCCAGCTGTTCTCTGTCGTTCAATATGTAGCACTTGCAGCCAAAGACATGAAAGAACTTTACGTTTGGCCTTCTGTTGTTGATGAGTTCATAGGGAGTCTTTTTAAATCTTTTTACAATGACAGCTCTGTTTTGGGTGAAACAGGCTGGTGAGACTGCCTCTGCCCAGAAGTTGATGGGAAGGACAGAGCCGGCCAACATGGTTCTGGCGGCTTCTACCAGAGTTATGTTCTTCCTTTCCACTACACCATTTTGTTGTGGAGTTCTGGCAGCTGAGAAGTTCTGGGAGATTCCTTCTTCTGAAAGATAGGCATCTATTCTTGTATTCTTGAATTCTGTCCCATTATCACTTCTCAACTTTTGCACTTTTAATCCTAACAGAACCTGTATCCTTCTCAACAAACTTATTAGAATTTCTGGGACATCAGATTTTACTCTGATGAACTCAATCCAAGTGTATCTAGAAAATTCATCAATAAGTACTAGAATATACTTCTTGCCCGACAGACTTTGCACAGAGATAGGACCACAGAGATCCACATGAAGCATGTGCAAAGGTCTGGGACAACTATGATCACTCTTAGTTCTGTGTGAAGATCTTTTCATCTTTCCCAATTCACAGACAGAACATAGATGGTCTTTATCAAATTTCAGTGGAGGAAGTCCTTTTACTAGATTTAATTTCACGAGCTTGTCAAGATTTGAAAAATTCAAATGGGCAAATCTTTTATGCCAAAGCCAGGCATCTTCATTTTTTAAAGACACTAAACAAAGCTTCTCTGTTGTAGAGTTTTGGTTAGGATTGAAATTCATTTTATAAAGATTGCCTTTTCTGTCGGCTCTTAAGAGTTCTTGACCAGACTCGGAAAGAAACAGAGAACAGTACTTATTCCTAAAATTGACATCGAACCCATGATCACAGAGTTGACTTATGCTAAGCAGATTATGGTTTAATCCTTCAACATAAGCAACCTCAGAAACTAAAACACCACCATTGACTAATGTACCGTATCCTCTAATCTGTCCGCCATTATCTCCTCCAAAGGTTACTGCACTTCCATTTTTGTTCTTGAAAGAAGTAAGCAACTCCTTATTCCCCGTCATGTGCCTTGAGCCTCCTGAATCTAACTACCAGATCTGCACATGGGGTTTCTGCAAGACAGATTAGTTTCTTTTAGGCACCCATTGCATTTTGGGTCCTTTCTTGTTAGGTTTGGGGGTGTTCAATGGCTTACCTTCTGGCTTTCCATTTTGGGATGGTATGCCAGAGGGTTTCTTCTGTGCATTCTTAATAGTCTTGGGATTTTTCCTTTGAAATGACTGATTCAGAACACAGTGAGGACCATTCATATGGTTCTTTAACTGTAACAGAAGTTGAATACAATTGCATTTGATAGAACATGAAGATTGATGCAAATTGTCGTTTTTATTCAAAGACTGTTGTTTAAAGGGAGCTTGATTTTGAAAAACTTTAGGACCAGATGTCTTTACGTACATTCTGTCCTGTGATTTAAAATTGTTGTTTCTTGGAGCAAACTCTCTTGACACAAAACTGTTTCTCTTTTGATTTACAACAGGTGTAGAAGTAGGTTGGTCATTGACTTTCCATTTTCCTTTCTGCTCTGTTGTAAATTTGACTTGATCATAAGCGTAAGGAACAGAGGTATAGTCTTCATGAATAATCTTAGCTTTTCCTCTTTTCTTTTCTTCTATCTCATTAGAGGAAAGAATTCTGATACCCTTATTTTTTAAATTTGGCAAAGGTATAAATCTGTTCTGTTTCTTAAAGAATGAAACGTTTTTCAGAGAACCAGATTCAACAATTGCCTGTTTGGGTTTGTGCAAAGAAGTCTTAGGAGCACAGAAAATTTGCTCATCTACCTCAGAGTCAGAGTCACTGTCAGAGCACAGAAAGTCTCTGATGGCTCTGGTAGAGGTGTTAGACTCATTGGGTATCTTAGAGTTATCAGCTCTGGTGGATTTAAACTTTCTTATCTTTGGTTTTAAAGCATCACAAGCAGCATTCTCTTCAATTACTTTCAAAATATCCTCTTCAAAAGTTGTCCGTAAGGTTTCAGATGATGGAGAGAAGACTGGGATTCCAGGATTAAGTTCTCTCTGTATTGTAGTACAAGAGGGTTCTGTAATGGAAGCAACATACTTCTCCTCCTTGAAAGAATTGAAGTTAAAGATTTCTTTTGGATCAAGACTTTTGATGGAATCAGTAAGCTTTATTTCAGCTCTTCCCTGATCAAGAATAAACTTTTCAGATGGTTTTGTAACCTTTTCTTGATTCAAGGAGTCATAGCTGACATTCATTAAGCTTAGTCTTTTTGCTTTTGTAAAATCTGAAATTTTGGCTCTTTTGAAAACATCAGTTCCAGAGATCACATCCTCTTGCATTTTTCCAATAGAGAAGGCAAAGGGATAAGATGCCTTTAACCTTCTTTTGTAAGTAACAATGTCATTAAAACCTAGATCTTGCTTGTCTTCTTGAGAATTGATTTTGGTATACACATTCTCTGCATCCTGGTACTTTTTGATTAAAATCTCCTTTTTCTGTAGGGATTGATGTAAAATTTCCCTTTCTCTCTGAAAATAGTCTTTTAGAGCAACAGAGTTTAAACGTTCATTTTCAGATTTAGCAACTTCTTCAGCTTTTTGTTTCAAAATTTCTTCAAACTCTTTAACCCTTTTTGAAAACGTGCTTTCTTTCTTTTGTTGTAAGACTTCTAGCTCAGATTTTTCTTTGGATATTTCTTCCTTTTCCTGTTCCAAGAGAGTTTTCTCTCTCTTGTAGAAGGACATATCCTTCTGAGCTAGCTTTCTTAACTCTTTTTCCTCAGAAAGCTTTTGTTTTAAGAGTTGAAACTCTTCAATAAGTAATGACACATGCATCTCAAGTTCTGAGTCAGACTTGTATTCAGAGAAATGTACCTTGTCACTGGGTTTGGTTGTCTCCAGCGCTCTGTTGTCTGGCTCTGTTACGGTCAGGGCAAATGCATGAGCCACATCTTCTTCTTCGGACTTTTCTATTCTTCCTCCGGTCATCCAATCAACTTCCAAACTTCCATCATCCACAACAACAATGGCTTGCTCTGGTTCATCGTCAGAGGTTGAGTCAGAGATCCAATTCTCCATCTCAGCAACATAGCTTCTTTCTCTGTAGTTGTACTTGTATTTATTCTTGTAATAATCTTGATGTTTCACAAGTTTTCCTTTACAGTTAGCAGAGAAATGGCCAGGTTTGCCGCATCTAAAGCAACGTCCATCATTCTGATTAATGGGTTGGGCAACATCAGCCTTCTGTGGAGCAGGAGTATTGAACTTCTGTTGCTGTCTCTGTTATGTCGGATCTCTGTTGTGATGGTTCTTAAGTTCTGTTCTCATCTTTCTCATATCTACCTCTTCTGTCGAATGATCTATTGCCAAATCTCTTGTTGAATTGTTGAGTGATTAATGCAAGAGATTTAGCAAACGCATTTATATCGTCATCCTCATCTGACGAGTTTTCTTCAGTATCACTTTCAGCTACCAAACTTTTACTCTTCTTCTTCTTTCCTCTGCTGGAACTTTCTCTGTTGGTCTTTCCTTCTGTGGATTTCTTTGATTCAGAGACTAACGCAATAGGTCCTGCAATGGTGGATTTGCCCTTTTGTTTGACAACATCCTTCTCTTGTGCGGCCAGAGTGCCATACACATCGGTAAGAGACCATGCATCTAGATCTTGGTTAGCTTGTAAAGACATGGACAGATTTAACCATTCATCATTCAGACTTTTCAGGAACAAAACATTGTTATCTTCCTTCGACCTAACAACCCCACACTTTTTACATTTGTTTATCAAAACATTGAATCTGTTGTAGGTTTGTTGTAAGGTTTCCTCAGGAAGTGCCTTGAAATCGTTGTATTCATTTATACATTGGGTCCTTCTGTTCTTTTGGGTTTTGATGCCACCCTCAAGCTGATTAAGAAGTTGATCCCAGATTTCTTTGGCAGTAACACATGAATCTAGTTCTAGAAATATTTCATTAGGAATGGCCATAATCAGAAGTCTAACTGCTTTTAGATCATTTTCCATTTTTAATGTCTCTTCATCAGTGAATCCGGTGGTTTTGGGTTCAAGGTGCAGGAATCTCAGCAGTAGTTTGTGTTGCGGGTACACGTGGAACCAAAACCATGGGTTTGAATGGTCCATCCGTGATAGAACACATTAAATCTCTGTCCATCCCATCAAGGAAGTTAACCATCCTAATCTTCCATTGAGGATATTCATCTCTCAGAAGAGTAGGAGGCTTAGTCAGAGAACCAGCAGTGTAAATAGCGTTGATATGGTAATTTGCCATTTTTCAGAAAAACAGGGTATAACAGTTTCAGCTGGATTTGAAAGAGTATAAACTGAAAGTAAGTGAACAGTAACCAATGGAACAGTAATGAACAGTAGATAAGATCTTTAAACTAGACTTGAAAGCTTAAAGCAGTGGTATATTATCTTTTAAACTTTAAACTGTAAAACAAAGTATACTAGGAAGCTTTGAAATACACACACAATCAACAACAGTGAATCAACCTTGGTAGATTGGATGGTTTGATTTAAGAAAATCAAGCAAGCTCTGATACCAGTTGTAGGTTCCCAGATTCACGTTGTATCACATTAATGGTAGTAATATAGACAGCGGAAGCATTTAAATATAAAGCCATTAGAGTGAGTGATTGTGTAAATGATATTGTAATAGTGAGAATCAATTATAGAACAGGATAATGATAACAAGATCAAATAAGAAACGCTGCTCGTATAATGATAATGGATAACACCAAGAACAAGATCAATGGTGTATCCTGAAATCTCATAGGGAACAATATCGTACCGAGGTAGTGCTCGGGATTGCTGCAGTGTGTGCTTAAACAATTGTGGAAAACTATTCTTCCCAAAGCTTACAATTGTTTGTTCCACTACCTCTCTATTTATAGCCCTGATAAAGTGAAGACAGTGTACTATCGTACCCTAGAATGACACGTGGAAAGTGTGTCTCCTAATTTTAGGGCATACGTGGAAAGTATGGACACTTGTCTAACACTTGGGATTTCTTACGAGACTTAGGCATCACAGAGGTCTTCACTACAACAGAGCTCATAGACCAGAGCTCTGTTGGTCTTCGGGTTGTGAACAGTTCTTCTGTTGATCTTCTGACAGAGCTCTGTTGAGCTCTGTTAGTTCCACCAGAACTCTGTTGAGTTCTGTTGATCTTCTTGAAGCTTTTTCTTCTAAGTCTTCTTCTGCATCTCTGATGGTCTTCTGACTTGATAATATTTTCACTACTTTTACATTACAGATACTTGGGGCTAACATAATGTCTACAATGCAAGTTTCAATAAAAATTCAGAGATTTCAGATTTTAAATTGTTGACACAAGCAAAAAGAAGAATACATTGCGCTCACTGTTGGGACAACTATTTCATGTTAAACCGCAAAGCTTCTAAGGACAAAAAGTTTACAAATGTTAATACTTCGAATTCTTCTTCTAAATCTTCAGCAAATCAACCAGCCAGAATGTTCGGCTTTGGGCTAAATAAGAAAAACAAGAAGAAAGAAATTAAATCAGTTGAAGTGAACATGGTTTGGAAATGGATTTCTAAAAATCAAGTTAAGTTCACAAAAGGAACTAAAATTTAAAGGAAAAATTCAAGGTTCCTCAATTGAAATTAAAAAACTGATCCGTACTAACAACAAAGGACCCATACTGATATGGGTACCTAAGTTGAAGTAATCTGTGATTTCCAGGACCGTCATGTGTGGGTCATAGATTCGGGAGCTTCGAGACACATGACGGAGTACAAGCACTTATTGCACGACTTTACGCTACATCCTAGCGGATCGGTTGGGTTTGGGAATAATTCTAAAGGATATGTTCGAGGTCACGGAACGTTAAAGAATGACTCGATTTCTGTGGAAAAGGTCTTGTATGTGGAGGGTTTAGGACATAACCTATTTAGCATTAGTCAGTTTTGCGACAAGGATTGTAATGTCATTTTCAACAAGAAGTTCTGTCATGTTGTGGATGAAAAAGGCTCAGAAATCTTCAGGGCAAACAGATGCGGAGATCTCTACATAACCGACTTTGCGACTCTAGTTGCTTCGAAACAAGTCTGTCTCGTTTCAAAAGCATCTTTAGACGAATGTTGGTTGTGGCATATAAGATTATCTCATCAGAATTTCAGAAGCATCAACAAACTGCGGATTGATGGACTGGTTTCAGGACTACCAGATTTGAAGATCGACAAAGTATCAGTCTGTCCGGCTTGTGAAATAGGGAAAATAAAGCATGTATCTCACAAGTCTAAAACTCAGTCCAACTGCAATAATGTTCTGGAGCTAATTCACATCGATCTTTATGGCCCAATGAGAACTCAATCAATGGGTGGAAAGAAATATATCTTTGTTATGATTGATGAGTACTCGCGTTACACTTGGTTGGAGTTTCTACGTCTCAAATCTAAAGCACCATTGCTGATCATCAAATTCATAAAGAAGATTCAGATTCTTCTACAACGTTCAGTTCAAAAGATAAGCGATAACGACACAGAGTTCAAGAATGCCACTTTACAGTCATTTCTTGATTCAGCTGGGATTTCGCATAACTTCTCTGCACCAATGACTACTCAACAAAATGGAGTGGTTGAGAGAAAGAACAGAACGCTCGTAGAAGCAACTCGGACTATGCTTGCTTATTCGGGACTTCCACCAAGCATGTGGGCTGAAGCAGTATCAACAACATGCTTCACACAAAATAGGACCATTATAAACAAACGCTTAAATAAAACTGCGTATGAGATTATTAGTAATCGCAAACCTAATATAAAATTTATGCGTGTATTTGGTTGCAGATGTTTTGTGCTCAAAGACAAACAAAATCTTACTAAGTTTCAAGTCAAAGTTGACGAAGGAGTCTTTATCGGTTATTCCTTGACATCCAAAGCGTACAGGATCTACAATAAACGGATGAAATCGGTTATCGAAAGCATCAATGTGACATTTGACGAGAATGATATTTTGACTTCTAGACAACACAGTTCAGGTCTCGGACTACAACTGAAAGCTTCTACTCAACAAGGAGTAGAACCTGAGCTACAACAGTTTTCTAATTCTGTTTTAAATAATAATAATATTTCTGATTTAGATTTGCTATTCTTTGATGCGTTTATGGATATCTCTGCATATATGGAACAACCTTCTGTATCCGTAAATGCAAATATACCACCGACGAGTGTTAATATCTCTGGTCCCTCTGAAGCGAACGGTGCCACTACATCAAGTGCTACAGGCGTACATCCGACTGAGTCTTCACCTGTTATAGTTTCTGAACCAGCTTCTCCAAATGAAGATCCGGTTTCTGAGAAAACATAATCGGATATCTTTACGCCTGAATCAAAAGCACCTGAAGTTGAACTGCCAACACCGACTCAAATTCCTTCAGCTGAATCGACAGAAGATATACTTGCGGTCATAGATGAAAATGATGTTTCCAACACTTGTGCAGATATTCCGACTCTCCCGAACACACTTAAATGGACAAAGGTACATCCTCCTGCTAACATAACTTGTGACATCAAGGATGGTGTAAAGAAAGATCTGCTACATCAAACGAGTGTTTGTATGTAAACTTTCTGAGCTCACTTGAACCCAAGAAAGCATCTGAAGCATTACAAGATCCAGACTGGATTAATACGATGCAAGAAGAGTTGAATGAATTCAAGCTCAATGAGGTATGGCGTTTGGCGAAGCGTCCTAAGGACAAGACCATCAAAGGTACAAAATGGGTCTTTAGGAACAAGAAGGATGAAGTGGGAATAATTGTTAGAAATAAAGCCGATTGAAGCCATTAGGCATCAAAAAGGCAAAAAGGCATCGATTATGACGAAACCTACGCACCGGTGGCACGGATTGAAGCCATTAGGATTTTTCTTACATATTCCGCTCACAAAAACCTGAAGGTCTTCCAGATGGATGTCAAGTCGACATTTCTGAATGGGGTCCTTCATGAATAAGTGTATGTAAGTCAGCCCGAAGGCTTTGTAGATCCAAAGTATCCAAACCACGTCTATGTCTTGGACAAAGCTCTCTACGGACTTAAACAAGCTCCACGGGCATGGTATGAAGCTCTAACAATTCACTTTCTTGAATCCGGCTTCATTAAAGGTACAATCGACACAACTCTTTTTCTCAAAAAGAAAGGTGATGATCTGATTCTAGTGCAAATATATGTTGATGATATTATATTTGGCTCTACTAATCCAGATATGTGTATTGAGTTTGAAAACGTCATGAAAATCCGTTTTCAAATGAGCATGATGGGGGAATTAAATTTTTTCCTTGGTTTACAAGTAAAACAATCAAACGAGGGCATTTTTATAAACCAATCTAAATATATAAATGACATGCTCAAGAAGTTTGATTTAAATTCAACCGCCGTCATGAAAACACCAATGGCTACTGGTCGGCTTTTGGACGCTGATTTATGTGGTAAATCAGTTGATAAAAAGTTATACCGTAGCATGATTGGATCTTTACTATATATTACGGCGAGTAGACCGGATATAATGTTTGCAATATCGTTTCGTGCTAGATTCCAAGCTAATCCTAAGGAATCACATCTTATTGATGTTAAACGAATCATTTGGTATCTCAAAGGCACAAGAAATTTGGGCCTTTGGTATCCAAGGGATTCGGGGTTTGAGCTAATTGCTTTCACAGATGCAGATCATGCAGGAAACAGGTTGGACAGGAAAAGCACATCTGGTGCATGCCAATTCTTAGGGGATAAACTAGTGAGTTGGTCTTCCAAGAAGCAGAACTGTGTTTCAACGACTACTGCGGAAGCAGAATATGTTGCCGCAGCAAGCTGTTGTTCACAAGTGTTGTGGATGAAGACTCAGCTGAAAGACTATGGATACGTCATCAACAAGATCCCAATCTATTGCGATTCCAAGAGTGCAATAGCCATAACGGCAAATCCTGTTCAACACTCCAAAACAAAGCACATTGATGTCATGTACCATTTTATAAAAGATCATGTGGAAAAAGGAATCATTGAAATGCATTTTGTGCCTACTGAACTAGATCTTGCTGATTTATTCACAAAACCTTTAGATGAAAAAAGGTTTAATTTCTTAATCAACAAACTAGGAATGTTAAACACTTAGGCATTTTTATAATTTCTTTAACACATTGAGGGGGAGCATGTGTGTTTGTTTATTTACATGTATTCTATTTTTGAGGGGGGTCAAGGATATCTAACAGAGATACACTAACCATTCTGGACTCATGTTCAATAAGTACCAAGATTTTTTATCTGTACTTGCAGATTTATATGAAGTTGAGACAACTAGATATGCATCTTTCAAGGGGGAGCAAGATGGCATAAGTCTATAAGTATGGTAAATCTTGTATAGTTTCATCAAAAAATTTGAGAGAGAAGGGGATATTTTCAAGGAAAAGAGCTTAAATGTTTAAACTGGTGAGGGATTTCTGAATGTTTGATTCTTTTGTCTGAAAAAGTTGATTTTTTTTTGAAAAACACCAAGTTTTCGCATCCAATGTGATACGAAAAGTAGTTTTCGCATCCTAAGGATACGAAACGTACACTTTTCGGATCCTTAAGGATACGAAAAGTATTTTAAGACAACTAAGTTTGTTCCGAAAACTTTTTCAATTTGGAACTTTTCGCATTCTTGTTTATGCGAAATGTTTGATGAACAGTGCCATGTCATTTTTCTGACATGTATTTTTCTACTGTTTGCAATAAGTGGGGTCCTCTAAAATCTTGCCATTTGTATTTTTTGAGGGCATATAAAGATTTTTTCAAAATATCAGTTCCCACTTTTTCAAAACTTGCAAACCTCGTACGTGCTCTCTGAATTGCAACTGTTCATCTTTCAAAGGCTTTCAATCTTCAATCTTCGAATCTCTCAATCCAGGTAACCATTTCCTTTGATTTATGTCTCATTGGATTCGATTTTATTATATGTATGTTTCTATCCATGTATCTTTCTTGATTTTCATCATCTAATGTGCTAATTTGGTCAAAATCAGTCTTAATGGACTGTTCATATTCTAGTCATATAATCAATCGATTTCATGTTGTTTTTCCATGATTCTTGTTCCTTCATGCTTAATCAACCATTTCGAACCTATCTGTGGTGGTAATACATGCTTAGGATTCATCAATGTTTGATTTTGAATCTGTGTTCTTCATGTGTTTGTGGTCAGTGTCAAAATGGTCGCGTTTGGGTCTAAAAGTCAAATTTTTTAGTCGAATTTTACTGGGTTGTTGTTTTCGAACTCATCTGTGTTAAAATCATGCTTAAAATCTTCATGTTAATCGATTTTAAGTCTGTTATTTGAATGATCCGAAAAGTTTATCTTCAAATTTTTCTTTAAGTCTACTTTTCGGATCCCATTGATACGAAAAGTTTTTGTGCTAAAAATATTTCAAAGTTAAGTTTTCGGATCCTTGTTGATACGAAAACTTTCACTTGTTTGTAAGCGAAAAGTTTTTTTTAACTGAAATTTTTCTAAGTTAAGAATTCGGATCCTTCTTAATCTGAGTTGTTGGTTTTTGGATCCTCTTGATCCGAGTAGTTTACTTTTCGGTTCCTTCTTGATCCGAGAAGTGAGAATTCAGATCCTTCTCAATCCGAGAAGTGAGGATTTCGGATCTTTCTTGATCCGAGAAGCATAGTTTTCGGATCCTCCTGATCCGAGAAGTTCAGAATTCGGATTCTCCTTCATCCGAATTCTTTGTCTCATTTTTCATGCTTCATCCGAAAACTTTGTGTCTAAATGTCCTTTTTAGTTTGATCCCAATTCTATACACAAATTTTTTTTTAAAAACTTTTTGCCAAATTTAACTTTTCAGAACTGTTTTTTCAAAAACAATAGTTCAAATGGCAAACCAAGAAGAGCAGAGCAGAGTTCAGGGATTTGGTGACCATGTGCCAATCATTCCCGAGGCAACACCCGACATTCTATTACCTTCAACAAGATCTGTTCATCCATCATTCACCGGAGGCAATCCCGATCAAGGCCAGGAAAGACTGAATTTGATGCATACCCATCAGAATCTGAAGTGTTTGAAGGAATCAAGGCTATGGGATATACGGGTGAACTGAACCAGATTAAAGATTTCTACAAAGGGAATCTACCGCCGATCTATTATACTATCTTCTCTGTGATCAACCGATGCTTAACATCAAAGCATTCCGAAACCGACAATGCCAATATTGGAATTCTAAAGCTGTTTCATGCGGTGGTGTATGATCTACATGTAGATTATGCAGCCATCTTCTGGCATGAACTGCAAGAGAAAGTGGAAGAGAGGCAGAAAAACAAGGGCAAGCTATATATTCCATATATGAGGTTTCTACAACTCATTGTACACAGTATGATGCGCTCCAACAGAGATATCCCGAGAAGAGTCAACCATCCTTCAGTGCCTGAGAAATCAATGAGGTATCTCCAACAACCCAAGAAGCAATTCACTTATGAGAAATGGGTAGAAACAATAAGACGGGATAGTCTTAAGAGTTGACAGAAATACGTGAAATTAGTACTGTAACGATGGTAACGAGGATTCTCCTGTATGATATATTCACAATTTCAATTAGCTACTGTTATTTATGAATATATTGTTACACAAGCATACTTGTTTCTAAATTATTACAGTGACTAATGATCGGTAAAGTACGTTTTGCATGTCTATACTCGTATAACCATTTCTTATGGTTATCTGTTTGTGTTATAGTAGAACGATGGTGGATACGCCACCAAGGTCCTTCAATTCTTTGGAGATTAGATCAGTAAATGATTGGGGGGTTGGAAAGACAACCTGGAATTGGCGGGACTCATGAAAGTCCGCCGAGGCAAACTTTAATAGTATGAAATGGTTGAGTAAGTGGGCCATGAAATGCATGTATGGTAAGTGTTACAAAGCCGAGAGGGTGACCACTGGTCAGAAGTAGAGTGTCAATGATAAGTCGCGTGAGTAAAACGATTGACCTTGTTTGAGTGAGTAGCCTTCATTTGCGAATAAAGTTTTATGTATGGTGTCCTAGTGTGTGTTACATGAGTTTTTATGATTTCAAAACAAATGCATAGACAACAATTTTAGTCGAGGTTGAGTCAGCATGTGTAAGTATGCATTTAAAGAAAAAGGCAATTCCATTTACGGCGCACATTGAAATTTTGAGTTTAGCAATTTGCAAAATACTTCGTATTTTACATAAAAAGTTGAATGGTAGCAAAAAGGTCAAGAAAGCGTTGGCCAGCAAACTTGTTATAACCAACAAGAGTATTAACTTGATGATATCATATAAACGAATGTGAGAACCGACTAGCTTACTTCGTGTCGGTAATTTTCTTTCAAACTTTTGTCGCATGAAAAGATTTTCATTTTTATTACTGTCGTAACAATATCATTTGGTTGAGAAAGATTAAGTGTTACGGAAAGTTGTATGCAAACGATTCTTGAGATCGTTGTGCAGTACATTGGAGTATTACACTATAAGTTAAGAAATGAGAAAAGTGATAAATCCCAAATCTCTAGCAATAAGATATGAATGTAGTGAGAGAGAATCTAGAGAGCAAATATGTCATCCATGTATTGAGCTCAAAGGATTACAAAAGGTTTCTAAAAGATTACAAAAGCTTTCTAAAGTGTTACTAACAAATGGTCTAGACAAGCCTATTTATACCCATAACATACAAGGTATAAAGGCATTCACAATACTGTATAGACTCATACAGTACATTGACTTTTACAGTAAATCTTGAATACAATAATGCTCTAACAATCTCCCCCTTTGGATTCAAGATTTAAAAAATTTGACAGTAGTCTTCAGCTCTTTGTAAAGTCAATCTTCTTCAACAGACACTTTATCAAACTATCTTCAAGCCTTGTACATGAAAACAGATCTTTACAGCTTTATCAGTCTTTAACAAACAGTGACTTCTCGTATCCTTCTTGATGCAAGAACCTTAGTTCTCATATTAACTTTAAGAATCCGAAATCATCAATTCGGATGTAGGCAGATCCGAAACCATCAATTCGGATGCTAGAGGATGCGAAATCAGCTCAATTCGGATCAAGTAGGATTCGAATTCAAGTAAGTTGGAACAAGAAGGGTCCGAAATCAGGGCAATTCGAATCATGAAGGGTGCGAAATCAGGACAATTCGAATCATGAAGGATGCGAAACCATCTATATTTTTGAACTTTTAGGTGTAAGCGCATTCCGAGAACCACTCAGAACTAAGATAACCAAATTCAGCAATATTTAGACTTCACATGATCCTTCTCCCCTGATCTTCAGTCTTTGTTCACGAATCGTTGACTTGAAATATCTTTGATTTGAAAATTCTTTGACATGAAATTGAAATTAAACTTTTCTCCCCCTTTTTCGATGATGGTGAGCATCGAAAACCATTTTCAATTTCAGTCGTGTCTTTGAGTATTGCTAACAATCTCTTCCTTACAGAATAACCTTGCTCCCCCTCAAAATAAGAATTCTGGAGCAATTTGTTTTCTCCCCCTGAAAATATGCATATATTTCAATAACGATATTCATTTCAAATTGTAGCACAAATTTTAAAACAAATTTACACAAGGAAAATAAAATTCATTGAACTTCATTTTATAACTACAAACATTTGATCATTTGAAAACTGGACAAAAGAAATTCAGCTTAATGAAATTTAACAGATTTTTTAATCAAATGAAATCAAATGCATGTGTTTGGAATCAAATACAAGTCATCATTGTATATCAAGTTAAAAATGTTCAGTTTCAACCCCTTTATTAAATCTATTTGGTGTGCTAGCATGCGAAATATGATTAGCTTCAAGCATATGCAATTCTAAAACATATAAGAATACTTTGCTCTACTCACACTATTTGTCCAAAATCAGAATTTCATAAATTTACAGGTTTATCGCGACTTTGTATTTTCACCAAGTTTCAAGAGATGTGTGCTCTTTGGCATCTTTTGATTTTATGCACATTTGAATCTTTTGATTTTGTGCTCATTGGCATCTTTTGATTTTGTGCGCATTGGCATCTTTTGATTTGTGCTTATTGGCATCTTTTGATCGAAAAGTTTAGTAAGAATAAGATACACCGTTAAACATGACTTTCTATCTGGTTCTATAGAAGGATTTGGGTTAGCAGATCCCAGACCAGTTGGCCTTAGGTGCTAGGTGACGAGCACCCCTTAGAACTTAATTTCCCAAACCAGAAAGGCCACATCGATATATCTTAAACCCATTTGTACCAGTAGAACATGGCTTTCTATCTGGTTCTATTGCAGGATTTGGGTCAGCCGATCCCAGACCAGTTGATCTTAGGGACTTGGTGTCGAGCACCCCTTAGGACTTACTCTCCCAAACCAGAAAGGCCACAGGCACAAACTTTCAAACTAAATGATAGTGCAACAATTTTATCTCAATCACTTGGTTCTAAAACATAGTGCTTTGCCCATATTTTCATTTCCATCCATCATTCTGACATATAGGCTTTTTGAGCATTATATTCTATATATATCCAGATTCACATAACTTTGAGCATTCAGCATAATTTCATTCATGTTTTGCTGACCTTTCGATTTATTTTAGAAGTGAAAGTTGAAACAAATCTAACTCAGATAATACAAAATTACTTGTAAAATCATCTTTTAGCACACATTTAATTCATTGAATGAAAATTGAAAATTTCATCTCGTTGAAGTAAATTTGTAAAGATTCAAGTTTTCAAAGTGGTAGAAACAAAATATAATCCAATGTTACCTTTTACCACGTTCCTTGAAACAGAAAGATGTAACAGTTAAGGATATCACCTGAGAAGTGTGAGTTCTAAACTGATTTGTTTAGAAGTCTTAGTCGTTGAAGTACGGGTCCTGAACTGAATTGTTCAGAAGCCATAGTCGTTGAAGCACGGGTTTTGAACTGATATGTTCAAAAGCCAATGTCGTTGAAGCACGGGTTTTGAACTGATATGTTCAAAAGCCAATGTCGTTGAAGCACGGGTTTTGAACTGATATGTTCAAAAGCCATAAACATTGAAGCACGGGTCCTCTTTACTCCCCCTTAATGGTACAAGTAATCTTCTTCCGAGAGTTCAACACTTTGCTTCTAAATCTGCAAAAACAGATTAAGTAGATTTTGGTACCCAACGTGTCTTGGGTCCTGGCTTGTTAATCGGAGCTCTATAGGAAGGAAAATGATAAGTACCATACCAATATTGAACACTCTCATTTTTAATAAGATCATTAGTACCACAATAAGAACAACAAAAATTCTTTTGTGCTAACCTGATTAAATGATTTGCGGAATAGAATGAATCAGGATTAGCAAAAGATTTAACTTTCAGATTAGTGTTTTTGTTGGGAACAGAGGATTTTGGCTCACCTTTTTCAGTAGACGTACCTTTTACTCTCCATTGCATGTTGACTTTCTTATATGAAGGAAGATCAGCATATTGATACTTGGAAGAATTATCCACCGAGTGATCATAGAATAGATTAGAAGGACGAATCAGACATTCTGAATAGCATTTGGATTTGTTAAATGACTTCACTTTGTAAGATAAGTCATTACGTTCCTTGGTCACCAAATCAAGCTTCTTCTGAATATTAGACTTGACCCTCTTCTCTTTCATGATGTCGGTCGATAATGCAGCCAAATTCATTGTCAATTTATGAATTTCCTGCCGAAATATCTTCCTTTCTTTAGAAAATTCGTCTTTAACGCACCTAGCCTGAAAGTCAGCTTTCTTCATCTTTTCTAGCTCTTGACTTTCTTTATCTAGCTCTTGTCTTTCCTTTTCTAAGTCCTTTTGAAGATCAGAAATTTTCTTTGACAGTTTCGCATTCTTCGCTTCAAAGCTTTTCCTTTCTTTTTCATACTCGACCCTTTCCTTCTCCAACTTCTCCTTTTCAAGAAATAAAACTTTCTCAAAGTCAGAAACTTGTTTTGAAAGTTTTATGCATTTCAGTTCAAGTACTTTCTTTTCTTCAAAAACTTTCTTTTCTTCAAAAGAAAAATTAGACAGTTTTCTCTTTAGATCGTCATTTTCACTGTCCAAACGCTTTTCTTTATCTTGAACTTCTTTTAATTGAGCATGTATCTTTAAGGTCCACTTCACTCTCCTTTCTTCTCTTCTCTTCAAATCGACATTTTCTTTTTGAAGAGTTGTTACTTTCTCTTGAAGATTCTCGATTTGATCGTGCAGACTTGAGTTGTCTTTCTTTGTTTCAAGATCTGCAATATAAACTTCAAGATCAGTTATTCTTTTAGTAAATTTAGCATTTGAAGAAGAAATGTCTAAAATTTGTCTTTTCAGATTAACATTTTCTTCTTCCAATGCTTTATTTAAAATAGGAGTTGAAGAATTTGAAGCATTATCTTTAACAGGAGTTTCTGATATAGGAGATGTTTCTGATAAAATAACTTGTTGCAAAATTCCATTATTTGCCTTAGCTTTTTCAAGTGGCTTTGGAGGTGTTTTTGTTATTATGACTTGTTGCAACACTTCATTATTTGGTTTAACAGATACATGTGAATTAACAGATGTTTCTGTTATAATGACTTGTTGCAACTTTACATTTGGTTTAACAAAAACTTTTGCAATTGGAGGAATCTCCTTTTTCAGAGTTTGCTTCAAATCTTCACCACTGCTTTTAACAATAACTTGTTGTAAAACCATTTTGAATATTGCTAGAAATTGATCGTTCAGAAGATCAAGCAGACAGTGTATGAAAATACACTTTACAAAAAAATTTATATAAATTTTTTTCTTGAAAGGCTCTTACAATG
This sequence comes from Saussurea involucrata, assembly GCA_033807775.1. NCBI lineage: Eukaryota > Viridiplantae > Streptophyta > Magnoliopsida > Asterales > Asteraceae > Saussurea > Saussurea involucrata. The sequence continues at coordinate 218,485,454 of CM066321.1, read as the reverse complement.
TATGAAATACACTATAGAAAAAATTTCGGGATAAAAATTTTTCTCAAAAATTCGGAAGAATTCGGATGTATAAGGATTCGAATTCACTCAATTCGAATGAAGAAGGATTCGAATTCACTCAATTCGAATCAAGAAGGATTCGAATTCACTCAATTCGAATCAAGAAGGATTCGAATTCACTCAATTCGAATCAAGAAGGATTCGAATTCACTCAATTCGAATCAAGAAGGATTCGAATTCACCCAATTCGGACGAAGAAGGATTCGAATTCACTCAATTCGAATGAAGAAGGATTCGAATTCACTCAATTCGAATGAACCTTGGTTCGAATTCACTCAATTCGAATGTACCTTGGTTCGAATTCTTTTCTTGGAAAATTTAATCAACTCAATTCGAATCTAACACAGTTCGAATTCTCCTCAATTCGAATCTAACACGGTTCGAATTCTCCTCAATTCGAATCTAACTGGGTTCGAATTCTATGAATTCGAATGCTTAAGGGTTCGAATTCTATGAATTCGGATGCTTAAGGGTTCGAATTCAACACTTGTAAAAAATCAAGAACACTCCGAATTGACTAAAATCAAGTAGAAAATCCCTTGAATGGTCCGAATTCCGTATGAATGATCCGAATTCACCAAGAATGATCCGAATTCTGCACTTTGAACACGAAAATCACTAAATCAGCCATAACTTTTTCAATTCTTGATCAATTGTTATGAAATTTGCACAGATTTGATCGAAATTTGATTCCACACACTTTCTTAGATAATCACAAATCCTAATTCGATCAATTTAATCGAATTTTGATCCAAAAATAGTAGAAAAAGTTTTCGAACAAAAATGATATAAAATGATCAGATCTGCAAATTCTGTGCAGATTTTGGTGTTAATCCAAGAATTAAAGATGTTTAGGAATCAAATCCGAGTGCAATGATGTCAAGAATCAATTCAAAAGATCAAAAAATGAAAAAAATGAAATCTGGATGAATAGTAAATGAAGAAGGGTTAGAATTCTTGATGAACAGTGATGAATAGTGATGAACACCCAATCCGAATTCTTCAGCTTTAGTGTAAAAAATCTTCAATTTGGTCTTCGATCTGCTTGAATCTTCTGTTTAGCTCTGATACCAATTGATAAATCCCAAATCTAGCACAAAGTAATGAACAAGTGTAGAGAGAATCTAGAGAGCAAATATGTCATCCATGTATTGAGCTCAAAGGATTACAAAAGGTTTCTAAAAGATTACAAAAGCTTTCTAAAGTGTTACTAACAAATGGTCTAGACAAGCCTATTTATACCCATAACATACAAGGTATAAAGGCATTCACAATACTGTATAGACTCATACAGTACATTGACTTTTACAGTAAATCTTGAATACAATAATGCTCTAACAAAAAGTAGGGGTCATTTGTAACCAAAAGAATGTAGGGGTCATTTGTAACCAAGATGTTCCTTGTGTTGTTCTTTAAAATGAGAAAATGTGCGAAATGATTCATTTATCAAGTTGTCATGCATGAAGGCTATGAACTCACTAGGTCATGGAGTATTACACTATAAGTTAAGAAAGAACTCCGAGAGCGAAGAGGTGTTGGATAAATCATGGGAGAATGTTCGTAGTTTTGGAATTTGTGTTCAAGATGAGAGGTGATCAGTGGGAGAGTCGAAAGTGGACTTTAGTGTCGGATGTATGAGGGTCTGTACTCATTGTTCGATGACTAGAAAAACAGTTGCCGAGGGACGATTGCGTCCGGAGGAAGGACTAGAAGTCGTCAAGGTGATGGAATAGTGTGGTGAGACAGAAAGGAAACATCCTTGACGACAAATAAGAAATTATGGTGATCTTGTGATATTAACGTTGCACGAATAAATTGGAGATGAAGACGATGGAGTGTGAATTAGATTATGATATGTTGGAAGGATTAGGTTCAGTTAGGGACCTTGTTGAAGAATAAGTTAAGGAAGTATCGACAGGTCGACTACTGACTTTGAAGTAGGCAGTTGTGTAAGGTGTATGAGGCCTTTTGCCTGTCACTAGGTGCGGTCTGGGTGCGTCCCGCGTATGCCTGTGCGGGCAGGAACAAAACCGTGAGCGGTACCGGCATGCTGTTATGCAGAGGGTATGCGCAAAGCGGACATTATCGTGTATGGTAGACCGAGGATGTTACAGAATGGTCTATATTTTGTGAAACACCCATTTGTTTTGGGAAATTTGAGTGATTGACGAATAAAACGCGAGTGAAAGAAATTTTGATTAATTTATCGCATAAGAGAAAGCTATGTGGTCGAATTACGCTTTTAGAGTTATTGTGGTTGTACAATAATTATGATGTGATATGTGCTTAATTGCATTTTATTTAAATGAGTGTCGTTTTAAGTATTGGTCTTATGTGAGGGGACCGTTTGATGATCTTGTATTCTTAGTACCTTTGGGACTAATGAACCTTGGTAAGTGATATACATTGTTGAGTATAAAAGAGTTGCATATACGTGTACATATAGATACATATATGAATTGACTTCATTGGGAAGGTAACAATGAAGGGGTTGTGAGATTATCACGCCTCGGAGCGTGTGTTGCATGATGTGAGTTAAATGTATTTAATTGCATGAGTAGATGTTGATAAATAATCATTGGATCCTTTGAGCATATGGCTCGGTTTTGGACTTGGTTGAGTATTGGGAGCATTCGCCTGGTTTAAATAAGCTCGACGTAGGCTTGGGTTGGAATTATATGAATTGTATTATAATTGAAGTTTACATGATATGAATACATTGATTATTTATGAGGTCATGTATGAATATTAAGCCTGGAATCAGAAGATTAAAAGTTAAAGGACCACCTTGTAAAGGTGTTAGAATATTGAAATATTGTGGTTTTAAATAAGTGCTTTATTTACGAAGTGGATGGTTAGTAAGGACTGAAGTAATTGACACGAACGAAAGGAGTACATAGATTGTGTTGATCTGTGAAGGAGTATGTCCGGTTTATGTAAAGGTTTGGAATCACAAAGAATTAGCAAGTAACGAGTAGGTATGAGTTAATTAGAAACTCGTGAGTTGTGGTCCAACTGAAGTTGGGGAGGGATAAAGTAGCGAAATAGACTCAGTTAAATATGCGGAAGAACATGAAGGTAAGTTGAATTATGTATGAATGATCATGAGAGACCTGGTCTGCTGTGAAATGTTATAGGTGGAGAATGTACGGACGAGTAGTGGGATAAATAGTCGATATAAATGTGTCAGCTAATGTGTAATGTGAGGCTAGAAGGAAGAAACTTCAAATGGAAGTCTTTTCGGGGATTTCAGATAAAGAGTACGATTTTGTCAATAAAATTGTTGGAGTATGTGGTTTGTAAGATGGTGTAGTGATATGGCTAATATCGGAATAGAATGGCGGAAAAGTAGTGGGTGTTTATTCAAAGCGATGTTGGTTGTGTGAGTCGCTAGGTAAGTTTATGTTCTCGAATCATTGGAAATTAACGAAGATGATGGATAGGTTAGTCAAAATGTGATGTAAAAGATGCAAAATCCTTAAGGAAGATGAGTTGCTTCTTATGTATGAAAGAATTGTCCGAGGAAGTATTAGTTGCAGATTAAAGAATGTGTAGTAACTTGGGACGGTATGTTGTTTCAAGATAACTAGGTTGATTGCCTTAAGTAGAGAATTTTGGTACAACTGTTTGGTTAGATATAGTAATAAGAAAATGTTATCAGTATGTGGAAAAGTTGGGAGAAAGAGACAAGTAATGTTTGGAGGGTAGTACTCCATGCTAACGTGGGAAGAAATGATAAAAAGATCGGACCTAAGAATGTAGTTATACTGCAGGTTCAATGGAATTATCACCCTTGTTATACAACACTTTAGTATTTGGTTGCAATGGTCGCATAGTGCGATAGTGGTGAGTATGCTCAATTTAAGGTGAGTATAGATTTTCAAGCAGTAGATGGTAATGTTATTTTGAGACCCGGAGATCGAGTTACGGTTAATGTCGGTATGGTAGACCAAGAAATAGTCGGATAAAGATTTGATGATGAACAGTTACTCTAAGGAGGTTTGCAAATCCAAGTTGGGGAGCGGATACTAATGAAAGAGGTAAGGTTCAGAAAATATGAAAAGATGAATTCTTGTTCTTTCTGGACTTTTAGATTGTGATTAAGTATGTAAGACTTAAAGGGAAGAGATGTACAAAATATTTCATGTTGGTATGATGCGATTTCTTTTACTAAAGTAAGAGTGGATGAGAAGAATTGTTGTGTGGAAGAACCAGAGGCAATTTTGGAAAGATCGGTTAGAAAGCTACGTATTGGCAAGGAAGTAGCTATGTTGAAAGTAAAGTGGAAACACCATCAAGGTGCTAATGTGACTTTAGAGTCGGAAGAGAATATGAAAGATAGATATCCCCATTTGTTTACCTGATCTTGATTTCGGGGACGAAATCATTTTCAAGTTGGGGAGTATTGTAACATCCTGAAATTTCAGTAATAGTGTTTTAATGAGAATTGGGATGTACTTGTATTTTGGTGTAACCTTGAAGTATATAGAAGTTTTATAATTCATTAGAGTTAAAAATGCAAGAGGTTAAAGTTTGGTGTTACTTTTGGAATTAATGAAACATGAGGGAGTGTTTTGTTAATAAGCAAATGTGTATATGATAATATCTGATTTATTGAGATTCTATCTCATTTTTATAAGTGTGAGTCGGCAAAAGAGAGAGGGAGATATAGAGAGAAGCAGGAAAAGAGGAAAAAGGGAAGAAAGCAAGATTTTCATCAAATTGGTAAGGGATTTGTTGATGTTTTCAGTTGTGATTATTGTATGTGTTAGATTATGAACGAAATTATGTTTTGGATTTGATTTACATACCAGTAACATCAGATTTGAAGCATCAGATTGAGGATTAAAGTGAGTTTTGCAAACCTAAGGTGAGTTCATTTGTACTTTGCTTAAATCAGTGTTCTTATGTTAAATTGAACCTTGAAATAGTTGTATAAAGTGATTATGAACTATGTGGTTGTACTGGGAATGAGCTGAATCGAACAGACAAGAAGTTAGATTGAATTTTAGGCTGCAGGAGCGAGTTATCCGGATGAATCGCCGTATCCGGACACCCTGATGATGAATGTTTCCGGATGCGATAGATACCGGGTAAGTTTTATCTTTTATTGAAAGAATCCGGATGAAGTAAGTACCAGATGGTATCCGGATGACTAAAGACTCCGGATGTTGTCCGGATTTGAATATTATCCGGAAAAGTAGGAATTTACCGGAAAAGATGTGTTATCCGGGTGTTGGGATTGTCCGGGGAAATTATGGTATCCGGAAAATGGAAACGTCCGGATAAGATGGGTTATCCAAAAACTTTGGGTTGTCCGGACACTTTGTGCAGACTGGGCAATTTTCAGTTCTGTTAATTGTGAATCGCTGTGATTTAGTGATTGAGACATAATTAGTTTAGCATGAACATACGTACATTCGAAGGGTAGGATGTTAGGCTTGATGAATGTGCCAGTTTGATACTAGGAAGGTGTTTGGTATAGGTAAAGGAGATTGGCTCATACTGTATGCTATGAGGGAGGAATCTAGGAGGTATAAATATGATTTGCTCATACTTATTGTTATGAGGAATCTATATTAAATAAATACCGGTACGAGTGAAAGTAGTGTAATGGATCCATAGGCACTAGAGTTTGGTAATCACATGGAATAGGCGTGTGGTAATAATCGTTATTCCAGTGATGTGTGTAGTACTAATGGTTATGTGCACGTGGAATAGATGAAGTTAGTCATTATTCTGATGTGTGTAGTACTAATGGTTATGTGCACGTGGAATAGATGAAGTTAGTCATTATTCTGATGTGTGTGAGAAACCCTGGAATATGCGTGTGGTAATAATCGTTATTCCAGTGTGTATGTGGAAATTGTGGAATAGGCGTGTGGTAATAATCGTTATTCCCAATTTCTAAGGAAGAAAATGGGATTGACATAAGTGCTTGTAATCTCTACTTCCTTTCCGATAAATGGGCATGTGTAATTGCGATTTATTGGATAAGAGCATTAATCTAGAATCTGAGAAAGATTCGTAGTGTGGCTCTGGAATAGGATATGAATAGAAATGGGCATGTGTATATTGCGATTTCTGGAATAAGAGTATTAATCTAGAATCAGTGAAGATTCGTAGTATGGCTCTAGGACATGATATGATGGTGAAATGTGTGTCAGTCATATTCATGGGATTAGATGAAGATCGTGTTAACGGAATAGACTTACACGTATGGTAAGAAAAAGGGTAATCAGGTTTGATATAACTTGTTTACATTGATTTTGCAAATATTATTAAGGAAACGAATGTTCTCACTAGGCGTTGGCCTAATCGTTTCAAATGATGTTTTCTTACCAAGTACTAGCTCGGGAAGGTAAAAGGGATGTGGGACGAGCATTTTGGATTAGCGGAAAAGTCAATTAACAGAAGGAGTTTTTGAAGGATTGCTTAGATAACTTAGTTAATCTGATTATAGTGGCATAATTAGATTAATAGGTTATTTGGAGAATTCTGTACCTGTAAATATACTCCTAGTGGTTAATTCACTTGCTATATATATGAAAGTGGAAGTTTATTTTATCATAACTTGTTGAAATTTAAGGTTCAAATTAGCCCGGATTTTGGGGCGTTACAGTCAGATATTTGTGAAGGCAGTTAGTGGTGGCCAAAAATCGGGTTCGGGCCGGGTCGGGGAACAAACCGGTTCTAAACAGTAACCATGAGAACCGGGTCAAGAGAGAACCGGGTCGGGTCGGGCCGGGTTTAACCCGTAAACCCCTGGCCCGTTTAATGTTATATAAACCCGGTTCATATAAAACTGGGCCGGGCCGGGTCAAGAACCGGTTCTAAATCGGGCCTGCGATTTTTTTTTTGTTTTTTAACTAATTTCTTTGTATAATAATTAATTACTAAACTTTAACAAGTAAAAAATTGGATTGCAATCATTGGATCAGTAAAATACACTTCAAAAATACGTTTTATTTATAATATATATCACTAAAATACACTTTTACGTTTTATAATTTATATATAATTTTAACTTACAAACTTACAAGTTACAATACATAAATTCTAAACACCCGAAGGTCCCGCTCCCGAACTCCCACCCCCATCACCCCATCCGTATGGATTGTAATTGAATGGATTGTATGGAGCGTAGTATGGATTCTGATCTGGATTGTAATCTTCAAGAGTATTGTACTTCTGCAGTCGTGTAATAGCCGTCCGATCGTCAAGGTGGTCGGTGTCTAGTTCTTCATCATCGTCGTATCGGGAGACGTCACCTACACTACTAACATCAGAATTGTCGGAAACGGTTCCCGGCGTACTTAGATTTTCATCGGCTTCGTTTTCGGCTAAGTTTTCTTCCACGCCGTCGAGATCATTCTCCAGGTTCGTTTGATTTTGAATGCGGTTTTCTCCATCCAAGTAATCCTTCAGACATATGCAACACTCCACCGATTGCGGGGTTAATCTTGTCCGACTCGCCGATATGATCCTGCCACTAAGAGAAAAAGCCGACTCCGAAGCTACGGTACTAGCTTGGATTGTTAGTATATCAAGTGCAATAGTCGCCATAATCGGGAAACTCGGTTGTTTATTTTTCCACCATTCTAATAAATCTAGTGATTCAACATCTAAGACGTTTGTGGAGGATGCCGTTATAAAATTAGTACGTGTGTATTGATTGAATTCAACATCTAAGACGTTTGTTGCGCTTTTTTTGTACCGTCGGAAAACATCACCATGTTGAAATGATCCCAAACCGATGCTTTTCGTCCATGCTCGGGAAGAACGGTGTAATTTTATTCGGCCATTTTTTTGAGAGTTGAGACTAGAGAATTGTATGCGTTTTTTGCGAGAAACGAATATAGCGAGAGCCGAGAAATGAGAATTGTAAGCGTTTTTTGCGTTTTGTAAGCAATTGTAAGTGGTGAATCACTCCATAACATCCCTAGTATTTATATGGGGTTGGAGGGGGTATTTTTGAGCCAAAAAACGGTCACAAAAAGAGTCCAAACGGTCAAAAACGGCTAGTTTTTTGAAATAATTTCGGGCCGGTCGGGTCGGGCCAAGAACCGGTTCACGAACCGGTCCCGGGTCGGGTCGGGTCGGGCCGAGGAAATTCCTAAATATGCGAACCGGTCCCGGTTCTCGGGCTTGAAACCGGTTTCTGGCCGGGTCGGGCCAGAACCGGTTCTTGGCCGGTTTCGGGTCGGTTTAGTCTGTCGGGTCGGGCCGGGTCGGGTCGATTTGGCCACCACTAAAGGCAGTGGTGAATATTCTTACAACTTTGAGAAGTAGAGGAATTCATATATTTCAGCCACCAGGTGAGTTATTCAACTCCCTTTAAAATTAAGCCATTAAAGTTGAAATAGATGTGTTAAATATATGTCCTAATGCTTTGGTAAAAATTAATTGAAGAATAGTAGGCTTATAAAGTCAAATTTGTGAACTGGCTTAATAAAGAAGACGAATGAACAGTGTTTGCGAAAAGTGAGAATCTCGCAACAGTTGGTTGTGCATTCTGAGAATCTCGCAATAGTTGGTTGCGCGTTTTGAGTATCTCGCTAGCCTCTGTGGGGGTGACGTGAGAATCTCGCAACAGTGGGTTGCAAGAAGTAAGGATTTCGCAACAGTTGGTTGCGCAAAGTGAGTATTGCGCCACAGTTGGTTGCGTAATACTCATGTTGGTGCCATTTTCTGATTTAAGTAATTTGGTTATTAACTTAAATGAACATATGATATTAAAGTATTCCTATAATGAACTGAAAGGATTTATTTAAATATTAATAAGTCCAAGCATGTAATCAAGAGTATGCTATGTGGATTCCCGGGCTAAATAGCAAAGAGGGGATGGTTGAGAAGTCAAGGTGTCGAGAGATTAATATTCTTTAGGAATGTATATATAGAATATGTTTTGAGATGAATATATTATATGTTATGCACATACGGTAGTAAGAGTTATAATACTTAGGTATTATGTTGCGGTAGCTAAAAATAGGCATCCGGTCATCGGGGGCACCTTAGTACGGTATAATGGGAACCGAGTACTAGCCATTGACCAAAGGGATGTAATTTTTAGTGATTGAGTGTACCTTGAATCATCGGGGATCCCGGTTATGTATCGCGATATTATAATTCCATTGGGACCATTGATTCTGAGGTGGGGAGGACGTGAAATGTGGAATAGGCAGATTTTGATTTGTAATTCTCATTTCAAATGGAAGATCGGAGATTTCCATTTTTATAGGGAAGATCGAAGATTTCCCAATTGTGAAAGGAAGATTAGAGATAGGCATAAAGTAATTTGTAATCTCTACTTCCGGATTAAGAAATAGGCAGGTTTTAACTTGTAATTTCTTGGATAAGAGTATTTACTTTGAATATGGGATTATTCATGGTAAACTCTGGGTAGTGATATTATGGCTAGACGAATTAGTCATAAGTATGGGAGTGGGGTAGATTCTCAGTGTTGAAAGGAGTTGTTGTACGGTAAGATGGGCGAGAACAGGTTTGATTTATCTGTTAAGATTTTGATTGTTAAATTTTAATTTGATTTGAATATTCTCACTAGGCGAAAGCCTAATGTTTCAAGTTGAATTTTCTTACCAGGTACAAGCTTCGGGAAGTAAGCGGGGATGTGTGATGAGGATTTTTGAAAAGATTCAAACTTGGAGATGAAAGAGGATCTAGATATTCTTTTAATATTTTTGGGACAGATGTTTAGATAACTTAGTTAATCTGATTATGATGTTATGATTAGGCTAATAAGTTATTTGAGTAGATGTTTTATGCACATAGAAACCTTACAGTTGATCCTCTTGTTATATAAGTTTGAAGTTTTATGATCATAACTTGTGGAATTTTCAAGGTTTAAATTAGCCCTGTTTTAGGGTGTTACAGGTAAGTTCAATATTGTCCGGTAACTTCCTTTTGTCTGATAACCTTAAATTTGTCCGGTAACCATATGCATCCAGATATCAATGTACCCGGTAACTTTTGGTATCCGGTGACCATTGTACCCGGACACTATGCTTCCCGGATACTTTCTTTGTTCGGACAAATTGGCAATTCCAGTACCCTATTCCACTGCCATTCCTCAATCTGTTCCAGATTGGGCCGATCTTCACCAAGGTATGCACCGACACTTTTGCATCCGCCCATAATCTAATACCGTGTCTTTCAGGTACACACATGGCGGATCAACAACAACCAGGCAATCCTCCTCATGAGGAATTTATTGACGAAGAGGCTGATAACGCCCTCGTACACCCGGACAACATCTCTGAGATCGAGGGGAATAAAACCACAACATCGTGTGGTCGTGGACATCCTACTCTTTCATCCACTTCGCTATGCACTCATAGCGACCACCAACGTCCCGATACTCTATCTACAGCAAGTCTGGAATACAATCTGGGTCGTCACCGCACACAACTCTCAGACGATCACTGCCACGATCGATCATCATCCATTCGTGCTCACACCGGAGTCCTTCCGACGTCTACTGTCTTTACCGGAAGCTACTGCCGTCGGCCGCACTGCATATGACCCTGCCATCAACGACAACACCCTCTGTGCAACATTCTGGCACTCGGGTACAACCATGCACTGAACTGCCCCTCAGCCTTTAACCGGAAATATCTCGCACCGATCTGGTACACCTTGTTCACAATCCTGAACAGGTATCTTTCATCATGATGGAAAGGCATTGATCAGTGCAATGCCAACTTCCTGCGTCTATTTCACGCCGTCTGCTACAACCGCCACGTGGACTTCTCCACGATCATCTGGCATGAGCTCATGAACGCCATACGCGCCATTGGTGGAACGAAAGAGCGCAAGTTCATACCATATATGCGCTTCCTTCAGCTTGGCATCCGTCAGCACATGGAGGCGAACCCGGACATCCCACGCCACATGAACCACCCGGTATGTCCTCAATTTAGTTTACAATATCTTGTAATTCGCAACCCGTCCAATGCCCAAGCGATGCCTATACCCGAAGCCTTACTGGCATACGCGGATCCGCAAGCACTGAGTGTTATAGAATATAGGCGAGCGTTAGGTGCTCCTGTGGTCCAGCCAGGGCCGGAGGGACCTCCCCAGGGAGCTAGGCTTGAGCGACATGAGGGTCCAAGGACAAGAGGCGGTAGAGTCAGGGTAGCTGGGGCTCCCGGACGAGGCGTGTTGAGAGTACACTCTGTGAGGGGAACCGAAGCGGGCAGTGCGGAGGATCTGCATGCCAGTACAAGCCATGCCACTCGACCCTCCACAAGCCAACCCTCTTGACCGTCTACGAGTAGACCACCTACCACTCCACATACCATCTCGACCACCCATACAACCGATGACGCCAGACCGTCGACTACCCTACACGAGATCCTGGTCGTCACTGCCCCAATGCTTGATCAAGACCCCGGAACCGACACCACTGAACCGATATCGCCATACACCCAAACCGATGTCCTGGATTCCGAGACAACCGAATCCGATATGGAATGAGCCATCCCGTATCGGACCTCACCCACACCCTCCAAAATCCCTACATCCCAGCCTATTACGGGAGACATAAGGAGAGAGGAGGGAGATTTAGTTGAAAATTTAGAACAAGTGAGGAGGAGAGAATGGAGATCGAAAAAGAATAACGAGAGAGTGAGTCTCCAAAATAGAGTGGAGAATGAGCGAATCAGAGCTAGTGTCGCCCAGGTAGCCACATTTGCTGCATCGTCTCATCCGTTGGGACGAGGCATTGAAGAAGCCGTCGTGGACCTAGCGACGCAATTGCACGACCTCCCTAGCCACTCAGCTAGCTCTCAACAGCTGGTTATCTCAATTTCTCATGGAGACATAGCACAAAGTCTATCGGTCTCTCAATCGGAGAGTTTCGATATTGAAACAAGAGAACAGTCTCCCCCGTTCTCGACTTCTTTTTGTGCACCATTGAGTCTAGAGCTTTTTGATATTATAACATCTTCTTTGGCTAGGACACAAATCGAGACTTCTAACATCGGTGAATCAAGTGAACCGATCAGAACATCCGTAGTAAGTCTGCCTTTGAGCGGATTACGAGGATCGGATGGAAATCCTACCATAGTTAACATCATGCCAGCTATGAATGTAGGTGGTACTTTTGTTGATTCAACAGTTGTAACCTCAACGGGTAATCTAAGTGATCCCAGCGGTGATTTACCTGACTTTGTGTCAAGGAAATATCTGGACGGCGCCTTAAAGGCTGTCTGAGAAGCTATGGAAAAGGAGTTCAGAACGGAGCTCGACAAAGTCAAGAGCCTACTCAAAGGGAAGGAGAAAGTGGTAGAAGCCGAAACAGCACCAACACCTCCACCGACACATGCTCAGCAATCCTATTCGGTGGACAATCTAATGACCATGCTCCTCGCCCAACTGCTCCAACACACCAACACTGACTCCTCGACTGAAGCAGATCTAATCTCAGTACTCCGATCACAAGCATCTGCTCAGCCGTTATTCGTCAACGCCTGATTGGATCAGCTTGACAAGACCCCGAAGGACGTTCAGAACGCCCCTACAACTCTGTCCGACAGGGTCGCCTCTCTCGAAGATACCTGCAAGAGTCAAGCTGGCGGACTCAAACGCCGACATGATGACCAGGATGATCCTGATCGCCGTGAGGGGGAGAACAAACGTCATAGACTAACCGAGTCATAGCCAATCAACATCGAATCTACTCCAGTGGTTCAACCGAAACCATCAAATGTGGCACCATCAGAAGACCAACCACAAACACAGCTAAGTCTAGCCGAGATGGTCATCGATATGGACATCTCGGATGATGAGGAGCCAACGGTTGAAAAGCCCGAGGGAGAATCCTAAACAATGATCGTCTACACTGCACCGAAAAGGGATGCACTTGATTTGATAGACCCTGATTCAGAGATCGACCCGGGGACCAAAAATGCATGGTATGAAAAAGTCGTCAGTGTTATAAACTCCAAGATGAATTTGATCTTTCCTACCGATGCCGACGCCGACTTTGATTATGATCAGTTCTTGCTGTAATCTATTCAGAGTACACCTGCATATGCTAATCTGATTCCCGAGACTTCTACACCAGCACATCCGACATATCCTCAGCAACAAACCACTTCTGATCAACCACCACAACCTGTCAGATGGAAGAAAATCATAGTACTGATTCCTTTCCTTGAAGACTCCCTGAAGAGGTTGTTCGTCCATAAACTGCGTGTGCTTGACCCAGCCTTCTGCCTCGGATTAGCTAAGTTCAAGGATGCTTACAAGAAACAATATCTTGAGGTAATGAAAAGGTGTCTACCCGTCAGTCAGGTCAGAAACAAACACAAGATCACCGAAGTCATCAACATCCGATCTGGCTGAATCTTGAAGATCTGGTACCCAGTCTTTACCATCAAAAGAGAAGATGGGAAAAATGGATATTCTTCGAAGCTGACTTCAAGAATCTCCGACTGAACGACTTTCACGCCATCCTCAAAGACCTTCGAACTCGAACTATCCGACCTCTCCACATCACCAAAGCGCTTGAAGCTGTAAAGCGATTCCTGAAACACAAAGTAATGATGTCATACATTACTGATTTTCAGATGGGAGTCGAGCACCGGACGAAAAAGGTCAACATGCTGAAACCCGATCAGAAAGCCCTTGAATTGAAGATGTATCATGTCAATAGTTTGCTGCTACAACCAGAATTCGGATTCGTATATCTCAACGAACAGAACGGAAAGAAGTTTCTCCGATTTAGTTAAGTTGAAAGATCTTGCGACGGAACTCTGCTAAAGGTCAGAGATGCTCTAAGAGACATAGTCTCCAAGGAAAAAGAACTATGGATATCGTTTGCTGCAAGTCTAAACGAAACAAACGCCCGAGATGCCTTGGAAATTATTGAAGACCGCATTGAGTTTCGTAAATCCATCTGAAGCTTCGAGATTCTGTTTGCACTCCGAAAGAGATTCGTTTCGAACTGGCGCGAGATTGAACTTCGATTCAAAGGGGGAAATTGTTGGGATTAAAATATGATTTAATGGAAGTTCAAGGGAATAAATTATAACTTTGTATTTCGGCTTATATAATGTAATGGGCCATGGGCCTCAAGTCAATAGCCTAGGTATAAATAGATTAGTTTAGTCTATTATGCAGGTTAATCAACACAATCGTAGATATCTTCATTATTCTGAATTGCAAACATTGTAAACACTCTGAAAAGGTTTATGAATGTTATATGGATGACGAGTTGAAATCATTGTTTCTATTGCATATTTGTTACTGATTTCTTCTACATTGCACTAATCTGGGATCTACAATCCCGTAATTAGGAACAATCAAGAATACTCCATAAAGACTGAGTAGAAAGAGGCATGAAGATCATTTTATTGAATGATTTCTACTCATATGATTGAAATACAATGGAGGGAGAAATTGAACGTACAAAGCTCTCATAAAGTCTCTCACAAGTTTCTCAAAGTCTCAAATGACAAATGAAGCCCAAGACCACTATTTATAGGTCCATATTAAAATAGAATGGGCCTAAGCCCATTTACCTCCCAAAGCCCAAAATGACTTACAAATAAAGATACAATTGACTTTGATTTTTCATGGACTTTAATTGACTTTATAAAACTTTCTATTAAATGGGGCTTTTTAGACCCAACAATCTCCCCCTAAGGTTTTATAAAGAAAACATTTTCAAATGATTTCCCCCTTGATTACATTGAAAACTTTAGTGTTGCACACCTTCACACCTTCACGCCTTGCAAATCCATCCAAGCTCCCTCTCAAAATTTGCTCTTCTCTTCACAAATTTCAACTTTAAAATCAGGATCCAGTGTGCAATAAGCTCGACTGAATGCACAAAAATATTCAACTCCATCTGAAAAAACTCAACACATTTGTTAAGAACACATGAAAGTAATGTGCGATCTACGTGACAAACCATAGTGCAAATTTTCAGTTTGTAACAAATAATCCGTCTTTGAAATCCGAGTTGAGTGATCATTAAGCTCAAAAGCTTATTCCACTAAAATAAGAAGAGGGAGTGTCCCAAAACACTTCAATAACTTAGCTTGGATCCACAAAATCAGATGATAGAACACCGTTCTGAAAATTTGAGAGAAATTGCATGAAAATCACAGCTTTCTGTCCAACAGCTATATACTGACCTTAACACAGATTCTGACCAATTAGCACACTGATTCAGAACAAACTCAAAACATAAAAAATGTTCATCTGTGTCTTAGGAATCCAACTCATCTGGACTCGTCAAATTTGGAGCTTCGAGGAGGGAGAACTGAGCATAATATGACAAGTGCGCAAAGCTGTCAAGTAACACACTTTTGTTCTAAAAAGTCTAAGTATAAATTCTGATTAGCCTTGACCAAAATTCTGAATAAACTGGATCAAAATTCTAAACTCAAACACTTACAACTCAGAAGTCAGAACAAACATCTGAATGGCCTCTTTCTCAACTCTGAATAACTTTGAACAAAAATATGAATAACCTTGATCACAAACTGGAATATCATGTTGTCATAACTTCTGAACAGCCTTCGAACACTCTGAACAAGGCTTTGAATGAACAATGAGATAACTTTGATTACATTGAGGCAAAATTCTGAACAGGCTGCTGTGACAACTGTCAAATTCACATCTCAGGTTAGAACTGCTTTGGATACCTCATTTTGATGACATAGTTTACACAGTGCAATTTTAGCAGTAAACACGGTACGATAGGAAAAATTGAGAAATTTTGCCTAAGAAATCCTTGAATTAGGAAATTATCCATAAATCTCATAAAATGCCAACTTAATATATATTTATACTACAAGTATTTATGTAGTTGTTAATTTTTATATATTTCAAGTTTATTATATATATAAATACTTTATTTTATACATGTATACATTGTATTTTAACTTTAAAAGAGAATACTTGTATTTTGATTTTATTTTAAACCATGAAGTGACTAAAATACATTTGTCACACCACACCACCCCCCCCCCCCCTCAAAGAGGCCGGCCACCCTCTCTCTCCCTCCATATGTATGCAACACTCTTCATCATTTCACCTCACTCTCTCATTTCAATCTCTCACTAAGAGAAAGTTGTCACCTCCTTCTCTCTCCATCTTCAAATCTTCATCCTCATCTTCATATCATCTTCAAGTGTTCATCATAAACTCCTGCCCCTAAACTCTTCTTCTTCAAGAGTCCAAGGCAATCAAAGGTAAAAATAAGTGTGTTGGGTAAAATCCACACACATTCTTTCAAGACTTTTTCATCTTCTTGCATTTTAAAGTATGATCTTCATCTTTTCTACACCTTCTTCATATATTTTAAAATCATCTTTTATAGGTCTTAATGTTTGTAGATTTACCATCATAACATCTTTTGTTAGTAAAAGATGGTGAATCCAAAATCAAACCAATGTTAAGACCAAAGATGAACATTTTAAACACATGCATGTAGTGTTCTTGGGAAATCCATCATTTTTGTTCAAGAGTCTCATGAATGGATCTTTGAAAACCATTAAAAACGTACTTAAACAAACATGCATGAGCTCAAAATACTGAATTTTTAGTTGCGTGTTGATGTTCTTGGCAAGAACATCAACAATCTTCAAAATGGGTCTTTTATAAAAGTTTTCCAAGTTTGAGTTGATGGATAAATTGCATGCATTTTTAATGGATCACAAATATGTTTTGGAACTGAAAATAAGTGTATGGGTGAGAGTCAAATCGGATTTTGTATGCAAAAGAATAAGAATTTTGGTTTAAAAGTCAATTGGAGAGCACATGCACAAGGTGTTGTTTGGACAGCTTGCTGTCAGATTTCACACCCCACTTCAAAAAGTCATATCTCACTCATTTTAACTCCAAATGGAGTGATTCTTTTTCTGGAAATCATTTTATTGTGTTAAGATTCAAACCCAAGTGGTGTCATTCAAAACCTCAAAGATTTCATTTATCAAACAGTCCTCACAAAATCCGTGTACAAACAGCAAAGTCTTCTGTCGGGTTTTACGTCGTGTATTATTTCATATACTTATACTCTTTCAAAAATTATGAAACTGATGCCAAAAGTTTCCTAACTCATTGAACCAACTGGACATAAAATTTCATGATCAAATTATACCTGGAAGTTACCCAAAGTTGGACACAAAGTGACATCAAATTCTGGACAGTACTAAAGGACAAATTATTATTTATTATTACGGACTATTTCTAATCCCATTTCATGATGAAATAGTGGAGTATATAAGTATATCTTATATTTATGCAGTTTATTTATGCACTTTATTTATGTCTTTTATTTATGCATTTTATTTATTCTTTATCCCTTTTCATCTTTTATGATGAAATTGTGGAATGTTCAAATATATAATATATTTATATATATTTATGCATTTTATTCTTGATCCCATTTCATCATTTTATGATGAAATAGTGGAGTATAAATATATATTATATCGATATATTTATACATTTAAATATTTGTTATTTCGTTTACGACCTCTAATTTTATCGTCGTTACGATAAAATTTCGGTTTATACATATATATGTACTATATATGTTTATGTTCTTTAAAACCCTTTTCGTTACTTATTGGGATGAAATTGTGGAAACTTTAATCTAAGAAGAACAATGTATACGTTTATTACGTTATAATATTAAAACACAACAAGGCATTTTATGATGATTTGGATAGTTAGTATCGAACCTTCGAGATTGAGAACTCACTAGTGACCTTACGTTCATAGGTTTGAAGTAGGATCATCTCGGAGTACTTGTGGGAGATTCCTGGATTCTATCGCGTATCATGTGAGTATTCACAGCCCCTTTTTCAATGTTTTACATATTTTGGGGTGAAAAGCATGTGGTTACTACAACTATTTTACACACCGATTATTTCGTTTTCTTGAAAATACGAAGCTTGCTTATTTATGCTCTATGGTATCTATGTTGTTGCAAATGTTGTAAGTTTGAGTTTCTTTTGCTATCATTCAAAAGTCCCCGTTTACGTATACGTTACCCGTTAAGTCATGGATTGAGCCGTTGGTAATTATGGATAACGTTATTTGGTTTGACACCGCACTCACAATTAGCGCTTGTTTGAGTGCATAATTATTGTTGTATTGGCGTATTGTTGGTGATAGAACATGCGCGTATGTGGAATGATTCCACCACTGTAGTAGGGGCAAAGTATGTCGGTATAGGTCGGGTAACGGGCTCAATAACTTAGCATTTTACATATGATTACCTTGAGCAAGTGGTTTTTATAACCGAATTATTTTATTCCATTTGTGGATTTAAACTATTTTGCGATGGCAAACAATGTTATACTCATTAAACCTGTGAACTCACCAACTATTCATTAGTTGACACTCTCATTTACATGCTTTTCAGGAGAACGTTCTTAAGGTTGGAATTTAGGAAGGCTACACGTGATGAAGCTTTCTTTACTATCTTTAAATTTTATGTTCATTTCCCTTTTGTAAAGACAATTGTAAAAGACAAGGTTTAACCTTTGAATGTATTTTGATGGTTGTTGTGATCTTGTAACTTTTGCTATGAAACTCGAGTTGTACAACTTGCTATTTTCTGTTTATTCTTCTTGTGGACAACATCAACAACAACTTGATTAAGCTGTTTATACAACAAACAAAATAGCACAGCAACAGATTTTATTACAGCGGCTGTGTGGACAACCACAACTTATTTGGAACATCACTAAGTTGTTTTGGACAACTTTCTAGAATAGTAGTTGCTTGACATTTTAACAACAACAGTAATCACGACTTGAACAACTTTATGTGGACGAAACTAAATTGTTTTGGCCTCGATTCATATTCCTCCATAAATCACAAAAATCTTTTGTCCTAATGATGATGTGATTGAACTTTTTCTTTGAATGTTGAAACTCAGATTACCAAGATCTGTTCTAAACAAAGCATCTTCCAAGATTCAATTCAAAATTTAAACCTCACAATCAAGTGCACTGTTAAAACCTCTAAACGAATCAAATACTCACAAAATTTGATTTGATATAGAACGATGAGTCGATCTCCATAATATTCTTAGAACAAAAATTGCAAAGAATCACGTTTCTGGATAGCAACTCTAGAAAGTTGATTTTAAACAACTGAAGATCTAAAATCCTTTCACATCTAGCTTTTATCAACTTAAAACAACATCTGTTGATCCAAACCCTCAGTGATTTGATAATGACCCTTTAAGAAACACTTAGTGAAAGTTGTAAGTAGACAATATGTATTAGAGTTTCACTATCGCTGATAAGTACTATGTCTCTACAGTACCTCTGATAGGAAACTCATGTTCTTTAATTTATATATTCAGCGAACACTGTTCATCAACATAAGCCCTGAGCCTGTTCAGTCTTATTGATGATCGCTGATAGTTTAGTTGTTTACTTATGATCCCTGAAGACAAGTTTCACGTCAACAAAGGTTCTACGCTGAAGTCGAAGATCAAGCCCAAGAACCAGCGACAAGTCTTCTAATGAACTGATGCGGATATCACTCAACGTGAAGTTACAAGTAGAATACTTCAGCAATCGCTGAGCTTTATCACTCGCTGATAAAGTATTGTTCAACGAACGCTGATCATGAAGTCTTCCTCTACAAGTTACTTTTGTCTTACCTCCCTTGCACGCCTCCGTACGATAATGTCAGAAAGGACATCCCTTTTGCCTAAGATCGTACTACCAACTCTGATTCTACACTGTACATCATGCGGCTACTAAGGTTGTCTACAGAGGTCAAACCATGCAACCAATCAGCTGCTGCCACGTGTAAAGTTATACTGTTGTGCATTAAATGCATGCAGTATATAAGAAGAACCCTACTTCAGAAATGAAGTGCTCGACCATCTTCTTCCTTCTTACTCTTTGTGTTAGAATATTTATCTTTAATATTCTTATCTCCTTTCTGTCTTAATTATAGTGCAAGAAACTTAGTGTGTCTCATAACTTGTTTAGATTAGGTTTAATCCTTAATCTTGTTCCACAACAAGTTGTAAATTGTTTGATTAATATCAATAAACAATTTAGAAAAGTAAAATCTGTGTGTTTGTATTCAACCCCTTCTACAAACTTGTATAACCCCTCCGGGACCAACAAGTGGTATCAGAGCAGATTGTTTAATCTCATAAACAAGATCTTGCTTATACTAATCTTTTCTCTTCCTTGCTATTTCTCATAATGGCTACTAACACAAACACAAACTACATTGACAATGGTTCTCTTGCAAAACCCCTTAGATTTTCCAGAGATAACTTTAATCTATGGAAAAAATAGGATGATACTCTTCTTAGAAGGTGTAGACCCTACTATGCCTTACTATCTCGAAAATGGTCCCTATGTTCCTGTTAGAATTGACCCTGAAGTTCCAGGCACTGAGAATAGAGCAGCCATTCCTAAAAGGTTGGTTCCCAAGGAAATTCATATGTGGACTGAAGAAGATAAGAAGAAAGTGGCTATCGACACCAAAGCCAGATCCATCCTCTCCATGGCTCTTCCTGACGAAGTATACCATTCCGTCATGAACCTGAAAACCTCCAAAGCCATGTGGGACACAATCTGTGTTCAATATGAAGGTACGTCTGAAGTCCACGACTCAAGAAAGATCAACCTGGTAAGACAGTACGAAAGCTTCATCTGTGGTAAGAATGAAACTCTCTCTGAAGTTCACCAACGCTTTAACTGTTTAATAATTGATCTAAAGACTGTTGGTAAGGAATATTCTAACTTTAAAGTTCTGACAAAGTTCCTAGAATGTTTACCAGAAAGCTAGGACAGTTATTCAATGTGTCTCAAGCTATCTAAGGATCTAAAATCTATGACTCTCTCTACCTTATATGGCACTATGCTCAATCATGAGTAGTCGAGTCATCTTAAGAAGAATCTTGTAAAACATTCCAAAAGCACACCTGTTGGTTTACTCTCAGAGTTACCTTCCACTCAGCGATCTACTATCACTATCACTGAGTTGGAAACTAACTCTGAATGCTCATCAGATTCTGATGCTTCAGATCTTGATGAATCTATAGCACTCCTAGCTAATAGGTTCAGGAGATTCGCTAAAAAGTGTAACTTCAGAAGGAATAAACCTCTTGCACTCACTAACAAGCCTAGATCATCAACCCCTGTTGATAAGGCTACTGCTACTTGCTATAACTGTGAAAAGATATGACATTTTGCTAGCGAGTGCAGGTCAAAGAAAGTCTCTAGACCCTCAGCTTTCCCCAAGAAAACCTCTAACCCTAGGGTTAGAGATGACAAATACAAAAAGATGAAAGAAAAATATTCAAAGCTGAAAAGCTTTAAGAAGAAAGGCAAAGGCCTGATGGCTGACTTCGACTGGGCTGCTTCTGATGAAGAAGAATCATCTGACTCAAAAGATGATGATGAGGCCAATCTCTGCCTCATGGTCAAAATCGAAGAAGAGGAAGAACAAACTGAAATTCCCTCTGCTTCATCCTCTACCTCTAAGGTATCACCTTCCTTCTTTACCAATATTTCAAATATTGATGAAGCTGATAGTCTTTGAAAGATCGATCTCCTTACTATGAGTTTATATGATGACATGAATGGCAAAACTGTTGTTGAAAATCAAAACCTTGATCTCGCTGAACAGCTTAAAAACTGTCACCTTCCAATAGAAAACCTTTCTAAAATTGAAGAAGATTTAAAAGATCAGGTTCATATAAATCAAATAGTTAAAATCGAGCGCGAAGAAGCTATCGTTGCATTAAAAGCTGAAAAAGCTATTGTTGAAGGATGGTGTAAATCCTCAACAACGATCACTGAGATAATTAAGTTTCGGATTCCCTTGAGTGACAAACGTGGTCTTGGTTACAAAGCTGATACTCCAGAACCAACCACTGATCATTCCATGCTTAAATTTGGAATGTTCGTGTCCTCTATCCCTAACACTTCCTCATCTCAGTGTTCCTCTTTAAAAACTCCTATCCCTGAGGAAAAACCTACCTTAGTCCTTAAAGACAAAGGTAAAGGAATAGTTTTCAACCAAAAACCTCAGAAGGGTACCTTTGTACCTAAGCTGAATGCTTTTAAAGCTTCAGTGACTTATCCCTCTAGTTCAAAAAACAAGATCCCTGGATTTATTCAGCGATCTACTCTTAGAATTAAAGTGGATATTATTGGTAAGAAATCTGAAGAACTGATTGTTCCTCCCATTTCCAATGCCAAAGGTATACTTGGTGTTGGCCCTGCTCATTTAAAATTAACGGCTCAGCATGCAAATGGTCCTAAAGCTACTTTTAGCTATAGAAAATGTTATCACTGTGGACTTACCAATCATATTGCTAGTAAGTGCCCCACAGCCACCAAAGCTGAAAAGTTGGCTAAGGTGAAGATCAATGCCCCCAAGGCAAAGAAGACCACTGAGTTTAATGTTAGCCCCAAGTATCTCTTATGTAAAAGTATTGAAAATATTACAAGTCAGAAGACCACCAGAGATTCGATAGAAGACTTAGAAGAAGATCAACAAGAAGACCACCAGAGATCGATAGAGCTCTGGCAGAACCATCAGAGCTCGACAGAGCTCTGGCAGAAGACCTCTTCTGTTCCATCGGAAGAACGGTTCACACCAGAAGACATTCAGAGCTCTGGCGAAAGAGCTCTGGTGAATGAAGACCTCTGTGAAGCTTAAGTCTCGTAGAAATCTCTAAGTGTTAGACATGTGTCCGTACTTTCCACGTAAGCCCTAAAAAGGACGGAGACACACTTTCCACGTGTCACCCCAGGGTTAGATAGTACACTGTCGAGTGCTTTATCAGGCTATAAATAGAACGTTAGTGGTGCACACAATTGTAAGCTTTTGAAAGAATTGTTTTCCACAACTGTGAGAGCAAACACTGTTACATTCCATAGCACTATCTTTGTACGTTTTGTTTCCTGAGAGATTTTAGAATACACACACTTGAACGTGTTTTTGGTGTTATTCAAATATCAATATAACGAGCAGCTGATTTACTTGAACTTGTTATCATATTACTGTTCATTATTGATACTCTCTTTGTTACATTAACGTCTACACAATCACTCACATTTAATAGCTTTATATAATGCTTCCGCTATCTGTTTTATGTTGTTTATGTGATACAACGTGAATCTGGGAACCAACAATTGGTATCAGAGCGGATTGATTTGCTCAAATCAAATGATCCAATCTAACCAGGTTGATTCATAGTTGTTGATTGTGTCTGTGCTTTTCAAAAGCTTCACTGGTATACTCTGTTTTATTGCTTAAAAGTTCATTTAACACCGTTTAAAGCTTTCCAGATTAGTCTAAAGATCTTCTCTACTTTTGTTACTGTTCCATTGGTTACTGTTCATTCAATTTCAGTTTAATACTCTTTCAAAACCTTTTGAAACCGTAATACTCTGTTTTTCTAAAAAATGCTAATAACAACATTAATGCCATCTACACTGCTGGTTCTCTGACCAAACCTCCTACTCTTCTGAGAGATGAATATCCTCAATGGAAGATTAGGATGGTTAACTTCTTTGATGGAATGGATAGAGATTTGATGCGTTATGTCACGGATGGACCATTCCATCCTATGGTTTTGGTTCCTCGTGTACCCGCTACAGGAACTACTGTTGAGATTCCAGCTCACTTCGAGGTTAAAACCACCGGGTTTAGTGATGAAGAAAAGCTAAAAATGGAAAATGATCTAAAGGCAGTTAGACTTCTGATTATGGCGATTCCCAACGATATTTTCCAAGAACTAGATTCATGTGTTACTGCTAAAGAAATCTGGGATCAGCTTCTTAATCAACTTGAGGGTGGTATCAAAACTCAAAAGAACAGAAGGACCCAATGTATTAATGAATACAATGATTTCAAAGCACTTCCTGAGGAAGATAACAATGTTATGTTCCTGAAAAGTTTAAATGATGAATGGTTGAATCTATCCATGTCTTTACAAGCTAACCAAGATTTGGATGCATGGACTCTTACTGATGTGTACGGCACTCTTGCTGCACAAGAGAAGGATGTTGTCAAACAAAAGGGCAAATCCACCATTGCAGGTCCAATAGCTTTGATATCTGATTCAAAGAAAACTACTGAAGGAAAGTTCAACAGAGAGAGCTCCAGCAGAGAAAAGAAGAAAGAGAAGGTTGTGAAAAAGAAGGGTAAGAAGAGTCTGGTCGCTGAAAGTGATGCTGAAGAAAGTTCATCAGAAGATGATGATATCAATGCTTTTGCTCAATCTCTTGCGTTAATAACTCAAAAATTTAACAAGAGATTTGGCAATAAGGTATTTGATAGGAGAGGAAGGTACGAGAGAGAAGAGAAAGATGAGAAAAGAGGTTATGCTGCACCTCACCAACAGAACAACAACAGAGCTCCACAAGAGCAAAGACCACAACAGAAGTATAATTCTCCAGCCCCTCAGAAAACCGATGCTGCCCAACCCATCAACCAGAATGATGGACGCTGTTTTAGATGTGGCAAACCCGGCCATTTCTCTGCTAATTGTAGAGGTAAACTGGTAAAAGACCAGGATTACTACAAAAACAAATACAAGTACAATTACAGAGAAAGAAGCTATGTTGCTGAAATGGAAAATTGGATCTCTGACTCGTCCTCTGATGACGAACCAGAGCAAGCCAATTTTTGCAGGGTTATTGTTGATGACGAGAGTTTGGAAGAAATAGCTGATTGGATGACTAGAGAGATGCCAGAGAGAACAACAGAGGAAGATTTGTCTCAGAATGCATATGCTCTTACTGTAACAGAGCCAAATGAAAGAGCGTTGGAGACCACCAGACCCAGTGCCAAGGTATGTTCTACTTCTGAATCAAAGTCTGACTCTGTGTTGGAAATGCATGTGTCTTTACTAACAGAGGAATTTCAACTTTTAAAACAAAAGCTTTCAGAAGAAAAGGAATTAAGAAAGCTAGCTAAGAAGGATTTGTCCTTCTACAAGAGAGAGAAAACTCTCTTGGAACAGGAGAAGGAATAAATTTTTAAAGAAAAATCTGAGCTAGAAGTCTTACAAAAACAGAAAGAAAACTCTTTTTCCGAGAAAGTTAAGGAATATGAGAAAGTTTTAAAGCAAAAGACTGAAGAGGTTAAGAAATCAGAAACCGAAAGACTAAACTCTGTTGCTTTAAAAGATTATTTTCAAAGAGAAAGGGAGGTTTTGCATCAATCCCTACAGAGAAAGGAAATCTTAATCAAAAAGTACCAGGATGCACAAGATGTGCATATTAAGATAAACTCCCAAATGGATACACAAGGACTTGGTTTCAGTGACCTTGCTCCCTATAATGAAAGAAAGAAGACATCCTTGTCTTATGCCTTCTGTGTTGGGAAAATCCAGGAAGATGTGATCTCTGGTACTGCAGTTTTCAAAAGAATCAAAACCTCAGATATTTCAAGGACCAGAAGACTTAATTTCAGGAATGTCAGCTACGACTCCTTGGATCAAGAAAAGGTTACAAAAGCATCTGCAAAGTTCATTCTTGATCAAGGAAAAGCTGAGATCACATTTCCTGATTCTGTCAAAAGTCTGGATCCAAAAGAGATTTTTCACTTTAACTCTTTCAAGGGACATAAGTTTGTTACTTCTGTGGCTAAGTCTTCTGATGCTAAAACACAGAGCGAGCTCAACCCTGAAGCACCAGTCTTCTACCCTTCCTCTGAATCAATAAGAACATCTTTTGAAGAGGATCTGAAAAGAGTTCTTGAGGAGAATATTGCATCTGATGCTTTAAAACCCAAGTTAAGAAAGTTCAAGTCTGCCAAAGCTGATATCTCTGTGATATCCAAAGAGTCTAACACCTCCACCAGGGCCATCAGAGACTTTCTAGGCTCTGACAGTGACTCTGATTCTGAGGTGGATAAGCAAATTTCCTATGCTCAAGAGACTGTTTTACACAAACCAAAGCAAGCAACTGTTGAATCTGGAGCTTTCAAAAATGTGTCTTTCTTTAAGAAACAATCCAGATTCATACAAGTTCCTAATTTTCAAAACATGGGTATCAGAATTCTTTCTTCTGATGAGATAGAAGAGAAGAGAAGAGAAGAGAGAAAGCTAAAAGTGTTTCTGTGAACAACACCTCTGTTCCATTTTCTTATAAACCAATCAGATTTACACCAGAGCAGAAGGGCAAGTGGATAGTCAATGACAAACCTGTTCCTGCCTCTGCTGTAAATCAAAGAAGAAACTATTTTTGGTCAAAAGATAGTGTTCCAAGGAACAATGCTCCTTTTAAGAAACCAAACAAGGACCAAATGTCTCCCAAAGTTTTTCAATCTCGTGTACCATTCAATCAACAGTTTTTGAATAAAAACAGCAATGTGCATCAATCAACTTCATGTTCTATCAACTGCAATTGCATTCAACTGTTGTTAAAATTGCAGAATCACATGAATGGTCCACACTGTGTTCTGAATCAGTCATTTCAAAGGAAAAATCCCAAGACTGTTCAGAATACACAGAGAAAACCCTCTGGCACACCATCACAGAATGGAAAGCCAGCAGGTAAACCTGTTAACACCCCCAAGCCTAACAAGAAAGGACCCATTATGCAATGGGTACCTAAAAAGAACTAATATGTCTTGCAGAAGCCTCATGTGCAGATCTGGTACCTAGATTCAGGTTGTTCCTAGCACATGACAGGAAACAAGGAGTTGTTGACTTCATTCAAGAACAAAATGGGAAGTGCAGTGACCTTTGGAGGAGATAGTGGTGGACAGATTAGAGGCTATGGTACTTTAAATAATGGTGGTGTTTCAGTTTCTGAAGTTGCTTATGTTGAAGGATTAAATCATAATCTGCTCAGTATAAGTAAACTTTGTGATCATGGGTTCGATGTCAACTTTAAAAAGAAGTATTGTTCTTTGTTGCTTTCCAAGTCTGGTCAAGAACTTTTAAGAGCCGACAGAAAAGGCAATCTGTATAAAATGAATTTTAATCCAAACCAAAACTCTACAACAGAAAAACTCTGTTTAGTGTCTTTGAAGAAGGAAGATGCCTGGCTCTGGCATAAAAGGTCTGCCTTCACTTAAATTGAACTCGTTAAGTTGAACTTAGTGAAAGGTCTGCCTTCACTTAAATTTGACAAAGACCATCTCTGTTCTGCTTGTCAACTGGGTAAAATGAAAAGAACTTCACACAGAACAAAGAGTGATCATAGTTGTCCCAGACCTTTGCATATGCTTCATGTGGATCTTTGTGGTCCAATCTTTGTGCAAAGTCTATCCGGCAAAAAGTATATTCTAGTACTAATAGATGAATTTTCTAGATATACTTGGATTGAGTTCATCAGAATGAAATCTGATGTCCCAGAAATTCTAATAAGTTTGTTGAAGAGAATACAGATTCTGTTAGGTCTGAAAGTCCAAAAGTTGAGAAGTGATAATGGGACAGAGTTTAAGAACGCCAGAATTGATGCCTACCTATCAGAGGAAGGAATCTCCCAGAACTTCTCAGCTGCTAGAACTCCACAACAAAATGGTGTGGTGGAGAGAAAGAACAGAACTCTGGTAGAAGCCGCCAGAACCATGTTGGCAGGTTCTATTCTCCCAATGAACTTCTGGGCAGAGGCAGTCTCAACAGCCTATTTTACTCAGAACAGAGTTGTAATAGTGAAAAGATTCAAAAAGACTCCATATGAACTCATCAACAATCGAAGGCCAAATGTGAAATATTTTCATATTTTCGGCTGCAAGTGTTATATCTTGAATGACAGAGAACAACTGGGCAAGTTCGATAAGAAGGCTGACGAAGGAATCTTTATTGGTTATTCCTTAACCTCTAAAGCCTACAGAGTCTACAATACTAGAACCAGAGTCATTCAAGAGAGTATAAACGTGTCCTTTGATGAAAATACATCAAGTTCCTCTGATCGCAAATCACCAGAGGGGACACAGACAAAAGAGAAGCCAAGTTATTCAAAGTCAAAGGAAAAGATATCAATCTGTTATTTAACGACTTCTTCGATGATGATGATTCCTCTGTCGACATCACCAGAGGCAATCAAGCTCAGAGTTCTGTTGAACAAAATCTGACAGGTACAACTCTTACTGGTCCCTCCAAGTCTTCACCATCTACTTCTCTGTCTACAGGTGTGATTCAGAGAAATGAGGAACCACAAAATTCATATGTAAGAGAACCTGAACAAGAGCCATCATCACCCCTTCTGACTCATATTGGAAGAAGCTCTATGTTTGAAAGCTCACCATCTCAGAGCCCTGTTGGTACATCACAGAGCAATGAGGCCACTCTCCAGAGCAGTGTGCCACAGAGCCCTGGTCCCAATCCTCAGAGTTCTGACGCTGACATACATCTTTTCCCATCAGAAGCACAGACTCCACCTGTTGTCCATGCTCCAATGACCAGATGGACAAAGGATCACCCCCATCATTTAATTATTGGTGCTGCTGAAGATGGTGTAAAGACAAGGTCGATAACAATCAATGAGGCTTTCTTTGTTAATTTTCTAAGCATGATTGAGCCGAAAAAGATTTATGAAGCCCTGGAGGATCCAAACTGGATTGAAGCCATGCAAGAAGAGCTTCTGGAGTTTGAAAGAAACAAAGTTTGGTCCTTGGTTTCACTTCCTGAAGACAAAGCTGCCATTGGAACCAAATGGGTGTTCAGAAATAAGAAGGATGAAGACGAGATTATCATCAGAAACAAAGCTCGGCTGGTTGCGAAGGGATATTCTCAAGAAGAAGGTATTGATTATGACGAAACCTTTGCACCTATGGCTAGGCTAGAAGCTATCAGAATCTTTCTAGCCTATGTTGCCCATAAAGGTTTCAAGGTCTACCAAATGGATGTGAAATTTGCCTTCTTGAATGGAAGACTACAATAGGAAGTCTACGTCCAGCAACCACCAGGTTTTGAAAGTTCAGAGTTTCCAGACCACGTTTACAAGTTAGACAAAGCTTTGTATGGCCTTAAACAAGCTCCTAGAGCCTGGTATGAAACTCTGTCAAATTTTTTGTTGACTAATCACTTCGAGAAAGGTACTATCGATACAACTCTATTCTTTAGAAGGTACAAGAATGATATTCTTCTGGTCCAAATATATGTTGATGACATTATTTTTGGGTGTACAAGGCAGGGATACTGTGATAGGTTTGAGGATTTGATGAAAAGCGAATTTAAAATGAGCATGATGGGAGAACTTTCATTCTTCCTTGGTTTACAAGTTAAACAATCTATCAGAGGAACTTTTATAAGTCAATCTAAATACATCTCTAATATTTTGAAAAAGTAAAAGCTCAATAATTCAAATCCTATGAAAACTCCTATTGCCACTAGAGTTAAACTTGATCATGATCCTCACGGTGAATCTGTGGATATCAAGAACTACAGGGGTATGATAGGGTCACTTCTGTATTTGACTGCAAGCAGACCTGATATAATGTTTGCAACATATCTTTGTGTTAGATTTCAAGCAAATCCTAAAGAATCCCATTTGTCTGCTGTCAAACGAATTTTTAAATATCTAAAAGGGACTCAATTTTTGGGTCTCTGGTATCCTCTTAATTCTGGTGTCGAGCTTGTAGCATACACGGATTCAGATTATGGAGGATGCAGGAATGACAAAAAGAGTACTTCTGGTAGCTGCCAATTGCTTGAAGAAAAATTGGTGAGTTGGACGTCCAAGAAACAGAACTGTGTATCAACCTCTACAACAGAAGCAGAGTATGTTGTTGCTGCTAGTTGTTGCTCTCAAGTGATCTAGATGAAAACACAGCTCAAAGACTATGGCATGGAGTACAACAAGATCCCAATTCTGTGTGACTCCAAGAGTGCAATAGAAATTTGTAAGTCCCATAATTGAAGCAACAATCAAGAATACTTCATAAATGTAGAATAGAGATAGAAAAGTAGATCATATTATTAAAGATCTCTACTCATATGCTTTGAATACAATGGAGGGAGAATTTATCTAATACAAACGTCTCTCACAACTCACTGTGAAGTGTGTGTGATCACAAAATATCTCAAATGATAATGGAAGCCCAAGACACCTATTTATAGTGTCTAATTACATGACATGGGCCCAAGCCCATTTAACTCCCATTAAACTCCCAAACCCCAAAATGACTAACAAAGTAAAATTACATTGACTTTGACATTACATGGACATTATTTAACTTTATAAAACTTTCTATTTAATTGGGGCTTTCTAGACCCAACACTACTAATGGAAGATTTAACAGTCACAGAAAATAAGACAAAGAAAGGTATAACTCATGATGGAGAAACAAATAACTGAATCTGTCATTTGGGAATTTGTTCAACATCTATCTGGTGCAGGAACACGTTGTGTAGAAATTGTGGGGACAGATAATGATTCTGATAAGAAGAACCAGAAACGTAAGTTAAGTATGAATCCTTATTTATATCTTTGGTAAATAGTAACAAATTCAATTTTAGTCATTCTGATATAAAAAGAAAATAAACATGGGTGACCTAATACTATTTAAATCGTCTTGTCAGACCGGAAACTTGATTCTGCAAGTTGCTCAAGGAGAACAAGGAGCCATTGATAACGCCACTTTCTGGCGTTATTTTCAGTTCTCAAACCTATGAGATTGTCTTGTGTTCAAGTAAAAATGCGTGTATTTTATGGTTTATCTAGTGAATTATACAGGTTATCTAAGAGGCGGCAATCATCGAGAAAAGAAGCTAAAAAGAGCCCAAATCGAGTCCAAAATGAAGCCAACGAAAGCCCAAGAGCCAAGCCCAAGACCCATGACCGAACCAGGACCCGAACCACGAACCAAACGACGACCCACACAGCCAAAATGACACGCGCGACTAACCACGTGACTTACAAGTCGCGTGGCAAGTGGCGTAACCCACTGTTTCGAGATTTTCAGTATTTTAATTCGGGGTTTAGGTCATCAGTCGATATGCAACTCACACACGACGGCCAGAGCAGTTCCGGGGGCGATTTTCAGAGCCGAGTGACACCCGTTGGAGCGACGATAGAGGGAGGATCAGATACACGTTCATCACGCGAAGTAGATACGAGCACTATAGAAGGGAGTAACCATTCCATTTACAGTTACCACGATTATCATGTCTACATACTTGTTTCCATCTTTTTCTATTGTGTTTGAATCCACCACCGACATGAACTAACCGGTTCATGTTGGGGGTTGGAATGAATGTGGTTTAAGCTTGTAAACAGATGACCTGAGACCTTTATCAGTTTTCCTATTTTAATGAATGAATGCAATTTGGTGTTTAATGCTTTTGTGAGATTAGCTACCTTACAATTGTTTTATTGCTTTCAATTTATGTTCGAGAGAAGTAATTGAGAAATATAATTAGGAATTGCATGCCTAAGGTAAGAAAGGATAGAGATATACCGAGTAAATCTTAGTCCCGTTTGAATCTTAAGCTTAATGCGTTTTGAACCCTATATGTTGAGATCGAAAGATAAAACTTATGTTTTCAAAATAGAAATCACGGTTGCTTGAAAAAGAACCATGCTTTGCAAATAAAATCGTTGTAGCTTGAAAAAGAACAATGATTAGATAAAGATTGGGTATTCATTGATAGGAATAACTGGTATTTATTTTAAGTCTGATGTTCATATGTGAAAACCTAAGGATTTCCAACCCTCAACTGTTTTCTCTATCTGAATTCCAAAGCTGTTCATTGTCTGTCTTGTGTTTGATTTATTTTCTGCAATAGTAGTTCAATACCAACCTCTCAATTTTCGATAGTTCAGTTAATAGTAATTATAGTAATTGTGATATTTAGTTCCTAGTTCCCCGTGATTCGATACTCGTACTTCTCTAAGTACTATTACTTGACTTCGACCCGTACACTTGCGGTAAGATTCTCGGGGTGTGAAAACCTCTTATAAAGTTTTTGGCGCCGTTTCCGGGGAACTAGTTGTAGCTAATAGCACTACCAGCTATACGCGCTATTAGATTGAGCATTTTCTTTTCTTGTTATTTTATTTTGTCACGTCCAATTTTTTGGTTGCTGATTTTGTTCACTTTTCATTTCAGGTACCACTTGGTTTATGCCAAGGACGACCCGAGGAAAAGAGATTGAAGAATTCGATCCGGAGATTGAAAGAACCACTCGTCACCTACGTCAAGAGACCAAAGCTAAGCGACAGTTACAAATGGGTGACGAGAGACCTGTAGGCGAGAGACCACCGCGCAACGATCCTCCACCTCTTCGCAATAATCCTCCACCACCTCCGGATAGGGTACCTATGCGGTCATTTGCCAATCCAAATGTGGCAGCCGCACGTATAGGGATCCAACCTCCTACCACCGCGGCTAATTACTTCGAGATCAAGCCCCGGTTTCTTCTCCATCGATGGTCCTTCATTCCTTTGGTAAAAAACTGGAGGACGATAAGCATTATTAGTATTAGAAGAATTTGAAGAGTTAGAAAAATTACCTGGCTGTTGATCTCGAATTTGAAGAGTTAGAAAAATTACCTGTCTGTGGAACTCCAGTACTCGACTTGATCTCGAAGTAATTAGCCACGGTGGTAGGAGGTTGGATCCCTATACGTGCGGCTGCCACATTTGGATTGGCAAATGACCGCATAGGTACCCTCTCCGGAGGTGGTGGAGGATTATTGCGAAGAGGTGGAGGATCGTTGCGCGGTGGTCTCTCGCCTACAGGTCTCTCGTCACCCATTTGTAACTGTCGCTTAGCTTTGGTCTCTTGACATAGGCGACGAGTGGTTCTTTCAATCTCCGGATCGAATTCTTCAATCTCTTTTCCTCGGGTCGTCCTTGGCATAAACCAAGTGGTACCTGAAATGAAAAGTGAACAAAATCAGCAACCCAAAAATTGGACGTGACAAAATAAAATAACAAGAAAAGAAAATGCTCAATCTAATAGTGCGTATAGCTGGTAGTGCTATTAGCTACAACTAGTTCCCCGACAACGACGCCAAAAACTTGATACGAGGTTTTCACACCCCGAGAATCTTACCGCAAGTGTACGGGTCGAAGTCAAGTAATAGTACTTAGAGAAGTATAATTGCTATTAACTGAACTATCGAATCACGGGGAACTAGGAACTAAATATCACAATTACTATAATTACTATTAACTGAACTATCAAAAATTGAGAGGTTGGTATTGAACTACTATTGCAGAAAATAAATCAAACACAAGACAGACAATGAACAGCTTTGGAATTCAGATAGAGAAAACAGTTGAGGGTTGGAAATCCTTAGGTTTTCACATATGAACATCAGACTTAAAACAAATACCAGTTATTCCTATCAATGAATACCCAATCATTGTTATTTTTCAAGCTACAACGATTTTATTTGCAAAGCATGGTTCTTTTTCAAGCAACCGTGATTTCTATTTTGAAAACATAAGTTTTATCTTTCGATCTCAACATATAGGGTTCAAAACGCATTAAGCTTAAGATTCAAACGGGACTAAGATTTACTCGGTATATCTCTATCCTTTCTTACCTTAGGCATGCAATTCCTAATTATATTTCTCAATTACTTCTCTCGAACATAAATTGAAAGCAATAAAACAATTGTAAGGTAGCTAATCTCACAAAAGCATTAAACACCAAATTGCATTCATTCATTAAAATAGGAAAACTGATAAAGGTCTCAGGTCATCTGTTTACAAGCTTAAACCACATTCATTCCAACCCCCAACATGAACCGGTTAGTTCATGTCGGTGGTGGATTCAAACACAATAGAAAAAGATGGAAACAAGTATGTAGACATGATAATCGTGGTAACTGTAAATGGAATGGTTACTCCCTTCTATCGTCCTCGTCTCTACTTCGCGTGATGAACGTGTATCTGATCCTCCCTCTATCGTCGCTCCAACGGGTGTCACTCAGCTCTGAAAATCGCCCCCGGAACTGCTCTGGCCGTCGTGTGTGAGTTGCATATCGACTGATGACCTAAACCCCGAATTAAAATACTGAAAATCGCGAAACAGTGGGTTACGCCACTTACCACGCGACTTGTAAGTCGCGTGGTAATTCGCGCGTGTCATTTTGGCTGCGTGGGTCGTCGTTTGGTTCGCGGTTCGGGTCCTGGTTCGGTCGTGGGTCTTGGGCTTGGCTCTTGGGCTTTCGTTGGCTTCGTTTTGGACTCGATTTGGGCTCTTTTAGCTTCTTTTCTAGATGATTGCCGCCTCTTAGATAACCTGTATAATTCACTAGATAAACCGTAAAATACACGCCTTTTTACTTGAACACAAGCCAATCTCATAGGTTTGAGAACTGAAAATAACGCCAGAAAGTGGCGTTATCAACAACCCCAAACCGAGCGTTGCTTGTCCCCAAGCAAATTAGCGATAAAAATAGAATAAAAGCACACAGTGAACTAATAATGACTGCACAATTCCCAATCGGTACCAAGTGATGCATCGGTGATTTCCCCTACCCGTGAATATCTATCTCACTCTCGCCTTATCTCTATTTTGTTTGATCTATGACTTTCCATTGAGAGTTGAATTCGTGACAGTTCCGATTACATTAAGGTTAAACTAGGGCCGAACATACTAGGGAAAACATTTCGCCTTGACCCTACCTCACGGGATACTCTCTTTGCACTCGAACATAGGTTATCGCACATGTTGTCATGTTATGGAGGTTATGTACAAGAATACACAATAATTTCATGACAACTAACATGAAAGACGCACAAGTGTCCAAAAGATTGATCTCAGAAGGAATCAAGTAGCAAGACAGGGAATATCAGTAGAGGTATTCGTAGACTCTAATCACGTTTTCCAAAAGATCATCCAGGTCTTTACAAGGGTTATAACGGGGCTAAGGTTAAGGCTTAGAAACGAAGGGTAAAAGGATCAAAGGTCCTCGGTGTGTCTATCATTGGCAATTATGAACTTTCTCCTCCACTTTCTATCACTTGGCCCTATTTGTTACTCTTGGAGTCACTTTGACTCACTTATTATGCAGCTCTAAGTGCTATCTAAGTACTGTATTTATTCTCTTTTTTTTCTCGGGTTACATTGACCCGTTTTATTCTCATGGCTGGCATGTTCTATTCTTTTCTGCTCTGTCTTTCGTAGTTCATCACTGCCTTTGATTTACACGCTTTCGGATAACGGTTGGCTAAGGCTTTTGGCTAAGGTTTAATGGTGGGTTTAGAAAGAATTAAGGTGCGTGTTTGGCTGCAAAAGGGCTATGGATACACACAAAAGGGGTAAAAGGAAACGATAGTTAAAAACAGGTTAAACAAAACACACAATGCCTGGAATCATATCTTAAGGTTCACACGATGTGGTCTACTATACCCTCACCTAATATCCCGATGGTCGTCTTTGCTACTCAATGCAATAATGTAGCGAGATCATTCTACATTCACGATAAGGAATTCAAAAAAGTGTATAAGAATTAGGTGTATGAATCCCTCGAAATGAAAAACGTCTTTTAGGCTCAAAACTCACTTATCGGGTGGTCTCCACAAATGTCCCTAGTCATGTCCTTTCCCGGTCCTTCCCTAACGGTTACGTCACTTTCACAAGATTCTTCCCACAATGGTTGGTCTCAATCATTCAAAACAAAAAATTTAGCTATTATGATCTAGACACTCAGAAGTGCAGGAAATCTACGTGCATAACTTGGGCCCGATGGGCCAACCCCAAACCTTACCCACACATTGTCCCCAATGTGCAAGTAAAGTCGTAGGTGATGCGACTCGAATCATTGTGCAGTTATTACAGTTATCAAAAGGACGGGCAAAGCATTACAAAACATCAAAAAGAAATCCCAAAGTTTCTAATATGGGCACCCCAAACCTAGGCCGTGGCCTAGGTTTGCAAAATAAAAGCCAACCCCAAACCTCGGTAAAACCGAGGTTTGCACAGGGTCTAAAGAATTGAGTGTGTAGATGTGAAAGATGAGGCACCCCAAACCTAAGTGAAACTTAGGTTTGTTGCGTCTCGTTTAACTAACACGAACAAACATCTTACACCACTCGTTATTATGCAAAGTTTAGAGCGTACCTGTTTTGCCCGGATGAAGGAGGATTCTTGAAAGGTTGAGCATCAATCGGAGGAGATAGGGAGAACATGCAAAACAAAGGAAATCAAATCACAAAACACACGACGAAAAAAAACATGAAAATGAAACACACAAAGCAAGAAAGGAATAAAAACTGCACGAAAAATGAACAGGGCACAAGGGACTCCCGCGGTTTAGCCCGCGACTTGCAAGTCGCGTGGCAAACCGCGTAACCTACTATTTCAGAAAACAAACAGAGGGTCCCGCGGCTTGCTGCGCGGTATGCAAACCGCGTGGCAAGTCGCGTATGTCCCTCTTCCAGCTATTTTTGATTTTTCAATTTTTCGATTTTTATGTTTTTTTTTCGGAAATAAAAACACACTCAAACTAAAAATAATAAAAGGAAACAAACTTTGGTAGGTTGCCTCCCACCCAGCGCCTTATTTAAAGTCGTGGCACGACTATGTGGTTTCAGCTCGGCTCGGTATCCGCTGACTCGAATCACCCACACTTGCGATTCCCCGCGGATTGTTCCTCATTTGGCCTTCCATGACCAGCTCCGGATTCTTTTTCTCCTCCAACTCGCACCTTCTCGAACATTTTGAACATCACTCTCTTTCCGCCAACTCTGAATGTCACCTCTCCTTCCTCCACATCAATTAACGCTCGGCTCGTGGCTAGGAATGATCGTCCCAAGATCATCGGGACCTCTTCATCCTCATCTATGTCTATCACCACAAAGTCTACCGGGAAGTAGAACTTACCAACCTTAATTAGCACGTCCTCAATCACGCCGTATGGGTATCTTATTGACCGATCAGCAAGCTTGAGCATCATGAACGTTGGACTCACCTCGCCCAATCCAAGTTTCCTGAAAATTGAAAGGGGCATCAAATTAATACTAGCCCCTAAATCACACAAAACTTTATTGAAAGAAAACTTCCCGATTTGGATAGGGATAGAAAAACTCCCTGGATCATTGAGCTTCTAGGGAAGCTTATTCTGAAAGATAGCGTTACACTCTTCAGTGAGTGCAACGGTGGATTGGTGATCAATTGCCCTCTTTTTGGAAAGGATCTCTTTCATGAATTTCATGTAAGAGGGCATTTGGGCGAGAGCATATGAAAAAGGAATATTGATCGTTAGCTTTTTAAATACTTCAATAAATTTTGAAAAATTGACCTCATCCTTATTTGCTTTCAGCCTGCTCGGGTAAGGTCTCTCGGTACCACCGGCTTGACCGGTGGTTGCTTCAGCTTGGGCTCTTCACATTGCTTGCTCTCTTCACCCTCCGAGTTCTCTTTGATTGCACACTCTTTATCAGCTTCTAGTTCAGTCACTTTAATGCTCTCGATCTCTTTCTCTTTCGGACCGGTCTCCCTTGATGACGACTCTCGTAATGGATCTCCATTCAGCTCCTTGCCATTTCTCAGATAAATGGCATTGCATGTTTCCCGATTAGTCCTTTCGGTTTGACTGGGAAAGGTTCCAGGAGGTCGGTTTTGTAGAGCTTCACTAATCTGCCCCACTTGCCTCTCGAGAATCTTGATGGAAGCCGTATTCTGATCGGTTGAAGCTTTGACTGTACTCACCGTGCTCGCTAATCCCTCGACCGTGCTGTCCATTTTCGTCATGAACTTCATGAGCATATCTTCCAGCCCTGGTTTCTTCTCCATCGATGGTCCTTCATTCCTTTGGTAAAAACCTGGAGGACGATAAGCATTATTAGTATTGGAAGAATTTGAAGAGTTAGAAAAATTACCTGGCTGTTGACCGGGTTGACTCCACGAGAAATTTGGGTGCTTTTTCCACCCTTCGTTATATGTGTTGGAGAACGGGTCGTTCCTCGACTGATGATTCCGGTTTTGGAGGAATTAAACTTGCTCGGGATCTTGTGAATTGCCTCCCTTCAGATGGTTCATGATCATGGCTAATTGAGCCTTTATCTCTTTAAGCTCGTCCGTCTCTTGAATACTAGCGACTCGTGCAACGAAAGATCGTGGTGTGGAATAGCTATGCTCGGCTAGGTTCTCGATTAACTCGACAGCTTCTTCATAGGACTTATCCATTAGTACCCCACCCGCAGCAGCAGTGATGTCATTCTTGAACTGCGGGTGGAGGCCTCCAAAGAACGTTTGGACTATGACCCAACCATGTAGCCCGTGATGTGGACACTTCTTCAACATGTCCTTATATCTCTCCCATGCCTCGTAGAGTGTCTCTTGGTCCCATTGCGCGAAGTGGGTAATGTCAGCCATCAGTTGAGCGGTTCTTCCCGGTGGGAAGAATTTCTGGAGGAATGCAGCTTTCACGTCTGCCCATGTGGTGATAATATCCGATGGTAAGCCCTCTATCCAAATTTCAGCTCTACCCTTTAGGGAAAAACTAAAGAGTCTTAGCTTGATCGCGTTCTCCTCCATCACGTTGATCTTGAACGTATTACAGATTCGTTCGAATGCTTGTAGGTGCGTGTGGGGATCTTCAGTCGGTGCTCCCCCAAATTGGTTCTGTTGTACCATGACGATGGTACTCGGCTTGATCTCGAAGTAATTAGCCGCGGTGGTAGGAGTTTGGATCCCTATACGTGCGGCTGCCACATTTGGATTGGCAAATGACCGCATAGGTACCCTCTCCGGAGGTGGTGGAGGATTATTGCGAAGAGGTGGAGGATCGTTGCGCGGTGGTCTCTCGCCTACAGGTCTCTCGTCACCCATTTGTAACTGTCGCTTAGCTTTGGTCTCTTGACGTAGGCGACGAGTGGTTCTTTCAATCTCCGGATCGAATTCTTCAATCTCTTTTCCTCGGGTCGTCCTTGGCATAAACCAAGTGGTACCTGAAATGAAAAGTGAACAAAATCAGCAACCCAAAAATTGGACGTGACAAAATAAAATAACAAGAAAAGAAAATGCTCAATCTAATAGCGCGTATAGCTGGTAGTGCTATTAGCTACAACTAGTTCCCCGGCAACGGCGCAAAAAACTTGATACGAGGTTTTCACACCCCGAGAATCTTACCGCAAGTGTACGGGTCGAAGTCAAGTAATAGTACTTAGAGAAGTACGAGTATTGAATCACGGGGAACTAGGAACTAAATATCACAATTACTATAATTGCTATTAACTGAACTATCGAAAATTGAGAGGTTGGTATTGAACTACTATTGCAGAAAATAAATCAAACACAAGACAGACAATGAACAACTTTGGAATTCAGATAGAGAAAACAGTTGAGGGTTGGAAATCCTTAGGTTTTCACATATGAACATCAGACTTAAAACAAATACCAGTTATTCCTATCAATGAATACCCAATCTTTATCTAATCATTGTTCTTTTTCAAGCTACAACGATTTTATTTGCAAAGCATGGTTCTTTTTCAAGCAACCGTGATTTCTATTTTGAAAACATAAGTTTTATCTTTCGATCTCAACATATAGGGTTCAAAACGCATTAAGCTTAAGATTCAAACGGGACTAAGATTTACTCGGTATATCTCTATCCTTTCTTACCTTAGGCATGCAATTCCTAATTCTATTTCTCAATTACTTCTCTCGAACATAAATTGAAAGCAATAAAACAATTGTAAGGTAGCTAATCTCACAAAAGCATTAAACACCAAATTGCATTCATTCATTAAAATAGGAAAACTGATAAAGGTCTCAGGTCATCTGTTTACAAGCTTAAACCACATTCATTCCAACCCCCAACATGAACCGGTTAGTTCATGTCGGTGGTGGATTCAAACACAATAGAAAAAGATGGAAACAAGTATGTAGACATGATAATCGTGGTAACTGTAAATGGAATGGTTACTCCCTTCTATCGTGCTCGTCTCTACTTCGCGTGATGAACGTGTATCTGGTCCTCCCTCTATCGTCGCTCCAACGGGTGTCACTCGGCTCCTAAAATCGCCCCCGGAACTGCTCTGGCCGTCGTGTGTGAGTTGCATATCGACTGATGACCTAAACCCCAAATTAAAATACTCAAAATCGCGAAATAGTGGGTTACGCCACTTGTCACGCGACTTGTAAGTCGCGTGGTAAGTTGCGCCTGTCATTTTGGCTGCGTGGGTCGTCGTTTGGTTCGCGGTTCGGGTCCTGGTTCGGTCGTGGGTCTTGGGCTTGGCTCTTGGGCTTTTGTTGGCTTCGTTTTGGACTCGATTTGGGATCTTTTTAGCTTCTTTTCTCGATGATTGCCGCCTCTTAGATAACCTGTATAATTCACTAGATAAACCGCAAAATACACGCCTTTTTACTTGAACACAAGCCAATCTCATAGGTTTGAGAACTGAAAATAACGCCAGAAAGTGGCGTTATCAGCCATACAAGTGGAACTATGAATATGAATACACCGCAAGTAAAGGAAAAGCATGATGTTGAAAATCAGATATCGCAAAGGAAAACAAGTACGCTTAAATTTTGTTGTTATTAAGACGACCTACTATATCGATAATTTAAATGTCATGCAGTTTTAAAAGCTAATGGTAATATATAATACCCGATTCAACAGGATCTCAAAAGTGCAGAATGACAAGCAGTATTAAAACAAAACTAAAGAGATCAATTCAACAGGCCAAAGGAAAAAAAACATGAAGCAGATTCGGCAGAATTCTTGTTCCCGGTTAAGGCGAGGTTTGGAGGTATTGCGGACAAGGACATCACCAAAAGCTTTGCATGACACAATCGGTGCGTTGAACAGCGAACAACGTTCGACAATCATCAAAATGGGTTTAGAGTCATTACTAAGTATGGACATAGATGGGGTGCCATCAAAACTAGGGTTCTTCATTGTGGATAACCTTGGCACCACATAAATGGGTATAAGAGTATCTAACGGACTTCTACCAGTTACGGTTGAGTCTATTCACAAGTTAACGGGATTTACGACTGGTGGGATAGATTTACTATCTGAGACCGACGTGCCAAATGACGAAAACCTTATATCTGTTTGGAAAGGCAATTCAAGGACCCAAAGATCAGACCGAAGCATGTCGTGGAACTAATAAAGATTCGGGTTTCCACTTCAAGATTAATTTCCTGGTCCTGTTTGTTAACTTGATGATTGAGGGAAATAGTATGGGAACCGTAAACCTGAATTTTCTGTCAAACGTAAAAAGCACTGGTCAAGTGGATTGGTGCAAATTCTTGTTTGACAAAGTGAAGACCAGCAAGCAAAGATGGAGACGAGATAATTTGCTATGCTTCTACTCGGGCCCATTGACGTACCTCACGGTTAGTTGTAAAACTTTGGTTGAAAATTAAATTTAATGAATTTACATAAAAAACTATACTAATAAATTGTTTTAATATTGAAGCTATTATACGTGGACTCAACTATGAGTCCAAGTGATAGCTTTGAGAAAAAGGGTCTGCCAATCTGTGTTTGGAACATGGGAATGCTGAAGAAGAGAGAGAGGACCGAGCTGCAAGGCGGCGGTTTTGGGTTATTGCCATTAAAGAAGATCGGGATACAAGGAAATGGCGAAGAAGATGTTTCAATGAAAACATTCAAGGGAGAAGTTAAAGGAGATAAAGACGATTCATCACATAAAAGAGTTAGAATAACGATACAGCGGGAATGGATGAGACCATGGAGGATGCATCAAAATTGGCCGCAGGAAACATACCTGAGTCAAACAAGGAAACACAGCCGAATGATGCTCCATCCAAAAAGGTAAGAAGTGATTGAATTAGACATTTATATTAAGTTTTTTGATTTAACAATTGTCAATTTCTTTTCAGCATTTGATAAAGGATATCCAAGATAAGATAGCAAGACTCATAGCACTAAAGGTTGGCGTGGACATTGAGTTAGAGAATGCGATGGCAAAATACAAAGATGATGAAGCTTTCATGTCCCTGCAGAAAGAGGTAAGCACACTATTCAACATTACCCAACACAGCAGACACAGCTGATGCAAGAGAAAATGAATCACCACATGTAAGTCCATCAACATGTATGGTATTAAAACAAATTGAAAATGACCCACTTGAAAAGATGTGGGACAGCCCAACCTTCATAAGAGATGTTGATGAGTCAGTGAGATTATCGATAGAAGGGTCTAAGAGTAAGAAATCACTAGCGGCTATAGAACCTCCTAATTTTGATGTTGAGGTCACACCAGCTAATAGTATGTGTTCCGTAAAGTTTGTTGGTTGTAGTAATGATGGGTCGGAGTTTGTAGAAAAAAAAGTTGAGGACATGCAAAATAAAAAGACAAAGGAGATAGACCCACTAGATTTTGATTTGGGAATAAGTCCAATTAAGAACGCGGTTCCTATTAATGTGGTGAAGGCGGTTGGGATAGAAAAGGCAACAACTGATAGTAACGGCAAAGAAAAGGTTGTAGAACCAAAGAAAGAGTGCAAAGACGTAGGGAGGGATGATTACGGTTTTCCGTACATGCAACCAACTAGGGATAACAACATGGTGGCGAAAGCTTCAAAAAGAAACGTGAAACTAGGGGACCACCTTAAATCGCCGTACGTAATGCGAGTGGTCGATATGAACGTCACGACGGAAGAC
Source organism: Saussurea involucrata (assembly GCA_033807775.1). Taxonomy (NCBI): domain Eukaryota; kingdom Viridiplantae; phylum Streptophyta; class Magnoliopsida; order Asterales; family Asteraceae; genus Saussurea; species Saussurea involucrata. The sequence continues at coordinate 218,442,859 of CM066321.1, read as the reverse complement.
GATAAAGTACATGAATGGACAGTCGCAATGTTCGGAAGCAAGTAGTAAGTACTATTCCAAATTAATTATCATATTCATTGAACTGTGTGGGATACATAAGGACCGTGGAATCATGTTATTTAATGGTCATTACAGTATCCATATAACCACCGTTGTAAATATAATGCATGGTTCTGAACTAAATATAATCATGATTCGGGTTCTGTTGAAATGATTCTGGAAAAAAAACAGATGAAATGTAGCATTCTGTCATGTAAGGGTGGTTGAGAAAATAATTAATGCATCGGCATGATATTCACAAAATATTTAGTTGTCTGATAAATTTATTCTTTTTAAATATCATGGATAGGTAAGAATAATCATAAGTTTCAGATCAATCAATAAATATGATGTTACTATAGGATTATTGATGCTACAAAACCATGAATCATTGGTTAAATGTACATGATTATTGTTTAAATGATGAATAAGTAATCAGGATTATATTAAAAATGTATACGCTGACTATTTAACCTGACAACCACCTAGTATTTTATCCTAACAAAGAATAACATATTATTGCTTGATGGATTGCAGTGACGCAGTTTTCAGTGCAATTAACTGCACAAACATCACCTGAATGGGGATGGAGTCATTGGCGATGGGAAATATGAATATTGACTCATCGGTGATCAACGGGTGGACTTCAATACTAAACTTTGAGGAGCGACTACGAAGCAGGAACTCACCGAAATGCTACTTTTTCAGGATAGATATAATGGTACTTATTATATTAATTTTACATACATATATATTAAAAGAATGCTTCTAATCAACTTTTTTTACAGATGGATCATATGCTGCGGACACGGTGCTACAACGTTGACGAGCAATACAAAGTTTTCAAAAATGCACTTGATTCAACAACAAGGCATTCCCAAGGCCATATCTCAAAGTTCAAGGATATAGATTTGGTAAGTATATGATTCCATGTAATAACATACACTTGAATTATACTTGTTCAACCGTAACATATGAACCATAAACACTTGTTGGCAGGCATTTTTTCCAATGTTTGATGGTGCATACTACTATCTTGTAGTAATAAACATAAAATCACCATCGTTCATCATCATAGACAACAGGAAATGGAAACAATACAAAGGAGAGGCTTTGAAAAAAAGATACGGTGGAATAACAGACGTATTGGTAAGTTTGACTGTTACTATACATGTTATAATGTGTGCTTAGTGTTCATCCTTGTTTAATTTATTGCTTAAGATGAAATTTATATACTTCAGCAAAGAATGATGGTGAAGCACTTGTAGGCTGTTGGTCATGCATCTGCACACCTACTTCTCGCGATGGAACAGGAAAGGTTAGAAATGGATTGGCAGACATCACACAACACCCATTGCAGTGGAGTGTTCACAATGCGGAGCATGGAAAGCCTTATGGGAGATGCAAAGACTTGGAAGCCTGGATTCATGGACAAGGGTCAACGACAAGCAAATCAGATAGCTGGTCTTCGGAAAAAGTACACAACCAAGTTGGCAAAACATGGGCAAAACCTAAAAAGAGATGGTATTGTGAAGGAAATCACAAGAATCACAAACATGGACGACGACATCAAGAAAGAGCTGATTCGACAGGCCATCGATAGTCGTTGGGAACGAATATAGTCACATTTGCTACAAGGTAATAATTAAATGATTTGGTCAAATACTTATAATGCATGCCATGGTACTTTTGGTTTCCTGATGTTTGGATTACCTGGATTTCTTTAAACTTGGTTTTATTATGATGGATTTCTTATTTTGAATTATTGCTATCAACATGTTTGACTATGATGATTTGGATTATCATTTTTCTCAACTTCATGCTTGGACCATTTCTGAATGATACTGATATATAATATGGTTTGCAAAAACCGGATTCATTACATTGAGTAAAACAAACTCATCTGTTTTAAAATGACAATGTTTTAAAAGTATAAAAAACAATTACTTACACACTGATAAATTTTGTAATACAATTTCATTGTTAAATTCATGAATTCTAAACCTTGTGCAGTATAAAGGTTTAACATTTGTAATAAAAAAATGAAACCAGCTTTACTAATTACGACTGAATTAAATACGTTAAACCATGTTAAACGAATTTAAATTTTTTGTAAACTGGATAACAATAAAAGCGTATATTTAAATGAGATGATAATAAATTAAAAAAATCAACCAAAAATTCCTGGAGTACTATTTTGAGCAATCTATTAATGCACTGATTCATTGATTTTGTAACCAAACGTTGATAAATCATACCCATCCTTAATTTTATAAATCCCGTTCACTATTTAAGGAAAAACTAAAAATTAAGATATATTCATGATTTTTGTAAGGACATAAAATTACATTTTTTACCCCATAATGCTCAAAGTAAATATTGATAGATCATAACCCTCAACAACACAACTAAAACCTAACTTTAACGGAGATAATAATAAATGATGAAAAAGGAAGGAAACTTTCAAGGATTGATAACTTTTTGTATACTAACCAATTGATTCATTGATTTTGTAAACAAATAATGATACATCAAAACACTTTTTCCTATTAAAGGTTTCAGTAACTGTTGATCCAAAAAAGGTAAATTTTAACATACATACATGAATCTTGAAAGGACAAAAAAATTAAAACTTTTTTCCTAGTGATCCACACTAAATGATGGATGATAATGAAAAAAAATAAGAAGGTAAAAAAAAATGAGCATTGACTTCAAGAACACACAAATAACCATATTAACTTCAACCATTCATACCAAAGAAACTACAAAATACATGTTATATCCATCAACCATACCATATGAATCGGTGAAACCCTTGTTTAACTAGACATTCAAACCCACCAAAATAAAGTTCCTAGATATAATAGGAGGCGTTTAACACCATTACAACCAAAAGAAACAATGGACGTGGGTTTGAGGCAAAAATCATCTAATAATAAGAAATACGAAAGGGTTGCACCGATTTAAGAAAAGCTTAGGGGATTTCGAACATATCAGCCGCCCCGGAAGTGCATGCATCACCTATTCCTCTCACAGTGGCATTGAGGGACTGATTCTCGATGAACAACTTCATATTGTCGTCAACACATTTCTGGTACTTCTCACAGACTTCTGTGTGCATCTTACGGAGTTGATTTAAATCTTTCTCGAAATCATGGATGTCTCGCAGAAGGGGAAGATGATATCGACCAATCAACTGAATGAACGAACTAGGGCAAACAGATCCATAGATGTGGAAGAGGAATCGGGATTGAAAGACATGGTTGAAAACTAGGGTTTTTAGATTAGTTGGGTGTAGATGGAGAGAAGTGAAGAAGAGGGTTATATGTTGGGGTATATATCGTCATTTGTCGGTGTAGATGTAGAGAAGTGAATAAGTGTAGAAGGCAGGAGTTTAGGAATCATGATGCACAACTTCCAATGATGAATCATCATTTAGGGCGACTTGGCAGATTACAAATCATATCCTTTGGGATGATTATTTGCTTAACTAATAAATTATAATGTTTTAAAATTGGGTCATTATGTTTAGTTAAATAAAAACATGAATACACTGTCCCAAAATACCTATAAACTGATACACCAAATAATAAAAATAACAACTAACTAATCAAATATTTTGGTGTTTTATTGAATGGGTAATATTAGATAAACAAACTACTAACATATACAAAAACGATTCATAATAAAACATAAATACTGACATAAAATGATTGAATGAAAAACAATAAGTATTAAACTCATAAAATAATTACCAGTAGCCACACAAATATCCTAAAAATGCATAATAAAAATAATTAAGAAATCAAATGGGTCCATAAACATCATGCATAAAGAAAATATAATTCACGCATCGGGACAATTACGTGAGTCATGTCTTGCTAACTGTCCACATTTCCTGCATACCCTCTTTGGTTGTTTCGCCTTTTTATTGCTTTTTCGCGAGCACCAATTTGTCTCTTACCTGTGCCACAACCTTTGTTACGGACATCGAACAGTGGTAACACCTGCAAATTCTCAACATCATAAACCCCCATGAATTCTTGAATATTGGAATTCCTCCGTTCACGATTGCTACGTCGTGGCGCTTCCACAACAATGTCATCCTTAAATTTCTCAAGCAATCCAACAAATGATGACAGTGAATCCGTATCGCTCCTAATACGCTCCAAAATACCCTCTACCAACAACTGTGCATTCCCGATCATATTTTCAGATTCAGCATCCACTTCACCGTACCGGACCTTTGCAGGTAACCACTCAACTGGAACCAAATCACGTCGCCAACGTCTCATAATGTAACGGTCAGGGATAACCTTTGCCTTTTCGTTCACTAAAACCTTCAAAGCAAGACGACATAAAATGCCATTTCGAACAAAGAAATTACAACTGCAATCAACGGTTACATCATTCAAATCACGAACAACCTATTGAATAATTTCATAAACAATCATCATCATTATGCTTAATTATAGACGTTAAATATCAAATAATGTATAAGTTACTTACAGTATGCCTTGATATCACCTCTCCTCCATCATTTTCTTCCGTAACGAAAATAACCTTATACCACTGACCTCCGAAGATCTGTCCCACAAGCATTCGTACATTCCTTCACACAACTCTTTCTGGAACTCAAAAAATATGGTACGCGTATAAACCTGAGATGCATGTTCCTCAAGTTCACTAGGAGTAACAATACGTGGTACGGTAGATTTCGTCTTAAATTGTTCGGCAACATTTTCAGCCCTTTGTTCTTCAATGGCGTTGTCAAAAGAACGTAGAAAAAGAACAAGGTCATGGAAAAAAGCATGGAACACATTAAAAAGGCATTAATGCTCTCTGATCTCGAAGTGGTTTTCATTAAGCCAGACATTGGTGCATCCTTAAAGTACGCAGGTATCCATGAATCCCTAATGTCATACATATCTAGAAACCATGAATCATCAGCTAAATCATACTTTTCCATCATCTCCCCCCACCTTAACTCAAACACAGCAGAGTCCAAATTCACATCCCAAACGAGGTTGTTAAAATCAGCAACAAAAGACGTTTTATGTTTGAGGTACTGTTAATGCCAAAAATCGCACAAAAGCACAACTTAAGGTTGATGTGGACTTTTAACAACAAAAGAAACGTATCTCAAGCTCAAGCAACACAATCGCAGGAGAAAGTAAACAAGACAAGAGATTTGGTGACGCGGAAAATCCCAAAACGAGGGAAAAAACGGCGGTCGACTTGTGAGAGTCGACGGCGCACTATAGTCGCCAAACAGGGGCGAAAGTCCTTTTGTAACAGATGTTTTGTGTACAACAGATTACAGATAAACGTAAAAATAGACTTAGTCATGTGTAAATGACGTGTTTCGTGTGTTTAATCGTGCGAAATAAGCTGCTGTCATGCGGTTCGAACTGCTGTCGTGCGAAGATGCTTTAGCGATATTCGTTCGAATGCCTTGCGAATTACTGCGTTTCTGGTGAAGAACTGCTTAGAAAATAGAAGGAGCAGAGTGAAATAGCCTTGTGTATTCTTCAGAACAGATTGAAGCAGATAGAACCATATGCCTTTTTCGGTTGCAGCACGGGCTCTTTTATAGCTTCCGATGGCCATTAATGGTGTCTTTATGGCGCACTTTGTAACCGCTGTCGGGCTTTAAATGCCAATGATAAGCTGATCGTTACTTACCGTTTGCACCATGAATGTTGTTAATCCTGCATTAATGAACAAACGAAACGGATGTTTGACTGTTAACGGTTAGTATAATCGTACGACCGTCTTAAGTCTTATACGTCGTCGTACGGAACGTACGACCGAGCATACGTCTATGAGCAACTCATAAGACTGTATCCTAGTGCAAGGGTGTTCTTATAGGAATGTTATGTGGGTTTTCAAACGTCGGTCGTGAGGTGTGGTTTTTTACCCAAACAGTTTGCCCCCAAAATTTGAATTTTTAGGCGTGAAATTCAAATTTTAAATCCGACGAAGGTATTTCAACATGTGTCGCACGGGGAGAGGGTCTGGTCGAATTCCAACCGTGTTGGTTTGCTCTGGATTGGAGGAAATGAGGTAGTCGTGACGTCACGACGGCATGCCAGAATTGAAAAGACGTTTAGAGGACAGGTGGCACCCATCGGCATGATGCATGCGAAAAGGCGTTTGACAGGTGTCGACCATCGAACGGGTCATCCTGACATGATTTTTGCCATAAATAACACGATTCTGGGAATCGTTTCCTCTTTACGCTCATTCGTGTTTTTAGGAAAGTTTTCAGAGAGATTTTCTTGCCATTGTTACGTGCGATTCGAGCGTCTTATAGATTTCAACAGAGAAATTCAGTGTTCTTCAAGTTTTTAGAAGAAAATGTCGATAGAACCAGCGAGTACCATTGATAACCAGGAGAGTTTGGAGGCCTTTAGGACTTTATCCGGTATTCCTAACGCCGTCCACATATATTCGCCGGGTCAGTTCCGACTGGCGGACTGTCCGAATGGACACTTCGTCCTGTACGAATATCCATTCAAGGCAGGTTTTAAGTGGCCATTTTCCCCATTAGTTAGGGAGTTTTTGGGGAAGTATCACCTTTCGCCCGCCCAGATGATGCCTCAATTCTGGCAAATATTCCGAGTGATCGATAGGATCATCGGCGAATGGACGAATCCGTTAACTGTGGAGGACCTCTTGGCGTCCCATGCAACCTAGGTGGATAACTACCACCGTTATAGCTTATCTTCCAAATTTAAGAAAGCCCAGGTTTTGGTGTTGAACACCCAAGTAAACGACCGTGGTTGGAAGGCTCGGTATGTTTTTGGAAAGATGCAGTCGCTAGAGCTCCTGCAGGAGGACACGACATGGGTCACCGCCGGGTGGAACACCAATAGTAAGTCTTTCATTTATTTAGAATTCGAATCGTGCGTCTTAGCTAATCTGGTGCTTCTTTTGCAGCTATTGTGTTCCCCGAGGTCAGTGCTTCTAAGGAGACGCTGGCGAAGATCGAGAAATTCCAGATGTATAATCCGGATGTCAGATCCTTCTCCGTCCAGCGTAGTCTCAGGGATGAGGGTTCGGACGACGAGGTCGTCGAGCTGACAGGGACAGAGATCTCCGTAGAAGAAGAAGAAGAGATGGAAGAAGAGACAACAGGTAATTTTTCGTATGATCTTCTTAATCGTGTCATGTGTTTTAATTAAACGACTTCTCTCTTATCGTATCTCTGCTATTTTGTAGGTGGTTCGGGCGTCGAACCCACCCCTGTCGTGCAGAAAAAGAAGGCTCAACTCTCGTTGGCTCGTAAGGCCAAGGAGTTGAAGCAAAAAGCTCCCACACCCCCGTCATCGGGGGTGAAGAAGTCCAAGAAGGTTCTCCGGAGGGAACCGTCGTCGAAGGGTGGTGCCTCGTTTGGGGCCACCACCGCTGAGAAGACGAAGACATCACCATGAGTCATCGATGCGACTCCGGTGAGTGTGGCCCCTCCTTTGCTTGAAGAGGTCGTCCCTTCTCCGTCGTGGGTCGACAAGGGAAAAAAGCAATAGGACGGAAGAGTCCAGTGACGTTGTGACGGTGAATTTTACACTGCCGTCAAACTTCATGGTCGGGGAGGAAATGGATAGCGACAAGATCTTCCCCGATCTGGAGAAATTTCTCCTTCCGTCCTACAAGGAACGGTTGGAGGGTGTCACGGTCGACGACATGGGATCGCACGTCGCGGGTTTGACCTTCAAGGTACGTACGAGCCGTCTTAAGCATTTTGCCGTTTTATGCTTTTTCCAATGTTCTTATTTTCGTGCGCTGCAGGCGTTCCAAACTTCCCTTTGCCTGTATGCCCATATGGATAAAATCCGTAGGGTTACTCCTGTTGCTATAGAGAAAATGCACATGGCACGGGAGGAAGCCTATATGGAGAGGGATCAGGAGAAGCTGGTGAGGGAAAGGGTCGAGCGTTATTCGACGAAACTTGCCGAAGTCGAGGACTTTTACGCGGTGTCGTTGAGCGCAAAGGAAGACCTTCAGCGCCTTATGAAGGAGACCCTTGAGAAGTCTGTTGTGACTGAGGCATAGTTACGAGCGACTAAGGGCTCCTTGGTCGAGAGCGAAAAATAGGTCGAGGACCTTAAGTCGCTTGTCGAGGCGAAGGAGGAGAAGATCGCGTCCTTAGAGAAGCGTCTTCAATCGTTTGAGGCTCTGACCCGTCTGAGGGTTCGAGCGGCGATTATGCGTCGCCATTTGCGGGGGTTAAACCCTATGGTCGGAGCCGAAGAGGAGGTCAAAACCTTCTTAGAGCAAGTCGGGCACGAGGATGAACTCGACCAAGAGAACAAGCTCGAAGAGGAGGACCCGACAGACGCAGCGGTCGACGTAGCTGGCGATGAGGAGGTCGCTGAGGACTCTCCTCTACCTTGACTTAGTTTGTACTGGGGCGACTATGGTTGGTCGTGCCCTTTTCCTTGTATATTTTGATTGTACAAATATAAGTGGTACTTTTGTTATGCTTTTTCGTATACTTTACTTTGTTGCAATCGAACAAAATAACACGAAAGATAACAAAACTGAACGAATGTATGAGTCGTATGTAAAAATGTAAGACTTCGACGTTTATAGTTGCGCAGTAATCGGGTGCCTAAGGCCGAAGAAATATTCTAAGTATGGAATTTAAGTCATAAGATTTGTGTATCCAACACTTAGTTTAAAGGACACCTATAATGGTCGTAAGACCCGTATGATGAATCATAGGATCCATGTTCTGCAAGTCTCGAGGACTTTTATTCCTCACGATGAAGATCGTAAGACTTTTATTTAAGTCTCGGAGACTTTGGTTTTTCATAAGATTAAACCGTAAAACCTGTGTCTTGATTATCATAAGACTTATGCTTTTAAGTCGTGTAGACTTTGTTTTGAAGAATGGATTTAGAAGTAATCGGGCGACTGAGCCAAACATACGTCCCAAATTACGGATTGTAAGTCATAAGACTTCGTATTCGTGACTGTGATTGTAAGATTCATGTACTGAATTGCAAGATTCAGATCCCATCGTATAAGTCATGAATTATAAGTCATGACTTTGTCTTCTCACGATATGGATCATAAGACTCGATGTTTTTGCGATCCTGTTAACCTGCAATATAAGATACAGGGGTGGTCGTTGGTTTGACCAACGACCCTCCGATGCTTAAGTCAGTAATCGTTCATTGAAGTAAATCGAGAAAAAGGAAAGAAAATAAAAGGCACTATAATCCAGCTACGTGGGGTTGTAGTCGTAGGTTCGATACTGCGATCTTCGTGCGTACGACCATTTAAGGATCGTTGTCGTGCGTGATATCGAAAGGAATTCCGAATCTGCATAGAATGTTAGTCTGGGTAGAAGAGATGACCTTTCAGTCCCGAACCTGGGAGTAGGCATCTGCTTCTACCCGACCAGAGGAATAATTCGAAAAGACTATCAGGAAAAAATTTGTGCCCTAGGGGCAGGATGTCCATCCCATACCTTATGAAGGGTTGTGGAGTTTAGGGACATAAATAAAACTTCAGAAGACATCGTACCTGAGTGCCGTTGACGGGCGTTACGTACCTGGTGACGTATATCGTTTCGTCGTGGGGGCTGATTGCCCCCGAGTAGTATGCTATATCTATGCCCACGATTGGTCGCTGAGAAACTGTAAAGTCGTATAGGGTACAGTATTTTGCCCCTCTTGTGGTGACTGTAAGACGATACCCTAGATTTGCCTTTTCTGGCGTCAGGATAGATCAGATCAGATCGTGTACAGTCGCCACAATGTTGGTTTCACCTTTGAGGTTTCAATGTTGCTTTGTAGCAATCACGGGCGATCTTCTGCTCGCTTTTGATCTCTTACACTCCCCATGGCGTTGGGAACTTGATCGTCTGATGATAGGTCGAAGGGACCGCTTTCATGTCGTGGATTCAGGGTCGACCAAGAATAACGTTGTACGCTGATAAACAGTCAATAACGTTAAATCTTTATTGCTTGTTGACCCCTTTTGCATACACCGGGAGGATGATCTCCCCCAGAGTGGTAGTAGAATCGCCATTAAATCCTATCAGGGTTGTCGACCGACGGGTGATTTCTGACTTGTCGATTCCCATAGCTTTGACAGTGCTTAGGAAAATGATGTTGGCCGAACTGCCCCCAGCGACCAGTACTCTCTTGGTCGAGCAGTTGCCAATAGTGAGCTGGATGATCAAGCCATCGTGATGTTTTTGCCAACTCTCCTGGAGGTCGTCTTGATCGAACGTTATTGGCATCGCCTCCAGCTCTAGCTCTTGCTTTGGTCGGGACGACCTGGGAATGGAATATTCTCCCGACGATTGACTGGCGTGTCGTTTGGTTGCCGAGTAAGTTAGACCACAGACGTCTGATCCACTCGTCACACAATTGACGACTTTTTCATGGACAGGGAATGCTGATCTTATGTTGTCGACTGGCGTAGATTCCTTATTGATCAAACCTTGCAGATGACCCTTAGGGACGATCCAGGCTAACTCCTTCTGCAAAGCAAGGCAGTTATCTGTCGTGTGACCGTGGTCGCTATGGAAATCGCACCATTTGGTCTTGTCCTTCTTGTCATCATCTTTGTCGCTTTTCTTGGGCCATCGGACAGACGACTGAACGTTTCTAAGAGCATCAACTAGCTCTTTCATCGTTCCCTTAAACCCATAAGAAGAATTCCTAGGATATTGGGAAAATCAAGGCGTAGGATTACTTTTCTTCTTATCGAACCGGACGTTCGATATCAAGGCGCGACGGCACTGACTTGACGCTCGGCTTGGATTTGAAATCCGGTTTCTTGATCCCGAGCACCTTCTTATCAGCGGAGTGCTTACATCGAAAGACTAGGTCGTCTTCGAATCTCATGTAAGCTAGAGTCCTAGCTCGTAGGTCTTCGAAATTCTCAGGCGAATATTTCGTAAGATCGACGTACAATACGGTAGTGTTGTCGTCGAGACCGCGCTTATAAGCTTCGATGGCAGTCTTGACGTCACAGTTTCAAATGCTGATTATTTCAGTATTAAAGCGATTGAAATAACTGCGGATGGACTCTCCGGACTTTTGTACGACATAGTACAGGTCACTGGTCTGCTTTTCCATCTTGCGACTACTGGCGAACTGTTGCGAGAATTGGTTGACCAATTCTGCGAAGTTGCTAATGGACTTGGGCTTGAGGTTGATCAACCACTAGAGAGCAGGACCTGTAAGAGTCGCCCCGAAGCTCTTACACATGCACACCTCCTGGTATTGCTGTGGAATTGATAATGTCCACATCAATTGCTTGTATTGTGCAATATGCTATGTCGGGTCAGTTACTCCTGAATATTTTGGAGTAAAAGCAGGAATATTATATTTCTTTGGGACGTCGACATTCGCTATAGTGTCAACGAAAGGCGATGCTTGAAACCCTGTGCGGGGTTCGACGTCGACAGGGACGGCGGCGCCTGACAGCTTGGAGAGTAGCGACAACATCTTTTCGTTCTGATCCTCCAATAACCTGAGTCGCTGGGCGACGGGTTATTAGGATCAGAATTTACACCCGCTTGAGGGTTGATGCCTGAATTTTAGTTGTCGCCGTTCCGTTTCCATAAGAAGAACCATTGGCGTCCCCGTTGAGAGGGACAAAGTATGGCGTGGTTCCATTATGCAAAGGTGGCGGTCTCAAGTACTGAAGGGGATATTGTCCTTGATGAGGATTGTTGACAAATGGCCCTGGACCTGGGTTGTTGACGAACGGACCCGTTCCTGGGTTATTGGCGAATGGCCCTGGACTTGAATTGTTGGCAAATGGCCCTAGACCCGGATTGTTGACGAATGGACCTGAACCTGCCTGAAATTGGGGCCTGATGATAGGTACACCCATAGGTCGGGGACCATTTTGAGGTCCAAAGGAGTTGCCCATTGCCCCATTCTGAGGACCAGAGGAATTTCCCATTGCCCCATTCTGATGACCAGGGGAATTGCCCATTGCTGGATTCCTCAGAGAAGCAATCTTCGTGGCTGCTTTTTGATTCTGTTCATGCAGGGCTTGGATCTGACTCCGAGCCACATTCAATTATGACTGCATTTGAATCATGGGATCTTGATAATTTGCCATTTACCTGAAAACAACAAAAACTTTGCAAGATCGTTAGAGCGATATACGTGTTGGCTTTAAATTTTCTCTAGATAGGGTCCCACGGATGGCGCCAAACTGTTAATGCCAAAAATCGCATAAAAGCACAACTTAAGGCTGATGTGGACTTTTAACAACTAAAGAAACGTATATCAAGGCCAAGCAACACAATCGCAAGAGAAAGTAAACAAGACAAGAGATTTGGTGACGCGGAAAACCCCAAAACGAGGGAAAAAACACGGTCGACTTGTGAGAGTCGACGGTGCACTATAGTCGCCAAACAGGGGCGAAAGTCCTTTTGTAACAGGTGTTTTGTGTACAACAGATTACAGATAAACGTAAAAATTGACTTAGTCGTGTGTAAATGACGTGTGTCGTGTGTTTAATCGTGCGAAATAAGCTGCTGTCGTGTGGTTCGAACTGTTGTCGTGCGAAGATGCTTTAGCGATATTCGTTTGAATGCCTTGCGAATTACTGCGTTTCTTGTGAAGAACTGCTTAGAAAATAGATGGAGCGGAGTGAAATAGCTTGGTGTATTCTTTAGAACAGATTGAAGCAGATAGAACCATATGCCTTTTTCGGTTGCAGCACAGGCTCTTTTATAGCTTCCGCTAGCCATTAATGGTGCCTTTATGGCGCACTTTGTAACCGCTGCCGGGCTTTGAATGTCATTGATGAGCTGATCGTTACTGACCGTTTGCACCATGAATGCTGTTAATCCTGCATTAATGAACAAAAGAAACGGATGTTTGACTGTTAACGGTTAGTATAATCGTACGACCGTCTTAAGTCTTATACGTCGTCGTACGGAACGTACGACCAGCACAATTACGTACGACCGAGCATACGTCTATGAGCAACTCATAAGACCGTATCCTAGTGCAAGGGTGGTCTTATAGGAATGCTATCTGGGTTTTCTAACGTCAGTCGTGAGGTGTGGGTTTTTACCCAAACAGGTACACACTAATCTAGATATTAAAAAAAGAAATTTAGGTTAAACTCGTATGTATGCTAAAATGTTTTGGTCTGTTTATAAAAAATTAAAATAAAATATTATTGAATACAAACGTACCTTCCCATCAACCTTCTTGGTAATGTGCCACATGCATAGACGATGCTTGCTATCAGGGAAAATGGCAGGAATGGCTTGCTTCATTGCAAGACACTGATCAGTAATTACAAATAACCGTTGACGACCATGAGCTTTAAGAAACCCCTTAAGGATCCACTTGTCATTTTCAGCGTTTTCTCCTGCTATCAGAGCAACTCCAACAACAACGGGTTTTTTATGGTTGTCAATAGCAACAAAATGCACAAAACTCATTGCATGCCCGTCACATAAAAAAACAAAAATTAAAGGAATAATCATTTAATTAAAAAGGAAAATCACTATTAAAATATATACAACAAAAAAAGACTCACACGTTGGTTCGGAATGTAGCATCGAATGATATTACGTCACCAAATTCCTTATAATTCAATCTAGCGGTTTCGTCGGCCCAAAAGACAGCATGTAACTCGTTATCTTGACACATGAACTCGAAGAAATAGTCAGGACACATATTCTGACGAATGGCCATTGTGTTTATTAACATCTGAGCATCTTTGTTCCCTACAAATGAACTCATATCCCGACGATAATTATGGTAGTCCCTCTTAGTACCACCGGATTTACGAATGCCACCGATCATTGCATTACGAATCCTCTGACCCTTTACAACACCAATCTTTTGACTACAAGAATTAAAAACATTCTTTTGCTCCGCAAAACTAAGTTGTCTACTGGAACGTAAGAAAATCATCTCATCCTTATCTAGTAAAAAACATGATTATGCCATTCAATGAATTTGTATACCTCATGTCTATTGCTCTCCTTCACATAATGAATCTTGAGACATGCTTTGCACCCAGTTCTCTTTATGTTAGTATTACGCCGCTTTCGCACACCGGTCGTAACATCTAACGTGTCAAAAGACTTGGGTGCAGTGATACCCTCTTTGCTACAATAAAAATACCTATTTGTTATAGTTCCTGATTTGTTTGTTTTCTTATTAGACAACCTAATATCAAAACCTGATAATTTAGCATACTCCCTATAAAAATGCTCTGCAGATTGGATATCATTGAAGAAATCACCGATTTTTGGGATACATGTAATCGGCACATCTGGCTTCCAATACTTCTTACCATCAGCGCTTTCTCTCGTATCTTGTCCTATCACGTCTAAAACATCAATTAAATCAGAATGAGGTACAACATAAATAAAATATGATCTCAACACCTAACATTAAATTACTCCTATCAATGGAAAACATAAAACATAAAATAACAGTGATTACTGAATTCATATATAGGTGTGCAATCATGAATATAAAATGTAAGCAATTACGGATTCATGAATCCTAGCGCAAAAAAAAAGTTACTCATGACTGTGATTAATTTACTCTTATAAATGAAAAACATGAAACATAAAACAACAGTGATTACTGAATTCATATAGGGGTGCAATGATGAATATAAAAGGTAAACAATTACGGATTCATAAATCCTAAAGCAAAAAAAACAGTTACTCATGCATGTGATTAATTTACTCCTATCAATGGAAAACATGAAACATAAAATAACAATGATTAATGAATTCATATACCGGTGAAATCATGAATATAAAATGTACACAATTACGGATTCATGAATCCTATTGCAAACAAACAAACAGTGACTCATAACTGCTAAAAACTATTCGTCACAAGGATTCAATCGTGCTATACTAATCACGATATCATTCCCGAAAAACAAGAAAAGAATAGTTTACAGAATCATAACAAAAATGGAATAAAAGTTAAAAAACATATATATAAATAACATAATCGTTTATAGAACCTTCATCTTCTTGATTTTGACTTGAACTTCCAGCATGTTCTTTGCGTCCTGTATTTTCTTTATGCAAGGATTGATCAGCAATAACCACATCGGCCACAGATTCATGATCGTTAATTTGTATGGGTTGAAAAAAAACATCACTGACGTAAATCTCATTAATCGATGATGAATCATCCATTTTTTCTTTTGATAAACCAGAACGATCGAGGGGATTTACAGATGAAGAACACGAAAAAAATTGTAAACCAAACACATTACGATAATGATTACGATAATTTTAATAGGATATTAACAAATCGCATGAAATTAGGAAACTGCAATGTTTACACGATTCTGAAAATAATAATTAAAAAAAATGAATTTATAAAATTACATCCATACCCCTCCGGGTTGATATTAATTAATAACTAATTTTAATTAAATTTGGTGAAATGATTGGTTAATAAGTGGTTTGCAAAGTTTCTACAAATGCATTGGTTTGTAAAAGAAACTTCCCCTATCTATACTATCTTATAATACATTTAACACCCAAACTCTTAAAAACAACCATTTAAACTTTATGTACAACCATTTAAAGCTTAGTTACTTAAAATCCTCTCTATCTCTTGAAATCCATCTCCATCGGTTTCTAGACTGAATTCAAATTTTGAAATACATCTCCATCGGTTTCTAGACCGACTCTTTGTGTTCCCAAGGTTCCTGAGACCAATTCAACATCTTATGGAAGTGGTGTTGCATCTGTCCTCTCCATCTCTCATTTTTCTGGTATGTTCTATGGTTCCTGGTTATCGATTTCACGGTTTCTTTGATCGATTTTAGGTTTCTTTTGATTTCTGTTCTCTAATCGCTTCACCTCAAATATGCAGGACTTCTTACTTGTTTGGTTATTGAATCTCTTCTACACTCTTGACGAAAACCGGTATCTGGGTTTACTTCTCTGGTTATCGATTTCACACGCTCGACGAAGACACAACTCGACATTAGGGTTTTTTTGATTTTGCTCTGTTTGATTTTACGGGTTTTTTGATCGATTTTGATTTTACTGATCTTTAATCGATTTTTATTTATGTTCTCTAATCTCTTTTTGATTTCTGTTCTTCTTGGTGCTCAGAGTTTGCAATACTTCGAGCCCTTTTTACCCCTTGTATCCAAATGTTTAATTTTTTTGTTAAAAGGAATTATGATGTTGTGGACGATGCTGCTGTCAGTTCAATTATGTTTTTATTTGTTTTATAAAGTTTTAGATCATATTCGTATTGATCATTAATACGACAAATTTTGCAGCAAATATAGGTATGAGCAACAAAAGAAGAAAAGAGATCAGCAGAAGAAAAGTTCTGGTGAATGCCTCTTCTTTTCATTGTCAAGCTTTCCAACTTCATCTAATATTAATGCACAACCTTCAATTATAAGCAAAATGATACTGACCAAAGTGTGTATTTTGATGCTAGCTCATCGTGTGGATCAAAAGGAGCTCAAAATGGGGTAAGAAACTTTAGTTTCATACATAGCAAACCCATTTTTTTGGTAATTATTTTCTTTGTTCCCCTAAAATATCTGCAAAATATACTAGCTTAGCCTTATGAAGTCACACCACCCTCTTATGCTATGTAAATCAATGGTATCTTGTTGCCCTATTTTATGTAATAAAAGATTTTATATACATTAAGGAGCCGTTTACTAAATCTTACCCGATAAGAGCCGTTTACTAAATCTTGAGTTGTTATAGGATTTTATTTCATGACAGTTACAAATATACAAATCTACAACTTGGTTTGCAGCATAGATAATTGTTCGGTTGTGGCTTATTCGCTTGGCTAATGACTTAATCGGTCAATCTCTTCTAGACCTTGAAACCCTCCATGGAAAAATACCACCGAGAAGTCTCAACGGAAAAACGTTGCTTGAAATCATCTCCAGTTTGTAAGAGTTGCTTTTTTGTATGTCTTGTATAGGTGAAACGCATGGAAATGGAGCAGAAAGACTGTTCTTTGAAGGTGGATAAATTGATTGAAAAGCATACTTGGATAACATCCGAGAAACAACTTTTCGGAAGAAGTGGAAGTGACTACGATTTCACGTCTCGTGATCCACACAAAGCAAGGGACCAATTTGAAAAGCTGCAGGCTGAACAAGCAGGGTAAATGAAACTTTTTGCAAATTTTCACCACCTTCTCTTTTCTTAATGAATTCCTTTGTAATGGGAAAATAGAAAGTGGCACTTAGGCCATCCGTAGCCCAGCGGGATGGAGGGCGGGATGGAGCGGGGTGGGCTACGGGGCTTGCGGGTTCGGCGGGAAGGGATGGAATCCGGGTTCCCCATCCCGTTTCATCCCGAAGAAAATATGAGGAGGAGAGGTGGGTCCCAGGTGAGAAATGAGAGGGAGTGGGTTAGGGAATGGGGTAAGGGTGTTTAGGGATTGTTAGGGATTGAGTGAGGGATGGGAAAAAAGCTGATGTGGCGCTGATGTGGAGCTGGAATATTTGAAAGATGCTCTCATGGGGTACTGATGGCCTTAGTTTTCATTTGCTCATCTCTTAAAGCCTTGAGAAGAGGGTAAACAAGAAAGTTATGGCCATGTTTGAGAAAGCAGAAGATGAGTACAATGACTTAATATCCAAGAAGAACATTATTGAGGTTGGTCAACATTTTTTTTAATTGACCTTTTACCAATTAAACCTTTCTTCACTTATACCAACCATCTTACACAGAATGATAAGTCAAAGATTCAGCTCGTGATTGAAGAGCTTGATGAGAAGAAAAAAGAAACGCTAAAAGTCACATGGGTTAAGGTGAACAGGTGAGTTTCTAATTTCTTGAAATGCTTGAATGAATTTAATAATTGGTTTAATGGTTTTATACCATTCTGTTTCTTTCTCTAAAATATGTATATTTTCAGTGATTTTGGATCCATATTTTCTACTCTGTTGCCTGGGACAATGGCAAAACTTGAACCCCCAGAGGGAGGTACTTTTTTGGATGGGTTAGAGGTTCGCGTGGCATTTGGGGGTGTTTGGAAACAGTCGTTATCCGAACTTAGTGGAGGACAACGATCTCTACTTGCGCTTTCGCTAATTTTGGCGTTGCTTCTTTTCAAACCAGCTCCACTTTACATATTGGATGAGGTATTTGTTATATTTATATCTATGACTCTTATAAAATTGTTTCAATGTTTCTTTTTTCCTATAGAGTTTTCAAGTTAAAGTTATTTATTGCCTATCATGATCTTTAGTAGAAAGCTGTTGGTATTATTGGTCACACAAATTCTTGTAAGTAGTAACATGTATTTTACAGCATGCCTTATGTGAACATTGTAATTTTGATAGGATGGGAGAGTAAATAACAAAAATCTATATGTTAAATAAACATATTTCAATGATGTTGAGCAGGTTGATGCAGCTCTTGATCTGAGTCACACGCAGAACATAGGGAGGATGATTAAATCTCATTTTCCACATTCACAGGTATATATGCATCTGAAACTTACAAAAAGCAAATTTTCATCTACTTGTTCTTTTTTTTCTTTTAAATTATCACTTCTAAACTCAAGTTTCATCTTTGTGGGAAGATATTTGATATAAAAATTGAATTGACAATTTTCATTGATTACAGTTCATTGTGGTATCCTTGAAAGAGGGCATGTTCAACAATGCCAATGTTCTTTTCCGAACAAAATTCGTGGATGGTGTCTCGACTGTTCAGAGAACAGTTGCATCAAAGCAGACCAAATAATCTTTGTTAGACAACCTAAAGGGGGGGGGGGTAAGGTTGTATTTAAAATCTTTTACTTTTCAAAAATTCTTTTACAAATAAATACGGAATAAAATACAGAACAAATACAACAGAGTATAAAAGAATAAATATACAACAATTTATATAACAGATATAATTAAATGCACAGCGGAAATGTAAATAGATAAGGGAAAGAAAATACTTGACAACGATATTTTTAAAGTGGTTCACCAAACACAAAGTTGGCTAGTCCACCTCGAGAAAATAACACTTCTCGGAGATCCAATACGAAAACGTGTTCTTTACGGTAGAACACAAACCTTAGTACAGCAAACGCGAAACACTCTACTTTGAGAGATTTATGTGGATCACTCACTCTATTCAAACACTTACAAGAGGGTATAATTTTAATATGAATAATCACTCTTGAATAAGGTTTATCACTTGGATATTTTTAGAGAGTTTGATCACTTGAGTTGTGTTGCTGATTCAACTAATCGAGAGATTTTAATCTGCTATCAACTCAAGATTTCTTACTCAAAAACGAGTTTTATAATTTTAACAGTTTAAATATCAAGAGAAGAAGCTGCAGAGTCTTTATCAAATGCAGAGGAGTTAATGTGAATTTTTTGTAGTCTTGAATGCTGGAGGTTGCAAGATATTTATACTGGATGAGCAACAGGGCAGAAGCATTCGCGGTATACCGGCTATCCCCCGCGGTATACCGTGCAGAACAAAGAGTACTTGTCAGTTGTCAGAGAGAAGGTCAACCCTGCAAAGAACAAACGGTAATGGTACCCGCGGTATACCGCGTTGCACACGGCGGTATACCGCCTGACAGAAGGTGGTCCAATCAATCAGAGAAACAGCATGCCGCCGCGGTATACCGGCTTTCCATCGCGGTATACCGCCCAGATAAAAGGTGCAGGTGGTAGTACGCATCGCAGATCTTCTAGATACAAAATCTTTCACATATTAAAAGATCAGCAAGATGATAAGAGATGTTGAGGAGAGCTGACTTGGTTTATTTTAAAAACACAGTATTAGAAAAATCCAAGTGGTATATTATTTTAGGGTGATTTATCATTTTAAAATAAAATGACGCAAATCTTCAGACTTGGATTCTTCAGATAAAAAATTTATCGAGATCATTTAATAACTGCACACTCAGATAAAATATTAGATAACAAATAATGCGGTGTGTTTTGTAATCATCAAAATAAATATGGAGATGTGATTTTATGTGTACCAAAAATATATCTTAATATTAAAGCTGGGTACACTTGCACCAACAATCTCCCCCTTTTTGATGATGACAAACACAACGCTAAACACGAGAGCATACTCGGTTTCTCTCCCCCTTTTGTCGAAGCAAAAAGGGTTTAAGAAAGTCGCTTATGCTCCCCCTCAAAAGATGAAATATTTGAGAGTTAGTATTTATCAAGGGTTATACTCAAGCATGCCTAAACCAAGTCTTAATTTAAAGAACGCTTTTTTGTTAAGGGCTTTTGTAAAAATATCGGCCAAATTATCTTCCGAATCAACCTTTTCAAGCACGATTTTGCCTTTTTGAACATTATCTCGTAAAAAATGATGTCTCAATTCAATATGTTTTGTACGAGAGTGTAAAACGGGATTTTTGCTTAAGTTTATAGCACTTGAGTTATCACACATAATTGGAATTTTGGTTAGGTGTACCTCAAAATCGGTAAGTGTGTGTTTCATCCAAAGGACTTGAGCACACGCTCTTGCGGCGGCTACATATTCCGCTTCGGTTGTAGACAAAGCTACGGATTGTTGTTTCTTAGAGAACCAAGACACAAGTGAGAGACCTATAAAGGCACATACCCCACTAGTACTCTTTCGGTCAACAATAGATCCACCAAGATCGGAATCGGCGAAACACGTTACTTCTAACTCGGGTTTCTTTGCGTACCATAAGCCAAGATTAGTAGTACCTCGTAAATATCGAAAAATACGCTTGACAGCTTCATAATGAGTTTGTTTAGGTGAAGATTGAAAACGAGCACATAGACATACACTAAACATAATATCAGGTCTACTAGCAGTTAAATATAATAAACTACCAATCATACCACGATAAATCTTTTCATTAAAATCGTTTCCCTCCTCGTCACGAGATAATTGCAAATTTGTGGTCATTGGAGTTTCAACGGGTTTGACATTTTCAAAGTTAAACTTTTTCAACATATCTTTACAATATTTAGATTGACTAATAAAAATACCAGTTTCACATTGTTTTATTTGCAATCCTAAGAAGTATTTTAACTCTCCCATCATGCTCATTTCAAATTCGCTTGTCATTTTCGCAGAAAATTCATTACACAGTTTTTCATTAGTGGAACCAAAAATAATATCATCAACATATACTTGCACAACCACAATATCATTTTGAACATATTTCACAAATAAAGTATTATCTATTTTACCCATAATATAACCACTAGAAATTAAAAAGGTTTTTAATCTATCATACCACGCACGCGGAGCCTGCTTTAAACCATAAAGCGCCTTTTTCAATTTATAAACATGTGTCGGGTTTTCAAAACTTTCAAAACCGGGAGGTTGAGAAACGTATACCTCCTCATTTATAATACCATTTAAGAAAGCACTTTTAACATCCATTTGAAATAATTTAAAATCTTTAGCATTTGCAAAAGCGAGAAGCATTCGAATAGACTCCAACCTTGCAACCGGTGCAAAGGTTTCGTCATAATCTATACCTTCTTGTTGACTGTACCCCTTGGCAACTAAACGTGCCTTGTTCCGTGTGACTCCACCGTTCTCGTCTACCTTGTTACGGAAGACCCATCTTGTGCCAATAATGGTTTGACTACTAGGGCTAGGCACTAAGTCCCACACATCATTCCTAGTAAATTGGTTTAACTCTTCTTGCATGGCCAATATCCAATCCTCATCACCTAAAGCTTCATCTATGGTTTTAGGTTCTATGGTTGAGATAAAGGCATGGAAAGCACAATGGGTATGGATTTGTGATCTAGTTGTCCTTTGGTTTAGGTCACCTATAATTTGGTCTACGGGATGGCCTCGAGCGGTTCTAAGGTTAGGATCATCTACACCTTGCGGAATAAAACACGGAGGGGCATCACTAGATTCAATATTATTTGTGGAA
Organism: Saussurea involucrata; assembly: GCA_033807775.1. Taxonomy (NCBI): domain Eukaryota; kingdom Viridiplantae; phylum Streptophyta; class Magnoliopsida; order Asterales; family Asteraceae; genus Saussurea; species Saussurea involucrata. The sequence continues at coordinate 218,420,939 of CM066321.1, read as the reverse complement.
GGTTGGGTACCTAAATCCAAGGTACTAAGTTGTTGGGCTAAGACATTTCCTTCACAAACATTGTCATTTGCTAAGGGTGCACTCGGTTTGGGAGGACTCTCGTCAAAGCTAACATTTAAGGATTCTTCTACTACCATGGTCTCCTTATTTAGGATTCTATAGGCTTTGCTATTCCAAGAATAACCTAGGAAAACTCCCTCATAGGCTTTGGGGTCAAATTTGGTTAGGTAGGATTTGGTGTTTAAAATGAAACATTTACAACCAAAAACTTTCAGGTGAGCTAAGGAAGGTTTTCTACCACGGTAAAGTTCATAGGGTGTCTTATTTAGGATACCTCTAATTAGGACACGGTTAAGCACATAGGTCGCGGTAGCAACGGCATCACACCAAAACTTTTGGGGAACTTGATGTTCGTTTAGCATAGTTCTACTCATTTCTTGCAACGTTCGATTTTTCCTTTCAACAACCCCGTTTGACTGAGGAGTTCGAGGAGCCGAAAAGTTATGAGTTATACCATGTTTATCACAAAAGGCACCAAATTGTACTTCATTATCGAATTCTCGTCCATGGTCCGTACGTATGGAAACTATTGTACAACCTTGTTGGTTTTGAATTCTTTTTCCTAAAATTTTAAACTTTTCGAAAGCCTCATTTTTATGTCTTAAAAATAAAGTCCAAGTATAACGGGAATAATCATCCACAATAACCAAAGTATAAAAATTTCCTCCAAAACTTTGAATAGCCATCGGGCCAAAAAGATCCATATGTAAAAGTTCTAAAACTCTTTGAGTAGAAATAACATTTTTTGATTTATGAGAAACGTGATGTTGTTTGCCGACACGACAAGCATCACAAAAATGATTATCAAACTTTAATTTTGGCAGGTCACTCACAAGCTCCTTATTTTTTAAGTTTTGCATTAATCTTAGATTAGCGTGACCTAAACGCCTATGCCATAAAGTAGAAACATCATTAATAGAAGATAAGCATACATTTTCAGATACAACAGTTTTACAAATATATAAATTTCCTTTTACAAAACCATTTAAAAGAACTTTGCCATTTTTTATGATTTTACAAGAATCTTCTTCGAAGACAACAGTTGTATTATTTTTACACAATTGGCGAACACTTAACAAATTAAAATGTAAATTATCAACATGATTCACATTAAGAAATTGAACATTATTGCAAGAGACTGTACCTCTACCAATTATATTTCCTTTGGAGTTTCCTCCAAAAATTACCTGTCCACCATCACATGACTTATATGATGAAAAGAGATTATTGTTTCCGGTCATGTGACGCGTGCACCCACTATCGAGTATCCAGTCCATATCGAGATCAATCTACAATAATGAAGTTGTAACTTTTATGGTCCCCATTTCTCGTGGGTCCTTGATAATTAGTTCCAAGACAAATAATATGCATAACAAGTCAAACAGAATATATACATATATAATACATTACACAACTTTAATATATAATATATCAAACACAAATATATATATATAACACATGTCAAGTCAAACAAAATATATATATATAAGAATTAAAAAAAATTAAATAAAATATATATATATATATGTGCAGTACGTATGTATATATATATGAATAGTATAAAAAGTACAAATAACAATATTTTACTTATATATAATATATACAAGAAATCATATATAAATTTTAAAACTATATATATAATATATAACACATTTAAAACCATAAACGCATACCACCGGGATTATCATTACTAAACATTCCTTTTGGAATCCATTTATTTACCATTTTAATTTTGCGATTATATTTATCATACACATAAAAACAAGCATTTACATTCGCATTATTATTGGGTTTAGAATATTTATCATGATACATGCGAGCATACGGTTTTCTCGGTATATAATTTGCATTATTCATTTTACGCACATACGGAGGTTTTTGCACATATTGATTTCTTGTATTTACTTTAGGTGATTCATAAAATCTTTTGATGGGTTTACACGAACATTTATCAACACAAGTATTGGAACCAATGCCTTTTCTACATTTTATACGGTTAGGCATATTTAGCATGTTAAAGACTTTCTCATTACTGCTTTGAAAAGCTTTTGCCAATAAATCATCCTTTTCATACGCATCACATTTTGCTTTTAAACATGCAATCTCATTCTCAAGAATATCACATTTTGTACAAATAATATTTTCATGTGATTTTTTATTTAAGCATGCAATTTCTTTATTTAAAACATCACAAGATTTACAAAAATCTTTTTCTCCTAATTTAGTTTCTAATTTAGCAATTATATCCATATCATTTTCAGATTTTTGTTTAACATTATTTATTTCCTTTTTATATGCATTTACAGTTTCTTTTAACATAGCATTCTCATCTTGGTAACGATTTGCAAGAGCGGCCATTTTATGAAAAGATTCATATAATTCTTCAAGATTATTTTCATTATCACTTTCATAATCACTATCGTAATCCGAGTAAGAAGATTTTACCTCGTCGTCGCTTTCGGCCATAAGACAAATGGCTTGATAGTCATCTTCTTCTTCACTCTCGCTCCACGCGCCTCCAATGAAGGCTTTCTCCTTCTTCTTTTGGAACTTGTTCTTTTTCGGACATTCATTGGCGTAGTGGTCTTTGTCACCACATGAGTAGCAAAAGCCTCTCTTTGGCTTAGCTTTATCGTCTTCACTCGAGTCGCCATTTTTCTTAACTTTTTCGTCTCGTTTATGGAACTTACGACTTCGATTTTCACCACCACGACGGTAGTTACCGTTTCTTTGAAATCTGCCATTGTTAGAAAATTTATTATTATTATTAAGAAATTTGGAAAAGTTTCTTACCAACATGGCGACTTCATCGAGAGTTTCGGATGGATCTTTCGAGGAGCTAGCTTTCTCCTTTTTCTTCTCGACTTTTGGTGTTGAGGCATTGAGAGCGATTGACTTCTTTTTGACTTGCTCCCGATCTTTGTTTCTTTTAAGTGCAATTTCATGCACTTTAAGATTACCGATCAAGTCATCTATCTTCATTATGGAAAGGTCACGGGAGTCTTCTAAAGATGTTATCTTTTGCATCCACTCCGAAGGAAGGGCTCGTAGGATTTTCCTTATATAGTCCTCGTTAGGATAAGTGCGATCCAAACCTTTCAAAGTAGTCACAATAAGGTTAAATCTTTTAAACATTGAGTCAATTGACTCATCTTGTTTCATTTCGAACAGTTCATAATCGTGAACTAAAATATTTACTTTACTAGATTTAACTTCCGTGTTTCCACGATGAGTATTATTTAAACTTTCCCATATTTGATTTGCAGTTTTATATGTATATACTCTTTCGATTTCATCAGTTGTTAAAGCAGCATATAATATATTCTTAGCTTCAAAGTTTAAACAAAAATGAGTTTCATCAGAAGTAGTCCATTCATCTATAGGTTTATCAATATAAACATCATCTTTCACAATGGTGGGTTTAAAATTCCCTTTTTCTATAATATTCCAAATCTTTTGATTTTTGCCACGCACGTGACATTCAAATAGCTCGGCCCAAATGCCAAACTTTTCAGTATCTATCAAGGGAGGTTTTGAAAACACAATATTAGTTTGTTGAGCCATTTAAAGGAATAGAAGAAATTTATGCAGAAATTTTTGAAAGACCTGCTCTGATACCAAATGTTAGACAACCTAAAGGGGGGGGGGGGGTAAGGTTGTATTTAAAATCTTTTACTTTTCAAAAATTCTTTTACAAATAAATACGGAATAAAATACAGAACAAATACAACAGAGTATAAAAGAATAAATATACAACAATTTATATAACAGATATAATTAAATGCACAGCGGAAATGTAAATAGATAAGGGAAAGAAAATACTTGACAACGATATTTTTAAAGTGGTTCACCAAACACAAAGTTGGCTAGTCCACCTCGAGAAAATAACACTTCTCGGAGATCCAATACGAAAACGTGTTCTTTACGGTAGAACACAAACCTTAGTACAGCAAACGCGAAACACTCTACTTTGAGAGATTTATGTGGATCACTCACTCTATTCAAACACTTACAAGAGGGTATAATTTTAATATGAATAATCACTCTTGAATAAGGTTTATCACTTGGATATTTTTAGAGAGTTTGATCACTTGAGTTGTGTTGCTGATTCAACTAATCGAGAGATTTTAATCTGCTATCAACTCAAGATTTCTTACTCAAAAACGAGTTTTATAATTTTAACAGTTTAAATATCAAGAGAAGAAGCTGCAGAGTCTTTATCAAATGCAGAGGAGTTAATGTGAATTTTTTGTAGTCTTGAATGCTGGAGGTTGCAAGATATTTATACTGGATGAGCAACAGGGCAGAAGCATTCGCGGTATACCGGCTATCCCCCGCGGTATACCGTGCAGAACAAAGAGTACTTGTCAGTTGTCAGAGAGAAGGTCAACCCTGCAAAGAACAAACGGTAATGGTACCCGCGGTATACCGCGTTGCACACGGCGGTATACCGCCTGACAGAAGGTGGTCCAATCAATCAGAGAAACAGCATGCCGCCGCGGTATACCGGCTTTCCATCGCGGTATACCGCCCAGATAAAAGGTGCAGGTGGTAGTACGCATCGCAGATCTTCTAGATACAAAATCTTTCACATATTAAAAGATCAGCAAGATGATAAGAGATGTTGAGGAGAGCTGACTTGGTTTATTTTAAAAACACAGTATTAGAAAAATCCAAGTGGTATATTATTTTAGGGTGATTTATCATTTTAAAATAAAATGACGCAAATCTTCAGACTTGGATTCTTCAGATAAAAAATTTATCGAGATCATTTAATAACTGCACACTCAGATAAAATATTAGATAACAAATAATGCGGTGTGTTTTGTAATCATCAAAATAAATATGGAGATGTGATTTTATGTGTACCAAAAATATATCTTAATATTAAAGCTGGGTACACTTGCACCAACAATCTTGTTTTTCAATCGGTAAGTTACACTTAAAACGGTTTAAAGGTTTTATTTTTGAGTCTTGTTTAATGATGCTTAAAAGGAATTTTATTTTGGTGCAGTTGGTTGAGAATTTGCGAATTGGAGGTTTAAAAGGTTGTGATATGTTGTGCAATGGGTTATTATGTAAATGTGATTGATTATCCAAAGCTTGTTCTAATTATTCTGTATTATTATTATTATTATTATTATTATTAATCTTACATTAGAAACACGAATATGTACATTATCATTGAAATCATCTCCAGTCTGTTTCACGTCCCCAATCAAGTCCACGTCGTCATCGATCGGTTCCATGTTCTCCCCTATAAATCAAATATTGGTTCATTGCTTTGATGTTGGTCTTTCAATATGGCTCTCTGTTCTATTGAATCTTGATCCTAGAAAAGCAGGTTATCTAACCATTAGGTATCTATTGTTGCCTTCGCAGGACAATATAGATTTCCTTGTGAGTTTTGTTACTCTAACATACTAAAAAGGGATCCTCTATATTTTTTGATAGATAAACGTCATTAGCTAACGTAAATCTTTCAGAGGATTTCTAAGGTATATTTAAATCCTTCTAATTCTTTTGAGTTTAGAATTTTAATTAGTGCTTATTGGCTATTGATTTTTATGTTTTTTTTATCAAACCGGAGGTACAATTTCCCGGTACCGAATACCGAATCCCAATATTATTTGGAACCAAAAACCGGTCCTAATATATGGTACCAGTTGGGTACAGGAAAATGGTCCGGTTTGCTCATCCTTAAAATGGATATTGGATCTTGTTTTTTACTTGTGTTGAACAAGAAATTATCTATCTATATGCATATCCATTGGTTAGATCACACGACCAAGAATCTCGGAAAGAAGAATTCAACGATTAGCTCATCGATCTAACTTTAGTTTAAATATTGCTTCATCTTTTTTGTTGAACCTATGTAAATCTTTTGAATGTTGTTTGTGATGATTTTGAACTATTTGGCTTTGTTTTTCATAGGAATTTGAGGAGGTTTCTATTCTGCTTGATTTTCATAGGAATTTGAGGAGGTTTCCTATTTGATGAGGATTTTTACTATTTGGCTTTGATTATTTCATATCTTTGCTATTTCAGATAAAATTTTCTTTATTGGTTATTCGGATGCGTGTGTGAAAGTCTCTCTGCCATCAAAGAGTTACAGGTTACTTTCAATCCCATTAACCTATTTCTTGATTTTTGAACACTTTCAGGTAAAGCAAAATATATAATTCTTACCGTTCCATGGTAAATATTTCGTACTCTCAATGTATATTTTTTCAGGTTGTTGATTTCATTCCTCTGATGTATATATGTGTGTTTGCACTTGCTATTCTTTATTCAAAATTGGAATGTTGACATTCTACTCAACTCCAAGTCAAACAAGTTCAGATGTATAGGCTCATAGGTTTTCATAGAGTTTATAATTTGACAAAGTCTGGTTTTCTTTATGTTCATCATGCCTAATGTAAGAAGTTGGCATAAAATATTGGGAGAATTTTTAATGGTTGTCCAAACCCATTGTTATGGAGGTAAACGATTAGGAGCTTTTAAGAAGTAAAACATAAATATTGATTCAGCTGTTGTTGCTGTCTGGGTTGGGCTGTTCGGTACAGCTATAGTGGCGGGGTTTGGGGGTCGGTTGGATGGGGTTTCAATTGTTGGGTTAGGCCCAAGCTTGGTTTATGCAGATACCTTTAAGCTATTGCCATTAAGCTGCTGGTTTTGCTGCTGTTTGGGGGCTGTCTTAGTCCCTTGTTCGGTCTGTTCTGACTCAACTGCTGAGTGCTAATTTGGTTTTTCCTTTTAGTGTTTGGCCTGTAATTTGGGGTATTTTTGTAAAGGTTTTACTGTTGTTTGGTTGTTGGTTCCTTGTACATTTGTAATTATTGTGCACTTCTTGCCTTTAAAAAAATAGTTAACTTTTGTAATTATTGTGCATTACAATGTAAAATCTATGTTGGCCATTGTCGAACTCACGAGCTTTTCATATTTCATTTTGAGAAAAAAAGTCGCTCAACACCTTTCTCACTCCGTGCATTGCACGGGTACACTACTAGTATATATATATATATATAGCGAAAAGAAGAATAATATCTCACTCGACTTAGCCTTAATTTAAGTGATTCAAGTTTTTATGGAAATTTAACACACATAAATTCAATCCTCGTGTTTTAAATTTTGGCAAATTCGGTTCGCATAAGACCCTAAACCAATGTTGAAGTCTAGAGAAAAGCTAATCTGATGAATGGAAGAATAAAAGAATTGAAACAGAAATTATTACAAATAAACTTGTTGTGGCAGATTGGTAGGGTTGTCCACATGCGTGCTGTTGGTCTCAATCTCGGGTCCTACAAGTGACAATTTTCACTATTTTTTTGGTAAGAAATGAATCTCGGCCCAATGTAGTAGCAGTCCAGTTGAGAGGCCCATTGATGTAGCCAGCCCCAATGTGTTAGACTTGCCCCTTGGCCCACTGCCAGCCTAATCAACTCTAGGGCATTGTTATTCTTTTTTACAAAAGAACGGCAGCAGCAAGAGCAGCCGACGGCTGCTGCTATTTCTTGTTTTTAGAATATATACATATAAATATATATAGAGATCTAGAGAGAGATCTTATATCATGTATTTTATATATATGATTGGTTTAGTTGATGGGCATGATTAAGAATCTAAGTTAAGTATTTTAATGGAGATGCAAGCTTAGCATTTCAAGGGAAGATGGAAGATCATAAAATCTTTTATTGATGAAAGGTATAAACTCTCTAACCCTTTAATTTAAGGTTTCTATAGTTATTAGGTAAAAATATAGAGTTTTGGAGATATCATAAATTTAGGTTTTGGTTAAAATAGAAAGTTTGATGAAAAGTGTTTGGAGAACGATTTTAAGTACTTGGATCGTGTGTTTATGTTTGGAAACATGTGGATCTAGGGTTTGGAACAATTTTTTGTAGATTCAAGTTTCTTCAAGGAAACTCAAGATTGGGGTAAAACCTAGATTTAGCCTAAATCTAGCAAGGTGAGTTCAAGTTGTTTTGTGAAAACTATGTACATGCCAAAATGTGTATTTTTAAAGTAATAATGTTTTTACTTGGTATTTACCAATATGTTGAGTATTTGACAAAGTTTTCATATTTGGTAACTTTAGGTTGATAAATATTATGAAATGCTCATATTTGGATTTTTAGATATTTTGACGAGTAAACCTCATAAATATGTTTTTGGTGATTTATTGTACAAATGGAGTCTTTTGATGATTTATGCATTTTTAGTATATTTGGTTTATAAACTATTTGAAAAAATGCACGTTATTGTGTCATGAAGCATTTTAGAAATATAAGGGTATGAGTTTATTTGGAAACTGATTTGACTCAACTAACGATGAGACTTTGGGTTCATCACATCTTTGATATATGTGTTTGCATAAATACAGGTTAAATGCATTTTATTATTTGAGGACTGTTATTCGATGGTCAATTGAGTTTTTGAGCAATTTGGCTCGCTTTTTACTTAAAAGAGGCTTATGGACATTTGTACGGTTTTAATATCTCAATATAGAGCTCCTTTTATGATTTGCATTTTATTGCATCTTATTTGAGAATTACATGTTTGAGTGTGTTAGTCATTCATTTGGAATCATGTGATTTAGATTGTGTTGCATTGGATCCATAGGCATGTAATTCAGTCTTTTGGTGATGGTCGATTGGGTAGTTTGGGGTTGGACCTCGGGACCCATGTTTTATGACCTTAAACGTTTCAAGTAGGCACTAGGAGGGTTGAGTCCGGAGGTGCTACCTTGGAGGTAGGCACTAGGACCTTCACCGCTTTGAGGGGGATGTCTTACAGGTAGTCCTAAGCGTGTCGAGCCTTGTGGTGGAATCCTGGGGATAGACACTAAGGTCAACTGTCTCTTGAGGTGAAACTTGTTGAGAACTCGTAGGAACCCTTGGACGTCTAGTCGCGAGGTGTTGTACGATTAACGTTGTACATGTGGTATACTTATGTGTTTCCTCCACCCTCAACGGATACGGGTCTCCCCCGTTGTTGTCAAACATTATTTTCGGATATTGCAACATCCATGCTTTATTATCGTTGATTTCGTACGAGTAATTGCAGTTGATGTACTGGATCCCCTCCACATGTATTGAGGTTTGAATGATGCACCTACTTCCATGTATTTGGTAATTGGATTCCTATCCTATTTATGCTTTGCGTGAGTATGGGGACTAGTTCCATATTTTGGTATATTTTTATCTAAACGTTTATCACAAAGGTGAGACTTTTGGAAAAGACATCACTATACATTCTAAATTGTTACTTATTGACAATCGTGACTTAAGAAATCTTCCTTCTGTTTTATTTATTATATAGTGATGAAAACTCTTGAACTCACTAGGCATTAGCCTAACCTTTTTATTTTTCGGCATGTGCATCAGGTTCCGGTTGGGGAATAGTGTTAGCGACACTGTGAAGAGTTTGAGTGCTAGTTGTGTGTTCGAGGAACGTTTAGCTTGGTGAAGTCTTCCGCATTTATGTTTGGGAATAGCAATTTGTAGTTGGGTTAAGTAACACCCGACCTTACTTAGTTTGGTGTGATTTAAGTTATTGAATGTTGGAGTAATTTTTATGTTTTTAAAGTTGAGGTATTTCCATTGATGATTTTGTAGAAGGAATTTTATTGAAGTTTTTATTTAGTTGTTGTTTTCAAATTTGAGGGTGTTACACTATAGCCGAGAATGTACCGAACACTGTTTTAGCTCCAATTTTGCTCCGGAAAAAACCGTTGGATTCGTATCTGAATTATCCATCCAACAAGACTATAAAATCTAGGATTCAATTCAAAATCATTTTCTTCAATTTATCTTAAAAGATCGATACCTTTAAAAAATCGGGGTGTGGCACAAAAGGTCGCAAGGATTGTATTGTAAACGTGTGCACCATGTTATATATTACTTGTAATTAAGAAATCTCAAGATTTCAAGCATTAATTTGTTGTACATCATGCGTTAAATGTTGTCTTTAAGAGTTTTCTCCCATACATATTAATGTAGTACGTATAAACTAATTTTGGAATGAATAAGCATACATTGGAAGAGCATAGACATCTAGTTTAGGTTTTATATTTTTTGGAATCTGAATTTGCAATTGGGAATAGAAATATGAAAAATAAACTTGTTGCAAAAATAAAACCCTGCCAAAATGAATCCCTTACAGTTAAAAAGTGCAAAGAAAAGAGGAAAGTCGGGTTTCTAGAGTCGGAAAGAAGGAAAGTCGGACACATAAAAGCGAAATGTCACATGGATTTTATTAAGAACTTGTACATTATGTTATATATTACTTGTAACAATTAAAATCTCAAGATTTCAAGCATTAATTTATTTTATACCATGCATCAAATGTTACATATTAATGTAGTGTAGATTAAGCAACGACCAAATTAATGTAATAGATGAGAAAATGGAGTGCATGAAACAATTTTGCTAGTTTGTTATCAGATTTTGTTCATTGTTGCAAATACTCCATCATCCATCATTCTTGTATGAGAGAATCAAGTTCTAAAATCACTTGGTTTGAAAGTTCTCTTCCCACTTTAATCCAATTATATATCTGTTCATATTTATAGAAGATTTAAAAAATAAAATCTAGGGTAAAGATTCAAATAGTATAGATTCAAATGAGACATTGTAAATATTTTTCAGAACCGTACATTCATTGATACACATATCTACTATCAAAATAGAGTATTATCAAATTTTGTATCACAATTCCACCTCACAAAAAATGCAATATCCCCAATTCTCAAAAACCCTATTCCCTACTCTCTCAAAATGTTGTGAAAATGGATGCAAACACCACTCCAAAACTTGTATTGTGCAACAAAATCAAAAACCATCGGCATCTAGGTGGTCAAGATTTTTGCGAGTCGCTAGATACCCGACTACATAAGAAGGCAAGTGTTCTGAGTAGACGGGTATCATTTGCTGCTGAGGATTAAAGTTTGTGAAACCTCAAATGTGGTTTTATATGAGCATCTGCAAACTCCAAAATCTTTGGTAGTTGCGATACTTGAATTATGGTTAGAGTCATACATCCCAAGTTACCTTCATACCCACTAATCAGATTTTTCATAAAGTCTTCTGTTACGGCATTTGGGTCCAAATTATTCCCCCTACCTGGCACTAATTCCCAGTAGAAAACAACGTTTGGCACGGGTATGCTCAAGTCAATGTATTCTGTAGGGTTTGGATCACATAAAGCCTGCAACTCCTCCAACTGTCATAACCAGATACAACATAGTTATGTGAATATATATATATATATATATCTAATATATCCCTCAACCTTGTTGACTAAAATCAATGCTATGAATTCTTTGGAATGATTATTAAGGGTAAAATGGTAATCTGAGATGAAACATTGCATGAAAGATGACATGCTTACCTTAAGTAGAAGACAGCGAATGCGTGATTTAACCCAGTGTACCCAAGTCCCAAGCTCATCCTTATTATGAGTTGAAAGACAAACTTTTTCAAACCGAAGGCAATTTTTTGAGTAAGGAAATGACTCAAAGAGGTTTCTCGAGTCAAATTGTGGCTTCAAAGCATCCTGCAACAAATACGATTCTTGCTTAACAACATCCTATAAAAAAACATTGCAATTGGTGTAATTTGCTAATGTGTAACAAGGGAACATCTTCAATTAAATTCTTGCAGCCATGTCATCAAAATGAAATGTTTGATTGGTTATATGCTTTCATATACTCTTTGACTATTAGTCAAATGCATAAAAACTCATGTAAGCCATAGCAACAATTACTCTAATTTTAATTAAAAAGAGAGTTATGTATATGTATCTGACTATCTGTACCTGAGTCTGACAATATCCTCTACGAAACTCAGCTCTGATCTTGTTGAAGGTACTAGTAGTCATGTTCGAATGACAATACTCATTCGGGCTACTCGGCAACTGAATAGGCATCAAAGTTCGTGTTCCAGGTGGAAGAGGTGGTAGTATTGCTCCTTCTTCTAGAACAACTGGTTCTGGCCAAGGCCAAAAGGCAAAGGTCTTAAAGAAGATTGAAATCAGACCGACCAAACTGGCACTTGGGTTCTTTTGACAAATAAAAGCTGCTAAAACAGCCAAGTGAATGTCCCCAAAGAACCCAAATAACTGCAAAAAAATGGATCAAAACAAGGAATAAGAAACAACAGTCATTCAGCTTTGCTTCTTCAAGCGAGGTAGAGCTTTCTCAACATAACCTCAGTTCAAATCCAACTTTTGTGTGTTATCCAAAGAATTACCAGAAACATGTGTCGATGAGCAGGCAGCAAAAGAGAAGAAAAATATGACAACATCAGCAACAAATGTGAAACTGAGTAAAACAGAAACCCTTACGTTGCCATACACCCCTCTCCTCTTTGCCCATGACTTGACACAACGTAATTGTTCCTGGAATATCTACAAAAAAACAATTTAGTTAACAACTGGGATAAACAAGCAAATAGAGTTGTGAAAAGAAAAAAGAAAAAAACGTTGAAGTGCATCATATTCTGTAGTGAGGTTATGCGGATTCGTAGACTGTGAAATTCATTAAATCTGGAAATAGACACCCTTATATAAAGAAAAGAAAAACCCAGGATAGCACCAACATTTGAACTTCATGTGAAATCAAATAAGTGATGGCACAAACGTACATACAAATGCGACCCATTGCAAATCAAAAGAACAATGCTACTATAGATTCTGACTCTTCGACTCAGAGAGATAAAAATAAATAGCAAAGGTAGAATATTAAGAATATTGTTTATTGTTTATACGCTAGGAGATTACTTGAAGCACAATAAATATTCACAATAGTGAGCAAATCCCCTACATCTCTAAGGAACATAAAAATAAATAGCAAAGGAAGAATATTAAGAATATTATTTATTGTTTATACGCTAGGAGATTACTTGAAGCACAATAAATATTCACAATAGTGAGCAAATCCCCTACATCTCTAAGGAACATAAAAATAAATAGCAAAGGAAGAAAAAAAGAAGAACCAGAAGAGATATTAGTCTGTTTCATGTGCGGTTATAAATAAAACCTTAATACGTTGACATATGAAACAAGTTGCGTGATACAATAGTTTAGACGCAGTCATTACAAGATATTCCAGCTTTTTAATCAATATAGCTTAGGAACAAGGGCATATGACCACATGCTATACTCATAGTGATTAAAGCACATTAACATTGTGCCAATACCCACAACCACCCATCTCAAATTCAAAGGAATGGTGACAATAATATAAATAAAAGGAAGATAAAGATGCATAAAGAACAGAAAATACCGTTCCTGCTCACCTCAGGAACAGCTGTCAGTTGAAGTTATGCTGGTTTCACAGACCAGTGAAAAAAATGCCAAATCTTGAGATAGGCATCCTCATATAAAGAAGCTAAAAGCTATACTAAGACATAATTCTATAAAAAATGTATATTTATGAGATCCACTGACAGACATTGTTACTACAGGTTCTGACTTTTTGTCTCATAAATAAAATCTCCTAGTGTGTTTAATCATGAAAATAATAGACATGTAAGGGTGACCACTATGCATAAGTATATTCCTTTTACTTAATTTTTGGTGATAATAACAATACCAGAATTTGACACACCCAATGCACTTAAGCAAACAAATGGCACCATTGACTCATTTGTTTGCTTCACTGTTAATACCCTAAGTAGTGGGGTCAAATAGTCAATTGTGTAAGGCAAGGTACGAGTGTCTATTGCAGTAGTACAAGTTGTTAGTGCAAGAGTGGTATCTAGTGGGATGGTATAAATAAGGGGGGGTTAGGCCATTAGGGTTTTATCTTTGAATTTAGTGTGTTTTGCACGAGAGCCTTCAGAGACATCCGACAGTCTCAAAGTGCCTGGTAGTCCTTTTGTAACCATTCAATTTCTGTTCCAATTCCATACTGATTCAATAGTTTGTTCATCAAATCATTGAGGTTACATCATTCACAGATTGTTTTGAGGGTTTTCTTGGTTCTTTGGTGAGAACTCTAAAGTCCATGATATGTTCATTTGTAAACTTCAAGCTGAAAATTTTCATTTCTATAAATGGATTATAAGGACTGCAGCACAGCCACACTTCCCCTTCAAGTATCATTATTATTGTAGTCACAATGAAATCAAAGCTAGTTAACGATGGTTGATGAGTTAAAAAATCAATGCAACCATGAAATTCAAGCAAGCAATGGTAGAATAATTTAATTTGTGTAGATAGTACCTATATAAAACTAGTCTTAAAAATATTATCTCATGTTTATGTCGGAAGGTGATTGCTTCAAAACAAGATGCATATTCACAATACATGGACATATCTCCTACAACTCTAACAAAAATACAAGTAACAAAGAAAGAAAGAAAAAACAGAATAATAGAAAAATCGTGTTTGTCTCTTTAAAATTCAGTTCTAGATAAACTCATTGTACCTTCACATCTGGAACAAGCTGCAGGATGCTATTCTTAACTCGCACTCCAGACAAACTTTTCCAGCTTGTTTCATCGATATCCTTTACGAATGAGGGGTCGAATATGTCCACACTCTAAAATCATACCAAGTAAAAATAGTAATAATAATAATAACAACAACAAGGTGGCAAAGATGCAGAAGACACATAATTAAAGCATCATTCCTGCTCACCTCAGGAACAGCTGTAACTTGAAGTTTAGCAAAAGCTAAGCCGATCAAGATTCCTTCTAATGTAAACTGCAATAAAGGAACCTTTGCATCCTTGACACAGTGGATACCAGACACTTCTGGTCTCCCTGCAAGCATGTTGTACAAAACTATGAAAAAATCCTCCTGGCCAACAAATAAAAAGTTCAGGAAAGTTTGTTTTTAGTAATCCTTCTAACTACATACCATATAGCAGAAAAGGAAGACTCACTGTCATAGAAGCAAAACAAGGGGCAACACAAAGTAGATCGATGTCGAACTCCACGTTATAAACCTAAAAATATTCATGAGCAAATCAGAGCACTAGGAAATCTTGTTGAGTACAACATAAATGCAAAGAGAGTAGATGAAAACACAAACTCACACCAAGACCATACAATCCATACGGTAATAAGGTTGCAGAAGCAGCTTTAATCTGATTTTGCGGCAACCTACGTTGATAAGCAACTCTTTTAATCCATGTCATCAGTATCTGCATCATTATTAAATGGACTTCCATGAAGTCATGAACAAATTGGATGTTGGTAAGTTATATCAAACTGAATATCCCAAATATCCATCTTCATTTATATTATTTATTTTGGGTACAGGTGATTTTCATCATTCAGTTAGGTCTTTCCTCTTGACACCAATTTAATACTTCCTATGAAAATTGAGACGAGGAATATCACACCTGTTAGGTTACAGGTGTTCTTACCACAAGTACAGAAGCAAAAGCTTGAGAACTTGATGAACACTCTCAGACTCTCTATAGTTACAAGGATTCAAACCTCACCAAAGGTGAGCGATGTGCGTGAATATTTGCTGTATATAAATACTATATACCAACAAGAGGAAGAAGTTCACCATATAACTTTGACCAAATTGTATTTATCCTATTGGACAAACATAGAACCCCATAGGCGACTTCATTGGCTAGTTCCAAGCCATAGTGGATTTGGAGCTCTCCCGATCTATCCGAATTAAGTGTGAGAATATGTGGAATCCCAATGGATTACTCTCCTCCAAAAGACCCCTTGAGTTTATTAATTGTGAGAATATGTGGATGCGTGCATGCAACATAATAAGCAGTTAATTGAGCATCCCTTTTTCCCCTTCACAAAATTGGACATAACTTCTAGCCATGCTTGTAGTTGTCAAAGCCATCATAGATTTCCAGTTTTCTAGCTATCAGAAGCTGTCACAGGCCAGTATGCCCGTTCTATCTAAATGAAATTCATCTATTGCGTTTTCCTTTTCTACTGAAATTACCATTGAATGTTATATATCTTGGAGAGGTCAACATCTTTGAAAAGTAATTTCACCTTAAAGTTTTCAGACATGTGTCATCTAATTTCAACCTTTTAACAGTCCATGTACTTTGATTTTGCCATTTGATTGTCCCTTCTGTTATCGCTCACTTAAAAACTTCAAAGCTCAAAACAAATATACTCTTCAATTAATAAACTCTACTAGCCAACAGAATAAATTCACAATTACCTCTTTAAGCTTGTCAATGACTTTCCTCATCCTCAGTTCTTCTTCTGGAGAAGCTACAAGACCCTCCTCGCTCAAAAACTACAAACAATAGTAAATATCCCCAACACAGTATTAAAGACTAAAGAGAGACGCTTGTAACGATCATGTGCAGTATTCACTTAAATTACGGATAACAGATGTCCAACCGTAACAAAAAAAACGACAAAATTAGGGTTTTGCAAGTAAGTAAACTAAACCTTTTGAAGAGACCTTGATCTTTCCAATTCAATTTCAGACACCATAGTTGGACTCATAGCAAATGCAGTCCAGATTATGAGTTGATGGATGGACCAATGTACAAAATTAAAGTTCACGAAATTTAGCGCCGAATAACTAGGAAGAACTGCATTGCTCTGATTTAGTGATTGATCGCAATGCAATGGTTTGCTTACAGAGAAATTATTTTTCTTACACAAATATCGAAATGGAATCAAATAAGGAAACCAAAATTAGGGTTTTGAAAGGAAAGGAAAGTAATTTGGGAAAAAAAAATGTTGTGCAGAGAGATCAGAAGGAAGAACATGAACACCGAAGCAGACAAACTGCGCAGTGTTCCTTTTTTCTGTATTTACGACGTCGTAAAGGAATTGGAGGATAACATGAATATGGGTCACGTGTCTGGATAGGTTCTTTTACCTCCAAAAAAAAATTATACCGTTAATAAATTATAAATTTCATCCTCCTAGTTTCATGAAAATTATGAAACGGTTCCCCCTAGCCCTAATTCTTTCCGGGGCCCTCCTTGGGGTCAGGCGTAGAGGTGGCCAAAAAATCGGACCAGACCGGGCATCGGGAAGGCCCGGGCCGAAACACTATTCCAAGGCTCGGGCTTTGGTCGGGCTCAAGCCGGGATTGAGCATAAATATCCGGACCCGCTTAGACTTTTTATAAGTCCGGGCTTTCGGGCCGGGCCCTAAACCGGGCATTCACAAAAAAAAATATTTTTAAAAAAATTTATAAATGTTATTCTAATTATCTAATACACTTAAAAATGAGTAATTGGGTCGTTCAAATATAATTAAAAATACGTTTTATTATAATTTGTTCGTTTGATTCATCACTGTCGGCCATTTTGAGCGAAAGATGGAAGAATTGGGAGATTGAGAAGTTGCGAAAAACGAACACGAGGTAACGAGAAATCGAGAATTGTGAGCGAGAATTGTGTTTTTTGCGTTTTGTAATTTGGTATGTAACCCATACACCAACTTTCCTATTTATAGTGTTGAGAAACCATTAAAAACCAAAAAAAATGTCACAAATCATCAAAAACGGTCATATAGTCGTTATATAACGGTCAGATTTTCAAATTCAAAACGGGTCGGGTCGGACTGGGCTTGGGTCCGGGCCGCAATCGGGCTTCGAGCCGAGCCAGGTCGAGCCAACGAAACTTCCAAATACTAGGCCCGGTTGGGCCCGGCGGGCCGAGGTCCGGGCCGGATCCAGGCCTGTTTGGCCATCTCTAGTCGGGCGTACGTTCAGGCCCAAAAAAGATAGAGACCCAAATTTTTTAATATACTATATATTAATAGCTTAATTTTTTTTAATATATAATAGATTCAATTTTTTTCTGCAGTATATTAAGGGCTTAGATGTTAATCATTTTAGTACATGGAAGAATCTCTCTTTCTCTCTAGAATTATGCTCCCTACATTGTGCCACACTTTTACAAATGACCTTGCCACCTCTATTTATAGGGACACAAGGCATAGCAATCTTTTCACAAGCTTTACAAAACTTTCACATAATTAGTACATTTTTGGTACTAACATTCTCCCCCTAAAGTTTTGTAAAGCAAAATCATATCAAACTTCAAAAGCTTTAGCTCATCTCCCCCTTGATTTTCTTGGAAAAACTTTAGCGATGCTTTTTTTTCTTCGAATAAAGTCTAGGCTCCCCCTTGAAAGAAGCTTTTACCCTTCTAATTTTCAACCATGAAAACCCGGATTCGATGTACGCCATAACCTCGACTGGATGCACGAGCACATCTTCAAAAAGTAGAAACTCAATCTCGTTCCGATAAGCTCACAAGAAAGATAACGAGCGAGTTTTGAGTGACAAAACAGAGTGCAATCACAGTGTATAACAAAGAATCCGTCAATGAACCGCGGGTCGAGTAGGAATTCGGCTTAAGAGCTTGGTTCGGATTCGCTCGAAGAAGGAAGCATCATGTAACATCCACGCTTTATGCTCAATTCCAAGAAAAATGTCCCCCTCCCGAGACTTAGCACGGGAGTCTTGTGTGAAAACTTCCAGTGAACAGTAACTATCGGACATGTCTTATACGACTTTGATCAATGAACAGTAACTGTCGTAGGAGTCGTGTACGACTAACTTGAATGAACAGTAACTGTCGTAGGAGTCTTGTACGACTACACAGGTGAACAGTAACTATCGCATGGGTCTTGTACGACTAGCGTTGATGAACAGTAACTGTCGTATGCCTCTTGTACGACTAGCGCGAAAGATCAGTCGTAGTCGTATGCTTCTTGTACGACTAGACCCGATGAACAGTAACTGTCGTATAAGAGTCGTGCGACAGTCGTGCATGAACAGTAACTGTCGTATGCCTCTTGTGCCACTAAAATTTGAAGTCGGTCCATGTTGTACGACAGTTATGAGTTTTAGTGTCATACGACAGTTATGAGTTTTAGTGTCATACGACAGTTATGAATATGATGAACAATTAAGCGTACGACAGTTATGAGTTTATGAAGACCTTTGTTGTCCTACAGTTATGAGTATCATCGTGCGACAGTTACGAACATTTCCGACGAACACTTTAATCAGCCCAAAAACCTCGATTTCTTGCTGAATTTCACCCCAAATTACTGCAAACAGATCGTTACTTCATTCCGAACAGATCTGTGAGCATCTAATCATCAAAACTTCGGTGAAAATAGCAAATTCCGGCCAAAATCGTTTTTCCGGCGAGGTTGGCACTATTCATCCAGAAAATCGTAATTCACTGAATTCTTCATCAAATTTGGATCTGATTGTTGCATTCTCTTCGTAATCAATGCAGAAAACGATCTGAATGGCTAAAATCAATCCATGCACATCAAAATCTTCTAGATCTAAGATTTTCCGAAAAACTCAAAACTTTCTAAATCACCAATTGTTCACGTTGATCGATTCTGAATATAGGAATTGATCTGGAATCGAACAACGAACAGATCTGTACAAGATCAGGTGATTAGAACATACTTACTTGAAGATCAAACTCTAAAATCTTCAAAATCTTCAAAAACTGGCACTTTTTCACTTGAATTGTCGAGATCCGATGATCGTATCGAAGAAATATCTTCAATTCTGCTCTGATACCACTTGTGATCCCAGATCTAAACAAGTAACAATGATGTAAACTCTTTGATCTTCATAGAATAGAGAAAGAATACAAAGATGAGAATGAGATCTACTTTCTCTCTCTAAACTCTCTCTCTAGAAAGTCATCCCTCTATCTTGCTCACTCTCTCTCAATACACACGTATGAGACAATTACGAATGACTTGCTAGAATGAGACTCTCTCCATTACAACTCTATTACACACACATTATATACTCCTTGACTTTCCACATTAGTTACTTTGACTTTGACTTCTATCACTCTTACTTTGACTTCTATCACTCTTACTTTGACTTTTAACAAGATATTTGACTCTTTACAATTGTACAAATATACAATAAATCTTGAATACATTTTATGCACTAACACCAATAAAACCCAATGGGCTTTAGTTTTGAAGTGATTAAGTCCCTAGACAATTTTTTGAACCAAAAAGTCTTTAAACGTTTCAAAGTCTCTTAAATAAATCCATGGACTTTTAGAAACCTATTAAATACGTCATTATTACTTAAAAATGTAACATACAACCTACATAGCAAGTAAAACTACAAATTAAAAAAAAAGATCTCATCTTCTTTATCCGTCTACAAGTTAAAACTAAGAAAATTAACTAAAATAGACAATCTCGTCACCCAAATTCATTTCTTATCTACTTTCCAAATACTCATCCTAAAATATCCAAAAATTATGCATGATGTTTTTTTTCCGCATAAGGATTCTTTTTGGCCGAAAAAAGAACAAAAAATTAAAAAACATTCATACGCAGAAAAATTTCTAGTGTTGTTTATTGCGTTTCTAAGTTTTCTTTTATCTAGTACGAATATCTAAAACTATGTTGCCTAGAAACCTTAATATGTACTCCATTATTCATCTTCCACGTACTTTTTTTTTATTATTCCATCCATGTGAATTCTATTTTGTCTTAGAATAAAGTAGATTTCTTGTTATTAACTAATAAAACTCATATCTTTCGAAAAAAATTACCAACTATATAAGAAGATCCTACTTATACCTATATTTAGGATTTCAGAATTATCTTTTTTTTCATACGTTATTGACCCCTCATTACCTAATACTAGGTCCATGAATCTTAAGTACTCTTCTATCTCTAAACCAAGAATAAGATCTCAACGTATAGCCAACATGGACCTTTGATTCTAAGATTGATGGTTCTTAAACAATTTGTTTCAACCCTAAAAGTTTTAAATGATGATGAAAAACAGTAACAAGAGGTGACATGAAAACTCAACTTATATGATTTTTTCAGCCCGAATGATGTCAACATATTGACATCAGATGATGTCAATATATATATATATATATATATATTAGTGGTGCACCCACACGATGCACCGCATGTGAATCACAATTCTGAAACATTAGTTTAACCATGAATCATGTTTCATTATCACTTTCGATTTTATTCCATGAGTTTGCGTTGTTAATTTGCTAGTCAACTAATATATAAAGTTGAAGATTAATATGGTGTATTAGCAAGATTGAATGGAAAAATAATTGCACATGTATTAGGCTTCTAAACTCATATACTCAGAAATCATTACAAACTTGAAATTGTTGACTGAACAAAGAAATACAATCATTTGTAAATAACGCTCATTCGTATATCCACAATGTTGTTAGTTTCGTGATGCACTCATCTGTAAATATATCCTGCAAAAAACATGCCGTTATTTTAATAGAAACATATGATACCGAATGTGTAATAATATAATTTTTTATTATACCTTATGTAACACCCCGATTTTTGGAAGGTATCGATCTTTTATGATAAATAAGAAAAATATGATTTTGGATTGAATCCTAGATTTTATGGTCTTGTTGGATGGAGAATTCAAATACGAATCCAACGAGCCTTTCCGGAGCGAAAACGGAGCTAAAACGAAGAAGTTATGACCAAAACAGTGATCGGGAAATAAATCGGGAAACTAGGGTCATGTGGACGTCCGCATGATGCATGTGGACGTCCGCATTGAGTGGAAGTCCGCGTGTGCTTCCGCGGAAGCAACAGAAAGTTGGTCGGGTGCACGTGGACGTCCGCATAGGACTCCACGCGGACGTCTGCATCTTGTCTGATGAGCATAAATACGGGATTTTAGCCCTAAACTTCATTTCCTCATATCTCACTCATTTCACCTCCGTTTTTGGCGATTCAAAGTGCCATGGTTTCGATTTTTAGAGATTTTCAAGGATAAAGTGTTAGTTTTGAAGTTCATTGGAAGATTCAAGGGTGTTTGGTGGTGTGATTTCGTTTATTGATGCAAGAGCAAGTTTCATCCACAACACTAGAGATTTTTGGGGTTTTCTAGGTTTACATCAAAACCTAAGTGGTTTCTGGAGGATTTGGCTTGAAGATGCAAGTTTCTTCAAAGGAGCTTACGTTTGGGGAAAATCTAGATTTAGCCTAAATCTAGCAAGGTGAGTTCAGGTTGATTTGTGAAAACTTTGTACATGCCAAAAATGTTATTTTCCAAGTATTTGTGTGTTTTACTTGAAATTACCAATTGTTGGGTTATTTGATGAGTTTAACCCTTTTTGAAGTGTTTACCTTTATAAAGTTGTAAAACACCCATATTTGGGATTTTTGGATATATTGATGTGTAGAAATCATAATATGTCTTTAAAAGATTTATTGCTCAAAATAAAGTTTATTTGATGGTTTAATCACATTGGTGTAATTGATTTTATAAACCAATTGGGAAAATGCACATTTTAGTGTCATGAGTCATTTTGATAATTATAAGAGTATGAATCTGTTTGGGCAAAATTTCACCAGTCTCGACTACGACCAATGTAAGGAAAACACCTATTCCTTTTTCTTATAACGAAGGTAAAATCATAGTACTTTCTCTTACGATCAAAGATAAAATCGAAAGTCTTTTACCTCACGACCCTCGACCTCGACGTCGCCTAGTTCACACGACCGTCGCATAAAACCATGCGACCTCGACCGACTAACGCGATATACGACTGTTATGTTTGTTCAATGTTTAATGCAGGAGTCAACACCATTAATGGACAAACGGCTATAACCGACGAAGTCAGTTAAGAACATCTAATCCCGCATTAAAGACATCGATCGTTATGGCAGTTACCAAAGTCCTTAATGATCCAATTAAAGTGCCCGAAGACTATAAATATCAAGGAGAATCATCATTTCAAAGGGGGGGGGGGGAACACAGATACAACATAGAACATCAGACACAAGCACTCGAACTCTGAAGAACATTTGAAGCACATAAATGGCTCACAGAAGAATCGCTCTCGACGCACGACATCAGCACACGACACTTCACTTTTACACACGACGCACACTGTTTTACATTAGAAAACACTTGTTACTTTACATTTTCGAAGTCTTTCCTTCATTTGTATTGTAATCTCTGTACGATCGACACCAGAAACACAAGGACATCGCCCCTGTTTGGCGACCATACGACTTCCACAGTCGTCCGTGGGGTTTTTTCATCGTTGAGGTTTTTCCCGCGTCACCAAAATCTCTGTCTCATTTATATTTTCGTCTTTGTCGCACGCTTTTGTCGAATGATTCTTTTCTTTAGTTGTTAAAGTCCACATCGACCTTAAGTTGTACTTTGGTGCGATTTTTGGCATTAACAGTTTGGCGCCATCCGTGGGACCTCATCTAGAGAAAATATTCGACGAACGTGCGTCTTACTAACGGTTTCTTGGAGTTTCCTTTGTTCTCCGTTTCAGGAAAATGGCAGCCCCTGGAAATCAGCAGCATGTCATTGCCCAGATGTACCAGGAGCTTGAAGTCGCTCGAAATCAAATCAACGCCATGGCAGAGCAAAGTCGCAGAGCAGCTGAGGAGATCGCACGGTTAAGGAATTCCTCTGGACCTCAGAATGGTCCTAGACCATTCGTTCAGAATCCAGGACAAGGATCGTTCGGTCAGAATGGTCCTCGACCATTCGGGCATAATCCAGTTCTAGGATCAGGTCCGTTCGCTCAGAATCAGCATCCAGGTCCGTTCATGCAGAACCAGCAGCCGGGACCGTTCAACCCAAATCCCCAGTTCGGGACGGTTCCTTTCAACGGAGACGCCAATGGCTCGTCGCATGGCAATGGCACCAGTTCAGGAGTCAATCCGTAAACAGGGGCAAATCTCGATCCCAATGACCCCTTCGCCCAGCGATTGAAAATGCTAGAAGATCAGAACGAGCACGTCCTATCTTTGCTCGCCAAGCTACCTGGGGCAGCCATGCCCGTCGACGTCGAGCCCCGATCAGGATTTCAGGCGTCGCCCTTCATCGATGAGGTCGCGACCGTCGAGGTCCCGAATAAGTACAACGTCCCCGCCTTCACGCCCAAGTATTCGGGAGTGACTGATCCGACAGAGCACGTTGCGCAATACAAGCAACTCATGTGGATGATCTCGATCCCACACATGTATCAGGAGGTCTGTATGTGCAAGAGCTTCGGTGCGACTCTCACTGGTCCTGCTCTCCAATGGTTGATCAATCTCAAACCCAAGTCCATCGGGTCATTCGCTGAATTGGTCAACCAATTCTCTCAGCAATTCGCCAGCAGTCGCAAGATGGAGAAGCAGACCAGTGACCTATATTATGTCGTGCAGAAGACCAATGTGTCTATCCGATATTATTTCAATAGATTCAATGCGGAGATGATCAGTATTCGCAATTGCGACGTCAAGACTGCAATCGAAGCTTATAAGCGTGGTCTAGACGACAGCTCAGGTTTGTACACTGATCTAACCAAATATCCTCCGGAGAACTTCAAAGACGTCCGCGCTCGAACCCTAGCGTATATGAGGGTAGAAGACGACGCTGACTTTCGTCGCAAGCGTACCGACGACAAGAGGTCGTTAGGTGTGAAGAAGCCAGAGTTCAAAACAAAAGCAATTTCCAAAATAGAGCACGCGCGCCAGATCTCGAACGTCCGATTCAAGACGAAAGCAGAGGCTAAGACCACGACCAAATTTCCTCAGTACCCCAAGATATCCTCTTACGGGTTCAAAGGGTCCACTAAGGATTTGGTCGAAGCTCTGAAGACCGCCCAGGCGACCATCCGGTGGCCCAAGAAGTCCGATCAGGACGACGCTAAGAAAGATAAATCTAAGTGGTGCGACTTTCATGTCGACCATGGTCATGCGACAGATGATTGCATAGCTCTCAAAAAGGAGCTAGCATATCACGTCCCGAAGGGCAATCTCAAAGATATCATCAATGACGTCGTTACTTCAACTAGCGACCATCGACCGTCAACCCCCGAGCATGCAAAGGTTGTTAATTGCATCACCGGAGGTTCAGACGTCTGTGGTCTGACATATTCCGCAGCCAAGCGTCATGCCAGTCAAGCACCTGACGATCGGCCTATTCTGCGTTCATCAAGGCCCAAAGGAGATTTGGAGTTGGAAGCTATGAAGATCATATTCGACCAAGTCGACCTCGGTGATTCGTATCAGAAGCACCACGACGGGTTGATTATTCAACTCACGGTTGGTAATTGTTTAACCCGACGAGTCTTGATCGATGGGGGCAGCTCAGCGAACGTCATTTTCCTTGACACCATCAAGGCCATGGGAATCGATCGTTCGGAAATCACCCGACGTTCGACAACCTTGGTTGGTTTCAATGGAGAAGCGACGAGCACATTTGGAGACATTATCTTGCCCGTCTATGCCGGAGGAATCAACAAGCAGACCAAGTTCAGTGTCATCGACTGTGCGTCAGCCTATAACATCATTCTAGGTCGACCATGGATCCATGAAATGAAAGCCGTCCCCTCGACGTATCATCTGACCCTGAAGTTCCCTACGCCGTGGGGAATCCAGGAAATCAAAAGTGAGCCAAAAGTCGCCCGTGACTGCTATAAGACCACTCTGAAGCCGCGAAAGTAAGCCGTCTAGCGGTCACGACCCGACCATAAGGTCTCGACAGGTTTGTCCTTCTATTCCTAACCTTAAAGATAAACTCATGCCTTTCTTACAGGAATAAAACGGTTATCTTGCCCTGTCGCACGAAAGCACAGTCGACATAAGCACGGTCGTCATTTCTTAAAAACTCGCTGTCGATCCGTCATTCATAATCTATTTTTCTCTGAAAGAAATAAGATAATAAATGATGAGGGGCAAATGGGCATAAAAGATAAAAGAATATAAAAAGGTACTTAGTCTAAGACCTTTTTTCTTTTTGCTTTCATACGATTCCTCATCACGAACGGTTACTGACTTAAGCATCGGAGGGTCGTTGGTTAGCCAACGACCAACCTCTAACATTGTTTTTTCGCAGAATCGCACGACAATAATCATACGACTCTAGTTTCGCAAGGTCGCACGACAAAAACGATCAGGTCTATGACTTGATCATCCTTCTACAGGAACACACGATTCAAGTTCATCGCACGACTTAGTCGTACGATCGCAAGGTCTAGCGATCTTATGATTTGATCTTATGATCTATGTTTCTTGACTTAGAAAATTTTCATACTCTGAATGTATGCTTGGTCGCGTGTGCTTATGTTTATATGCACGATTTAAAAGTCTTAAGGCTTACGTTTCAGTTATTGTATTGCAATGATGCGTAAGCCGCATGATTTCTTGGTTATTCTTTACTTAGTGAATCTTACAATTAACGTTGTATTTATTCATCCAATCGCAAGTTCGACAGAAAGTCTAAATTTAATTCAATGAATAAACTGTCGATTTACAATTAAAAGGAAAGTGGCTCGACCACTAATAATCAACAAAAGCAAGGAAAGATTAAAAGTTTCCTAAGGCTTAAGAGAATCTCCGCCTCCTTTGCGCAATTAACGGCCTTTTGCTCGTGCAAAGCGTCATAAAGCTGAATGGCCAACTCGTCGGCGCGCGCCAAAGCCGACTTCTCCCTGTCCAAAGCCGCCTTCTCCCTTTCTAGCGCCGCATCTTCTCTTTCAAGAGCAGACGCCACCAGATCTTCGACTCTCGACATCTCGGCGTATAACGCCAGGGAAGACTGGAATGTCTGTAAAATGTGTGAAGTTCATTAGAAAATATTCGACAAAATCTGCAAAATAAACAAGTCATGAAAGATTGACACTCACTATAAACGCCAGACCGGCAACCTGAGATCCCGTCTCGCTGGCCGAAACTCTGTGAAAACGCTCCCTGAAAGACGGGAGAAAATATTTCCCCAAATGGGGAAACAACGTCGTCCCGTCTAGGACACCATCCGCCATAAAGTCAGACGGCAACGTAAAGTTAACCGTCGTGATTTCGGCCGATGACCTCCCGCCCTTGTCGGCAGACGTTGGGGTCAACACCTTAGACACCGGTTTCGTCACTGTCGCCGAAGGCGCCGAACTTGCCGGTGTCGCGTCCATCGCGCCATGATGGTTGGATGACGCCCTCGCCTCCTTAGGCGTGACAACTTTCGACGAATCGTCAGCCCTCGAAGACGGTTCCCTCAGGACTACCGTCCTTGTCTTCTTTGAGATTCCCGACCCAGCTGTCGGGGCATCCTTTCTTCTTTCCCTGCCTCGAAGGGTAGAAGCAACTTGCGTCGCCTTTTTTCCGGATACCGACTTCTTCACAGTTGGCACTACTAAAGAAACGCACAAAGCGTCAAACAGACAAAATAGACGGCGAAAATAAAAACTACGGTACGCTTACCAGTCGCCTCTTCCTGCTCATCCTCCCCTTCTTCCATTTCTTCTTCAGAGTCTCCCGTATCCATCACCACGTCCTCGTTCACGGCCGTCGGCTGCCACACGACGAAAGATCGATCATCGTTGCTATGACTCAGGAGTCTGTCGATCTTGGCTTAGGAATCTTCGTTCGGCTTCACGGCGTCGAACTGGATCTCTGAAGACGACAAAAGAAGAAGAATAAATAAAGAGCATAAAAAATAAACTAAACAATGGCATATATTAAAAACAAAAAACATACCCGTCAGATTCCAATCAGGACGAATCCAGTCGTTGTTGAAATCAAGCGAATCAATACGTACGAATACGTACCTAGACTTCCACCCACGATCGTTGACCCGGGTTTTCAAAACCAGGGTACGATCGCCCTTGTACTTGGAATAAGGGCTATAACGCTAGTTCTTGTCTCTCTTGACCTGATAAGCCAACAAGAAATCATTCATGATCATAGGCGACTCCCACTTTGCGGATAGTCGCTCAATAACTAGGAAAACTCGCCAGAGTTGGGGCATTAACTGCCCTGGCGACAGACCGAAGTCTCGCATGAAAGCCTTGGATAAGGCCGAATACGGCCATTCAAACCCTATTTTGAAGGGATACTCGTATATTACAAAGTATCCTTCAGGACAACTCCCAGGACGTGTACTCCCTGGACATATCAGCTCTATCCCCGCAGGAATTTTTGCTAAACACCTAAAGGTATTTAAGTCTTCCTGACTCATGATAGAACTCTCCGGTTCAGTCGACATTGTTTATCAGAGAAAAGAGAGGAGCAATGAAGACGAAGATGGGAAGATAACGCCTTATATAGACACTCTAAGCCTCGAATCGCTATAATCTCTCGTAAATTTGGAAGGGATTCGAAGAAGAACGACAAGTGAATCACGAAACTTCTCTCGAAAAAACTTTCCGAAAAACTTAAAAATGAAATATCCACCAAAGTTTTCTATTTATGCAAAAGATCATGTCAGGACGAGTCTCTTGATGACCAGCACGCGTTCCCTCGTCCCTTAGATCGTCGACACCTGGCAGCGACAGCTGGTAAGCATCATCATGCGTTAGTATGACGACACGATCCTGTTTCCTTTTCGACTCCTCGTTTAGTTAGAATTGGACTAATCCAATTCGAAGATAATTCTCAACACATATCACGATCCCGAGCATCCGACAAGCAAAATTTAAAATTCGAATTTGCCATCCTACTTTCAAATTTTGGGGGCAAACTGTTTGGGCAAAACTTCACCAGTCTCGACCACGACCAAGGTAAGGAAAACAACTATTCCTTTTCTTATAACGAAGGTAAAATCATAGTACTTTCTCTCACGATCAAAGATAAAATCGAAAGTCTTTTACATCACGACACTCGATCTCGACGTCGCCTAGTTCACACGACCGTCGCATAAAACCATGCGACCTCGACCGACTAACGCGCTATACGACTGTTATGTTTGTTCAATGTTTAATGCAAGAGTCAACACCATTAATGGACAAACGGCTATAACCGACGAAGTCAGTTAAGAACATCTAATCCCGCATTAAAGACATCGACCGTTACGGCAGTTACCAAAGTCCTTAATGATCCAATTAAAGTGCCCGAAGACTATAAATATCAAGGAGAATCATCATTTCAAAGGGGGAGAACACAGATACAACATAGAACATCAGACACAAGCACTCGAACTCTGAAGAACATTTGAAGCACAGAAATCGCTCACAGAAGAATCGCTCTCGACGCACGACATCAGCACACGACACTTCACTTTTACACACGACGCACACTTTTTTACATTAGAAAACACTTGTTACTTTACATTTTCAAAGTTTTTCCTTCATTTGTATTGTAATCTCTGTACGATCGACACCAGAAACACAAGGACATCGCCCCTGTTTGGCGACCATACGACTTCCACAGTCGTCCGCGGTTTTTTTCGTCGTTGAGGTTTTTCCCGCGTCACCAAAATCTCTGTCTCATTTATATTTTCGTCTTTGTCGCACGCTTTTGTCGAATGATTCCTTTCTTTAGTTGTTAAAGTCCACATCGACCTTAAGTTGTACTTTAGTGCGATTTTTGGCATTAACAGAATCCATTTTGGGAAACCCATTATTATTAATCCGTGACGAGTTTTGGGTCAATGAGGATTTTATGGTATATGTTTACCCAAACGATGTTTAATACGTTTATATTTTGAGGACCGTTATTTATGGGTCTAATGGGTTTTGAGCATTTGCTCGGTTTGACTTTGAGGAAGTCTTGTGGACATTTTTTCCGGTTTTATTGACTCAATGTGGGGTCTTAATTATGGTTTGCATTTATTGCATCATATCGCATATTATTGCGCATTATTGATATTTACATGCTCGGGTGCGTTAGTCATTCCAGGATGGGCATATTATTATAGATTGTGTTGCATTGGATCCATAGGTACGTAAGTCAGTCTTTGTTGGATGGTCTACTGGGTGTCGCGGGATTTGACCGGGCCCCATGTTTTATGACCTTTACCTTTCAAGGGTACACTAGGAGTGCTGAGTCTGGTTCAGCTGTCA
Organism: Saussurea involucrata; assembly: GCA_033807775.1. Classification (NCBI taxonomy): domain Eukaryota; kingdom Viridiplantae; phylum Streptophyta; class Magnoliopsida; order Asterales; family Asteraceae; genus Saussurea; species Saussurea involucrata. The sequence continues at coordinate 218,391,112 of CM066321.1, read as the reverse complement.
GGTTGATTGACGGGCGTTTTATTGACCTTCGCCATGCCGGGGCAATGCCATGGTTGTATCCCCGCTTGTGCCGAACCTTTGGTGGTATTCTTAGTAATATTTCGCTAAGGTCAGTTGTCTCTTTTGGTGTGTCTTGAAAGGCATCGTATGGGACACTTGGGCTTTTATGCAGTGAAGTGTCGTACGATTAACATTGTTTTAGTGGCATACTTTTGTGTTCATCCACTCTCAATGGATACGGGTCTCCCCCGTCGTTGGCCAACCTTACTTGGGATTTTATGATGTCCATGTTTATTTATTGTTAGTCTTATACATTTGACTGCGATTGGATGACTTTAATATTGGATTCCCCTCCATGTATATGAAGTTTAAATGAAGCAGGTCATTTCCATATTTATGGTATTTGGACTTCATTACATTTTACGTTCGCATGAGTATTGGTTCGTGTCATGTTTTCGATGAAGTATTATATTTAAATGGATTGTTCTTCCATGATTTATGGGTTGAGTATTTTGTCGTCAACCGTATTTGAAGGTTTTGCATAATATAGATTTATTCATGTGTTGAGTGAGTTGGATTGGAATTCATTTTGAAAACGCTTTATACCTTTTGGGAACTTTTCTCATAGATTTTGGGTGCGTTGGAAAATGAGTCGTTTATATCCTTTTGTAAACTCCTTTGGAAATCATAATCTATGACGCAAACTTTCATTTAAAGAATTATTTAAATCATGCTATAAACTCTTGAACTCACTAGGCGTTAGCCTAACCCTTTTTATTTGTCGGCATTTGCAACAGGTTCAGGTTGGGAGTAGTTCTAGTGACACTGTGAAAGGTCGTGTGCTAGTAAAGTGCTCGAGAGGTGAATAGCTTAAGTGAAGTTTTCCGCATTCATCTTTGGGATTAGCAACTTGTACTCGGGTTAAGTAACACCCGATGTGGTTTTAGTCTTTGTAATGAGACTTGAGATATATATTGTTTGAGGTTAATCATAGATTTCAATTTGAGGTATTTCGCCTATTGGTTTATAGGAAGAAATTCTATGATTTTGAATGTAATATCGCAAATTTTTATTTAGTTGCTCTTTCCCAATTCGAGGGTGTTACAAGTTGGTATCAGAGCATAAGTTTGAGAGAATTAGGTGTTGATTTTGGATACCTAGACTCAAACTAGCGTTCTTCTAAGTAAATAAGAGTGAAATTTCACCATTAAGCACTTTAAGATAGGATATTCCGAGGTCGATGGAGTCACTAGAAACGAGAATCACGTCTAGAGTAGCAAGGATAAGCATGTACGGTGTTCATAATGACACTTGTCCAGTGTCATGGTGAACCTACTAGTACATGTGCATACTTAAACTACTTTAATGTGACGACCGTTGGGGTAGTGAAGAAGTTTCTAGGCGAGTAGTCGTTGGAAAGGATTGACGATTTTAGTATTAGTCACTTAGGGTGACAATAAGCATGATATTTTCTTTAAGTGGACCGTTTCGGGTCGAGATTGATGGTTGGATTAGAACCATAGACTTATTGAACCGACTTGGATTCGAGGAAAAACCGTAAGGTTAATCGATGTAATTCCCAACTTTGCCTTAAGAGGTTTGAGCATCCGGATGACAATAGTGGACCGGAGGGATTTGGAGGAGTATGGGTTGAGACGTTGAGTACCGACTAAGTTATGCACAAAATTTATTTTAAAATAAAGTGCATCAATTATTTCTTGTGTTTCAAATCCTTATATGGATTGTGTTACAAAATCTTGGAAAATGTTTAGCACACACAAGATTTTAAATCATGGTTTTTGAACCTGCATGAAATTATTTTATTGCGGGAGTTGCAAACTCCGTCAGGACTTGTTTTATTTTGTTATTGTCCAACGTTACTTTTGGATACAGTGATATCCGTATTTTTATGATGTTTAAGATGTTGGGCAAGTAACTACGGCTTATGACTTTAACATTGGATCTCCTCCACATATGTTAAAGTTTGGACGGAAAGTTATCTTCCATTATGTCTATGTAAAGCTATTTTGGAGAATTTGTTTAATGTGAGTTTGTTAAACAATGTTGTTTATATGATATTACAACAAAGAGGGAATTTTTGGAATTTTGACGTTTTCGTCATGATTTTGCTTATTGCAATTCGATTTTTGGGGAGCGAAAGCTTTGGTGCCATTTTGTTGAATTGAGGTCATTGAACCCCATTGAGTTTCATGGAGATTTGGTCTGACGACGTTTTGTGTCGCGTGAGTGCAATTTCATAATGTGCATACTCCATTTATTTTGTGGGAATTTATGAGTTATGTTAGGCATTTTGTCCCACTCGGGTTTTGTTGAGAAATATTATTTTATGCCATAAGACGACCAAAAGGGATGAGTTTTGGAACTTTGGTGTCGCGTAATTTCTCTTTCAAAGATTTGCATTAACACATTTTGTTGCAACTTGTTCAGTATATAGATTGATTTATACGTGACGTAAGTAATGCATGGAAGAACACCTTGATAGATTTCATAACAATTTGCTTATTGCGCTTTCGGTCAGTTGATTGTTTTATTATCATTTCATGCAAAATTCATTATTTGACCTAGGGGTATGCATAGCTTGGTAACCATTACCTCTCGACGTTTTGATAAATGGATCGTAAATGAAAATGTTTTATTAACTCATTGCATAAATGAAGACCATTTGGTCAAAGTATGTTTTAGTGTTGTGGGGATCATGCATGGTTTACGATACCTTACATTTTGAAAACACAAATGTGTGAGTCGTTGACATTTGGTCAATTTTGGTTCGATGAACATTTTAGAAAACTGTAAACCTTTTTGGTTCTGGAGAAAATGTGTATTTTGGGTATTTTTAACGAATAAACTTTTAAGCATTGACGTTTTAACGTTTTATATTACAAGTGCGAAACTTTTGATGTAAATACTCCGTGAGAGGGATTTTGGAAAAATTATTTGCCTAAAACTAGAGTGCGTGGAATTATTTATGTTTTTGAACATTGATGCGCATTGTTGGTGCGATTCGAGATTTGAAGTCGGTTTGAACCCTTTTTGGTGTCAACAAATTACAAGCACTTATTCTCTCCTAAGTTCGGGGAAAACACATTGATGCGTGAGTCTTGTCAAAAATGTTTTACTCCTATGTCATCATATGACTAAGTGAGAAAATCTTGAGATTTGATTTAAAGAATTTCATCTTTTGAAGTTTCGTTATGAACCATCTAATGCATGTTATTTCATTCCAAGAAACTACTAAGAGAGTGTTACAAGTTTGCATGCATACTCCAATTTGGGATTTCCTCATGATGTTTTAGTCGATGTCTTCTAATGATGAAAACGTATTGATTTTGTCTTTAAACTTGGAACTGACACAAGTCATTTTATGTTTTGACCAAGGTGTACTTATGAATCGTTTCATCGTTTTGTGAGATAAACTGACGCGCGCAAATTTTGTTGGCAAACCTTGTTCCATGCCATGTTATGGTTAAAAAGGAATTTTGGAGTCGAATGTCATTTAAACTTCTTTCGAAGTACGTGCAAACCTTTTGTTGCACACTAATTGAAATAGGTGGTTACTTTACGTGCATGACATGAATCAATCCATACTAGGACCGTAGCGGTCCATTTCAAAGAAGTTGTTTATTACGCTTTTGCGTTTTGTTAACAATCTAAACTGCGATAAAATAGTTTTCTACATGATTTTCATATGTGGGACGAGCGTGTCCATTTTTACGCAACTACCGAATTGATAGCAGTAGTTTTTATGCGTACGGGTAATTTGATATGAAAACCTTTATGTTGAGAATTTCTATAAAAAGTTTTGATTGGCATATTTGTTAAATAATTCACTTAAAGAACCTTGAACTCATTAGGACCTTGGGAAGGTTAAGTAACCCCGGTTAAGAGTAAGTATGTGCAGAACCTCGACTATGAAAAGTTGGGCGTTTAGACGCGTGATGTTGCTATAGGCCGGATGGTATCGATGGCAGAGTCGATGTATTTGTTGTAGCTGAAGGGTTAGATTCGCGGTATCGTATTTTGAGGTTAGTATAACCGTTTTTTGTCGGCAACCCTGTTTTGGGTCTTGGACAATTTCGCATGAAGGACCCTTTAGACACCGTATTGATAACCTTAATTTTGTGAGAATGCTCGACGGACGGAACTCGTGCGTAGAGTTTTGTTGGGAGTCAAGTTTGGTGGTATAACTAGGTGTCAACCTTTTGGGTTCGAGGCCAGGAACCGTTAATGTATTCGGAGGGTTGTAGTCCGATTTTAAAGAAGTAATGATAACGGTTGTAGTAATCTTAAGATGCTCAATTGGGATGAGTAGATTTGGTGGGATGATTTTCTTGTGTATGGTAAAATAACCTGTCGGTTTGATGACTAAAAAAATTGGACGGAATCTTGGAGTTGTATAATCGATGGGTCAGTGACGACCGCAGGTCTTGGAGTCTATTAGGGCTCATTGAAATTAATCGACAGTTAGCAGTAGGATTAATCGGAAATGGAGATTCTGTTGGGTTCAATAGTGAACAAACCTTAGATTGATTTAGAGTCTGGAACAGCAATCAGGGAAGTATGGAACACCTGAGGTTGGGAGACAACCGAATCCATGCGGTTAGAAATTACTCTAGCAAGTTGAACATACATTCAAATGTGAGGGTAACGTATATGGGTTGACCTTGGCTGTAATGGAACTAGATTTCGAGGACGGAATCTCTTTAAGGTTGGGAGGATTGTAACACCCCGATTTTTGGAAGGTATCAGTCTTTTATGATAAATAAGAAAAATAGGATTTTGGATTGAATCCTAGATTTTATGGTCTTGTTGGATGGAGAATTCAAATACGAATCCAACGAGCCTTTTCGGAGCGAAAACGGAGCTAAAACGAAGGAGTTATGACCAAAACAGTGATCGGGAAATAAATCGGGAAACTAGGGTCATGTGGACGTCCGCAAGATGCATGTTGTTTGGGTAAAAAATCACACCTCACGACCGATGCTATAAAACTCAGATAACATTTTCATAAGACCACTCTTGTACTAAGATAAGGTCTTACAAGTTATTTACAGACGTATGTTCGGTCGTATGTTTTTATGCTGGTCGTACGTTTCCGTACGACCGATGTATGAGACTTAAGACGGTCGTACGATTATACTAACCGTTAACAGTCAACACCGTTTCTTTTGTTCATTAATTCAGGTCCACGCGCAATCATGGTACAACGGCCAGTAACGGACGAATCATTAATGACATTTAAAGCCCGACAACGGTTACGAAGCGCGCCATAAAGACACCTTTAATGACCAGCGAAAGCTATATAAAGGCATGTGCTGCAACCGAAAAAGCTATCTGATCTAACCTGATTTACATCTGCTCCATCAACTTTCTAAGCAATCACACATCGAAAACACAGCAATCCGCAGAGCATTCGAACGAATATCGCTAAAGCAATCTTCGCACGACAGCAGTTCGAACCGCACGACAACAGCCTTTTTCGCACGATTTACACACGACATACGTTATTTAAACACGACTAAGTTTATTTTTACATTCATTTGTAATCTGTTGTACACAAAACACCTGATACAAAAGGACTTCACCCCTGATTGGCGATTATAGTGCACCGTCGACTCTCACAAGTCGACCGCGGTTTACCCTCGTTTTGTGGTTTTCCTCGTCACCAAATCTCTTGTCTTGTTTACTTTTTCCTTGCGATTGTGTTGCTTGGTCTTGAGATACGTTTCTTTAGTTGTTAAAAGTCCACATCAACCTTAAGTTGTTCTTTTGGGCGATTTTTGGCATTAACAGTTTGGCGCCATCCGTGGGACCCCATCTAGAGAAAATCTCAAGCCAACGCATATATCGCTCTAACGATCTTGTGAAGTTTTTTATTATTTTTAGGTAAATGGCAAATTATCAAGATCCCACGATTCAACTTCAATCATAATTGAATGCAGCCCAAAGTCAGATTCAAGCTCTGCATGAGCAGAATCAGAAAGCAGCCGCGGAAATCGCTTCTCTGAGGAATCCAGCAATGGGCAACTCCTTTGGTCCTCAGAATGGTCCCCGACCTACGGGCGCACCTATCATGAGGCCCCAATTCCAGACAGGTCCAGGGCCATTCGCCAACAATCCAGGTTCGGGGCCATTTGTCGGCAATCCTCATCAGGGGCAATATCCCCCTCAGTATTTGAGGTCGCCTCCTTTACATAATGGCGCCCCGCTATATTTTGTCCCTCTCAACGGGGATGCCCATGGTTCTTCGTACGGGAACGGCACGGCGACGACCATGAATTCAGGGGCCAACCCTCCAACAGGCGTAAATTCCGATCCTAACGACCCCGTCGCCCAGCGACTAAGGTTATTAGAAGATCAAAACGAGAAGATGTTGTCGCTACTTTCCAAGCTACCAGGCGCCACCGTCCCCGTCGACGTCGATCCCCGCACAGGATTTCAAGCGTCGCCTTTCGTTGACGCGATAGCGACTGTCGACGTGCCAAAGAAGTACAACATTCCTGCTTTCACTCCAAAATATTCAGGAATAACTGATCCAATAGAGCATATCGCACAATACAAACAATTAATGTGGACAATATCAATCCCACATCAATATCAAGAAGTGTGCATGTGCAAAAGCTTTGGGGCGACTCTTACAGGTCCTGCTCTCCAATGGTTGATCAACCTCAAACCCAAGTCCATCAGCAACTTCGCAGAGTTGGTCAACTAGTTTTCGCAACAGTTCGCCAGTAGTCGCAAGATGGAGAAGCAGACCAGCGACCTGTACTACGTCGTTCAAAAATCCGGAGAGTCCATCCGTAGTTATTTCAATCACTTTAACGCAGAAATGATCAGCATTCGAAATTATGACGTCAAGACTGCCATCGAAGCCTATAAACGTGGTCTTGACGACAACACTACCGGATTGTACGTCGATCTTACGAAATACCCACCTGAGAATTTCGAAGATGTACGGGCTAGAACTCTAGCTTACATGAGGGTCGAAGACGACTTAGTCTTCCGCCGTAAGCATTCCGCTGACAAGAAGTCGCTAAGGATCAAGAAACCAGATTTCAAATCCAAGCCGAGCGTCAAGTCAGAGCCATCACACCAAATATTGAACGTTCGGTTCGACAAGAAAAAGAGCAATCCTGCGCCTCGATTCTCGCAATATCCTAAGATTTCTTCTTATGGATTCAAGGGAACGATGAAAGAGCTAGTCGACGCTCTAAGAAACGTCCAGTCGTCTGTCCGATGGCCCAAGAAGAGTGATAAAGATAACACCAAGAAGGATAAAACCAAGTGGTGCGACTTCCATAGCGACCATGGTCATACGACAGATAACTGCCTTGCTTTACAGAAGGAGTTAGCCTGGATCGTCCCCAAGGTTCATCTGCAGGGCTTGATTGATAAAGAATCTACGCCAGTTGATAACGTAAGACCGGCATCCCCCGTCCATGAAAAAGTCGTTAACTGTGTGACGGGTGGATCAGACGTCTGTGGTTTAACCTATTCGGCAGCCAAGCGGCACGCCAGCCAATCGTCGGGAGAATATCCCATTCCTCGGTCGTCCCGACCAAAACAGGAATTGGAACTGAAGGAGATACCGATAACGTTCGATCAAGACGACCTCCAGGACAGTTGGCAAAAACATCACGATGGCTTAATCATCCAACTCACTATTGGCAACTGCTCGACCAAAAGAGTACTGGTCGATGGGGGCAGTTCGGCCAACATCATTTTTCTAAGCACTATCAAAGCTATGGGAATAGACAAATCAGAGATCACCCGACGATCGACGACTCTGATAGGATTCAATGGCGATTCCACCAACACTTTGGGAGAGATCATCCTCCTAGTGTATGCTAAAGGGGTCAACAAGAAAACAAGATTTAACGTTATTGACTATTCGTCAGCATACAACGTTATACTCGGTCGACCCTGGATCCACGACATGAAAGCGGTCCCCTCGACCTACCACCAAACGATCAAATTCCCGATGCCATGGGGAGTGCAGGAAATCAAAAGCGAGCAGAAGACCGCCCGTGATTGCTATAAAGCAACGATGAAACCTCAAAAATGAAACCAGCATTATGGCGACTGTACACGATATAATCTAATCTATCCTTACGCTAGAAAAGGCAAATCCGGGTATCGTCTTACAGTCACCACAAGGGGGAAAATGACGTACCCCATACGACACTGCAATTTTCAAATACTCATCGTGGGCACAGATATAGCTCACGACTTGAGGTCAGTTGGACCCCACGACAAGAAGTAATTCTCCAATAACAATCGACGATAAACGTTACCAGGTACGTAACTCCCGTCAACAACACTCATGTAAAAAATCTTCTATGTTAGTCTTTTTCAAATTATTCCTGTGAACGGACATACGACATTGATGCCTACTCCCAGAATCGGGACAAAAAGGGCATCTCTTCTATCCAGACTAACATTCTATGCAGGTTCGGAATTCCTTCCGAAATCATAAATGGCAATGATCCACAAGTGATTATACGTCTGGAGATTGTAATGGAAAATCTACTACCGCAACCCCACGTAGCCAGATTATAGTACATTTTATTTATGTTTGGGCAAAATTTCACCAGTCCCGACCACGACCAAGGTAAGGAAAACACCTATTCCTTTTTCTTATAACGAAGGTAAAATCATAGTACTTTCTCTCACGATCAAAGATAAAATCGAAAGTCTTTTACCTCACGACACTCGACCTCGACGTCGCCTAGTTCACACGACCGTCACATAAAACCATGCGACCTCGACCGACTAACGCGCTATACGACTGTTATGTTTGTTCAATGTTTAATGCAGGAGTCAACACCATTAATGGACAAACGGCTATAACCGACGAAGTCAGTTAAGAACATCTAATCCCGCATTAAAGACATCGACCGTTACGGCAATTACCAAAGTCCTTAATGATCCAATTAAAGTGCCTGAAGACTATAAATATCAAGGAGGATCATAAAAAAAACACAGATACAACATAGAGGGAACACAGATACAACATAGAACATCAGACACAAGCATTCGAACTCTGAAGAACACTTGAAGTACAGAAATCGCTCATAGAAGAATCGCTCTCGACGCACGACATCAGCACACGACACTTCACTTTTACACACGACGCACACTGTTTTACATTAGAAAACACTTGTTACTTTACATTTTCGAAGTCTTTCCTTCATTTGTATTGTAATCTCTGTACGATCGACACCAGAAACACAAGGACATCGCCCCTGTTTGGCGACCATAGTGCAACAACGACTTCCACAGTCGTCCGCAGGTTTTTTTCCTCATTGAGGTTTTTCCCGCGTCACCAAAATCTCTCTCATTTATATTTTCATCTTCGTCGCACGCTTTTGTCGAATGATTCCTTTCTTTAGTTGTTAAAGTCCACATCGACCTTAAGTTGTACTTTGGTGCGATTTTTGGCATTAACAGTTTGGCGCCATCCGTGGGACCTCATCTAGAGAAAATCTTCGACGAACGTGCGTCTTACTAACGGTTTCTTAGAGTTTCCTTTGTTCTCTGTTTCAGGAAAATGGCAGCGCCTGGAAATCAGCAGCATGTCATTGCCCAGATGTACCAGGAGCTTGAAGTCGCTCGGAATCAAATCAACGCCATGGCAGAGCAAAGTCGCAGAGCAGCTAAGGAGATCGCACGGTTAAGGAATTCCTCTGGACCTCAGAATGGTCCTAGACCATTCGTTCAGAATCCAGGCCAAGGACCGTTTGGTCAGAATGGTCCTCGACCATTCGGGCATAATCTAGTTCCAGGATCAGGTCCGTTCGCTCAAAATCAGCATCCAGGTCCGTTCATGCAGAACTAGCAGCCGGGACCGTTCAACCCGAATCCCCAGTTCGAGATGGTTCCTCCTCAGCATATAAGGCCGCCACCCATGCAGAATGGGTCGCAGCCGTATTTTATTCCTTTCAACAGAGACGCCCTCGTCGCATGGCAATGGCACCAGTTCAGGAGTCAATCCGCAAACAGGGGCAAATCTCGATCCCAATGACCCCGTCGCCCAGCGATTGAAAATGCTAGAAGATCAGAACGAGCGCGTCCTATCTTTGCTCGCCAAGCTACCTGGGGCAGTCGTGCCCGTCGACGTCGAGCCCCGATCAGGATTTCAGGCGTCACCCTTCATCGATGAGATCGCGACCGTCGAGGTCCCGAAGAATTACAACGTCCCCGCCTTTACGCCCAAGTATTCGGGAGTGACTGATCCGACAGAGCACGTCGCGCAACACAAGCAGCTCATGTGGACGATCTCGATCCCATACATGTATCAGGAGGTCTGTATATGCAAGAGCTTCGGTGCGACTCTCACTGGTCCTGCTCTCCAATGGTTGATCAATCTCAAACCCAAGTCCATCGGGTAGTTCGCTGAATTGGTCAACCAATTCTCTCAGCAATTCGCCAGCAGTCGCAAGATGGAGAAGCAGACCAGTGACCTATATTATGTCGTGCAGATGACCAATGAGTCTATATGAAGTTATTTCAATAGATTCAATGCGTCGTGCAGATGACCAATGAATCTATATGAAGTTATTTCAATTCGCAATTGCAACGTCAAGACTGCAATCGAAGCTTATAAGCGTGGTCTGGACGACAGCTCAGGTTTGTACACTGATCTAACCAATTATCCTCCAGAGAATTTCAAAGACATCCGCGCTCGAACCCTAGCGTATATGAGGGTAGAAGACGACCATGCCTTTCGTCGCAAGCATACCGACGACAAGAGGTCGTTAGGTGTGAAGAAGCCAGAGTTCAAAACAAAAGCAATTTCCAAAATAGAGCCCGCGCGCCAGATCTCGAACGTCTGATTCAAGACGAAAGCAGAGGCTAAGACCACGACCAAATTTCCTCAGTACCCCAAGATATCCTCTTACGGGTTCAAAGGGTCCACTAAGGATTTGGTCGAAGCTCTGAAGACCGCCCAGGCGACCATCCGGTGGCCCAAGAAGTCCGATCAGGACGACGCTAAGAAAGATAAATCTAAGTGGTGCGACTTTCATGTCGACCATGGTCATGCGACAGATGATTACATAGCTCTCAAAAAGGAGCTAGCATATCACGTCCCGAAGGGAAATCTCAAAGATATCATCAATGACGTCGTTACTTCAACTAGCGACCATCGGCCGTCAACCCCCGAGCATGCAAAGGTTTAATTGCATCACCGGCGGTTCAGACGTCTGTGGTATGACATATTCCGTAGCCAAGCGTCATGCCAGTCAAGCACCTGACGATCAGCCTATTCCGCGTTCATCAAGGCCCAAAGGAGATTTGGAGTTGGAAGCTATGAAGATCATATTCGACCAAGACGACCTCGGTGATTCGTATCAGAAGCACCACGACGGGTTGATTATTCAACTCACGGTTGGTAATTGTTTAACCCGACGAGTCTTGATCGATGGGGGCAGCTCAGCGAACGTCATTTTCCTTGACACCATCAAGGCCATGGGAATCGATCGTTCGGAAATCACTCGACGTTCGACAACCTTGGTTGGTTTCAATGGAGAAGCGACGAGCACATTTGGAGACACTATCTTGCCGGTCTATGCCGGAGGAATCAACAAGCAGACCAAGTTCAGTGTCATCGACTGTGCGTCATCCTATAACATCATTCTAGGTCGACCATGGATCCATGAAATGAAAGCCGTTCCCTCGACGTATCATCAGACCCTGAAGTTCCCTACGCCGTGGGGAATCCAGGAAATCAAAAGTGAGCCAAAAGTCGCCCGTGACTGCTATAAGACCACTCTGAAGTCACGAAAGTAAGCCGTCTAGCGGTCACGACCCGACCATAAGGTCTCGACAGGTTCGTCCTTCTATTCCTAACCTTAAAGATAAACTCATGCCTTTCTTACAGGAATAAAACGGTTATCTTGCCCTGTCGCACGAAAGCACAGTCGATATAAGCACGGTCGTCATTTCTTAAAAACTCGCCGTCGATCCGTCATTCATAATCTATTTTTCTCTGAAAGAAATAAGATAATAAATGACGGGGGGCAAATGGGCATAAAAGAGAAAAGAATATAAAAAGGTACTTATTCTAAGACGTTTTTTTCTTTTTGCTTTCCTACGATTCCTCATCATGAACGGTTACTGACTTAAGCATCGGAGGGTCGTTGGTTAGCCAACGACCAACCTCTAACATTGTTTTTTCGCAGAATCGCACGACAATAATCATACGACTCTAGTTTCGTAAGGTCGCACGACAAAAACGATCAGGTCTATGACTTGATCATCCTTCTACAGGAACACACGATTCAAGTTCATCGCACGACTTAGTCGTACGATCGCAAGGTCTAACGATCTTATGATCTAAGTTTCTTGACTTAGAAAAATTTCATACTCTGAATGTATGTTTTGGTCGCGTGTGCTTATGTTTATATGCACAATTTAAAAGTCTTAAGGCTTACGTTTCAGTTATTGTGTTGCAATGATGCATAAGCCGCGTGATTTCTTGGTTATTCTTTACTTAGTGAATCTTACAATTAACATTGTATTTATAAAATCGCAAGTTCAAGCAGAAGTCTAAGTTTCATTCATCGAAAAACTGTCGATTACATTCTTGACCACCAACGGTCGATCAATAAAAACAAAAATAATAAAATTTCTAAACTTGAGGAGGAACATCAGTCGCATCCTTACCTGAGGTCCCGCCCTGAAGACCTTTGTCTACCACCTCCTCCTCGATGTCCTTCTCGTCATCCGAATCAAGGTCTCTCACCGACCCGACGCCCTTCAAATAAATATCAAGCTCTTCCGACGCCGAAGCAAGAGGGTCCTTCCCCAACAGATGTCGCCTCATAATCGCTGCCCTAGCAGTCAAGCGAGCTATGGCAAAAACGGACTTACCCTCGTCCTTAGCAGCTTGCACCTCTTTCTCCAGACCCTCTACCCTGGACTTGGAATACTCAGCTTCCTTTGTAGCTGCAGCCATGGATTCTTTAATCTTTTCTATCTCCTCCCTCTGGTCGGCAATCATGGATAAGGACTGCGTCAGACGATGATTGACATCATCCTTCGCACGACCGACGACCTATAAGTGTTTCCAGGCATCATCGAGACGTTTTAATAGAACCTCTTCACGTTCTGCAGCGACCTTCGCCCTATCCAACGCCGCGTTCTCCCTCTCGCGCGCAGCAGACATTAGATCCTTTATCTTCATTGTCTCACCCCGCAAAGCTAGGGAATCCTGGAACGCCTGCAAAATCATAAAACAAATATTATAAATAAACATACGACAACGAACAAACGACACTGACAACGACACCGACACCGACACCGACAATGACAAACGAACCAAGTCTTGAAAGAAAGACTTACCATGAAAGCCAGCCCGGCGACATGAGCTCCCGTATCCTCGATAGGAAACCCCACGAAACGCTCCCTGAAAGAAGGAAGCACATATTTCCCCAGGTGAGGAAATAGGTTAGTCCCGTCCAGGACACTGCTGTCCATAAAGTCCGACGGCAATGTAAAATTAACCGTCGTGACCTTAGCCCCTCCCGTCGGCTGATCCTTGCCCTTGCCGGCCGACAGAGGATCCGACGTAGCTGACGGGGTATTCGCTGTTTCCGCTAGAGGTGCAGAACTAATAGGTGTCGCAGCAATCGCATCGGAAGACGACTTCTTGGCGATGCGACCTTCGCCTTCTCAGGCGTAACGACTCTAGACGAGTCGTGAACCCACGAAGATGGTTCCCTCGGGATCGTTGTCCTCTTCTTCTTCGGAACATCTGGACTGGTGGACATAAGCTTCTGCCTCTGCTCCCTGCCCTTACGAGTGTTAATGCCAAAAATCGCACCAAAGGGACAACTTAAGGTCGATGTGGACTTAAACAACTAAAGAAAGAATCTTTCGACGAGACGTGCGACGATAAATAAAATAAAGAAACAAGGGATTTGATGACGCAGGAAAAACCTCAATCGAGGAAAAAACCTACGGACGACAGGGGGTGTCGTCGCTGCACTATGGTCGCCAATCAGGGGCGATGTCCTTGGATACTGGTGTCGATCGTACAGAGATTACAATATAAATGAAGGAAATGCTTCGAAATGTAAAGTACAAGTGTTTGAATGTAAAAATAGGTGTTTGTCGTGTACGAAACAAAGTGTGAACTGCTGGTCGAGGGCTGTTGTCGTGCGTCGATAGCGATACTTAGAATAATGGTTCTTCACTTCAGGTGTTCTTGAATATTGCTTCGGTTGTTAATCGCCGGATATTTGATGTGTTGAAATGTTGATTGAGCTTGATATTTATAGTCTTCGCGTCCTTAGCTTCATCCATGAATGTTCCTTTAATGGCCTTAACGGTTGAAAACGGTCGCCGGAGTAATGATCTTCGTCCGTTACGGTCGCCGGTTGTTTAATGATTACGTCGGTTATAGTCGTTGCTCCTTAATGACTTTTACTCCTGCATTAAACACTTAATAAACGGTCATGGTTAGCGTTAGCTTTGGTCGAAGTCGCACGTCCTTATATAATAGTCGTGCGGATCGGGCGACACTATGGTCGAGCGTCGTAAGGAACTTTCGACTTACCTTTTATGAGGGACGACGATGGTATTCTAGGTCTTTGTCGAGACCTTATCTTAATACAAGATATAGTCCTTAATCATACGTCTTACCTGTTCTGGTCGCGGTCGAGCGACGTGATTTTTTGCCCAAACAGTTTGCCCCCAAAATTTGAAAATTGAATGTCAAATTTAAGTTTTAAATTTTGCTTGTCGAACGCTTAGGCTCGTGACCTGGGTTGAGGGACTTACCTGGTTGTCGTGGAACTAGACCGGTTCGCCTTTAACTGAACGAGAAGTTGAAAAGTTGTGACGTCATACTGACGCGCGATGATGCTTACCAGCTGTCGAGGACAGGTGTCGAAGATCCGGGTGGGTATACGAAAGGGCATGGACGCGTGTTGATTTATCGAAACACTCGTCCTGATATGATCGGTTGCATAAATAAAGATCACGACAGATCTTTTCTTGATACGTTTTCAAAGTGTTTTTTGGGAAGGGATTTTGTTCTGATTTCTTACCAATTTTCACTCGAACTTATTCGAATCTTTGCGAATCTTCGGCTAGCAGTTTAGAGCGTTTATATAAGATCTTGTTCTGTCCTCCGATTCACAATGTCGACGGAACCTGTTAGCCTTATCATGAATCACGTAGACTTATATGCTTTTAGGAGTTTGGCAAAAATCTCGGCAAATATAGAGTTGCGGTGTCCGGGGATTGTTCGTTCTATGGACTGCCCCGAGGGATATATTGCTTTGTATGAGTATCCTTTTAAGATAGGGTTTCAGTGGCCGTTTTCTGGTTTATCTAAGTCATTCATGCAGGATTTCGATGTGTCGCCGGGATAATTGATGCCCCAACTTTGGCGAGTTCTACTGGTTATTGAGCGAGCGTCCGCAAAATGGGAGTCTCCTATGATCATGAATGATTTCTTGGCGGCGTATTGTTAATGCCAAAAATCGCACCAAAGGGGACAACTTAAGGTCGATGTGGACTTAATCAACTAAAGAAAGGATCTTTCGACGAGACGTGCGACGGGGAAAAAAAATAAACGAGACAAGGAATTTGATGACGCAGGAAAAACCTCAAACGAGGAAAAAACTTGCGGACGACAGTGGGTGTCGTCGCTGCACTATGGTCGCCAAACAGGGGCGATGTCCTTCGGTACTGGTGTCGATCGTACAGAGTTTACAATACAAATGAAGGAAATGCTTCGAAATGTAAAGTACAAGTGTTTAAATGTGAAAACAGGTGTTTGTCGTGTGTGAATACAAAGTGTAAACTGTTGGTCGAGGGCTGTTGTCGTGCGTCGAGAGCGATACTTGAGCTTTCCTTCGAGTGTTCTTGAGTTCGCTGTAAGATTCTGGCTTTCAATACTTAATCTCCAGAGTTGGAATGTTCTTTGCTATGAGTTTGGATGATTTTCTCTGCTGTTTGGTGATGTTCGAGGATATGTACTGGATGTTAACCGATGTCCCTTAAAATGAAGTTTTAGCTTGTCTTTTATAGCCTTCGCATCATTAATTAACTCCATTAATGATTCAATCAACGGCTACAACGGCTGGAAACGGTCGCCGGAGTGATTATCCATGATGATCTTCGTCCGTTACGGTTATCGATCGTTGATGGTTGCGTCGGTTATATCCGTTGCTCTTTAATGACTTTGACTCCTGCATTAAACACTTAACAAACGTAACAGTCAAGGTTAACGTTAGCTTTGGTCGTCGGTACAATGATCTTACGCGATGGTCGTACGGGACGGTGGTCGAGCGTCATGGGGAACGTACGACTTACCTTTTACGGGCGATGACGGATGTCTTTATGGTCTTTGACGGGACCTTATCTTAATACAAGATGTTACTTATGACATGCGATTTACCTGCTCTGGTCGTGGTCGTACGACGTGATTTTTTGCCCAAACAGTTTGTCCCCAAAATTTGAAAGAAGGATAGCAAATCCGAGTTTTAAATTTTGTCAATCGAAAATATGACAAGTGATAGGAATTACCTTTGTTACCTTGGAGCTAGACTGGTTCGTTTCTAACTGAACGAGAAGTTGAAAAGGGAACGGTGACGTCATACTGACACGCGATGATGCTTACCAGCTGTCGAGGACAGGCGTCGACGATCCCTGCGGTCATACGAAAGGACGGAGACACGCAGCGGTTATCCAGGGATTCGACCTGACATGATCGACTGCATAAATAAATATTACGATGAATCCTTTCTTTTCTTACGCTGAGTTTATTTTGGAAAGAAATTCCGCTTTGCTCCTCTTGCCATTCTTCTTCCGAATCTCTTTGATTTAACGGAGATTGTTTGGGATTTAGGGCGTTTATATAGCGCATTGCTTCTTCCTTTCAGCTTTCACTGCCTTCTTTCCCCTAGTAAGAAATGTCGACTGACCCAGAGAGTTCCATCGTTAGCTAGGAAGATTTGGACGACTTTAGGCGTCTAGCGAAGATTCCCTTAGAAGTAGAGCTAACAAGTCCGAGGACTGTTCGTCCTAAGGATTGCCCCGAGGGGTATTTCGTGATATACGAATATCCTTTCGAGATTGGCTTCGAATGGCCGTTTTCGACTTTAACTAAGAATTTGATGCGATGCTTTGGTTTGTCGCCGGGGCAGTTGATGCCTCAACTCTAGCGGGTTCTTTTGGTTATTGAGCGTTTGTCTACGGATTGGGACCCCCCTATGTCTTTGAATGATTTCTTGGCAGCGTACCAAGTTAAGGGAGATAAGCGTGGGCGTTATAGCCCGTATTCCAGATATAAAGGCGATCGTGCCTTAGTTTTGAATACTGGAGTGAACAATCGGGGGTGGGGGTCCAGGTATGTGTTTGTACATGTTGATTCGCGGGACGCCGCCAGCAAGTGGATCCGTCCCGACTGGAATATGGGAGGTATGCTCTTTTTCGATCATAGTATGGTTTTTCTAACCTTTTAGTTATTCTTCTCCTTTTGTTGTCTTCAGATATAAAGATCGGCGTTCCGCACCCGAATGAAGGTTCCTCGTGCCAAGATTGACAGATTCCTTAGTTACAGCATCGAGGACTGATCTTTCACCACGTGGCAACCGACGACCGAGGACCAGGATGTAACAACCCAAGTTCTAGTGGGTTTTAGAGTTAGTGGTCAAAGTGGAATAAATGAAAGATAAGTAGAGGGACTGTTGTGCAATTTGTGAAAGATATTTAAGGATTCCAAAATTCTAGGGAAGCCTCCATTTCACAATTCAGTATTGGTGTGGTGTGTGTGTTTGGCGGCTCAAGGAAGAAAGGAGAAGAAGAAAATAGAGAAGAAGGAAACTCTTGGAGAGGAATCAAGAAGTGAAAATCAAAGAAGAAGCCAACAAGGTAAACCTCTCCTAATTCCGTTTTCCTTGTTGATGTAGTATTCCCCTCGTATTCAATCTGGATTTGTAAGTCTGAATGTAGAGATTCATTGAGTTTTCATCACTTTCTCCTTGGAAGTGGGTTTTGAGGGTTTTTGGCCTAGTAATCGATTTTAAGGGATTAAAGTGGGTTTAATTGGGTATTTGGGGTTAGTGAATGAATCCTTGAGGTTATCTAATCAAACTAATGGCAAAAATCGGGTTAATGATCACTTTTAATAAATCTGGGTTCGAACAGTCGTGTTTTCCGGACACCTGTTTTAGGTGGTGTCCGGATAGGTTGCAGGTGTCCGGGTAAGTGCCCCATGAGGGTGTCCGGGTGTTTCTTAGTATCCGGGTAGCTGAAGTCTCCGGATAAGCTTAGTGTCCGGGTAGTTTTGCCCGGATAAGTCTAGCGTCCGGACAGTGATGTGTCCGGACAAGTGTGGTATCCGAACAAGTGTGGTATCCGGACAAGTATGGCATCCGGACAAGTATGGTATCCGGACAAGTATGGTATCCGGACAAGTGTGTGTTGGACAGTAGGTCGAGCCGTTTAATCTGATCCGAATCTAATGCCCCTAGGTGTTCGACAGGTTTAGCTGGGAGGAATTTAAGAAGCGCATTCTACGATAATCAAAGGTGAGTTCCCTAAATCCTTTTTATAACACAAAGTGATACATGTTTTAACTGATTATGGTTCTTAATGAGCATGAAACGTTTACGAACTGATTTGCATGTTTCCCACGAATGCACTTACTTTATTCAAAGAAATGTTTAAGCATGACTATATGAAAGACATGGTTTATAAAGAGCATAGTTGGCATGTTTACATGTTTGCACGAACGTATGTGTACACTATGTGGAGTCGGTCTGCACTGTGGGATCAAAGAGAGGTTCTCGGGGTCTTAGGACTCTTGGTTATGTATGATAGACTGGTGGGTTGGAATCCGTTTCCCTCCTATCCGGTAGAGGGGAGTCTGTGGGGATTCCAAAGCGGCGAGAAGGGAGTCTGCTGGGGCCCTGATCGCAATATGTTTATGCGGTCCATTACACAGTGCAGTACCATGTTTGACGATATTTGTGGGCATTGATAAATGTTTTCCAAATGTTTTTATATGCTATTTTCGGAGGGAATTCACTAGACCTTTTGGTCTAACCCTCGCTTTCAAAACTAAACCATTTTCAGGTAAGCGTGTAGCGAGTTCTTCTAAGTAGAGCTAGAGACGACATGGAGGTGACGGAGCTCGTGAGGCTCCCAGTTTTGGATCTTAATATGTCTAGATAGTGCTCCGCTGTGGCTTAGAAAGACTTCCGCTGTTTATGATTAATGTTAACGTTAAAGTTTTTGTTAAGTATGTTTTAGCATTGATGTAAGGACAAGCACATTTATGTCATTTAAATTGTTAATCTCTTGACTTTGACTTTTATGGAAAGTGGGACGTTACAGAGGACGTGGTGGTGGACGCTGTGGAGGAGGAAGAAGGAGAAGGTGAAGAGGAAAGTGGACGACAGGAATCGACAGGTGGGTGTATTATGGTTTACTGTCTTTTACCATTTATTTCTTATTCTTGTCTGATGCTTCGCATTTTACTGATCAGTGCCAACTGAAAGGAAATCAGTTCCTAGGTCGAGAGGGAAGCAAATCATGCGTGCCCTTCGAGGAGGAGATGTCTCGACAGCTGGGTCGAGCCAGAAGAGAACCAGGAGTACGGTCCTGAGGGAACCGTCGTCGAGGGTTGATGACTCGTCGAGAGTTGTGCTGCCTAAGAAGGCGAAGGCGTCATCTAGCCGTCCTGGCGTGATGGACGCGACACCAGCAAGTTCTGCGCCTCCGGCGACGGTGACGAAACCGGTGTCTCAAGTGTCGATCCCAATACCTGCCGACAGGGGCGAGGGATCGTCGGCCGAAGTTATGACGGTCAATTTTACATTGCCGTCTGACTTTATGGCGGATGGTGTCCTAGACGGGACGGCGTCGTTCCCTCATCTAGGGAAGTATTTGCTCCCGTCTTTCGGGGAGCGTTTTCACGGAGTTCCGGCCGGAGAGATGAGATATCGGGTTGCCAGTCTGGCGTTCACGGTGAGTGTCAATCTTTCATGACTTGTGTAATCTTTGTCGAATGTTTTTGAACGCACCTTTTATTTTTCACAGACGTTCCAGTCTTCCTTGGCGTTACATGCTGAGACGTCAAGAGTTGAAGATCTGATGGCGTCTGTTCTTGAGAGGGAAGTTGCAGCGTTGGAAAGAGAGAGAGCGGCTTTAGATAGGGAGAAGTTGGCCATGGCGCGTGCCGATGAGCTGGCTGTCGAACTTTTCGATGCTCAATATGAATTGCAGGAGATTCATGCGGTATGAGTGGCAGATGGAGGCCCTCGGGAGGATACGACCAATGTTCCTCCTGTCGTCTAGAATTTTTTCTTTCGTTGTCTGTTTTTGCCACTTGACCTATCGGGGTTTGAGTATGTATACAGTGGTTTATGAATATATATCTTTTGCTTATGCTTTATTCGAATCATGTTTGATTATAAAGTCGAACATAAGATACATATGAAATCATGCGACTAAGGCATTCATTGTAATACGATGACAAGAACGTAAAATAAATATAAAAACACGCGATTAAAGCATTTTCTAATTTGATAGACTTAGGGGTAAAATCGTTTAGACTCTGCGATCGTACGACCGGATCGTTCAGTGAGTTTTGTCGTATGCCCCTGTGGAGAAATAATCAAGTTAGAGACCTGATTGTTTATGTCGTTTGACCTTGCGATATTAAAATCACATAGTAGACTTAATGATTACTGTCGTGCGACTCTGCGATAATCTGTCGTGCGATTCTGCGATAGAACGATGTCGGGGTTTGGTCGTTAGCTAGCCAACGACCCTCCGATGCTTAAGTCAGTAAATGTTTTGCGAGAAAAATCGAGAAAAATCGTATGAGAAAAAGTTTAGAGAACGTACCATTTCAGACTCTCTCTATTTGCCCCCTGTCATTTATTACCGTACTCTTTTTGGGATGAAAAGACAGATTTTAAATGATAGAATGACACGGAGAAATATTGTCATGCGGTCGACTATGTTGTCGTGCGACCGGGCACCATAGTAGACTTATCCTTGTGGAAAAGATATTGTTAATTTAGGGATAGAAAAACAAACCTGTCGAGAGCTTGATCTTACGACTTCAGTTTTATTTTCGCGGCTTCAAGGTAGACTTGTAGCACTCACGAGCGACTTTTGGCTCACTCTTGATCTCCTGGATTACCCATGGCATCGGGAATTTCAACATTTGATGGTACGTCGAAGGAACAACTTTCATATCATGGATCCACGGTCGCCCTAAGATGATGTTATAGGCCGATGCACAATCGATGACATTGAACTTGGTCTGCTTGTGGACTCCTCCGGCGTAGACGGGCAAGATTATCTCTCCAAAGGTGCTCGTCGATTCTCCAATGAAACCGACCAAAGTTGTCGAACGTCGGGTGATTTATGAGCGATCAATTCCCATGGCTTTGATTGTGTTGAGAAAAATGACATTTGCTGAGCTGCCCCCGTCGATCAAGACTCGACGCGTTAGGCAGTTACCGACTGTGAGCTGAATGATTAGCCCATCATGATGCTTCTGATACGAGTCGCCCAGGTTTACGTGGTCGAACACAATCTTCATAGCTTCTAGCTCCAAATCTCCTTTGGGTCTAGACGAACGAGGAATAGGCCGATCATCGGGCGCCTGGCTGGCATGACGCTTGGCCGCTGAATACGTCAGACCGCACACATCTGAACCACCGGTGATGCAATTGACGACTTTCGCGTGCTCGGGGGTCGACGGTTGATGGCTATTAGCTGGAACAGCGACATTGTCGATGATATCTTTGAGATTTCCTTTCGGAAAATGATATGCTAGTTCCTTCTTCAATGCGATACAGTCGTCCGTCGCATGACCATGATCGGCATGGAAGTCGCACCACTTTGATTTGTCTTTCTTAGCATCGTCCAGGTCGGACTT
The DNA here is from genome assembly GCA_033807775.1 of Saussurea involucrata. NCBI lineage: Eukaryota > Viridiplantae > Streptophyta > Magnoliopsida > Asterales > Asteraceae > Saussurea > Saussurea involucrata. Next base: position 218,369,181 of record CM066321.1, on the reverse strand, counting down.
CTTTGGCCATCGAATGGTAGCTTGGGAACTTTTCAGAGCTTCGACTAGGTCCTTTGTGGATCCTTTGAATCCGTAAGAGGATATCTTGGGGTACTGAATGAACTTAGCCGCGGTCTTGGCCTCTGCTTTTGTCTTGAAACGAACATTTGAAATTTGGCGCGCTGGCTCTACTCTAGAAACAGCCTTTGTCTTGAACTCTGGCTTTCTGATGCCTAGTGACTTCTTATCGTCAGTGTGCTTGTGACGAAAGGTTGCATCATCTTCGACCCTCATATATGCTAAGGTCCGAGCTCGGACGTCTTCGAAATTCTCCGGGGGGTATTTGGTCAGGTCGGTGTATAGACCCGAACTATCGTCCAGAGCACGCTTATAGGCTTCGATCGCGATTTTGACGTCGCAATTGCGGATGCTGATCATTTCGGCATTGAACCTATTGAAATAGCTTCGAATAGACTCATTAGCTTTCTGCACGATGTAATATAGGTCGCTGGTCTGCTTCTCCATCTTACGACTGCTGGCGAATTGCTGGGAGAACTGATTAACCAACTCAGCAAACGACCCGATGGACTTGGGTTTGAGATTGATTAACCATTGGAGAGCTGGACCAGTGAGAGTTGCTCCGAAACTCCTACACATGCATACTTCCTGGTACATAAATGGGATCGAGATCGTCCACATGAGTTGATTATATTGCGCGACGTGCTCAGTCGGATCGGTCACACCCGAATACTTGGGAGTGAAGGCAGGAATGTTATATTTCTTTGGGACCTCGACGGTGGAAATCTCGTCGATGAAGGGCGATGCCTGATATCCCGAGCGAGGCTCGACGTCGACAGGCATGACTGCCCCAGGAAACTTAGCGAGCAAGGATAGGACACGCTCATTTTGGTCTTCTAACATCTTCAAACGCTGAGCGACGGGATCGTTAAGATCGGGATTTTCCCCTGTCGAGGGATTGGCCCCTGGACTAGTGCCATTACCATGCGACGAACCATTGGTGTCCCCGTTGAAAGGAAGAGAATATGGCTGCGACCCATAGTGGAATTGCTGCGGCCCATTCTGAAACGGTTGCGATCCTTGCTGGAAAGGCTGCGATCCACCTTGAGGTCCATTCTGAAATGGCTGCTGAAATGGTTGCGACCCCTGCTGGAAAGGCTGCGACCCTTGTAATGGCTGAGACCCATTATTCATGGGTGGTGGCCTTATGTGCTGAGGAGGAACTGTCCCAAACTGAGGATTTGAGTTGAACGGCCCTGGCTGTTGATTCGGCATGAACGGGCCTGGTTGCTGAATCTATGCGGATGGACCTGGATTCGGGACAAATGGTCTAGGGCCATTCTGGTCGAACGATCTTGGAACTGGGTTCTGCACGAACGGCCAAGGACAATTTTGAGGCCCACGAGGATTTCTTAACCGTGCGATCTCCTCAGCTGCTCTGCGATTCTGCTCCGCCATTGCATTAAGCTGATTCCTGGCGACTTCGAGCTCCTGATACATCTGAGCGACGGCTTGCTGCGGATTTCCAGAGGCTGCCATTTTCCTGCAACAAAAAATAGAAGAAAACTCCAAGAAACTATTAGTAGGGTGCACGTTCGTCGAGGATTTTCTCTAGATGAGGTCCCATGGATGGCGCCAAACTGTTAATGCCAAAAATCGCACCAAAGGGGACAACTTAAGGTCGATGTGGACTTAATCAACTAAAGAAAGGATCTTTCGACGAGACGTGCGACGAGGGAAAAAATAAACGAGACAAGGAATTTGATGACGCAGGAAAAACCTCAAACGAGGAAAAAACCTGCGGACGATAGTGGGTGTCGTCGCTGCACTATGGTCGCCAAACAGGGGCGATGTCCTTCGGTACTGGTGTCGATCGTACAGAGGTTACAATACAAATGAAGGAAATGCTTCGAAATGTAAAGTACAAGTGTTTAAATGTGAAAACAGGTGTTTGTCGTGTGTGAATACAAAGTGTAAACTGTTGGTCGAGGGCTGTTGTCGTGCGTCGAGAGCGATACTTGAGCTTTCCTTCGAGTATTCTTGAGTTCGCTGTAAGATTATGGCTTTCAATACTTAATCTCCAGAGTTGGAATGTTCTTTGCTATGAGTTTGGATGATTTTCTCTGCTGTTTGGTGATGTTCGCGGATGTGTACCGGATGTTAACCGATGTCCCTTAAATTGAAGTTTTAGCTTGTCTTTTATAGCCTTCACGTCATTAATTAACTCCATTAATGATTCAATCAACGGCTACAACGGCTGGAAACGGTCGCCGGAGTGATTATCCATGATGATCTTCGTCCGTTACGGTTATCGATCGTTGATGGTTGCGTCGGTTATATCCGTTGCTCTTTAATGACTTTGACTCCTGCATTAAACACTTAACAAACATAACAGTCAAGGTTAACGTTAGCTTTGGTCGTCGGTACAATGATCTTACGGGACGGTGGTCGAGCGTCATGGGGAACATACGACTTACCTTTTACGGGCGATGACGGATGTCTTTATGGTCTTTGACGGGACCTTATCTTAATACAAGATGTTATTTATGACGTGCGATTTACCTGCTCTGGTCGTGGTCGTATGACGTGATTTTTTGCCCAAACAGTTATCAAGTTAAAAAGGATAAGAACTGGCGTTATAGTCCTTATTCTAAGTTCAGGGGTGATCGTTCTTTGGTTTTGGGAACTGGTGTTAATGATCGTGGGTGGAAGTCGAGGTATGTGTTTGTTCTTGCCGATTCACTGGATTCCAGCAGCGATTGGATGCGGTCACGCTGTAATAAGACAGGTATGCTTCGCCATTTTCTGAGTTTCATTTTTATGGCTTTTACTTACCATTCTTCTCCTGTTATCCTCAGAGATTCAGTTTGACGAAGTGAAACCGACTGCGGATTCCCAGGCTAAGATCAACAAGTTCTTGAGTCTTAGCGTTGACGAACGATCTTTCGTTACGTGGCAATTGGTGGCCGAAGACGAGGACGTGGCGGTGGACGTTGAACGAGAGGAAACGACCGGTAAACATTTTACGATTGTTGATTTTCACCATTTATATTTTCCATCTGATGTTTCATGTATTTCCTGGTTAGTGTCGACTGAGAGGAAATCAGTCTCTAAGGCGAGAGGGAAGCAGATCATGCGTGCCCTTCGAGGTGAAGACGTTTCGACAGCTGGGTCGAGCCAAAAGAGAACCAGGAAGACGTTCCTGAGGGAACCGTCATCGAGGGTTGATAACTCATCGAGAGTTGTTCTGCCTAAAAAGGCGAAGGCGTCATCCAGCCGTCCTGGCGCGATGGATGCGACACCGGCAAGTTCGGCGCTTCCGGCGACAATGACGAGACCGATGTTCAAGATGTCAACCCCATCATCTGCCGTTAGGGGCGAGGGGTCGTCGGCCGAAGTCACGACGGTTAATTTTTCATTGCCGTCGGAATTTATGGCGGATGGTGTCCTAGATGGGACGACGTTGTTTCCTCACTTGGAGGGGTGTTTGCTTCCATCTTTCAGGGAGCGTTTTCACGGGGTTCCGGCCGGAGAGATAGGATCTGAGGTTGCCAGTCTGGCGTTCTCAGTAAGTGTCAATCTTTCATGACTTGTTTCAACGTTCGATGTCGTTCGTTGTCTAACACTTTTTCGTGTATTTTTAGACGTTCCAATCGTCTCTGGCATTGTACGCCGAGATGTCGAAAGCCGAGGAGTTGGTGGCGTCTGCTTTGAAAAGGGAGGAGACGGCGTTGGAGAGGGAGAGGTTGGATTTGGCACGCACCGATGAGTTAGCTATTCAGCTTTTCGATGCTCAGTACGAACTGCAAGCCCTAAGTCGAACGAGGGAAATGGCAGATGATGATCCTCAGGTCGGGACCTGAGGCAATAATGCGATGGATGCTCCTCCTGCAGTTTAAGAATTTTTACTTCTTTTGTTTTTGCTGGCCGTTGGTGGTCAATTTTTTTGATGTAACCTATTGACCTGATGAAATGGAAGTTGTTTTTTTATCGAATTGACAATCTCGTCACATAAATGTTGTTAGTTATGTAACTGATTGTGGAATACATGATAAGTCATGCAACTACGTCGCCTATTGTTAGAGCAAGAGTAAGAGCGTAATATGAGAGCATGCGATTAAAGCACCCATTGACACATAAATCGAAAGGTTTTTTATTACGCTGACAAACATAAATACATGTGACTAAGGCATACATTCAAAACGCGAAGTTTTTCTAAGTTAAGAAACTCAGACTGCAAAGTCGTTTAGACTAAAAGATCGTGCGATTAAGTCGTTCGACGAGCTATAAGGCGTGATCAAGTCATGGACCTGATCATCTATGTCGTACGATCCTGCGATAAAGCGATGTCGGGGGTTTGGTCGTTGGCTAACCAACGACCCTCCGATGCTTAAGTCAGTAATTGTCTTGGTAAATAATCATATGTAAAAAATGAAAAAGGGTAAGGAACGTACCTTCTTGTCGAGTGTTCTGAAATACTTTGAATTTTTGGTTTTCATGTTGGGCCTTTGGATATATTGTATCATCTTGCCCCCTTGTGGTGGCTTTGAGACGATATGCTAGATCTGGGACATGTCGTCGCAAATCACCACAATATACGCGTCGCACGACCTGGAGAACCCGTTATTTCAAAAAAAAGAAACAAACCTGTCGTGACTCTTATGATCGTGTTTTGCCTTGGGTTGGAGTGACGTTCTTGAAGGCCTATTTTCGCGGCTTCAAGGTGGCTTTATAGCAATCTCGAGCGACTTTTTGCTCGTTTCTGATCTCTTGGATTCCCCACGGCGTAGGGAATTTCATGATTTGATGATATGTCGAGGGAACGACTTTCATTTCATGAATCCATGGTCGACCTAAGATGATGTTATAGGATGACGCACAGTCGATAACACTGAACTTAGTCTGCTTATTGACTCCTCCGGCATAGACAGGCAAAATTATCTCTCCAAAGGTGCTCGTCGCTTCTCCATTGAAACCGACCAAAGTTTGATAGTGTTGAGAAAAATGACGTTTGCTGAACTGCCCCCGTCTACCAATACTCGACGCGTCAAATAGTTACCGACCGTGAGTTGAATGATCAACCCGTCGTGATGCTTTTGGTACGAGTCGCCGAGGTCGACTTGGTCGAACACGATCTTCATGGCTTCTAGTTCCAACTCTCCTTTGGGTCTGGATGAACGAGGAATAGGCCGGTTGTCGGGCGCTTGACTGGCATGACGCTTAGCTGCGGAGTACGTCAGGCCACACACGTCCGAACCACCCGTGATGCAATTGATGATCTTTGCAAGCTTGGGCACTTGTGGAACATGATATGCCAATTCCTTCTTGAGTGCGATACAATCATCTGCCGCATGACCATGGTCGACGTGGAAGTCGCACCACTTTGATTTATCCTTCTTAGCATCGTCCAAGTCAGACTTCTTCGGCCACCGGATGGTTGCTTGGGTGGTCTTCAGAGCTTCGACTAAGTCTTTAGCTGACCCTTTGAACCCATAAGAGGAGATCTTGGGATACACGGGGAATTTAGTCGCGGTTTTAGCTTCTGCCTTCGTCTTGAAACGAACGTTTGAAATCTGACGCGCTGGCTCTATTCTGGATATGGCTTTCGGCTTGAATTCTGGCTTCTTGACACCTAACGGCTTCTTGTCGTCAGTGTGTTTGCGACGAAAGGCTGCGTCATCTTCAACCCTCATATATGCTAAGGTTAGAGCTCGGACGTCTTCGAAAGTGTCTGGGGGATACTTGGTCAGATCGATATATAAACCTGAACTATCGTCTAGACCACGCTTATAAGCTTCGATCGCAGTTTTGATGTCACAATTGCGGATACTGATCATTTCGGCATTGAATCTATTGAAATAACTTCGAATAGACTCATTGGTCTTCTGCACGACATAGTACAGATCACTAGTCTGCTTTTCCATCTTACGACTGCTGGCGAATTGCCGGGAGAATTGGTTGACCAATTCGGCGAACGACCCGATATATTTGGGTTTGAGATTGATCAACCACTAGAGAGCTGGGCCAGTGAGAGTCGCCCCGAAACTCTTGCACATGCATACTTCCTGGTACATGTGTGGAATCGAGATTGTCCACATGAGTTGCTTATACTGCGCGACATGCTCGGTTGGATCGGTCACACCCGAATACTTGGGAGTGAAGGCAGGAATGTTATACTTCTTTGGGACCTCGACGGTGGCGATCTCATCGATGAAGGGCGACGCCTGATACCCCGAGCGAGGCTCGACGTCGACAGGCACGGCTGCCCCAGGAAACTTGGCGAGCAAGGACATGACGCGCTCATTTTGGTCTTCTAACATCTTCAAACGCTGGGCGACGGGATCGTTAAGATCAGGATTTGCCCCTGTCGAGGGATTGGTCCCTGGACTAGTGCCATTACCATGCGACGAACCATTGGTGTCCCCGTTGAACGGGACAAAATATGGCTGCGACCCATAGTGGAATTGCTGCGGTCCATTCTGAAACAATTGTGGTCCCTGCTGAAATGGCTGCGATCTCTGCTGGAAAGGTTGCGATCCTTGCTGGAAAGGTTGCGATCCTTACTGGAAATGTTGTGATCCTTGCTGGAAAGGTTGCGGACCACTTTGGAATGGCTGGGCCCGATCAGGCTTTTCAGGCTTTGGGCAGGCCCTGGCCGGGCCGGGCTTCGTGGATGAGGGCTGGGCCCGATCAGGCTTTTCAAAAGACCGGGCCAGGACCGGGCCCAAAACCGGGCCTAAATCGGGCTTTGAAAAAAATGTATTTTTTACATTTTTAGTAAATATTATTCGTATCCACTATAAAATACTTAATTGGGTCACTCAAACATACTTACAAATACGTTCTATTAGAATTTCATATATAAAGAAAAATATGTTCTATTAATTTTATATAAATTATAAAGAAAAATACATTTAAAGAAGTACATTTATTGAATTATAAAGAAAAATACTCTGAATACTCGTCCTCGTATGGTGGATAGTATGCAAGAGTTCCGGTCATTTTAAGTCTAGTAAGTGCCATAGGATCATCGAGTTCATCAACATCAAGTTGTTCTTCAGGGTCGATCTCGTCGTCGTCGTAACGTGATACATTACTTTCACAATCGGTACTTGGCGGGGTACTTAGTTGGGCACTTTCGTTTTCTTCAAGATTTTATTCCACTCCATCAAGCTCCGCCTCTAGGTTCGTTCGATCTTGAATTCTTTCAAGACTATCCAAGTAGTCCTTCAAACAAACGCAAGCTTCTACTGACTCCGGGGTTAATCTTGTCCGACGGGCCGAAATGATCCTGCCACTAAGAGAAAAAGCGGACTCCGAAGCTACGGTACTAGCTTGGACTGTTAGTATATCATGGGCCATTAGGGTGCGTTTGGTACGCAGACAGGATAGGACAGGACAAGGTGGGACAGAACAGAGCAGGACAGGACAGGACAGAACAACTGTTTCATGTTTGGTAAGACTAAACTGGATAGAACATAACAGATAACATTGACCAATTTACCCTTGCTAAATTTAAAGAATGAATAAAATATGAAATATAAGGTTTATTTGATGTTTTAGAAGAGAATTAGATTTTATTTTGAGGTTATATTGGTAAAACATAAGTCTGTTTCACCTTGTTCCAGCTTGTTCCATGGGGTTGGGGTGGAACAGGCCTGTTCCAGTTTGTTCCACCTTGTTCCAGTCTGTTCCAGTCTGTTCCACATAAAGGTCCTGCCAAACGTGGGACAGTGGACCCTGTTCTGTTCTGTCCCGTCCTGTCCAGTGTACCAAACGCACCCGTAATGCCAAAACCGGAAATGCTTGTTCTCTTTCTTGCCAAAATGCTAATATGTTTAATTCTTCAAAATTATCAACTTGATTATTCCAAGAGAAATTAGTATTCATGTAAATTTGTAATTCATTGAGATTACTGTCATATCGGGATTTTTTACTTGATTCATTTTGCACCTCATTCATTAAAGAGGTCATTAAGTCTTTCCGGCTTTGGCGATGACCACTACTAGAAGAACCCGACGCAAATAGTGGTTGTTGGGAGGGTTGTTGGTGTGCGCCCCCATGTCGGACTTTATAAATTTCAAATAATTCTAAAAACATGTTATTAAATAATGTTTTTCTTTTCCTTGAAAAAGTAGAATTTGTGGACGTATCTAAACCAAAAGCTTGACTTATTCCAGTAATTAAAACCTCAACACCAGTAACCTTTAGCTACGGGTTTAACGCCGCGGCACAAAGAAAAGAAAAAGGGATTTTTCTAAAATATTTTAACAATTTTGTTTTCAATGTAACAATCATATTCGACCAATGGTCGTCTCTCTCCTCGTACTCTTTAATTTTGTTTGCTAAAATATATATTTGATTTAAAACTAGAGGGCTTGTTCGATAATAAACACCGGATAATTAAGTTGTTGCGTTTTTAAAATCACCCAAAAGATCGTATAATCCTTCAATCACGACCCAATCCCACTCTACAATAGTATTCCGTGGGTAATGAATATTATAAAATGAATGTATATAAATTCTTTGTGCACGCAAATTTTCGATCATTTGATATGTCGAATTCCATCGAACGGCCATATCATGAGCCGATCCCAAAGCTCTAAATCCACATTCCATGCAATGTTTTTTAAAAGACGCTTGCATTGAGTTACCTTTATTAAAAATTCCCCGTAACATAAGTCTAAATTTGTTTAGTGTGTCACTGCATTGTCCTAAACCATCTTGAACGACTAAATTAATAATGTGGGCAACACAACGTGTATGAAATATTTCACCGTCCAACATAGGGATTAAAGCACATTTTAATTTATCCATACATGCAGTATTATTACTAGCGTTATCAAATGAAATGCTAAGGATTTTATTTGAAATATTATAAAAAACAAGTGCTTTTTTTATAATTGAAAATTGACGTTCACCCGAATGTGGCGAACCAAAAGTTTCAAACGCTATTACACGTTTGACCATTTGCCACGACTCCATCCAATGTGCCGTTATACATATATAAGAATGTGGCAATCCGTGTGGTGCGCTCCACACATCACAAGTTAAAGAAATGTTGTTAGGCATTTGTTCAAACATGTTTTTCATTTCATTTTTAGCATTTTTCCACATTTTTAATGCATCGCGTCTAAGAGTTTGACGGCTTACCGGAGTGTAGCGAGTTGTAGACATTTTTGGATCATTTTCGTCATATGCAGATTGTGGAAATGTCCGAACGACAACCCCATTTGAATAACACATTTTGTTGTTAATTCTCGGGCCAACATGTTATCGTACGACCATATTTGACCTTGGTTGTCAAATATGGGTTGACTTGAATCACCTCCGGACTTGAGTGCCTTGCATGTGGTTTCGGTGTGCCTCTTTAAGGGCGAGTTTCCCGAGAGCGCAAGGAGAGCTCCACACCTTTTGCATTGTGCCTTTTTATTCCCGTCGGTGAGAACCACCATATTGAAATTATTCCAAACTTCGGATTTTCGTCCGTGTTCGAGAAGAACGTCTCTAATTTGATCGTTTGATGAACTACCGCCGGCCATTTTGAGTGAATAATGGAAAATTTGAAAGAACGAGAAGTTGTATGAAACGAACACGAGAAAGCGAGAAATCGAGAATTGCAAGCAAGAATTGCGTTTTTTGCGTTTTTGTAAGTTGGTATCAAACTCAATACATCCACTACCTATTTATAGTGTTTTGGAGGCAAAAAAACCAAAAGAAACGACCAAAAACGGCTCTAAAACGGTCATATAACGGCTAGTGTTTTGAACCAAACCGGGTCGGGCTTAGACCGGGCTTTGAACCGGGCCGGGACCGGGGCCGGGCCGGGCCGAGAAATATCGCGAAATCAAGGCCTGTTAGGGCCCGGGGGGCTTAGACCGGGCTTTTGACGGGCCGGGCCGGGAACGGGCTTTGGGCGGGCTGGGCTTCGGGCTCTCGGCGGGCTTTTTCGGGCCCGGGCCCATTTGGCCATCTCTAGTCACGACCTTAATATTTCCTCCAATCCAAATCAAACCAAGACGGTTGGAATTCGACCAGACTCTCTACTCAGGCGACACGTGTTGAAACACTTCGTCAGATTTAAAATTCGAATTTCAGGCCTAAAATTCAAATTTTGGGGGCAAACTGTTTGGGTAAAAAATCACACATCACGACCGACGCTATAAAACTCAGATAATATTTTCATAAGACCACTCTTGTACTAAGATAAGGTCTTACAAGTTATTTACAGACGTATGCTCGGTCGTATGTTTTTATGCTGCGTACGGCCGACGTATGAGACTTAAGACGGTCGTACGATTATACTAACCGTTAACAGCCAACACCGTTTCTTTTGTTCATTAATGCAGGTCCACGCGCAATCATGGTACAACGGCAGTAACGGACGAGTCATCAATGGCATTTAAAGCCCGACAGCGGTTACGAAGCGCGCCATAAAGACGCCTTTAATGACCATCGAAAGCTATATAAAGGCTTGTGCTGCAACCGAAAAAGCTATATGATCTAACCTGATTTACATCTGCTCCATCTACTTTCTAAGCAATCACACATCGAAAACACATCAATCCGCAGAGCATTCGAACGAATATCGCTAAAGCAATCTTCGCACGACAGCAGTTCGAACCGCACGATAGCAGCCTTTTACGCACGATTTACACACGACATACGTTATTTACACACGACATACGTTATTTACACACGACTAAGTTTATTTTTACATTCATTTGTAATCTGTTGTACACAAAACACCTGATACAAAAGGACTTTCACCCCTGATTGGCGATTATAGTGCACCGTCGACTCTCACAAGTCGACCGCGGTTTACCCTCGTTTTGTGGTTTTCCTCGTCACCAAATCTCTTGTGTTGTTTACTTTTTCCTTGCGATTGTGTTGCTTGGTCTTGAGAGACGTTTCTTTAGTTGTTACAAGTCCACATCAACCTTAACTTGTTCTTTTGGGCGCTTTTTGGCATTAACACATGTGGACGTCCGTATTGAGTGGAAGTCCGCGTGTGCTTCTGCGGAAGCAACATAAAGTTGGCCGGGTGCACGTGGACGTCCGCATAGGACTCCACACGGACGTCTGCATCTTGTCTGATGAGCATAAATACGGGATTTTAGCCCTAAACTTCATTTCCTCATATCTCACTCATTTCACCTCCGTTTTTGGCGATTCAAAGTGCCATGGTTTCGATTTTTAGAGCTTTTCAAGGATAAAGTGTCAGTTTTGAAGTTCATTGGAAGATTAAAGGGTGTTTGGTGGTGTGATTTCGTTTACTGATGTAAGAGCAAGATTCATCCACAACACTAGAGATTTTTGGGGTTTTCTAGGTTTTCATCAAAACCTAAGTGGTTTTTGGAGGATTTGGCTTGAAGATGCAAGTTTCTTCAAAGGAGCTTACGTTTGGGGAAAATCTAGATTTAGCCTAAATCTAGCAAGGTGAGTTCAAGTTGATTTGTGAAAACTTTGTACATGTCAAAAATGTTATTTTCCAAGTATTTGTGTGTTTTACTTGAAATTACCAATTGTTGTGTTATTTGATGAGTTTAACCCTTTTTGAAGTGTTTACCTTTATAAAGTTGTAAAACACTCATATTTGGGATTTTTGGATATATTGATGTGTAGAAATCATAATGTCTTTAAAAGATTTATTGCTCAAAATGAAGTTTATTTGATGGTTTAATCACATTGGTGTAATTGATTTTATAAACCATTTGGGAAAATGCACATTTTAGTGTCATGAGTCATTTTGAGAATTATAAGAGTATGAATCCATTTTGGGAAACCCATTATTATTAATCCGTGACGAGTTTTGGGTCAATGAGGATTTTATGGTATATGTTTACCCAAACGATGTTTAATACGTTTATATTTTAAGGACCGTTATTTATGGGTCTAATGGGTTTTGAGCATTTGGTCGGTTTGACTTTGAGGAAGTATTGGGGACATTTTGTCCGGTTTTGATGACTCAGTGTGGGGTCTTAATTATGGTTTGCATTTATGCATCATATCGCATATTATTGCGCATTATTGATATTTACATGCTCGGGTGCGTTAGTCATTCCAAGATCCATAGGCACGTAAGTCAGTCTTTGTTGGATGGTCTACTGGGTGTCGCGGTATTTGACCGGGCCCCATGTTTGTAACTAAAAATTAAAATATAAAAACTTGAATCTATTGCCAACAAGATAGGACAATGGGAAGAGAAGTGGCACCCCAACCAATCTACCAATCTTAGACTTTTGTTTGAAAAATATATGAGAGTACACTTAAAAAAATTAAGCGAGTGCACAAATGCGACTAGGCAAAAAAATTCCACTATGATAGGACAATCGAGTGGGTGCCTGTGCACCCCTTCCTATGTGTGTAGCTCCGCCCATGTCTATTTATAGTCTTTGCTACAAGTGTAACAGAGCCTCTAAAAAGATTAAAACGACCATGCTTTTTGAGTTTTTGATGCCTGATAAGAAGAAAGAGATTTTGAGGAAATAGTAAGAGTTGTTTGGATCAAACCAATCTCTTCGACTATACTAGATAAGATTGTTTGAGACAAACTAAAAAATATTAAAAAAACGATTTAAGAATATGGGGTAAGCATGGATTTGGAAATTTAGATTGAGAGTTGACCAATTTCAAGATTGTAGCTCAATCTTGGTAGCTAGAGGAAAAATAAGGATCGTTACTGGATGAGGAACAAGGTAAATGGAAAGTTGGACTGAAAAAGAGTAATTCAAAGTAAAAATGATCCAAATGGGTTATGGAAGGTGACAAGAACACCAAGTTGTTTCACTTGACACTATCAAAGAGATATTTAAAAAAAATCCCTTCAGAGGATTACATGTGAATGGAATTTGGATTGAGGGCACAACAATAATTAAAAGTCAAATCGAGATTACTTTCGTTCATAATTTGATGAGATCGATATCACAAGGCCAAAGTTGCGTTGTGACAATTCGAAGTATTTCCCTTAGAAGTCACTATTTTCCTATAATTTCATTTAATAGAACAAGAAGTATGGAATGCAATCATAAATTGTAGTGGCACCAGGTTCATATGGCTTCAATTTTATGTTCGTCATTTTTTTTTGAAATATCATAAAAATGGAAATAGTACACACTATGTTGTGGTTTTGGGAGAAGAGTATATTAAAAGGGGTTGTGGTCTTCTTTTGTGACTATCATTCCAATGTTAATAGATCTGGTTGGCTTGGAAGACCATCAACCACATAGTTTGATCGAATGTTTCTACAAAATAATAGTAAACACTCATATAGAAAGAATCAAGAAAGTGATTGGAAAAGTTAACAGGGAGCAAAATGCGTTTGTAGAGGTCAAATTCATTCTTGATGGAGTGTTTGTAGCAAATGAAACTCTCGGGAATGTTAAGATTAAAAAGATGTTGTGCAACATTGTGGAAAGGTTGCAAGGATCAAAAAATAATGTTTTCAAATTTTAATTGATTGTAACAAAGTTAAGGCGGGAGAGTTTGTATACATATCAAAGTTCTAAATGGCGTGCGACGTGGCGTGACGGAGAGGCCAAGCCTCAAGTCTTAGGAGTCACGGCGAAGCTATGACGTTTTCAAGGCGTGACTTATGGCGTCAAATTTTTAATTCATATATAATATTGTATATAAAACATGTGTTTTATAGTGTTACTCAATGAGCCAATAGTAGTAAGCAAATTAAATTAGGTTATATATTAAAAAACTTCCAAATAAGACATTAAAAACGTAATAAAAATCAAATATCGCATTACGAAATCTGAGCATTAGGCCATGGCGTGCCATGGGCTTAACGTGGCGTGAGACACAAGCCTTGGTGCCATGGCGCGGCATGGCGACTGTGCGGCAAATTTTTTAGAACATTGATACATATAGGGTGCGTTTGGTACGCAGACAGGACATGACATGACAGAACAGAACATGTGTCCAGCGTTTGGTAAGACATGATATGACGGGACAGAACAGGATATGACTAGTTAAAATGACCAATTTACCTCTGATTAAGCACTGAACACCTTAACAATTACAACTCAATTGCTATGATTTATGTCTACAAAACACAAAAAACAATCATGTATCAACAAAATAATTCATATATCACCTGTAAAAATCATGAAGCACCATCATATGACCATCAACTATAATCACATAATCACATAAAAATCCACAGATTTTAGTCCCAAAGTATCACCATAAACACATAAAAATCACAGATTTGACAACCCCAAACTATTACCATATCACCATACACAGACTCATGATGAACCATGATCAAATAAAATCATAAATTTTAGCCGAATATAGACAAATCAAGTGGAGAAGATGGAAATCGACAGAAGAAAATCGTGAGACATGTGGAAATGGAAATCGACAGAATAACTGGAGATTTCGATAGAAGACCTGGAGAAATCGTGAGCCCTGTGAGGCGACGACGTGTGAGAAATCAACAGGTCTCACAATTGTTTTGAGACATGGGTTTAGGTTAGTCGAGAACCTGGAGCAGAGATGGGTTTAGGTTAGTCGAGAACCTGGAGCAGTGATGGGTTTATGTTAGTCGAGAAGACGATTGAAGGAGAAGAGTCATCGATTGAAGGTGTTGTGGAGGCGCGGAGAAGACGATTGAAGGAGAAGAGTCGTCGATTGAAGGTGAGAATCGATCTGGGGAAGAAGACGAACCTGATGTGATCGATCTGAGGAAACGATTTGTGCGATAGAGAGAGAGGCGTGAGTTTGGAGAAGACAAATCAGGGGTAATATTGGTACAATACACCTTGGACAAGTCTGTTCCAAGGGGGTAAGAGGTGAACAAGTGTGTCCCACACTTGTTCTAGTTAGTCCATGTTCTTATCCCATAAAGTGACGCCAAACATAGAACAAGCCTGTTCTGTCCCACCCTGTTCTGCGTACCAAACGCACCCATAGAGACTGAATTACCAAGTCACAATACAAGTTCCACAAACAAATCACGACAAACCTCATACACACAGAAAATTGTTATAATGCAAAGAGATAGAGAAGAGGTAATTGTTTACATTGGGTTCGCCGAATCATGACTACAAATCTACAATCACCTCCAAGACACTTCTTGTGTCACTTTACTATTTTTATTTAAGATAAAAACAAAAATCGTTCAATTCAATCTTATAACGAAAATATAATATATTCAACCTTTTACGAAAAAAAAAATTAATGAGATAAACTCAAACAAATTCTTAGGGAAAAGTCTAAAAAAAATCAATGAAGTATCCGATTTTGAATGGTTAAGTTCTTAAACTATTTTTTTGAATGATAAAACCTTTAAACTATCTAAAACCAGTTAGATACATCCTTATAACCTATAAAAACAATTTAAGAAGTTAACCATTCAAAATAAGATAATTCGTTGGTTTTTTTAGACTTTTTCCAATTCTTTAAAATAAATATTTTATGCTGTCTTTTTATTTCAACAAATTACTGAAAACTTCATTGTTTAAAAAAAAGAAACGCATATTTATTAATAATTCTTAAGAAAATATAGTATTTATTATTTAAATAGTTGCGTATGTGGTTAGGTTAGCTGAAGATGGGCTCATGTTTGAACGAGCATGTGGTCTAAAAACTAGGTCAAGGTCCATTACACTGACTGTTCGCGGAATGACAAAATTACCCCCCTTTGGTTCATCAACACCAGAGAATTGCCCTAGCACTGTCACGTGACCCCGTAATACAGAGACGCCGCAAGGTTCACGGATCATATTAGCCGTCCGATGAAATTCCACGTCATTGATTCTCGTCAAACACAGATTCAACGGTCCAGATTATACGTTACGTTGAGCTACTCCGAAGAACGAAGAACCCCCTCTACTGTCCCCCTTCTCTCATCATCGTCTATCTCCCGCAATTTTGAAGAGAATTTTGCTGTGAATTATCGGCAAGGATGAAGATGTTGATCGAAGAAGAGTTAGGGTTTGAAGGTGACAATAAGATTGAAGCAATTCTTGTTGACGAAACTGTAGAAATTGATAGTGAAGTTGAAGTTGAAGAGGATGACGGTGAAGATGATGATGGTGAGGAAGAGGAAGAAGAAAATGACGATGATGCGCAGGAGGTTTCAGGCGGTGGTCCACCGGCGCAGGCGGTAGAAGTTGGAGAAGACGAAGAAGAGGATGAAGATGATGATAGAGACGATGACGACGACGATGATGATGACGGTGAAGATAGCGATGATGACGACGATGAGGAAGAAGGTGAACCAGAAGAGGTATATTTATCTTCACTTTTAAATTGTCACTTTTAAATTTTCTAGCAATCAGTTTATTCACATGAATTTGTTAGTAACGTTGATGATATTTTTTTGTGAAATGTTTGGTTCAGATCTGACGATTTATGCTTCTATTTACAATCTAGTAGAGATATATTTACATGTATTGTTAGATTTTCTTTTATTTCATAAAATTTGGGCTCAATTATTATTTCTGGCAGTTCTTACTTCGAGTTAAAAGTTTCAGTTTATCTCCAAATTAATGTTGTTTTTATCAATGTCTTCCAAGTTCTAAAGATGTTTACACAGATTCATGTTTTCTGTTTGCAAACTGAAGTTTTTGTTCTTATTAAGAGTATTATTTACTTAAGTTGTTCCTCAACTATGAACTATTTTTTTCTGTTTCTGTTAATTTTGGTAAGTTACTGCAGCTTTCATGCTTCATTTTTTATGCTTGTTGCTTTTTGTTTTCTTTGGCAAAACTTCAAATCTAGTCATGGTTTTCAAAACTGCTTGTGGTTTGGACCATACTGGTCATGATTTGGGTTGTATGATTTGATTTGTGTAGCGAACCATATGAATCACAATAACAAATCGTGATCTAGTTTGAAACGCATCCTTGTTTGTATCAATGAATCATCTTCTTATCAGCATTAAATTATATGTTAGACCAGATTATCTTAAAAAATTGTTTGATTTGGGCATAGCTTATTGGTCCGAAACCTATTAGAGCAGCATGAAAGGCACCATCTTTAGTTGACATTTCATGAAAAATTAAAGAATACAATTCCCATTTGGCCATTTCATAGTTCATGAAATTAGATAGCAATACTTAATTTGATTTATGAATTGACAACCATGGGTGTAACCCTATGCCTTGCTGTATAGCTCTGTTTTGTGTTGGGGTTATTTCTGGTTGCTGCAATAATTGTTGCTCTTTTATATCCATTCTATCAGACTGTTAGCGTCTTTCTCTAAACTATTTTAGAACCCATATTACAATTTATGTTTGACGTAAGAAAGTACTGGTTGTGCCTCAAACTTATCTTTTTGCAGATTCTGATAAAAATGATGTATTTTCGTTCTTTGTATGCTGCTATTTTTTTGTTTGTGTACAAACAATAAATTTCAAAAACTGGTTTTTTGCTTTTGTTACTTTTGATGGGTTTTTGGAACTGCTTTATGTGATTTATGTTCTAATGAAATATGTTGTTTGTATTCCATATTTGTTTCTTTTATGGTTGTTGTAGCTGACAACTTTTATGTGGCTTATAGGAGGATATGGGAACTGAATACTTGATTCGACCAGTGGCCAATCCAGAAGATGAGGAAGATGCTAGTGATTTTGAGCCAGAAAAGAATGGCGTCGATGAAGATGAACTTGAAGAAGATGAACTTGAAGAAGAGGATGAGGATGATGATGATGAAGGTGGGAAAGTAGAAGCCCCACCAAAGCGAAAAAGGTCTAGCAAAGACTACTTTGATGATGATGACGACTCTGATGATGGTGAGGATGACGACAGACCATCAAAGAGATAGTGTCTGCATGTGATCATTATTAAAGAGGTCCAATTCTCTCTCTTTTTCTCTAGCACTATGTTACAAATATTTCATTGGTAGAAATGGTTCATCAATGTGTTGTTTACTACTATTACTATTACTATTACTATTACTGCCATTTCATGTACTTTCCATGATGCAGTTATATGAGAATGGTTAAGTTTTAGGAAGTAGAAGTATGCTACTCTTTAATCTTGGATTTGTGTAAGTTTGAAGTTTTTTTTATAGCCTAGGGGGTGAGTGTAACACCCCAAAAATTACATTGTCTTTGTAATTTATTTTGAAAGTTAAGAGTTTGAAGTTAGGGGATCAAATAGTTAATTTGTGATTTTTTGGAGTTAAAATCTTATTATGGATAAGTTGAGGGTCAAATTGGAATTATGTGATATTTAAATGAGGAGGTCGACTGAAATGAGATATTATATCATTTTGGATTTCCCTGTGAAGTGGGTTTTGGCATCAAGCAGAGAAGAAGAAAAATCAAGAATTGATTCCTTAAGGTAAGGGTTGAAATCATCTTCTGTATTTTCTAAATCAGTTTAGTAACTACAAGCTTGAATCACTTTCTAATAGGCTGTTGAATTAGAGGAAAAAAGGATTTTGATTTCTGGATTTTGGTTTCTGGGTCAAAAGCTTCATATAGGTGAGTTCATCTCTTACCAAATGCTTTTATTTGAAATTGAATGAGATGATTGGTAGCAAACTGTCTAAATGATTGAATAAACATGTATTGAAATGCAATCGACGAAGAATTTGAACTTAGATGAGTTTTTAGAGCAAATTTGACGTGCAGATCGAATTCCCAGTACCGAAGTCCCGGTGTCTAGTTCCGGAATTAGATTGGATCCGAAATTGGGTTGGATCCGGAATTGGATTGGATCCGGAATTAGGTTGGATCCGGAATTGGATTGGATCCGGAATTAGATTGGATCCGGAATTGGTTGTATCCGGAATTGGTTGGATCCAAAATTGGATTGGATCCGGAATTGGATTGGATCCGGAATTGGGTTGGATTCGAAATTGGGTTGGATCCGAAATTAGGTTGGATCCGGAATTGGGTTGGATCCGGAATTTGGTTGTGATCCAGAATTTAGTTGGGATCTGGTTTCAATTGGGTCCCGGTTTCGGATAGTTCCGAACTTTGAGTTCGGAATACTTTTCCGTATATAGCGGAACCCTCGTGCTAAGTCGCCGAAGGGGGAACAATTGAGGATAAGGATACGATAACTTATCTAGTATTCTTAGAGTTGAGAACTTGATACGAGATGTGGCGTGATATGTTGTTATGCATATACGCTAGTAAAGTGTAATGGATTCATAGGCACTGGTAGTAATTGTAACGTGGAATAGGCATAAAGTAAATTGTAATTCCCATTTCGTAAAGGTGATGTGAGATAAGGAATATACATAAAGTAAATTGTAATTCCCATTTCGTAAAGGTGATGTGAGATAAGGAATATGCATAAAGTAAATTGTAATTCATATATCATAGTGTGACGTGAAATGTGGAATAGACATAAAGTAAATTGTAATTCCCATTTCGTATTGTGAGTAGAAATCTTTTTTGGAAGGGTATCCGAGGACATTGCCCCGACTAATCCCGGCAAGGTGAGGCAATTGCCCCAGCTGCTAAAGCGTGCAACCCTGAGTTTATCCCCAGTGGCCACAAGTTGGAAGCGCCTGGATTCGAACTTGGGGTAGATGGGTTACTAGCTACATCCTCCACAAGCCTTAACCAGTACGCCACAAGCCTTGTGGTTGTGAGTAGAAATCTTGTAATAGGCATAAAGTAAATTGTAATTCCTGATTTCTATAGAAAGGTCAGAGATAGGCATAAAGTAAATTGTAATCTCTACTTCCACTCCAAAAATAGGCATAAAGTAAATTGTAATTTCTTGGACATGAGCTACGATCTCGAATCTGTAATGACTCGTAGTAGGCTCTCGAACGTGATGATATGACTTATTGATGGTTCGTCATATTCATGGGATCGGACATGTTTCCGTCATCGCAAGATGAGTAGGTGTACGGTAAGAATGGTGGTAAACCAGGTTTGTTTACACGCTTTGATTACTTGAGTTTCCAAAGATGCTAAGTTTTAATTTGAAGTTGGATGTTCTGACTAGGCGTTAGCCTAATCGTTTCAAATTAAATTTTCTTACCAGATACGAGCTCGGGAAAGTAACGGGAAGAGGGACGAGTGTTTTGGGTATTCAACTTTTGGTGCTAAGTGGAGAAGTTAGCTTATGCGAGGATGCTTTTGATGAACGACTTAGACAATCAATTTAATCTAATCATAGTTGTCAGGATTAGATTAATAAGTTGTTTTGATTATTCAAAATGTGTATATGAACCCTCATAGTTACTTCTCCTCTTATGTATAAAAGTTTGGACGAAATCTTAATTGATTCTGATAAATTTTAAGGTTTAAATTTGCCCTGATTTTAGGGTGTTTCAGTAAGAGATGTTTTGTTGTTGGTATGTATGATTGGATAATCGTAGCAATTTTTATGAGAATAAAATGAAATTGGAATTTGTAGGTTTTGTTTTGTTTTGGTAGTGAATGGTAAAGAATGATGGATGGATTAATTTGGAAAAGAAAATAAGAAATGTATCAGGTATGTATCAGGTGAGGTACTATTGCAGTTGTCGATGATGTTGCATTTTTGTTTATAAATTGAAATAAATTACAGATATAATAATAATAATAAATGAAATTACGGAGAAGGTGGTAAATGTGTAAACCTTGAGTTTGATGAATAGCAAATGTTTTAGGGGAAAACTGTTGATAACAAAGCGGGATTGGGCAAACAGGTGAAATTCAAAACGGCAACAATTTCATCCTATGAAAAACTTAAAAATGGAGGGTTGGCACTTGGCAGGGCTTTATGGTAATTTCCAATGTATAACGCAAGCAAATAACACGTGACTGAAATCATGACTCGACTCCAACTTTGTATTGAACTAGTTGAATGCCCGCGCAATGCGGCGGGATCTTAAACTTTATCAAGATACAGAAAACATGGTTAAACATTTTGGTACATCTCACTTAAAATCAAATCTTAGTGGATAAGATATACACTAATGTGAGACTTAACTTCATTGTCGTTGAACTTAGCTGAGGAGGATATATTCATGCCGTAAAATAGATTTTATCATTTTCTAACCAAAAATGAGAAAAAAATATCAAATGTAACTACATTTTGAATTGTCAAAACCTGTTTATATTTGTTATGCTGATGTTCATCACGAGATGCACACAGCCAAACATAGTGCCATATATAAGCACTGACAATTAAGATTTAATATTTTGTGATCAATGTAAAAAAAGTGAAGTTTAACTTATTCAGTCTTGTAAATGACTCAAGTGGTATGTTATTTTCAAGCTAAATCAAAATTTCAAAATTATTAAGAGTGATGCGGAGCACTTGAGCCAGGCAGTTCATCGGTAGGTGATGATAGCATTTTCTGCTTGTTCAGGGGCCAATAATCAAGCAGAGCCAAAAGCATTACACTTCATATTTGGTAGTGAAGCATCCTGTTGTTCATTGAATGTAAATTCGAGTACACTTGTAGGTAATTTAAAGATCAATTTTGGATGTTTTTGGGTGTTTCGTGGTGTTAGTTATCGTCTCTGATATGAGAACAGAGACGCAAGCATATTGTTTGGTCACTTATAGTAGAATACAATGGAACTTTTTGTGTATGTTAAGTTGTTAGTGTATGTAAACCAACCTTTTATTGAACAAACTGCAAAATTGATATTTGTTCTCAAATTTTATTAGTATCTACAATGACTCACATTAGTTTAGACATAAGAATGAAGACGGGTTTACCTTACCGGTAGACACTCCGTAGCCCGAATAATGATGCCTGTCAAAGAAGCAAGACAGAAAAAAGAACAATAATCATATCAAACATTGAATAAAAAAACATATCGTTACGAATTATAGAGCATACCAAGTGTTTACCCGGGCAAGAGCGTACCAAGTCAAATTACCTTGCGGATGAATATGGCAATGAGCAAGAATCTTACCCAGTAAGAGCCAAGGCACTGGCCGAGACTCCTACCCGGTAAAGGACGACGAAGACTCTTACCCAGTTAACGCTTACCGGAAAAATTGTTGCATACGATATTGTTAATTTTAATGGTAAGCGGAAGATTCCTCACGTAGTCTTTTTTTCTCCAATTTTCAGTACGAAGTTACTGGCTCTACCAAAGCTTACCAGGGAAACATTTAGTAAACGGCCCCTTAGCCCCTCAAGCTTAGAATGTTAAAGCATATATAAAATCATTCACATGCAAAGCAAATAACATTTTATCGAATCAAAGGAACACAATAGAATCAAAGAGACCATTAAGCTTTCTATAACTTCAACTCTTGAACTAAACATATGGCCAGTAACCATACTGCTAGACCTTAATAGATTCCATGCATCGAACAACCGTTATATCTCAATTGACTTAATATTCACAGGTAGAGAATGATTAGTCTTAGGAGCACAAGCCTCATAAAAACCAGAATAAGTTGTAAAACGTGGCATGCTTGCATAATAATAGATAGGAAAGATCCACGTGTTTTTTACAACATTCAATGTGGTTATACAAACTAATTTCCAACAAAGCAATGATCCCTTATTTGGGACTATTTTGAAGGTGATGTGTTCAGATCTTCTAGGTGGTAATGGCTTCAAGCCCCTTTTGACCTTTTCTACGAAATGCAACATCCAAATAATGAAATATATAGTTAAAGAGATCTTTGTAAAGATGAAAATTGAAGAATAAATAAAAGCTAACCAGAGAGGAAAATGTTATGCATTTAAATGAAGTCTGAAGAGAGAAAGGAGACTCACCAAGAAGACAAAGATGGTAATTTGGTAAGAGAGAGGAATGCCATCAACTTGTTGAATTTTCTTCAGTTGACCAGTGTTCTGAATTAAGCTGTATTCTTCCCAATTTGTAATCACCGACACTATATTTCCACTTTTTAAATCAGGGCAATCAGAATCCACCACTTTTGCCACTCCATATCTTCTATTGCCTTCAATTATGTTCAAAAAACATATATTCAATATACAATGCAATTATGTAAGAATATTATCCCAAATACAAAATCTCAAGATGGAGATTGAATCTGAAAACTGGGAATGATGCTTGAGAAAAATAAAAATGGAGATCGAATTTGAAAACTGGAAATTAGTCTTGAAAGAATAAAACGCACAACCAAAATTAATATAAACTGAATATAAGATCAATTGGCTTGATTATCATTCTACACAAAACCTCATACTACTCAAAATCACATTCATGGCACTAATGATGCCATGGAATATGGTTGCAACACGAGGGAGTTCAATAATATTTTATAACAAAAGAATAGCAACCGGGTGAATGCAAACATTTTGCTGAATCATGTGTATGAAATATGAGGTATGAGGGCACATATTTACCTGTTGCAAAGGGACAAAACGAAGATAAATAGGCGATCTTTGGCATACTTGATGCTCACTTCTAAAAATGCATCATCATGTTCCCGAGTTCCACTGGTTGTTGCCTAAACAATGTTCATCTCTGAATTATGAACAAACCAAAAGTCAGAAAAATAGCATACAAGTAACTGAAACAGAAACAACAGGAGGCTTGAAAAAAACCTAGGGTTTTGAAGAGCTTATGAGAGATGAAGGGCGTACATGAATAAATCGAGAGATCGGGGGGACGAAAGTCTGAAATCACCTTAGGGACATTGAAAGACAATTAACTCTTCATTACTGGGAAACAGTTCCTTCACCAAATTTGAACCCACCACACAAACCAGTCGGGAAATGGAATAAAACCTGCAAAACAAACCGATCGGAAGACATCGGCGAAGGGAATAGAGGGAGACGTTGGAGAGAGCATCGAAGGAAGACACATGACGGCGAAGGGAGTACAGGTTCTTCACCAGGTTTGAACCCACCCCACACACCGAATTTCAGTCAGGCATTAGTGGTCGGTGGGTGCTGTTGCTGATGTTATACTGGAAAAACATGATTATCTACTGGTTCTTGCTTTATTTTATAAAAAACGTGAAACCTTAATCATAAAAAATTGCGTGAAGAAAGAAAAAACCATGTTTGAATTGCCTTTACCTGGAGATCGGCAAGGAGGAGAGCGATGGAAAGTGCACGGGAGAGAAGGGAACGACCATCGGGAGCGAGAGGTAGAGTCTGCAAAATTAGGAGGCAAAGTTTGAGTGTCTTGAAGAGCAATCGAGAAGAGCTGGTGGAGAACAACTGTGGATTATTGTTATTAATCCTCTCTGCCAGCTCGTTGAATGTCCCCACGAGCTCAACCACCATTTTTCCTCCAATCTGTTCAAAGACCGCCATTGGAGTTGGAGGAAGAGAAAGAGACATTCTGGTTCCGGCGACGAAAAAGGAAGGATGATTTGGTCGACGGGAGGAGGTTGACGGTTGAAGAAAAAAGGGGAATTTGGTAGACGGTGGATGATTAGGGCGTGAAAAGAGCACGTATGAATTTGAAATTTGAGTTCAGATCGGGAAAAGGAAGAGGCGCGGAAAACGAATGGACCGACTAATTACGTTTTAGTTACTTGTACATCACGATGTAGAAGTTTTAGTTACTTGTACATCACGAATGGAAGAGGCGCGGAAGACTTTAAGACTTTGTGTATAAAGAAGTAGTACCTTGTGCATTTTAAGTTGTATTTAAGACTTTAAGACTTTCATCCAATATGCTTTATAATGTAGTATAGATAATATTTATTTATTTATTTATTCTGGTTGTGATGAATTTTAATTATTTTGTTGTTTTTTGTTGGCAGGTAGGGACGAAGGCCTGCCTCGATGTCGTCAATCTACAAATCCTACATTAATTTTTTAATTAACCATTTATTTAATTAAACGCAAATTGTATATAGAAAAACTTTCTTTTTAAAGTTATTTAGTTTTCACATGAATCTTGTATAAGAATGAAATTAAAGAGAATATAATGTAACAGTCCAGAAACTATCAATAACATAAATATACCATTTTAGTCCAAACGGGCCCAAAGTATATCTTAATACATCATTCTCAGTTCAAAATATGCGGTGGACATACATCTTCACAACTGAGATATCTATTCTAGATAAGGAGAACTAAAGAAACAACCCTTCACAACTGAGATATCTATTCTAGACAAGGAGAACTAAAGAAACAACCCTTACGCCGACATCTCTATTCCTCCAAGCCTTTTCCTTCATATTGGAAGAAGCTCCAATCACTCTTTTCTCTGAAAATGGTTTTAGATTTTGAAAAGCGAGGGTTAGACCATGATGTCTAGTGAATTCCCTCTCGAAAACAGTTAACAAATCAACAACAATTATGCAAACCGCCATAGAGGGCCATTAAAACCAATTTAATAAATCAAATTCCACATATGGGTAAATGCACCGTTCATAATTTTCAAATAGTGTGAAATCCGTCATACTGCCCAATGTAAATAGATAAATAATCCAACACACACACACAAGTATTTGCACAGTGTTCATAGATGACCGCGATCATAGCCCAAGCAGACTCCCCTACGCGTTCGGGGCCCAACAGACTCCCCATGGCCCCTAGTAGATGCCAAGTCAATGTGCACATGAAATGAATTCGTGACACACAAATATAACGTATAACTCCCAAGGGAATGTTGAAATCCCAAGGTACCCTAATCTCACTGTGCAACCCAACACCAAAAACCATCCAACAAATCACGCCATGCATATCATAATAGACAATGCCAGTTCCAAGAAAATTCATTTCATGCAAAGAAGTATTCATGCATTTATGAATGAAAACCATGTTTATACGTCATACCATAATCAATGTTTAAAACATTTATCAAACACGTCTCACGTAAAAAGGTTTAAGGGAACTCACCCGCGTTTAGCAAATCGACACATGCTTTGTAACTCACTTCAGCTCAAACCGTACACCTGAATTGGACGTCATAAGAATGGTGTTAAACCATCTAATCAAGTCTCAAAACCATCCTATTAAACCTCAAGGCAATCCCCCAAACGGTGCCTCAATCCTAGCCTTAAACGAGAATCGAAGCAAAAGTCAGTTTCAGGGTGGCAGTGTTTGGTGCAGCTTTTGGCACGACCTTACCCGCGCCATAAGTCGTGCGGAACACGTATAGTTTTGATACCTCAATCATAAGAACCAAAAACTAACATTCAAAACATCATTTAATCCCACCAAATCCATCTAATTGGAACCCCAAAATCCAACAAATGTTGAAATCTTGAAGACACACACCATTAATGGTGGTTTTTGACCCAAAGCTCCAAGAAACCAAATCAAAACTCCATCAAGACTTACAAACCACATGAATCAATCCAAAGATACCCAAATGGGTAATCCCGACCATTACCCAGTCATTAAAACTTAACAAGAAGCATAAAAGATACAAATGAGGATGTGATTACCTGATTAAGAAGAGGAGAAATCCTTTCTTACATTGTGTTAGGAATATTTCATATAGATTTGATGTGTCAAAACTTCAACTTACAAGGGTTCGAATTGTAATATGTTTATTTTATAGTTATCCTTGTAAATTCTAGTTTATCTAGGATTCCTAGTTTATCTAGGATTGGTATTTATCTAGTTTCTAGTTTATCTAGGTTTCTAGTATATAAAGAAACCTAGAGATATAGAATTAGATGTTCTTGAAACCCACGTTTAAACAAAAACGTGTAGATGTGTGTGCATGAGCCCCAAGGTTCTTAATCCTAATACTTGAGAAGAAGTATTCGTTTGTTGATAACTTAGGTCAACAAATTGGGGCGTGAGTATGTAATCAGTATGTTTAAATTAATGAACCTTGTTAGCTATACAAATCTGTCGTTTAATTCCGCTGTTCATTTTGTGATTTGTATATGTTTATTCCATGATCTAGAACTAATCATTCTTGAGCTTAAAGATCCGGTTTAGGGTTTTTATAAATCCTATCAGGTGGTATCAGAGCACATGGTGCTCTCTGATCTGGAAGAAAAACAAGGTTTAATGGAAGATTTGAAGAGACGAAAGAAGACGAACGAAAGAAAGAAAAATCAGATTTTTCGCAGAAATTTTCTGGAAAATCACAGCCGGCCGTTTCGCCTATTCCCGGAGATTGAACCGTCGGATCGTCGCGATTTTTGGACAGCAGCTTCGGGACACATTGTTTAACATTATGTCTGGTTGGATTGGCCGTACGACGTCCAGAACGCTCCCAGAAATTCTCGAAATCCAGCAGTTTTTTTTTTCTTGATAAAAATTGTTCTTCACTCAGAATTCCTCAAAGCCATGAAATCAAAGCCGCGATGCAATGGAGAATACATGTCACACACCATGTTAGGATCATGCTCGACAAAAGGAGGATGATTTTTGTTTGTTTCAAGAAAATTCACACACACAAGGTATGAAGGTTTGATGAACGATAGAGGAAGAATGCTTAAATGACTACCCTTTGATCGTCATCAGTTGATTACAAAAAGGAAGATTAATTATAGTTTGTTTGAAGAAGAAGTGAAAGTTAGAGTTTGTGTTCTTATCATATCTTTAAAGGTATCCTTCACCTGTTAAAGATAACCCGTGATATTATGAAGATTATTAACGTAATTGTTCGAAGAATGTGACTTCAATTTGACGAAATCTTAGAGAAGAAGATTGGTCGAAGGACACGGATCCCCTCATTCATGAGAATGACGATGTTGTTCACTTGGTTTCTACGAGATATAAGACTCAAGGTTTGGTTTTTTACTTCAACTTCAAATAGATAATGGTTGATTTTCTTTACAACGTAATTGACATAACCTCGAAGACACAAGGATGGTTAGCATAAATTCAGGGGAAGAAGAAGTGTTGATCATTCAAGGGGAAGATTCAAGTTTGATAAGTTTTGGATTTGATTATGTCAAAAAGGGGAAGAGCTACTTGAAGATTCTGATGCTAAGTTTTGTCATCATCAAATAGGGGAAGATTGTTAGGAATATTTCATATAGATTTGATGTGTCAAAACTTCAACTTACAAGGGTTCGAATTGTAATATGTTTATTTTATAGTTATCCTTGTAAATTCTAGTTTATCTAGGATTCCTAGTTTATCTAGGATTCCTAGTTTATCTAGGATTGGTATTTATCTAGTTTCTAGTTTATCTAGGTTTCTAGTATATAAAGAAACCTAGAGATATAGAATTAGATGTTCTTGAAACCCACGTTTAAACAAAAACGTGTAGATGTGTGTGCATGAGCCCCAAGGTTCTTAATCCTAATACTTGAGAAGAAGTATTCGTTTGTTGATAACTTAGGTCAACAAATTGGGGCGTGAGTATGTAATCAATATGTTTAAATTAATGAACCTTGTTAGCTATACAAATCTGTCATTTAATTCCGCTGTTCATGTTGTGATTTGTATATGTTTATTCCATGATCTAGAACTAATCATTCTTGAGCTTAAAGATCCGGTTTAGGGTTTTTATAAATCCTATCACATTGCTTCCTTTCTCTGATTCCCTCAAGAACACCCACACAATGCTCTCTTGTTCTCCCAAACCCCTTTTCTCAGCCTCCAAATCGTGATAATGAGGAAATGAATAGGGTTTGAGGGTTTTTACCCTCTCATTACCTATTTACACATTGACCCTCGCGGTTTTAAAACCATACAAAACTCACTCTCCATTTCCAACCTTCTCATAATAGAGAACATGGTTATTATTACATATAAAACAATTTTAGACATCATATATTACTTGGTCAAGGCACTATGAGCAGTCTAAAACATATTTATCAAAGTATATGTTGAGTGATAACTAATCTAAGGTTATGTTCGGTTTAATGGAATGATTTTAAAAGATTTGATTTCGTAAAATAATAACGATTGGAATCTTTGATGTATTTAGTTTGTAGGATTTAAAATCAATTTAGTTTAATTATTTATTAAAAAGTTTATAATTAATAAAAAAATTAATTGATTTCTTAACCTTATGGAATTGCCAATGCATCTCCACATGGTCAGATTCCTTGTTCCTCACCTGCTTGACTTTACGGTCGATGATCATCTCCGACCCTACGACAAAGGTTATCTTCTCTCCACTCGCATTCTTTGCAAAAGTATCCCTATACCAACTTCCAATAAGCACTCCCGAAAATTAGACTATCTCCAATATGAAACTATCTCCAATAAGCACTCCCGAAATTTCATCGAGTACATCCAATTTATACACTATCTCCCCACTCTTTCAATAATTGCAACTGCCCCAATATGACAAGGACCAACTTTATTTTCCTCTCAAACGCACCACTCCATTCTATGGAGATGCCTTACGCATCAAGCTGTCCCTCAACTTGAGATTCTAAAGGCTCGTGTTTTTCAATCCAACCAAAACCATCTAGTTTCTCAAAACATTCCGATCAAGACCATAAATGTACGATATTTCTTGATATCGCCCCTCGATTAACCTCAACTTTCTTATGTCGGGAAGTTCGTAAAATATACGTATAACCTCTCTGATCACTTATGCCAAATATTGTCCGATTTGTCCGCACACTCGTACTCGCGATTTTAAAGCGCGTCAAAGTTAGTGGCTTCACAAGCAACTTCACTTCCTAAAAAGAAAGCATTTTACCGAAGTTAATGCTACAACAACATGAATCCCTTACTGAAATAATAACCATTCAATTCGTCAACTTGACACAAGGTGTAACGTCCCAAAAATTACAATAAATTTGAACTTTTAAAATACCATTTTTAATAGATTAAATCACAAGCGTTTAACTCCAAATAAACGTTTAAACAAAACCTCGTTAAGTTAAACGGTCATCTCAAATAAAACAGCGGAACTGTACTAAGTTTAAAAATAAATAATTATGAAGGTCTTCTCAACGCGCCAGTGTGTACCGTCACGCCTTACTGCCACTCGCACCTGAAACAGTAATTTTATAGGGGAAAGGGTAAGCACGAAGCTTAGTGAATTCAAACACTAACATAGGATAGCAATCATATGAACACTACCCCTAACCACAGATAAAATACAATTAATCCACACATGCCAGTTCAAGAACATATCCAAAACAGGCAACTCATAAAACAACAACTGTACATATATAAAACCATCGGTCACCCCGATCATACAACAACAACTGTATATATATAAAACCATCAGTCTCCCCGATTATACAACACTCGTGTAGGCATCCCTCGGTCTCCCCGAGTTCATCCGACACTTGTACACCATCCCTCGGTCCCACCGAGTACTCGGTCTCCCCGAGTTCACACAATACTTGCACACGATTCCTCGGTCCCACCGAGCCCTCGGTCCCACCGAGATGTATATAACACTCATTTACTTGTACACAATTCCTCGGTCCCACCGAGCCCTCGGTCCCACCGAGATGTATATAACACACATTTATACTAGGCGTTAATTCAACCTAGTACTACGCACCACAATTCAGCTAGCACACACAACAATTCAGCTAATACACACAAACTACCGTAATGTACATATAATCCCTATTCTACGCAGTGAGAGAACTCACCTCGAAAAGCAACGAAGATATCCGCAAACAGCGACAAGGACTCGCCAACTCCAACTCACTTCTTTCCACCTAAAGAAGTGTTACAAAGTGTCAAAGTGAAGTCCTAACCCGAAATTACAACTACAAGTCTAACCGTGTATTTTCCAGCTTTTGGTCTCACACCACAGGTCTGTTCGTGACCTGTTTAGCCCTCTTTAAACTCGTCAAACCAGAAATATAATTCCATGATCTGAAAGTTCTATGTCTTAGGGTTCCAGGGACATATCACACGCGTTCATACGAAGTTCCTACTATTTTATACGCAATTTACAAAACGGACTGTCCGAACAGCGAATTTCGGACCAGTCTGCACTAATTGCCAATTCGGCCCTAGCTATAGGCCTCGTTAATTTTTCGGCAAAACATACGAAACATACTAGACACAATTTGGGAGATTTTTGCACTGGTTTCACCTCAATCCGAGCTTCCTAGATTAAGTTACGGATTTTACAAAACAGCGACAGAAACGACGTTTTCACATAAAATGACGATTTTGAAACGGTTTAATGTTTTCGCGATTGGGGTTACGGTTTAGACATTTAGGTTCGGGTCAAGGTAACCACGGCTGGACTAATCTCAGCACCACCCACTGCCACCTCCGGCAGTGGTGGTCGGCGGCGGCGGCAGCCACGGCTGCGGCGGCGGTGGCGGTTTGACGGTGGTTCGACAATTAAAACGGCGAGACAAGAAAACAACCAACAAACCTATCCCGACCACCCCTTACCCACTCCCGACTCACCACCACATCTGGCGGTGCTCGTCGGTGGCCACACCGCCGGCAGGCAAGGCTGCAGCAGCGGCGGTGGTGGTTTGCGGTTGAAGGCGACGAAAGAAAAGAGAAAGGGACGGGAGTTTACCTCTTGTCGACAACGTAACCGCAACACCTCGAGGTCTCGACTTCCTTTCGATCGACGGTTCTTCCCTCTCTCGCTCTCTCTCTCTCTCTCGCTGAAACTCTCTCTCTCTCTCTCGCCACACCTATCTCTCTCGCTGCACCTCTCTCTCTCTCGCTGCAAGGATGGCGGCGTCGGCGCCGGTGGTGTGGGATGGTGCGGCGGACAGCAGGTAGGGGGAGGGGGAAATAGGGTTTTCGTGAGGGTTTTGGGTGTTTCTTGCGTGAAAGGAAAACGACGATAGGGAAAGAGGGGGGTCGGTTCTATAAGAGCCGATCCCATGAAATTTTTGATTCACAATTCCACTTTTAGTCCCTGATTTTTAAAGTAATTTCATTTCTACCAATTAATTTAGGATTTTAAGAATTAAGCTAATTCTCACAAAAATTACTTCACCTTGGTCCTTGCCGCCAAAAACCCGTTAATGAATTCGTTAGAGAACGATATTAAATAAATGAATACATAAAGTAAAATCATACCGGGACACGGGCTTTACAACTCTCCCCCGCTTGAATTAGACTTCGTCCCCGAAGTCTACGTCCACGAATAGCTCTGGATAGTTCTCCCGCATCTCAACTTCGGGTTCCCAAGTCCACTCGGAACCCCTTTCTGTGTTGCCACTGGACTTTCACTAACTGGAATCTAAATTTCTCACACCGTCTAAAAATTTCTCGAATACTTTTCTTACCAACAAAACTCCTTCAAGAACACTGAAATTATGATCGGAAGAACACTCCAACAACTGGAATCATTCCTAGTCAAACGACTTCGGTTGTCTCCCAACCTTAGATATTCCATACATCCCGATTCAAATTTCAAGCTCTAACCATTCTAAAGTTGCTCACCAATATACCCTACAGGATACTCGAATCCGATCATTCCTACCATTAACTGTCGATTAACTTCCACGAGTTCTAATAGACTCCCAAAATTTATCTCACACGAATCATCAAATCAGCAGATTTATAAACACACACGAAGGTCATTCCACCATAACTATTCATCACAAGTAAGCATCTCAGGGTTACTACTACCATCCCCATGATTATTTTAAAACCGGCTACAAATCCCCGATTACACTAAAAGGTGTTTGGCCTCAAGCCCAAAAGTCGACACTTAAATATATCACTTACCTCATATAGGTTTTGCGCATTTATTCGCTTAGTTACAAAGGGCATCATTCCCTTAACCGATACCATTCGGCCTACAGTACCAACACGCATGGAATACCCAACCTTCCACCGTCGACGTATCCTCCACACTCGCTCTACGAAGCCAAGTTACACCGTATCGAGGATACACCTTGACGTCTACCTCCCAGGTAACGCCTCAAGGTCCGGCACATCGGAACTACCTCCCAGGTAAGTGCCCAAGACTATATCCTCCTAGTGCCTACTGGAAAGTCAAGGTCATAAAACATGAATACCGGGGTCCCACCTCGAGGTACCCAACCGACCATTACCAACGACTGACTAACGTGCCCAAGGATCCAATGCAAAACAGTCTACCAACAACATGTCTATCCCGGAATGACTCACTCACCCAAACATGTAATACTCAACGTGCAATAAATGCAAAACTGTGCAACCAAAAACAACCCATCAACAAGACTCCACATCGAGCCATTAAACTCGTGCAATTGATCCATAACTATCTCAAAGTCAAAGCCGAGAAAAATGCTCCACGCCTGCTAGACCCATAAGTCGGTCAAAAACGCGTTTAAATAAAGTTTAAGCAAGCAATACTCTAAAATCAACATTAGCCCCAAAACTCAACACGGGTTAAACAAAATAGTTTTCCAAAAGGACTCACACCCTTAAAATTCTCAAAAGGACACACACCACTTAAAAGCGCATTTCCCAAATGGTTTACAAAATCATTTACAAAATATTTTCAACGTCAATATTTTTTTTTCATCTCAAAAAGATCGTATGCAATAAAACTACTATTACCAGGTCGGTAGTTACGCAAAAATGGACACACTCGTCCCACATAGGAAAATCATGTTGAAAATCGTTCCATTGCAGTTCAGTTTACTCACAAAACGCAAAGTGTAATAATTAATTTCTTTAAAACGAACCACCACAGTTCTGGTATGGATTGACTCATGACATGCACGCAAGGTAACTGCTTAATTTTAACGGTCTGCGACAATTTTCACACGTACTTCAAAAGAAGCCCAAGCGGCAATTTGCTCAAAATTATTTTCTGAACATCCAAATGGTATGGAACAAAGTTTACCAATCAAAATTTGTGCGCGTCAGTTTATTATACAAAACAAGGAAACGATTCATAATTACACCTCAATCAAAACACAAAATAACTTGTGCAAGTTCCAAGTTTAAAGACAAACTAATTCGTTTCCATCATTTGAAAAATATCGACTAAAACATCATAAAACCTTAAATCGGGGTAGGCATGCAAACTGGTAACACTTCCATAAGGAATTTTCTAAAATCTTCATCACGAAGCATTTCCTCAACATTTCGTACTTGGGACATATAACGTCAAAACACCAAAGTTTAAAATGTATTTGTCAAAAATGCTAAAAATACTCGTTCCCTCCAAAGCAAAAGTTTTTAATTTCCCAAAAATAATCGGCAATTCTAAATTAACCGAATGTCAACAATCTACGCATTTATATTTTCAAAATATAACACATTGTAAACGTATGCATGAGAACTAAAACATTTTCATGCACGACTCGTTTATCAAAATGTCAAGAACAAAGGTTACACAAGTATGCATACCCCTAAGTCGATAAAGCGCATTTTCATGGAAATGATAATAAAACATTTAACTAACTAAAAGCGCACCAAACAACTCATTATGAAATGTTACCAAAATATTCTTCCATGCATTACTTTAGTCACGCATAAACCAATCCATACACTGAACTATTTGCAATAAAATACTTAGTAACACAAACTTCATGAACCTCAACGAACTCAATGACTCTAAGTCAATAAAATAGCATCATACATTGTGCCCCCAAAGTCAAATTGTTAAAAGCAAAATCTGAATGAGACGCCAAAATTCCAAAAATCTCTTTCCACGGTAAAACCATAAAACAACATTGTTTAACAAACTCATATTAAACAAATCACCAAAATAGTTTTATACAGGCATCGTGGAATGTAACTTTCTGTCTCAACTCTAACATATGTGGAGGAGTTCCAATGTTAAAGTCACAAGCCGTAGTCACTTGCCCAACATTTTAAACACCACAAAACACGGATATCATCTTACCCGAAAGAACCGTTGGGAAATAACAAAATGAAACAAATTCTAACAAAGTTTGCAACTCCCTTGATAAAACGATTTCATGTACTTTCAAAACCATAATTCGAAATCTTGTGTGTGCCGAACATTTTCCAAAATTCCAAAACACAATCTATAAAAGGATTGGAAATACAAGAATTAGTTAATGCAATTTTATTTTCAAAATAAACTTTGTGCATGACTCAGTCGGCATTCAACGCCTCGACTCATTCCCCTCCAAATCTCTCCGGTCCACAATCGTCATCCGGACATTTAAACCTCTTAGGCAAGTTGGGAAATTACGTCAAATAATCCTTACGGTTTTTCCTCAATTCAAAGTCGGCTCAATAAGCCTATGATTCTAGCACAACCATCAATCTTGACCCGAAATGGCCTACCTAAAACAAACCTCGTCCTTATCGTCACTCCAAGTGATTAATACTAGAATCGTCCTTCTATTCCAACGTCTACTAGTTTAGAACCTTCTTCACTACCCCAACGATCATCACATCAAAGGAAATCAAGTACACACATGTACTAGTAGGTTTACCATTGTTGTTCCTCCTTATGATGGCCATTCTGGGTAGATATTACAACGAGTTATTAGCACCCAATAACTCACACTAACAACGCTCACGCTCAACTCCTTGGATTCCTCATGACTTTCCCCGACTCAAGCATTGATCCTGTGCTTCCGGTAGTAGGAGCTCTACTACTACCTTCCACACCTATCATTGCTCGTTCCGAGTCCCATCCCGAAGTGCCCAAGTAGTTTCTCGCCGATAACTATACCCATGTGCCCGCACCAGCATATGTACACACTCTTCCTAGCTCCCTAGGAATTCCACCCCAAAGCACTACCCTTGCTACAACGAAATCCCTACTAGCCATAACGAGTTGCCTCGCGAATACCCCGTCACATGCAGCGTGAAACAAATAGACATTCGAATACAAGATTCTATCCTAGAACGGTTGGACTCAAACAAGAGCTGCGCAATAGAACTAAATCAAATATTCTAAGGCTATGTGATTCTTACTGCATACAACCTATAGGGCATTCACTTAACAACCTAATATGACCAGCATTAATTCCTACTAGCAAGCAATAACCCTACAGTACAGTGTAACCAACACAAGCAATCTAGCATGCATACCCTATGATCTAGAAAGCAATAAATACACTAAGTATTGTACCTTTTCCATTGGCTCTGGCTGACTGTACACACTGCGCCCTCGATCACCGTTTCTCAAACGGGTTTTCCTTTCTTTTATTTCCCAAAAATTTTAAGAGAAGAATTTTATTGCCGCAAACTTGAGATCAAACACACCAAGATGTGTTTGATTCACTCAAGTTGTGCTCTGATACCAAGTTGTAACGTCCCAAAAATTACAATAAATTTGAACTTTTAAAATACCATTTTTAATAGATTAAATCACAAGCGTTTAACTCCAAATAAACATTTAAACAAAACCTCGTTAAGTTAAACGGTCATCTCAAATAAAACAGCGGAACTGTACTAAGTTTAAAAATAAATAATTACGAAGGTCTTCTCAACGCGCCAGTGTGTACCGTCACGCCTTACTGCCACTCGCACCTGAAACAGTAATTTTATAGGGGAAAGGGTAAGCACGAAGCTTAGTGAATTCAAACACTAACATAGGATAGCAATCATATGAACACTACCCCTAACCACAGATAAATTACAATTAATCCACACATGCCAGTTCAAGAACATATCCTAAACAGGCAACTCATACAACAACAACTGTACATATATAAAACCATCGGTCTCCCCGATCATACAACAACAACTGTATATATATATAAAACCATCGGTCTCCCCGATTATACAACACTCGTGTAGGCATCCCTCGGTCTCCCCGAGTTCATCCCACACTTGTACACCATCCCTCGGTCCCACCGAGTACTCGGTCTCCCCGATTTCACACAATACTTGCACACGATTCCTCGGTCCCACCGAGCCCTCGGTCCCACCGAGATGTATATAACACTCATTTACTTGTACACAATTCCTCGGTCCCACCGAGATGTATATAACACTCATTTATACTAGGCATTAATTCAACCTAGTACTACGCACCACAATTCAGCTAGCATACACAACAATTCAGCTAATACACACAAACTACCGTAATGTACATATAATCCCTATTCTACGCAGTGAGAGAACTCACCTCGAAAAGCAACACAGATATCTGCAAACAGCGACAAGGACTCGCCAACTCCAACTCACTTCTTTCCACCTAAAGAAGTGTTACAAAGTGTCAAAGTGAAGTCCTAACCCGAAATTACAACTACAAGTCTAACCGTGTATTTTCCAGCTTTTGGTCTCACACCACAGGTCTGTTCGTGACCTGTTTAGCCCTCTTTAAACTCGTCAAACCAGAAATATAATTCCATGATCTGAAAGTTCTATGTCTTAGGGTTCCAGGGACATATCACCCGCGTTCATATGAAGTTCCTACTATTTTATACGCAATTTACAAAACGGACTGTCCGAACAGAGAATTTAGGACCAGTCTGCACTAATTACCAATTCGGCCCTAGCTAGAGGCCTCGTTAATTTTTCGGCAAAACATACGAAACATACTACACACAATTTGGGAGATTTTGGCACTGGTTTCACCTCAATCCGAGCTTCCTAGATTAAGATACGGATTTTACAAAACAGCGACAGAAACGACGTTTTCACATAAAATGACGATTTTGAAACGGTTTAATGTTTTCGCGATTGGGGTTACGGTTTAGACATTTAGGTTCGGGTCAAGGTAACCACGGCTGGACTAATCTCAGCACCACCCACTGCCACCTCCGGCAGTGGTGGTCGGCGGCGGCGGCAGCCACGGCTGCGGCGGCGGTGGCGGTTTGACGGTGGTTCGACAATTAAAACGGCGAGACAAGAAAACAACCAACAAACCTATCCCGACCACCCCTTACCCACTCCCGACTCACCACCACATCTGGCGGTGCTCGTCGGTGGCCACACCGCCGGCAGGCAAGGCTGCAGCAGCGGCGGTGGTGGTTTGCGGTTGAAGGCGACGAAAGAAAAGAGAAAGGGACGGGAGTTTACCTCTTGTCGACAACGTAACTGCAACACCTCGAGGTCTCGACTTCCTTTCGATCGACGGTTCTTCCCTCTCTCGCTCTCTCTCTCTCTCTCTCTCTCGCTGAAACTCTCTCTCTCGCCACACCTCTCTCTCTCGCTGCACCTCTCTCTCTCGCTGCAAGGATGGCGGCGTCGGCGCCGGTGGTGTGGGATGGTGCGGCGGACAGCAGGTAGGGGGAGGGGGAAATAGGGTTTTCGTGAGGGTTTTGGGTGTTTCTTGCGTGAAAGGAAAACGACGAGAGGGAAAGAGGGGGGTCGGTTCTATAAGAGCCGATCCCATGAAATTTTTGATTCACAATTACACTTTTAGTCCCTGATTTTTAAAGTAATTTCATTTCTACCAATTAATTTAGGATTTTAAGAATTAAGCTAATTCTCACAAAAATTACTTCACCTTGGTCCTTGCCGCCAAAAACCCGTTAATGAATTCGTTAGAGAACGATATTAAATAAATGAATACATAAAGTAAAACCATACCGGGACACGGGCTTTACACAAGGTCAACTTGGAAATCCCAATAAACTCACAGTGATGAGTTTCTTTATCAGGCAACATCTAGTTCAAGAGTTGCATGCCCTGCTTAACCCATACAAGACTAGCACAAAATGCACTACACTCCCTTGAGACCACAATGATCACACACAACAAAGTTTACCAATTCAAATGAACTACACATATCAACCATCACGCCATTACTCGTTTTCATTCGTTATTATAAGAAGAAAACTTTCACAACTAACATCTGAATAATTCACCAACCCATGCTGAACCAATCCTAGAGTCACACCTTTCTAATTTTCCACACCATCCACCAATAGT
This sequence comes from Saussurea involucrata, assembly GCA_033807775.1. Classification (NCBI taxonomy): domain Eukaryota; kingdom Viridiplantae; phylum Streptophyta; class Magnoliopsida; order Asterales; family Asteraceae; genus Saussurea; species Saussurea involucrata. The sequence continues at coordinate 218,330,690 of CM066321.1, read as the reverse complement.
CTGACCAATTTTAATTAAATTCAACTTCGTTTGCCCCATAAGAAGGACTGAGCTAATCCAAATAACTTAACACTGGACGTCAAATACACTCAGAACATTTTCCACAATCATACTAACTCTAATCCCATGGACTTTCATTCAGAGTAGTATATTCGTCCACTTGTTTCCACTTCCTTCTTGAAAACATAGAATATGCTTCCAAAAGACGACGCACTAATAGGTGCAAGCCTTAGACTAGCCGCACCAATTAGGTTTCCCCACATTTGAACCATAACATATACAATAATCCTCTTTCTCATACCCTCACTAAGAGTTAATGTACCTGTCAATGATTCACCTTAAAACGTTGCTTCACCCAACATTACCTACTCCATTTTCGACCATTTCAAACGCATCGATGGCACATTTACACTACTATACCTAACCAAACGGTTTCGCCACAAATACCCCTCGAGATATTCAACCAAGTCATCCTGACACAATACCCAATGATCGAAAGCACCACATAGCCCTCGTTCCCCAAACAGAGTTAACCTACTCACATAATTCCTTTACACACAAGGAATATTTCAACATTCTGTAACACCCCGAAAATAGGAGAACCAAAATTGGGGTCACGGACGTCCGCGAGAGGCATGCCGGACGTCTGTGAGGCGCAGAAGCCCGCGGGTCGATCGCGGAAGCAACAGAGAAAACAAGGGGTTTTCGGCCAGGGCGAGCCGGACGTCCGCAAGGGTGCAAGGCGGACGTCCGTGTTGCATCTGAATGAGATATTTTGGTATTTTAAGATCTTTTCTCTCTCTCTATCTCTCTCTCTCTCTCTCTCTCTCTCTCTCTCTCTCTCCCCTCATTTCATTTCTCATCCCCAACCTAACTCTCTCTCTCTCTAAGTCGGTTTCTCTCCAAGAAACCCTAAAACCCAACCTCTTCTTCCTCATTTTCTTCACTCAAACTAAACCCTCTCCACCATTGTTAAGGATATGGAAGCTTGAAGCTTTTGTGGGTGATTAGGAGCTTTGGCTTGGAGATTCAAGTGATAAAGGTAATATTCCTCTACCCAAAAGCTAGGTTGTTGTGTTTTCACCTTCTTTCTATCTTGGGGTATTGTTGGGTGATTTTAGTGGTGTTTGGTTGAGGTGATCTTCTCCTTCTTCATTTATGAAAATTAGGGTTTTGATATATTTGGGATTTTTGGATGATAAATGTTTGAGGAATGATTGTATATGGTTGGATCGGGTTATTGATGGTTGGAAACTTATGGATCTAGGTTTTTGGAAGGCTTGGCTTGAGGATTCATCTGCATCAAGGAGCCTACATTTGGGGAAAATCTAGATTTAGCCTAAATCTAGCAAGGTGAGTTCAAGTTGCTTTGTGAAAACTTTGTACATCCCAAAATGTTATTTTTCCAAGTAATTATGTGTTTTACCTGAAAATTATCAATGTTTAGTTATTTGGTGGGTTTTACCTTTTGAGATATTAATTGTGGTAAATATTGTAAAACACTACATTTGGAATTTGGGAAAATATGATATATAATAATACATGAAAATGGGTTGTTGATTTATGTTATAAATGGAGTCTATTTGAAATGAAACTGCATTTGTGTATATTTTGGAAATATGCATTTAGTACATCATGGGATGATTTGAAAATGTAATGGTGTGAGTCCTTTGGAAAAGAGGGTTTTCCCCAACCCAAGGTTTTATTTCGGGTTTTATGGATTCAAAGTATTTATTGGCAAAGATGTGTGTTGCTACGTTTAATGCCATTTTATGACTTTTTATGGACTATCTTTTGAGTCAGTTGAGCTTGTGGCTCAGTATTGGGTTTTGTGAAGTCTTGAGGACAATTGTCCAGTTTTGATAGCTTAAAGTTGAGTTATGATCATGATTTACGTTATTGAGGAATTGCATGCTTTGAATGCACTTGTTTATTTATTTGGGGTCGTGTAATGTTTTAGACCTCGTTAGCTATGGATCCATAGGCATTTGAGTTTCCCAAGTCTCGCGGGCAAGAGATCGGGATTGATTGAGCTTAGTTTACGAGACGTTAGTTTCTCTTTTGTAGCACGAAATAGGCATCGGGTTCCATGATAAGTAAGGCGTAGGCCTATATGGTCGGGCGTCGTTTCATGGACAGTAAGGTGTAATTCCATATGTGCTTAGCACAGGATAGGCATCGAGTTCCATGATAAGTAAGGTGTGGACCTATATGGTCGGGCGTCGTCTCATGGGCAGTAAGGTGTAATCCCAAATGTGCTTGTTGTGGATTTGGAGCGGCCCAATGTATAAACCTGTAGTGGTTGAAGGTGGGGGCTCCCTAGTCTCGCGGGCAATAGATCTGGAGTGATTGAGCTCAGTTTACGAGAGTAATCCACATGTGTGTTTTATTGCGTAGAAGGTGACCCACTTTTGTGTTCTGTCACGCGCAATGTTTACGGGCCTCCCCCGTCATCGAAAGGTGTTGTTTTGGGTATTTATGTTTATCCATGTTTTCGGTGACGTGTCATATTTAAATGAATTGTTTCCCACGTTATATGAGATATGGATTATAATTTCATACATGTTTGAGATGTTTTGGAATAACAGTGATTTATATATGAATTCGATCGTTTTGAGAATCAAATGCTATTTCATCCTTTCACGTTGGTTTTGGGGTGAGTCCATTTTGGGGATCATTTATATTAAAGCTTTCAACACGGGATTTGTGTGAGTTGGAAAAATTGGTGATTTGCCTCTAAAGTAAACTCTTTTGACATCATGACTTAAATTACAATTATCGCGATTTATGAATTTATTTGGTCATGATAAATCTCTTGAAGGCGTTAGCCTAACCCTTTTTATTTGTCGACATGTGCAACAGACTCAGGTTGGGAGTAGCTTTAGCTACACCGTGAAGTGACGAGTGCTACTAGAGTGCACGAGAGGTGATTTTGATTAGTGAAGTCTTTCGCATTTATTTGGGATTAGCAACTTGTGTTGTGTTAAGTAACGCCCGTCTTAAGTTGTTAATTGTGAGAATTATGATGTTTAAATCCCGAGGTATTTTCAGGAATGATTTGTAGAAATGATGTTATATACTTTTGGTTATTTTATTGAAATTAAAGTTAGTTGCTCGTTCCAATTTTGAGGGTGTTACACATTCCCCAATTAAATTTCAAACCTACAACAAAGCACCACAAACTAATCGAATATGACATCCTCATCGGTATCCAATGGAATAGGATAAACTCGCCCAACAACTCATCATAACCAAATATCACATAGGTTCCTCTTTTAGGTAGCCCACTAACTATCACTCGAACCTTTTATTCTCAACGTAACAATACCATGACACCAATCAAAAATCGATACATCTCAACAAACATACTTGCCACTTCTGAATAACTCATCAGAAATCTCTGAGCAAGGATTCCCACCTACGCTTATCTATATCAACAACACAAGTCCACCACTTAACCTCATAGAAAATCATTACCACATCATTGACTTGCACGTCTACTTTGGCATAAAGTGCCACTAACTCATTCACACAACCACCACACCACAACATCACACTACCATCAAAATATTCACGATCACATTGCACCCACAATGGATATCGCATTCTCCATACCAACCATAACACATACATATATTTGGACTAAGGTCATCTCACGACTTTGTCTTTTTTGAATCTAGATGAACCATAAAATCATGATAATCTAATTCACTCGAACAAGTTTTCTTCCTTGTCGGCTCATTGCGATCTCCAAGAAATAGTTCAAATAGTCCAATAAGGTAAGGCGCGCTCCCTTGCAGACCAATATAATCAATACGCACCCACCTCAGTTGCGCTAAATACTTCATTCCTATACGAATCACCAAAACCTCATTAAAAATCACCTATCCAAACTAACAATCTACCACTTTTATAACACCCACACAAGGTGGTTCAACATCATGTTAGGTACACACCTTTCCCGAATGATCTATTACATCCTCGCATGAACTCCACAATATAATCACACCAGAGTTACTTCTCAAATATTTCAGTCTTCTGACAATGACCTAAACACCGGACACTTTAACGGTCCCTGACTTCAACTTCAACCACCGACATAGTGACGCTTCAACCATTTTACCGACAAACAAGGATTCCCGACATAATCTACCTCTCCTAACGCATCATACCTAACTTTGTGCCCCACGGTCCACACTTGTTGAAGGAACAAGACTTACTTGGAACATAGTCTAATTACAAGACCACTTCAATACTCCGTCTTGATGCCAAAATCATTTCATCAAAGTACTGCAACGCTACTTATTAATATGCTACTATCAGAAGTATCTCGACAACTTCGAACTTCACCCCAGACATAACCACCCACAAGCAACCACGCCTCAAATTATCAAACAAGCGGATAAGCTACAATAATACGAACATTACCAAGGTCCATGCCTGACACTTCCGTTATTCACCGCTTTTTTTTAATGGGAACACCAAGGTCATGAATCTACCATCAACGGGCGACACATTTTCACTCTCGAACCTTTCCTCATCCTTAATTGAAATATTCTCCATGACCTAGCGAGTTCATAGCCTTCATGCATGACGACACAGTGATTTAAATCATTTTGCATATTTGAAAATTCAGTAAGTATAACACCATGAAACAAGATTAGGTATGCATGACACGACACCACCATAAATGAATATCCACACACAGAACGAACTCGAGGATCGTTCACAAGCAACCCCATGATACCACACCACCTTGTCCGACCAAATTGATGCCGACACAAACGAAAATGTATTCAATGAAATTCTTTCTCATCCGATTATAAAAATACCGGGCGAAACCCCTCATATTAAGTGGGTCAGTCGACTCTCACACTCATTGGTATGACAACAACATGTCCATACCGGTTTTATTCATAAAACTATGCAATCAAACGTTGTCAGCATTTCCCAACGAAGGTTAACTCAATTTATGAAAGCGGTGAAATAATTCACCAATCGCCAAATTGAAAATTTATCATACAATGTAAACAAGTTTGTCTTTTTTCTTCAAATACACGCTTGCACGTGTCACTCATTTTCAAAACAATAAACTCGCTATGCACGTCTATTCCTTTAACATGAGAGACTCACGTAACTCGTTTAAAATACAATGCATGAAACTCAATTTACATTTGAAGGTTATTCACTCTAGCAAGGTCAATCTTTTGTATTCACAACAATTTATCACCGACGCCCTTTTCCGACCAAACAGTCAGGTTTCTCACATTTGTAATAACCTTTGGTATGAGCTCTTCCCAACATACTTGTATGTCGAAACTACACAGTTACCGCATTGACTAATGATTTGCAAATTAGGCGGCTTCAACTTTTGCTCAAATAGGCCAATCAACAATCACCCTCTTTTCATCCTATCCTTACTCCATATTACCAAACAACATTGCTATCTTTTCTCAACCACTCGCAACCCTTCTATTGACTAAAGAGTCAAAAGGGATCATTTCTATTACTCAATCTTGAGTTAAAGCTCTTAAGATCCCAATTGATCGACATATCAAACTCTAAGAGTAGAGACTCAGTAGAACTAGGAGCTTACCTTTATTAACTTATTCTTCCCTATTGAACCTAAGAGGTTCTACCTCAAGTCGGATCATCAGCATCCCGAAGAATACTCCTTCTAAAAGGTATTAACATTTGCACCATGAACAATCTCATACATCACAACAAAACCATTGCTATCATTGCAAGGTTAAAAACCCACTACACACTACCACATCCATTGATCGTCTCAACAATAGTAATCGAGCATGTCCACACACTTGTATATTCATAATGATATTGGCTAGATGTGATTTTGAATTTACCATACATGAGAGTCCTCACTACCATTATCATGATTCTCGATGACCAAAATCTTTTTTAATGGCTTCCTACATCTCAGTTGTGTCCCCCTACTCCACAATTTAAGTTTAGGCCCATCGGTCAACTAAATCGCTTAAACTATGGCTCTGATACCAATTGTAACAACCCAGAAACCATCAATAACATAAATATAGCATTTGAGCCCAAACGGTCCCAAAGTATACCTTAATACATCATTCTCAATTCAAAATACGCATCGAACATACACCTTCCCAACTGATATATCTATTCTAGACAAGGAGAACTAAAGGAACAACCCTTAAGCCGCCATCTCTATTCCTCCAAGCCTTCTCCTTCACATTGGAAGAAGCTCCAATTACTCTCTTCCCTGAAAATGGTTTTAGATTTTGAAAAGCGAGGGTTAGACCATGAGGTCTAGTGAATTATCTCTCAAAAATAACTTAGCAAACCAAAAGTAATTATGAAAAACGCGATAGAGACCTATCAAACCAATTTAATAAATCAAATTCCACATATGGATAAATGCACCGTTCATAATTTTCGAATAGTGTGAAATCCACAATACGACCCAATGTAAATAGATAAATAATCCAACACACGCACGGGCGGGTTGGGGGTATGTCACCCGACCCCATCTCCAACCCCGGTTTGAGTCTATCGGGTATCCCCGGCCCCAACCCCAGCCATCGGACCCGTTTTTGTGGGTATTCCCAAGCCCCATCCGGGTCGAGGCAAAATCACTATCCCTACCACCAATCAAGGGTGAACCAAAATCTGACCAATACCTATGTTGGCCTAAGTTTATTTGTCTTATGAACCTAAATAAATCAATCAATATTTTGTAATCAATAACTGATTTAACAATAAATAAATCATAATAACAAGTCAATCAAAAATTTGTAATCAAAATTACTGATTTAGCAATAAACAAATCATAATAACAAATCAATCAATATTTTGTTATCAAAATTATTGATTTAGCAATAAAAAAAATCATAATAACAAATCAATCAATATTTTGTAATCAAATACTGATTTAGCAAAAAAGTAAGTCATATTGTGGAAGGAATTAGACTAAAAGTGCCAAAAAGAAATCTTGCTCCTAAAACATCATATCATACATAAAAGTTCCAAGATAACAAAAACCATAATATCACATTCTCTTTGTAACTACTTCAGTAATACCAGAAACCCTACTTGCTTCATGTTTAGAAGATATGCACCATATCATAAGCAAATCTTTTGCAAGGTCCGTAGATCCCATTAAAGACAAACAATAGAAGAAAATCCATATGAATAAGTAAACAAAAGAAGATAAAAGCTCCATATAAATGTAGAGATGATAAACATCAAGAACAATCATAAAAGAAATCATCTCATATTCATTGATTCACAATATGGAGGGGAAAAATGGAAGAACACCACACTAGGAATTTATTTGACTCTCATGAGAGGCTCACTTAGTCTATGTGTGAAAATGTGTGTTCTTTCCAAATGACCTAATGAGAAATGAAATCCTAGACATCTTTATAAAGGATCCATTTACATAGAAAAGGGCCTAAGCCCATAATCTAGCTAAAATTCCCATAAGCTAATTAAAAAGCCTATACATTATTTCTTTATAAAACATTCCTTTAAATTAGGGGCTAATTTAAGCTAACAATCTCCCCCTAATGTTTTATAAAGGAAGCATCATCTTATAGTATCCCCCTTGCTTTCTTTAGAAACTATGGTGTGAAGTTCTTCAAGTCTTAAAAACGTCACAAGCTCCCCCTCAAATGTAGGCTCATCTTCTTGAAAGACCGAGACAAATAACCCCATTTTGTCCAGCTTTCATGACTCAACTTCACCGCTATTTTGAAACATCAAGGAGCCTTTTTGAGAGAAAACATAAAACATGCACATTGAACGCCAGCCTCTTAGATTTCCAACGAGCTATAATTCATCCATTTTGGTAAAAAAACGAGTGAGTTGTGCAAGTTTTCCCTCAGCTGCGCAGAACGGTCGTCAAAACAGAAAATTTGACGCTTAAGATCCCGTTGAGTAATCATTCAGCACCGAGCTTTAGACATGAATAAAAGAGGAGTGAGTGAAAATCAATATGTCACAATAGCAGCATGAAACCATGAAGAAACGTCGATAGAACACCGCTCTTGAAAGCGGAAAGAGCACGAGTGAAATGCAATGCTTTCGGTCCAGCAAAAGTCCATTGACTTTGACAAATATTCTGACCAATAAGCATACTTATTCAGACCAAACTCAAAACATGAAAAATGTTCATCTGTGTCTTAGAAATTCAACTCAACTAGACTCATGTGAATCGGAGCACCGAGGAAAACGTTGTGCGCGTGTTTCTGAAACAGCGCAAAGCTGTCAGAAAATCCAACAATTTCGCGCTAAGGGCTTTTGGCTCAACGTGACCTCTGGACCAGCAACATCTGATGTACATGCTCTGGTTTACCTCTGGTCCTCCCTTCTGGTCGCTGCTCTTCTGAGCTTTTTGGTCCATAGAGCCTCTTGATCAAGCTCTGGACTGGCTCCTTTGGATGTGCAGAAGAGCTTCTCTGCATACACACTTCTAAGGCTCTGCACGTCCTCTGGTCAACCTATTAATAACCTATGTGAACTGCCACAGAGGTTCTGTATATGACCTCTGCATATCAAGATCTGAGTTGTTCTCCTGACTGAACTTGGTTGCAATTCGGGTATATCATCTTCTGTACAAAATAGGAATGGACAAGAGCAATCTGATTGAACCTTTTATAGGTCTGCTCTTGTAACATGTGCCTTAGCTTATCCTGCCTCTTAACAGCCTATAGAGGCTCTACAAAGAAAAATGGAAGCCTCTGTGTACAGTAAGCTCAAACAACAGCAACTTAATCAGCACAATTTCTGCATGATTAAGCTCTGCGCCTATTCTGTCCCAAAATTCTGCATGATTAAGCTCTGCGCATATTCTGTCCCAAAATTCAGCATGTTCTGCTATCCTCTGCTGGACAACACCTTAATGATTAAGCTCTACATGGACAACTTCTTTACCTCTGCACATCGAACTGATCAGCCTCTGTGCAGGCTTTTCTGTGTGGAAGTTATAACACTCTCACGATCACAAAGATGTGTCATGCCTGATCCAAGAAGAACCTTCTAATCAACGCCTCTGACTTTGTATCACATGAACAAAAAAAAACTATTCTGGACAACTTCTGATCGCAGAGGCTCTGCGTAGTCTCACAGAGGCTCTGCAGAGTCTCACAGAGGCTCCGAAGACAGCTTCTGGATGTCTGAATGTGCAGGAGCAACATCTTCTGCCCTGATCAAGCACGAGCTTCCATATCTGTAAGACGTAAGTCCACATACACCACTTCTGCACTTGGTTGCACACGACCGCAAATAATCAGCTCTTGCTTATGTGGTCTTAAACTTCTGCACGTACAAAAGTTCTGCGCATGGCTCTGCGCTTGAAAATTGTCGTTAACCTCTGTGTTTAACAAGTTTTTCTTGACAACCTCTCTATACAACAGAACCTTGCTATTCATTCCTCTGAATAGTCTTAGACTGCCTATGGGTAGCTTTTTCATCTTAAGAGCAGCAACTTATTAGATTTGTATATGTTTTGAACAGTATGAACACTTTATCTACATACCTTCAAGACAACACTAAGCTGTTTTGACAGCAAATAAACATCCTGATAGCAAACGGTCTGTACATTTACACCTCTGTCCATAATCACAATCTGAGTTCAGGTCTGTAGTTAATTTTTGTGTTCTGCAGAGCATCAGACAACAACACCTTCTATAGATAACCTCGATCAACTTTTAGACTGGCTCTACTCGTGCACAGAGGCTCTGGATCAGTCTTCAGAGGCTTTGCATGTTAACACCCTCTGTACTGCACACAACCTCTTCAGTCTCTTCAGCAGAGCATCGTCTGAACTTGTTCAAACTCGACGTTCTGCTGCACACGTCAAACAGCAGCTCTGCACATTTAGAATTTGATCAAATTTTGGATAAGTAGAAACAACTCTGCTCGTTTTTCCTTTAACACTGCAGATCTGCCATCTGGAAATTCGCACAGGTATTTAGGCTCACGATTTGTTTCTGGACTTTTTAGCTTGAGTTTTAGCATAAACTGCAACTATTTTCTGCTAGAAACTGTATGGCTGCATCAAGTCTGATAGAAATGAATCCTGGAATTGAACACAGATCAGATTTACATTTGCAATATTTGGCAATAGAAATATTTACGTTTTACTGAGCATAGCAGACTTGAACTCCATGAAACATCAACCTGTCTGTTAGTTTTCGAGCATAGCAGATATATATATCCGAAATCTGTATACATTCTGATTCAATCTTCAGATAGAACCCCATCATGTGAAAAACACAACTTATATATATATACATATATATATATATGTATAGTCTGAATTCGATCAACTCCAAAAACCAAAAATGACAGATCACTCTGTTGGAATATGCTCAAGTCATAATAGATAATTATATGGCTAGATACACGTGGGCCTATAGGATCACACACAATACATTGAGATACCATTTAATATAATGTAATTATAGTATTTACATTATATAAATAACCTAAGTAATGTGGGGTAATTAGATGGGCACAAATCATTAAGTTTGGTTTAATGGGGTTGTATTGGATTTAAGTTAATAGCAAGCCTATTACGTTTAATTAAATCTTAGGCCCATAAAGATTTAGAAGGGAGAACCTTTAAGAAGCCCAAGGAAGCTTTAGGGTTCATTAATATATAGAGATGTTAATGACCTAATTAAGTTTAACCTAATACTCCTTCTTCTCTCCCAAAATCGGCGCCCCTCCCCTAGGCCTCTCTAGGGTTTTTCCGCTTTGATCTTCTAGCTTGTTTCTTGTCTAATCGAAGCTATAAGATCCGTTACTAAGGAGGACTAGCATCCGGTGGTGATCAAGGAGGTGTAGTGTGGACTACTCTAGAGGTATTCTCCATTGAATACTTGGTTTCAAAAGAGCACACAAGTGGATCCGGATTAGTGTACAAATCACGCTACAAAGGTATATCGTTATTTGTATTCTTCGTTTAACCATATTGGCAATACGTTGATCATGTTTGGTGATTGTTCCGCTGCGTTCTCATATATGTTTATATTTGTGTTTCTTTACATAATCACCAACAGTGGTATCAGAGCCATCATATGTGCCATATGATTAACATGTATATGTAAAAGTGGCTAAAACTAAAGTTTTTTTTTCTGAAAATTTCAACCATCGTTGGGGTCTTGAATAATGTATTTTAAGATCCTATAGCCAGAAGTTACATATACTTATCGTAGATTAATTATTGTAGTTTTTCTTCGTTTTCGTTGGCTTGTTTTATTTCTTACTGTAAGTGTTTTAGATCCATGGTAAAACATGCATTTTTACCATGGACCAAGCCAACACTCTTAATGATATTGTATTATTATGTTGATGTGCAAAACCGATGAAAACCTTGACCGTTTGTGTGCCTTGTTTCATTATTTGTCGAGTTTTTGGGTTGTAATAGTTTAGGAAATTATTTTTACTTTGTTTAGTAGTAGATAAATGTATTTTATCAAAAATTGTAACCATTGCTCGGAATCGAATGGCGACAAAGTTAAAGACGAGAAGACATTTTTGGAGCTGCTGGACAGCCGGCACAAAAAATGGATTTCCCGGAGTTTGGCACATCGGATTGTGCTGATTCTTGTTGCTGAAGTTCCATAAGACGTAGGGGCACAGCTTTGCAGAAGGATGTTTCGATTGGGGAAGACTCCTTCCATGACGTTTCGGGCCCCGAAGCTGCTGCGTTTTTCCGGACAGATTTGTGTTCGAATGTTCTTGTGGGTTCTACTTGCTCTTGATGGTCTTGGAGCAAGTGGGAGCCCATAAAGGGTTTATGTTGGCCCGTCCTTAGTTGTCCTCTTGGTCCGTGTGATGGCTCACGGGATCAAGCATATGTTTTTCATCGGTTGAGGTTTTGCACATTTTGGTTGTGTGTTTTAATTTTTCTTGTATGTTGCATTATTATAACTTGCAAATGGGTTTTTCAAACCAAAATTAAACACATACCACTTTTGAAACTAAATCCTTAGATTTAGTTAATATAAGTTTAAATTGGATTTGAAACTTAAAACTATTGTTTTATATAAAAAACGCTTAAAAGGGTTTTATCGGTTATTTAATTTATGTAATGTCCAAGCTAATTGATATCTCATGTAGGTAATATATTAGTCTCTAAATGGACATCTCGACACACATAAAATAAAACAAATTAGACTATAAGTTAAGAAATGTTTTAACTTATGCTACGAATGAAGAATGCATGCTTCTTTCGTACTTTTTTTGACACGCTTTATCAAAATACTATACCCGTCACAATTTTAAGTCATGCCGTCCAATCGGCTTGAAATCCCTCGCCATTATTTTTTGCCTATGCGTGAGACCTAGGTTGAATTGTAATCCCGAGGTGATTATTGTCTATGCGTGAGACCTAGATCTATTTTCACATGATTTCAAATTGGATGACTTAATCGAGTTAAGCAGGTAAGACCTTAACCCGAGGCAAGGATGGGACTAAACATGCCATCTTGACACTAGTTGATCGGCCACTAGAGGCCATGGGTCCCATAAGGATCTAAGAATTGCACTTGTAATGCAATTGGTAATCGTCACCTACCTATTGAATCTATCATTGCTATCAGATCAACTGATGTGATGATAGAACCTCAATGAGGATCTTAGCCTTTTTCGTACAAAATTAATTGTTTTATAAGTAAAACTTGGGTAGTTAATTTAAAAAGGATTAATTATTGAAATTACTAATCTTGAACTTTGTATGTTTGTAGATGTCAACAACAAATCAAACCCTAAGCAACTCAACTATCAGGTCAGTTCTTGAAAAAGAGAAACTGACAGGAATCAACTTTATCGACTGGTATCGAAATCTGAGAATCGTCCTCAGAGCTGAATATAAGTTGATCCATCTGGAAGAGGCCTTACCTGAGGCACCTCCTGCCACTGCTTCTGCTGCAGTTCGCGCAGCCTACACCCGTAGGTTTAACGAACAACAAGAAGTAGCTGCTCTCATGTTGGTGAGCATGACCCCCGAGATCCAAAAGAACTTGGAGGAACTCACAGCTTTTGAGATGCTACGAGAGTTGAAAACTATGTTTCAACAACAGGCAGAACAGGAACTGTTTGAAACAGTCAAAGCATTCCACGCTTGTAAACAGGAGGATGGCCAGTCGGTTAGCTCTTACGTCTTGAAGATTAAAGGCTATCTTGACCGCATGGAGCGTCTTGGTTACCCCATGCCATAAGTTCTTGGAGTGAGCTTGATTCTTACCTCACTATCCAAGGACTATGACCAGTTTGTTATGAACTATAACATGCATAGCATGGGGAAGACTATCTCTGAACTGCATGCTATGCTAAAGCTTGCAGAGCAGGGGATGCCCAAGAAAGCTCCTGCTGTTCTAGCAACCAGGGAAGGAAAAATCCAGAAATCCAAACCGCAAGCACTGGGCAAGGGTCGTGGCAAGGGTAAACATGTTTATAAACCCAAACCTAAGATTTCCCCACCTGCTAAGAAGGAGCACCCTGCAAAGGACACCATCTGCCATCACTGTGGAGTGATAGGCCACTGGAAGAGGAACTCTCCTGCTTACCTGGCAGAGTTGAAGAAGAACAAAGCTACCCCGGATAGCATATCAGGTATCTTCACTATAGAACTCTATGCTTTTCCTAGTAAATCCTGGGTCTATGACACCGGTTGTGGAACTCACATTTGTAATAATGTGCAGGGACTAAGGGGAAGTAGAAAGCTAAACGACGGAGCTTTGGACCTATACGTAGGCAATGGAATGCGTGCAGCTGTTAAAGCTATAGGGAGCTTTGATCTTATCCTCCCTAATGGATTGATTATTGTTTTAGACAATTGTCATTATGCACCTACTATTACTAAGGGTATTGTTTCGCTTTCTCGTTTGAAGAAAAATGGTTTTATCCATGTTTTTACGGATTATGGTATTTCGGTTTCTAAGGATAATATATTTTATTTTAATGCTATTCCTCGTGATGATATTTTTGAAATTGACATGCATAATCTTGTTTCAAACGATAGTTCTATATACACATGTAGCACTAAGAAATCCAAACGGAATTTGGATTCAACTTACCTATGGCACTGCCGTATTTGCCACATAAGCAAGAAGCGCATTATGAAGCTGCAACACGATGGGCTTCTAAAGTCAACCGATGATGAGTCATTTGATAAATGCCTCTCTTGCATATCTGGGAAAATGATAAGAAAACCTTTCTCCCATATAGGTGAAAGAGCCAAAGATCTACTTGGACTCATACATACTGATGTATGTGGTCCATTTAGAACTGTGTCTAGGGAAGGTGCTAACTACTTCATCACTTTCACTGATAATTTCAGTCACTATGGTTATGTGTACTTGATTAAACATAAACATGAAGCCTTTGAAACGTTCAAAGCCTTTCAAAGTGAAGTAGAAAATCAACTCGGCAAGACTATTAAAGCTCTCCGATCTGATCGAGGAGGAGAGTACATGAGTCAAGAGTTGTTAGACCATCTGACTAATTGTGGGATTGTCTCACAATTCACTCCTTCATACACTCCACAACATAATGGTGTATCTGAAAGGAGAAATCAAACTTTGCTAGACATGGTTCAATCCATGATGAGTCTAACTACTTTGCCACTGTCCTTTTGGGGTTGTGCTCTAGAGTCTGCTGCTAGCATACTCAATATGGTTCCGACCAAGAAGGTTGATAAGACACAATATGAAATATGGCACAGGAAAGTCCCTAATCTGTCTTACTTGAAGGTCTAGGGTTGTGAGGCTCTCGTGAAATGAGACACACCGAACAAACTTGAGCCTAGATCTATCAAGTGTATATTCGTAGGGTACCCAAAGAAAACGATGGGTCACTATTTCAACTACCCACCCAAAAATAAAATATTTGTTGCTCGGTATGCTGAGTTTCTTGAGAATAGTCTCATTTTACAAGAAGCAAGTGGGAGAACAGTAGAACTTGACGAGATTCAAAGCGAAGATGCGCAACCTCCTGGTGACACTAGCGAACATCACGCTGAGGCTGAACATGCAGATGTGGAACCACATAATGATGTAATTCCCATTCGTAGATCCGCAAGGACACCTCAAGCACCTAAACGATATAGTTATTATATCGATATTGAGGAGCAGAATTTGGGGGATCATGGTGAACCCTCTAACTATCAAGCTGCCTTGTTGGATCTAGAATCCGATAAATGGCTTGAAGCTATGAATGCTGAAATGCAATCCATGAAAGACAATCAAGTCTGGAACTTGGTTGATCTTCCTCCGAACAGCAAGACTGTCAGAAGCAAATGGATCTTCAAGAAGAAGACCGACATGGATGGCAATATACACACCTATAAAGCTCGTCTAGTAGCAAAAGGTTACACTCAAACCTACGGGGTTGACTATGAAGAAACCTTCTCGCCTGTTGCTGACATTAAAGCTATTAGGATTCTTATAGCCATAGCAACGTACCATGACTATGAGATTTGGCAAATGGATGTCAAAACCTCTTTCTTGAACGGTCACCTTGATGAAGATGTTTACATGGTGCAACCCGAGGGTTTTGTGAATCCGAAACATCCCGAGAAAGTATGCAAGCTTCAAAGATCCATTTATGGACTGAAGCAAGCATCCAGAAGTTGGAATAAAAGGTTCGATGAGGAAATCAAAACGTATGGTTTCACTTAAAACCTTTATGATCCATGTGTGTATATGAGAGCTAGTGGGAGCATCGTCGTTTTTCTAATCTTATATGTTGATGACATATTGCTCATGGGGAACAACGTTCCAATGCTACAAGATGTCAAATCCTGGCTTGGAAAATGTTTTGCCATGAAAGATTTAGGCGAAGCGGCGTACATCTTAGGAATCAAGATCTATCGGGATAGATCGAAGCGGTTAATTGGTTTATGTCAAAATGCGTACATTGACAAAATTCTAAAACGGTTTAGAATGGATGCTTCCAAACGTGGAAGTCTTCCAATGCAACACAATGTAAACTTGAGTAAGACTCAGGGACCCTCCACACCTGATGAGGTGAAGCGAATGAAGGGAATCCCCTATGCTTCGGCTGTGGGATCCATCATGTATGCAGTGAGGTGCACTAGACCTGATGTAGCGTTCTCTCAGAACCTTACGAGTAGATACCAACAGAATACAGGAGAGAGTCACTGGACTGTTGTTAATAACATACTGAAGTATCTTCGAAATACTAGAGATATGTTCCTTGTTTATGGTGGTGATGTAGAAAGAGAGCTCAGTGTTACTTGCTACACTGATGCTGGTTTCGAAACAGATCGAGATGACACTCGATCTCAGACTGGATACGTTTTCGTCATGAACGGAGGCGCTGTTGACTGGAAGAGTGCTAAGCAAAGCACTATTGCGATGTCTTCTACAGAAGCTGAATACATAGCTGCTTCCGAAGCTGCAATGGAGGTTGTTTGGATACGGAAATTCATTTCTGGGCTTGGCATTATCCCCAGTAATGAAAGACCCATGGATATGTAATGCGATAATTCTGGTGCCATTATCATAGCCAACGAACCTGGAGTTCAAAAGGGTGCCAG
This sequence comes from Saussurea involucrata, assembly GCA_033807775.1. Lineage (NCBI taxonomy): Eukaryota > Viridiplantae > Streptophyta > Magnoliopsida > Asterales > Asteraceae > Saussurea > Saussurea involucrata. The sequence continues at coordinate 218,314,132 of CM066321.1, read as the reverse complement.
ACACTTCCGCATGAAGACTTACTACATTCGAGAGGCTATCGAGATGGGTGATATTCGTCTTCTCAAAGTTCACACAGATGACAACTTAGCTGATCCCTTTACGAAACCAATGTCTTGTACCAAACATATCAAGCATGCTAGGAACATTGGACTTCGACCAGCTAGTAGTCTCATGTAGATCTGTTTTTAGTAATTGAATAATTGGAACGTTGAACAGTTTTTATTTTCACAATGAATTGATGTACTTGGTATGATCGTTTTCATTTATATCAATTGTATTCTATATTTGCATGTTTAATCCATGAATGAATTATTTGTTCTAAATTGTCCATTGTCAGTTGATGATACGGGAGTATCATCGAGTTAAGGCAAATGTGAGCGTATTGGTGATATTCATTGGTGAATGAATATTAATGATGATGCCACCAAACTCACATGTTGTTCATTGGTGATGAACATTGGACTGACCCAACCAACGAGAGTTCACTGCATGGATCGGCGTCACCAGTGAATCTCACAAATGGTTATGTCACTCGTCCTTAGACTTGAGATGCAAGAAGGTTTTGTATGGGTGGAATGTCGGTCTTTGATATGGTTAAACGCTGTCCTGAATAAGGCTGCTATAAAAATCATCTTCAGGAGTGATGTGAAGCACATGACAGGCACGTGCAGTCAAAAATAGGATTTGTTCCTCTACAGGTAATGGAGTTAGATACTACTGGGCCCCTCGATGAATTGAATAGATGTTTGTACGGCCGTAACCAAATGTAATTAAGATGATGCTTGATTAATTTGGTAATCTAATTCAACAAACAGATCGAGAAACAGAATCGTTGAACAATTAGAATGACATATGATCCATGTCTAGTATTCGACAAGGTATCTGTAACAAAGGGATGACTGATTTAATAAACCATTTAAAATGAGACGTTTAAGAAACTAGCCTCATGTGTCTCTAGGGGCATTGGCGTGTTGCTAGACGCTAACCTTTGCTTGTATGATTACTTGTCATTATGACGTGCGCAAGTGGGAGCTGTTGGAATATGCTCAAGTCATAATAGATAATTATATGGCTAGATACACGTGGGCCTATAGGGTCACACACAATACACTGAGATACCATTTAATATAATGTAATTACTGTATTTACATTATATAAATAACCTAAGTAACGTGGGGTAATTAGATGGGCACAAATCATTAAGTTTGGCTTAATGGGTTTGTATTGGATTTAAGTTAATAGCAAGCCTATTACGTTTAATTAAATCTTAGGCCCATAAAGATTTAGAAGGGAGAACCTTTAAGAAGCCCAAGGAAGCTTTAGGGTTCATTAATATATAGAGATGTTAATGACCTAATTAAGTTTAACCTAATACTCCTTCTTCTCTCCCAAAATCGGCGCCCCTCCCCTAGGCCTCTCTAGGGTTTTTCCGCTTTGATCTTCTAGCTTGTTTCTTGTCTAATCGAAGCTATAAGATCCGTTACTAAGGAGGACTAGCATCCGGTGGTGATCAAGGAGGTGTAGTGTGGACTACTCTAGAGGTATTCTCCATTGAATACTTGGTTTCAAAAGAGCACACAAGTGGATCCGGATTAGTGTACAAATCACGCTACAAAGGTATATCGTTATTTGTATTCTTCGTTTAACCATATTGGCAATACGTTGATCCTGTTTGGTGATTGTTCCGCTGCGTTCTCATATATGTTTATATTTGTGTTTCTTTACATAATCACCAACACACTCATTCAACATCGGTTTTACTATGTTTCATTTATCTGAAAGTGCATATTCCAAACTTTGAATGCACTGTCACATCAATTTCAACACAACAGCAAACACCTTTGATCTGCTGCAACAACTTAATAGCAGCAATGGCTTAATTAGTTGCTTAATCGAATACATCGGCCCTGGACAGCCTCTGATCTGCTTCTGCATCTGACTAGCAACCTTTCTATTGCACATTTTTAACAGCAACAAGCAGTGCCTTAATGGTGGCAGCTTAATCATCTTGACAACAACTATGCAGCCGCAAAAAGTGCTTGACAACAACTATACATCAGCAAAAGTGCTTGACAGCACCTATACAACAGCAAAAAGTGCTTTACAACATCCATACAACAGCAACTATTCCTCAATCAAATTCTCATAAAATCGATTTGATGCAGAAAATAAGTCGATCTCCATAACTTTTATAACCATGAATGCAAATGCTCAGATCTCTAATTGATCAGGTCAGAAAACTGATTAGAAGCACTCAAAATTATAAAACCATTTCAGATCAAACTTTGATTTTGTAGCACAACGCCAAATCTTTCTCAATCAACATTTTCCAAGACCCAAATGATTTTGTTTTTCATTTAATCAATTATGAGCAGCAGAATATAAACAAAATAAATCCAATCTTGGATTTAAATAAATGTCAGATCAAGGTTCAACAACCTTACTACCAAGATGCAAAGATTGCTATGGACTAAAGCACACCCACAGATGGGATCATAGATCAACCATCTACTTTGTGCTTATCAAATAAGACCAATGAATGAGAAAGAATCAAAACACACACATGTAATAAATCAGATCAGATTTAACCCAAATAGAATCAAATCTTCACTTAGACATTTCATCAAACATGTGGTGTGCAGAATCAGATTTTGTGAAGGGAATCAATAATTTTCTGTCAAAACTTATCCAAATCTTATTTAAATCAAAGATTGGATTTCCAATAAGCACAAAACAGAGAAAATAAACATTAGAATGATATTTGTGTTTAGGCTCATGTGTTTGAATCAATCTAAGCAACAAAACAACAAATAAATCGTCTAATCTTCTATTGTTGCCATAGATGACCGATTTTGAAGAAACGTTTATTCAATAGGCTCTGATACCAATTGTAGATCCCATTAAATACAAACAATAGAGGAAAATCCATATGAATAAGCAAACAAAAGAAGATAAAAGCTCCATATAAATGTAGAGATGATAAACATGAAGAACAATCATAAAAGAAATCATCTCATATTCATTGATTCACAATTTGGAGGGGAAAAATGGAAGAACACCACACTAGGAATTTATTTGACTCTCATGAGAGGCTCACTTAGTCTATGTGTGAAAATGTGTGTTCTTTCCAAATGGCCTAATGAGAAATGAAACCATAGACACCTTTATATATGGTCCATTTACATAGAAAAAGGTCTAAGCCCATAATCTATCTAAAATTCCCATAAGCAAATTAAAAAGCCTATACATTATTTTCTTTATAAAACATTCCTTTAAATTAGAGGCTAATTTAAGCTAACAAGGTCCAAGATATATCAACAATATATTACATTAAATGAAAATACACAAGAAAAAGGATAATCACATCATTCTTCATACCCATCTATCTACCAGAAACCTAATACTTCTTTTCCTTTGCATTTTTTGGGTGTGTGACTCGATAAACGAAAGTCAAACCTTACAAAAACGTGTGCTTTTCCTCAAAACTCCAAATCCAATAGAGCAAATAAAGTCTCATGGAGAGAAAAGATATCAATTATGCAAATACACCTTTATTTATTTTACATTAGATTGTGATTGATTGATACAAATACACCCTTATTCATTCCTTATCGTGTTGATAGTTATTGTGACGTGTAGTCTAGTCAAAGAAAGCCATACACAATTTTTTTAAGATGTTATCAAATACATATGGATTCTCGCTATTCAAGCCTTTGCCAAACAAAAATATAAATAGCTTTTTTACAGGTCCGTTCCTGACATTTTTAAGGTCCTGAGTGCAGTGACGGAGCCACATAGGAACGACAGGGAGCAGCCGTGAACCTTTTAGAAAGAAGTTTCATAGAAACGAAAGTGGGTAATATATATTGATAACTCTCATTTTGAGCGTTATTTACACGTCATTTGTGTGAGTTTTTCTTCCGTTTTAGTTGTGTTTTATGTTTATGTGTTCGTGTTTTTCCTTTTGTTAATTTATTTTTATTTGGAGTTGTTGAGGACGTTTTATGGTTATTTGCATCAATATTTGGGGTTTAATGCTGTGCAGCGATGCCCACTGCGGGCACAAGACTGCCCACTGTGGGCACGAACGGATTTTCCTACGGATCAGCGGATATTGCGATTATCTGGATAAAAGAAGGCATCTAAGAGCTGACATTCTAAAGATCTGGGAAATCTCAGTAAACTATGGGCTTTGGATGGTGGTATTGGGCATTACCCTTTGGATATTGCACCTTTTGTCAATTGGGTATTACACAACTTGGGAGCTATAAAAGAAAGGGCTTGGATCACTTCAAAGGCATCAATTCTCAGTCATTTTTACTTGCTTTCTAGAAGTTAGTTCTTCTTCTTGTTTCTTAAAGACTTGAAGATATGTAGTTGTAATTTTAATTTCTGCCCACGGTGATCCCACTGTGGGCACGTCTTTAAATTTATGCAAGTATTTTTTTATGTATTCTCTTCATCTTATTATGTCTTTCTTTTTAATTAGTAACTAAGCACCCTTGGGTGTGGGTGTGAATAAACTTGAGACTAGTAGGCAACACTTGGGTGTGGCCATTTGTTACTAACTCTCGAGATTGGTCACTTGAGTCGAGATTTAAACTCAACGCGGATAAGCCGATCACTTTGATGTGTTAATATTAGATCTTAGACCTCGAGAGGGGCGGATTCGAAATACGGCTTAAGTGATGCACAAAGATTTGAGAGAGTCTTTGATAACCACGTCGAGAGGCGGGTTTTGTATGATTTACTAAGGTTCAAACGCCGGTCGAGATTTATATCACAAAGAGATTTGGGTGTAAATCTCCATATTGGTAGAACTTGGCGTTTAGAGTCAAACTTAATTAAATCGGCAAGATCGGGAGTCGGTAACAATGGACACTTTATGGAAACTTTGTAGGACCGGTTTATAAATCGCATCATTTCGAGAGATCGGGCTTTTTATGACTTTTCGTGCTACAAAGCAACTAACCATCTTGTTACTACAAAAATCTCAAGGAAACTTACACCCATACCCATTTTAGTTATTTGTTTAGATTTTATTATTATTAAAAAGCACCAAACTCGCTCAAAATATTTTATTCTTCTCTCATTAAAATCGGTGTATTCTCGACTTAGGACTCGAAACTTTGAAGTCCAATCCCTGTGGATACGATCTCGGTATATTTACCACTTTATTACTTGTAGAGATCCCATTGTCGGTATATACTTGTGCCTTCCTTGTGGAATTATTGTGCCCATATTTTGGATACACGATATTTAGCTACCAAGTTTTTGGCGCCGTTGCTGGGGATTGGCGTATTTCCGAAGTTTCTTGAGTTATAATTTGAGTTTTTCATCGGTTTTTCTTCCACCAAAATGGAAGGTTTTGGTTGGGATGCCCCGTATTTTAATTTTTCCAATTATTCATGGGAACAACATCCTAATTTTTTGGAAAATATTCAAGATGATGACACCTACACTTCATTTTCACCTCCCCGTCAAGATTGGAATGACACGTTTATAAATACATTTGACCAATCATGGGAGGGGAATTTTGATTATTTTTGTGATTTTGAAGGGAGTGATCCTCACCATGGATTTACGTCCTTTGTTTCCAACAACGCACCCGGGAATGTTTTTGAACAACCCGAACCATCTCACTCTTTTGAAACTTTTTTCCCAAGCTTAACAGAAAATTTTACAACATTTTTGGGAAATTTCACATCCTCTTTTGAAGCCTTAAATACTAAGATGGGACAACTAGTCGACGAGTTGAAAAATCAAAGTCAAGGTTCCTTACCAAGTGATAATGAAAAATTAAAATGTGTTGGTAAGGATGAGAGTGATGTTAAGGAAGAGTTGGAGATTTTTGAGGAAAATTTCAAGCACAAGAGCAAGCCCTCTTTACTTCCTAATAGTAAAGAGGTGCTTCAAAATGCTAAAATTCCTAAGTTAATAATTTTTGCTCATTTTGTGCAGCCTTCTTTTTGTGATCACAATGCTCCTACCGGGATCATGTCATGGATCGTTGGGAGGATTTGTGTGATCAAGAGCTCGGGAACTTTGCCTATACCGTGTTCTTTAGGTGGTGGAATTGTTGGAAGAAACTTTGGTATGGTGGAGGTGTCTATTATCTTGAAACCACTCCACTTTTTGAAGATGCACATGTGGGGTGGTGAACCACATCCTACATAACCTTGATGCAAACTTGTTTTTTACTCTCAACTCCAGTTTTGTGTCTTTTTATTTTACATTTTTGTGTGTGTGTTTTGAGTCTCTTCATTTTCGACTAGTATCAAGAATTATTGGGATCAGAAAAAAAAAATCTCATGCATCTTATATCCTTTTACTTGAAGTTTCATAGTTTGAATAATCTTTCCACCACTAGCAGATTTCTAGAACTAAGCAACCAATTCCCCGGTATACAAATTGATTAAACTTTCAAACTCTAGAAATGACATGGGCCTTTCTTTCTAAACACGCGGTCGATACACTTTTCCTTTATTGCCTTACCCGAGCCTTTAAGTGTTATTATTCCCTCCACAATAAAGATATTGAGTATTTTAAGTTGGGGGGGGGGAACTCAAATGTTAAAAAAAGGAGCTACATCCTTCGAAAAATTGGAAGGATAAAAAAAAATAACAAATAGCTGAAATTGACACGTTGAGGTGAAAAAAAAAATGTTGGGCATAACACATCAAAGACGTATTAGAAATATTTGTTTTTGTGTAACCCAAAAAGCCAAGTTTGGGGGAAGATGAAAAATGCAAGAAAAGTGAGAAACCATAAACACTAACCCTTCAAAGTCCTGTGGATCTAAGTTTGCAAAGTCAATTATCATAAGATGGGTGAATTATAGCTTAGCCTATGTAAATTAAAGTGCAATAAAAAAGAACGAAGTAGAAAAATTACGAAAAACTATGGATATTTTCAATCAAGGGATTTAAGATGCAAAATAAAAGAGAGAAAAAGAGAAAAATTGAAGATCCTAGTTGTGATACTTAGTCTTTTTGCGTATTTTGTATCTTCATTTGTTTTTATATTTGTCCTTTTCGTTACTTGGGGACAAGTAACAAGTTAAGTTTGGGGGTGTGGTAACTCTCATTTTGAGCGTTATTTACACGTCATTTGTGTGAGTTTTTCTTCCGTTTTAGTTGTGTTTTATGTTTATGTGTTCGTGTTTTTCCTTTTGTTAATTTATTTTTATTTGGAGTTGTTGAGGACGTTTTATGGTTATTTGCATCAATATTTGGGGTTTAATGTTGTGCAGCGATGCCCACTGTGGGCACAGGACTGCCCACTGTGGGCACGAATGGATTTTCCTATGGACCAGCGGATATTGCGATTATCTGGATAAAAGAAGGCATCTAAGAGTTGGCATTCTAAAGATCTGGGAAATCTCAGTAAACTATGGGCTTTGGATGGTGGTATTGGGCATTACCATTTGGATATTGCACCTTTTGTCAATTGGGTATTACACAACTTGGGAGCTATAAAAGAAAGGGCTTGGATCACTTCAAAGGCATCAATTCTCAGTCATTTTTACTTGCTTTCTAGTAGTTAGTTCTTCTTCTTGTTTCTTAAAGACTTGAAGATATGTAGTTGTAATTGTAATTTCTGCCCACGGTGATCCCACTGTGGGCACGTCTTTAAATTTATGCAAGTACATTTTTATGTATTCTCTTCATCTTATTATGTCTTTCTTTTTAATTAGTAACTAAGCACCCTTGGGTGTGGGTGTGAACAAACTTGAGACTAGTAGGCAACACTTGGGTGTGGCCATTTGTTACTAACTCTCGAGATTGGTCACTTGAGTCGAGACTTAAACTCAACGCGGATAAGCCGATCACTTTGATGTGTTAATATTAGATCTTAGACCTCGAGAGGGGCGGATTCGAAATACGGCTTAAGTGATGCACAAAGATTTGAGAGAGTCTTTGATAACCACGTCGAGAGGCGGGTTTTGTATGATTTACTAAGGTTCAAACGCCGGTCGAGATTTATATCACAAAGAGATTTGGGTGTAAATCTCCATATTGGTAGAACTTGACGTTTAGAGTCAAACTTAATTAAATCGGCAAGATCGGGAGTCGGTAACAATGGACACTTTATGGAAACTTTGTAGGACCGGTTTATAAATCGCATAATTTCGAGAGATCGGGCTTTTTATGACTTTTCGTGCTACAAAGCAACTAACCATCTTGTTACTACAAAAATCTCAAGGAAACTTACACCCATACCCATTTTAGTTATTTGTTTAGATTTTATTATTATTAAAAAGCACCAAACTCGCTCAAAATATTTTATTCTTCTCTCATTAAAATCGGTGTATTCTCGACTTAGGACTCGAAACTTTGAAGTCCAATCCCTGTGGATACGATCTCGGTATATTTACCACTTTATTACTTGTAGCGATCCCATTGTCGGTATATACTTGTGCCTTCATTGTGGAATTATTGTGCCCATATTTTGGATACACGATATTTAGCTACCAAGTTTTTGGCGCCGTTGCCGGTGATTGGCGTATTTCCGAAGTTTCTTGAGTTATAATTTGAGTTTTTCATCGGTTTTTCTTCCACCAAAATGGAAGGTTTTGGTTGGGATGCCCCGTATTTTAATTTATCCAATTATTCATGGGAACAACATCCTATTTTTTTGAAAAATATTCAAGATGATGACACCTACACTTCATTTTCACCTCCCCGTCAAGATTGGAATGACACGTTTATAAATACATTTGACCAATCATGGGAGGGGAATTTTGATTATTTTTGTGATTTTGAAGGGAGTGATCCTCACCATGGATTTACGTCCTTTGTTTCCAACAACGCACCCGGTAATGTTTTTGAACAACCCGAACCATCTCACTCTTTTGAAACTTTTTTCCCAAGCTTAACAGAAAATTTTACAACATTTTTGGGAAATTTCACATCCTCTTTTGAAGCCTTAAATACTAAGATGGGACAACTAGTCGACGAGTTGAAAAATCAAAGTCAAGGTTCCTTACCAAGTGATAATGAAAAATTAAAATGTGTTGGTAAGGATGAGAGTGATGTTAAGGAAGAGTTGGAGATTTTTGAGGAAAATTTCAAGCACAAGAGCAAGCCCTCTTTACTTCCTAATAGTAAAGAGGTGCTTCAAAATGCTAAAATTCCTAAGTTAATAATTTTTGCTCATTTTGTGCAGCCTTCTTTTTGTGATCACAATGCTCCTATCGGGATCATGTCATGGACCGTTGGGAGGATTTGTGTGATCAAGAGCTCGGGAACTTTGCCTATACCGTGTTCTTTGGGTGGTGGAATTGTTGGAAGAAACTTTGGTATGGTGGAGGTGTCTATTATCTTGAAACCACTCCACTTTTTGAAGATGCACATGTGGGGTGGTGAACCACATCCTACATAACCTTGATGCAAACTTGTTTTTTACTCTCAACTCCAGTTTTGTGTCTTTTTATTTTACATTTTTGTGTGTGTGTTTTGAGCCTCTTCATTTTCGACTAGTATCAAGAATTATTGGGATCAGAAAAAAAAAACAAAAAAAAATCTCATGCATCTTATATCCTTTTACTTGAAGTTTCATAGTTTGAATAATCTTTCCTCCACTAGCAGATTTCTAGAACTAAGCAACCAATTCCCCGGTATACAAATTGATTAAACTTTCAAACTCTATAAATGACATGGGCCTTTCTTTCTAAACACGCGGACGATACACTTTTCCTTTATTGCCTTACCCGAGCCTTTAAGTCTTATTATTCCCTCCACAATAAAGATATTGAGTATTTTAAGTTTGGGGGGGAACTCAAGTGTTAAAAAAAGGAGCTACATCCTTCGAAAAATTGGAAGGATAAAAAAATAACAAATAGCTGAAATTGACACGTTGAGGTGAAAAAAAAATGTTGGGCATAACACATCAAAAACGTATTAGAAATATTTGTTTTTGTGTAACCCAAAAAGCCAAGTTTGGAGGAAGATGAAAAATGCAAGAAAAGTGAGAAACCATAAACACTAACCCTTCAAAGTCCTGTGGATCTAAGTTTGCAAAGTCAATTATCATAAGATGGGTGAATTATAGCTTAGCCTATGGAAATTAAAGTGCAATAAAAAAGAACGAAGTAGAAAAATTACGAAAAACTATGGATATTTTCAATCAACGGATTTAAGATGCAAAATAAAAGAGAAAAAAAGAGAAAAATTGAAGATCCTAGTTGTGATACTTAGTCTTTTTGCGTATTTTGTATCTTCATTTGTTTTTATATTTGTCCTTTTCGTTACTTGGGGACAAGTAACAAGTTAAGTTTGGGGGTGTGGTAACTCTCATTTTGAGCGTTATTTACATGTCATTTGTGTGAGTTTTTCTTCCGTTTTAGTTGTGTTTTATGTGTATGTGTTCGTGTTTTTCCTTTTGTTAATTTATTTTTATTTGGAGTTGTTGAGGACATTTTATGGTTATTTGCATCAATATTTGGGGTTTAATGTTGTGCAGCGATGCCCACTGTGGGCACAGGACTGCCCACTGTGGGCACGAATGGATTTTCCGATGGACCAGCGGATATAGCGATTATCTGGATAAAAGAAGGCATCTAAGAGTTGGCATTCTAAAGATCTGGGAAATCTCAGTAAACTATGGGCTTTGGATGGTGGTATTGGGCATTACCCTTTGGATATTGCACCTTTGTCAATTGGGTATTACACAACTTGGGAGCTATAAAAGAAAGGGCTTGGATCACTTCAAAGGCATCAATTCTCAGTCATTTTACTTGCTTTCTAGTAGTTAGTTCTTCTTCTTGTTTCTTAAAGACTTGAAGATATGTAGTTGTAATTGTAATTTCTGTCCACGGTGATCCCACTGTGGGCACGTCTTTAAATTTATGCAAGTACTTTTTATATATTCTCTTCATCTTATTATGTCTTTCTTTTTAATTAGTAACTAAGCACCCTTGGGTGTGGGTGTGAACAAACTTGAGACTAGTAGGCAACACTTGGGTGTGGCCATTTGTTACTAACTCTCGAGATTGGTCACTTGAGTCGAGACTTAAACTCAACGTGGATAAGCCGATCACTTTGATGTGTTAATATTAGATCTTAGACCTCGAGAGGGGCGGATTCGAAATACGGCTTAAGTGATGCACAAAGATTTGAGAGAGTCTTTGATAACCACGTCGAGAGGCGGGTTTTGTATGATTTATTAAGGTTCAAACGCCGGTCGAGATTTATATCACAAAGAGATTTGGGTGTAAATCTCCATATTGGTAGAACTTGGCGTTTAGAGTCAAACTTAATTAAATCGACAAGATCGGGAGTCGGTAACAATGGACACTTTATGGAAACTTTGTAGGACCGGTTTATAAATCGCATCATTTCGAGAGATCGGGCTTTTTATGACTTTTCGTGCTACAAAGCAACTAACCATCTTGTTACTACAAAAATCTCAAGGAAACTTACACCCATACCCATTTTAGTTATTTGTTTAGATTTTATTATTATTAAAAAGCACCAAACTCGCTCAAAATATTTTATTCTTCTCTCATTAAAATCGGTGTATTCTCGACTTAGGACTCGAAACTTTGAAGTCCAATCCCTGTGGATACGATCTCGGTATATTTACCACTTTATTACTTGTAGCGATCCCATTGTCGGTATATACTTGTGCCTTCATTGTGGAATTATTGTGCGCATATTTTGGATACACGATATTTAGCTACCAAGTTTTTGGCGCTGTTGCCGGGAATTGGCGTATTTCCGAAGTTTCTTGAGTTATAATTTGAGTTTTTCATCGGTTTTTCTTCCACCAAAATGGAAGGTTTTGGTTGGGATGCCCCGTATTTTAATTTTTCCAATTATTCATGGGAACAACATCCTAATTTTTTGGAAAATATTCAAGATGATGACACCTACACTTCATTTTCACCTCCCCGTCAAGATTGGAATGACACGTTTATAAATACATTTGACCAATCATGGGAGGGGAATTTTGATTATTTTTGTGATTTTGAAGGGAGTGATCCTCACCATGGATTTACGCCTTTGTTTCCAACAACGCACCCGGGAATGTTTTTGAACAACCCGAACCATCTCACTCTTTTGAAACTTTTTTCCCAAGCTTAACATAAAATTTTACAACATTTTTGGGAAATTTCACATCCTCTTTTGAAGCCTTAAATACTAAGATGGGACAACTAGTCGACGAGTTGAAAAATCAAAGTCAAGGTTCCTTACCAAGTGATAATGAAAAATTAAAATGTGTTGGTAAGGATGAGAGTGATGTTAAGGAAGAGTTGGAGATTTTTGAGGAAAATTTCAAGCACAAGAGCAAGCCCTCTTTACTTCCTAATAGTAAAGAGGTGCTTCAAAATGCTAAAATTCCTAAGTTAATAATTTTTGCTCATTTTGTGCAGCCTTCTTTTTGTGATCACAATGCTCCTACCGGGATCATGTCATGGACCGTTGGGAGGATTTGTGTGATCAAGAGCTCGGGAACTTTGCCTATACCGTGTTCTTTGGGTGGTGGAATTGTTGGAAGAAACTTTGGTATGGTGGAGGTGTCTATTATCTTGAAACCACTCCACTTTTTGAAGATGCACATGTGGGGTGGTGAACCACATCCTACATAACCTTGATGCAAACTTGTTTTTTACTCTCAACTCCAGTTTTGTGTCTTTTATTTTTCATTTTTTTGTGTGTTTTGAGTCTCTTCATTTTCGACTAGTATCAAGAATTATTGGGATCAGAAAAAAAAACAAAAAAAAATCTCATGCATCTTATATCCTTTTACTTGAAGTTTCATAGTTTGAATAATCTTTCCACCACTAGCAGATTTCTAGAACTAAGCAACCAATTCCCCGGTATACAAATTGATTAAACTTTCAAACTCTAGAAATGACATGGGCCTTTCTTTCTAAACACGCGGCCGATACACTTTTCCTTTGTTGCCTTACTCGAGACTTTAAGTCTTACTATTCCCTCCACAATAAAGATATTGAGTATTTTAAGTTTGGGGGGGAACTCAAGTGTTAAAAAAAAGGAGCTACATCCTTCGAAAAATTGGAAGGATAAAAAAAATAACAAATAGCTGGAATTGACACGTTGAGGTGAAAAAAAAAGTTGGGCATAACACATCAAAGACGTATTAGAAATATTTGTTTTTGTGTAACCCAAAAAGCCAAGTTTGGGGGAAGATGAAAAATGCAAGAAAAGTGAGAAACCATAAACACTAACCCTTCAAAGTCCTGTGGATCTAAGTTTGCAAAGTCATGTATCATAAGATGGGTGAATTATAGCTTAGCCTATGGAAATTAAAGTGCAATAAAAAAGAACGAAGTAGAAAAATTACGAAAAACTATGGATATTTTCAATCAAGGGATTTAAGATGCAAAATAAAAGAGAAAAAAAAAGGGAAAATTGAAGATCCTAGTTGTGATACTTAGTCTTTTTACATATTTTGTATCTTCAGTTGTTTTTATATTTGTCATTTTCGTTACTTGGGGACAAGTAACAAGTTAAGTTTGGGGGTGTAATAACTCTCATTTTGAGCGTCATTTACACGTCATTTGTGTGAGTTTTTCTTCCGTTTTAGTTGTGTTTTATGTTTATGTGTTCGTGTTTTTTCTTTTGTTAATTTATTTTTATTTGGAGTTGTTGAGGACGTTTTATGGTTATTTGCATCAATATTTGGGGTTTAATGTGGTGCAGCGATGCCCACTGTGGGCACAGGACTGCCCACTGTGGGCACGAATGGATTTTCCTATGGACCAGCGGATATTGCGATTATCTGGATAAAAGAAGGCATCTAAGAGTTGGCATTCTAAAGATCTGGGAAATCTCAGTAAACTATGGGCTTTGGATGGTGGTATTGGGCATTACCCTTTGGATATTGCACCTTTTGTCAATTGGGTATTACACAACTTGGGAGCTATAAAAGAAAGGGCTTGGATCACTTCAAAGGCATCAATTCTCAGTCATTTTTACTTGCTTTCTAGTAGTTAGTTCTTCTTCTTGTTTCTTAAGGACTTGAAGATATGTAGTTGTAATTGTAATTTCTGCCCACGGTGATCCCACTGTGGGCACGTCTTTAAATTTATGCAAGTACATTTTTATGTATTCTCTTCATCTTATTATGTCTTTCTTTTTAATTAGTAACTAAGCACCCTTGGGTGTGGGTGTGAACAAACTTGAGACTAGTAGGCAACACTTGGGTGTGGCCATTTGTTACTAACTCTCGAGATTGGTCACTTGAGTCGAGACTTAAACTCAACGCGGATAAGCCGATCACTTTGATGTGTTAATATTAGATCTTAGACCTCGAGAGGGGCGGATTCGAAATACGGCTTAAGTGATGCACAAAGATTTGAGAGAGTCTTTGATAACCACGTCGAGAGGCGGGTTTTGTATGATTTACTAAGGTTCAAACGCCGGTCGAGATTTATATCACAAAGAGATTTGGGTGTAAATCTCCATATTGGTAGAACTTGACGTTTAGAGTCAAACTTAAATAAATCGGCAAGATCGGGAGTCGGTAACAATGGACACTTTATGGAAACTTTGTAGGACCGGTTTATAAATCGCATCATTTCGAGAGATCGGGCTTTTTATGACTTTTCGTGCTACAAAGCAACTAACCATCTTGTTACTACAAAAATCTCAAGGAAACTTACACCCATACCCATTTTAGTTATTTGTTTAGATTTTATTATTATTAAAAAGCACCAAACTCGCTCAAAATATTTTATTCTTCTCTCATTAAAATCGGTGTATTCTCGACTTAGGACTCGAAACTTTGAAGTCCAATCCCTGTGGATACGATCTCGGTATATTTACCACTTTATTACTTGTAGCGATCCCATTGTCGGTATACACTTGTGCCTTCATTGTGGAATTATTGTGCCCATATTAGGAACGACAGGGAGCAGCCGTGAACCTTTAAGAAAGAAGTTTCATAGAAACGAAAGTGGGTAATTTATATCTATTAGCCATCGAGGCGGTGGAGACAGTGGCGGACCCAGGATTTTTCGTGAGCGGGTGCACCTTTAAATTTGATCAAATGTCTGCAAATTTGCTTATTGTGTTTTTAGCCGAATTTCGCCTTCTGGGGGATTTTCAAGTTTTTTGGTTGATTTTCGAAGTGATTTTTTGCTTTTCTGTTGATTTCATGAAAAAAAATCGGTTTTCTGATTGATTTCAAGATATCTTTCGGATAAAAATGTGTTGTCATTAGAATGAGAAAAATTAAGATTAATGAGTAAATTGGAAGAAAAATATTTAATAAAAACAAAAGCAAGATTGGAAAAATTCTAAATAAAAAATAGTTGTAGTTAGTTGGTAAGATTTTGTTATCTTATAGTTGAAGTATTGAATTCAATTTTTTTGTTGTATATTTGTTTGTCTTTTTTAGTAACAAAACATTATAAAATTAAAAAAAACTTGAATTTGATACTTACAAGGTTAGAACCCTTGACCTATGGGAAGAGAAGTAGCACTATCAACCATTCCACCAACTTCACAATTTTGTTTTGTGTTCTGTTTGAAAAATATATGAGAGCACACTATAAAATTAAGCGGGTGCACATATGCAACCGGCAAAAAAAATCCCACTACAACAAGACGATCGAGCGGGTGCCCGTGCACCCCCTCTTGTGAGTGTAGGTCCGCCCATGGGTGGAGAAGTGGATAATGCATAGTAATATATATATATATATATATATATATATATATATATATATATATATATATAGGGGGCCATTCAAGGGAGAACTAAGTTATCTATGATAACTGTAAGAACCAATCTCAACCACAAATCAAACAATAAATTAGGAAATTAATAATTTTGGTAATTTAATTTAAAATTTCAATTAAAGGGCATTTTGGGTATTTTAAAAATATCCTCTCTCCTCTCTCCTCTCTCGTCTCTCCGACGAAAACCAGTTACACAATAGGCATTGTGATACCCAAAACAAATAAATACCATTGTGATACTCAAAATACATAAATACCATTGTGAAAAAATACAATACCCATTGTGATAAAATACAATACCCATTGTGATATCGATTGCAATACCCATTGTGATACCGCTGTAAAATCCACTAACACCCAATATGATACCAACTGTGATACCCATTGCAATACCCATTGTGATACCGCTGTAAAATCCACTAACACCCAATATGATACCCATTCTAATAACGCTGTGAAATCACACAGTGATACCCAAAAAAAAACTAACTGTAAGGCACAACCAAACCATGAATCACATTGTGATACCAAAAAGGTATTTAAACTATAAGACATAAACTCATTGTGATACCCACTGTGATACCCCATCAAAATTTGAAGAAAATAAAGGAAAAAGAAAACAACATCCTCCATAATATTCGATGCGATTCCGGTCAAAAACGTCAACCAAAATCTCGGGGTTCTTCATCTGGATCTGCTTACCATAGTTTTTCTCGCCACTTTTGGTCGGATCTGCGGGACCATGTAAAAAGGAATGAGATCGAGATCCTAGAATTCGTCGGCTTCGTGGAGATGGAGATGGAGATCTGGGTTTTCAGAAATATGTTCGACGAAGATGGAGCCGATGCGTCATGATGGTGGCCATGGAGTTGAGAGAGAAGAAGGTCACTAGAGTAGAGGGAGAAGAAGGTTACCAGAGTTGAGAGAGAAGGAAGCGGCTGCCATGAGAAAGTAATTAGAAAAATCTTTTTTTAGGGTTAATAGAGAGAGAGAGACGTGGAAGCAAAGGGAGAGAGATAAATGCAATATTAAAATATTAAAGAATATTAAAAAATTCGACACAAATTACTAATTTATCCTTTAAATTTATTTTAAGAAATATTTTAATTATTTTAAATGTGTGGCTGAAATTGGTTCTTACGGTTACCACAAACTAATTAGTTCTTATTTGTTTAAGTATTAGCCTTGCATTTTAATGGAATTTAAAATAATTACACTCACTTTTTTAAAAGCATATATTACAGTTTAAAACAATGTACATATTTAAATGTTACTTCACCTAAAATTTGGGAAATAAGATAAATAATAATATTTAATTTATAATTATTTATAAAATTGATAAAATATATATCAATAAAAACTTATTTTAATTATGCTTTTAAGTGAACAATTGTTGTCTTGATCAACACTTCAACACTATTTATCATAATCTCAGTTTTCATAAATGGCCACGTCAAATCCTAGTTTTATAAATTTTGTACCCAACTTATGTGACAAGATAATGCATTGATAAATATTTAATAAAAAGACAAATAAGCAGTGATGTGAATGATTATGTGAGAAGTTGAGGTTAACATGAGAGAAGTGAGAAGTGGATCTGAACCATTGATCACTTTTAATCAAAATGTTCTCTCATGAATTCCAGCTTAGAAGTGAATTGATCTGTCGCATGTTATGGTGTTCATTTCTCATCCAACGGTTGATAACCACTTCTCACGTTAATCTCAACTTCTTACCTGAACTCAACCCTAAGCAACGATTTGTGCCTATTTTATTCATCAATAATTCATGCGCCCCCTCAGACCAAATCCTGGCTTCGCCCCTGCCTGAGCGAGTTATAAAAATAGGCCCTCGATTACTACAATTTTTTTTCATTATATTGTTGATATCATCAAAAATGACATTGAATTTAAGAAATACTAATTTATATAAAACTATTTTCCCGATATTTCTAACGCAAGATCAATCAACAATTATTTCCAAATTAATATTATCTATCTGGCCATATCATTTTTACATAACATCGTCAATCCGCTCCACGATCAAAGACATCTTATGATATGCCTTTAATATATAGATTGAAATCACTTGAGGTTATTATGTTGACCATTCTGAGTAACACTTTAAGTAAATCAACATAAACCAATTGAGTTTCTACATGTTACATGGTGTTAATGGTTTTCATCACCATTTAAACTTTTAGAGTTGAAACAAATTAATTTTTTTAGAACCATCAATCTTAGATTCAAAAGTCCATGTTCATGTTATAGTTTGAGAATTTCTTCTCAATTTAGAGATAAGAGAGTACTTAAAATTCATGCATCAATATTAGGTAATAAAAAGTAAATAATGTATAAAAAAGAAGAAAATAGTTTAAAATCCTGAAAATATATATAAGTTGGGTCGTCTCATGTAGTTGGTAATTGTTTTCAATAGATACGAGTTTCTTAGTTAATAACAAAAAATCTACTATATTCTAACACAAAAATAAAATTTATGCGGATGGAATAAATAAAAAAGTGTATGTGGAAGATGAGTAATGGAGTATATATCAATGTTCTAGGCAAAAATAACTTTTAGATATTAGTACTTGATAAAAAAAACTTAGACAAATAATGGGCAAATGAAAAACCAATTAATATTTTATAAAATTTATCGTTTAATGTAATTAATTAATACATGTTTGGACCTTAATATAATGCTACATTCTTTTTGGGTCGTATTGTATACTAATTTTTTTTGTCTTTTTTATTTACAATTTTTTAACTACCACTATATAGTATATACTTGAAAATTTTGGGCGCTATTTCCTTTGGGCCCTAGGCGTACGCCCGGCCCACCCTCCCCCAAGGACGGCCCTACTTTTTAATTTACAGTACAAAGATTTACAGGATGCTAGCCAATATTAGGGAAGAATAGAGAGGAATCAGAGCTTTTTCTCTACCCATATGGTATCATGAAGGGTCTTCATAGGACATCGGATCATGATCCACCAAAATGCTCAAGATCGAACAAATGTGCAGTCGAAAATGCTTCCTTTTCATAAGATTTACAAAACTTTATTTCTAATTTCCTACGAGATACTCCCATCGTCCCAAAAGAAACGTTCACTTGAAAAGTAAATGCATAGTTTCCATTTTTACCCTTAATTATGATGGAGAAATTCGTTACTCTCTCTATTATTAAGGATAAATTTATCATTTAATTAATTAAAAATTGTAGTAATTACACACTTCTAAAATTATGTGCTGTTTTCATTGTGAACATTTATTTTGGCCAAAGGGAGTACTGGTTAGATTTCACATGTTACATATTTCCTCAAAGGATTCAATCCAACATCAAGTTTCCCTCACGCTCATGTGATTATTTTTTCATGTATCTCACAATCATTAAATTTCAGTATTTTTGAGCTAGCGTCATTCTTAATGTATGATTATTAAACTAAAATGCCACTTTTTTTCTTCCTAAAATGCCTATCAAATCTCATTAGTATAAGATATACTGTGATAATAATGAACTTAATGCAGATGTGAATATATAAATAGACAGATTGACTTTAACTGATTAATTTAAATCTGAAAATTATGAAAACAATACTGTACTTGGATGTATAGTTTAGCAAAAGCTCATCTATGTTTGTTAGAAATTGTGTAATTTTAAGATGATATCGAGACCGGATAATCTTAAGAATCGTGTCGGAAAAACACTTTCTGAATACAACAATTCGACCCTATACGTAAGTGGCTCCCAAGTTGCACCAAGGAAA
Source organism: Saussurea involucrata (assembly GCA_033807775.1). Taxonomy (NCBI): domain Eukaryota; kingdom Viridiplantae; phylum Streptophyta; class Magnoliopsida; order Asterales; family Asteraceae; genus Saussurea; species Saussurea involucrata. The sequence goes on along the minus strand of CM066321.1, from coordinate 218,294,655 downwards.
GTTCTTCCTTTTTGTGTTTAAGTGTGTGTTTGAAGTCTTTCCATGACGGTGGCAACTTGTCAATTATGCTCGACATCGATATGGATTCATCAATATTCGTATGGTGTTGAGTAAATTGACCAAGGATCCGGAGCAATTCATTGTATTGCTCCATTACGGGTCTGGAATCGATCATCTTGTAATTATTAAAATTACTTACGAGTAACTTTTTACTCGAAGTATCCTCGGCCATGTATTTCGATTCCAAGACATCCCATAATTCTTTCGATGATTCTACATTTTGTAAACATTAAATAAAGCATCAGACATACCTTTTAGAATATGCCCACGACATATGTAGTCGTCATTCTCCCATTTGTTTCTACATCGGATAACCTCTAAAGTTGAATCTTCATCGATCTTGGACATGGGGGTGCTAAGAACATACACAACCTTCAAAGTGGTGAGAAAGAAGTCATCTTCTTTTGCCATTGACGAAAATCGTTCCCTTGAAACTTCTCCAGTTTGCCAAATTACGAAGTTATATGATGAACGGACTCCTCTCGATTTGCCATCGTTAATTAAACAGAAATTGTTGTATTCGAATGTTAGAAATTGTGTAATTTTAAGATGATATCGAGACCAGATAATCTTAAGAATCGTGTCGGAAAAACACTTTCAGAATACAACAATTCGACCCTATAAGCCTTGGGTTCACGAACTTTGTATTGAGATAATTCTTAAGATATTTCTCTCAATCCGAAGGCTGTGAAATGAGATATATATACCCAAATTCTCAATTTACATATTTAAATAAGAGATCAACGGTTATAGGCGATTAGACGGTTGTAAAATGGTTATAACCGTTAATGGATAAGGTCAAAAGAAAGATACTTACAACCGAATTTCAAGTTCTGGAGAACAACATTTTTCAGCGATAAGTTGATCAATTGCTGACAGCCCTTTTCAGGGACAATTGACTACTTTAAGCGATGGCTGACAGCTTTAAGTGATGGACATCTTTCAGCGATGGCTGGCTTTTAGCGTCAACCCTCTGCTTTCAGCGACAACCCTCAGCTTTCAGCTCTCAACTCTCAACTTTCAGTGACAACTTTTAGCTCTCAACTCTCAGTTTTCAGCGACAACTTTCAGCTTTTAGCAACAACTTTCACAAGCTGAAAGTGATTTTCAGCGACAACTTTTAGAGAAATTTCTAGTCTTTTAGAACTTCGACACCGCTTTAAGGCGATCTAAGATGATAACGGAAACATTTGTAAGTGTGCACTCCGCACTTCCTAACTTACGTATGTTTGCCTTATCATCTTAATTGATCTCAAGTAAATCACAATTACACCAAAATGTTTGATGACACTAAAATCACCAACATCCGTCCCCCATTTTAGTGTAATCCTTTGATTCACAACGAAATATATTATGTAAAATTCAAACAGATGCATAAATGAAAATGTCACGAAGATTGAATTTTCATTTTAGTATATTGCACATTCCAAATATTCAAGAATCAGGGTGTTTAAAGAAATGAACTCGTCAACCCATTTGAATAAATGAAGATAATATACACATATGTTCGTACAAATCTAGATAACACACTTGACACGTTTGTAGAGGTCTTGCGTCCTTATCCATTCATGAACGTATAGAAAGCCAAGTCGAAAACTTTCTTGAAGCGGACACACTTCACGTCCACTTAGGTGATTATTTTATATCTTGCACCAGCATATGCAATTTTTCAAAAGAATCATTAAGAAAAAAAATTCAACCTTACAACACTTGCAGGTAGGGGTGTGTAAAACCCGAATAATCCGAAATCCGAACCCGAGCCCGAACCGAAAATAAGGTGTTTTTGCAATACCCGAATGGCCCGAAACCCGATTTTTTGGGGAATATTAGGGTTTGGGTTGGGTTTGATCTTTGGTCACCCGACCCGTCCGAAAACCCGAAATAATATACATATATATTTTAAATATTGTATAAATATATTTATTTATCTAATTATCTTTAGAAAATCCTAAATAATAGTCGGTGGAAACGTTTTTAAAATTTTAAACTTATTTTTGATTTCATCAATCTCTCGTTTGATTGAATTCATCGTCAAAATCGATTGAATTTATATATATTTTTTGCATTATAATAATACCCGAACCCGACCGACATAAACCCGAAACCCGACCAACCCGAAGCAATCCGAAATCCGAAAGTTAAAGTTTGGGTCTTGATTTTTCATGTACGAAATCCGATCGGGTTTTCGGTTTGTCCACCCGAACCCATCTGATCCGCCCAATGCACACCCCTACTTGCAGGTCTAAGCACGTACCTTGGGATGATAATATTATGTGCCTCAATTTTATTAATAAGCCTTCCACATTGAATTCAACCTTTAACATTGTATTAAACAGAAATTGGGTATCTTATTAATAAAAATCTATATGGACTTTAAACCCACCCCGATCACGGACTTGTGCACTAAGTCCCTAGCCAACGCTTTTGTTAGGTGGTCGGCTAAATTGTTATGAGTTCTAACGAACTCTACGGATATCACCCCATACATGATTAATTCTCTAACCATGCTATGTTTCACTCTCAAGTGCCTCGACTTTCCATTATATACTTGGCTATATGCCTTAGCCAAGGTTGCGACACTGTCACAATGAATACATATAGGTGATATTGGCTTCAGCCACAAAGGAATCTCGTAAATTAAATTCCTTAGCCACTCCGCCTCTTTACCAACGGCCGCCAAAGCTAAAAATTCAGATTCCATGGTGGAATTTGTGATGCAAGTTTATTTCTTCGAGGCCCAAGAGATGGCACCTCCACCGAGAAAGAATGCCCATCCACTAGTAGAAGTATGATCCTCTACATTGGATATCCAACTTGCATCCGTGTAGCCTTCAATCACCGAAGGAAACCCAATATATGTTATGCCATAATTCATGGTTTCATTCAAATATTCGAATACCCTTCTTGCCGCTTGCCAATGATGAGTACTCGGTCTACTAGTAAACCGACTCAACCTACCAACGACATAGGCAATGTCCGAACGTGTACTTGTCTTGGCATACATCAAGCACCTGATTGCTTTAGAGTACTCTAATTGTGAAACGGCTTCACCCTCGTTGGGCATAAGCTTTTCACTTGGATCCATCTGAGTACTCACGGGTGAACAGTTTAACATATTAAACTTCTTTAACACTTTCTCGACATAGTGAGAGTGTGTTATGGCCAAACCTTTGTTCTCCCGTTTAATCCTCATCCCGAGGATCATTTCGGCCTCCCCCAAATCCTTCATCGATAATTGGGATGACAAAAATTATTTTGTCAAGTCGACTTGTCTTTGGTCCGTGCCAAAGATTAACATGTCGTTAACATATAAATAAATTATGACGCCTCTACCTGAATCGTCAAATTTGCTATACACACATTTGTCCGATTGGTTTAAATGAAAACCATTATACAAAACCACTTCATCAAACTTTTGATGCCACTGTTTTGGGGCTTGCTTCAAACCATAAAGTGATTTAATTCATTTACACACTTTATGTTCATTCCCCGACATCACAAAGCCTTCCGGTTGCTTCATGTAAACCTCCTCCTTTAAATCACCGTTAAGGAATGCCGTCTTGACATCCATTTGGTGAATTACCAAATTATTAATAGCTACCAATGCTATTAATAATCGAATGGTGGAAATTCGAGCAATCGGTGCATAGGTATCAAAATAATCAATACCTTTTTTTCCGAAATTCTTGAATTAACAACCGGGATTTGAACATATCGATAGTACCATCGACTTTCATTTTCTTCTTAAAAATTCACTTGCAACCCAAAGGTTTGCAACCCGGTGGTAAGTCGGGCAACACCCACGTGTTATTCCCCATGATAGGCTCCATCTCATCATTTATTGCCTCTTTCCAAACGGCAACGTCTTGAGACTTCATAGCCTCATCATAGGTTCTTGGATCTTCTTCTATGCTATAACAATAAACATATTGAGATCCAATTTCATCTCGTGAACCTTCAACTAAGTATAGATGAATGTCGGGACCAAAAGATTTCTCAATCCTTCCTTGTTTACTTCTTCGAAGCTCGGAAATTTCCAAAGGAATTTCCTTTTATTTTTCACTATATTTGATTCCACTCGTACTTGGAATCATATCTTTCGGTCTCGGAATCGAGGTAAATCGATTTTCATCGAAGATGGCATCCCTTGATTCTATAACGGTATTAACCGAAATAGAGTCGTTGGGTTCAGTAACTTAAAACCGACATGCCTTTGAATGGTCGGCATATCTGATGAATATACAGTCGATTCCTATTTCTCCCAATATTTTCCTTTTGGGATCCGGTAATCTTACCATAGCTCGACAGCCCCAAACTCGTAAATAATTCAAGTTTGGTTTCTTTTTGAACCAAAGTTCATAAGGAGTCACCTTCTTCCTTTTATTTGGTACCTGGTTCAATTTGTAACAAGCCGTAAACATGGCTCACCCCAAAACCCGTCACTAAGATCGGAGTAGGATAACTTCTAGTAAACCATTTCTTTCAAAATTCGATTCTTCGTTTCGCAAAACCGTTTTGTTAAGGTGTATACGGTGTCGTAGTCTCGTGTATAATTCCAACAGATTGGAAATATAGAGGATCAAAATATTCACCGCCTCTATCGACTCTTAACTTTTTAATTAAAGTACTTTGTTGCAATTCCACTTCGGTTTTATAAATCTAATTTTTTTTCTAAAACTTCATCTTTCGAATGGAGTAGAAAAACATAGCAAAATCTCGAAGCGTCGTCTATAAATGTAGCAAAATACTTATTATTTCCAAGTGAAGAAGTCGCATGCAAATCACACAGATCACTATGGATTAAATCCAAAACCATAGATGATCTTTAAATCGTAGGGAAAGGTTGATGTGTGCTTTTTGTAAGCATTCAATACACTTTTCCAAATTTAAATTAAAGAAAGGAATCATGCCATCCTTGGACATTTCATGCATTCTTTTGTAGTGCAAGTGTCCAAGTCTGGTGTTTGGGTAAAATTTCACCAGCCTCGACCACGACCGAAATAGGGAGAACATTTATTACACTTTTTCCATAATAAGGTAAATCATAACACTTTATTCTCTGATAAAAAGTTGAAATCAAAAGTTATCCACCTCACGACACTCGACCACGACGTCGTCTAGTTCACACGTCCGACGTATGGAACATCTCGACCTTGACCGACTAACATACGATATTTATGTTATATTTTCACCGGTTAAATGCAGGAATCAATGTCATTGATGATCAACGGCTATAACCGACGAAGGCCATTAACAACATTAAAGACAGCAGCCGTTACGACCGTTAGTCAAAGTCTTTATGAAGACATTTAAAGCCACGAAGACTATAAATACAGAGATCCTAGCCTCATTTGCGAATCATCTCTCCGACAACTCCAATATCTGGAATCACCTGATATCTCTCTGATACCTCGAAGCATCTGAACACATCTGAACTCTCAAGAACATTCACCCGAAGCAAAGAATTCTCTCTCAGCAGATCGCTCTCGACGCACGACTTGCACACACGACGCACTAGTTTTTATATTCGATACACCTGTTTTACTTTACATTTAAAGTCTTTTTTTTCATTTGTATTGTAATCACTGTACTCTCGACACCCTGAAACACAAGGATATCGCCCCTGTTTGGCGACCATAGTGCAACGACGATATCACCCCTGTCGTCTCGGGTTTTTTCGTCGTTGAGGTTTTTCCAGCGTCACCAAATTCATTGTCTCATTTACATTTCTGTCTTTATCGCATTGCTTTGTCGAAAGATTCCCGTCTTTAGTTGTTAAGTTCCACAATCAACCTTAAGTTATGCTTCTGGACGATTTTTGGCATTAACAGTTTGGCGCCCACCGTGGGGCCCCATCTAGAGAAAATCTTCGACAAACGTGCGTCTTACTAACGGTTTCTTGGAGTTGCCTCTGCTTTTGTTTCAGGAAAATGGCAGGTAATGGAAACCAAGAGCAATTCATTGCCCAGGTGTATGGGGAGCTTGAGAATGCACAGGGTGCTCCCAAGTCAGACGACGACTATCGCCTGGAGGAAGTCATCCTGGATCAGAGCAAGCCTGACCAAAAAATCTTTATAGGGTTATCCCTCGATCCCTGCCTTAAAGATAGGCTAATATCTTTCTTGCAGGAACATGCCGATTGTTTTGCCTGGTCGCACGAAGACATGGTCAGCATAAACCCCAGCGTCATTTCCCATAAACTCAATATCGACCCATCATTTAAGCCAATCAAACAAAAGCGACGAAAATTTTCTCCTGAGAGGAATAAGGTGATAAATGACGAGGTCGACAACCTCCTCAAGACAGGGAAAATTCGAGAAGTTAAGTAACCCGACTGGCTTGCTAATGTCGTGGTCGTGGCGAAGAAAAATGGCAAATGGAGGGTCTGTATCGATTTCACAGATCTCAACAAGGCTTGTCCAAAAGATCGTTTTCCATTGCCGCATATCGACGCCATGGTCGACGCGACAACTGGGCATGAACTATTGACGTTCATGGATGCTTATTCCGGATACAATCAGATCCTGATGCACGTCGAGGACCAGGAGAAAACTGCATTCATAACGGACCGAGGTATTTACTGTTATAAGGTTATGCCTTTTGGACTAAAAAATGCAGGTTCTACCTACCAGCGTCTGGTGAACAAGATGTTCAAAGATCATCTCAGCGACACAATGGAGGTGTATATCGACGACATGCTGGTCAAGTCAAAGCAAGCAATCGACCACATCGAGCACTTGAAGCAGGCATTCGACATCCTTCAGAAGTATAGCATGAAGCTCAACCCGACGAAGTGTTCCTTTGGTGTCAATGCTGGGAAGTTCCTGGGCTACATGGTCACTCGTCAAGGAATCGAGGCTAATCCCGACCAGATCAAAGCCATTATCGAGATCAAATCTCCTAGAAATTTCAAAGAGTTCCAAAGGCTCACTGGTCGGGTAGCAGCTTTGAACAGGTTTATCTCTCGATCCTCGGATAAATGCCATCTATTTTACAATGTCCTCAGGAAAAATAGAGGCTTGGACTGGACCGACGATCATGAGCAGGCATTGCAAAAATTAAGGAGTATATGACGTCGCCTCCTTTGTTGTCAAAACCTCACGATCATGAGGTCTTACAACTATATTTGGCTGTTAGTCCTAATGCAGTAAGTGCCGTCCTGACACGAGAAGATGAAAAGCAGCAACTGCCGATCTACTATGTAAGTAAATCTCTCTTGGACGCAGAAACCAGGTATTCCTCTATGGAAAAACTACTCTTGTCGCTAGTCACGGCTGCTAAAAAATTGCGACACTACTTTGAATCACATCCTATTACTGTCGTGACTAACTTTCCTCTTAAGTCCGTCTTGAGAAAACCTGAGTTGACAGGTCGCTTAGCAAAATGGAGCATATATCTCAGCAGTTATGACATCGATTTCAAGCCCAGGACCGCGATCAAATCGCAAGCATTGGTGGATTTTATTGCTGATTTCAGCCCTGAAATGGAGAAAGAAGCAGACCTCGAAGTGTCAACTGTGGCGACTCACGACGACATGCCTTGGACTCTGTATGTCGACGGATCATCCAACACTAGAGGTTCAGGACTAGGCGTCGTCTTAAAGTCGCCACATGGGGGCAAGATGGTATATTCAGTCCTATGCGACTTCAAAACCACCAACAACGAAGCTGAGTATGAAGCCCTGATCGTGGGAATGAATATGGCCCACGACTCGGGGGCAACCCCGTTACATGTCAAAAGCGATTCTCTTCTGGTCGTGAACCAGATCAACGGAGAATTCGCGGCCAAAGATTCAAAGATGATAGCGTACCTAAAGGTAGCAAAAGAAAAATCCAAAAAGTTCAAATCTTTTTCTATTGAACAGATTCCAAGGGACCAGAACACCCAAGAAGATGCTTTAGCAAACCTTGGATCTTCTCTAGTCGAACCAATATTCGACAGTATTCCCATTATCTATCTGGCGACATCGTCCATTGAAAATGTCGATGTCGTCCAGATCGAAGACCAAGAAGATGATTGGTCGTGCGACATCAGAAATTTCCTTATGCACGACCAACTCCCTGAAGACAAGATGGAAGCTCGTAAGATCAGATTCAAGGCATCTAGGTATGTCATGATCGGAGATAGACTCTATCGACGATCATCGATAGGGTTAAACCTGAGATGCGTCGTCAGCAAAAGCCAAGTTCAGAAGATCCTTCAAGAGATGCACGATGGAGAGTGTGGCAATCACTCAGGAGGTCGCAGTTTGGCTAATCGTTTCTCTCGACAAGGTTACTTTTGGCCAACATTGCGACAAGACACCGTCAGGTATGTCCAGAACTGTGATCCTTGTCAACGACATTCAGGTATGTCCCATAAACCTTCTGAACCTTTACATTCGACACTTATCCCATGGCCCTTCATGAGATGGGGAATGGATATTGTCGGCAAGCTACCACCTGCCCCTGGGCAAAAAGTATTTCACCTCGTACTTACGGATTATTTTTCTAAATGGGTAGAAGCGGCTGCATTTTCCCAAGTTTGGGACAAAGAAGTCGTCGCTTTTATCCAGACTAACATCATATGCAGGTTTGGGATTCCATCCGAAATTGTCTGCGACAATGGATCCCAGTTCATAAGCAACAGGACTCGACAGTTCTGTGAAGACCGAAACATCAAGCTGACGACCTCGACCCCCAGATATCCCCAAGCAAACGGACTTGCTGAGTCAAGCAATAAGACCATTATTGCTTCGATCAAGAAAAGGTTAAAAGCTGCAAAGGGAAAGTGGGTCGAAGAACTCCCTTCGGTCCTATGGGCGAATCGCACGACACCACGCACGTCCACAGGGCAAACCCCTTTCTCTCTAGTCTATGGTTGCGAAGCAGTCCTGCCGATCGAGGTCCAGCTGCTAACTTCGAGGCATACTTCCGTCGACCACAACCTGGTTGATTTAAGTTATGACCTCGACGCCCTCGAAGAGCTCAGAGAATCAGCCTTGATCAGAATGGCATCACAGAAGCAAGCGGTCGAGCGACATTTCAATAAGAATGTCAAAGTTAAAGTCTTTCAAGAAGGCGACTATGTCCTACGTCGAGTGTTCCAAAGCACCCAGGAGCTCAATGCAGGTAAGCTTTCCACCAAATGGGAAAGTCCTTATCGTATCTCAGAAGTCGTGGGCAAAGGCGCCTATCGGCTCCAAACCCTCGACGGCCAAGATATCCCACGTAGCTGGAATGCAACTCATTTGAAAAAATATTTCTTCTGAACTCTTTTTTCTCACACGATTTTTCATCCATCACGATGGTTACTAACTTAAGCATCGGAGGGTCGTTGGTTAGCCAACGACCAACCTCTGATATTGTTTATCGCAGAGTCGCGCGACATCAATTATTAAACCTATCGAATGACTTCAATACATTCCCGCAAGATCGCACGCCCTGAACAGTCGGGTCTATTACATGACTTGATTATCTTTATCGCGTGGACATATGATTCAGATTCATCTCACGATTTAATTGTGCGATCGACCCACGATCTCAGTGTTTTAACTTAGAAAAATCTCATGTTCTGAATGAATGCTTTGAACGCATGTTTGCTTACACGATTTATGTTTTGATCGTTATCTTTCAATAAATGCCTTCGTCGCACGTACCTACGTTTGTTATGTATATGACTTATGTTTATTCCCGTACGATCAGTATTGCGCTCGATGTTTGTTTATTGATTGACAATAAAGTAATGCACAAGTTCACAAGAAATGTAAAATCCATTTCATCAAACGATCAATTACAAATGACTCGACCACCAACGGTCGAGTAATAAGAGCAAAAATCAAAAGCTTCCTAAGGATGAGGAGGAACGTCAGTTGTATCTTTGCCCGAGGCCTCGCCCTTTAAGCTCTCTTCGATCTCCTCCTCCTCGATCTCCTTCTCGTCATCTGAGTCGAGATCTCTCGCAGATCCGACATCCCTCAGGTAGACGACAAGCTCCTCCAACGCCGAGGCAAGAGTATTCTTCCCCAACAAATGTTGCCTCATGATCGCCGCCCTGGCAGTCAGACGAGCCAAAGAAAATACGGTCTTAGCCTCGTCCTTGAGCTCCCTCACCTCCTTCTCTAGGCTGACCACTTTGGACTTGGAATCCTCAGCTACTTTTTCGAACGCAGCCGAAGATTCTTTAGTCCTGTCCAGCTCTTCCCTTTGGTCGGCGATCATGGATAGGGACTGCGTCAGGCGATGGTTGGCCTCATCCTTTGCACATTCAATGGCTTCTAGTTCTTTCAGGGCCACGTCTAGACGTTTGAACATAGCCTCTTCACGCTCTACGGTGGCATTCGCCTTGTCCAATGCCGCATTCCCCCTCTCATGAGCAGAGGACACCAAACCCCTTATCTTCACCGTTTCGACATGTCAGGCAAGAAAAGATTGGAACGCCTGTAAAACATGAGACATAAGTCAGTAAACGCACGACGAAGTTCTAAATGACAAAAGATAAACAAAAGTCTTGAAAGACAGACTTACCATGAACGCCAGCCCGACGACATGGGATCCCGTCCCTCGACCGGGATCCCTCGAAACGCTCCCTGAAAGAAGGGAGCAGATACTTCCCCAGACGAGGAAATAAATCCGTCCCGTCTAGGACGTTGGCAACCATAAAGTCTTACGGCAACGTGAAGTTGACCGTCGTGACCTTAGCCTCTCCCGTCGCATGGTCCTTGCCCTTGTCGGCCGACAAAGGGGTCGACGTGGTAGACAGGGGTTTCACCATTTTTGCCAGAGGCGCCGAACTAATAGAGGTTGCAGCGATCGCACTAGAAGATGTCTTCATCTTCTCAGGCGATGCGATCGATACCTTCGCCTTCTCAGGCTTGACGACTCTCGACGAGTCATCAACCTTCGAAGACGGTTCCCTCGGGATCATCACCCTTGCCTTCGGTAAAACCCCCGACCCAGTGGTCGAGGTCCTTTTCCTCTTTTCTTTGCCCTTACTGTTAGTTCCAGATCCGTGCAACAATAATGAAATCAAACGATTAAGCAATGAAGCATACGATTTCAACTGGTCATCTCTGATTAGCTTTCAATATTGAGAGAATTACAATGCAAGTAAAGGAAAGCAAATGAGACAACTAGCCTATTTTTCTAAGGCTAGATTGCTTTATATATGTCAGGCCCGTGGTTAACAAGCCCACAGCCCATTCACTAGTAAGGCTCAAATTAAACAATTACAATTTAAACCCTGAACTTTAAATCAACATAAATTGACCCTAACAGTCTCCCCCTTTGATTTGAAGTTCGATTTGGCGCCAGTTCTCGACATATCTTTTTCGAAGCGCGAAGTGAATCTCGAACCATCTGATAGCACGGCGATAATCGATGCGTTCTTCAACCATCTTCAAGGCATTCCGAGCATTTGTTTCATTCGGATTGGGAAGATACGAAAGCCTTTGATTTTCAGACTCGTGCTGAATGATTTTTCGAAGAGCATCTCGAACTTTGTAGAGCGTGCCGTCGCAGAATCTTTCTACCTGACTGAACCGCAGAAATCTTTTCTCTTTCTGTTCATTGATGAAGACGATCCCAAATTCTGGTCCTAGAAGCATAGCGTTCTCGGGATACATATTCAACTCAGGAGCTTGCAGATTCGGATTTATCAAATTTACCTTCTTCGCCCTGTTCTCGATAGCCATTTGGAAGTCCGTTAGATAAGACATCATAATTGTGCGGACCAGGAATCGACGAACAGCTTCGAGCGCGTTTGTAACGGGAATAGGTCAGATAGTTCTTGAACGTAGGTCTTTCAGAATCGCCAGGAAGTCAAACGGTCGGAGGTTCTGGAAGTCGGCTTTAGAAAATTTCCATTCGTTCCCATCCTCACGTCGGACAGTGAATACAGGATAGACAATTTTCATCATATGGCTTGACTGGATATTGATTACCTCTGTGATCTGATGCTTGGTTCTGACTTGGCTGACTGGAAGACACTGCTTCATTGCACAGATGTATCGGCGTTGGTATTCGGAGCTGTAGTTGTAAATACCCAGGCAGAAGGTCGGCTCGATCTGGCGTAGCTTGTGTACAAACAGCTTCTTCAGGGTTTCCTCCAGATGAGGGATAAGTACGGTGATCTTCTCCCAACGGATTTGTTGTTAAGGTGGAGGAAGAAGATCAGTAGCTGTCTGTTGTTGAAGAGGGGATGTCGGAATGTCGGCAGTAGTAGTTTCAGGTCTTGTTGAAGTTCCGGTGGGTTGAGCATAGTGAACGGGAGAAGTACCATAAAAATTCTGTAGCATGAACTGATCATAATCAATATTGTCATCGACATCAGTAGGGAAAACCAAGTTAACCTGGAGATTTGCGGCACTGGCGGCTTTTTCATACCATGCATCTTCGGTCTCCGGGTTGGCTTCGCAGTCTGGATCGATCATATCCAGTAACGGTCTGTCTGATGAATCAAAGTCGAACAGTTCCTGTGTTGAACCCTCGGGCTTTTCAACCACCGGGTCTTCATCATCTGATATTTCCATGTCTATTACCATCTCGGCTAATGGCAACTCGGCTTCAGGTTGAGCGTCGGTTGTTGTTGCCGCAGTTGCTGGTTCAGTTGAACCACAATTGTAGTTTCAGCAGTGAGGATCTGGGCGGTCTCGTTTAGTCGTTGTCGTTTCTCCCCCTCACGGTGATCAGGATCATCCTGGTCATCGTGCTTGCGTTTCAGACCGCCTGCTTGACTCTTACAGGTATCTTCGAGGGAACGGACTCTCTCGGACAGCGTTGTGAGCGCTTGGTTATAGTCCTTGAGAGTCGAGTCAATTGAATCCAGGCGAGTGGTAATAGATGATGAAGGAGCGGTGACATGAGTTTTCAGAACGGAGATCAGGCCTGCTTCAGTTGAGGTGTCGGATTCAGATTGCTGGAGTAGCTGAGCCAAAAGCATCGTCTTCAGAGTATCCACCGAATAGATTGGCTGAACGAATGTCGGTGGAGCTGTAGGTGCGGTTTCAGCTTCGACGATCTTTGCTTTGCCTTTGATTAGTTTGGCGAGCTCGGCGGTGACATGTTGCACCATTGCCTTGCGGACAGCCTTAAGGGTGCTGTCCAGGGACCCTGGTGACACAAAGTCGTGTAAGATAACTCCGGGATCACTTAGATTACCCATTGAAGCATCTGCCGCATAGGCAGAGCCACCTACGTTCACGGTTGGCGTGGAGATAGCCGTGGTAGGATTTCCGTCCGATCCTCGTGTTCCGGCAGACGGAGACACTACAGACGTTCCGGCCGAGTCACGAAGAATCTCGATTTGGTGTTGTTCCTCTTCTGGTGTCCTAGCCGAAGATTGTATAATATCAAGTGGCTCTAGACTCAATGGTGCGCGAAATGAAGTCGCAACCGGGGGCTGCTGGTCGCTTGTTTCAACACCAGCACCCTCCGAGTGAGAGGCCGGTGGAAGTTGTGCTATATCCCCGTGTGAAGTTGAAACATCCGTCTTTTGAGAGACAGAGGAGTGGATAAGGGGGTCGTGCAATTGCTCCGCTGGGTCCACAGAGGCTTCTTCAATACCCCGTCCCAACAAATGAGACGGGATTGTAGATGTGGCTACCCGGATTACACTCGGTTCGGGTCGCTCAAGAGCCTCGTTATCTTTATGGCTCAATCTTTCTTGGTTCGCTTTCGACCTTAACTCCCTCCTTCTCACATGTTCTATGTCTCGGGGAAGGTCCCTCCGGCGCTGACTGGACCATGGGATTCCCTAACTCTCGTCTATATGCTATCACAGGTAGGGCTTCAGGCATATGCATTGCACGGATAATATCCTGCTCCCCGTCAGAGTGAGAGTGTTATTTACTTGGGAGACATTAACACAAGGAAAAAAAAACATTTAGACTTTTAAGAAAAACAGTGTGATGCCCCCCCTCGGATTTTGTTGAGGTTGTTGATCCGCCATGGAATATCTGTTAAAGACCCAAAGTTAGTAAACAAGACGGATAAACAAGTTCCGGTGCGTACCTTTGCTGTAAATGGGTCAATCTGAGATAGATTGAGGACAGGCAGTAGGAAAACAGGTATTGGACTGATTAAACACAGGGTGTCCGGACAAGATGATGAATTACAGAACTTACCGGACAAACCCAAGTCTCCGAACAAATGATATCCGAACAAAAAGGATTCCGGATGACTATGGTTACCGGACAAATAGGGGTCCGGACACCTAGATCCACCCGGATAACAATCCGGTCCGAAAAGCTATCCGGACACTTCAAAAAATTTCTCACTTTTCAACAAAATTACCTTAGGAATTGGGCAAAACTTTATCTCGCTCCCCCTCAAGCTGAAAATAGGGATGGCATTGCTCCCCCTCGAATATTGCAAACATTGTGCAATGGAGTGTCCGACACATAAAAACTTTTAGGCAGTTGAAGAAAAAACTTGTGTCGCTCTCCCTTAAATGATGATCATTAGGGTATATGCTCCCCCTCAGAAAGTGCGCATAGTGTGAAGTGCACACGAGAGTATCCACACGCACACACAAAAAAACTTTTCATCAGTTATAAAATTGTGTGTGACTCTCCCCCTCAACAATACTGTAAACTTACCTGATAGCTGATCATGCTCCCCCTAAACACATGAGCAGATTGTTAAAACACATGTATAGACAAACCTCACGTCTTTGCAATATGAGTCCTTGTAGATCGTGAGCAGCTCCCTCCTTCCGGTCATGTGTGTGGAGCATCCAGAGTCTAAGTACCACACATGACCGTCCTGCAAAACAAATTTAGCGGACCTTGGGTACCCAGATTTTCCTGGGTCCCGGATGGTTAGGTTTGACACCTTTCGGAGGAACTTGCTTTGACACAGATTTCCCCTTAGGTGCAGAATGTACACCTTTCGGAGGAACAGGTTTTGTAGCAGGTTCCCTCTTGGGTGCCGGTTTAACCTCAGTAGGAGAAGTCCGTTTTGGAATTGGTTTGGGCTCCCGCTGTGGTTTAACCTCTGATTGGTAACCCCGTTTTTTATAGCGTCTTTGCTGGTTATTACGGGGTTTGCGTTTGGGAAATAAATTACACATGTGATATGACCCAAACCAATCATTATTCTGAATATCATCAAAATCATTCCAACCATAATTAGAACAACATAAACAATCACCCGATAACTGAATCAATTGATTAAGAGAATTAAGTTTAATTGGAAAAGAAACTTCAAAATGATTCCAATGATTCCAAGCATAATTGTCTTTGTTTATCCTAGAATTAAAGACAGGAGGGAAAGACTTTGATGCATCATCCTTGACAGGTTCCTTCTTTAGCCACTTTGGTTTTTCTTGTTTAGCGCGACCGGTTTTATCCGAAACAACAGGGACAGTGTGATCAGTGACTTTTGAGGAAACAGGAATCTTAGCAGGTGGTTGACCGGTCTTTTGCTTCGGCTGTGATTGTTCTTGAGAATTTGAAGCATTTTTGGAAATCTTAATCACAGCCGGAGTCTTTGATTGAGAACTATCACCCTTTAGAAAATTGACCGGTCGATTTACTACTGGTGATAGAAAATCAGTGTGGCTCGGAAGAGGTTTGTCGAAGGGAAATGACTCGAACTCTCCATCAGAATTTCCTTCAGAGGTCATATATTTTGAAAAATCAATCTCTTGAATTTCAGGACTTGGATCAGGTGAGGAAGGCGAGGAACACTTAGTGTCAGTGTGCTTTGGGGAATTTGGTGCGGAAACTAGGAAAAAATCAGAGTTTAAATTCCTTTTAACACACTCATCTTGAGAATCGGTACCGTCTTGTGTGGTAGATTTTTACCAATAAAAGCTTTACACGAAGACGTCTCAGATGAATTTGAGGAAGACTCGGGTGAAATTTGCTTCTCAGATTTGAGCTGGTCAATTTGCTCTTGGAGCTGACATTTTTCGCATACTCTTGCATCGCATCTGTTGCCAAAGCAGCCAGCTTTGATGTGAGTTTCATGATTTCTTCCCGAAGGTTTTCTTGTCCTTCATCAGCCACAAGTTCGGTGTTGACCGGTTGTAGGTTCTCAAATTTCTCAGAATTGAGTTTCTCAATCTCAGAGATTAGCGCTTTCTTTTCGTTTTGAAAAACAGACCTTTCTTTCTCAAACGACTCCTCCAACTCCACGATCTTTGCTTCCAAGATGAGAGGGGAACATAGAGTTTAAACTCGCCCGTCTCAGTCTTGGTTGCGGGTGCTTGGTCCTCATCCTTTTTGGAGGAATCCTTGGGCGTAGCAACCTTGTAGAAGTCGAAGTAATCATTTGAGAGATATTTCTTGTCCCTTTTATAAGAATAATTCAACGATCCATAACTAAATGGGAGTTGCATTTTGGAGGTGCGAGTGCGTTTGTATTCCTCGGTTTCCTCTTCCTTTTCAGGTTCAAGAGGACCAGTCCATTTAATGGCATATTTCGGATAATCTTTGGCTATTCCAAGACAACTAAAATCATACAGAATAGGCCTTTTGGCAATTCCCTTTTTCAAATAATGTGGGTTATCGTATCCGATTCCCCAGTCCTTGTTGAAATACGTGAACTCCTTTGGTTTATTCATATGGATAGCTTGATCAGTTTGACCTCTATTGTGGAGTTTAGTTTCAAGATCTAGGATTTTAGCAACAAATTCCTTGTGCTGAATTTGAAGGGCAGAGCATTGGTAAACAATTTCTGCTTTCTCATTCATGCACAGATCAAACTGTGATTGAAGATTAGATAATTTGGCCCTTAAGTCTTTAGGTGCTATTGAAAGATTTTTGCATTTCTTCTTTAACATAGCATTTTCAGACTTATGTTTTTCAGTTATTCTTGTTTGAACATATAGCTTTTCGGTTAGTTAACTAATCTTAAGCTTTTGTTCTTTAGTGGCGGCCTTAAAGGAATTTGCCTGATCAGTAAGTGATTGCATTTGATTCATGAAATCTTGTTGGATAGAATCCCATACCTGGCTTGTCGTTGCCTTTTCTTCGTCAGCTGGAGACATCTTCAGTTGCACTGGAGTGATCGTCGGACGATGGTTCGATTCAAAGTAGAACTGTATCAAGGATACTTAAATGTCCCCCTCCTGCGACTTAGCACGGGGGTTACCGGATAAACTAGTTTCCGAATGAAAAATTAAGCACAAACTTACCGGATGGAAAGAGTTTCCGGATGAGATTCTTTCCGGATGCAATGGGTTTCCGGGTAAAATCAATATAACCGGAAACTTCGGGTTATCCGGACAAAATAGGTTACCGGAAACGTTAGTTATCCGGACAAACTATTTTACCGGGAACTTTGGGTTTCAGGAACAAATATACCCGGAGAGTATGGAATTCGAAGACTTACCCGGAAAGTTTTGACGTACCCGGATAGATTTGAATGCGATTGTCCGGAAAGGTCTGCAGTTATCCGAAAACGGCGGCTGGAGTGATAAACTCGATTGGGAATCGATTAGGGTTGCTTAAAATCGTTCCTGAAAGGTTAGGAACTCGACCAAACACAAAAATAACATTACCCAACTCGATTTTGAAGCAAAAACAACAAGTTTTGATGATTAAAAATATGATTTTCTCAAGAACACACTCAAAACTTTTGATCTTAATTTGCTTAAAAACACACTCAAACGATCGAATTAGAGCACGAAAATTTGCAGAATCACTAAGAGTAATGATGCTAACAATACCCAATAAGCGAAATCGATCAATTTTTCCAAAATCAAAATTTTGAGATTCAAGTAAGAATACAACCATATTTTTCAAGAAACTTACCAGAAATCGAATTTTGCACTTTGAATCGATGTAGTCCGTCTGCTCTGATACCAATTGTTAGTTCCAGATCCATGCAACAATAATGAAATCAAACGATTAAGCAATGAAGCATACGATTTCAACTGGTCATCTCTAATTAGCTTTCAATATTGAGAGAATTACAATGCAAGTAAAGGAAAGCAAATGAGACAACTAGCCTATTTTTCTAAGACTAGATTGCTTTATATATGTCGGGCCCGTGGTTAACAAGCCCACAACCCGTTCACTAATAAGGCTCAAATTAAACCATTACAATTTAAACCCTGAACTTTAAATCAACATAAATTGACCCTAACACTTACAGGAAAGCTCAAGTTGAGCTGCTCTTTTGGCACTGACAGTCGGCTCCTTCACATGAGATTCCCCTGGAAACGACGAAGAGGAAAACGTTACACAATAGACGAAAGAGAAAAGATTGAGGTCGAGTAGTACTAAATAAAACACTTACCAGTCATCTCCTCTTCTCCTTCTCTCGACTCTTCCTCTTTCTCCTCTGTCTCCTCTTCATCCTCCTCACGTTTCTCTCCTCGATTCTCTCCTAAAAACACCAGGTCGTCATCGACCACCAGATGTCGTGTGAAAAACGACAGCTCAACAACGCTGAATTCCAAGAAAGCGTCGACCTTTGTTTGAGAGTTGGCGTAGGGTTTCACGTCCTCAAACCTAATATCTGTCGACATATAGAAGACAGGTTAGAAACAAGTTGAAATTAACATACGACGTACGACAAGAAGCTAAAAAATCTCACCCGACATATTCCAGCCGACCCTAATCCAGCCACTCTCGGAGTCGAGGGTCGACTTACGCACGAATGTGTACCTAGTCTTCCACTTACGGTCATTAACATTTGTCTTTAAGACCAAGGTACGATCGCCCTTATACCTAGAGTACAAGCTACAGCGATGACATCCGTCCTTCTTGACTTGATAAGCCAAGAGGAGATCGTACACATTCATGGGAGATTTCCATTTTTCGGTGAGACGTTCAATTACTTGCACGACTCGCTAGAATTGGGGCATTAATTGGCCCGATGCTAAATCGAATTCAAGCATAAAAGCCTTGGCCAAAGGCGAGTAAGGCCATTCGAAACCTACCTTAAAGGGGTATTCGTATATCACGATATACCCCTCAGGACACTCATCTAGTCGGGTCTGACCCGCCCGAATTAATTTAATCCCCGCAGGGATTTTGGCCAAACTCCTAAGATCATCGAGACCCTCTTGATCTCGAATAGAACTCTCAGGCTCCATCGACATTTCTAAGCAGACTTAAAAAGATCAAAGAAATCGTACCTTATATATAGGCGCTCTAAACCTCAAAATTCCTAGTCGAACCGAAGATTCTTGCAGGGTTGGAAAAGATTTGGCGAAGAACAAGCAAGAAATCAAGAAGAAATCTCTGCCTTAAACTCTCTGAAATCGTAAAAAGGAAAAGATCCATCATGGTCTCTATTTATGTAAATAATCGTGTCAGGTCGAATCCCTAGATGGTCGACACGTGCCCTTGTCTTTTCGTATGACCACACGGATCATCGACACCTGGCGATGACAGCTGCTAAGCACGGTCGTGCCAATTAGATTCATCGTGACGTCACGTTCTTATCCTCTTTTTTACTTCCTCTTTAGTTAGAATTGAACCGATTCAGTTCCAGGGCGACTAAGGTAACTTTTGACATGTGTCACGACCCTAGGCGTCCGACTAGCAAAATTTAAAATTTGAATTTGCCACTTCATTTTTAAATTTTGGGGGCAAACTGTTTGGGTAAAATTTCACCAGCCTCGACCACGACCGAAATAGGGAGAACATTTATTACACTTTTTCCATAATAAGGTAAATCATAACACTTTATTCTCTGATCAAAAGTTGAAATCAAAAGTTATCCACCTCACGACACTCGACCACGACGTCGTCTAGTTCACACGTCCGACGTATGGAACCTCTCGACCTCGACCGACTAACATACGATATTTCTGTTATATTTTCACTGGTTAAATGCAGGAATCAATGTCATTGATGATCAACGTCTATAACCGACGAAAGCCATTAACATCATTAAAGACAGCAGCCGTTACGGCCGTTAGTCAAAGTCTTTATGAAGACATTTAAAGCCACGAAGACTATAAATACAGAGATCCTAGCCTCAATTGCGAATCATCTCTCCGTCACCTCCAATATCTGGAATCACCTGATATCTCTCTGATACCTCGAAGCATCTGAACACATCTGAACTCTCAAGAATATTCACCCTAAGCAAAGAATTCTCTCTCAGCAGATCGCTCTCGACGCACGACTTGCACACACGACGCACCAGTTTTTATATTCGATACACCTGTTTTACTCTACATTTAAAGTCTTTTCTTTCATTTGTACTGTAATCATTGTACTCTCGACACCCTGAAACACAAGGATATCGCCCCTGTTTGGCGACCATAGCGCAGCGACGACATCACCCCTGTCGTCCGCGGGTTTTTTCCTCGTTGAGGTTTTTCCCGCGTCACCAAATTCATTGTCTCATTTACAATTCTGTCTTTATCGCATTGCTTTGTCGAAAGATTCCCGTCTTTAGTTGTTAAGCTCCACAATCAACCTTAAGTTATCCTCTTGACGATTTTTGGCATTAACATCTGGCATGCCATAAAAAAAATAATTTTCATTCTCAACCAAACACACAAAATTAACACAAGTAGAATTATTTATTAAATTAAGCATAAACATCCCAGAATTAATGTATCAAAATCCCACAAACACACCACGTCGCGATAAGATATACTTTTCGCTTTCGAATACTTGTTTGTAACCCAACTTGTTCAACATACTACCGGAGACTAGATTCTTCCGGATTTTCAGTACAAATAAAACAATATTAAGAGTTAATAAATTCCCAGAGCTGAAAGTAAGATCCACACGACCACGACCCAAGATTGGAGCACTAGACTCGTTGCCCATATGCAAGACCGATCCATCTTCCACCGGTTCGAACTTTTTGAACCATCTTTGATCCTTTGCACACGTGACTCGTGGCATCCGAGTCTATCCACCACGCGATATCATCATCATGTATGTTTGGGCAAAAAATCACGTCGCTCGACCGCGACCAGAACAGGTTAGACGCATGATTAAGGACTATATCTTGAATTAAGATAAGGTCTCGACAAAGACCCAGAACACCATCGTCGTCCCTCATAAAAGGTAAGTCAAGAGTTCTTCACGACGCTCGACCATAGCGTCGCCCGATCCGCACGACTATTATATAAGGACGTGCGACCTCGACCAAAGCTAACGTTAACCATAACCGTTTATTAAGTGTTTAATGCAGGAGTAAAAGTTATTAAGGAGCAACGACTATAACCGACGCAATCATTAAACAACCGGCGACCGTAACGGACGAAGATCATTACTCCGGCGACCGTTTCCAACCGTTAAAGCCATTAAAGAAGCATTCATGGATGAAGCTAAGGACGCGAAAACTATAAATATCAAGCTCAATCAACATTTCAAGACATCGAATATCCGGCGATTAACAACCGAAGCAATATTCAAGAACACCTGAAGTGAAGAACCATTATTCTAAGTATCGCTCTCGACGCACGACAACAGCCCTCGACCAGTAGTTCACACTTTGTTTCGTACACGACAAACACCTATTTTTACATTCAAACACTTGCACTTTACATTTCGAAGCATTTTCTTCATTTGTATTGTATTCACTGTACGATCAACACCAGTATCCAAGGACATCGCCCCTGATTGGCGACCATAGTGCAGCGACGACACCCCCTGTCGTCCGCACGTTTTTTCCTCGATTGAGGTTTTTCCTGCGTCATCAAATCCCTTGTTTCTTTATTTTATTTATCGTCGCACGTCTCGTCGAAAGATTCTTTCTTTAGTTGTTTAAGTCCACATCGACCTTAAGTTGTCCCTTTGGTGCGATTTTTGGCATTAACAGTTTGGCGCCATCCGTGGGACTACATCTAGAGAAAATCATCGACGAACGTGCATTCTACTAATAGTTTCTTGGAGTTTCTTCTATTTTCTGTTGCAAGAAAATGGCAGCCCCTGGAAATCCGCAGCAAGTCGTCGCTCAGATGTATCAGGAGCTCGAGGTTGCCAGGAATCAACTCAATGCAATGGCAGACCAGAATCGCAGAGCAGCTGAAGAGATCGCGCGGCTAAGGAATCCTTTTGGACCCCAGAATGGTCCTAGACCATTAATCCAAAATCCAGGTCCGGGACCAGGCCCGTTCGTACAGAATCAGCATCCAGGTTCATTCATGCAGAATCAGCAGTCGGGTTCGTTCATTCCGAATCCCCAGTCTGGGCAGATTCCCCCTCAGCACATCCGACCACCACCCTTGAATAATGGATCCCAACCATTGCAAGGTGGCACCCAACCGTTTCAGAATGGATCCCAGCCGTTTTCCCATCCGTTCCAAAGTGGTCCGCAACCTTTCCAGCAAGGATCGCAACCTTTCCAGCAAGAATCTCAACCTTTCCAGCAAGGATCGCAACCTTTCCAGCAAGGATCGCAACCTTTCCAGCAAGGATCGCAATCTTTCAAGCAAAGATCGCAGCCATTTCAGCAGGGACCACAATTGTTTCAAAATGGACCGCATCAATTCCACTATGGGTCGCAGCCATATTTTGTCCCGTTCAACGGGAACACCAATGGTTCGTCGCATGGTAATGGCACTAGTCCAGGGACCAATCCCTCGACAGGGGAAAATCCTGATCTTAACGATCCCGTCGCCCAACGTTTGAAGATGTTAGAAGACCAAAATGAGCGCGTCATGTCCTTGCTCGCCAAGTTGCCTGGGGCAGTCGTGCCTGTCGACGTCGAGCCTCGCTCGGGGTATCAGGCGTCGCCCTTCATCGACGAGATCGCCACCGTCGAGGTCCCAAAGAAGTATAACATTTTTGCCTTCACTCCCAAGTATTCGGGTGTGACCGATCCAACCGAGCATGTCGTGCAGTATAAGCAACTCATGTGGACAATCTCGATTCCACACATGTACCAGGAGGTATGCATGTGCAAGAGTTTCGGGGCGACTCTCACTGGCCCAGCTCTCCAGTGGTTGATCAATCTCAAACCCAAATCTATCGGGTCGTTCGCCGAATTGGTCAACCAATTCTCCCGGCAATTCGCCAGCAGTCGTAAGATGGAAAAGCAGACTAGTGATATGTACTATGTCGTGTAGAAGACCAATGAGTCTATTCGAAGTTATTTCAATAGATTCAATGCCGAAATTATCAGTATCCACAATCGTGACATCAAAACTGCGATCGAAGCTTATAAGCGTGGTCTAGACGATAGTTCATGTCTATATATCGATCTGACCAAGTATCCCCCAGAGACTTTCGAAGACGTCCGAGCTCGAACCTTAGCATATATGAGGGTCGAAGACGACGCAACCATTCGTCACAAACACACTGACGGCAAGAAGCCGTTAGGTGTCAAGAAGCCAGAATTCAAGCCGAAAGCCATATCCAGAATAGAGCCAGCGCGTCAGATTTCAAACGTTCGTTTCAAGACGAAGGCAGAAGCTAAAACTGCGACTAAATTCCCCGTGTACCCCAAGATCTCCTCTTATGGGTTCAAAGGGTCAGCTAAAGACTTAGTCGAAGCTCTGAAGACAACCCAAGCAACCATCCGGTGGCCGAAGAAGTCTGACTTGGACGATGCTAAAAAGGAAAAATCAAAGTGGTGCGACTTCTACGTCGACCATGGTCATGCGACAGATGATTGTAACGCACTCAAGAAGGAATTGGCATATCATGTTCCACAAGGTAATCTCAAAGATATTATTGATAATGTCGTTATTAACAGCCATCGACCGTCGACTCCCGAGCATGCAAAAGTTATCAATTAAAATCCCCTACGCCATTGGGAACCCTGAAGATCGAGAATGAGTCGAACCGTCGCTACGGTGCCCTGTCGTACGACGACATGATCAATCACAAACAGTATCTCATCGGATCGTCGTGTCGTCCTGTCATTTAAAACCTATATTTCTTTCCAAAAAGAATAGGATAATAATTGACAGGGGGCAATACCCCATGAAGGAGAAAGGTATGATTTCTAACTCTTTTCCATACAATTTTTTCTCACAAACAGCTATTGACTTAAGCATCGGAGGGTCGTTGGTGAGCCAACGACCAACCCTCGACATCGCTTTATCGCAGGATCGCACGACATAGATGATCAGGTCCATGACTTGATCACGCCTCATAGCTCGTCGAACGACTTAATCGCACGATCTTATAGTCTAAACGACTTTGCAGTATGAGTTTCTTAACTTAGAAAAACTTCGCGTTTTAAATGTATGCCTTAGTCGCATGTATTTATGTTTGTCAGCGTAATAAAAAACCTTACGATTTATGTGTCAATGGGTGCTTTAATCGCATGCTCTCATATTACGCTCTTACTCTTGCTCTAACAATAGGCGACGTAGTTGCATGACCTATCATGTATTCCACAATCAGTTACATAACTAACAACATTTATGTGACGAGATTGTCAATTCGATAAAAAAAACAACTTCCATTTCATCAGGTCAATATGTTACATCCAAAAAATTGACCACCAACGGCCAGCAAAAACAAAGGAAGTAAAAATTCCTAAACTGCAGGAGGAGCATCCATCGCATTATTGCCTGAGGTCCCGATCTGAGGATCATCATCTGCCATTTCCCTCGTTCGACTTAGGGCTTACAGTTCGTACTGAGCATCGAAAAGCTGAATAGCTAACTCATCGGCGCGTGCCAAAGCCAACTTCTCCCTCTCCAACGCCGCCTCCTCCCTTTTCAAAGCAGACGCCACCAACTCCTCGGCTTTCGACATCTCGGCGTACAATGCCAGAGACGATTGGAACGTCTAAAAATACACGAAAAAGTGTTAGACAGCGAACGACATCGAACGACATCGAACGTTGAAACAAGTCATGAAAGATTGACACTTACTGAGAACGCCAGACTGGCAACCTGAGATCCTATCTCTTCGACCGGAACCCCGTGAAAACGCTCCCTGAAAGATGGAAGCAAACACCTCTCCAAGTGAGGAAACAACGTCGTCCCGTATAGGACACCATCCGCCATAAAGTCCGACGGCAATGAAGAATTAACCGTCGCGACTTCGGCCGACGACCCCTCGCCCCTGACGACAGATGATGGGGTTGACATCTTGAACACCGGTCTCGTCATTGTCGCCGGAAGCGCCGAACTTGCCGGTGTCGCGTCCATCGTGCCAGGACGGTTGGATGACGCCTTCGTCTTTTTAGGCAGAACAACTCTCGATGAGTTATCAACCCTCGATGACGGTTCCCTCAGGAACGTCTTCATGGTTCTCTTTTGGCTCGACCCAGCTGCCGAAACGTCTTCACCTCGAAGGGCACGCATGATCTGCTTCCCTCTCGCCTTAGAGACTGATTTCCTCTCAGTCGACACTAACCAGGAAATACATGAAACATCAGATGGAAAATATAAATGGTGAAAATCAACAATCGTAAAATGTTTACCGGTCGTTTCCTCTCGTTCAGCGTCCACCGCCACGTCCTCGTCTTCGGCCACCAATTGCCACGTAACGAAAGATCGTTCGTCAACGCTAAGACTCAAGAACTTGTTGATCTTAGCCTGGGAATCCGCAGTCGGTTTCACTTCGTCAAACTGAATCTCTGAGGATAACAGGAGAAGAATGGTAAGTAAAATCCATAAAAATGAAACTCAGAAAATGGCGAAGCATACCTGTCTTATTCCAGCCTGACCGCATCCAATCGCTGCTGGAATCCAGTGAATCGGCAAGAACAAACACATACCTCGACTTCCACCCACGATCATTAACACCAGTTCCCAAAACCAAAGAACGATCACCCCTGAACTTAGAATAAGGACTATAACGCCAGTTCTTATCCTTTTTAACTTGATACGCTGCCAAGAAATTATTCATGATCATAAGAGACTCCCATTTTGCGGACGCTCGCTCAATAACCAGTAGAACTCGCCAAAGTTGGGGCATCAATTGTCTCGACGACACATCGAAATCCTGCATGAATGACTTAGATAAACCAGAAAACGGCCACTGAAACCCTATCTTAAAAATTTACTCATACAAAGCAATATATCCCTCGGGGCAGTCCATTGAACGAACAATCCCCGGACACCGCAACTCTATATTTGTCGAGATTTTTGCCAAACTCCTAAAAGCATCTAAGTCTACGTGATTCATGATAAGGCTAAGAGGTTCCGTCGACATTGTGAATCGGAGGACAGAACAATATAAACGCTCTAAACTGCTAGCCGAAGATTCGCAAAGATTCGAATAAGTTCGAGTGAAAATTGGTAAAAAAATCATAACAAAATCCCTTCTCAAAAAACACTTTGAAAACGTATCAAGAAAAGATCCGTCGTGATCTCTATTTATGCAACCGATCATATCAGGACGAGTGTTTCGATAATCAACACGCGTCCATGCCCTTTCATATACCCACCCGGATCTTCGACACCTGTCCTCGACAGCTGATAAGCATCATCGCGCGTGTTTCGGAAAAAAAATCACGTCGTACGACCATGACCGGAGCAGGTAAGACGCACGTTATAATCCAAATCTTGTATTAAGATAAGGTCTCGACAAGAACCCAGAAAACATCCGTCGTCTCCCGTAAAAGGTAAGTCGTACGTTTACCATGACGCACGACCATAGCATCGCCCGTCCCGTACGACCGTCGAGTAAGATCATTGCACCTTCGACCAAAACTAACGTTAGCCTTGACTGTTACGTTTGTTAAGTATTTATTGCATGAGTCAAAGCCATTAACAGCAAGTAGCCGTAACGGACGAAGAGCATTATGGATAATCACTCCGGCGACCATTTCCAGCCGTTGTAGCCGTTGATCAAATCAATAATGGAGCTAATTAATGACACGAAGACTATAAAAGACAAGCTAAAACTTCATTTCAAGGGACATCAGTGAACATCCAGTATACACCAGCGAACATCACCAAACAACAGAGAAAATCATCCAAACTCGTAGCAAAGAACATTCAAACTCTGAAGATCAAGTATCGAAAGCCAGAACCTTACAGCGAACTCAAGAACACTCGAAGGAAAGCTCAAGTGTCGCTCCCGACGCACGACAACAGCCCTCGACCAGAAGTTCACACTTTGTATTCGCACACGACAAACACCTGTTTTTACATTTAAACACTTGTACTTTACATTTCGAAGTATTTCCTTCATTTGTATTGTAATCATCGTACGACTGACGCCAGCACCAAGGACGTCGCCCCTGATTGGCGACCATAGTGCAGCGATGACACCCACTGTCGTCCGCAGGTTTTTTCCTCGTTTGAGGTTTTTCCTACGTCATCAAATCCCTTGTCTCGTTTATTTTTTCCCTCGTCGCACGTCTCGTCGAAAGATCCTTTCTTTAGTTGATTAAGTCCACATCAACCTTAAGTTGTCCATTTGGTGCGATTTTTGGCATTAACAGCGCGTCAGTATGACGTCACAACTTTTCAACTTCTCGTTCAGTTAAAGGCGAACCGGTCTAGTTCCACGACAACCAGGTAAGTCCCTCAATCCAGGTCACAATTCTAAGCGTTCGACAAGAAAAATTTAAAACTTAAATTTGACATTCAATTTTCAAATTTTGGGGGCAAACTGTTTGGGCAAAAAATCACGTCGCTCGACCGTGATCAGAACAGGTAAGACGCATGATTAAGGACTATATCTTGAATTAAGATAAGGTCTCGACAAAGACCCAGAACACCATCGTCGTCCCTCATAAAGGGTAAGTCGAGAGTTCCTCACGACGCTCGACCATAACGTCGCCCAATCCGCACAACTATTATATAAGGACGTGCGACCTCGACCAAAGCTAACGTTAACCATAACCGTTTATTAAGTGTTTAATGCAGGAGTAAAGTCATTAAGGAGCAACGACTATAACCGACGCAATCATTAAACAGCCGGCGACCGTAACGGACGAAGATCATTACTCCGGCGACCGTTTCCAACCGTTAAGGCCATTAAAGAAGCATTCATGGATGAAGCTAAGGACGCGAAGACTATAAATATCAAGCTCAATCAACATTTCAAGACATCAAATATCCGGCGATTAACAACCGAAGCAATATTCAAGAACACCTGAAGTGAAGAACCATTATTCTAAGTATCGCTCTCGACGCACGACAACAGCCCTCGACCAGCAGTTCACACTTTGTTTCGTACACGAGAAACACCTATTTTTACATTCAAACACTTGTACTTTACATTTCGAATCATTTTCTTCATTTGTATTGTAATCACTGTACGATCGACACCAGTATCCAAGGACATCGCCCCTAATTGGCGACCATAGTGCAGTGACGACACCCCATGTCGTCCGCAGGTTTTTTCCTCGATTGAGGTTTTTCCTGCGTCTTCAAATCCCTTGTTTCTTTATTTTATTTATCGCCACACGTCTCGTCGAAAGATTCTTTCTTTAGTTGTTTAAGTCCACATCGACCTTAAGTTGTCCCTTTGGTGCGATTTTTGGCATTAACAATGTACACAAAATGCATAGGAAATTATAATTCTCACTTGAATTATAAGAAAAGATCGAATTTTGACCTTGATTTGGGGGTTGGTCGTTCGACCCTTGTGTCGCCCCACTCGTACTTGCTCCATTCTTATACCTTTACCAACTCGACAATCTCATTTGAAATGTCTTGTTCGACCACATATCCAACAAGTCATTTTTGACTTTTTGTTGGGTCCATGTTTGTGGTTGTCGAACATCCGCTTTTTACATTTGTCGAACTTACTTTTGGTCTTGTTTTTGCGGTCCTCAACCATGTTGACATTGGATGAACTTGGGACATCCTTTTCCTTGGCCTTACCACTTTTTTGCACACATAGTGATTCCTCAATACGTAATTGGATCCCAAGTCGCACCAAGGAAATTTCTTCCTTTTTGTGTTTAAGTGTGTGTTTGAAGTCTTTCCATGACGGTGGCAACTTGTCAATTATGCTCGACACCGATATGGATTCATCCATATTCATATGGTGTTGAGTAAATTGACCAAGGATCTAGAGCAATTCATTGTATTGCTCTATTACGGGCCTGGAATCGATCATCTTGTAATTATTAAAATTACTTACGAGGAACGTCTTACTCGAAGCATCCTCGGCCATGTATTTCGATTCCAAGACATCCCATAATTCTTTGGATGATTCTACATTTTGGTAAACATCAAATAAAGCATCAGACATACCTTTTAGAATATGCCCATGACATATGTAATCGTCATTCTCCCATTTGTTTCTACGTCGGATAGCCTCTAAAGTTGAATCTTCATCGATCTTGGGCATGGGGGTGCTAAGAACATACACAACCTTCAAAGTGGTGAGAAGGAAGTGATAGTGTAATGTACATATGTATATATATACACACACATCAGAGATTTCTATATACGAATTAGAGTTTTTGGCTTAAGGAACGAATTACTTTAAAATCCTAAGCGCATCGAGAATGTTTGAAGAAAGAAAACGTGGAAATTGGGCCTCGGAAAGAAGCGTGCAAGAATGCCCACGACTATGACAATGGTCAATGTCGTGGGGCATAATCGCGTGCGGAAGAATCCCTACGGTACATATGCGGCAACTATGCCGCGATTGTGCCACATGACACTTTCACAAGGCAATGTCGCGATGATGCCGGCGACTATGCCACATGGCAAGGTCGCGGTCAGGCCCTAGACGTGTTTAAATACAATTTTTATCCCATTTCACTTATTAACATCAACTACTTCTTCTCTTTCTCTCTACAAATCGGAATCCTAGCATTTATTTATGATCTTGGGTATTTATTGCATGAAATATTGGTGGGTCAAAGCGATCATTCATCATCTGACAAAGTTTAGAGACTTGAGCTAAGATTCATCATCTCATCCTCTTCATCTTCAAGGAACACTTTGATTTTCTAGGTTTTCCTAACTTCAAAACTTTATACATGTTAAAACATCATTTTAGTCTCCTAAACATCTGTTGATTTTAAATTTCATGTCTTAAAAACTTAACCTCATTTTTTAGGGTTTTGGGAGATTTTAGGGTTTTGAACATTCTTGCTAAAATAGATCAAATATGAGTTCAAATGAGTTTAATTGGGCTTTATGATTTCTCAAAGTGGTTATTACTCTCATACTCATATTTATGGATTTAGGAAAACCAAAGTCAAACTAGGGTTATGAGATTTGGAGTTTTGGTAGAGTTTTGGAACTAAATGAGTATCTTTTATAATTATGATATCTTGGCAAGATTTGGGGTTTTACTACTTGGTATCTTTTGGTATCTACACATTGGTGAAGTAAACCATGGTATTGTATACTTGAGAGTATATTATGTTAGACTATAATGTAATGGATCCATAGGCATATAAGTCAATTTTGTTTATATATACGATGTGTTAGTTGTTCCCATTTATTTAGCTAGATATTGGTAATGATTCACCGGAGGACTCAAACTATAGACCGTGAGTGGTTGATCTTGATGACCTTGTGACCTGTAATATTTTGATTCTATCAAAGGAACATACCCTAGTACATTGGAGGACTTGATCTATAGATTGTGGGTGGTTGAACTCGATGATCAATGTTCTATAATAGAAGCTCTAGAACATGGACTCGTGGCCTACTTTTGTGTTCCGTCACGTCCCATGGAAATCGAGTCTCCCCCACCATCGTAGATGTTTGTGTGCTATTGTTAAAGCTATTATGACCCAAATGGTACAATGTATTTATTTAAAGTTATGTTCCGATTTATCTACTTTTAACTTTAAATTACAACTATTTGATTTCACTAGGCTTTAACATGGCATTTTTCTTCTTCTTAAAATGACATATATATCAGGTATTTCTAGTGGTGGGACTCCTCGGGTTTAAGTGGAGGGTCAAGTGACCGGAAATAGCATCTTTGGTGAAGTATAGGTACGACGTTCTTTTGGTGGAACATGATTTTTTTTAAGAGATAGTGACACCCGTCTTTAATCTAAGCTAGAGTAGCTTATATTAGTAGGTTGTCGAAATTATCTCTCATATATTTTGTTTTGTAATCGTCTTACTATTTCCCCATTTTAGGTGATTCACTTATTTAAGTTTTATTTATGTCCAAATTCAGGTTCAAATTTACCCTTACTTTTAGGGGTGTTATAAGTTGGTATCAGAGCAGTAGTTTAAGTGAACTAGGTATGAATGTAAGATGCCTAGACTTAAGATGAAATATTAAGTTATGATTTGTGAGATTGGGTAGAACTTCATAGGATGGTCTTAGAGTCTACATAACTAAGCTAATTAATAATTTTAATAATGGTGACAAGAATTCTTGTATAAAATATGTTCATAATATCACTTAGCCAATGCTATTATGAATATGTTGTTACGTGAGCATGCTTGATTTACTGTTGTTATGATGATTGATGAATGTAGTAGTACGTTTGTATGTGTTTAATTTCAATAAGCTATTACTTACCTTCATTCTTGCGTGGGTGACAATGAGACATGGTTAATATTCAAGTAGACCGAGAGAACTCCATCGGAGGGACATGTTGAGATCGAATCCACGACCGATCAACCAGAAGGAGCCGCGGCAACCGTGATCCTACCAAGACCGTTCATTTTGCGCGGAGGGCCCAAACATGTGCCTATGGTCAACATAGCTTCTTATAATCCACTTATGGTGGAGGTGACTCCTTAAATCAAAATGATGTCTAGTACGATGCAAGCGATGAATTCGTCCATGGCAAAGCAAAAAGAGTTCTTTATGAAGTTACTAGAGGACATGGATGCCAGCAACCGTAGGAACTAGAAAATGTGATAGTTGGGGGTTTTGAGGGTACCAGAAATGCAATCCCAACCGACGAACTCACAACCAATGACACTCGTTGAGGCAGGAGGACATGCTCTTACAAATCCATCTTATGTTGCAAACCGCCGGAGTTTGTCGGGTTATGATGATTGATGAATGTAGTAGTACGTTTCTATGTGTTTAATTTCAATAGCCTATTTCTTACCTCCATTCTCGTGTGGATGACAGTGTAACATGGTTAATACTTAAGTAGACTGAGAGAACTCCATCAGAGGGTTATGTTGAGATCGAATCCACGACCGATCAACCAGAAGGTGTTGCGACAACTGTGATCCCACCAAGGTCGTTCATTTTGTGTGGAGGGCCCGAACATGTGCCTACGGTCAACATAGCTTCTTCTAATCCACTATGGTGTATTTGATGCCTGAAATCGAAACGATTGCTAGTACAATGTAATCGATGAGTTCGGCCATGGCAAAGCAACAAGAGTTCTTAATGATGTTACTGGAGGACACAGATGGCAGCAACCGCAGAACGAGAAAAATGTGATAGTTGGGGGTTCTGGGGCTACCGAAAATGCAATGTCAACCGAAGTGCTCGCAACGAACGACACCCATCGAGGCAGGAGGACATGCTCATACAAATCCTTCTTGTGTTGCAAACCGCCGGAGTTTGCCGAGTTATGATGATTGATGAATGTAGTAGTACGTTTCTATGTGTTTAATTTCAATAGCCTATTTCGTACCTCCATTCTCATGTGGATGACAGTGAGACATGGTTAATACTCAAGTAGACTGAGAGAACTACACTGGAGGGTCTTGTTGAGATCGAATCCACGACCGATCAACCAAAAGGAGCCGCGACAACCGTGATCCCACCAAGGTTGTTCATTTTGCGCGGAGGGTTCGAACATGTGCCTAGGGTCAACATAGGATCTTCTAATCCACTTATGGTGGAGGTGACGCCTCAAACCGAAATGATTGCTAGTACGATGCAAGCGATGAATTCGGCCATGGCAAAGCAGCAGATGTTCTTTATGAAATTACTGGAGGACATGGATGCCAACAACCGTAGAAACGAGAAAATGTGATAGTTGGGGGATCTAGGGGTACCGGAAATGCAATCCTAACTGACGAGCTCACAACCAATGACTCCCGTTAAGGCAGAATGACATGCTCTTACAAGTCCTTCTTGTGTTGCAAACCGTCGGAGTTTGCCAGGTCAGATGATCCAGTTGCTTGTATGAACTGGATCCGATAAATAGAACAAGCCTTTGGTGCCAGTGACTGTGTTGAGGGCCAAAAGGTGAGGTTTGGCCCTCAGATGCTCAGGGGGATCGACCCTCACTTGGTGGAATGTCACCACGTCTACACTAGAGTCCTCTATTTTAGCCAAGATGAGCTAAACCACCTTCAGTAAAAAGGTAATCGAGGAATACTGAAACAAGCGGGCGATGGACCGCATTGAGGAGGAGTTCCAAACTCTCACCAAGGGAAATATGTCGGTGAGAGAGTACAACCGACAGTTTATGGAAGAGTTGGGTTTGTTGGGGCATGTGGCCCCGACTGAAAAGGAAAATATCAACGCCTATCTTAATGTCCTATCGATGGACATTATGTCGACGGTTCACGCATACAAAGCCTCTAGCCTTCGAGAGGTAATAGAGGAAGCTCAAGTGATGGAAGACGTTTATGCCAAGGGAAAGGAAGAGAGACGGTAGTAGGTGAGAAGAGAAGATGGGAGAGAAATCCTAGACCTCTCAAGAGGTCTCGACTATTTATTGGGGGGAGGAGCTTTGATAACGCCGAGAGGCGAGGTGGTGTCAGAAGTGTGGGAGTAAGCATCATGGCACTTGCAATTCTAACCCTATTTCTTTTTACAAGTGCGGGAAGTCTGGTCATGCTATGAAGGATTGCCCGGTGAAGGGGTTGATATGTTTTGAGTGCAAGGAACCAGGTCATTTCAGAAGCAATTTCCTGAAGTTGAAGACGAGGGTAAGCTAAGGAAAGAAAGAGAACCCTCCGAGGGTTCCGGGTCAAGCTTTGCACATGACGACCAAGGAGGCAAAACGTCACCGATGTGGAATCCGGTATGTTTATCCTATACCTTGTACCTTTACATTTAATATTTGCTTCAGATGCAAGTTTTTCGTTGGTGTTAGACTCTTTTTGCCAAAATCTTTCTATGCGTACTAGTAGATTAAAAGATGCGTTAGTGGTAGAAATAGCTAACGGTAGTCAAGTGCTAATTCGCGGCGTATTAAGGGGTTGTACCCTTGAAATTGAAGGGATGGAGTTTTCGGTCAGTTTGATTCCCATGGTGATTGAATGATTCGACGTAGTGATAGAAATGGATTGGTTAACAGAAAACCAAGCCGAATTTTTATGCTCAAAGAAGTTAATCAGAAACTTGATTTTGGAGGGTGAAGTAGTGACCATATATGGTGAAAGGAGAAATGGTGAAGTGGTGGTCATCACCATGTCTAAGGCACGTAGGTGCTTGGTGAAGGGATGCTCATCCTTTTGACATATATGATAGAATCCAAAATTGAGAAGAAGGAGATCGAGGATGTTAAGGTGGAATTTTAAATAGATCCAGTTCTAGGTGAGGCTCCGATCGCTAGAGTTCCATACTGATTAGCTTCATCCGAGATGAAAGATATGATGCCACCAACTTCAAGATCCTTTAGAGAATGGATTCGTGAGACGAAGCTCATCGCCTTCGCGAGACCAATCTCTCCACCTCTGGTACGAAACTTGTCAATTAGATTATTGGTACTTGGACGTATTATGTGAGTAGTATAATCAATGGGTTTGAGAATAATCAATTCTTATAGAGTCTAGTTGTACGTTATGGAATGTAACATCAGGCTAATGGAAAAAATAATTGGATTAAGAATTTCCTAGATTTTCGGTGGTTATCGTACCTTGTGACAGTTCAAGTATGAATGCAGATCATGTTGATTTGGACTGAGCTATTTATTAGGAAATTTCTTCGAGAAAAGAGTGATGAATACTTATAGTAGTGAATAATTGGAGAACTTAATAAGAGCGCCGATATAGGTTTTAAGTGGAAACCTATTATTGAGGGGACTTCGATTTATAAAGGTTAAACTATGGACGTGTTGGTGAGTGATTCCTTAGAAGGAAATAAGTCTGACTGTGGTTGGGGTAAGCTTTTGCGAAATGCATAGAAATGTTGAATGCAAAATTGTAGAGCATTATAGCTGATAGAGGCTGTTAAGGATGTTTAAGAGTGAATTCATGTTGGGCAGCAGTGGTGGATTTGAGTAGTTGATATCGTGAGCTATCTTTGAGGTAGTATGGGTCACCTAAGGTTGGGAGGCAAACGAAGTCATATGGTTAGTAACTACTCCAGCGAAGTTAAATGTTCACTCTGATATGAGTGTAATGTATTGAAATGAATTGTGAGTGCGAGAGTCAACATGAAAATGGGCATGGAAGTTTTTTCAAGTAGTTATCTGATGTCACTTAAGGTTGAAATGTGTTAGAGACACATCCTTGGAAAGGGAAATGGTTGTTTTGTGAAAATGATGTTATTTGAGGCTTATATCATTAGACTGTTACCCATTTGGGATGAGTAGATCAAGATAATTATCAGACTTGTGCTCCGTGTTGTGTGGTGATTTTGGAAAATCTCACGGTCCTCACACAACTTCAGTTTAGTGTGGGAAATAGAATTGCATGACATCGATGTTCGAAAGATTTATGTTATCAAGGTTTGTCTCAAGAAAAGACCAAACTATTTCTGCGAACGGAGGGAATCCAATAATTGTTGTGTAGTATTAAAATGATTTGTGTAGGAACTAGATTTCGAGGCCAAAATCTCTTTTAAGGCTAGGAGGATTGTAACATCATGGTTTTTATTTCAATTGAAGAAAAGCGTTGAACTGGGTGAATTGTTAAAGGAAGAACTTGTTGGTCCCGAAGGGTTATACAAGTTTGTAGAAGGGGGGGGGGGTTGAATACAAACACATATTTTTATCTTTCTAAATTGTTTATTGATATATATCAAACAATTTACAGTTTGTTGCGGAATAAGATCAAGTATAAAACCTAATCTAAACAAACTATGAGAAACACACAGATTTTTTGCACTAGAAAAAGATAGAGAGAAAATAAGAAAACCTAAGGAGAGATTTTCTTGCACAAAGTAGTTAAGCGAGGAAAGGCGAGGCACTTCAAAATGAAGTACGGTTTCCTATTTACACTACATACATTAAATGCAAGTCAGTACAACTTTACACGTGGCGGCCTCTGGTTGGTTGCATTGATTTGACTTTAGCAATACCCTCGTGGCCGCATGATGAACAATGTAGTTGCAGACTGTTTGTACGATCCTGGACAAAAAGGATGTCCGTCTGACAAATTGTACGAGGCGTGCAAGGAGATAAGACAAAAGTAACTTGTAGAACAAGCTTCATGATCAGCGATCGCTGAATTGACCTTTATCAGCGAATGATAAAGTTCAGCTCTCGTTGAAGTCTTCTACATGAAACTTCACGTGAAATGGACAAGTCTTGTCTCGCTGATATCCGCATCAAGTCACTAGTAGACTTAGTCACTTGTTCGTCAGCATGGTCTTTGATTTCAACTTTGAACTCAGTTGCCGCGAATCTTGTCTTCAGGGATCATAAGTAAACAACTACAAATGGAACTATCAGCGATCACCAGTAAGATTGAACATGCTCAGGGCTCACTGATGGACATGTATCGCTGAAGAAAATATTTAAAGCATGTGTTTCCTATCAGCGATACTAAACAGATTTAGTATATTTTCTTAGATGGTGAAACACTGATACATATTGTTTATTTACAATTTTCACTAAGTAGTTCTGAGAGTCATTATCAAATTACTGAAGGGATTGGATCAACAGTCTCCCCCTATTTCATGATGACAAAGCAATAAAAGAAAGTTGCTAAGTTAAAAACATAAGGATAAAAAGGACTCATAAAGTGTGTGTCCCATTTACGGTTTTCTAGGATCTTTTCTAGTACTGATGGAGTAAAGTACTTGACTGAAATTTTTCATTACTTCGTAAATACAAGATTACAAGGGAAGTACAGTGAAAAAGAATTACAAGTACAAATGTTTACAAGCTGATAAGATAGAAGAATACCAAAGGTGATCTTATCAGCTATTCAGGTTCTTCCTTGAAGAGAAGTTCATCAAGGGTGTCAGTCTTTGGAATCATCCAATCATGGATTGTTACTCCATGTTCTCATTTTCGTTTGGCTTCACGGTAGATATGGGGTTTTATGAACTTTCCAAGGAAAGAGCGATCACACCAGTACAATAGGTCTCTGAGTTGTTCGATAGGAGCGATGGGTAACTCCGATAAGCATTGAAAGCACTCACGACCATAGTAATCAAGAAAGAATACGCCATAAGGTTCACTGACAACCTTTCCAGCTTTGAATTCTTCAGTAGGAGGTAGTGAGATGTCGAGTCCTGAAAGATCAGCATCTGGACCGAGTACAACTTCACGAGAAAAGTCAACACTAGTCTCGTTCCGTATAATAGGGCCTGAAGATGGCGGAACCTTTTTCTTTGGAGCGGTTCGTTTTTGTTGGATGGCTGAGGAATAGGCAGATTAACAGCTGAAGAGATTTGGTCGATTAGCTTGTTAATAGAGTTGTAGGTTCCCAGATTCACTTTGTCTCATATAAACAGCAAGATCAAAGATAGCGGAAGCATTATAAAGCTGTTTAAGTATGAGTGATTGTGTGTAACAAGAAACAATGAGAGAATAACAATAACAATATATAGAACAGTAAATGATAACACAATAGTTAAATAAGCTGCTCGAATAATGATATATGAATAACACCAAGAACACTTTCTTGTGTGTGTATTCTGAAATCTCTCAGGTGACAATTCGTACAATAGAAGTGGAATGGAATGTGTAGTGTTTTGCTCTCATAATTCTAGTAATAATTCTCACCAAAAGCTTACAATTGTGTGCTCCACTACCCTTCTATTTATAGCCTGATAAAGTGAAATACAGTGTACTATCTAACCCTAGAATGACACGTGGAAAGTGTGTCTCCATCCTTTTAGGGCTTACGTGAAAAGTACGGACTCGTGTCTGACACTTAGAGATTTCTACGAGACTTAAGCTTCACAAAGGTCTTCTTTCTCCAGAGCTCTTATGCCAGAGCTCTGAAGGTCTTCTGGTGAGTTTGTCCTCTGTTGGTTCAGTAGAGGTCTTCTGCCAGAGCTCTGACGATCTCTGATGATATTCTGTTTGTTCTTCTGCTAAGTTTTTGCTTGATCTCTGATGTCCTTCTGACTTGTGATATTTTCAATACTTTTACATTAAACATACTTGGGGCTAACAATCTCCCCATAAGTATTGAAAATTCAAACTATTCTATTACAGAGATAAGTAAGCTAAAACAAAGAGGAGAAAATCATCCTCTGTAAAGCTGTTACTATTCTTTCAAGGATTGATTACATTACATTTAAGAAAGAAATAGTAAATTAATCATAATAATTTCCTCTAAGAATTCTGTCAAATCTTCTGATTAAGTCCCTGAATTCTAGCATGAGATTTATATGACTAACAAAGCTTTTTATTACATCTTGTGGGTATTTCGCACTTGGAGGTCTCTCCTGAATGATCCTTCTGAGATATCGTAGAGACTAGAGTACTTGTGGGGTTCCTCTGATCTGATGGCTTTCTTAACGCCCTTCTGTCGGCATATGAATGCTTCTGGAGTGGCTACAAGAGTTCCTGTTGGGTGATGCTCGAGTCCCACAAGGCTTTCATTTGGAGGTCCAATGCCCAATTTCTCTAACTCAAAATCAATGCCCAGTTGAAAGTCTGTCTGCGTTCGGAAGTTGACATGTTCTTGTATTGCAACCAGGACTTCAACTCTGGTAGTTCTGGCTGCTTTGTACCTGTCAGAGTGGTTGAGGCAGTAACCATGCAGAGTTATTAGATCATACGAATTGAGCATCACTAAGTCGTTGTCGTTGAAAGTTTCTATTTTCAGGTTTTCTTGTTCGACCGTGTAGAGATGATACATAACTCTGTCATGAGCAAATTTCTTATGTTCTACTCTCAACACTCTTTCAAAGCTAAAGGAAGGATTTATGACCCCATGAATGTTTGTCTTGGTCCTAATAAATCTCTTCCTGTCTTATGTGAGCAAGTTTGCTCTGATCGGGTTTAGGTATGGGTACAGAGTTGATGGGTATAATGTCTCTGTCGGCATTGAGGTAGGAAAAGGTTTCTTCCAGAGAAGGTAGTGAATGGTTTGGTTGTTGGTCTTGAACGTCAGCATTTTGTTCAGGTTGGTTCTCTGTTGTTGGGTTCTCTGTCATCTGGTTTTCTGGTCCTGCTTCTTGGACTTGAAGGGTTGAGATTTGGTTGGGTTGGTTTGATAAGTCATCAGCAGAGGATGGGACTGTCCTATCTGGTTCATTCCTTGGTGATAGTGGCGGGGTATCCAAAATGATTGTCTGTGATTGTGGAGGCTCTGAGGTTGACGCTTTTGCTGGAGTCTTCACAGATTTGTCTTTGAATATGTATTCAAAAGTCGTCTCCCCCTTTTGTTGGTCAGAGGCCTCTCCCTCAGCCATATCATCTTCTTCTTCTTCTTCTGAGAGCTCCACAGGGATTTTGGGAGAGTCCTGGCCAACAAACTTCGGCCTTTTGGATGGTGCAGCATCAGAAGACTCTTCAGCTAACCTTTTCTTAGAGATGGTGTCCGCAATTACATCACAGAAGAAAGTAGCAGACTTCTTCAGAACATCTTACACTTCTATTGCAGCAGCTCTGATCTCGTCTACCTGACTTTCAAAGTTAAACTTGTAGGAGTCCAGAGTCTCTTTAACATGCTTTTCTGAGACTTGGGTTTTTCCCACAAATTTAGCAGAGATGGTCATCATTCTGCTCAGGATTTCTCTTCTGAATTCACCCATGTGACCGATAGTCATAGGGCGATCGTTGGGTCTGGGAGCACTAACAAAGATTGGAGTTGTCGTAGCAGCTTCTGGTGTAGTTGCAGCTTTGATTGCTGAGGCAACAAAAGTATTGATCACCTTTGTCAGAGTTCTGAGATTGTCCTCTGACAGAGTGACAGAGGGTGTTGTTGGAGCTCTGTTGAGTGTTTCCTTGTGATTTTCTGCCATTGTTGCTTTCAGCTCAGAAATCTCTTTTTGCAGCTTTTCTTCCTCCTCTGCCCTTTTCCTTTCCCAATCAGCTAGTTTCTGGGAGTTTTCAGCAAGTGTTGATTTTACCTGCTTTAGTTCCTCTTGCAGAGAAATACTGTATTTCTGGATCCGCTCCTCCTTTGCGGAATTGATAAGTTTATACTCATTCAAGGAGTCTCTGATATTGTCACAGAAGCCTTTGAACTCTGCTTTAGTGACAATGTCAGAAGGGGTAACATTGGCTCCAACACATGGATCCAATTCAGCCTCGAGTCAAAAGGCGCCTCCTGTCAGAACTGTATTGATGTTGATTCTGGGAGCACTTCCACCCTGTCCTTGATGTTCCCTCTGAGGAGAATCATCTCGGGGTGTTCTGGTCAGAATTTCCTCTTCCTGCTCAGGTTCAGGAGAAGGGAATATGATGTGATGGGAATTCCTGCGATCAAGGCAGGTTTTCCCATGTGCTACTAGGTCGAACCAATGTCCTTGAGTTAGACATTGACTACGTGAGATCTTAAAGATCTCTGGACTATTTTGGGTGTCACCTATGTAAGCCACAGAGGCTTCAACGTGTGAATTTGTCCTATCGATATCCTGGGGCGATGGGATATCATTACCAAAGAGAGATTCCCCGGTTTCGTGCATACCAGAGGCGTGAAGAATTGCCTTCGATGGGTTTGGCTGGTTAGGGTTTGAGGTGTGCACCTCTGTTTCAATATCCGTTCGGTCTTGATCACCATGGATAGGTTGTGTGATAGCACTAGGAGATGGGGTAGGAAAACGCACATGTGTGTTCAAATGAACATCTTTTTCTAGGCTCACATGTCTCTCGACACCTATGGCGTTAGAAGACTCAGATTTACTCTCAGACTTTTCTTTCTCACCACTACCAGAGGAGGACGAACTCTCTGCTCCTCCCTCTGTAGTATCCCTTACTCCCTCTTGGACAACCTCCTCTGAGGATACTCTGTCACTTGCAACCTTCTCCTCTTCTTTTTCAACACAAGGCTTGTAGCTTGATCTAGATCGCTGAATTGTGACCCGTATTTCCAACCATTTGTTAAGTCCAAGTTTTTCCAACTCTGAGAGATAACAGGTTCTCGACACTCTATTTTCTCTGATCATCTGAACATCAACAATAGCAGAACCTCTGAAAGTCCTCCCCTTCAGGTTTACATATTTTATTCTTGCTGGTAACAGCCTGAAGTGGAGTTTCTTCTTATACCAGGCCAAGGTGGTGTCGCTTACCTTCGTCTTCTCTGTCTTCATCTTACAAGCATCTTTAAGCAGTTGTTGCTGGACTTTGAGGGGAAATTTCTTCAACTGTGGATCCTTTACTGAACGTTGAGCAAGTTCAAGAGCGAAATTTTTATCAGCGAGCTCACTCTTATGTTGTTCAGCGAGGATCTTCTCAGCCTTGAGACTTTCAGCGATTTCCCTTGCAGTCAGGCAGCTGAGATGGGCAGGGATGAGTTGCTGACTTTCGATCTTTTGGGTCATCGCTGCTTTCCTTCTTCTTTCATCTTCATTTGACATTTGAGGAGGCAGAGAAGGTCTTCTGGTATGGGAAAGCAATTGTTCTTTAGCTTGTTCATCAATCTCGTTCAGGACAGAGATTGGGATTATTTGTTGCGGTATTGATGGAGGAGCTTCAGCGGTAGCCTCAAGCAGGGGAGAGGACTAGCTGAAACAAAATGATCAATTGAGTTAGATCATTTAAAGCTAGAAGGAGATAGAGAAAGAATAGGCTAAGTGTTTAGAGGTTTTAAGAGGAGTAGGGTAGAGACTGAGAAGGGGTAGAGAAGTGAGGCAGTGTAAGGGAAGAAAAAGTAACATACCTGATAGGTTGGCTTTTTCAGAAGAATGGCCAAATTGTCATCTGCAAGGCCCTTGTTTTTGCCTTGCTGCGTCTTCTTGGCAGGAGACTTTGCAGCGGTCTTCTCCCCTATTTCATTGATAGAGACACCCTTTAGAGCAGGGACTTTGATGACTTCAGGATGGAACCAAAGTCGTCTTCATCATCATCAACATCATCCTTGGGAAAAAGGACGGGATGGTGGTTCTTCATCAGCTATCTCTAGCTCTTCCTCTTCTTCATCCTCTTCCTCATCCTCAGTATCGATATTAAGGATTTTGTCAGCAGGAGAATGAGGAGGGTCTTCGCCTAGCTCCCCCTCAGAAGGAGAGGGTTCTTCAGCGGTTCCCACAGGATGATCAAGTTCCTGAGGGTCTTTGTCAGCATTCTCTTCCTCCCCCTCAATAGTTCGGGGGAAGTCTTCAGCGTTCTTCTCCCCCTCTTCCACCGAATAGGGGGAGGTAATAGTACCGGCAACAACAACAATAGCAGTTTCCTCAGGGACCCTGTCTTCTTGGCCAAGGTGCCCTGAAGTGGAGGCCGTTAACATCTCAACAGTATCCAACCTGGTTTCCAGGTCAGGGATGCGAGATGTTGCTAAAATGACGAAATCTGCTGTCATCCCCAAGAGCTTGCGATCATTTTGAGAGAAGTGGGAGACAGGGACCGTCTGGGCTTCCATCCTCTCCAGGATCTTGGTGAGCAGCGAGTTGCAAGTATCTACCTTTATGGAAATGCCGCTCACCTCACTTTGGAGGT
This sequence comes from Saussurea involucrata, assembly GCA_033807775.1. NCBI lineage: Eukaryota > Viridiplantae > Streptophyta > Magnoliopsida > Asterales > Asteraceae > Saussurea > Saussurea involucrata. The sequence goes on along the minus strand of CM066321.1, from coordinate 218,252,191 downwards.
TTGTAACTGTGGTGTTCAGGGACCCAATTTCACCGCTGAGACTGGTGAATTGGGTGGAGAGCTGCTTCTGGTCGCTGGCAAGGGTGGCGACCTTTGATTTGACACCCTGGAGCGTAGATGTGTTGTTGTTGAGAGCGAGCTTCAGGTCTTTCACCCCCCCCTTGAAGATTAGAGATATCAGCAGATTTGGCTTTCTCTGCAAGGGTAGTGGAGATGGTCTTCAGCGTTTCCCCAGCATTGATGATTGCCGAGGTGTTGGAAGAGAGAGTGTTAGAGAGAGTTTCCACCTTGTCAGCGATGCCCTTGAGGGACATGCTGATTGTCCCTAAATTAGGACCTGAAAAAGAAAATAACTTGTGAGCAAATGAAAGCTCAGAAGTTGGGGTTTCAGAGAGGGGTACGGATTGTGTTTGGATACCTGTAGGATTTGGATTGGAGAAGGCACTGAAGTCGCAATTTCCTCTCCAATATTCCATGTCATCCTCGAACGAACGAACATGGATTGCTGTAGAGGATCCTATGGATCCTGTAAAATTTCGCCAGATCAAGTTCTATAGAGTGGCGGCGTTTGTATCCATCAGAGGGAGTGATAGAATCGTAGGTGCAATACTGAAGGTGGTGTAGACAAAAGGAGTAGAAGAAGAAGTGGCTGAGAAGAGTGGGACAACAAATTCAGCGTTGGAGATGCCGAGGGAGACCTTTTCAGTGCTTGGAGGCGCTGAAGATGTTTGGGTAGGTTCCATAGAAGCTTCAGAGATTTGATTCTCTGGAGTGGATGTAGGGATGGTTGATGCAGGTGTGGAGAAGTTGACCACAGAATCATCAAGCGTTGCCTGTGAAGAGGCAAACGCTGATTCTTGAGCCTGTGAAGGCTGAGGTTTCTCCATGAGGGTCTTCTTGGACTTATGGATGCCAAGGGGGATAGTAGATTTTTTCCTCTTTTTCGAATAGGTGGTTGTAGCAGCCTTGGTATCAGTGTAGGGTTGTGCCATTGAAGGAGAAGAAGTTGGGTGTAGAAGAGAGAGTAAAGTAGAGATACTTACCTCACCCTGAATGGGTTTGAAGTCGAGTACCTTGGGGTCGACTTGGGAGAGCTTGTAGTATCCTTGCTTAGGGTAGTGGCTGCCTAGAGCCAATTGTAGGATGGCGGAGATGAAACGCGGGTAGGGAACAGTTGTGGAGCGTTCAGGTTTCTCAACCCGGTCTATCAGGTCTTCAAAGATTATGCAGGCATAGTCCACATGCAGACCTTTCAGCATAGCACAACTATGGCGACCTGAGTCTTAGAAGCTTGATCAGTGGAGCCAGTTTTGGCCGAAGATGAAGTTTAACTCAACATGTATCTTATTCTTGAGGACCTTGGTAAGCTTTTTGTCGGTCTCCCCACTGTGGGTTGTGTCCCATAAGTAGTTCATGAGGTCAAGGAAAGCTATCGTTTCAGCCTCACCTTCTGTGGTGTTGGGGTCAGTAAGAGGAACGAAAGGGTTAGTTTTTCTACTACCAGGGAGATTTAGTGCCTGGCGGATGGCTGCAGGGGATATGGCTCCTTGACCCAGTTCGGTTTGAAACCCGATTACTGAGTATTATTTTCTAGTTTTTCTGGAGGTAGCAGTGGTACGATGGGCAGTGTACCAGAATTGTTGTAAGAGGATGCGGTGTGTAGGAGGGTTGATGGTCATAGCAGTGGCTAAGGGGCATGTTTTGATGAAATTTACAGCGTCAGTGAGATGTGGGGATGGCTTATTCTTTGGAAATTCCAGCAGGGCATAGGGGTTATTTGAGGCAAGGACAATCTGGTTCAGATCACACTTCAGATTGTCAGCCCTTGTCAAGACTGGAGAAGAAGCAGTGTTGGTAGCAGCAACGTTTGAGGATGCCATTTCTGTTTAGAAACAAAAGGTAGAGAAGAAAAAGATGAACTTCTTAAAATGGAAATGTTTTATCCAAATTAAGGGTTTTGAAGATTTTAGGGTTTTACAGTTTCCTTTTTAGGAAGAAATAATAAAATGTGGGTTTTCTAGTTTCAGAAGAGTTTAAAACTAGTGAAAAACAATGTTTTCCAGTTTCTTTTTAAGCAAAGGGATTCTGGAAAAAACATATGAATGTTTAAGTTTAAGTTTTTTATTTTAAACTCAAAAGAAAAACTATATTTCAAGTTTTGTCCATAAGATCATGAAGAAGATGATTTTATGTTTGAAAAACGTTTGTTTTGATCCAATGTATCAAGAAATAAGATCAAAACAAGATATAAAAATATTTAAGATAAGAAGAAGATATGAACCTGTTTGAGTGAAGGTTGAAGATTCGAGTAACAGGTTTTAATATCACAAATCCAAGAACAAAATGCTTAAGGATTTCTTGCTTGAGAGAGTTTATGCGCGTAAAAGGTAAAAATATAAACATGAAGAGTTTATATAGTGAGTGTAGAGAGAGAAATTGATGAGCGGGAAAAGTTACTCATCATGACACGGACACGTCCCACGAAGCTTATTGGGCAAGAATTCAAACGGATGAATGTGTCAGAGAAAAAGTCGTGCCATAGGTTATCCGTTTTGATGATGTCACAGTCATAAATGTCTTTTCAGTTTAAAAAACATTTCCCTGAAGGTTTTGAAAAACATCAGAGAGGATTTTAAAAAGAAGAGTCACTGATAAGATGTATCAGTGAGCATTGTTATTTCAAAGGAATCACTGAAGGAAAAATATTCAGCGATCAATTTAGTTTTGAAACACAGCATACTGACGTAAGCTTCAGCGATGGGAAATAGAAAAACATACCTTAGAATTAGCGAATCAATTTTGTTCAGAGATTAGATGATAAATAAGGAGATAGAATTTCCGTTATCACTGACATAATGCGTAACCGCTGAAGATTTAATCTTCAAGGTTCAGCATGCCAAGCTCACTGATGAGAAGGTTGAATCTGGTCTCATCAAGAGGTTTGGTGAAAAGATCAGCTAACTGAAAGTCAGTAAGGATAAAGTGAAGTTCTATATCACCATTCATCACATGATCTATGATAAAGTGATACCTGATCTCGATGTGTTTGGTCTTTGAGTGTAGTACTGGATTATTGGCTATAGCGATGGCACTAGTGCTGTCGCAATAGATTGGAATTTTGGAGAGCTGAAGGTCGTAGTCTAATAGCTGATTTCTCATCCATAAGACCTAAGCACAATAGCTTCCAGCAGCTACATACTCACCTTCAGCGGTAGAAGTGGATACTGAACTTTGTTTCTTACTTGTCCAACTTACCAGCTTTCCACCCAGGAGTTGACAGCCTCCTGTGGTGCTTTTTCTATCCAGCTTGCAACCTGCAAAGTCACTATCTGAATAGGCAGTAAGATCAAACCCTGAGTCTTTGGGATACCAACGACCTAGGTTGGGAGTACCCTTAAGATATCTGAAAATTCGCTTTACAGCGATCATATGAGATTCTTTGGGTTCAGATTGATATCGTACACATTAACAAGTTGCATACATAATATCAGGACGGCTAGCTATAAGATAAAGAAGAGAGCCGATCATCCCTTTGTAGGCAATGACATTAACAGGCTTCCCTGAAGGATCTTTGTTAAGTGTCATTGGTGGTGCCATAGGGGTTTTCATAGCTGAGCTATGAGTTAAATCAAAAATTTTCAGCATATCTTTGACATACTTACCTTGGTGGATAAACGTACCCTTATCAGTTTGCTTGATTTGGAGTCCAAGAAAATAAGTCAGCTCACCCATCATACTCATTTTATATTCATATTTCATTCTTTTAGCGAAACGAGTACATAGAGAAGGGTTAGTAGAACCAAATATAATATCATCGACATATATTTGAACAAGAATAATATGACCTTTTACTTTCCTGAAAAATAGAGTGTTGTCGATTTTGCCAAACTCAAATTTTTCAATAAGGAGAAAAGAGGATAGAGTGTCATACCATGCACGTGGTGCTTGTTTCAGACCATAGAGTGCCTTATCCAGCTTGTAGACATAACCTGGATGCTTAGGATTAGAGAATCATGGAGGTTGTTCGACATAGACTTCTTCATTCAGCCTTCCATATAGGAACGCTGACTTAACATCCATCTGATAAACTTTGAAGTCTTCGTGAACAGTGTATGCTAGAAATAGACGAATAGCTTCGAGTCTTGCCACTGGGGAAAATGTTTCATCGTAATCTATGCCTTCCTCTTGTTTGTATCCCCGAGCAACTAGACGAGCCTTGTTGCGGGTTACAGTTTCATGTTCATCTAACTTGTTTCGATAGACCCACCTAGTGCCTATCACTGACTTGTTAGATGGTCTTGGAACGAGATTCCAAACTTTGTTTCTTTCGAATTCAGTCAACTCTTCTTGCATAGTGCTGACCCAGTCGGATCTCTGAGGGCATCATCAACCTTCTTTGGTTCAATTAGTAAAATAAAATTAACATATAAACAAATGTTACATGCACTACGTCGAGTCTGAACACTTGCATTTGGATCACCAAGAATTTGATCAATGGGGTGATTTATAGTCCATCACTGAGCCGGAGCATGATTCGCTGACTCATAGTGAACTACTGGATGTGCTGAATAAGAGGCTTCAGCGATTTCAGATAATTCAGTCAGGATAGGTAGAGGTTCAGATGAAAATTCATTCACTAGATTGTTGAGAAGTAGATGGAATATCAGAGGTTGATGGTTCAGAAGCAGGTATAGTGTTGATGAGAATAGCTGAAACCCACGATGTGGAATCGTCTTCACTTGTCTGCAGGCTGGGAATGATGACAATATCATCATCAGTGGTTGGATTATTGACCTGAGGGTCAGGGTTAACATTAGCTTTTGAATCCCCAAAGTGAGAAAACATCCACTGATTAAGTTCTTCGTTGTCAGCAGAAGGTTTAGAGTTCGCTGAACGGAATTCGTCAAAGGCGACATGAATAGTTTCTTCTACATTTTGTGTTCGCTTGTTAAAGACCCTGAAGGCTTTGGATATAGAAAAATATCCAAGAAATATTTCGTCGTCAGCTTTGGGATCAAACTTTCCAAGAGCATATCCGTTGTTTAAGATGAAGCACTGACAACCAAAGATGTGAAGAAAGCTGATGGATGGTTTTCTTCCATGAAAAAGTTCATAGACAGTCTTGTTGAATCTCTTGACAATCAGCGATCTATTCTGCGTGAAACATGCAGTGTTGACAGCTTCTGCCCAGAATTGAGTTGGAAGATGAAAATCGTTGAGCATTGAACGAGCAGCTTCGATGATCGTTCGGTTTCTTCTTTCAGCGATACAATTTTGTTGTCGTGTTCTCACTAAGGAAACGTTATGAGAAATACCTTACTCTCAAAGAAGTTATCAAGGGAACTATTTTTGAATTCAGTCCCATGATCACTCCTTATTGAGCGAACAGTGAGGTTGTTCAGGACTTCCATTTTCCTAACAAAAGATATGAGTTCTTCTAAGGTGTCACTCTTAGCACAGAGAAACGTCACCCAGGTGTAGCGAGAGAATTCATCTACAATGACCAGTGTATATTTTTTTCCAGTGATGGATTGAATGTTGACATGGCCAAACAAATCCACGTGGAGAAGTTGAAGTGGAGAAGTCACTGAAAATACTTGCTTGGTCTTGAAGCTTGCTTTTGTTTGTTTTCCTTTCTCACATGCTGAACAGAGAGATTCCTTAGCGTATGAGTGTTGAGGAAGACCAGTGACCAACTCTTTTGAAGAAAAAGTATTCAGCGTCTTGAAGTTAAGATGAGAGAGCCTCTTATGCCAAAGCCAGTTGACATCAGTTGAGGCATTAGAAAGAAAACAAGCATTCTCAGTGTTTGTTGAGTCCATGTTTATGACGTAAACATTTTACAACCGGTATCCACTGAGAGCAATTTTCTCTTTTTGAACAGTGACAAAGCATGCTTCTTTAGTAAAGCAAACTTTGTAGTCCTTGTCACATAGCTAACTGATTCTAAGAAGATTATGCTTTAGTCCTTCAACGTATGTGAATCTTCTGAAGGTGGTAGTACCATTAGAAAGTACACCAAACCCTCGGGTATATCCATTTCCATTTCCATCAAAGGTCACTGGGGACCTTTCTCTTCCTTATAGTTAGTGAGCAGGTTTCTTCTACCAGTCATGTGTCGAGAACATCCGCTATCGAGATACTAGATGCCCTTCAGGACCTGCGAACAAAGGAAGATTAGTTTTGAATAGGCACCCACACTACGATGGGTCCACATTTGTTAGTGGTAGAGGATGAGGAAGGATCAACGGTCTTCGCAGCATTTGAAGACTCAGCTTCAGTGACGTTCTTCACTTTGGTTAATTTCTTAACCTCAGTGGTGGTTTTCACCTTAACCTGATTTGCACCAAGGATGGTCTTCTTTGCCTTGGGGGCATTGATCTTCACCTTAGCTAATTTCTCAGCTTTGGTGGTTGTAGGGAATTTGCTAGAAATTTGATCGGTAAGTCCACAGTGATAACATTTCCTATAGCTAAAAGTAGCTTTAGGACCAGAGGCATGCTTATTAGATAATTTTAAATGAGCAGGGCCAGCACCGAGAATACCTTTGGCATTGGATATAGGAGGAACTATAAGTTCTTCAGATTTCTTACCAGTGACATCCACTCTTATCTTAGGAGTAGATCGTTGAACGAATTCAGGGGTCTTATTCTTAGAAGTGGAGGGATGGCTAGATGAAGGTTTTGAAACTTTCAGCTTAGGTACATTGGTACCCTTCTGAGGTTTTTGAACAACAATTTTTTCTTTACCTTTAGAAATTAAGGTAGGTTTTTCCTCAGGGATGAGAGTTTTAGAAGAAGAAGAGCACTGAGAATAAGAAGTTCCAGGGATCGAAGACACGAACATTCCAAATTTGAGCATGGAACGATCAGTGGTTGGTTCCTCAGCGTCAACTTTGTAACCAAGACCACTTTTGTCTTTCGCAGGGATCTGAGCACTTAGTATCTCAGTGATCTTTGTTGAGGATTTATACCATCCTTCAACAGTGTCTTTCTCAACTTTTAGTTCAACGATAGCCTTTTCATGCCCGATACTAATGACTTGATTTATGTAGACCTGATCTTTCAAATTTTCTTCTATGTTTGAAAGCTCTTGAGTTTTTAGATGATAGTTTTTAAGTTGTTCAGTTAAGTCTAAATTTATTTGTTCAGTCTTGGTCTTGCCATTCATGGCATCGTATAAATCAATAGTCAAGATATCGATAGCTCTAAGTCTATCAGCTTCAGTGAGAGCAAGAGAGATAGTGGGAGAGAGATGTACCTGAGAGGTAGTTGTAGAAATAGAGGGAACTTTAGATTGTTCTTCCTCTTCTTCTTTGATTTCATTCATTAGACAGATGTTGGCCTCATCTTCTTCCTCTGAATCTGATTCTTCATTAGACTCATCCCAGTCATGATCTTGAGCGATCAGACCTTTGCCTTTCTTTTTGTAGCTCTTCAGCTTTTCATACTTTTCTTTGAGCCTTTGGTACTTTTCATCTTTACTCCTAGGAGTAAACGATTTCTTGTGGGATGAAGAAGAAGGTTTGAGAGCTTTCTTAGACCTGCATTTACTAGAGAAGTGTCCTACTTTTTGACAGTTAAAGCTAGTAGCAGTAGTCTTATCAACATGAGTAGATTTAGGCTTGTTAGTGAGGGAAAGAGGTTTAGTTCTTCTGAAGTTACTCTTTCTGGCGAATCTCCTGAAAGAATTTGTCAGGAGAGCCAGAGATTCATCAAGAACTGAAGGATCATATTTTGATGAGTCATCAGAGTATGATTCCAGTTCAGTGATCATGAGAGTGGATCGCTGAGTGGGCACATACTCTGAAGATTGTAAAGCAACATGTGTGCTTTTGGAATCCTTTACAAGATTCTTCTTCAGTTGACACGACTGCTCATGATTGAGAATAGTGTCAAATAAGGTAGAAAGGGTCATGAATTTTTGATCCTTTGATAGTTTGAGACACATGGTATAGTTGTCCCAACTTTCAGGTAGACATTCTAAGAACTTTGTCAGGATCTCAGAATTAGCATAGGTCTTACCAACAGTTTTTAAGTCTAACTAAACAGTTAAAACGTTGATGTACTTCAGAAAGAGTTTCATTCTTACCACAGATGAAACTTTCATATTGCCTTCCCAGGTTTATTCTTCTAGAGTCCTGGACTTCAGCAGTACCTTCATATTGAACACATATAGTGTCCCACGTGGCCTTTGAGCTCTTTAGATTCACGATGGAATGGTAGACTTCATCAGGAAGAGCCATGGAGATGATGGATTTGGCCTTGGTGTCGATGGCCACTTTCTTCTTCTCTTCTTCAGTGGCTGGAACAACACCATGGATCACATGAGGAATATATGGTCCATTTTCAACGTAGTAAGGTATAGTGGGATCCACACCTTCCAAGAAGAGCATGTTGGTCCCGGAGGGTTATACAAGTTTGTAGAAGGAGGGGGGTTGAATACAAACACACGATTTTTACTTTCTAAATTGTTTATTGATATAATCAAACAATTTACATCTTGTTGCAGAACAAGATTGAGGACTAAGCCTAATCTAAACAAGTTATGAGAACACTAAGTTTCATGCACTAGAATTAAGCTAGAAAGGAGATAAGGAAATTACGAATAATATCCTAACACAAAGATAGTAAAGAGAAGATAGTCGAGCACTTCATTTTGAAGTAGGGTTTCTCCTTATATACTGCATGCATTTAATGCATAGCAGTACAACTTTACACGTGGCAACAGCTGACTGGTTGCATGTTTTGACCTTGGTAGACAACCTAGTAGCCGCATGATGAACAGTGTAGAATCAGAGTTGTTTGTACGATTCTGGACAAAAGGGATGTTTGTTCTGACAGTTCGTACGGAGACGTGCAAGGGGATAAGACAAAAGTAACTTGTAGAGAAAACTTCATGATCAACGTTCACTAAACAGTACTTTATCAGCGAGTGACAAAGCTCAGCGATCGCTGAAACTTCACGTTGAGTGGACAAATCTTGGCTTCGCTGATATCCGCATCAGTTCATTAGTAGACTTGTCGCTGGTTCTTGGGCTCGATCTTCGACTTCAGCGTAGAACCTTTGTTGACGTGAAACTTGTCTTCAGGGATCATAAGTAAACAACTAAAACTATCAGCGATCACCAACAAGACTGAACAGGCTCAACGCTTTATTGATGAACAGTTTCACTGAACGTCTATTCCAAAAAGCATAAGTTTCCTATCAGCGGTACTGTAGAGACATAGTACTTATCAGCGATAGTGAAACTATAATACATATTGTTTACTTACAATTTTCACTAAGTGTTTCTAAAAGAGTCATTATCAAATCACTGAGGGTTTGGATCAACAATCTCCCCCTATTTGATTATGACATAGCAATGAAGGAAAATTGCTAAGTAAGAAAACATAAGGATAAAAAGAACTCATAAAATAATTGTCCCTTTTTACTGTTTTCTGGGATCTTTTGCGTACTGATGGAGTAAAGTACATTTGCTGAAATTTTTCTTTAAACTTCGTATAAGTTACAAAGGGAAGTAGAAAAATTACAAGTACAACAAATAAATTTACAAGTACAAAAGATACAAGCTGATAAAGATAGAGAAATTACAAGGAAATCCTATCAGCTAGAAAGGTTCTTCCTTAACAAGAAGTTCATCAGGGTTCTTGTAGAGGGAATCATCCAGTCAGGGACTGTTTCACCAAGATTTCGTCTATTTTGTGCTTCGGTAAAGATCAGGGGCTTCATGTATTGTCCGAGAAGATCTTTTCTGAATTCACACCAGTAGATGAGATCCCTGAGTTGTTCGATGGGAGTGATACGAAGCTTAGAGATGCGTTGAAAGTGTTCTCGTCCATCGTAGTCGTGAAAGAAGATACCATAAGGTTCGCTTAGGACTTTTCTAGGAATGAAGCGTTCACCAGGGGGCAGGGAGGTGTCGAGAGCTGAGAGATCAGGTTCAGGACCAAGTACTTCATCTCGAGAAAAACCAATACATGTTTCGTTCCGTATAGGAGGACCTGAGTTTGAAGGTATTATCTTTTTCTTTGCAGAGGCCCTTCTTTGTTGAGTTGGATTAGGAGGAGGAGGAATATCCACAGCAGATGAAACAAAGTCGATCTAAGAATTTATAATTTTCTCGACATGGCTTTTATATTGTGAGCGAGATCGCTGAATGGCTATTCGCATCTCCAACCATTCAGAGATACCATACTTCCTGATCGTAGCAGCATAGATGGTCTCCTTGGCACCATTATCTCTGAATATGTCGACTTCAATGACAGGAACGCTTATGGTCGTTCTTCCCCTGATGTTCACTTTGTTGATCTTGGCTGCCCGAGATCGATAGTGCAGTCTTTCTTTGCACCATTCCAAGATAGAGTTAGATACCTTGATCTTTTCCTCGATGATGTTTTGGGCGTCTTCCCATAATTGGCGTTGAACCTCGATGGGAGTTTTTTTTCAGATCAGGGTCTTTCACCGATTGTTGGACAAGCTGGATGGCATAGGCTTTATCTTTTTCTTCAGCTATCCTTCGATCGGCGAGTAGTCTTTCAACTCTAAGGTGATCAACGAACTCTTTCTTTGTCAGTCTGAACTTAGTAGGGTCAGGTATGACTTTGGAACGCGGGAGGATGATTCGCTGATCTTCAAGCTTCTTGATCATTGTTTCTCTCTTTTTCTGATCCTCTTCACTTAGCTTTTGAGGAGCCAAGGAAGGTCTGTTTTTGTGAGAGAGAAGTTCTTCTTCTTGTTCATCAGTTTTATCTAAGACTGGGATTATTTCTTCAGCTCTTGTGGCTGGGATTATTGGAGTTGTAGCAGGAGAACCTTCAGCTGGATCCTCAAGCAGGGGAGAGGACTAGCTGAAACACAGCGATCGTTTAAGTAAGATCACATGGGAAAGAAAGAGATAGAGAAAAGAATAGGGTTAAGTGTATAGAGGTTTAATGGAGAGGAGAACTGAGATTGAGAAGGGATAGAGGAGGGATGCAGTATAAGGAAATAAAGTGTATGTTACCTGAAAAACTGGCTTGCTGAAGAGAATAGCCAAGTTGTCTTCAGAGGAAACACCTTTGTTCTTGCCTTTGTCAGCTTCAGACGCTGCAGGCTTTGTCTTTGTCCCCTCCCCTGATGGTTCATTTATCATGATCCCTTTTTGAGCTGGGGCTTTCTTGATTGGCTGGACGAAGAAGAAGTCGTAATCATCATCTTCATCATCATCATCATCATTTTTAGGAGATGATGATGGTTCATCATCAACGATGTCGACGATTTCATCGTCTTCAGCTTCTTCTTCAGATTCTTCCTCGTCAGCATAGGGTTTGGTGACATCAGCATCAGTTTTGAGGAGCTCATCGAGTTGCTCACCCTCAAGTCCGGAGGGAGGTTTCTCAGTTCCCTCAGGGTTTTCAACTCCCTGAGGTTTCTCGGTTGTAGCAGCAGCAACATCAGAAGCAATACCCTCCCCCTCAGAGTTACGGGGAAGGTCTTCAAGATTTTTCTCCTCTCCTCAGCAATATGGGGAAGGTCTTCAGTCTTCTCCCCCTCTTCCACATGATGAGTGGGGGAGTTAATCGGAATGTCAGCAGCAGCTTCAGTCATAGGATCACTGTCTTCCAGGCCAGTGATTCCCATGAATGTTTCAATCATTACTATTCTGTCTTCCAGGCCAGAAATAGTAGGACTGATTCTTTGAAGATCCTCTCGATCAGCCTGAGTGAAGTGAGACGGAGCACAGGTTGGGGCGTTCAAGCGATCGAGGATTTGTTGGAGTAGATCTTTGACAGTGCCAACCTCACCCTTAAGAGTTCCAACTTCTGTCTTCAATGATGTGACTTCATTGGACAGGGTGGTAAAGTTTGTTGTGAGGGTGGTGTTGGTGGAGTTGAGATTGTTGATGGAGGTGGAGTGGTCAGCGACAGTAGTAGCAAAACTGCCAATGTTACCTTCAATCTTCTCCATATCAGCACTGGAGGCTTTCTTTTCTACCTCGGTGGTCAGCTTTTTGAGATTCTCTCCAGCGTCTGTAACTGCTGAAGAGTTAGCAGATAATGTGGTGGTGTGAGATTCCACCTTCGTCACCAAATCTTTCAGGGAGTTGTGAATATCTCCCAAATTAGGACCTGCAACAGTTAATAACTTATGAACAAAGGAAAGCTCAGAAGTTGGGAATTTTGAGAGAGAAGTGGGTATGGTTTTGTGTATACCTGCAGGCAGGTTGGTGAAGTCCTCGAAACTTCGATACCCTGAGTAGTGTTCCATGTCGCTTTCCAGAGTGCCTTGGCGCATAGAAGTGTCTGCAGATCCTATATTTTGATGCATCATCCCCTGTAAAGTAGCAGCTGATGTATCGAGGATGATGTTATGTGCAGAGAATGGGGGGAATACTGGTGGGGTGTCCAAAGAAATGGTGGGAGGAGTGATGGTTGAGAAGATAGTTTTGGTGAGAGGTTCAACGGTGGATCCGCTGAGAAATACTTCTTCAGTCTGTAGAGTGCCTAAAGGAGGGGGGGTTCAGTTCCAGGTTTATAACCTCAGCGTTTAGACGCTGAAGTTGGGATGGAAGAGGTGGCTTGAGCAGCTGTGGCAGAGCGTACCACGGAACTATCCATCGGCTCTTGTATAGAGAGAGTTGTGGAGTCTTCAGCATGTGAATGCTTGGGGGGTTGCTCCTTGGTTTTCTTGATCCTTTGAGAATCAAGTTGGGTAGAAGAGTGTTTCCTTTTCTTAGAAGGAGTGGTTTTTGTAGCCTGGGTATCAGCGGTTGGGATTGCCGTTGAGGTAACCGCAGAAGTAGAAGAATAAGGATTGAGAATAGATAAAATAGTAGAAAGACGTACCTCGTTTGGCATGGGGATGTAGTCGAGCACCTTAGGGCCAACCTGAGAGAGTTTCAGGTCACCCACTTTTGGGTACTTATCCCCAAGTCCGTTTAGAAAGATAACACTGACAAACCATGGATATGGAACACATGTTGGTCTGTCAGCCGCATCCAACCTTAGCACCAGATCGTCGTAGATGATTGATGCCCAGTCAATATGAAGACCTTTCAGCAGAGCATGTCCCATGGCCTGCTGAGGTTGTGAAGCTTGGTCAGAAGAACCAACTTTAGCTGTCATGCAACTTATCAGGTGAGCGAAGATGAAGTTCATCTCGCTTGGCATCTTGGACTTCTTGATCAGGGTTAGCTTCTTGTCAGGGAGTTCATCTCTCCCTGTTTCCTACACATACTTCATTGCATAAAATAATGCAATGAGTGCTTCCCTGTCAGCTAGGTATTTGGGGTTTGGCAGAGGGACAAAACGCTTCTCTTTTGTGGCAGCTGGGAGGTTTAGTGCACGCCTGATAGTACCAGGGTTGATTTTGGAAGTACCATATTTGGTGTCACAAAGAATGGCATCAAGCAGTTTCGTTGGTTCTTTGGGAGAGGGTACCTAAGCTCTTCTGGTAGTATACTAGAACTGAGCTAGAAGAGATCGATGAGCAGGGGGTGCAATAGTCAGAGCTGTCGATATAGAACAGGTTTTGAGAAAGTTCACGGCATCATCAAGATGTGTGACCTGCTTCTTCTGAGGGAAATCGAAGAGAGCATATGGGTTGTTGTGTTGGAAGGTAACTTGCTCAAGTTTGAACTTAACCTGAGGAGCTTTTGTGAGAACCACTTTCTCAGCAGCAGTAGGAGACTTGAAGGTAGGAGCTTTAGTAGTAGATGCCATTTCTGTTTATATAATATAAGAGTGAATAATATGAACAGAAGATCTTAAAATGAATAAAATATTCAAAATAAGGGTTTTAGGGTTTTTAGAGAAACTAGGGTTTTCTAGTTTTGACAAAAGATTCAAAACTAGTGAATGCATATTTTCCAGTTTCCTTTTAAAGATAGGATTCTAGAAAAAAAACAAATGAAGATATGCAAGTTTAAGATTTTTGTTTTAAACTTGAAGAACAACCATGAAGATTGTGTCCATAAAATCATGAAAAGAAAATGATTTCATTTTAAGAAGTTCCTTTGTTTGATCTGTTAAAAACAAGAATGAGATCAGAAACAAGTTTAACAAAAGGTAAATAATAAGAATATTAACCTTAGTTGATGAAGACGAAGATGAACAGTTCTCAAAGAAAATAGTTTGAATGCAACAGAGATTTCTTGCTTGAAGAAGAAGTTGTTCGCGTAAAGGTTAAAATATAAACTCAAATGGTTTATATAGTGAGAGTAGTGAGAAAAATATGACCGGGAAAGTTTTTCATGATGACACGGACATGTCCCTTGAATTTGATTGGACAAGGAAGTCGAAACGGGCGAATGTGTCAGAGAAAACGTGCCATGACTTATCCGTTGTGATGACGTCATAAACGTCCTTTCATATTTTAGGATGTCTCTGAGGTTTTTTGAAAACTCAGGGACATTTTGAAAACATGAAGCACTGAATCAGAAATATCAGTGTTGGATTTAGAAATTTCAAAAGTATCGCTGAAAGGAAGAGATATTCAGCAATGCAAATTGTTTTGAAATCTTGTAGTTCTAGGCGAACGTCAGCGAGTAAAATAGAACATACCTTGATATCAGCGAATCAATTTTGTTCAGAGAGTAGGTGATAAGTATGGGTTATACAAGTTTATTTTATCCCTGATCAAATGTGAACCGCTGAAGATTTTACTCTTCTAAGTTCAGCATTCCAAGCTCGCTGATGAGAAAGTTAAATCTTGTCTCATCAAGAGGTTTGGTGAATAGATCAGCTAACTGAAAGTCAGATGGGATAAAATGAAGTTCTATATCACCATTCATCACATGATCTCTAATAAAATGATACCTGATTTCGATGTGTTTGGTCTTTGAGTGTAGCACTGGATTATTGGTTATAGCGATGGCACTTGTGCTGTCGCAATAGATTGGAATCTTCGAGAGCTGTAGGTCATAGTCCAGTAGTTGATTTCTCATCCACAAGACTTGAGAACAACAGCTTCCAGCGGCTACGTACTCAGCTTCAGCGGTTGAGGTGGACACTGAGTTTTGCTTTTTAGTTGTCCATCTCACCAGCTTTCCACCCAGGAGCTGACATCCTCCTGTGGTGCTTTTCCTATCCAATTTGCATCCTGAAAAAATCACTATCTGAATAGGCGATTAGATCAAACCCTGAGTCTTTGGGATACCAAAGACCTAGGTTTGGAGTACCCTTAAGGTAACGAAAGATTCGCTTTACAGCGATCAAATGAGATTCCTTAGGTTCAGCTTGATATCGTGCACAGAAACAGGTTGCATACATAATATCAGGTCGGCTAGCTGTAAGATACAGGAGAGAGCCGAGCATCCCACGGTACGCTGTGATATTAACGGGTTTTCCAGAAGGATCCTTGTTTAGTGTCATCGGTGGTGCCATAGGGGTTTTCATAGCTGAACTCTGAGTTAAATCAAATTTTTTCAGCATATCCTTAACATATTTTCCCTAATTAATGAAAGCTTCTTTTTCATTTTGTTTGATTTGAAGACCAAGAAAATATGTTAGCTCACCCATCATACACATTTTATACTTTGCTTTCATTCTATCAGCGAAACGAGTACAAATGTCAGGGTTGGTGGAACCAAATATAATATCATCGACATATATTTAAACAAGAATAATATGACCTTTTACTTTCGTGAAAAATAGAGTTTTATCGATTTGACCACGCTCAAATTTTTCAATATGGAGATAAGTAGAGAGAGTGTCATACCATGCACGAGGAGCTTGCTTTAAGCCATAAAGTGCCTTATCCAGTTTATAAACATAACCTGGTTGCTTAGGATCTGAGAATCCTGGAGGTTGTTCCACGTAGACCTCTTCATTCAACTTTCCATTTAGGAACGCTGACTTGACATCCATTTGATAAACTTTGAAGTGTTTGTGTACAACATAAGCTAGGAATAGACGAATGGCTTCTAGTCTTGCCACTGGAGCAAAGGTTTCATCGTAATCTATACCTTCCTCTTGTCTGTATCCCTGAGCAACAAGTCGAGCCTTGTTACGGGTTACAGTTCCATGTTCATCCAACTTGTTTTGATAAACCCATTTAGTGCCTATCACTGACTTGTTCGATGGTCTAGGAACAAGCTTCCAAACTTTGTTTCTTTCGAATTCAGTCAGCTCTTCTTGCATAGCGCTAACCCAGTTCGGATCTTGGAGGGCATCATCTATTTTCTTTGGTTCAATTAGAGAGATAAAGTTGACAAATAAACAAATATTACCTGCACTTCGTCGAGTCTGAATACCAGCGTTTGGATCACCAAGAATTTGTTCAATAGGGTAATTTATAGTCCATCGCTGAGCCGGAGCGTAAGTTGATGGCTCAATCTGAACTTCTGGAGGAGCTGAAGATGAGGCTTCAACAACTTCTGGTATATCAGCCAAGAGAGGAATAGGTGCAGATGTCATTTCATTCATTGATTGCTGAGAAGTAGATGGTATGTCTGAGACGGAAGGTTCAGAGGCATGCATAGTGTTTAGAGGAACAGCTGACACCCATGAGGATCCAGCTTCACTAGTCTGCATGCTTGGGATGATAGTAGGACCATCATCTTCTGCAGGATGAGTATGAGATGGAGGATTGGGAATATCTTCTGAATCACCAAGATGAGAAAACATCCATTGATTCAGTTCTTCAGTATCAGTAGAAGGTTTAGAGTTCGTTGAACGGGATTCGTCAAAGGTGACGTGAATAGTTTCTTCAACAGTCTGTCTTCTTCGATTGAAGACTTTAAAGGCTTTGGAGACTAAAGAATATCCAAGGAAGATTCCGTCATCAGCCTTTGGATCAAACTTTCCGAGGGCATCTCTGTTGTTCAGTATGAAACACTGACATCCAAAGATGTGAAGAAAGCTAATTGAAGGCTTTCTCCCATGAAAGAGTTCATAGGCTGTCTTCTTGAATCTTTTGACAATCAGCGACCTGTTTTGAGTAAAACAAGCAGTGTTAACAGCTTCTGCCCAAAACTGAGTAGACATGTGAGAATCACTGAGCATTGAACGTGCAGCTTCGATGATACTTCGATTTCGTCTTTCAGCGACTCCATTCTGTTGAGGTGTTCTCATTGAGGAAAAGTTGTGAGAATACCCTTACTTTCAAAGAAGGAATCAAGAGAACTGTTTTTGAATTCAGTCCCATGATCACTCCTTATTGAGCGAACGGTCATGTTGTTCAAGACTTCCATTTTCCTAACAAAGGTGATGAGTTCTTCAGGGTTGTCACTCTTAGAACGGAGAAACATTACCCAGGTAGAGCGAGAGAATTCATCAACTATGACCAATGTATATTTCTTTCCAGCGATGGATTGTTTGTTAACGGGGCCAAACAAATCCATATGGAGAAGTTGTAGAGGAGATGACACTGAGGAAACTTGCTTAGACTTGAAGCTTGCTTTGGTCTGTTTCCCTTTCTCACACGCTGAACATAAGGACTCCTTGGCGTATGAGTGTTGAGGTAGACCAGTGACTAACTCTTTAGAAGAAAGAGTATTCAGTGTCTTGAAGTTGAGATGAGAGAGCCTCTTGTGCCATAGCCAGTTGACATCAGATGAGGCTTTTGAGAAGAAACAGGAGTTCGCAGTGGTTGTAGAGTCCATGTTTATGACGTAAACATTTTCCATACGATAACCGTTGAGAGCTATCTTCTTCTTTTTGTCAGTGACAAAGCAGGATTCCTTAGTGAAAATCACTTTGTTATCCTTGTCACACAGCTGACTTATGCATAGAAGATTATGCTTCAGTCCTTCAACATATCAACTCTTCCGAAGGTTGTCGTACCATTAGAGAGTACACCAAAACCTCGGGTATATCCTTTTCCATTTCCACCGAAGGTCACAGAGGGACCCTTCTCTTCCTTGTACTCAGTGAGCAGGTTTTTCTTTCCGGTCATGTGTCTAGAGCATCCGCTATCGAGAAACCAGATACCCTTCCGAACCTGCAAACAAAGGAAGATCAGTTTGACCTGGGCACCCATTTAACCATGGGTCCACACTTGTCAGTGGTGGTAGAGGAAGTGGAAGGTTTAGCAATCTTCGCAACATTTGAAGATTCAGCTTCAGAACTTGTCTTCACTTTGGTTAATTTCTTAACCTCAGTGGTCTTCTTTGCCTTGGGGGCATTAATCTTCACCTTAGCTAACTTTTCAGCTTTGGTGGCTGTGGGGCACTTACTAGCAATGTGATCGGTAAGTCCACAGTGATAACATTTCCTATAGCTAAAAGTAGCTTTAGGACCATTTGCATGCTTACTATTTAATTTTAAATGAGCAGGGCCAGCACCAAGTATACCTTTGGCATTAGAAATGGGAGGAACAATCGGTTCTTCGGATTTCTTACCAATAATATACACTCTGATTCTAGGGGTAGATCGCTGAATAAATCCAGGGATCTTATTCTTAGAAGTAGAGGGATAAGTCACTGAAGCTTTAGAAACATTCAACTTAGGTACAAAGGTACCCTTCTAAGGTTTTGGATAAACAATTTTCTCTTTACCTTTAGAAGTTAAGGTAGAGATTTCCTCGGGGATAGGAGTTTTTAAAGAGGAACACTGAGAAGATGAAGTGTCAGGGATAGAGGACACAAACATTCCAAACTTAAGCATGGAATGATCAGTGGTTGGTTCTTCAACGTCAGCTTTGTAACCAAGACCACGTTTGTCACTCAGGGGAATCTGAGACTTGATTATGTCAGTGATCGTTGTTGAGGATTTACACCATCCTTCAACAGTAGCTTTTTCAACTTTCAATGCAGCGATAGCTTCTTCTCGTTCGATTTTGACTAGCTGATTTATATGAACTTGATCTTTTAAATCTTCTTCAATTTTAGAAAGCTTTTCTATTTGAAGGTGACAATTTTTAAGTTGTTCAGCGAGATCAAGGTTTTGATTTTTAACAACCGTTTTGCCATTCATGGCATCATATAAACTCATAGTCAGGAGATCGATCTTTCGAAGACTATCAGCTTCATCAAGATCTGAAATATGTGTAAAGAAAGAAGGTGATACCTTAGTAGCAGAGGTTGAAGTAGAGGGAATGTCAGAGTTTTCTTCCTCATCTTCAATTTTGGCCATGAGATAAAGATTGGCCTCATCATCATCTTCAGAGTTAGATGATTCTTCTTCATCAGAAGCAGCCCAATCATAGTCAGCCATCAGGCCTTTGCCTTTCTTCTTAAAGCCTTTCAGCTTTGCATACTTTTCTTTCAGCTTGTTGTACTTGTCATCTCTAGCCTTGGGGTTAGAGTATTTCTTGGAGAAAGCTGAGGTTCTAGAAACTTTCTTTGACCTGCACTCGCTAGCAAAATGTCCTATCTTTTCACAGTTATAGCAAGTAGCAGTAGCCTTATCAACAGGAGTTGATGATCTAGGCTTGTCAGTTATAGCAAGAGGTTTGTTCTTTCTAAAATTTTTCTTTTTAGAGAATCTCCTGAACTTATTAGATAGGAGAGCCATAGATTCATCAAGATCTGAAGAGTCAGCATCTGATGAGCATTCAGAGTTAGTTTCCAACTTAGTGATAGTAACATTAGATCGTTGAGTGGAAGGTGACTCTGAGATTAAAGCAACAGGGGTGCTTTTGGAATCTTTTACAAGATTCTTCTTAAGATGACTCGACTGGTCATGATTGAGCATAGTGCCATATAAGGTAGAAAGAGTCATAGATTTTAGATCCTTTGATAGCTTGAGACACATTGAATAAGTGTCCCAGCTTTCAGGTAAACATTCTAAGAACTTTGTCAGAACTTCAAAGTTAGAATATTCCTTACCAACGGTTTTTAGATCAATTATTAAACAGTTAAAGCATTGGTGAACTTCAGAGAGAGTTTCATTCTTACCACAAATAAAGCTTTCGTATTGTCTTACCATGTTGATCTTTTTTGAGTCCTGGACTTCAAACGTACCTCATATTG
Organism: Saussurea involucrata; assembly: GCA_033807775.1. NCBI lineage: Eukaryota > Viridiplantae > Streptophyta > Magnoliopsida > Asterales > Asteraceae > Saussurea > Saussurea involucrata. The sequence continues at coordinate 218,232,297 of CM066321.1, read as the reverse complement.
AACACAGATTGTGTCCCACATGGCTTTGGAGGTTTTCAGATTCATGACGGAATGGTAGACTTCGTCAGGAAGAGCCATAGAGCGGATAGATCTGGCTTTAGTGTCGATAGCCACTTTCTTCTTATCTTCATCAGTCCACATATGAATTTCCTTGGGAACCAATCTTTCAGGAATGGCAGTTCTAGTAGTAGTGCCTGGAACTTCAGGATCAATTCTAATAGGAATATATGGGCCGTTTTCAATGTAGTAAGGCATAGTAGGGTCTACACCTTCTAAGAAAAGAGTATCATCCTATTTTTCCATAGATTAAAGTTATCTCTGGAGAATCTAGGGGTTTTTGCAAGAGAACCATTGTCAAATTTAAAAATGACGTCTTCAAGTTCTTTGACTTTGTTTATTAAAACATTTTTCTCTTTAGAAATTAGATCAAATTTCTTTTGGAGATCAGATTTGATCAACTGATCCTTCATAATATCAGCTGATAAACCAGATAATCTTTTGGTAAGATTAAGAATCACATCTTCAAAATATACACGTTCCGATTCAAAATCTTTTTCCAAAAACATTCTTTTATCAGTAATCTCTTTGAAAATTTCCATATTTTTCTTTTTAAGGGTTTTACTTTCCTTTTCAAAGAGATTTTTCTTTTCCGTGAAATCTTTTCTTTCCTTTTCCAAAAGATTTTCTAATTCAGAGATTTTCACGGAAAGTTCAGAACTTTTAATCTCAAAAGATTTTCGTTCAGTTTCAAATTTAGCTCTTTCTTTTTCGAGCTTGTCTTTTTCTAAAAATAAAACTTTCTCAAAGTCAGAAACTTGTTTTGAAAGTTTTATACAATTAAGTTCAATTATTTCCTTTTCTTTAAGAATCTTCTCTCTCCTGTATTCAATGCTCTTCAGATCAGCATTTTCCTTTTTAAGAGTTGTTACTTTCTCTTGAAGTTTCTCGATTTGATCGTGCAGACTTGAGTTGTCTTTGTCTTTTTTTGTTTCAAGACCTGCAATATAAACTTCAAGATCAGTTATTCTTTTAGTAAGTTTAGCATTTGAAGAAGAAATGTCTAAAATTTGTCTTTTCAGATCAACATTTTCTTCTTCCAATGCTTTATTTAAAATAGGAGTTGAAGAATTTGAAGCATTATCTTTAACAGGAGTTTCTGATATAGGAGATGTTTCTGATAAAATAACTTGTTGCAAAATTCCATTATTTGCCTTAGCTTTTTCAAGTGGCTTTGGAGGTGTTTTTGTTATTATGACTTGTTGCAACACTTCATTATTTGGTTTAACAGATACATGTGAATTAACAGATGTTTCTGTTATAATGACTTGTTGCAACTTTACATTTGGTTTAACAAAAACTTTTGCAATTGGAGGAATCTCCTTTTTCAGAGTTTGCTTCAAATCTTCACCACTGCTTTTAACAATAACTTGTTGTAAAACCATTTTGAATATTGCTAGAAATTGATCGTTCAGAAGATCAAGCAGACAGTGTATGAAAATACACAAAAAAAATTATATAAATTTTTTTCTTGAAAAGCTCTTACAGTGTATGAAATACACTATAGGAAGTGTAGGACGCCCATTTGTTGGGGTGAGATTGTTTAGCAAGTATTGGGAAGCACCGTTATTGTGCTAAAGGCGTCAGAGATGCGGGAGAACTATCTGGAGCTGTTTGCGGGCGTAGACTTCGAGGACGAAGTCTAATTCAAGTGGGGGAGAGTTGTAAAGCCCGTGTCCCGGTATGGTTTTGATTTGATTAGTTTAATTATTTATTATTGTTGTTAAAGTGAATTTATTTTAACGGGTATTGTCGAGTTAGACTTAGATAATAAAAGGTTGGGATTAAGGACTAACTTTAGAAAAGACTCTAACTCTAAGGGCTAAAAGTGACATTTTTTAAGAGGGTTTGCATGGGTTGGTTACACTCCCTTCCCCTCTCGTTTCTACATCTCGTCCCACGCAAACAAAACCACAGAAACCCTAATCGCAGCCCTTCCCTTTCCTCCCTACCTGATGTCGCCGCTGAACCACCCCAGCGCCGTCGGAGCGCCGTCGTCACCTTTCTTGCCGGAGAGAGTAGAGTGCAGCGAAGAGAGAGAGAGGAGCAGCGAAGAGAGAGAGAGCATCGAGAGAGGGAGCAGGTCGGCTGTGGTTGCGCGAGTAGTCGTCGAGGTAAGGTCCTTCTCCGCCCCTTTTCGTTTTTCTTTGTCGTCGTTGAACCACCGGAGAACCACCGCCGCCGCCGTCAGCCGTGGCTGCCGGCGGTGTGGCCAACAGCGCACACCACCAGTTGTGGTGGTGGCCTTGTGCGTGGTCGGGGATGGTGGGTCGTGTGTGTGTATGTGAAGGAAAGTCGAGTTGAGAATGGGTTTCGCGTTTTGTCTCGCCGAAATTTCGTAAACCGCCGCCGTCGCCGGTGACCACCGCTGCCGGAAGTGGCAGCGGGTGGTGCGCGGTTGTGACCAGCCCTTTGTAACCTAATAACACTAATCGCGTGAACCCTGGTGCAAGCCCGTATCAATTTTAATCGATCACGTAAACCGTTTATAAAAACGTCAATTTATGTGAAAAACGTCCTTCTGCCACTGTTTTGCGTCAACCATAACTTTTCTGTCGTAACTCTGATTGAGCCGAAACTGGCGCGCACGGTTCAATCTCGGGGTCGGGCATGTTTTCCGTGTTTTAGCGGAAAACTGGTTCGGCCTCTAGCTAGGTGGAAAAGTGGTCGTAAGTTGAGTGAATCGTCATTTTATGTAAAAGAAACTGCATTTCGGTCACTGTTTTGCGTAAGCTGTAACTTTTTCGTCGTAACTCGGATTGGGGTGATTTCGGTGTCAAAAGTTCCCTTTTTGAGTCTAGAAACGTTTCTGTGTTTTGTGCAAAACCCAGTTCGGGACGTAGCATGGGTCGATTTGTCGTTTTATACTGAAAGGTGCTGAATTTCGCTGTTCCGGAAACTGTTTTTGTAAAATCCGTAGTAAATTGTAGAAAAATCGTTAGGAGGCGTATAATATGTCCTTGGAACCCTAACTCAGAGTACTTTCTGGTCATGATATATTTTTGGGAATTTTCTGGGTTTAAAGGGGTCGAAACAGGTCCCGAACAGACCTGTTTTGGGTGAACGGAATTTAGTTTTACTGACGGTTTAAGCGTGTGTCGTGTCATAGGGTCCGGGTCTCGTATTGACACGTTTTAACATGCATTTAGGTGCTGGGAAGTGACCGTAATTGTGAAGCTTGAATTGTGTTATTAAGCTGGGCGCGCATTCGAGGTGAGTTCTCTCACTGTGTAGTTAGGGGTTGTATGCATGTCATAATAGTTTGTATGTACTACTGTCTTTGTGGTGTGAACTAGTTGTTTGTGGTGTGTAATATTTGATTGGTTTGAATGCTTGGTATAAATGTGTTACATTACAATTCGGTGGGACCGAGGCCTCGATGGTACTGAGGTGTTGGTTACATTACAATTCGGTGGGACCGAGGCCTCGATGGTACTGAGGTGTTGGTTACATTGCAATTCGGTGGGACCGAGGCCTCGATGGTACTGAGGTGTTGGATACATTACAATTCGGTGGGACCGAGGCCTCGATGGTACTGATGTGTTGGATACATAATTACTTGTAGATGTTTACTCGTTTTACGTATCTGTGGAGTTGTTGCTTATGTGCGGATAAGGGTGATGTGTATATAATTCCTATCTGCGCATGTGTTGGAATTCACTAAGCTTCGTGCTTACCCTTTCCCAATAAACTGTGGTTTCAGGTACGGGCGGCTCCAAGGCGTGACGAGTACACACTGGCGCGCGGGAAGAGCTGGTTGCTTTATGATTTTAATAATTAAACATTTATTCCGCCGGTTTTATTTTATAACGATATTAATTATGTGTTTGTAAACGAAACGTTGGGATCATTTAATGAGTTGTTATCAATGAAATGCTTATTTTAAAAATTTAAATTTGCTTGTAATTTTTGGGACGTTACAACTTGGTATCAGAGCACAGCTTGAGTGAATCAAACGCACCTCGGTGTGTTTGGTCTCAAGTTGCGGATGGGAAATTTTCAAACTCTTTATTAAATCTTTTTGGAAATAAAAGTAAAGGGTAAAAACCCGTTCGAGGAACGGTGATCGAGGGCGCAGTGTGTACAGTCAGCCGGAGCCGAAGGGAAAGGTACAATGCTTAGTGTTTTATTGCTTTCTAGACCATAGAGTATGCATGCTAGATTGCCTGTTGTGGACACTATGATATATGTTGAACTACTTGCTATTAAGAATTTATGCTAACTATGATAGGTTACTAAGTGGATGCCCTCTAGGTTGTATGCAGTAAGAGATTTATAGCCTTAGAATATTCGATTTAGTTCTATTGCGCAGCTCTTGTTTGAGTCCAACCGTTCTAGGATAGAGTCTTGTATTCGACTGCCTATTTATTTCGCACTGCATAAAATCGGGTATTCGCGAGGTCACTCGTCATAATTAGTAGGGATTCGGTAGTAGCAAGGGTAGTGGGATAAGAGGAAATTCCTAGGGAGCTAGGAAGGGTGGATGTATATATATGCTGGTGCAGGCATATGGTTAATTATATATTTAATTGTTGTTGTATGATCGGGGTGACCGATGGTTTATTAAGTATACAATCGTGGCTGTCTAATCGGGGAGACCGATGGTTTTATATATACAGTAGTTGTATGAGTTGCCTGTTTAGGATATGTTCTTGAACTGGCATGTGTGGATTAATTATATTATGTGTATAGTTTCGGCGAGAAACTACTTGGACCCTCGGGATGGGACTCGGAACGGGCAATGATAGGCGTGGATGGTAGTAGTAGAGCTCCTACTACCGGAAGCACAGGATAATGCTCGAGTCGGGGAAGTCACGAGGAATCCAAGGAGTTGGGCGCGAGTGTTGTTAGTGTGCGTTGTTATGTGCTAATAACGCGTTGTATTATCTACCCCTGAATAGCCGTCACGAGTAGAGACAAATATAGTAGATCCACTGGTACATGGGTGTACTTGACTTGCTTTGATGGGATGATCGTTGGGGTAGTGTCGAAGGCTCTAAACTGGCAGTCGTTGGAATAGAAAGACGATTATAGTATTAGTCACTTGGAGTGACGATAAGGATGATATTTGTTGTAAGCAGATCTTTTCGAACCAAGATGGAAGATTGTGCTAGAGTCATAGGCTTATAGAGCCGACTTTGATTTGAGGAAAAATCGTAGGGATTATTTGACGTAATTTTCCATCTTGCCCTAAGAGGCTTAAATGTCCGGAGGACGATAGTGGGTTGGAAAGGTAGAGAGGAGCATGAGTCGAGACGTTGATTGTCGACTGAGTCATGCACGAAGTTATTTTGGAAATAGGATTGCAATAACTAATTTTTGTGTTTCCAATCCTTATATGGATTGTGTTTTGGAATTTTTGGAAATGTTTAGCACGCACACAAGATGTTAAATTATGGTTTTGAAAGTGCATGAAACCTTTTTTATAACGAGAGTTACAAACTTTGTTGATGATTTGTTTAAAATGAGTTTGGAATTTTAGTGTCGCTTAACTTTCCTTTCGAGAGTTCGTGTTACTAAGTATTTTTATTGCAAATAGTTCAGTGTGTGGATTGATTCATGCGTGACATAAGTCGTGCATGAAAATGTTGTAGTTCCTTTTTGTCGAAATGAAAGACCAGTTGATCCAAGGAGTGTTTTAATGTTGCGAACATCATGCTTACGATTAAAATGTGTTATATTTTGGAAATATAAATGCGTGGATTTTTGACATTCGGTTAAATTAGAATTACCGATCATTTTTTTTGGGAAATTAAAAACTTTTGCTTTGGAGGAAACGAGTATTTTGAGCATTTTCGATAAATACATTTTTAAACTCTAATGTTTTGACGTTATATGTCCCAAGTACGAAACTTGAGGAAGTGTTACAAGTTTGCATGCCTGCCCCCAGTTTGAGATTTTACGAGGTTTTTAGTCGATATTTCCAATTATTAGAAGCGGACTGGTTTCTGTCTTCAAGTTTGCAACTTACACGAGACAATTGTGTTTTAACAAAAATATATTTGTAAACCGTGTCATCGTTTTGTGTGACTAGCTGACGCGCGAAAAATTTGTGGCGAACCCTGTGCCACGTCATTTATGATTAAAAAGAGGAATTTTTGAATCAAACGTCGGGAAACTTATTTTGAATTATGTGCACACCTTTGTCGGACCCTGTTGAAGGTCAGCGGTTACCTTAAGTGCATGTCATGAGTCAATCCATACTGGAATCGAGGCGGTTCATTTTAAAAAATTATTTATTACGCTTTGCTTTTGTGTGAGTAAACCGAACTGCAATGGAACGATTTTCAACGTGATTTTTCCTATGTGGGACGAGCGTGTCCAGTTTTGCGTAACTATCGATCTGGTAATAGAAGTTTTATTGCTTACGATCTTTTTGAGATGAAAATCCTGATGTTGAAAATATTTTGTAAATGATTTTGTAAACCATTTGGGGAAATGTGCTTTTAAGTGTCATGTGTCATTTCGAGAATTTTCAGGGTATGAGTCTTTTTGGAAAACTCTTTTGTTTAACCCGTGTTGAGTCTGATACTAAGGTTGACTTCAGAGTATTGCTTGCTTAAACTTTGTTTAAACGCATTTTCCCACCGATGGGTCTAGCAAGCATGGAGCATTTTGCTCGGTTTTGACTTGGAGTTAGTCATGGGCCAATTGCCCGGTTTTAATGGCTCGATGTGGAGTCTAGTTGATGAGTTGTTTTTGTCGCACCGTTTGGCATTCTTTGCACGTTGAGTGTTTACATGTTTGGGTGAGTGAGTCAATCCGGAACCGGCATGTTGTTGGTAGGCTGTTTGCTTTGGATCCTTAGACACGTTAGTCAGTCGTTGGTAATGGTCGGTTGGGTATCTCGGGGTGGGACCCCGGTATTCATGTGTTTTAACCTAGACTTTCCAGTAGGTACTAGGAGGATATAGTTGTGGGCACTTACCTGGGAGGTAGTTCCAGTGTGCTGGGTCTTGAGGCGTTACCTGGGAGGTAGACGTCAAGGTGCATCCTCGATACGGGATGACTTGGCTTCGTAGAGCAAGTGTGGATGATACGTCGACGGTGGAAGGTAGGTATTCCACGCACGTTAGTACTGTAGGCCGAATAGTATCGGTTAAGGGATTGATGCCCTTTGTTATTAAGAGAATAAATGCGCATCAACCATTTTGAGGTAGGTGGTATATTTAGGTGTCGACTTTTGGGCTTGAGGCCAAACACCTTTAGTATAATCGGAGAGTTGTAGCCGATTTTAAGATAATCATGGTGGTGGTAGTAGTAACCCTGAAATGATCACTTGTGATGGATGGTTATGGTGGAATGACCTACGTGTGTGTTAGTTGAATTGGTTGTGGGGGTATCTATTTGTGTCAGTGTCTAAGATAATACCCCGCTTATGTGATTTATTGTAATCGGTTGGACCGATGTTCGGCGGGTGGCCGATGTTTGTTATTGTAATCGGTTGGACCGATGTTCGGCGGGTGGCCGATGTTTGTTATTGAAATCGGTTGGACCGATGTTCGGCGGGGGGTCGATGTTTTGTTAATATAATTTATTGAAAATCTTTGGAGTCTATTAGAATTCGTGGAAGTTAATCAACAGTTAAGGGTAGGAATGATCGTAGTCGAGTATCATGTAGGGTATACTGTGAGCACCTTTAGCGTGGTTAGAGCTTGAGACTTGACTCGGAATGTATAGAACATCTAAGATTGGGAGACAACTGAAGTCGTTTGACTAGGAATGATTCCAAATGCTGGGGTGTTCTTTCGATCATAATTTCGGTGTACTTGAAGGAGTTTTGTTGGTAAGAAAAGTATTCGAAGAATTTTTAGTCGGTGTGAAAAATTTAGTTTCCAGTATTGACATGCCGCCGTATGAGTCGTTGTATGGTAGGAAGTGTAGGACGCCCATTTGTTGGGGTGAGATTGTTTAGCAAGTATTGGGAAGCACCGTTATTGTGCTAAAGGCGTCAGAGATGCGGGAGAACTATCTGGAGCTGTTTGCGGGCGTAGACTTCGAGGACGAAGTCTAATTCAAGTGGGGGAGAGTTGTAAAGCCCGTGTCCCGGTATGGTTTTGATTTGATTAGTTTAATTATTTATTATTGTTGTTAAAGTGAATTTATTTTAACGGGTATTGTCGAGTTAGACTTAGATAATAAAAGGTTGGGATTAAGGACTAACTTTAGAAAAGACTCTAACTCTAAGGGCTAAAAGTGACATTTTTTAAGAGAGTTTGCATGGGTTGGTTACACTCCCTTCCCCTCTCGTTTCTACATCTCGTCCCACGCAAACAAAACCACAGAAACCCTAATCGCAGCCCTTCCCTTTCCTCCCTACCTGATGTCGCCGTTGAACCACCCCAGCGCCGCCGGAGCGCCGTCGTCACCTTTCTTGCCGGAGAGAGTAGAGTGCAGCGAAGAGAGAGAGAGAGGAGCAGCGAAGAGAGAGAGAGCATCGAGAGAGGGAGCAGGTCGGCTGTGGTTGCGCGAGTAGTCGTCGAGGTAAGGTCCTTCTCCGCCCCTTTTCGTTTTTCTTTGTCGTCGTTGAACCACCGGAGAACCACCGCCGCCGCCGTCAGCCGTGGCTGCCGGCGGTGTGGCCACCAGCGCACACCACCAGTTGTGGTGGTGGCCTTGTGCGTGGTCGGGGATGGTGGGTCGTGTGTGTGTATGTGAAGGAAAGTCGAGTTGAGAATGGGTTTCGCGTTTTGTCTCGCCGAAATTTCGTAAACCGCCGCCGTCGCCGGTGACCACCGCTGCCGGAAGTGGCAGCGGGTGGTGCGCGGTTGTGACCAGCCCTTTGTAACCTAATAACACTAATCGCGTGAACCCTGGTGCAAGCCCGTATCAATTTTAATCGATCACGTAAACCGTTTATAAAATCGTCAATTTATGTGAAAAACGTCCTTCTGCCACTGTTTTGCGTCAACCATAACTTTTCTGTCGTAACTCCGATTAAGCCGAAACTGGCGCCCACGGTTCAAGCTCGGGGTCGGGCATGTTTTCCGTGTTTTAGCGGAAAACCGTTTCGGCCTCTAGCTAGGTAGAAAAGTGGTCGTAAGTTGAGTGAATCGTCATTTTATGTAAAAGAAACTGCATTTCGGTCACTGTTTTGCGTAAGCTGTAACTTTTTCGTCGTAACTCGGATTGGGGTGATTTCGGTGTCAAAAGTTCCCTTTTTGAGTCTAGAAACGTTTCTTTGTTTTGTGCAAAACCCAGTTCAGGACGTAGCATGGGTCGATTTGTCGTTTTATACTGAAAGGTGCTGAATTTCGCTGTTCCGGAAACTGTTTTTGTAAAATCCGTAGTAAATTGTAGAAAAATCGTTAGGAGGCGTATAATATGTCCTTGGAACCCTAACTCAGAGTACTTTCTGGTCATGATATAATTTTGGAAATTTTCTGGGTTTAAAGGGGTCGAAACAGGTCCCGAACAGACCTGTTTTGGGTGAACGGAATTTAGTTTTAGTGACGGTTTAAGCGTGTGTCGTGTCATAGGGTCCGGGTCTCGTATTGACACGTTTTAACATGCATTTAGGTGCTGGGAAGTGACCGTAATTGTGAAGCTTGAATTGTGTTATTAAGCTGGGCGCGCATTCGAGGTGAGTTCTCTCACTGTGTAGTTAGGGGTTGTATGCATGTCATAATAGTTTGTATGTACTACTGTCTTTGTGGTGTGAACTAGTTGTTTGTGGTGTGTAATATTTGATTGGTTTGAATGCTTGGTATAAATGTGTTACATTACAATTCGGTGGGACCGAGGCCTCGATGGTACTGAGGTGTTGGTTACATTACAATTCGGTGGGACCGAGGCCTCGATGGTACTGAGGTGTTGGTTACATTGCAATTCGGTGGGACCGAGGCCTCGATGGTACTGAGGTGTTGGTTAGATTGCAATTCGGTGGGACCGAGGCCTCGATGGTACTGAGGTGTTGGATACATAATTACTTGTAGATGTTTACTCGTTTTACGTATCTGTGGAGTTGTTGCTTATGTGCGGATAAGGGTGATGTGTATATAATTCCTATCTGCGCATGTGTTGGAATTCACTAAGCTTCGTGCTTACCCTTTCCCAATAAACTGTGGTTTCAGGTACGGGCGGCTCCAAGGCGTGACGAGTACACACTGGCGTGCGGGAAGAGCTGGTTGCTTTATGATTTTAATAATTAAACATTTATTCCGCCGGTTTTATTTTATAACGATATTAATTATGTGTTTGTAAACGAAACGTTGGGATCATTTAATGAGTTGTTATCAATGAAATGCTTATTTTAAAATTTTAAATTTGCTTGTAATTTTTGGGACGTTACATCAACTCAGAACAAATTTGGTGCTTCATTTCATCTCAAACCCTTTGATTAACTTTTTAATCTGTCTATACTCTGTTTTATGCAAAAGGCTAATATGAATGCCATATACACCGTTGGCTCTCAAACTAAGCCCCCTACCCTTCTTAAAGATGAATATCCTCAGTGGAAGATTGTGATGATCAGTTTCTTTGAGGGTCTTGACAAAGATCTCTACAATTCTGTGTTAAATGGTCCCTATATGTAACACCCTAAAATTCAGGGCCAATTTAAACCTCAAAATACATGAGTTATGATCACCAAAATGTCAGACTTTCATAAACCAAAGGATCATAAGTAAATTTCTATATATACACAAAGTCGTCTAACTTAAATAGTCTGATCAATCTAATTATACATCACAATAAGATCAACTAGATTATCTAAGGCTCGTCCCAAAAGTCCTCAAAAGAATATCTTGATCCTTCGTTATCGCCGAGTCTGATTCCTTTCAACTGAAATCTCACTTCCCAAACTATACCCCAGAGCCAGTACCTGGTAAGACAGTTTAATTTGAAACATTAGGCTTTCGCCTAGTGAGATTATCCAAATCAAATTAAAATTAATCAACAAAAATATTAACAGATATACCAAACCTGTTATCAACAATCTTACCATACCAAGCTCTTATCGACCATTGGAATCCACTTATTCCCTTACTCATGTCTAATTCATCTAGTCATCATACTATCAACGAGAATTACTATAAATCCCACCGGACTTATAAATAACTCTAACTCCCAGAAATTACAGTTTCCAAACCTGCTTCTTTCTGAATTAGGATGTCAAATCCTCAACAACAATAAAGATATCTCATCTTTCGCTTGAAATGGGAATTACAACTCCAAGTCTGCCATTCCTCATTTCGTTTCCTCCCAATCTTGAATCACTGGTCTCCCAAATGAGATTTTACTTTATCGCGATCACCAACCACCAGAGACCCTCACAGATGATTCAAGATTCACTCCAACAACTAGAAATACATCCCAACAGTCCCCTGGCTAGTAAACGGTTCTCATTATACCGTACTATATGCCTACTAGACCAGATATATATTCTAGCCAACGCCACACAATAACTGTGTATCATCACTCATTCTATTGTATATTAAAGTTATACAATTCAACATATATTCCATATCTCTATGTACAGAATTTTAATCTCAACGGTTATCCCTACTTTGCCATTTAGCATCGGGGATTATCATCTCAATAATTGATCACAGCTCCGGACTCATAGATAAGTCCTTATAATTTCATATAGCATGGTTTTTACATCAATAACATAGTTATAAACATATAACAATTAGCATATTCATATCAGATTGCATGTCACATAACAGCCTAAAAATGCTACTGGAAGTCCAAACTTTTCGCAAGCTACTGTAGCGAAAAGCTCCACTTTTCGCAACCCACAGTTGCGAAAACCCCCACTTCTCGCAACCCTCTATTGCGACAACTTCACTTTCGCAACCAACTGTTGCGAAAACTGTACTTTTCGCAACCAACTGTTGCGAAAAGTTCTACTTTGCGCAACCCTCTATTACGAAAAGCTACTGTTCATCGTCACTTCCATTTTTGATTTAGTTCTCTACTGTTCATTAAGCTTACCATTTCTTAATCAAATCATACCAGTGTTATTAAATACATGTATAGCATATCTATAACACTTTTAATTGCTTAATTTTAACAAGAATGAATAACTCACCTGGGTAACCTTGAACACAGTGTTCTTCCAAAATCAACAGCTTAATCAACAGCTTAATCAAATCTGGACAGAATACTACAACTCAATTCTATGGAGATGAATGATTATAACTCAGAAAATAAGTTCTTACCTCAACAATTCACAAACTGATTTCTCTTCTTCTTTCTTTCTTTCGTCTCTCTCTCTGTCACGATCTATCTCTCTCTATTTTCTGTTTTTCTTTTCTTTCTTTTTAGAATACTAAACAAAGAAAATCAGTATTATCAAACACTTATTTCTCCTAAGATGACACCTCACATTAAATGCATGAGTCATTACCCATTTTCCAATTTATACCCCAAACTTCCAATTAATGACAAATCACCCCTCCAAGTTAACTTTCTCAACTAAATTGTACCAAAATACAATTTATCTCTTATTAATTTACAATGGAAATTTCGGGATGTTACAATACTCCCCAACTTAAAAGGATTTTGTCCCCGAAATCACTCTAAGGCAACCAATCGAGGGTATCGTTTCATCATTTCTTCCTCCGACTCTAAAAACACATTAACAAATCAAAGATATAATACCATCATACCTATAATCAATCTCTTAAATTGTAATTTATCAAAATATTTCTCTAAGATCGATTCTCGCTTCTTCACATAACAACTTTTCTCATCAATTATGCTTCAATAACTGTGACAATCCATCATTGCATCCATGACTTACACATTTCTTTGATACACAATGCTATCACCTTCTCACATTACTATCGCACCACCCAAACACGCTACAACCAAGCACTAAGGGGTTGTATATCAAAAGGTGATAACTCCATTGAACTTGTAGTATAACTACCTTCTTAAGTCCAATCTTTCTATCCTTGTTTCCCCACGTTAGTATGGAATACTATACTTCAAGTATTAGTTGTCTCTTTCTCCCAACTTTCTACATACCAATAGTATTTTCTCATTTCGAAACATAACTAAACAGTTTCACCATGATTTCTAACTTAAAACATTCAACTAAATTATCTTGAAACGACATTACCATTCGAAATTATTACCATTCTTAAATCTTTAACTATAAATTTCTCGTACATTTCTTTCACATATAAAGAGCAACTTATATTCCTTAACGACCTTACCTCCGTTACACCACATTGACCGACATACTCATCATTTTTATTAAACTTCCAGAGATTCAGAATACAACTTAATTGGCAACTCTTACCATCGAAATTTCCTTTGGATAAACACTCACCACTGCTCCGACATTCTATTCCGATATAAGCCATATTACCACGCCATCTTACAAACCACATGCTTCATCAACTTTATTAACAAATAGTACCTTCCAACCGGAATTCTTGAAACTTCCATTTGGATACTTCCTCTTTCTAACATCACGTCTCATACTAGATGGCACATGTATCTTGGTAATTAATGCTACTACTCGTTCGTACATTTTCCACCCATAACATTTACCACTGACCATGTCTCTCATAGTCATTCGCACACCATTAATTTTATAATCCTGTTTTCTCGCCCAAATACCCGAGTCTATATCACTAAATACCTCCTCCCCAACTTTAGTTGAACTACCACTCACGATTTTCTATTTAACTTGAACTTATTCGTTCTTACTAGCTCTTTGTGATTCCAATACGTTGCATAGACAGGGTACAATCCCTCACAGATCAACACAATCTATAAACCCCCTTTGTTCATCTCTAATATTTCATCTTTTATAAATCTTCCACATCGTAAGTAAACACTTATCTAAAAGCAACAGTCCCTCACTGTTCTAACAGTCCCACAAAGTGATCCTTCAACTTTTAAGCTTTTGATTTAAACTTAACATTCATACATGATCCTAAAAGGATAACCAATGCATTCACGTCATATAAATTTAAATTTACAATACTGCCCATGCAAGTTCAACCCCAAGCCTACGTCAAGCTTATCAAATCGGGTCAAAGTTCTTAAGACTTAACTGAGTCCAAAACTGAGTCATCTACTCAAAGGATCTAAAGATTATTGATCAATATCAACTCACGCAATTTAAATACATCTAACTCACATTATGCAACATACGCTTCGAGGCGTGAAAATCTTACGACCCCTTTATTCCTACTTTCCCAATGAAGTCAATTCATTTGCAAGTACACGCAAATGCAACTCTTTTCATACTCCCCAATATATATAATACGCCCAGGTTCATTAGTTCCAAAGATACTAAGAACAAGTAAAATATCAAACAGTCTTCACACCTAAGACCAACACTTAAACCGTCACTGGTTCAAATACAATGCAGTTAAGCATATAATACATCCAATACTCCATCTCGAGTCATTAAAGCTGACAAACATTCAAAAGACTTCTTTGAATATAAATCAAGCCTTTAAGGCCAAAATATTCGTTTGGTTAAACATGTGCCACTCATACGATTTCGTAAACCAAAATACATTGTTACTCAAACTCTTTACCTTTTTAATTCCTTTATTGACCATCGGCCCCAAAACAAAGGTTTACACTCAAAAATTTTACATGGTCATATTTGCCAAAATCCCCCAACTCACATGTTCATATTTTAAAACGTAATACATCAAAAAATATTGCACACTCACAATATATTAAAAGCGCGTTTTGACTACATGTCTTTCATTTGTATAACAATTAATCAAAACTTCTTTCATTAATAATTTATTCGACAATCATCCAAAATCCCCCAATCGTCATACACAATAATATCCACATTGCGCATACCCTCTGCATAACAGCATGCCGGTACCGCTCACGGTTTCGTTCCTACCCGCACAGGCATACGCGGGATGCATCCAGACCGTACCCAGTGACAGACCAAAAGGCCTCATACACCTTACACAACTTTCGTCTTCAAAGTCAATACTTGACATGTCGACACTTTCTTAACCTGAAGGTCCTTAACTGAACCTAATTCTTCCTCTGGACACAACCATCCCTCGTCAACTATATTCCTAGTTAGCGAACAAGGGTACAGATTCTCATGCAACCGACACTAAAGTCCACTTTTGACTCTCATACTGTTCATAACACAAATACCAAAACTACAAACTTTTTCCCCAGGTTTATCCAACACTTCTCCATTCTTGGAGTTCTTTCTTAGATTAAAGTGTAATACCCTACGACCGAGTGAGTTCATAGCCTTCATGCATGACAATTTAATAAATAACTCAATCCACACTTTTCTCGTTTAAATAAACAACATTCGGAACAACGTGGGCACACACGATCCCAATCATTTTCATAATTCCCATGTACTACACAACGATCTCAAAAAAAATCGTTTGTATATAAATTTCCGTAAAACTCAATCTTTCTCAACCAAAAGATGTTGTTACAACATAAATACGAAGATCTTTTTATACGACAAAAGTTTAAAATTTACTAACACAAAGTAAACTAGTCGTTTCTCAGACTCATTTATACGATATCATCAAATCAATACTTTTGTTGGTTATAAAAAGTTTACTGATCAACACTTTCTTGACCTATTTGCTATCATACAACTTTTTATGTAAAGTATGAAATATTTTGCAAGTTGCTAAACTCCAAAATTTCGTTAGGCATCGTAATTGAAATTGCCCTTTTTCTTTAAATACATACTTGCACTACTAATTCATCCTTGAATAGAACTGTTATTTATACATTTGGTTTGAAATCAAGAAAACTCATGTAACACACACTAAAACACCATACACAAAACTTACTCGCAATGAAGGCCACTTACTCAAACAAGGTCAATCTTTTTACTTACGTACTTATCATTGACACTCTACTTCCGACCAGAGGTCGCCCTCTCGGCCTTATAATAATTGCTATACATGCATTCCATGGCCCCCATACTCAACCAAGTCATACTAACTCCGTCTTAATTAATCATCTCATACTCTATCTCTGCACATATCAAATCACCTATTAAAGGTTGCCTTGGCGGACTTTCATGAGTCCCGCCAATTCCAGATTGTCCTTCCAACCCCAATCATTTACCGATCTGTCCTCCAAAGGATTTTAGTGGTATAATCACCATCGTTCTACTATAACCTAATGGGATAACCATAAGAAATGGTTATGCACATACCCCTATACAAAATGTACTTACCGATCGTTAGTCACTGTAACAATTTAGAAATAAGTATGCTCGCGTAACAATATATTCATAATCACAGTAGCTAATTGGAATTGTGAATATATCATACAGGAGAATCCTCGTTACCATTGTCACCGTACCAACTTCTCATATCTCCGTCAATTCTAAGACTATCCCGTCTTAGTACTTCTACCCATCTCTCACAATCATAACTTAATTTATCTCAGCTTAAGTCTAAGTATCTCATCAGCATACTTAGTTCGCTTAAACTAGAGCTCTGATACCATACTGTAACACCCTAAAATTCAGGGCCAATTTAAACCTCAAAATACATGAGTTATGATCACCAAAATGTCAGACTTTCATAAACCAAAGGATCATAAGTAAATTTCTATATATACACAAAGTCGTCTAACTTAAATAGTCTGATCAATCTAATTATACATCTGATAAATCCCAAATCTAGCACAGAGTAATGAACAAGTGTAGAGAGAATCTAGAGAGCAAATATGTCATCCATGTATTGATCTCAAAGGATTACAAAAGGTTTCTAAAAGATTTCTAAAGCTTTTTTACAAATGAACTAGACAAGCCTATTTATACCCATGACATACAAGATATAAAGGCATTCACAATACTGTATAGACTCATACAGTACATTGACTTTACAGTAAATCTTGAATACAATAATGCTCTAACAATCTCCCCCTTTGGATTCAAGATTTAAAAAAATATGACAGCAGTCTTCAGCTCTTTGTAAAGTCAATCTTCTCAAACAGACACTCTATCAAACCATCTTCAAATAGCTTTATCTCCACTAGTTCACGGCGAACTATATGCTTTGACACTCTTTAAGAACTCAGCTTTGAAGAATCTTCAGTCAAACATTAAAAGTCATTGTCTTTTTCTTTGAAAAATCAACCTTCTTCAATACAATCTTCAACAGATTGTCTTCAAGTCTTGAACATGGATTTCATATCTTTATATAGAACCATCAATTCGGAACAAGATAAATCAGAAACGATTAGAGTTTGGATCAGAAAGATGTGAAACCATCCACATTGTTGAGCTTATAGGTGTAAGCGCATTCCGAGAACCACTCAGAACTAAGATAACCAAATTCAACAATATTTAGACTTCACATGATCCTTCTCCCCAATCTTCAGTCTTTGTTCACGAATCTTTGACTTGAAATATCTTTGATTTGAAAGCTCTTTGACATGAAATTGAAATTAAACTTTTCTCCCCCTTTTTCGATGATGGTGAGCATCATAATCATCGAAAACCATTTTCAATTTCAGTTGTGTCTTTGAGTATTGCTAACAATCTCCTCCTTACAGAATAACCTTGCTCCCCCTCAAAATAAGAATTCTGGAGCAATTTATTTTCTCCCCCTGAAAGTATGCATATATTTCAATAACGTACAGTATTTGAAATTGTAGCACAAATTTTAAAACAAATTTACACAAGGAAAATAAAATTCATTGAACTTCATTTTATAACTACTAACATTTGATCATTTGAATGCTTTACAAAAGAAATTCAACTTAATGAAATTTAACAATATTTCAATCAAATGAAATCAAATGCATGTGTTTGGATTCAAGAACAAGTCATCATTGTATATCAAGTTAAAAAATGTTCAGTTTCAACCCTTTTATTAAATCTATTTGGTGTGCTAGCATGGGAAATATGATTAGCTTCAAGCATATGCAATTCTAAAACATATAAGAATATTTTGCTCTACTCACACTATTTGTCCAAAATCAGAATTTTCACAAATTTACGGGTTTATCGTGACTTTGTATTTTCCCAAGTTTCAAGAGATGTGTGCTCATTGGCATCTTTTCTTTTGTGCTCATTGGCATCTTTTGATTTGTGCACATTGGCATCTTTTGATTTTGTGCTCATTGGCATCTTTTGATCAAAAAGTTTAGTA
Organism: Saussurea involucrata; assembly: GCA_033807775.1. Classification (NCBI taxonomy): domain Eukaryota; kingdom Viridiplantae; phylum Streptophyta; class Magnoliopsida; order Asterales; family Asteraceae; genus Saussurea; species Saussurea involucrata. The sequence continues at coordinate 218,214,151 of CM066321.1, read as the reverse complement.
AGAATAAGATACACCGTTAAACATGACTTTCTATCTGGTTCTATAGCAGGATTTGGGTCAGCAGATCCCAGACCAGTTGGCCTTAGGTGCTAGGTGTCAAGCACCCCTTAGAACTTAATTTCCCAAACCAGAAAGGGCACATCGATATATCTTAAACCCATTTGTACCAGTAAAACATGGCTTTCTATCTGGTTCTATTGCAGGATTTGGGTCAGCCGATCCCAGACCAGTTGATCTTAGGGACTAGGTGTCGAGCACCCCTTAGGACTTACTCTCCCAAACCAGAAAGGCCACAGGCACAAACTTTCAAACTAAATGATATTCTATATAAGTTCGAATTTCCATCACAAAATATGAATGATATCTCAATCACTTGGTTCTTAATCATAGTGCTTCCCCCATATTTTCGTTTCCATTCATCATTCTGATAAATAGGCTTTTTGAGCATTATATTCTATATAAGTCCAGATTCACATATCTTTGAGCATTCAGCATAATTTCATTCATGTTTTGCTTACCTTTCGATTTATTTCAGAGGTGAAAGTTGAAGCAAATCTAACTCAGATAATACAAAGATTCTTGAAAAAAAACATCTTTTAGCACGCATTTAATTCATTGAATGAAAATTGAAAATTGCATCCCATTGAATTAAATTTGTAAAGATTCAAGTTTTCAAATCAGTAGAAACAAATATAATCCAATGTTTATAAGATTCATCACAATTGATCAAGAATTGAAGAAGTTATGGCAGATTAAGTGATTTTGAAGTTCGAAGTGCAGAATTTGGATCATTCTTGGTGAATTCGGATCATTCAAAGAGAATTCGGAACATTCATAGAGAATTCGGATTGTTCTTGGCATCACAAGTGTAGAATTCGACTCAAGAAGAATTCGAATTCATAGAATTCGAACCCTATTAGATTCGAATTGTAGAGAATTCGAACCCTGTTGAGTTCGAATTGAGTGAATTCGAACCTAAGTACATTCGAATTGAGTGAATTCGAACCCAGTTACATTCGAATTGAGTGAATTCGAACCAAGTTAAGTCCGAATTGAGTGAATTCGAACCCTTCAGCATCCGAATTCATTGAATTCGAACCCTTCAGCATCCGAATTCATTGAATTCGAACCCTCCTTCATCCGAATTCATTGAATTCGAACCCTTATTCATCCGAATTCATTGAATTCGAATCCTTATACATCCGAATTCATTGAATTCGAACCCTTATACATTCGAATTCATTGATTTAAAAAAAAAAAAAAAAAGAGTTTTTTGAAAAAAAAATTTATCCCGAAATTTTTCCTATAGTGTATTTCATACACTGTAAGAGCTTTTCAAGAAAAATTTTTATATAATTTTTTTGTGTATTTTCATACACTGTCTGCTTGATCTTCTGAACGATCAATTTCTAGCAATATTCAAAATGATTTTACAACAAGTTATTGTTAAAAGCAGTGGTGAAGATTTGAAGCAAACTCTGAAAAAGGAGATTCCTCTAATTGCAAAAGTTTTTGTTAAACCAAATGTAAAGTTGCAACAAGTCATTATAACAGAAACATCTATTAATTCACATGTATCTGTTAAACCAAATAATGAAGTGTTGCAACAAGTCATAATAACAAAAACACCTCCAAAGCCACTTGAAAAAGCTAAGGCAAATAATGGAATTTTGCAACAAGTTATTTTATCAGAAACATCTCCTATATCAGAAACTCCTGTTAAAGATAATGCTTCAAATTCTTCAACTCCTATTTTAAATAAAGCATTGGAAGAAGAAAATGTTAATCTGAAAAGACAAATTTTAGACATTTCTTCTTCAAATGCTAAACTTACTAAAAGAATAACTGATCTTGAAGTTTATATTGCAGGTCTTGAAACAAAGAAAGACAAAGACAACTCAAGTCTGCACGATCAAATCGAGAAACTTCAAGAGAAAGTAACAACTCTTAAAAAGGAAAATGCTGATCTGAAGAGCATTGAAGACAGGAGAGAGAAGATTCTTAAAGAAAAGGAAATAATTGAACTTAATTGTATAAAACTTTCAAAACAAGTTTCTGACTTTGAGAAAGTTTTATTTTTAGAAAAAGACAAGATCGAAAAAGAAAGAGCTAAATTTGAAACTGAACGCAAATCTTTTGAAATTAAAAGTTCTGAACTTTCCGTGAAAATCTCTGAATTAGAAAATCTTTTGGAAAAGGAAAGAAAAGATTTCACGGAAAAGAAAAATCTCTTTGAAAAGGAAAGTAAAACTCTTAAAAAGAAAAATATGGAAATTTTCAAAGAGATTACTGATAAAAGAAAGTTTTTGGAAAAAGATTTTGAATCGGAACGTGAATATTTTGAAGATGTGATTCTTAATCTTACCAAAAGATTATCTGGTTTATCAGCTGATATTATGAAGGATCAGTTGATCAAATCTGATCTCCAAAAGAAATTTGATCTAATTTCTAAAGAGAAAAATGTTTTAATAAACAAAGTCAAAGAACTTGAAGACGTCATTTTTAAATTTGATGTCTCAAAGCAGACTGGTCATAATTCTATCTTTCAGACTCCATTTGTTGATTCAAATGATTCTGAATGCTCTTTTAAAACTGCTTCAAGTTCAAGTTTTAAAAACATTTCTTCTAAACAATTTAATAGATCAACAGATTTCTCAAAAGGTCGGATTCGTTCAACAAATCTCTTCTATAATCCTCTGTTTGATAAATCAGATAACAAAACAAAAGTGCCTAAAGTTAATACTTCCAAACCTGAAGAAGTTCCAGTCTTCAAGAGGGTGAAGATGGAATAGAGAGTAAAAGGCACAACAGTTCCAAAGAAAGAAGTGCCAAAATCATCTGTATCCACATCAAATGCAAAGAAGAACAATACGCCAAAAGGTAAATCTTATGCTAAACCTAATCCTATTCATCATGTAAATCATCTGATTAGGTTGGCCCATAAGAAAATCTGTTGTTCTTACTGTGGTTCAAATGATTTTGTGCATAAAGGTTATACTTCTTTTTGGTACGGTACTTATAGTATTCCTTCAAAGAGATCTACACCTAACCCACTAGGACCCAAATGCCATTGGGTACCAAAATCTGCTTAATCTGTTTTGCAGGTTCTTCATGTGTTGTACTGATTTGTAGATACATACCACACACATGACTGAAAACAGAAGAGAAGCGGCGTATTTCTTTGAAGAATATTTGTACCATTAAGGGGGAGACAAATCATGTATGGTTTCTGAATACATCAATTCAGGACCCGTGCTTAAATGTAATTGGCTTTTGAACATATCAGTTCAAAACCCGTGCTTCAACGGCCATGGCTTCTGAACAATTCAGTTCAGGACCCGTACTTCAACGACTAAGACTTCTAAACAAATCAGTTTAGAACTCACACTTCTCAGGTGATATCCTTAACTGTTACATCTTTCTGTTTCAAGGAACGTGGCAAAAGGTAACATTGGATTATATTTTTTTTTTTTTTTTAGCAAATATGTCATCCATGTATTGATCTCAAAGGATTACAAAAGGTTTCTAAAAGATTAAAAAAGCTTTTTTACAAATGAACTAGACAAGCCTATTTATACCCATGACATACAAGATATAAAGGCATTCACAATACTGTATAGACTCATACAGTACATTGACTTTACAGTAAATCTTGAATACAATAATGCTCTAACAACATCACAATAAGATCAACTAGATTATCTAAGGCTCGTCCCAAAAGTCCTCAAAAGAATATCTTGATCCTTCGTTATCGCCGAGTCTGATTCCTTTCAACTGAAATCTCACTTCCCAAACTATACCCCAGAGCCAGTACCTGGTAAGACAGTTTAATTTGAAACATTAGGCTTTCGCCTAGTGAGATTATCCAAATCAAATTAAAATTAATCAACAAAAATATTAACAGATATACCAAACCTGTTATCAACAATCTTACCATATCAAGCTCTTATCGACCATTGGAATCCACTTATTCCCTTACTCATGACTAATTCATCTAGTCATCATACTATCAACGAGAATTACTATAAATCCCACCGGACTTATAAATAACTCTAACTCCCAGAAATTACAGTTTCCAAACCTGCTTCTTTCTGAATTAGGATGTCAAATCCTCAACAACAATAAAGATATCTCATCTTTCGCTTGAAATGGGAATTACAACTCCAAGTCTGCCATTCCTCATTTCGTTTCCTCCCCATCTTGAATCACTGGTCTCCCAAATGAGATTTTACTTTATCGCGATCAACAACCACCAGAGACCCTCACAGATGATTCAAGATTCACTCCAACAACTAGAAATACATCCCAACAGTCCCCTGGCTAGTAAACGGTTCTCATTATACCGTACTATATGCCCACTAGACCAGATGTATATTCTAGCCAACGCCACACAATAAATGTGTATCATCACTCATTCTATTGTATATTAAAGTTATACAATTCAACATATATTCCATATCTCTATGTACAGAATTTTAATCTCAACGGTTATCCCTACTTTGCCATTTAGCATCGGGGATTATCATCTCAATAATTGATCACAGCTCCGGACTCATAGATAAGTCCTTATAATTTCATATAGCATGGTTTTTACATCAATAACATAGTTATAAACATATAACAATTAGCATATTCATATCAGATTGCATGTCACATAATAGCCTAAAAATGCTACTGGAAGTCCAAACTTTTCGCAAGCTACTGTAGCGAAAAGCTCCACTTTTCGCAACCCACAGTTGCGAAAACCCCCACTTCTCGCAACCCTCTATTGCGACAACTTCACTTTTCGCAACCAACTGTTGCGAAAACTGTACTTTTCGCAACCAACTGTTGCGAAAAGTTCTACTTTGCGCAACCCTCTATTACGAAAAGCTATTGTTCATCGTCACTTCCAATTTTGATTCAGTTCTCTACTGTTCATTAAGCTTACCATTTCTTAATCAAATCATACCAGTGTTATTAAATACATGTATAGCATATCTATAACACTTTTAATTGCTTAATTTTAACAAGAATGAATAACTCACCTGGGTAACCTTGAACATAGTGTTCTTCCAAAATCAACAGCTTAATCAACAGCTTAATCAAATCTGGACAGAATACTACAACTCAATTCTATGGAGATGAATGATTAAAACTCAGAAAATAAGTTCTTACCTCAACAATTCACAAACTGATTTCTCTTCTTCTTTCTTTCTTTCGTCTCTCTCTCTGTCACAATCTATCTCTCTCTATTTTCTGTTTTTCTTTTCTTTCTTTTTAGAATACTAAACAAAGAAAATCAGTATTATCAAACACTGATTTCTCCTAAGGTGACACCTCACATTAAATGCATGAGTCATTACCCATTTTCCAATTTATACCCCAAACTTCCAATTAATGACAAATCACCCCTCCAAGTTAACTTTCTCAACTAAATTGTACCAAAATACAATTTATCTCTTATTAATTTACAATGGAAATTTCGGGATGTTACACTATATTCCCATGGTAAATGTGCCTAGAGTTCTTGCAACAACAATTAATGCTGAAGTTCCTGCACATACCAAGCCTAAAGATCCAAAATATTGGTCACTTGAAGATTGGGAGACGATTGAAGTTAGCAGGAAAGCCAAAAGGCTCCTAATCATGGAAATCCCTAATGACATATTTAAGTCATTAGATGATTGTGAAACAACCCAAGAATTGTGGTTAGAACTTGAGGGAACAGCTGGAAGGTGGGATTAAGACACAGAAAATCTGTAAATCCTAGTGTCTTAATGAGTACTCCAGTTTTGCTGCTAAATCTGATGAATCCCTACAACAGACCTATGACAGGTTCAACACCATAATCAGTAAGTACAGAAAGGTGTTGTAACACCCTAAAAATCAGGGTAAATTTAAACCTGAAATAAAAAGGTTTACGCATCTAATATCGATAACATAAACATTCTCAACTAGTGCAAATAATGACAAGAGTTAATTTACATCAACTTTTCGTCACCATAAACTCTTCACTCATCCCATTATTTCCCTGAGCTCATACCTGGTAAGAAAATATAATTTGAAACGATTAGGCTAACGCCTAGTGAGAACATTCAGTTTCAAAATAATACTTTTAAATCAATGTAAACAAGGTTTATCAAACTTGACTTACACTCGTTCTTACCGTACTCGTACTCATCTCATAATAACAGAATCATACCCAATCTCATGAGTATGACTATCATTCAAAAAGTCATAACACCATATTCAATAGCCTACTACGAATCATCACGGATTCTAGTTTATCGATCAAGCCTAAAGACTTACATTCAATCTCCATACCTTCTCCTTAGGATGGAAGCAGAAATAGCACTTATATATTGCCTATTTCTAATCCGTCAAAAACACAGGAAAACAATACTTACACTTCGTCTAATTCATGATTCCACAACTGAAATCCGAATAGCAACTATACTTTGCCTATTCACTACAGTCAATACGAATAGCAATTCTACTTTGCCTATTTCCTCATTTCTACATGAATAGCAATTCTACTTTGCCTATCCATTCATTCAACGTGATTAGCAATTCTACTTTGCCTATTCAATCATTCAACGTGAATAGCAATTCTACTTTGCCTATTCCTCCTTTTCAAGGATACACGGGAATAACAATTATACTTTGCCTATTCCTCATTTTCAAAGATACATGGGAATAACAATTATACTTTGCCTATTCCTCCTTTTCAAGGATACAGGGGAATAACAATTATACTTTGCCTATTCCTCCTTTTCAAGGATACACGGGAATAACAATTATACATTGCCTATTCAATCATATGAATAGCAATTCTACTTTGCCTATTCATTTCATTCCAATATAAATAGAATAGCAATTATATTTTGCCTATCCTACGTTATCAAATAGAACTAGTGTCTATGGATCCATTACATCTACTACACACCTGTATAGTATCAACTAAAACAATCTTTAAGTCTAACATACTACCATACAACTGTAAGTATGTTCAAACTACTAGGATCGTATTTCAATTCTTCAATCATAACCTGTCCAGAAGTTAACAATACCCAAAGTTACCTGATACACAGAACTTACCGGGTAATTACATCTTACCGGGTACACATAACTTACCGGGTAACTACATCTTACCGGGTAACTACAACTTACCGGGTAACTACATCTTATCGGGTAAGTACAACTTACCGGGTACATAACAATCCGGATAATATCCGGTAACTTAATTCATTCGGTAACTACAGAATAAATTGGACTTACCGGGTACTTTGCCCTATCTGGATACCTTCATACAGAGGTTATCGGGTATTATCATTTTACCCGGTACTTCGACCTGCAGTCTAAAATTACAATCCAAATCCATGTTTGTTCCATTCAGCTTGTTTTAAACACTTTCATTCAGCCCCAAAACAATTTATACAAGTGTCTTAATGTTTAATTTGACAAAAAACGTGGATTTAAACAAAAAGAGTGAATGAACTCACCTTATGGATATAAACCCCACTTCTCTGCACAAACAAAGATTCAAATCAAGAACTCCAATCAGTTGTACCAGATGGAAATCAAATTAGCATGTGGTTACAATCTCACAACTGAAATCGATTCTTGCATAAATCAATCTAAGACTTACCCTATATTTTCTTCTTTCTTTCTCTTCCTCTTTCTCTCTTCTTTCTCTCTTTTCTTCTCTTTCACAGTAACTCACACACACATAAGATATGCCAAAATATCTTCTTTTCTTCTTTTTGACCAAAAATGAGGCGGTGATGGTGATGGATTTTTCATCACTTAACCAAACAGCCCCTCATACCTTCATCACTTGGCAAGATTAATCCTTCATCTTATAAATTAAAATTAAAGTTTACCCCTTACTTATTATTTCCATAAAACACATAATATAACTTACTCAGGGATAAACTATAAAATTAATCTTATCAAATAGTTATACTCAAATTATTTAATAAACCAAACGTAATCCTTTTTATAGAAAATCGAGATGTTACAATACTCTCCAACTTGAAAATGATTTCGTCCTCGAAATTAAAGCTAGATAAATCAATGAAGATATCTAATCTTCATACCCTCTTCAACCTCTAATGTCACAATAGCACTTCGGTGATGTTTCCATTGTACTCTCAACATAACCATATTCTTAGGTCGTAACTTCTTAACCGATCTTTCTAAAATCGCCTCCGATTTCTCCACACAACGACTCTTCTCACCTACTCTTATTCCAGTAAGTGGAATCATATCATCCCAACATGAAATAAGTCATGTATCCCTTCAATTTCTAGTCTTACATTCTTAATCACAGTTAAAAGTCCATGAAGAACAAGGACTCAACTTTCCACATTTTCTGGATCTTACATCCTTCAACATTACCGGCTCCCCAACTTAAATTTGCAAGCCTCCTTACAGTAACAGTTATCCTCAAATCTTTATCCAACTATAGCTTGATCTTCTTTAATTATTTTAAAGCATCTTTCAATAATAACAACCGATATAGCTAACTTTTGATACAGACCAAAATACAAAAGATAAGTTAGCACTACTTACATAATATATATACACCTATGCATAGAATAACAAGGACAGTATCCAAAAACGTATCCATCCATTCCTTAACGTCTTCCATCGTCACGTGGAAAAATCTCAATCCTTTGATGTTGAAATGTTGGGTTTCTTCCCTTTATTCCCGCTATCTTTCAGCATCGAGCAATCCCTTCGATAATGACCAGGCTTCTTACATTCATAGAAAGTTGGTCCTTGGATGGGACAACTCTCTATTTGATGACCACTCTTTCAACATTTAAAACATTCCCTTGATATCACCTGACACGGCCCAAAATGTTTACTCTTACATTTCTGACACCAATTAGACTCTGGTCGAGTCTCAAGTTGAGTGTCCTTAATGAGGGACTTCAGTCCTTGTGAAGGTTCCGATCGACTTTCAAATTTTATTTTCTCTCCCATTTGATCCTTCTCCGCTTTGTCCCTTGCATAAACTTCTTCTACAACCTTTGCTTCCTCAATCGTTTCCCTCAATGTTGAAGCTTTTGAACTCCTAACTTGGGACATCATATCAGCTGGCAAACCCTTCAGGTAAGCCTTAATCTTTTCCTTCTCAGTTGGAGCCACATGCCTCACTAAGTTTAACTTTTCCATAAAGGACTCAGTGTACTTTCTAACAGACGAAGTACCCTTCTTAAGAGTCCGAAACTCTTCTTCAATCCTATCCATTTAGTTCTCATTGCAATATTCTTCCAGAATCTTTTTCTTAAAAGACTCCCATGTCATAGCATCTAAGATTGGAGCCGTCATAGCAGACGTCACTATATTCCACCAAGTCAACGCATTTCCTCGTAACATTTGAGACCCGAATCTGACCTTTGATTTCTCATCACACTCACAAGCTCGGAAAGCTTGTTCCAACTCTCTGAGCCAATTCATATACGACACTGGATTGTCTGCTCCGATAAACTCTGGCGGTTTACAGCTTAGAAATGTTTTATATGAGCAGACTCTTTCCACCCTCTTGTCTACATCCATCACAGGATTACGAATTGGATTTATTACACCATTATCAGTCTCTGTTCGTCGTAACTCCGAACTTCGATCATTCAGCGCTTTCATAAACATTTCTGCTTGTTGTGCCATTGCTGTATTCATCATTCACGTCATGTTCTCCATCATACGAGACTCCATTGTTGACTCCGGCATATCCGGGTTGGCGGTACTAGTACTCGTTCTGTGTACCCGACTGTCCGCTCCTCCCATAGAAGGTAATCTCGGCGGACTTTCATGTGTTCCAACCATCTTCGGTCGCTTTTCCACTGACCAATCAATCACGGCCCTATCCCTCGAAGAAATAGGGGACGTTGGTGGCGTTTTCACCATCGTTCTAACATCACACAAAGAAATAACCATAAGAAATAGTTACACATAACCAGATATATGAAACGTACTTTATCGTTCATTAGTCACTGTAAGAATTTATAAACAAGTATGCTTGTGTAGTAATATATTCATAATAACAGTAGCTAATTGGAATTGTGAACATACTATACATGAGAATTCTCGTTACCATTGTTACAATACTAACTTCACGTATTTTCGTCGACTCTAAGACTATCCCATCTTAGTACTTCTACCCATTTCTCACATATCATATCTTAATTCATCTCAGCTTAAGTCTAGGTATATCACTATCATACCTAGTTCACTTAAACTAATGCTCTAATACCATATAGTAACACCCTAAAAATCAGGGTAAATTTAAACCTGAAATAAAAGGGTTTACGCATCTAATATCCATAACATAAACGTTCTCAACTAGTGCAAATAACGACAAGAGTTAATTTACATCAACTTGTCGTCACCATAAACTCTTCACGCATCCCGTTACTTCCCTGAGCTCATACCTGGTAAGAAAATATAATTTAAAACGATTAGGCTAACGCCTAGTGAGAACATTCAGTATCAAAATAATACTTTTAAATCAATGTAAACAAGGTTTATCAAACTTGACTTACATTCGTTCTTACCGTACTCATACTCATCTCGTAATAATAGAATCATACCCAATCTCATGAGTATGACTATCATTCAAAAAGTCATAACACCATATTCAATAGCCTACTACGAATCATCGCGGATTCAAGTTTATCGATCAAGCCTAAAGACTTACATTCAATCTTCATACCTTCTCCTTAGGATGGAAGCAGAAATAGCACTTATATATTGCCTATTTCTATTCCGTCGAAAACACAGGAAAACAATACTTACACTTCGTCTAATTCATGATTCCACAACTCAAATCCGAATAGCAACTACACTTTGCCTATTCACTACAGTCAATACGAATAGCAATTCTACTTTGCCTATTTCCTCATTTCTACATGAATAGCAATTCTACTTTGTCTATCCATTCATTCAACGTGAATAGCAATTCTACTTTGCCTATTCCTCCTTTTCAAGAATACACGGGAATAACAATTATACTTTGCCTATTCCTCCTTTTCAAGGATACACGGGAATAACAATTATACTTTGCCTATTCCTCCTTTTCAAGGATACACGGGAATAACAATTATACTTTGCCTATTCCTCCTTTTCAAGGATACATGGGAATAACAATTATACTTTGCCTATTCCTCCTTTTCAAGGATACACGGGAATAACAATTATACTTTGCCTATTCCTCCTTTTCAAGGATACACGGGAATAACAATTATACTTTGCCTATTCAATCATATGAATAGCAATTCTACTTTTCCTATTCATTTCATTCCAATATAAATAGGAATAGCAATTATATTTTACCTATCCTACGTTATCAAATAGAACTAGTGTCTATGGATCCATTACATCTACTACACACCTGTATAGTATCAACTAAAACAATCTTTAAGTCTAACATACTACCATTCAACTGTAAGTATGTTCAAACTACTAGGATCGTATTTCAATTCTTCAATCATAACCTGTCCAGAAGTTAACAATACCCAAAGTTACCTGATACACAGAACTTATCGGGTACACACAACTTACCGGGTAATTACATCTTACCGGGTACACATAACTTACCGGGTAACTACATCTTATCGGGTAACTACAACTTACCGGGTAACTACATCTTACCGGGTAAGTACAACTTACCGGGTACATAACAATCCGAATAATATCCGGTAACTTAATTCATTCGGTAACTATAGAATAAATAGGACTTACCGGGTACTTTGCCCTATCCGGATACCTTCATACAGAGGTTACCGGGTATTATCATTTTACCCGGTACTTCGACCTGCAGTCTAAAATTACAATCCAATCCATATTTGTTCCATTCAGCTTGTTTTAAACACTTTCATTCAGCCCCAAAACAATTTATACAAGTGTCTTAATGTTTAATTTGACAAAAAAACGTGGATTTAAACAAAAAGAGTGAATGAACTCACCTTATGGAGATAAAACCCACTTCTCTGCACAAACAAAGATTCAAATCAAGAACTCCAATCAGCTGTACCAGATGGAAATCAAATTAGCATGTGCTTACAATCTCACAACTGAAATCGATTCTTGCATAAATCAATCTAGGACTTACCCTAGATTTTCTTCTTTCTTTCTCTTCCTCTTTCTCTCTTCTTTCTCTCTTTTCTTCTCTTTCACAGTAACTCACACACACATAAGATATGCCAAAATATCTTCTTTTCTTCTTTTTGACCAAAAATGAGGCGGTGATGGTGCTGGATTTTTCATCACTTAACCAAACAGCCCCTCATACCTTCATCACTTGGCAAGATTAATCCCTCATCTTATAAATTAAAATTAAAGTTTACCCCTTACTTATTATTTCAATAAAACACATAATATAACTTACTCAGGGATAAACCATAAAATTAATCTTATCAAATAATTATACTCAAATTATTTAATAAACCAAACGTAATCCTTTTTATAGAAAATCGAGATGTTACAGGTGTGGATTCAGAGGACAAGGGAGGACAAAAATGTCCTAATTCTCAAGAGTATGAATGAAGAGTGGTTGCAATTGTCTATGTCGCTTCAATCAAACCAGGATCTGGATGCTTGGTCCTTACATGAAATCTGGATGGGTGGACCTCTGGCTCTGGTGAGTGAGTCCACAGAGGCTCTGGCCAAGCAGTCTAGAGAAAGGGCACAGAGGGGAGTTCCAAAGGGCAACTAAAGAAGAAGTTAAAGAAGGCTCTGCTAGTGGAAAGTGATGGATAGAATGAGGAAAGTGAAGATGAAGAGGAAGACCACATAACCTCTATAGATAAATCTTTGGCTTTCCTAACCAAAGAGTTTTCTAGGGGATACACGAAAATACCAGTGATCCAGAGGGGCAGAGAAAAGAGAGGAGACAGATACCATAAATCTACTCCTGGGTTAGAAAGACAGTTAGGACCACTAGTGTGTTATGAGCGAGATATACACATAGGGAGGAGATGTATGAGCCCAGAGCTCTTGAACAGAGGTACGAACCAAGGTTCTATGAGCAGAGAACCTATGTTCAACGACCAACAACAAGATATGTGCAGAAGGAGGAGCACAGAGGTTATGAGAGGATAACTAAGTCGAGCCCACAAAATGATAAATGCTACAGGTGTGGCAAGTCTGGCACTTTGCTGCAGATTGCAAAAGCCCACCCATTATAGATGCCTCGTACTACTAGAAGAAGACATAATACTATGCTTAGAAGAGCCTTATGGTATAGCAGAAGAAGTGGATCTCAGATCCCTCTGATGAAGAGGATAAACAAACTATGTTTTGTGGCATGGCAGTGGTGAGAAGATCAAACTCAGAAAGTGACTCTCAGGTAACCTCTAACTCTGAAAACATAAATTTATCTTGCTCAGAGGTTGAAAAACATATACTTGAAAAAGAATTGAGAAAATTGGAACAGAAGCTCTTAGATTACAAAAAGGATCTTGCTTTTTATATGAGAGAAAAAGAGCTTATGGAAAAAAGAAAAGAAAGAAATCTCAGTTGAAAAAGGTACATTCGAAAAGAAAAAGATTTCTGATGAAAGCGTGTTGATAAATAAGTGTGATAAACTTGAAAAGACTCTGCAATGTAAAGAGCAGAAGCTAAAGAAGTCTGAAAGTGATAGAATGAATATTCTTTCTTTAAAGAACTATTTTAAAAAATAAAGAGAATTTTTGCATCATGGTCTTCAGAGGAAAGACATTTTGATCAAAAATTATAAAGATGAACAAGATGTGAACACAAAGATCAACTCTCTGATGGATAAACATGGTCTAGGCTTAAGTGATAGTGATCCTTACACTAGGAACAAAAAAGATTATCTTTCCTAAACATTTTGTATTGGCAAATCTCAGAGTTCTGGGTTTCCATCTTTACCTTCTTTATTTAAATGATAGAGGTACTCTGAAAGGGTAAAAAGAAAGTTTATAAGCTTTGGAAACATTGTTTACTCTCATGCAGGAACAAAGGTTGCCATAAAGAAAAAAGGATTTGTCAAAGATTAACCCTTCAGAGGCACAACCTCAATCTTCTATATGTAGTTTCTCCTCTGAGAAGAATAGTGAAATTAATCCATAAGCAATTGTACCTTAGGGTCTTGATTATGAAGAAACTTTTTCACCGGTTTTGAAAATGGTTAAAGTAAGATGCATTGTAGCTCTAGTTTTTCAATATAGTTGGTGTCTTTTCTAGTTAGATTTTAATAATGCTTTCTTATATGGTGATTTATCTGAAGAAGTTTATATGTATTTACCTAAGGTGTTTTATACTCCTTGTGATGAACGTGTGTTTAAACTTATTAAATCTCTTTATGGTTTAAAACATGCCCCAAGACAGTGGTATGCTAAACTTTGATCTTGTCTTACTAAACATGGGTTTGTTCAAAGCATTAGTGAGCATTAGTGACTACTCTATGTTTACTAAATCTTATGATTCTGTTTTTCTTGTATTACTAGTTTATGTGGATGCCATAGTTTTAACTGAGAACAATTTTGTAGAAATAGAAAAATTTAAGGAATATTTGAAAAGTAAGTTTCGTATTAAAGATTTAGGGAACTTAAAATTCTTCTTTGGTATTGAAATACTAGATACTGGTGGTGGTATACGTATGTCTCAACGTAAATATTGTTTGGAGCTTCTAAATGATCTTGGGTATTTGTGGTGTAAGCCTTTTAGAACACCCATGGATATGAATCTGGTTGTTATAGATTTTGTTGGGCCTGATAGAAAAGATTGTCTTTTACATGATTTTACTGGTTACCAAAAGCTTATTGGTAGATTGATATATCTCTTACATACTCGACCCGACATTGCATTTGTTGTGCATTGTCTTTGTCAGTTTATGCATTCTCCTCGTTAGTCTCATTTAATGTTGACTCTTAGATTTTTAAGGTATTTAAAGTTCTCTCCTGGAAAGGGAGTTAGTTTTAAAAAATCTGATAAATTCTATCTAAGTGCTTAGGTAGATGCCGATTAGGGTAAGTGTTTATCTTCAAGGCGTTCTGTTACTAGATATTGTTTATATCTAGGGTACTCTATGTTTTCTTGGAGAAGTAAAGAACAAAACACAGTTTCTCATTCATCAACTAAATCAGAATATAGAGTTATAGGTTATGTAGCTTGTGAAGTTGTTTGTATTCTTAAAATACTTGCAGACTTAAGAGTTAAGGATTTACTACCTGTGAATCTATTTTGTGACAAAAGTCTGCAATACAAATTGCTGATAATAATGTTTTTCATGAACGCACTAAACATATCGAAATTGATGTTCATCAAGTTCGAGATACCGTTAAGTGGAGTGTTAAATTTTTTTAGAACTCCTTCACCAAGGCCCTTGGAATTAATCAACATAACTACGATTGATTGATTTGTTCAAAAGTGATGATTGAGGGTGGATGTTGAATTATATGCCTTGTTACAATCTTGACTTTTGGTGTGTGTCTTTGTAGGTTAATAGTTTAGGAATTGTTGCTGTTAATATGGGATTCTTGAAGGATGGCGCTGAAAAGGGAAGATTGCGAAAGGGTTGCGGAGTAAATTCAATGGTGTTGGAGGGCTATTTTGAAAAGGACTACTTTGAAATTTATGATAAATATATAAAGAGTTTTTCTCATTGTTCTCATCACTTCTGGAAGAAAGTTTTCAGAGACTAAAATTTTCTATGTTTTTACTCTCTCTCTCTCTCTCTCTCTAGAGCTTTATAGTAACTAGTTAGGGTTTGTAATAGGTGAGATTTTGGGTTTATCTTTAGTTGTAAGTTTTCTGTATAAAATGTTTTGGTTTATGAGTTTTAAGAGTTTCAAGTTTAAAATTATTTCGTTTAACTTTTGTACGGTAATATATATAGAGGGGTAATCATTTGCAAACCATATGAAGGTTAGAAAACGTACAAACTCATCTAGATCATCCGATTTATTGATCAACGGTTTAGTAATTTTCGGATTTAAATTTATTTAAAAAAATAAAGAAATGATAGTTTGGAAATAGGTTTTAAATATTTTAAATTTAAAATTTAATAATTGATTTGAATTATCTATTTTTGGTTATAATCTTTCCATATTTTTCTCAATTATTTCCATCTCTCTCTCTCTCTCTCACTCACGATCCACCATTACCACCCAATTCTGGCGACCTTCTCCCACTCCGGCGACCTCCTCCCACTAGCGAGTGCATATCTGGTTTCTCCATTATCTCCATATCTGTGTGTGTGTGTGTGTGCGCGCGTGTGTGTGTCTCTGACGATCCACCATTACCATCCATCCACCATCTACCTTCCATAAATTGTTTTTTTTTCTTCGAAATATTATAGTAACCGTGTTCAAAAAGGAAGGGTTCCAAGTCTTGTGGTGGAAATTTAATAAAATGGAAGTTGAGGGGTGTATTTTGTAAATATGGGACAAGGTATATAATGGACACAAAACCCTAGAAACATTCCATTTTTGGCTAAGATCAGTGTGTGTGTCGGCTGTGTTTTGGAGAAGGAGAAGGGAGAAGGGTTTTGGAGCTCTTGTGGCTTTTGGAGAAGAAGGAGCTTGGTGCTTGGAAATCTAAAGCCAGGGTGTGTTTGGGATTCGAATTTGCAGCAAGAAATCACCAGGTAAACTCTCATTTAATCTCGAATCTGTGGTTTGATTATCAGAATAGTTATTTTGAGGCTTTGGTGTTGAAAGTGGGATATGAGACTAAATGGGAGAGTTTGGGCCCTGTAGTGTGATTGAGTTGCTAGGATTCCAGGAATTTTTGAGGTTAATGACCTTGATATTGCTGCTAATCTCCTTCTCGAGTGATTCGAGCTATTTTGTTAATTTCAGCTCCAAAAAGGGAGCAGGCCGACGTCCGGATAAATTTCGGGACGTCCGGACACATTGAACGGTTGAAGGTTTCCGGGTAAGTGTCCGGTGGTCGTGTGTGTGTCCGGATGGTTGGATATTCCGGATAGGGTGTTGTCCGGATAGGGTGTTGTCCGGATAAGGGTGTTATCCGGATAGGGTGTTGTCCGGGTAGGCTGTTGTCCGGAAAGGGTGTTGTCCGGAAAGGTGGGTGTGTCCGGATAATTATGTAATCGACTTACGTTGTGCCCATTCATTCAGGGAAACCGAGTGGGAGTGCCTATCTGAGTAGAAAAGGACAGTAAGCATGCCAGGTGAGTTTTTCCTATCCAAAGCTTGATGGTACTTGTTCATTTACTTGTACATGTGTGTTTATTTAAAGTATGTGCATATATATTACTTATGCATGGTGTGAGCTATATGGGGGGTGTGTCCCATGCGATATGGTGTGATGCTTATGGGGGGTGTGTCCCATATGTTATGGTATGACGATCATGGGGGGGGGGGGGTGTCCCATATGTCATGATGTGATGCTTATGGGGGGTGTGACCCATACATTAATTGCCAAACCTTACATTGATTTATGTTTTGCAAATTCTTAAATGATAATGTGGTGTGATTGTAACTGAGGGACCTCACTAGACCTTGTGGTCTAACCCTCGCATTTTCAAAACTGAACCCTTTTCAGGTAAGCAGGTTAAGGGCAGTTCCTCTAGTGGTAAAGAGAAGGCGTGAGAGCAGGCATGGCATGGCATTAGTGGACTTCCTTTACATTTTGTTATTAGAAACTCTCAGTTGTAATTAGGGTTGTTCCGCAAACCCAAAGTTTTGAATTTTGATGGTGTGAACCTTGGGCCAAGTTTTGGCGATTTAATATTATATGTCTTGTTTTGGCATGTTTAGAGTGGGTTGTTACAGTTGGTATCAGAGCCGTAGTTTAAGGGATTTAGGTGACCGGATGGGCCTAAACTTAAAGTGTAGAGTACAACTGAGAATAGGAAGGCCTAGGGAGACCTCACTGGGATGCGTACATAATAGGGTGGTGAAAACTATCATGTAAGGTAAGTTCGGGATTACACCTGGCCAGTGTAATTGTGAATTTACAGGTACATGACGGGGATCACCCTTGCCTTGTTGTTTTGGGGCGGTTGTTAATCTATATTTTGTGTAATGTTTCAGTAGTTGAAAATGTCAGAACGAAGTTTGAGGAGTAAGTCTGTGCCGTTTGTGGAAATTGTGCCTTCAGCGAGGGAAATCCGCGTGGAGGAGATTTTGGAGGGTGGATCGGTGGGTTCTCCGAGACAACCGGCTATCCGCGGGAGAGGCGGAGGCCGTGGAAGGGGTCGGGGAAGAGCACCCCGACGAGCTGCCACCCAGACTGGGGGAACCGGGATGGTGACCAGAGATAAGAAAAAGGCGTCGACCGTCCGTCGGGATAAGAGTGCGGGAGCGCCAAAATTGCACAAGCCGACCCAATCTAAGAGTACCGCTTCAGAGATAGGGAGTCCGAGTCCGGACCGCAATCAGGCTTTTGTGACGGAAGAAACGTTTACTGCTAAAATGGGTAAACTGCAAGAAACTTTGCAGGCTTTGCTGAAGCATCGTACTAGGTCGACATCGGAAAGGCGGACTGATAGTGTGAAAGAATCTGAGACGGAGGCATCCAAGTCACCTATAGCTGAGATGGGAAGTCACTCTCACGTGACCCCTTTTGTGGCGGGAGAGTCAAAGTCGGTAAAGGGTTGTACCTTCAAAACCTTTGTGTCTTGCAAGCCTCCATCTTTCAGTGGGGAACGTGACCCAGTTTTGGCAATGAGGTGGGTTCGGGAGATGGAGCTGGCGTTTGACACAAGTAAGTGTGATGAAGGAGATAAGGTGCTGTTTTCCATGTCAATGCTGAAGGAAAATGCTATCTTTTGGTGGGATGTGGAAACAGGAGGTAAAGGTTCGGAAGTGGCAAAGACGACATCGTGGGAAACTTTCACTAGAAGGTTCCAAGCCCAGTTTTGCCCGTTGGTGGCAAGAAAGAGATTGGAAGAGGAGTTTATGGGACTTGAGCAGGGGTCGATGTCTGTGCAAGAATACACTTCTAAGTTCATTGAAAAGGCACGTTTCGCTGAAGTATATGTACCTACTGAGGAAAGACGAGTTGAAAGGTATGTGTGGGGTCTGAAGAGCAGTATAAGGGAGCTAGTGCAGAACCGTGGCCCCGCGACGTTTCAAGCGGCGGTCGATGTGGCAGAGTTAACTGAGAAGGAAAAGAACCGACAGATGTCAGAAAGGAGTGTGGATAAGAGGAAGTGGGATGGACCCGTACGGGATGTGAAGAGATCTAAGACCTCTAGACTCGAGTTGCAGGGGGGCCGAGGTTCAGTGACAGACTGTGTGGGAAGTGTAATAAAGTGAACCGTGGAGATTGCTTTGAACCTGATGGTTGTTATAAGTGTGGAAAACTGGGGCACATGGCGCGGGAATGTTCTAGCCCGATAACGTGTTATCAGTGTGGCTCTCCAGATCATATCAAACCTGATTGCCCGCGGTTGAGGAAGGGATCTTCTGGTGGTTCTGGAGGGGGTCAAGGAGGAAGAGGTGGAGAAAAGAAAGTGGAACCAGGCCGAGTGAGGGCTAGAGCTTTTCACATGTCAGCGGAAGAGGCGGTTGATGAGCCCGACGTGGTATCAGGTACTTTTCTTGTTAATTCGAAGCTTGCTAAAGTGTTGTTTGATTCGGGTGCAAACCGTTCGTTTGTATCGCCGATCTTTGCTCGGTGTCTGTCTGTGACGCCTAAGCAGTTAGAGTGCGGTATTGAGGTTGAGATTGCAGATGAAATATGTGTCATGGTGCGGGAGGTGTTCGAGGGGTGTAGTATGGAAGTAGAGGGTCATACTTTTCCCTTGCGTTTATACCCAATGGGTATGGGAGAATTTGATGTCGTGGTGGGGATGGATTGGTTGGCTAGTAATGATGCTAACATCGTGTGCAATAAGAAGATGATTCGTATCGCCTTGCTAGATAAGTCCAAAGTAGTGATCTACGGGGATAGGCGGGAACGTAAGTCCTGCCTTATCACGGTAATGAAGGTGAGGCATTGTTTAGAAAAGGGGTGTCAGGGTTTTCTAGCGTATGTATTAGACGCTAAGAAGGAGAAGAAGGGTTTAGAAGACGTCCCAGTGGTGAGTGAGTTTCCGGAGGTATTTCCGGAAGACCTGACGGGTTTACCCCAGGATCGCCAGGTCGAGTTTAGAATTGATTTGATGTCGGGCGCAGCACCGATAGCGCGTGCACCGTATCGGTTGGCGCCGGCAGAGATGAAGGAATTGATGACGCAGTTACAGGAGTTGTTGGATAAGGGGTTCATACGCCCTAGTTCATCACCCTGGGGAGCGCCGGTACTGTTCGTCAAGAAGAAAGATGGATCGATGCGAATGTGCATTGATTATCGTGAGCTCAACAAGGTAACGATCAAGAATAAGTATCCGCTTCCGAGGATCGATGATTTGTTTGATCAGTTACAAGGGGCGAAATTCTTCTCGAAGATAGATTTGAGGTATGGCTATCATCAGTTGAAAGTAAGGGATGAGGATGTGTCGAAGACGACTTTTCGTACAAGATACGGGCACTATGAATTTCTAGTCATGCCCTTTGGGTGGACTAATGCTCCGGCGGTATTCATGGATCTGATGAATCGGGTGTGCAATGCGCTGTTAGACAAGTGTGTGATTGTATTCATCGACGATATCCTCATTTATTCCAAATCTCGGAGTGAGCACAAGGAACATCTCATCTTGGTGTTGGATCTGTTGCGGCGAGAGAAGTTGTTTGCAAAATTCTCTAAGTGCGAGTTTTGGCTCAAAGAAGTTCAATTCTTAGGACACGTGGTGTCGGAAGATGGTGTCAAGGTAGACCCGGCCAATGTGGAGGCCATTAGAGGGTAGGAAACCCCGAGATCGCCATCCGAGGTGAGGAGCTTTCTTGGGTTAGCAGGCTACTACCGGAAGTTCATTCAGGACTTTTCTCGGATAGCTACGCCGTTGACTGCTTTAACCAAGAAGAATTCTAAGTTTGAATGGACAAAGGCCCAGGAGGAAGCATTCAGCAAATTGAAAGACAAGTTGAGTAGTGCTCCAGTTCTATCCTTGCCTAATGGAACCGAAGGATTTGTAATCTACAGTGATGCATCTAGGTTGGGGCTAGGGTGCGTTCTGATGCAAGACGGAAAGGTGATTGCCTATGCGTCCCGTCAGTTGAAAGAACACGAGAAGAGTTATCCTACGCATGATATGGAGTTAGCGGCGATGATTTTCGCGCTAAAGATTTGGAGACACTACTTGTACGGGGTCAAGTGTCAGATTTACTCTGATCATAAGAGTCTCCAGCATTTGTTTGATCAAAAGGAGCTGAATATGAGACAGCGTCGTTGGGTGGAGCTGTTGAGTGATTATGACTGCGAGATCCTTTACCATCCAGGTAAAGCGAATGTCGTGGCCGACGCCTTAAGTCGGAAAGAAAAGAGAGAAACAACGAAAGTGGTGGCCTTCCGGGTAGATGTGGTTCCTAACCTGTTGGACGAGATCAAGAAGTTTCAAGAGGAAGCTCTAGTGGAAGGAAAGTGGAAAGGTGAGAGGATCGTCGGCTATGTGACATCCTTAAAGTGTAGCAAGAGTGGGGTGAAGTGTTTTGAGGACCGGGTGTGGGTTCCTAAGTTGGGAGATTTGCGTGATCGAATATTATTAGAAGCGCATAAGTCGCGATATTCGGTCCATCCGGGGATGAATAAGATGTACCGAGACCTGAGGCAACTATATTGGTGGCCGGGGTTGAAGAAAGATGTCGCGTACTTTGTGGAGCGTTGTGTAACCTGTTTGAAGGTCAAGGCAGAGCACCAAAGGCCGTATGGAGAAATGCAACCCTTAGAGATACCGGTGTGGAAGTGGGACTGCATTACCATGGACTTTGTAACAAAGTTACCAAGGACCCCGAAGGGGCATGATGCTATATGGGTGATAGTTGACCGTCTCACCAAGTCGGCTCACTTTCTACCTATTCGGGAGAGCGACTCGTTGGAGAGGTTGGTCAGATTGTACGTCAATGAGATAGTGACGAGGCATGGAGTGCCGTCGTCCATTGTCTACGATCGTGATAGTCGCTTCACGTCATCGTTTTGGAAGAGTCTACAAAGGGAGTTAGGCACGCGGCTTTGTTTGAGCACCGCCTATCACCCTCAGACGGATGGACAAAGCGAGAGGACTATCCAGACCTTGGAGGACATGTTGCGTGCATGTGTGATAGATTTCAAGGGTTCGTGGGAATCCCACCTACCGTTGATCGAGTTCTCGTATAACAACCGCTATCACGCCAGTCTTCAAGCGGCTCTGTTTGAAGCGTTGTATGGGCGTAAGTGTAGGACGCCGTTGTGTTGGAATGAAGTGGGAGAAAAGCAGTTGGTAGGACCGGAAATCGTGCAACTAACTGCCGATAAGATCAGTGTGATCAGGGAAAGATTGAAGGTGGCTCAGGATCGTCAAAGAGCGTACGCGAATAAAAGAAGAAAACCAATTGAGTTCAGGGAAGGGGATAAAGTGATGCTCAAGGTATCTCCGTGGAAGGGAGTTGTCCGATTTGGAAAAAGGGGGAAGCTAAAGCCGAGGTATGTGGGACCTTTCGCCATCACCAAACGTGTGGGAGAGGTGGCGTACATGTTGGAATTGTCGGAAGCGTTGAGCAGAATTCACTCGACGTTTCATGTGTCAAACCTGAAGAAATGTTTGGTCGAGGCTGATGTGGCTATCCCGTTGGAAGATGTCCGTATAGACGAGAAATTGAGGTACGAAGAAGAACCAATAGAGATTGTGGACAGTAAGATTCGGAAAACAAGGAATAAGGAGGTTCGTCTGGTTAAAGTCCATTGGAAATATCATAAAGGAATAGAGGCTACGTGGGAGGTGGAATCGGATATGATGTCCAAGTACCCCCATCTTTTCGAGAATGGAATTCCGGGGACGGAATTCTTTTGAGGGGGGAGTGTTGTAGTAACCGTGTTCAAAAAGGAAGGGTTCCAAATCTTGTGGTGGAAATTTAATAAAATGGAAGTTGAGGGATGTATTTTGTAAATATGGGACAAGGTATATAATGGACACAAAACCCTAGAAACATTCCATTTTTGGCTAAGATCAGTGTGTGTGTCGGCTGTGTTTTGGAGAAGGAGAAGGGTTTTGGAGCTCTTGTGGGTTTTGGAGAAGAAGGAGCTTGGTGCTTGGAAATCTAAAGCCAGGGTGTGTTTGGGATTCGAATTTGCAGCAAGAAATCACCAGGTAAACTCTCATTTAATCTCGAATCTGTGATTTGATTATCAGAATAGTTATTTTAAGGCTTTGGTGTTGAAAGTGGGATATGAGACTAAATGGGAGAGTTTGGGCCCTGTAGTGTGATTGAGTTGCTAGGATTCCAGGAATTTTTGAGGTTAATGACCTTGGTATTGCTGCTAATCTCCTTCTCGAGTGATTCGAGCTATTTTGTTAATTTCAGCTCCAAAAAGGGAGCAGGCCGACGTCCGGATAACTTTCGGGACGTCCGGACACATTGAACGGTTGAAGGTTTCCTGGTAAGTGTCCGGTGGTCGTGTGTGTGTCCAGATGGTTGGATATTCCGGATAGGGTGTTGTCCGGATAGGGTGTTGTCCGGATAGGGTGTTGTCCGGATAAGGGTGTTGTCCGGATAGGGTGTTGTCCGGGTAGGCTGTTGTCCGGAAAGGGTGTTGTCCGGAAATGTGGGTGTGTCCAGATAATTGTGTAATCGACTTACGTTGTGCCCATTCATTCAGGGAAACCGAGTGGGAGTGCCTATCTGAGTAGAAAAGGACAGTAAGCGTTTCAGGTGAGTTTTTCCTATCCAAAGCTTGATGGTACTTGTTCATTTACTTGTACATGTGTGTTTATTTAAAGTATGTGCATATATATTATTTATGCATGGTGTGAACTATATGGAGGGTGTGTCCCATGCGATATGGTGTGATGCTTATGGGGGGTGTGTCCCATATGTTATGGTATGACGATCATGGGGGGGTGTCCCATATGTAATGATGTGATGCTTATGGGGGTGTGGCCCATACATTAATTGCCAAACCTTACATTGATTTATGTTTTGCAAATTCTTAAATGATAATGTGGTGTGATTGTAACTGAGGACTTCACTAGACCTTGTGGTCTAACCCTCGCATTTTCAAAACTGAACCCTTTTCAGGTAAGCAGGTTAAGGGCAGTTCCTCTAGTGGTAAAGAGAAGGCGTGAGAGCAGGCATGGCTTGGCATTAGTGGACTTCCTTTACATTTTGTTATTAGAAACTCTCAATTGTGATTAGGGTTGTTCTGCAAACCCAAAGTTTTGAATTTTGATGGTGTGAACCTTGGGCCAAGTTTTGGCGATTTAATATTATATGTCTTGTTTTGGCATGTTTAGAGTGGGTTGTTATAAATATTCAACTTCCATAAATGGTTTTCTCAAAATTTTCAATATTTTCATGTTTCATAAACGGTTTCATAATCCGTTTGTTGGATTTTTAAGTTTCATATATTTTATCCTAGATGAATAATCAGATTTTATTTTTCTCGAAATAAGCATATATTTTCGAAGTTTCATATATTTTCTCCCATGTGAATAATCAGATTTTTTTTCTTCGAAATAATCATATATTTTCGAAGTTTCATATATTTTCTCCTATATGAATAATCAGATTTTTAAGTTTCATATATTTTCTCTCATATGAATAATCAGATTTTTTTTCTTCGAAATAATCATATATTTTCGAAGTTTCATATATTTTCTCCTATATGAATAATCAGATTTTTAAGTTTCATATATTTTCTCTCATATGAATAATCAGATTTTTTTTCTTCGAAATAATCATATATTTTCGAAGTTTCATATACTCCTATATGAATAATCAGATTTTTAAGTTTCATAGATTTTCTCTCATATGAATAATCAGATTTCACAGTTGCAAAACTATGAAACAGAGTCGTATATGTGCGTCGTGGTTATCTTCTTCGCCGTAAGTCTCGGTTCACCTTCCTTCTTTGTTGTTTTCGTTGTTAGTATGAATTGATGATGAATCGCATACGATGCTGGTTTCGTAATATTCCTAAAATAAATCTATTAATTAAAAATTATATTTTTTAAGATATTTAAAAAAGTTGGTTGTTTACAAAAATACGAATTTTTAAAAAAAGACAAGCATACCCAGCTGGTTTGCATAGTTTGTGCAATTTCATTAGTTTCTATTTGAAGGAGTCAACATTAAGAGAACATGTACCTATGTAGAATTACAAGGATCCAAATACTTATTCAAATATAAGAACGTTTATGGGAAATTCCAGTCATCTTCTACGCTTTAAATATCCTTTAGCAATTGCTCCATCGCCACCATTAGGGTAAAAGCCACCTGGAACATCTTCTGCTCCACTTCCATACACTATTCTTAGTATTTCTTGTGGTGTTCGACCATATGCTAATGAATATTCATCACCGGCTAACACATTCCCTTCAATCTCCCTCTCGGCCCCGTCATCAGTTGACACAACCAACCCTTCATCCTTTACCCCATTTTTCCCTAGCTTGTTTCGTAGTTTCGAGATTTTGTCCGTGAACTCAGCTACAGTCATCTCATATGGGGTAACCTTTTTCTTTGCTCGTTCAAAAAGTAGGGTCCGGATGACAGCATCTTGACCCGACTCTACTCCCAGTAAACCTGCTACAAGCTATCATCGTCGTGTATATTAAAGTTAAAGTCATTACATGAAACTGAAAATCATAAAGCATTGATTTTTATTATAAATTGACCATATTTGATGATCTAATACGAATTGTCAAAAAAGTAACAATTAAGAGAAAGGCATTCATTCCTGCACATAACAAAATGTGGCAAAATACAATAAAAGTCATAGCAACTCTTATCTTTTCTTTTTTCCACAGTAAGTATCCAATTATTTATATTACTTACCCATTTCACCTTAGAAATGATAAACATCCAATTACTTATATTACTTACCCATTTCATCTAATAAATGGGTTTTCAACCTAATCAGTTGATTTTGTATTGACATTTTTTTAAGTAATCAAAAATTACAATATAATTTATCATTCACATGCATCATCAATAATT
The DNA here is from genome assembly GCA_033807775.1 of Saussurea involucrata. Classification (NCBI taxonomy): domain Eukaryota; kingdom Viridiplantae; phylum Streptophyta; class Magnoliopsida; order Asterales; family Asteraceae; genus Saussurea; species Saussurea involucrata. Next base: position 218,188,163 of record CM066321.1, on the reverse strand, counting down.
ATAAAATATACTTCTTACCAATCAAAATATTAATCGTTTGTAATACTAATTGCGAAAAAAAAAAGTTTATCGTTACAAATTTGTTGTATACTTATAAGATTTTATTCATATTAAGTAACATAATTTGTTTCTTGAAATGGTAAAATAAAATACCTTTCTAGAAAGAGGATTTTGGAGTTTGGGATTTGCTCCGACGTAACCGGTAAGGCCGACGTAAGGGATGACGTAGCATGAAATAAGGTAATTGATGTCATTAGCATAAGGATCAAAGGGTGGCGATAGAGGTTCCCCAAATGCATCGTTAATCACCTTCGCAAATGATTCTGCACTTAGATTCAACAATGGTCTTGGAAATCCGTCCACCATCTTCTTAATTGCTCTGAATTAATAATACCAACAATCAATTACCAGGAAACACTCATATACATATGCATGTGAGTATGCATATGCATATGTATCGTGTCAGAAGTTGAGATTAAGGTGAGAATCAGTTATCAACCGTTGGATGAGAAATGGTCCCTGACGAGTCGGGAAACCCGGTCCATCCGCCCTGAACGGATATAGGGATTCCCCGTTAAACAAGGATGGGGGGATCTCATTTTGTCTCAAACCGGGGATGGGGCCGGGAACGGGTATCACACTCCCCCCCGCCGCGCCCCAGTTATATATTTTAATTAATAAATTAAATGTATATTATTTATTTAAACTAAATCAGTAATTCATAATTACATATTTCCCAACTAGGTTTAGATCTATTTTTTTAAGTTAGTATGTACTTTGGATTTCAAATCAAAATACAATTACTCGATATGTTTTTGGATATTACTCAACATGTTTCGGTAGTATGACGTCAAGATCCTTTTGGATTAGATTTAATTTCTTTTGTTTTTAGGTTATCAATTATCATATGAAGTTGTGATTTTTTTGCATTAAATTTCTTTCAATTTTAGGTTTATTGGAAATACGTGAGATATAAACATGTACGGTGTGTCACATATTTGAATTAAAATAACTTACATAAACGGGAAAAAAAATCTCCGTTTCTCCGTTGGGGATCCCCGTTCCCCGATGGAGATTGAAATAGGGTTGTGATCATATTCCCCTGCGGGGACGGGGATGAAGATGTGGGATCAAAGATGGGGATTGGGATTGAGGTCCCCGCCCCATTCTCATATCAATTCCTTTTAAGACGCAATTAATGAAATGTCATTTGACTAAAAGTGTTTAACAACTCAGATCCACTTCTTTCATGGTTCTCACACTAAACTCAACTTCTTACAGGATGCTACACACATATATATATATATATATATATATATATATATGGCATTAATTAATTAAAGGAAGGACGGGAAGAAATCAAACCTTAGGTGGCCAACCTCTTGATAAGCGAATTGAGTGATTATGTCATTAATAAGAGAAGTAAGGTTGGCCTTCTTTGCGCCGACTGGTGGTGGGCCGTCGGCGGCAAGATCGGGACTTATGCTATCCAATCCCCTACCCATGGATCCAAACAGAAAATACTCAGCTTCAAAATACTCGAGATTCAAAGGGAACTCTAAAAGCTTAATATCGCTTTTGGGTAACATGGATCCTGAGTGGACGGTGGCAGAGGCGAAGAGGAAAAGGAGGAATACGTTGATGATCATGAGGCCGGTGGTGGTGGTGGTGGAGGAAAAGGACGACGGCGCTTCCATGGATGATGTTGTATTGGTGGTGGCATAGAAAAACACTAATATTTTTGAGGTTAGTGTTATTTTTGACCATTGTTTACATTCTTTTTATAGGCATTCAACTAGTGAAACTGTCAAAATTGATGTGAGCTGGCAGGATGAGAACATGACACGTGGAAATTAGGTTTGGACCAAAGAGAAGGACCAGCAGGTTTTCGGGTTCTTCCTTATCTGACCCGACCCAAATTACATATAAGTAAGCATATAACTAGAATAAGCTAGTAATCAAATAGTATAAAAGTAGACAATTATGAGATAATATTATCATTTGCAGAGATGTAAAAATGTTTACGGTCATGCCCTCTCGTTTTTATTAGGGATGTTCATTTATGTTGGGTTTCGATCAGAGGTTGACCGTTGAGGTTAACGTTAGAAACGTAAGAAATTGGTATCAACTGCTCGATGAGAAATGAAAACATATTATGATAAGGTGCACCGAGATATATCAGATCAATTCTCTTTGAAGACGCAATTCATGAAAGATTATTAGAATAAAAACAATCAATGGTTTAGATCCACTTCTCACATTAACCTCAAATTCTCACGTGATTATTATATGTCATTCAAAGTCTCTTGTATTGCTAAAGCAATAAAAAAATTATGCAAATACAATAATCACCTGTCATTCATTCTATTTCTAATATGGGGGTGGATCGACATGATATTTTATATTAATATATGTATTATTGAATTTAAAAGAATCAATATAGTAGTATTGTAAAATACTAGTACTTATGTTTTTAAATAAGTAAACCATAATAATAATAATAAGATAAGAAGAAAGAATGGAGATCGGACGGCTGAGGTTGAAGCTACCGACAAGAATTGTACATATGAAATGGCACAAATGTAATAAACAGAAACTTGGTGACCACTTTGAAATCAATTTTTCATATATAAATCTAAGAGTAAACTACGATTTTTGTCCTTGTGGTTTGATGGTTATAACGTGTTTAGTCCCTGTGGTTTAAAAACTGCTTTTTTCATCCTTGTGGTTTCTAATTGCTTTCATTTTCGTCCTTATAGCTAACACCGTTAAAGTAAACCATTAGGAGTCCAAAAAGCTGATTTAAAAAATTACATATTTAGTCCTTGTGGTATGTAAGGTTTTAAATATTTATCCTTTGAATTTCAACAAATTTGGCAATGTATTTTTCTTTTTTTCTTTTTTTCTATCTTTATTATATTTTATAACTATATATATACACACATATATAACAAATATATATATTTAATTTAAATATTTAAATTTTTTGATTAGTTAATAAAAACTAAAGTTTAAATCAAAATATGAAATAGTGAGAGTAAAGTGCATTTAATAAAAACAACTGGTTGGTATAAATAAAACTAATTTTTCCTCGAATCATATTAAACTTTTTTTAAACGGAAAAACCAAGCACTAAAATTAAAAAAAGAAGGATACAAACAAGGTCAAGGCAAACGCCTCACCAAAAGAAAAACGACCAAAGCTTGAAACACAATAACGAGACAAGCAACCAAAACAAACAAGAGAGGAAAACCTCATACAAACTGTTAATTTTAAAAGATTTGATTATAAAACTTTGAAAAAATTATTATTTATTTATCAATAACTTTAATTTAATAATTTCTTTTATTATATTATATTAGTAAGTTATGATTAACAATAAATGATATCCTTTTTTTATGTTAAATAAAAATTAATAGAAAAGTATAACTAGTATAATAAATGAAATTTTTAAGGGACTTTTACCAAACACTTACCAGTTAAGTGCTTACCGGAAAAATTCAAACACTATCACTCACTTACCGGTTAAATTTAGTTCACCAAAAAGGTAACGTATGTAACAATTTACCCAGTAAACGTTGATCATGGTGAGAGTCGTCACCCTCACGGCCTCACTTACCGGGTAAGACTCTCGGTCTTTGCCTTCGCTCGTATCGGATAAAATTATTGGTCTTTTCCATATTCATGCGGTAAATTAATGTTACTTGGTAAGCGCTTACCCGGGTAAGGGTTTGGTAAACGACCCATAAATTAAAATTATTGATAATTAAATGGTAACTTTTTTTTTCAAAGTTTTAAGTTGAAATACCCTAAAATTAATAGTTTTTTATTTCTTGATTTACTTAAAAGAGTTTTATTATTTTAAATGTTCATATGAAGAAGTTTAATAGAATTAGAGAGAAAAATTATTTTATTTTATACCAACTAGACTTTATTTCCATTATTCCATATTTTCATTTAAAGTTTACTTTTTATTTATATAATCAAATTTATTTAATATTTAAATTAAAACATACACACACATATATATATATATATATATATGTTATATGTGTATATATATGTAGAAAATATGTAATAGAGAAAGAAAAAGTAAAAATAATACAATATATATAGATACCAAGTTTATAGTTACTAATGTAATAAATGAAATTGAAAGGAGAAATATTTAAAAGTTTACATACCACAAGGACTAAATGTGTAATTTCTCAAATCAGCTTTTTGTATTTTTAACGGTTTAACTTAACGATGTTAGCTATAATGATGAAAATGGAAGCAATTGAAAAGCACAAGGATGAAAAAGGCAGTTTTAAAACCACAGGGACGAAAACTGTTATAACCATCAAACCACAGGGACGAAAATCGTAGTTTACGCTAAATCTAAACTCGTCTTCTCTTCCTTCCGCCAGGAAATAAGAAAAACAAAAACAAAAACAAAAACAAAAAACAAAAAGAAAGTACTGCTTTTGGACGATCATGGTTTTTATTTAAGATCGTAGTTTTGTGCTTTGCTTGGTTGTGACCTAATTCATAATGTTGTCTACATGCATATTTATTGGTTGAAAATTAAGCAATTGAACATTAAATAGTAACATAATGCTTAAAAATTTGTTTTAAGACTTTAAATCAAATGTTTTGTAATATAGTATAGATATAGATTTTCATTGAACTAGAAAAATCATATATACATAAATAAAAAAGGGAAAATCAAAAAGTAAGCTTCAATTTTTATATCTTTATAGTGATTGTAGTAATTTGAATGATTTCAGTTATATAAGATACCAAGTATGTTTTCGCATTTTCAACAATTTTATCGACCTAATCAGCTCCCTTTGACTCTCCCATATATTTGACCGAACAATGCTCACCACATTCATCGACGGTTGCTTTTCTTTGTATCAACAGTCAGAAGATTAAGCCGTGCAAAAATCCTAAACAATAAGGGGTGAAATCCAATCCAATTTACAGAAGGTGTAAGGTGGGGTAGGGTAGGGATTATCTGAATTCTACTCCCAATTTCTGATTTAGGTTAACCTGGCCATCGGAGAAGAGAACCCAACACAAGAAATCAAGAATTGGTGTGGTGGTCGGCCTTGGGAGCCAACAGCGATCCCAACCACGATGGATCCGACGAGCATCAAAGACGATCCGAGATCTATACCTACGAGGCGCCATGGCACATCTACGCCATGAACTAGAGCGTCCGCCGTGACAAAAAGTATTGCCTTGCCATCGCCAGTGTCCTTGAGCAGTACCCTAACCGTGTTGAAATCGTCCAACTCGATGGCTCCAATGGCGAGATTCGATCTGACCCCACACTCTCCTTCGAACACCCCTATCCACCTACCAAAGTCATTTTCATCCCTGACAAGGAGTGCCAGAAGCCCGACCTCCTCGCCACTAACAGTGATTTCCTCCGCATTTGGCGCATCTCTGACGACGACGACGGCGGGGATGACGAAACCACTCACAACGGCAGTAGCAGTTCCTGTTGCGTCGAGATGAAGAGCCTCCTCAACAACAGCCGCAACAGCGAATTTTGCGGACCGATCACTTCTTTTGATTGGAACAAAATGTTTATCCTATATTGATTATGCTTATCAGTTAAATATGAATTTAAACATCCAACTTTATATTATTTACTTGTAATCTTGAATGTTAAGTAATGTGTATCAGAGTTACTGATAGAACCCAACCTTTTAAGTCGTCAATTGTTTAAACCTTGCTTAAAATGATACTGGTAGATCATCTAAACTGAATTTAGGTTTTCATGAACGTTAATTTTCCGGTATACATGTATATACGTTAGCCCTGAATTTGAGGTGAAAAATAGTATATATATATATACGAAAACGTGTATATATATATATATATATAGGGGTGTAATCAAATGAGAACTAATTAGTTTGTGAGAAATGTCAGAACCAATCTCAGGCAATCATTTAATATATATATATATATATATATATATATATATATATTAGTTCTTATATATATATATATGTGAGAACTGTGAGAACCAAATAATATATATTAAATGATTGGCTGAGATTGGTTCTTACAGTTCTCACAAACTAATTAGTTCTCATTTGACTGACCCCCTATATATATATATATATATATATATATATATATATATATATATATATATATATATATATATTAGTCTAATGGCCTGTTTGTTTTTGGCTTAATGGGCTTAATGGCCTGTATGGCTTATTCGGTCAGCCATACAGGGGTGTTTGGTAGTTGCTTGATGAAAAAATAGAGAGCTTACCGAATAAGTTGAGAAGAGATCCCTTCATCTTCTCACCCATCGTTATTCCCATTTTACCCCCACATCATTATCCCTACCACATCTACAGCACTCCACGCCTCCCTCCCTCCCTCCCACCCAAGAAAACCCCGATCTGCACTTCTTGTCGGCTGCTTCCACCGGGCATTGGAGCAACTCGGCTCAACAGACGTTGAAAGGGTTTTAAGCAAGGTCGTTGACCCTGCTGGCTGCTGCTCTATCTCCTTCATGCTTTTCGCCTAAATTAAATAATCCAACTTCACCTTCTTTTAATCCGATTATTAAACTCTTCCGTCGATTCCTCCAATGCCCACCGGTAGCTATCGTCTACCTACTTGGATTCCCGAATTAAATAATCAATTTTCTTTCTAAATTGAAAATGTATAGACTTGTTTAATCCAAGATTTGAGAAGGCATTGACGTCTCTCTCATGGATAAAGCAAGTTGCAGTGAATAATTAATGGAGATAAGTCAACTCTTTCTGTCTTTGGCCCTGTTCAGGAAAGGTTCTCGTGAACCCAACCAACTGTTTGATATAATTCCACTGTGAGCTATTTTCACAGTCATTACTGATTCTTCCGTACCAAAACCTCCCCATCGATTTGTTTAATGTATAAAAGGTAAATTTAGTAATCATCTATCATCTATCGATCTATGATTGTTCGATCTGTGTGGTATTGGATTTTTCGTTTTCAGTGTTTATGTGAGACGAGAATCAGGAATGATTAGCGATTGTGGATTGAATTCATTTTTGTATCAGATATTGTATTTTCAATAAATTTTTTATGTGAATTTGATTCTTGTGTTCATTGATTCTAACACTTGTGATGTCAAAGTTTGGCGAAATTTTAATAAAAACATCATAAATCCTAAGAAGGGGTAAAATAGTCATTTCTGACGTTCAGCACGTTTGTTCAGCACGACAAACAAACAACAAGATATCAGAATCCAGACAGACAGACAAATCCAGACAGACATCTATATCCACACAGGACTTAATGAAAAACAAACCAAACAGCCCCTAACTATACTACAGTACTAGAGTTATCGATGGAGCCTTAACCTTTAAAGCGTTAATTATTTAAACCTTGTTCAAAATAAATAATTCATTGAAGTATTTATCGTATATAAATATTACTTACAAAAAATATGTATGGTTAAAAATACTGTACAATTCTATTTGTTTTTAAAATATGAGAAAGGGAAAGGTGAAGGTGAAGGTGAAGGTGAAGGTGAAAAATTAAGTACTAAAAAACTACAAAAACTACAGTCATATATTATACGTACCATAATGTTGTTCTCCACATAAAATAAAACCATATTGCCTTATATATTATACCATAATAATTGAGACGAAATAAAACCAACAATATGAATTAGGACACAACTTTAACTAAAGACCACACACAACTTTAACCAATATCACATGATTAAACACCTAACATTAATATCAAACTTCTAATAGATCTTCTGTAACAACCCAAATTTATAACATACATCTTATTTATAAAATACCCCAAAATGGGTCCCAGTACATACATAACATCCCAAACTAGATATTACAAAATTTGCAGCGGAAACAAACTTCCACAACCGAGAACTAGTTATACTAAAACAATACTAATTTTAGAACTAGAGTGCTCTACACAATGTCGCCTCTAACTCTATTCTTCATGCCTCCTCCTTTCCTCTAGACGAAGCACCACTAATGCGCTTCCCTGAAAATGGTTTTAGTTTTGAAAAGCGAGGGTTAAACCATGAGGTCTAGTGAATTCCCTCCGAAAAACAGTTTCTACGAAAATATGTATAAAATCACTTCTTTATCCGCCCTAAGGCTGATAGGGTTAATTTATTAACCCTGTTTTAGCCACTTTTAGTAGATTTTTCTCTTGTTTTATTTGCCCAAAGTCTGTAATTAAGTCCTTTTTATTAGCTTTTTAGCATTTTCTGTGTTTTAGGTGTCAAGCATGATTTAATGGTATAATCTCTGTTTTTGGATCTTATTAGGACTGTTTTGAATGATTGCAGAATTTGTCTGGGCACTACTACGGCAATGCTATAGGAATCGAATAAAGAAGGAATGCTGAAGGAGTTAGCAGTTGGGCCATTTTTGAAGAAACTTTGGGCCGAAGCCTCTTTTGAAGACAAGGCTGGAGTTGACCTTTTGAGGAGACATAAAGCACATGGAACATCAGTCTTAATCACCAGCTTTTGATTGCTTTGTCTCCACTCAACTCCCCTATAAATAGATGGCTTGTATGCTTGTTTTAATACATGCTCTTAGTTAAAAACACTTAAATCTCTACAAGTGCTTAGCTTTTTCTCTCTAGCTTTTATTTACCTCTTAATTACTGTCTAGTTACCTCTTAATATTTAGACCTGTTGTTACGATTTTCAGTTTATGCTAAAGCTTTCGGTTTCAAGGTTTAATCAAAGAAGTTCGAAGTTAATTTCTTGTGTTTAATTTTCGATTCTTGCAAGTTTCCAAGTTCTCGATATTGTTTACGCTACTTACTTAAATTCTCAAGATATGTGATCTTTAGTTTGGATTTCCTTCCTTTTAAAAATTCGTAATCTTTGGTCATTTAAGTTAGTATTCCAAGTTCCAACGGTTTCAAAGCAACAAGTAGTTTTGTGACGTAACTTGCACGACAAGTTTTCAAAACTTAGCGAACAAGTTAACACAGTAGTGTAGTAGTTCTGTTTCCTTGCATTCTTAGTTCTTATTTCTGTCTTTATTTTCTTGTGGTTGAAATTCCTGCATTTTAATTTCTGTCTTTCCATTTCTGTACTTTACTTTCTTGCAATTTACTTTCAGTATTTTCCATTTATGTCATTTACGTTTCTTACACCTTTCGAAAGAAGAACTCAAGCAATGATGGGCTAATCGCCTGAGCTTGGGGTGTAAAACAAAGTTTAGATGTAAAATATGTGTGAAAGTGAAGAGGTGTATTGAATATAGCATTGTATCTAACTATTTGTTTCAGGTGATTGATCTTACATTGAAGATTACATTTAATTAATTGACAACTAATTTTATGTATGAAAATGCATTAACATTCAGTGTTAAGGTTAAGATTAATTAACTGAAATGATAAGAGAAAACTATATATAGTTTTAATACCTGACAAGTATTATACTCTTACGGTGTAGGATGGTATGTAACACCCTCAAATTTGGAACGGGCAACTAAATAAAATTTCAATAAAATACCCAACAAGATAAAATCATTTCTACAATTCATTCCTTAAATTACCTCGGAGTTTAAAACATTATAATTCCCCCAATGAATTAACTTAAACGGGTGTTACTTAACACGACACAAATTGCTAATTCCAAATACTTGCGGAAGACTTCACTAATTCAAATCACCTCGCGAGCACTCTACTAGCACACGACCTTTCACACGTGTCACTAGAACTACTCCCAACCTGAGACCTGTTGCACATGCCGACAAATAAAAAGGGTTAGGCTAACGCCTAGTGAGTTCAAGCATTTTATCATGACTATATAAATTCATAAATCGAGAGGAGTGTAGCTTTTTAGCCATGATTCCAAAAGAGTTTACTTTAAATGTAAAGCACCCATTTTCCAAATCCCACAATTCCCATAAATGAAATCTTTAATGCAATATGATTTCCAAAATAGACTCATTCCCAAAATCCACGTAATAGGGTGAAATACCATTTGATACTCAAAATAATTAAATCCATAATTCAATTTGTCATTATTCCAAAAACATCCCAAACACGGTAAAAACATAATCCATAACACATATAACATGGAAATGCAATTCTCATAAATATGATGCGTTACCGAAAACATGGATAAACACAAATACCCAAAAACATCACACACGGATGAGATATAAACCACAACTTGCATACCATGGAAAACAATCCAGATAAATATAACACGTCACCGAAAACATGAGTAGCAATAAATACCCAAAACAACACCTTTCGGAGACGGGGGAGACCCGTATACATCGCACGTGACGGAACACTAAAGTGGGTCACTTACTATGCAATAAAACACACACGTGGATTACTCTCGTAAACTGAGCTCAATCACTCCTGATCTATTGCCCGCGAGACTAGGGAGTTCCCAACTTCAACCACTCCAGGTCTATACATTGGGTCACTCCAAATCCACAACAGCACATTAGGGATTACACCTTACTGCCCATGAGACGACGCCCGACCATATAGATCCACGCCTTACTTATCATGGAACCCGATGCCTATCCCGTGCTAAGCACATATATGGAATTACACCTTACTGTCCATGAGACGACGCCCGACCATCTAGGTCCACGCCTTACTTATCATGGAACCCGATGCCTATTCCGTGCTACAAAATAAACTAACGTCTCGTAAAACTGAGCTCAATCAATTCCGACCTCTTGCCCGCGAGACTAAGGGAAACTCAAATGCCTATGGATCCATAGCTATCAAGGTCTAAATATTACACGACCCCAAATAAATAAACACATGCATTCAAAACATGCAAATCCCCAATAACATAATTCATTATCAAAACTCAATCTTGAGTTACCAAAACTGGACAAATGTCCCCAAGACTTAATAAGATTCAATACCGAGCCACAAGCTCAACTAACTCCAAAAAAGGTAGTTTATGAATGTAATAAAATGACATCAAATATAACAACACACACCGTTTTCCGGTAAATACTTCGATTCCATGAAAACCCGAAATAACACTTTGGATCGGGTAAACCCTCATTTCCAAGGGCTCACGCCTTTACGTTTTCAAAACATTACATGATGTACTATATGCATATTTCCAAAACATCCACAATGCATTTTTATAATAAATAGACTCCATTTATTACATAAATCAACAACTCATTTCATGTATGATTTATTATCACATTTTTCCAAAATATCCAAAAGTAGTGTTTTATAATATTTACAACAATTAATACCTCAAAAGGTAAAATCCACCAAATAACCCAATATTGATAATTTTCAGGTAAAACACACAATTACTTGGAAAAATAACATTTTGGCATGTACAAAGTTTTCGCAAAGTAACTTGAACTCACCTCTGCTAGATTAAGCTAAATCTAGATTTTTCCCAAACGTATGCTCCTTTGATGAAGTTTGCATCCTCAAGCTAAAACTTTCAAAACCTAGATTTATAAATTTCCAACCATCAATATCACAATCCAACCATGTAGAATCATTCCCTAAACATTTAGAATCATTTCTCCCAACATATTACACCCAAAATAACCAATACATCGAAACCCTAATTTCCAAAATAAAGGGGAGAAGATTACCTCAATCATCAAGTGAATCCACCAACCAAACACTTCTAGTGTTACCAAAGTGATCTTCAATCTTCACTTCACCCAAAGAAATGAAAGGTTTAGGAGAGGGTTGGGTAAAACCCTAGAATAGTGTAGAAATTCCAACCAAAAGGAGATGAGATGAGAAATACCAACCTCAACGTTTAATCATTACTAACCTTTAACCAAAACTTCAGTATTCTCAATTAATCCCACTACTGAATTAGCATTCGCTTTCAGCGGATTCCATCGATTCAACACCAACGGTCTTCATCGAATCGTCAATTACCCAATCCCAACGATATGCCTAATTATCAATTATCCGGTCAGCAGATTCCCTTACCACACGAGGCAAGTCATTTCACTAACTCCTCTTATCACAATTGAGCGTCTTAAGAATATTACAACCATTACCATCATTCCTTTAAAATCGGACTAAAATCCCCCGGTTACACTAACGGTGCTTAGCCTCAAGCCCAAAAGTCGACACTTAAATATACCACCTACCTTAATATAGGTTACTGCGAATTTATCCTCTTAATTTCAAAAGGACATCATCCCCTCAACCGATACCATTCGGCTTACCGTACTATCACGCGTGGAATACCCAACCTTCCACTGTCGAAGTGCTACACGCACTTATCCTTAACTGATTTACTTACCCTTTCCAAGGTCCTAACGAGTTCAAGGTTTCAAGTGCATTATTCATTAAATATGCCAAACAACAAAACCTTTCACAAAGTTTTCAACATAAGGATTTTCATATAGAAATAATCGTACGCATAGAAAACTACTATCATTAATTCGGTAGTTACGCAAAAACGGACACGCTCGTCCCACATATGAAAACCATGTTGAAAAATTATTTCATCGCAGTTCAGATTATCAACAAAATGCTAAAGCGTAATAAACAGCTTCTTAAAATGAACCGCCACGGTTCTAGTATGGATTGACTCATGACATTCACGTAAGGTAACTGTCCGACGTTAAACAGGGTGCAACAAAAGTTGTGCACGTATTTCAAAAAGAAGTCCAAACGACATTTGACTCCAAAATTTCCTTTCTAACCATAAAATGGCATGAAACAAGATTTACCCATCAAATTTGCGCGCGTCAGTTTATTACACAAAACGATGAAATGATTCATAATTACACTCTAGTCAAAACACAAACGACTTGTGTAAGTTCCAAGTTTAAAGACAAAACTAATTTGTTTCCATCATTTGAAAATATCGACTAAAACATCATGAGAAAATTTCAAATTGGGGTAGGCATTCAAGCTTGTAACACTTCTTAGAAATTTCTTGTAATGACACACATGCACCAATTAACTCACACCAAAATTTCAAGGGATGAAATCCTTTAAATCGATTTCCCCAAGATTTCTCATCCGATCCGATAATAACATTTCAATAAGACGTTTTTGGCAACTTGCACACAACAATGCGTTTTTCCAAAATATACGAGGGAACAAGTGTTAATAATTTTATTGACACCAAAAAGGGTTCGAACTTATTCTCAAATTCCAAATTGCACCAACGGTGCGCATCAATGTTCAAAACATAAGAATCCCACACATCATAATTTTATACAAACGAGTTTTCTAAAATCTTTATCACGAAGCACTTTCCTCAAAATTCCGTACTTGGAACATAAAACGTCGAAACGTCATTCCTTAAAATGTATTTGTCAAAATACTCAAAATACACATTTCCTCCAAACCAAAAGGTTTTCAATTTTCCAAAAATATTCGGCAAATCAAAATTGACCAATGTCAATGACTCATACATTCGTGTTTTCAAAATGTAAAATATTGCGAACTATGCATGATTTCCACAACACCAAAACACCCTTTGACCAAATGGTCATCACTTGTACAATGAGTTAATAAAATAATTTCACTCACGATTCGTTCAACAACGTGACGAGAAACAATGGTTACCAAGCTATGCATACCCCTAAGTCGATATAACGCATCTACATGAAAATGATAATAAAACATTTAACTGACCAAAAGCGCACCCAGTAAATCATTACGAATGTTACCAAAAATGTTCTTTCATGCACTACTTAAGTCACGTATAAGTTAATCTATACACTGAACTATTTGCAACGAAATACTTAATAACACAAACTCTTGAAAGAAGAGTTACGCGACACTAGAGTCCCAAACTCATCTCTTCTTAGTCGCCTTATGGCATAAAATTAACTTTTCTCACCAAAACTCGAGTGGGACCAAATGCTCAACATAACTCGTAAACTTTTCACATAAGCAAATAGAGTATGCATATAGTAAAATTGTACTCACACGACACAAAACGTCGTACAATAAAACTCCATGAACTTCAATGGACTCAATGACCTCAAGTCAATAAAACGGCACTAAACATCATGCTTCCAATGCCAAATCGCTATAAGCAAAATCATGAATGCGACGCCAAAATCCCAAAATCCCCTTCTAGGGTAATATCATATAAACAACATTGTTTAACTACTCACATTAAACAAATTCCGAAAATGACTTTACATAGACATAATGGAAAATAACTTTCCGTCCAAACTCTAACATATGTGGAGGAGATCCAATGTTAAAGTCACAAGCCGTAGTTATTGTCCAACATCTTAAACATCATAAAATATGATTATCATTATATCCGAAACAAATGTTGAACAACAATGAAATAAGGAAAAACAAATCCCGACGGAGTTTACGACTCTCACAATAAAATAATTTCATGCACGTTAAAACCATGATTCAAAATCTTGTGTGTGTGCCAAACATTTCCCAAAATTCATAACACAATCCATATAAGGATTGGAAACACAAGAAATAGTTGATGAACTTTATTTTCAACATAAACTCTGTGCATGACTTAGTCGGCATTCAACATCTCAACTCATACCCTTCCAAATCCCTCCGGTCCACTATTGTCATCCGGATGCTTTAACCTCTTAAGGCAAGTTGGGAATCACATCAATTAACTTTACGGTCTTTCCTCAAATCAAAATCGGCTCATTGGGCCTATGGTTCTAATCCAACCATCAATATCGACCCGAAGCGGTCTACTCAACGCAGTTATCATGCTTATCGTCACCCCAAGTGACTAATACTAGAATCGTCCATCTATTCCGGTGACCTAAATCCCTTAAACTAGGGCTCTGATACCATTTGTAACAACCCAAATTTGTAACATATATCTTATTTATAAAATATCCCAAAATGGGTCCCAGTACATACATAACATCCCAAACCAAAGATTACAAAAATTGCATCGGAAACAAACTTCCACAACCGAGAACTAGCTATACTAAAGCAATACTAATTTAAGAACTAGAGTGCTTTACACAAGGTTGCCTCCAACTCTATTCTTCATGCCTCCTCCTTTCCTCTAGACGAAGCACCACTAATGCACTTCCCTGAAAATGGTTTTAGTTTTGAAAAGCAAGGGTTAGACCACGAGGTCTAGTTAATTCCCTGCGAAAAGCAGTTTCTACGAAAATATGCATAAAATCACTTCTGTATCCGCCCTAAGGCCCACAAGTAATTCCATAACAAACAGGGGTATTTGCACAGTGTGCATAGATCGCGCACAACCAACAATTACCACGATCGGGGCCCAAGCAGACTGCCCTCTCGCCTCATCTGGGGGCCCAAGCAGACTCCCCTCTCGCCTCGTCTCGGGGCCCAAGAAGACTCCCCATTTCCCAAGTGTGTAGGAAACAGATTCCATACACACTGGGTCATCATAGACTCCCAAGGGATCGTCGGATCCCAAGGTACACTAATCCCACTGTGCAACCCGACTCTACATAAGCATACAACGCAAGGCTAAGAGAAAACATATAGCGATGCATGTATCTTTGTAAAAGCAGTTTATAGCATGTATGCATAACAGTCTCAAAACATATAATTCATGCTCCGAATTTATAATAAGTTTATAAATAAGCATGTGTGAATTTCATACCATGATCAGTAATAATCAAAAGCATTTAACGTTTCGTTTCATCAAAAAAGGAGTATAAGGGAACTCACCTGATTTATGAAGGTTGAAATACTCGTGTCTCACTTCTGAACTACCTGAAACGCACCTATACCAAACAAACAGTTCAACGTCAGGCCAGTCTGTCCGGACAAACCACCCGAACTTTCTCTATTTTCCGGATTCCCACATTCCGGACAACTATCGGATTCCGGATTACTTATCCGGAAGTATCTATCCGGAAGTACCTATCTGGAACGTCCAAATCCGGATCCTAGTTTCAGAACTCTACAATCCGGATTTCACAATCCGAAACTCACAAAATCCGAAACTCACAATCCGAAATCCGAACCCTTCCGGACTAGGCGATTTCCGGACTCAACGAAACAAAAACCTCGAACTCCTCTTAACTCGATTTAAGCACTGATTAAGCCATGGACCAGACTAGAAAACCCTAAAGATTTATATTTCAACTTTAAATGATCACTTATTCCCCCAAAACAGTCTCAAATCGATCCAAAACATCCCAAAACCTAAATATCTTATTTGGAGAAGAACACAGTGAACTCAAAAAGGGTTTCTCCTCAATAAATTTACTTTACCAAGAATGCAGGATTGAAAGAGATGGCAAGGTTTTAGGCTTACCTTCAGATGATGATTCTTCACAAACGTTTTCTTTGAACCAAACACTTGCTATAATTTCTTGTCAGCCGCCACCTCTCTCTTCCTGATGGAATTTCTCATACAAAATGGAAGAATTAGGGGTTTTGGTCCCCATTTATACCTTGTTTAAATTCTACTTGAGACCCTCAAGTTTGTTTTCTTAACTTTTAACCACAACACACCAAAGGCTTAACATTTTAGGACACAGGTGTTACATCTTCAATATAAATACTATATATAGGTAGTACAATACCACGTGTTAGAGCCAACACGTACCTTAATAAAATATCGTTAGGTGTTTTGAAATGTGTAATAGGGAGGGTGTGTATTTGGTATATTTCAGCCAAATTTAACAAGATATAAAAGTGCAAGCATAGAAAGGTTTTTTTGTTGAGCTTAACAACAAAATAAATATAATTAGCATAACTTTGGAGAAACACAAAGTAAAGCTACGAAAATTAACGAACCTCACTCTAAAACGATATAGCAATCTTCACTACAAGAGAAATGACCTCCAGAGAAGGTTTTCTTTTGTAATTAAAAGTTTGAAAAACTTCTCTAAAGGTTTTAGAGAAGCTTTTCACTTCCGTCAATAACCTTCCCTATATAAAGGTAGCTAAAGGTTTTAGGGAGGGTTTTCGGAGGGTACATTTACATTAACCTTTAGAGAAGATTTTTTTGGGATTTAGATACACTTTCAAACCGTATCTAAAGGTTGGCCGATTTATTTTAAAAAGCTTCTCTAAAAGTATGTCTTTAGTGACGGTTTTTGTGCATCAGTGACGGTTTTTAAACGTCACTAAAAGGTACCTACAGGGAAGGTTTTGAAAAGGCTTATCTAAAGATATACGCTTTAGTGACGCTTTATGTAATGCTTCTCTAAAGGTATCATTTAGTTACACTTTTCTCAACCTTCTCTAATTGTTATCTTTAGATACACATAATCAAAACCTTCTCTAAAAGTATAAGTTTTAGTGACGCTTTTTGTAAGCCTTCTCTAAAGGTATCGTTTAGTTACACTTTAGAAAAAATCATTTCCTTATCTAAAGGGTGTCTATATATACATATATATATATATAGTCCATATTTCAATTGTATATATTCTAATAAAATAAAACAATACTAAACAAGAAAAACAACATCAAAATCCTAAAACAACTTTTTTTTATTTATTCGTCATAAAATACAAGAATTTTTCAAAACAACCATGATGTTTCAATGAATCCACACATTATCAAAAAAAAAAATAGGATCATACTACAACCATTCAAGATCTTCAACGTGCCAATTCCTCACTTTTATCTGCAAAGTCAATAAGACATCAAAGCAACTTCATGTCATTTCTTTAGTTTGATTATGCATATACATATCTGTTATACCGAAATAAATTGTTTTAAGCTTAATGGACCCAAAATTTGCATTAAATTTGAGAAAATCAATTTCTTTTAGACCAGACTTCAAAATCTACAAGCTATAAAGCCAATGGCACAAGTTTTTGTAACGTGAGCTTCTCTATAAACGGTTAACAATTACTACTTTATTTTGGTTTGACTAAAATGCTAAAGATTGGGTCATGACATGAGATTCTACTTTAAATAAGAGCCAAGTGTATCTAATAAGTACATCAAATTTAAATCTTACCATTAGGTACCCTTGCCGTAAGCAAAACAGAAGTTCTCATGTCCTCCAACCTTGATATTACTATTATGCATTTACCCAACCCCTTACCTAAGTAATATTCTATAATAGTAAAGACGAGGTAATTTAGGTTTGTTTAACCATGTTAAGCCACTTCATAACAATTAGGTACTGTCAGTTGTATACCTTTATAGTACGTCAAGATAAACAGAATTTGCAGACTATCATCTTCTCCAGCAACAACCTCACCTAGTAGTTACCAGCCATTACCATGGCCTGTTTAATTTAAAATAGATAGATAAATAGCAGATAATACACAGAACAGATGAAAACAAGTTGGTGTGTATTTACCTGATTCTATAAAAGGTTAAGAATTGTTGAACCAACAAAATTACAGGATGAAGCCTTCCTTATCACTATTTACAAAGACTGCATTGATCCCATCATAGGATGCAAACATAAGAAAAATCGTAAAAATGAATCATTGATTAAAAAAAAAGCTCGCACAAGTTCTTCCTGAACTTTAAAGCAGGTTGCAAAATATGCCTCATTAGATTATGGAAATTCCCTGAGTTCTATTTTAGTATAACATTAACAAAACAGAGCCATTGACAATGCATCAAAAAGATTTGTTAGAAAATGGTTCTTTGAAGAGAAAATAAAGTAATTAAAAACGTATATTGTTTTGAGTACATATATTATATACCACACATGCATATATCTTCATATATATATGTAATATGTAATTTTTATTAAAGTCTTATATATGGGTGATTAATTAGTAAATGACATGAGCTAGCTTCTAAAACAAGACACTTGACTAATTTAAGAAACAATATATATATATATATAGGGAAATGTTCAATAGAGAAGTGCAAATATTTAGAGAAATAGAGAAGTAAAAAAACACGGGACCGTTCATATATGAACGTTCATATATAAACAGTCATATATGAACGTTCATAAATGAACGTTCATATAACAGTCATATCTGAACGTTCATATAACAGTCATATCTGAACGTTTATATGAACGTTCATATATGACTGTTTATATATGATCGTTCATATATGAACGGTCCCGTGTTTTTTTACTTCTCTATTTCTCTAAATATTTGCACTTCTCTATTGAACCTAAGGCTATATATATATATATATATATTAAAGTCGTATATATGGGTGATTAATTAGTAAATGACATGAGCTAGCTTCTAAAACAAGACACTTGACTAATTTAAGAAACAATATATATATATATATATATATATATATATATATATATTAAAGTCGTATATATGGGTGATTAATTAGTAAATGACATGAGCTAGCTTCTAAAACAAGACACTTAACTAATTTAAGAAACAATATATATATATATATATATATATATATAGAGAGAGAGAGAGAGAGAGAGAGAGCGAGATGGGGGGAAGGTTCAAACGAGTTCACTAACTATTTAAAAGAGCACGATAATAGTAAATCATGTGCAAAATCACATGTGATTTTACATTGACGATAAAAAACTGGAGGCATTCTCATGTGAATCCACCCCTATATATAAAACTTAAAAAAGAGAAATTTAATTTATTTTTTCAAGCATTTAAACAATTAGGGTATAAAAGAATCCGTATCAGCAGTTGATGTCTATAGGTAATTAAGATGAATAAACAAATAGCCAAGTCCAACTCCAATTCACCATAGGATACTAATATTATATTTTAATATTTTAATATATTATGCAGCAAGTAAATACATTAATGTATAACTTAAATAATTAATAAAGAAGGCGAGTTGACAAGTAATATGACATATCTTAAACATATATCCACACTCCTACTGAATTCAAAACCAAAACCATGATATAAAGTTTGTTTGGGTACCTATTGGGCTTCGTTAACTTCAGTGATCCTGTTATCGCTTCCACACTGATTTGGCTTCCCACCACACCTCTGTACACCAAATAATAATCAAATCCAATACAAAACTTATGCTACAAACATGTGATGATCACACATATTTGCTTCAATAATATACCCTTCACTCGTGTGGAAAGATCTAGGCATTCTCTTTCAATGCCTACACACACAAAAAAACAGCATCCGCATTACATCTAATTATATATATATATATTGTACAAAATAATTTGCCAACATCTTATATACCAAACTAACCTTGCTTATACAAGGTTGTTTTGATGAGGATATAATTTCAGTCTCGGGTTCAAATTTTAAAGAGAGTTGTCAACATAATGACACAGACGTGAGTTAAGAGAGGAATGATAAAAACCAAAATGGATGACTATATATCAGAGAGCTATGATACCCTTTTACCTTTTTAAATAATTATACCAGCGGTTGTGTTTTGTGCTTCGTTTATTGATTGAACTATAAGCTACTAGAAAAGAAGCCCAAAAACCACTTGTTTGAGGCTCAACAGTAAACAATGAATCTATTAGCATTATGATAGAAATCAGAAATACATAAAGAGTCTATGCTAAAAAAAGAAATAAGTTTAGAGTTAACTTACTCATAACGCTCCAGTAAATTTTTGAGACTTTGAAATTGGGTTTACTTGACAATAGAAGAAACCTGTTAGGTTCAACGCATAAGTAGCCACTTTGCCCAAAAGTGCCAACACATTTGTAGATCTATGCTTTTATTTTCCAATCTATTGTTTTAGACTATCTTATGTAAGTTTTAGACTATCTTATCTAAGCTTTAGAATTCAAGGTACTTAGAAGAAGGGAAAAAGGGTACATTTTACACTCATGTAGGTCCTGCTTGTATATTAATCATTGATGGGATAAAATAGACATGTATATATTCCCAATTAGGAGTGGAATTTAAATTCATGGGGAAGGGGGGGGGGGGGGGAGCCACATATTTCATAGTCACATAAGAAAGAGAACCCCAACTAGCAAACAGTGATAAGAAATTCATGGACTACCTAAACCTTAGTGCATGTAGGCTAGTTCAAAACAGACGAGATTGGCAGTATTCCTGCACACGAGATTGGCAGTATTCCTGCACAAGAGAAAATGATTGCAAAACATTAATGGCAAGTAATCTGACAACACATAAGACTTTACACCTCATGTTGCCAAACTGTGATAATCGGGTTCCTAAAACGAAAGGAATGGGAAGTGATGTGAGAAAAGTTGAGTTTCTTTAACCTTGGGGTGAATTTTGTAATTAAAGAAAGAGGGTTAAAAACCCACAAGGGTTGGCAAAACCCTACTCGCTTTTCATTTTACCAATTTTGGAGGCTAGAGAAGTCCACAGTGAAGTGCGTGCAATTTGGAAAGGTGCGATTGGGAAGAATCAAGTTTTCTTGTAAGAGAGTTTCTTCATCAAGCTCTTAAAAGGTAACATTTAACTTCTGATCTTTGTCGATTTTTGGTTGTTTATAAGGGAGGGTTTGATGTTACTGTGAATCCTTTTCTTTTGAGAAAGATTATTCCAACCAATGGTTTGGGATCGAGAGGTTGAGTTTTATTGAGTTAATCGTTCGTTATGAGGAGTTTAGGTATGTTTCTATTGATTATAATGACCTATTATCAACGGGGGTTTTGTTTGGGATCGATTCGTGGTAAATGCATCACTCGATGAAAACTCGGGGTGTCTGGACTCGTCCAAGTCTTTGTAATGTTTTCCGGATACGACTCGGTTTTCGGTAGTGTATCGGACAACCTCCTTGTGTCACACCCCGCTAAAGCGGAAACACGGGATGTACAACTCAAGTTTCATAGCAAAAGTTACAAGATCACAACAACCATCAAAAATACATTCAAAGGTTAAACCTTGTCTTTACGAAAGGGAAATGAACATAAATTTTAAAGATAGTAAAGAAAGCTTCATCACGTGTAGCCTTCCTAATCCCAACCTTAAGAACGTTCTCCTGAAAAGCATGTAAATGAGAGTGTCAACTAATGCACTAGTTGGTGAGATCACAGGTTTAATGAGTATAACATTGTTTGCCATCACAAAATAGTTTAAATCCACACATGGGATAAAATAATACGGTTATAAAAACCACTTGCTCAAGGTAATCATATGTAAAAATGCTAAGTACTTGAGCCCGTTACCCGACCTATACCGACATACTTTGCCCCTACCACAGTGGTGGAATCATTCCACATACGCGCATGTTCTATCACCAACAATACGCAAATACAACAATAATTATGCACTCAAACAAGCGCTACTTGTGAGTGGGGTGTCAAACCAAATAACGTTATCCATAATTACCAACGGCTCAATCCATGAGTTAACGGGTAACGTATACGTGAACGGGGACTTTTGAATGATAGCAAAAGAAACTCAAACTTACAACATTTGCAACAACATAGATACCATAGAGCATAAATAAGCAAGCTTCGTATTTTCAAGAAAACGAAATAATCGGTGTGTAAAATAGTTGTAGTAACCACATGCTTTTCACCCCAAAATATGTAAAACATTGAAAAAGGGGCTGCGAATACTCACTTGATACGCGATAGAATCCGGGAATCTTCTACAAATACTCCGAGATGATCCTACTTCAAACCTATGAACGTAAGGTCACTAGTGAGTTCTCAATCTCAAATGTTCGATACTAACTATCCAAATCATCATAAAATGCCTTGTTGTGTTTTAATATTATAACGTAATAAACGTATACATTGTCCTTCTTAGATTAAAGTTTCCACAATTTCGTCCCAATAAGTAACGAAAAGGGTTTTAAAGAACATAAACATATTTAGTACATATTTATGTATAAACCGAAATTTTATCGTAACGACGATAAAATTAGGGGTCGTAAACGCAATGACAAATATTTAAATGTATAAATATATAGACATAATATATATTTATACTCCACTATTTCATCATAAAATGATGAAATGGGATCAAGAATAAAATGCATAAATATATATAAATATATTATATATATAAACATTCCACAATTTCATCATAAAAGATGAAAAGGGATAAAGAATAAATAAAATGCATAAATAAAAGACATAAATAAATTGCATAAATAAAATATATACTTATATACTCCACTATTTCATCATGAAATGATGAAATGGGATTAGAAATAGTCCTTATAATAAATAATAAATTGTCCTTTACTGTCCAGAATTTGATGTCACTTTGTGTCCAACTTTGGGTAACTTCCAGGTATTATTTGATCATGAAATTTTATGTCCAGTTGGTTCAATGAGTTAGGAAACTTTTGTCATCAGTTTCATAATTTTTGAAGGAGTATAAGTACATGAAATAATACACGACGTAAAACCCGACAGAAAACTTTGCTGTTTGTACACGGATTTTGTGAGGACTGTTTCATAAATGAAATCTTTGAGTTTTTGAATGAAACCACTTGGGTTTGAATCTTAACACAATAAAATAATTTCCAGAAAAAGAATCACTCCATTTGGAGTTAAAATGAGTGAGATATGACTCTTTGAAGTGGGGTGTGAAATATGACAGCAAGCTGTCCAACCAACACCTTGTGCATGTGCTCTCCAATTGACCTTTAAACCAAAATTCTTATTCTTTTGCATGCAAAATCCGATTTGACTCTCACCCATACACTTATTTTCAGTTCCCAAACATATTTGTGATCCATTAAGAATGCATGCAAATTATCCATCAACTCAAACTTGGAAAACTTTTATAAAAGACCTATTTTGAAGATTGTTGATGTTCTTGCTAAGAACATCAACATGCAACTAAAAATTCAGTATTTTGAGCTCATGCATGTTGGTTTAAATATGTTTTTAATGATTTTCAAAGGTACATTCATGAGACTCTTGAACAAAAATGATGGATCTCTCAAGATCACCACATGCATGTGTTTAAAATGTTCATCTTTGGTCTTAACTTTGGTTTGATTTTGGATTCACCATCTTTTACTAATAAAAGATGTTATGATGGTAAATCTACAAACATTAAGACTTATAAAAGATGATTTTAGAAGTCATGATGAAAGTGTAACAAAAGAGGAAGATCATACTTTGGAAATGCAAGAACATAAAGAGATTTGAAAGAATGTGACCCATTTTTACCTTTGTTTAACTTGATATTCTTGAAGAAATGATTTTTAGGGGCTGGAGTTCATGATGAACTCTTGAAGATTTGAGGATGAATACTTGAAGGTTTGAAGATGGTGAGAGAAAGAGTGATAGCTAGTGAGAGAGTGAGATGAGAGAATGATTCATCAAGTGAGGTAAAGGGTTTATTTATGCAAAAATGAGAGAGGGGGGGGGATGGCCGGCCTCACATGGGGGTGGGGTGGTGTGTGGTGTGGTGTGACAATTGTATTTAGTCACTTCATGTCTTTAAAAATTAAATTAAATACAAGTATCCTCTTTAAAGTTAAAATACAAGGTATATATATGTAAAATAAAGTATTTATATATATAATAAGATTGAAACATATAACTTATCAACTACATAAATACTTGTAGTATAAATATATATTAAGTTGGCATTTTATGAGATTTATGGATAATTTCCTAATTCAAGGATTTCTTAGGCAAAATTTCTCAATTTTTCCTATCGTACCGTGTTTACTGCCAAAATTGCAATGTGTAACTATGTCATAAAAATGAGGTATCCAAAACAGTTCTAACCTGAGATGTGAATTTGACAGTTGTCACAGTCTCCCCCGGTTAGAAGAATTTCGTCCCGAAATTCAAGTGTCACTAGCGTTAACAGGTTTGCTTGCGAAGAGGTGAGGATACTTTTGTAACATGTAATCCTCCCGCTCCCAAGTGTATTCAGGCCCACGCCTTGTGTTCCAATGGACTTTTACTATCGGGATTTTGCTTCTCTTAAGACGCTTGACTTCCCTATCGAGTATTTCCATTGGTTCCTCTACGATGTGCAGTTTATTGTTGATTTGGACTTCTTCCAAGGGCACGGTTACTGCTTCGTCAGCTAAACACTTCTTTAGGTTCGACACGTGAAACGTGTTGTGGATAGCACTTAGCTCCATTGGCAATTCCAGCTTATAAGCTACTGGTCCAATTCTTTCCGTGATCTTGAATGGTCCAACATACCGTGGACTCATCTTTCCTCTTTTCCCAAAACGGACTGTTCCCTTCCAAGGGGATACTTTTAAAAAGACTCTATCACCAATTTGAAATTCTAGAGGCTTTCTTCGATTGTCCGCATAGCTCTTCTGACGATCTTGAGCTGCTTTAAGCCTATCTCTGATAACTGCAATCTTGTCGGTGGTTTCTTGTACGATATCCGGACTAGATAGCTGACTATCTCCTATTTCCAACCAACAAAGAGGTGATCGACACTTGCGTCCATATAGAGCTTCATATGGCGCACACTTGATACTAGTGTGATAGCTATTGTTGTAGGAAAACTCAACTAATGGCAAATGGTTATCCCAACTTCCTCCAAAATCTATTACACATGCCCGAAGCATGTCCTCCAACGTCTGAATGGTCCGTTCACTCTGACCATCCGTTTGAGGATGATAAGCCATGCTTAAGTTCAACTGAGTACCCAACGCTTTTTGGAGTGATTGCCAAAATCGAGATGTAAAGCGACTATCTCTATCCGATATAATGGAAACTGGAACTCCATGTCGCGTAACGATCTCCTTGATGTAGATTTGGGCAAGCTTTTCCATCTTATAATCTTCCCGAATAGGTAAGAAATGTGCAGATTTCGTAAATCGATCTACTATAACCCAAATCGTGTCATGCCCCTTGGCAGTTCTCGGGAGTTTGGTTATAAAATCCATAGTGATTTGCTCCCATTTCCACTGGGGGATTTCCGGTTGTTGCAACAGTCCCGATGGCTTTTGATATACAGCCTTGACCTTTGCACACGTTATGCATTTTCCTACATATATGGCAATATCCTTCTTCATTCCTGGCCACCAATAGTATTCCCTTAATTCCTTGTACATCTTATCCGCTCCTGGGTGAATTGAATACTTCAATTTATGAGCCTCCTCAAAAATCATTTCCCGTAGGTTGTCAGCCTTTGGGATCCACACTCTGCCCTTAAAGTAACGTATTCCATCAATCTTAGTTTCAAAACTAGACTCTAAACCATGAAGAGTCTCTCCCTTCAGATTTTCAGGTTTCAATGCTTCAATCTGAGCTTCAAAAATCCAGGTTTTCAATCATGTTTGAACCAGTGCTCCTAACGCTCGGACTCGTGAAGGTTTTACCCTTTCTTTCCTACTTAAGGCATCGGCTACCACATTGGCCTTACCTGGGTGGTAACGTATCTCACAATCGTAATCGCTGAGAAGTTCTACCCATCTTCTTTGCCTCATGTTCAGCATCTTTTGATCAAAGATGTGTTGAAGGATTTTATGATCGGTGAAAATAGTACACTTGGTACCATATAGATGATGTCTCCATATCTTCAGAGCGAATACCACAGCTCCGAGTTCCAAATCGTGTGTGGTATAGTTCTTTTCGTGAACTTTTAATTGTCTCGAGGCATATGCTATCACCTTATCATTTTCATCAATACGCAACCTAATCTTTGATGTGATGCGTCACAATACACTACAAAATTTTCCGTTCCCTTTGGTAAAGCTAAAATCGGTGCATTGCACAACTTTTTCTTCAGAAGTTGAAATGCTTATTCTTGTGGAATTCCCCAAACGAATTCCTTCTCCTTTTGGGTTAATGTGGTAAGGGGTTTAGCGATCTTAGAAAAATTCTCGATAAAACGTCGATAATACCCTGCCAAGCCTAAAAATTGGCGAATTTCTGTGGGAGTCTTTGGGGCTTCCCATTTCTTAATGGCTTCCACTTTAGCCGGGTCCACGTGAATCCCTTTCTCCCCGATTACGTGACCTAAGAAATGTACTTCCCGAATCCAAAATTCGCACTTAGAGAATTTGGCATATAGCTTCTGCTCCTTGAGAAGTTCTAAAATCACTTTTAGATGCTGCTCGTGATCCTTCTTACTCTGAGAATAGATTAGTATATCATCGATGAACACAATCACAAACTTATCAAGGTATGGCCTACACACTCTATTCATTAGATCCATAAACACAGTTGGCGCGTTCGTCAAACCAAAATGGCATAACTAAAAACTCGTAGTGTCCATAGCGAGTTCTAAAAGCTGTTTTCGGAATATCTTCCTCTCGGACTCTCAACTGATGATATCCCGATCGAAGATCAATCTTAGAGAAGTAAGTTGCACTTTGCAACTGGTCTAACAAATCGTCTATTCGAGGGAGGGGATATCGATTCTTGATTGTCAACTTATTTAGCTCCCTATAATCGATACACATTCGAAACGACCCATCCTTCTTCTTGACGAAGAGAATCGGAGCTCCCCAGGGTGATGAACTTGGTCGAATGAATCCTTTATCCAAAAGTTCTTGAAGTTGATTCGACAACTCTTGCATTTCCGCAGGTGCTAAGCGATACGGGGCCTTAGCTACGGGCGCCGCTCCGGGTACAAGATCAATCTGAAATTCGACTTGTCTAAACGGTGGAAGTCCAGGAAAATCGTCTGGAAATACTTCTGGGTGATCCTTCACCACAGGAATATCCTGGACTCGCCTCTCCTCAGACTTCTTCTCAATTACTTGCGCCAAGAACGCAACATACTTCTTCCTCAAATACTTATGGACCTTCATACATGATACTATCTTCAGACTCCTTCCAGCTCTATCTCCTTGGACAACTAAGGTTTCTCCGCCTTGTAATGGTAACCTAACCGTCTTTTCAAAACAACTAACCTCTGCTCGATGCTTAGATAACCAATCCATGCCTATTACTACATCGAAACTCCCTAATTCAATTGGAATAAGATCGACATTAAACAGTTTATCAGCTAAGTTCAAGGTACAGCCTAAGATTACATCCTTAGCTTCTAATTCAAATCCATTAGCAACCTCAACAATATAAGCATTCGGCATTTTCTTAGATTCTAGATTGATCAAAGGCCTAAATTCTAAAGAAACAAAGCTCTTATCGGCACCAGTGTCGAATAATACTGATGCATAGTAATCGTTTAGAAGAAACGTACCTGTCACTACATTAGGGTCTCGACGTGCTTCTTCTGCTCCTAAAACAAATGCCCGTCCTCGAGCTTGTCCTCCTTGGTTTCCCGGATTGACTTGTCTTGCTTGATACCCAACGTTGTTATTGATTGGTCCCCTTCTCAGCCTTGGGCACACGTTTCGGAAGTGATCTGGACTTCCGCACTCATAGCATACCCTTCCTTCCTCTTTCACATTCTTCACCGTCTTACAAAATCGGGCTAAATGACCTTTTTGCTTACAGATGCTACAGATGAGACAGGCTCCCTCGTGATGTGAACCACATTGGTTACACTTTGGTTGAGGCCTATTGTAACGTCCTACTTCCTTAGCATTCATCCCAAAATTTCCCACTACTTTCTTGTTCCCACTTGAACTACTTCCAATTGCTTTTCCTGACTGATTTTCCGGCCTTCTCTTAATACCGACTCCTTTCTGAGTTAGAGTTCCTGCTCGGACCGCATCATGGGTCAAACTAGTTGCTAAGGCTACGGCGGCTTGGATCGTGGTCGGACTTGATGACTTAACCATTCCTCGAATCTCTGGGGTAAATCCATACAAATATCGGTCGATCCGTTTGCTCTCCGGGGTAACCATGTGAGGTACTAGTTTCGCAAGTTCATGAAAACGAGCGGTGTAGCGATCTATCCCCGAACCAACCATGGTAAGATCCCAAAGTTCAGCTTCCAATTTCTGAACTTCGCTCTTGGGACAGTATTCCTCCATGAGCAATTCCTTAAACTCAGTCCAGGTCAGTTTGTACGCATCTTCCCTTCCACGGGTTTGTACTTGAATGTTCCACCATGTTAGAGCTCGCTTTTGCAACTGACAGGCCGCATATTCTACCATGCGATCCTCCGAACACTTGCAGATATGAAGTACTGACTCCATACTATCAAACCATGAGAGTAATCCTATGGCACCTTCCGTTCCATGAAACTCCTTGGGTTTGCAAGTCATGAACGTTTTGTAGCTACATCCTCTATTGTCTTGAGTGTTATTAGGAGTTCCTCCTCCTACATTAACATTCCTTTGATTCTCATTAATACCCGCGGTAACTTGGGCTATGATGTTAGGTATCGCCTCTTGGATACGTTGGGCTATGAGTTGGGCGATATCGGGGTTTTGATCATCAGGATTCCCTCCCGTGTGACGTGTGGATCTTCTTGGTGGCATTTTTCTAAAACACAATTGCAAACATCGAGTTGATTAAAATTTGAGTAATTAAAGTCGGATGTTTTTGTAAAGAATACATTTGAAACTACGAAGTGTTGGAGAATAAATAAATAACTATTTCATGTTCCACATATAAATTTAAAACACAAAAATGCCTTTTCATTGAAGTCATTAATAATAGTCGTTTGATACAAAATTTCTGATGTGCATCGCACATAAGTATAGGATTACAAACTGAGATTTAAGATTGAAATAACTAGAAATTAAAAAGTTCCATTTTCTAAATTTTTCCACCGTCCATGTCAGTATCCGCCCCGATACACTTCAATCGAAACCCACAACACCAATAGCGTCAACAGCATCACTACTACTATGCTCATTATCTCGGCTCGTAAAGCTACCCTTCGAGCTACTTTATCTCCATTCACGGCATCGAACGACATGTTGGTTAAAAGGTGACTTAATTCCACTAGCTCGGTCACAACTTGACTCTGGTGACTGACCCTCATTTGACATCCGTGCAAGTCCATTGTCACGGCCCTAAGGCGTTGCTCTTCGGTCCAGGTCATGCCAGGCGCTCGACTAATCGGCACTCCCTCGATCACCCGTGAGGGTTCCGGTGCGTCCCGCTGATCAGACCTAAAAGACACTCGTCTAGGTATGGGCACGCTCTTCCTAGCAGTTTGCCTCGTACGCGGACCCCTAGGATTGGGTTGTATCACTACCGGGATGGGTTGTGGAGGAGCCATAGTCGGAGGCATCCTTGGCCCATCATACGGGTCTCGTTCCTCGTCAGACGTACGCTCACTTGATGGCGTGTAGGAAGGTTGTGAGCTTGATGATGATGATGACGACATAGTATTGCTGAAGTAAGAGTGTATAACATTACTATCGCGCAATATAAAGGCTAAGCGTACTATACTATTGCATACTATAGGCAATAACTACACTCCTATTAGGCATACAACGTGAAGCATCAATTGTGAAAACACACATATTCCTAGTATATCCATTTCCGGTCTCGCATCACTCTTTCTTTAATTAAACATAGGTGATCAGGCTTTGTTTAATTAAAGACCGATTATGCAATACCCGAACCAGTTATACTTAGGGCTGTAAACGAACCGAACGTTCAGCGAACCGTTCGTAAACTGTTCGGCGGGAAGTTCGTTTATGTTCGTTTATTTAATAAATGAACGAACATGAACACGTTTTTTTGTTCGTTTAGTTAAATGAACGAACATGAACAATGGTCTCGTTCGTTCATTTATGTTCGTGAACGTTCGTTCGTTTACGTTCGTTTATGTTCATTTATGTTCATTTATGTTCGTTTGTGCTTGTTTATATAAACATGTTTGTATAATATGAAATTAATGTGTAAAATCATCAAGTAAATTGATCTTTTAGAATTTATTTTTCATACCTCGTAAGTTAACACGGTTTTTCATTTTGTTAAGGTATTTTTTACGAACGAAATTGATGAGTATGGTGGTTGTTTTTTCTTCATTTGGGTTCGTTCGTTTATGTTCATTTAAGTTCGTTCGTTTATGTTCATTTAAAGTCGTTCGTTTACGTTCGTTTATGTTCATTTAAGTTCGTTCGTTTATGTTCATTTAAATTCGTTCGTTTACGTTCGTTTATCTCTTAATGAACGAACATAAACGAACACGAACAAACAAAAATTCTTAACGAACGAACATGAACACAAAAACTCTCGTTCGTTTACCGTTCGTGTTCGTTCGTTTGTTCGGTTAAGTTAAACGAACGAACATGAACAAGCCTCCGTTCGTGTTCGTTCGGTTCGTTTACAGCCCTAGTTATACTAGCAACATGTTTAGAAATTTAAATGTTCATTCCCGTTTTTGGTTATAGTTGCAGTTTTCCAAAGGAAAACCGGTATTCTCTATAACCTTTGGCTCTGATACCAAATCTGTCACACCCCGCTAAAGCGGAAACACGGGATGTACAGCTCAAGTTTCATAGCAAAAGTTACAAGATCACAACAACCATCAAAAATACATTCAAAGGTTAAACCTTGTCTTTTACAATTGTCTTTACGAAAGGGAAATGAACATAAATGTTAGTGCTAATATGTCTTCAAGGTTTAATATAGAAAGTCAAAGTCAAAGTCAATGTAATGTGTTGTAATTAGGTGGTCAACACCTTGTATGTGCTTAGGGTATAAATAGCTTTGTTGTAGTTTGTTAGGTTAACTCTCTTAGAAAGACTCTCACAATTCATAACTCATATCCTTAGAGAGCTTGTAACAGTGTTCTTGAGTAATGAGATGACAAATTCTATAACTTCTCTATCTTGATTGATCTAGGGTTTAACAATTGGTATCAGAGCAAATTCAAGATTTAGAGGAGAATTTCTACTGATCTAACACATCAAATTTGCGGAATTCTCAAGGAAATTTGATTGATTTTCTTGATTTTCTTGATTTTTCAAGAAAATCTCCTTTTCTTGGATTTTTGTCAAATTTGTGTGATTCTTGGTTGAATTTGTTCAAATCTTAGTTCGTTGGATTCGTTTTTGATAGAGGAACATTTCTTGTTCAAGGTTCGAGGGCTAATTTCAAAGATTTGGAGATCAATTTTGGGATTTTCAAGAATTTTGGTTTGTGCGATTGTGTTCTCTGATCGAACAGTTCAGACTCAGATTCAGAGGTTTTCAGAGGTTGTTGCTCAAAGATAAAGTGTTCAGACTGTATTTTCGAGAATATCTGTGAAGTTTCATGCAAATTCATTCAGATTTCAGACGTTTTTGAGGATTTTCAGTGTTTTCGTAATCTTTTCGCAAGATCTGTGGTTTTCGCAAGACTCGTCATAGTTTTCGCAAGACTCATAGATCTTTTCGCAAGATTCATCATCCTTGAAGGTTATCAGAATCTAAGTATAGGTTTTCGTATCTCAAAGGAACGAGAACAGTGACTTTTCGCAACCTGAAGGAACGAGAACAGTGACCTTTCGCAACCTGAAGGAACGAGAACAGTGACTTTTCGCATCCTACTTTCACGCAAACCTCTCATCAGGATTCTTTCAAGGCAGCTTTTCGCAACAGTGACTTTTCGCAACCGTTGATTGCGAAAACCTATTCTTTTCGTTTCTTCAGCTTACGAAAACAAGTAGTTTTCGCAATAGAGGCTTGCGAAAACTGACACTTAGTCAAATTTTCTGACATATTAAAAAAAAAAAGTTTTTTTATATAGAATTTTTTCTATAGTGTATTTCATACATTTTAAAAAAAAAAGAGTATTTTGAGAAAAAAAAAATTTATAGAATTTTTTCTATAGTGTATTTCATACATTTTAAGAGTTTTTCAAGAAAAAGTTTTATATAAATTTTTTTAGATCACGATGGCTTATCAAGCTTCAGGTAATCGTCCTCCGATGCTTAACAAGGATTCGGATTATGTGAAATGGACGGTCGACTTCATGGATTTCATTTCGAGAAGAGAAAATGGAGATTTAATGATAAAATCTTTCACCGAAGGCCCGTTGATCCTTTATAAACGGGAAGAAGATTTTACTGAAGAAGAGATATATCGGAAGAGAGCTGATAAAGATGCAACATCATATTTGATCCTTGTTATTTCCAAACTTCCACAATATACTTGTGCTCGATTAAATGCTTTCAAAAATAATCCTATGTTGTTGTGGAAGGAATTAACGAAGCTAATGCATGGATCGTATGTTGATTTCAGGGTAAAGAAAGTGAAGAAAGCTGAAAGGGAGGATGCATATCAGAAAACATCAGACTCTGAAAATCATAAAGAAGATCATTCAGATGCGGAAGATAAGAAAGTTGATTTTCAGAAAATAGAAGAGAAGGAAGTTGAAAGAGAAGACGAGAAAGAGAAAATTCCCGAGCTTACAAGGAGATTACAAGAAGTGAAAGATCTGTTGGTTATGGAAAGAGAAGATCACAAGAAAGAAAGAGTGGGTCTTGCTAAAAGAGTTTCGGAACTTGAAATAGCGTTGAAGTCAAAGACTAAAGAAATTGATGACAAGAAAGAAGTGGAACTCAAATGCATGAGACTTTTCAAGCAGAACTCAGATTTTCAGAAAGTATTATTTTTAGAGAAGCAAAAGGTGGAGAAGGAACGAGCCGAGTTTGAGGTTAAAAGGAAAGAGTTTGAAATAAAGAATGCTAAGCTGACTGAGAAAATTTCTGAAATACAAATGGAGTTGGATAGAGAAAGTGAAGAACTTGAAAAGATGAAGAAAGCTGATTTTCAGGCCAGGTGTATTAAAGACGATTTTTCTAAAGAGAGGAAGATATTTCAGCAAGAGATTCAGAAACTCACGAAGAATTTGGCGGGTTTATCTACAGATATCATGAAGGAGAAGAGGGTAAATTGTGATATTCGGAAGAAGCTCGAGTTGATGACAAAGGAACGAAATGCCTTAAAAGACAAAGTGAGGTCGTTCAACAACTCCGAGTATTTTTCAGAAAGTCCGATGCGTCCTTCTAACATTTTCTACGAGCATTCTGTGGATATGTCTTCCAAATCCTATGCTGATCTTCCTTCCTACAAAAGAGTCAACATGCAATGGAAGGTAAAAGGTAAATTTCCTGGAAAAGATGTACCAAAATCATCATTTCCAAATAAGAATTTTACAACGAAAGTTAATTCTTTTGTTAATTCTTATTGCAGAAATAATGATTTTGTTAATAATAATTATGTTCAATATTGGTATGGTACTTACCATTTTCCTTCTTATAGAGCTCCGCTTAACGTGTCAGGACCCAAAACTCGTTGGGTACCAAAATCTACTTAATCTGTTTTGCAGATTTAGAGACAAGTGTTGAACTCTCGGAAGATGAAGTACTTGTGCATTCAAGAAGATATTGAACATCACATATTTTCAGGGAGTTTATTATTTTTGTTTATATATACATGTGATTAATGAAAAATCTTTTGGTATTTTGTAGGGGGAGAAAGATAAAAGACAATGGTTTCTAAACACATCAGTTTAGAACCCGGACTTCAACGTTCATGGCTTCTGAACAAATCAGTTCAGGACCCGTACCTCAAAGACTGTTTTTAGCTTTGTTTGTTCAAATAATTAGCAGTCGTCATGGCTGTAACCATTTCAACGGGTCAAAGTGTTCGCTGACATACCGTACGAATAGTATGTCATCAATAAGATTCAACGACAATGACTTCTAAACAAATCTGTTTAGAACTCATACTTCTCAGGTGATATCCTTTCACTATCATATCTTTCTATTTTTAGGACATATGCTTAAAGGTAACATTGTGTTATATTTTATGTCTACTAACGTTGAAAGTTTGAACCTTCACAAATTTAATTCAATGAAGTGAAATTCTTCAATTTTTCATTCAATGAATAAAATGTGTGTTAAGGATGATTTTACGAGCATTTTTGTATTGTCGGAGTTATATTTGTTTCTACTTTCGCTTCTGAATTAAGTCGAAAGGTCAGCAAAACATGTTTGAGATTTTGATATAAGTGCAAAATTGTGTAAATCTAGACTTATACAGAATACAATGCTCACAAAGCCTATTCGTCTTAATCATGAATGGAAACGAAAATATGGGGGAAGCACTACGTTTTTGAACCTAGTGATTGAGATGCTATATATATAAAAAAAATTAAAAAAAAATAAATAAATAAATAAATAAATAAAAATTATATATATATATATATAATAAAATCGTTCAGTTTGATAGTCTGTGCCTGTGGCCTATCTGGTTTGGGAGATTAAGTCCCAAGGGGTACTTGTTACCTAGCCCCTAAGATCAATTGGTCTGGGATTGGCTGACCCAAATCCTGCTATTGAACCAGGTAGAAAGCCATGTTCTACTGGTACAGATGGGATTAAGGTATATCGATGTAGCCTTTCTGGTTCGGGAAAGTAAGTCCCAAGGGGTGCTCGACATCTAGCCCCTAAGGCCAACTGGTCTGGGATCGGCTGACCCAAATCCTGCTATAGGACCAGTTAGAAAGTTACGTTTACGGTGTATCTTAGTCTTAATAAACTGTTTGATTATAAAAGATGCCAATGAGCACATAATAAAAGTTGCCAATGTGCACAATATGAAAAGAGGCCTAAGAGCACACATCTTGAAACTTGGGGAAAATACAAAGTCGCGATAAACCTGTAAATTTGTGAAAATTCTGGTTTTGGACAAATAGTGTGAGTAAGAGCAAAGTATTCTTATAGGTTTTAGAAGTGTACTTGATTGTCGCTAATCATATCTCGCATGCTAGTACACCAAATAGATTTTATAAAGGGGTTGAAATTGAACTTTTGTAACTCGATATGCGATGATGTCTTGTTTTTGAATCCAAACGCATGCATTTGATTTCACTTGATGGAAATATCTGTTACATTTCATTAAGTTGAATTTCTTTTGTTTGGTGTTCAAATGATTAAATATTAGTAGTTATAAAATATCGTTCAATGAATTCAATTTTCATTATACAAATTTGTTAAAATGTGCGCTAATGATATTTCATGCAAATTTTCAGGGGGAGAAAATCAACTTGCTCTATAACGCTTATTTTTAGGGGGAGCAAGACCATTCATTTTTTTGGGAGATTGTTTGTGACTGAAATTGATCAAGTTTTCGAAGCTCGTGATGCTCACTTTCATCGAAAAAGGGGGAGAATGTCTACATCAATTTCATGTCAAAGAGGATTTCACGTCAAAGATTTATTTTAGATAAAGGGGGAGAATTGTCAAAGAGAAGAAAGGTTGTAAGAAGATTTCATTTCAAGAAAGATAGGGGGAGATTTATTCTTCAAGAGTTTGAGAGAAATTGATTGATCATTTCAGTGATCTCTTTCTTTTGAACTCGCGCGTTTATGAAGATCGACACTGAAGAATGAATTTCTCAAGTCAATGGAAATGGGGAGAATTCTTCAAGAGTTTGAGGAAAATCGATTGATCATTCAGTGATCTCTTTTTCTTGAACTTGTGCTTAAAGTTCTAATATGCTTTGTGTGAAGATTCATATTCTCCTGTTCGAAGAAAGAAGTTCGTTATTTGCCGTTTAAAGATTGGATGATGTTTTGACTTTGACAAGCTTTGATGAAGACCGAAGATTCAAGAAAGCTAAAGCCTGCTGATCGCATTTGTTTAAACCTTGAATCCAAGGGGGAGATTGTTAGTGCTAATATGTCTTCAAGGTTTAATATAGAAAGTCAAAGTCAAAGTCAATGTAATGTGTTGTAATTAGGTGGTCAACACCTTGTATGTGCTTAGGGTATAAATAGCTTTGTTGTAGTTTGTTAGGTTAACTCTCTTAGAAAGACTCTCACAATTCATAACTCATATCCTTAGAGAGCTTGTAACAGTGTTCTTGAGTAATGAGATGACAAATTCTATATCTTCTCTATCTTGATTGATCTAGGGTTTAACAATAAATTTTAAAGATAGTAAAGAAAGCTTCATCACGTGTAGCCTTCCTAATCCCAACCTTAAGAACGTTCTCCTGAAAAGCATGTAAATGAGAGTGTCAACTAATGCACTAGTTGGTGAGATCACAGGTTTAATGAGTATAACATTGTTTGCCATCACAA
This sequence comes from Saussurea involucrata, assembly GCA_033807775.1. Taxonomy (NCBI): domain Eukaryota; kingdom Viridiplantae; phylum Streptophyta; class Magnoliopsida; order Asterales; family Asteraceae; genus Saussurea; species Saussurea involucrata. The sequence continues at coordinate 218,151,517 of CM066321.1, read as the reverse complement.
AATAGTTTAAATCCACACATGGGATAAAATAATACGGTTATAAAAACCACTTGCTCAAGGTAATCATATGTAAAAATGCTAAGTACTTGAGCCCGTTACCCGGCCTATACCGACATACTTTGCCCCTACCACAGTGGTGGAATCATTCCACATACGCGCATGTTCTATCACCAACAATACGCAAATACAACAATAATTATGCACTCAAACAAGCGCTACTTGTGAGTGGGGTGTCAAACCAAATAACGTTATCCATAATTACCAACGGCTCAATCCATGAGTTAACGGGTAACGTATACGTGAACGGGGACTTTTGAATGATAGCAAAAGAAACTCAAACTTACAACATTTGCAACAACATAGATACCATAGAGCATAAATAAGCAAGCTTCGTATTTTCAAGAAAACGAAATAATCGGTGTGTAAAATAGTTGTAGTAACCACATGCTTTTCACCCCAAAATATGTAAAACATTGAAAAAGGGGCTGTGAATACTCACTTGATACGCGATAGAATCCGGGAATCTTCTACAAATACTCCGAGATGATCCTACTTCAAACCTATGAACGTAAGGTCACTAGTGAGTTCTCAATCTCAAAGGTTCGATACTAACTATCCAAATCATCATAAAATGCCTTGTTGTGTTTTAATATTATAACGTAATAAACGTATACATTGTCCTTCTTAGATTAAAGTTTCCACAATTTCGTCCTAATAAGTAACGAAAAGGGTTTTAAAGAACATAAACATATTTAGTACATATTTATGTATAAACCGAAATTTTATCGTAACGACGATAAAATTAGGGGTCGTAAACGCAATGACAAATATTTAAATGTATAAATATATAGACATAATATATATTTATACTCCACCATTTCATTATAAAATGATGAAATGGGATCAAGAATAAAATGCATAAATATATATAAATATATTATATATATAAACATTCCACAATTTCATCATAAAAGATGAAAAGGGATAAAGAATAAATAAAAGACATAAATAAAAGACATAAATAAATTGCATAAATAAAATATATACTTATATACTCCACTATTTCATCATGAAATGATGAAATGGGATTAGAAATAGTCCTTATAATAAATAATAAATTGTCCTTTACTGTCCAGAATTTGATGTCACTTTGTGTCCAACTTTGGGTAACTTCCAGGTATTATTTGATCATGAAATTTTACGTCCAGTTGGTTCAATGAGTTAGGAAACTTTTGTCATCAGTTTCATAATTTTTGAAGGAGTATAAGTACATGAAATAATACACGACGTAAAACCCGACAGAAAACTTTGCTGTTTGTACACGGATTTTGTGAGGACTATTTCATAAATGAAATCTTTGAGTTTTTGAATGAAACCACTTGGGTTTGAATCTTAACACAATAAAATAATTTCCAGAAAAAGAATCACTCCATTTGGAGTTAAAATGAGTGAGATATGACTCTTTGAAGTGGGGTGTGAAATATGACAGCAAGCTGTCCAACCAACACCTTGTGCATGTGCTCTCCAATTGACCTTTAAACCAAAATTCTTATTCTTTTGCATGCAAAATCCGATTTGACTCTCACCCATACACTTATTTTCAGTTCCCAAACATATTTGTGATCCATTAAGAATGCATGCAAATTATCCATCAACTAAAACTTGGAAAACTTTTATAAAAGACCTATTTTGAAGATTGTTGATGTTCTTGCTAAGAACATCAACATGCAACTAAAAATTCAGTATTTTGAGCTCATGCATGTTGGTTTAAATATGTTTTTAATGATTTTCAAAGGTACATTCATGAGACTCTTGAACAAAAATGATGGATCTCTCAAGATCACCACATGCATGTGTTTAAAATGTTCATCTTTGGTCTTAACTTTGGTTTGATTTTGGATTCACCATCTTTTACTAATAAAAGATGTTATGATGGTAAATCTACAAACATTAAGACTTATAAAAGATGATTTTAGAAGTCATGATGAAAGTGTAACAAAAGAGGAAGATCATACTTTGGAAATGCAAGAACATAAAGAGATTTGAAAGAATGTGACCCATTTTTACCTTTGTTTAACTTGATATTCTTGAAGAAATGATTTTTAGGGGCTGGAGTTCATGATGAACTCTTGAGGATTTGAGGATGAATACTTGAAGGTTTGAAGATGGTGAGAGAAAGAGTGATAGCTAGTGAGAGAGTGAGATGAGAGAATGATTCATCAAGTGAGGTAAAGGGTTTATTTATGCAAAAATGAGAGAGGGGGGGGGGGGGATGGCTGTGTGGTGTGGTGTGACAATTGTATTTAGTCACTTCATGTCTTTAAAAATTAAATTAAATACAAGTATCCTCTTTAAATTTAAAATACAAGGTATATATATGTAAAATAAAGTATTTATATATATAATAAGATTGAAACATATAACTTATCAACTACATAAATACTTGTAGTATAAATATATATTAAGTTGGCATTTTATGAGCTTTATGGATAATTTCCTAATTCAAGGATTTCTTAGGCAAAATTTCTCAATTTTTCCTATCGTACCGTGTTTACTACCAAATTTGCACTGTGTAACTATGTCATAAAAATGAGGTATCCAAAACAGTTCTAACCTGAGATGTGAATTTGACAGTTGTCACACCTTGTCCGAATGGTTATGTTGTCCGGTAAGAGGAGTCCGGTAGTTTGTTTCCGAAAAGAGGAGTCCGGAAGTTGGTTTCCGGTAAGGGAAGTCCGGAAGTTTGTTTCCGGAAAGAGGAGTCCGGAAGTTTGTTTTCGGAAAGAGGAGTTCAAAAGTTGCTTTCCGGTAGAGGGGAGTCCGAAAGTTGTTTTCCGGTAGTGGTGTGGAGTCCGGGTAAGTTTTCCGGATCACGTCCGGACAATATGTGTCCCGAATAAATTGTTTTCTGGATGAGGGTGGGTGACTTGTTAGTTAGTCTGTTGTGTTATCCAGGTATTGCGGGAAGGTCGGGTCGAGTGACTTATCACTCTCATTTTTTGTATTTATCGTAGGTGTTCAAATTAAGGATTCGAAGCGTAAGTGAGAAGATGTAAGCAAGGACAACAGGTGAGTCTGTCTAACTGAAAATGTGTTGATCTATATGTTATTTTAATCGCGTGAGATGATATAGAACTGCATGTTTTATCTCTTATATGAAACTGCATGTTTTGCTATATTTGAGAAAGTTGAGATAATATGTATGCATACATTATGAAGTGGACCTGTTATGGCTAAATCGGGAGGGGGGGGGGGGGTGTCCCGCGAGTGCTCATTCCGGGGGGTGTGTCTCATTTATGCCATGGAGGGTGTGTTCCAGTTAAGGCAGTGTGAGACTGACACGTTGTCACATGTGTGTGTGACTCCAATGTGCCATTTACACGTGTGTTCTTGCGTGTGAGTGTTTGAATGTTTTAAGTTAGGAAGTTTTATAAATGCTTATAAGCTGTTTAAATGTTTTAGGTGGCGTAGATGTTTATTTCTAGTAGGAACTCACTAAACCTCATGGTCTAACCCTCACTTTTCAAAAACTAAACCATTTTCAGGTAAGCGTTTAGTATAAGGCTCTAGTAAAGGCAATGGGAAGGCGTGAGCGTGAAGCTTTTGTCTAGAAGAAAGTTATTATATTTTGTATGCCAAGCTTAGTATTCTAGAAATCTCAACTGTGTAATAGGTTGTTTCCGCAAACCTTGTTATGTATTCGTATGTCTTGATAGTATTTTTGGAACCGTTTCGGCGAGTTGTTTAATCCTTGTTGATTAAGCTTTATATTTGAGTTGGGTTGTTACAATTGGTATCAGAGCCATAATTTAAAGGATTTAGGTGACCGGATGGGCCTAAACTTAAACTGTGGAGTAGAGGGGAACACAACTGAGATATAAGATGCTTTTAGGAAAGGTCACTTTAAGTGCGCTAATGATAGGGTAGTGAGGACCGTCATGTAAGGTAAATTTGAAATTACATCTGGCCAATGTAATCGCGAATTTACAGGTACGTGAGTGTTCCCAATTGCTCCCGTTGAGAAGATCGATGGGCTTGGAAGTATGTAGTGAGTTTTAACCTTGCAATGATACCAAAGGGTTGAGGTATCATGAGAGATCGCGTATGATATAATGTTTATATCTTCTACTAGAAGTGTTGTTTGGAATGTTATGAGCCGTCTAGAGGAAGAACTTCTTGGGTTCGAAAAGAATGAACAACTGATTAAGGGTAAAACTCCTAGTTTCTAGTGGGTCCCCCATTCTCGAAATTATTGTGTAGATCAGTTGGGATGGTAAGGAAGGACGGTGGTGGAATCTTGAAAGCTTCAATTCAAGAGCGAGTGGACGATTTGAACCCTGACTCTTTAGTCAAGCTTTTCAGTTGCAAGAATAATGAAGGGAAGATATCAGTGTTGGATTGAATACGTGTAGGGATAGAATGTGAAGTAATTGGTGAAGATGAAAATTGTATAGGATGGTTGAACAGGTAGGCTGTGAAACACATGTACAACAAGTTATCGCAAGGACGAGAGGACGACCGTTGGTCAGGAGTAGAGTGCCAATGATAAGTTGTGTAGGTACAACAGTTGACCTCGTTAGAGTGAATATCCTTCAATTGCAAGTTGAGTTTCATCTATTATGTCTTTAATGTGTTACATGAGCTCGTTCATGATTAAAAGTAGTTGCGTAATTAACGAACTTCTTGTTTTGGAAATAAGTCGACGTGTGCGAGTGTGTGTTTAAAGACAAAGACAAACCTATTTGAGTTGCACAATATAATTTTTGAACTTAGTGATTTGCGAATTATATCACCCTTTCTCATGTTTAGATAGTCTTCGTTGCAAAAATCACGAAAACGTTTGACTGCAAAACTTTTTATAACCAAAATGAGTATTGACACATTGATATCATATAAATGAGTGTAGGAGCCGACTGATTTATTTCGTGTAAGTGGTTTCGTTCAAAACTTTTCTAGCCATATAGGAAATGTTTCATTAAATATGTTTCTGATGTAACGACATCGTTTTGGTTGGTTAAGGTTATGGTTTACCGAAAAGCTACGTGCGAACGATTCTCGAGATTGTTGTGCACGACATTGAAGTTATGAGAGTGTTGGGTCAGGTGTACTCAAGTTGTTTTCAAGTGTTGTACTTTTTGAACGTTCAAATGTGTGAAATGATTTAAATTATCGTGTCATCATGCATGAAGGCTATGAACTCACTAGGTCGTGGAGATTATTGCAATTAAAGATAAGGAAGGGTTCCGAGAGTGGAGATGTGCCAGTCAAGCCGGTGGCGGATGATTTGTGATCTTGGTATTCTTATTAAGGAAGAGAGGTGAATAGTGGAAATGTCAGAAAGGGACTTTGGTAAAGTTTGTATTATGGTAGTTCGTACTCTTGTTCGGTAACTTGAGATGCGGTTGTCGGTGGACGGTTGTGTCCGGGAGAAGGACTTGAAGTCATCAAAGTATTGGTATTAGTAGCCCGTTAGTGTAATGTTAAGATGCATAAATGAAATGTTATCGGCGTGGAGCCTGAGTTTTGGGGGTGGACTTGTAATCTTGACCTTGCACCAAGTAAGTCTTGAAATTTTTCCTTCAAGTGAGGACGATGGAGTATAAAGTTGATTATGATATATTGGAAGAAGTAGGTTCCGTTCGAAACCCTTGTTGTCGGGAAGGTTATGGAAGTATCATCAGGTCGTCTACGGATGTAGAAGTCAGCAACTGTTTAAGATGTCTAAAGCTGAAGGCTTTGACAAAAGGTTGGAAGTTGAGAAAATCACCTGGTATGTGTAGACGTAGGAAGTCATCCAGGAAAGATGTATACTTGCATAATGGTGGATCACCTTGTGTGGGCGTCATGATTGTGAAAGATTGCTATTTGGATGAGTGTTTTCGCTACGAGGTTTTGATGGTTTGTAAAAGGAGGAGGTAATTAACGCGACCGAAGTGGATGCATTGATTATATCGATCTGAAAAGGGAATGTGTCGTGTCGTTTGGAATGGTTTCTTGGAGATCGCAATGAACCGACAAGGAGTGAATATTTTGAGGAAATTGGGAAATCATGAGTTGTGGTTCATCTAGATTCGAGGAAAGGCAAAGTCGTGAGATAGACTTGATTCATATTTATGCAGGTGAATATGAAGGCAAGATTGATTATGTGTTCAAATGACCATGAGAACCTTGTCTGCTGTGTGATGTTGTGGGTGGAGGTTGTGTGGATAAGTTAGTGGCATCTTTTGCCAAGATAGACGTGCAAGTCAGTGATACGGGAATGTGTTGTAAAAAAAAGGATAAACACGGATGGAGGTCCTCTTTCAAATATTTTGGATGAGTTATACCAAGCGTCAAGCATGCCGTGGGAATGCAAGGAGTGTAGGTTGGCGTTATGATATGGCTACTTTCAGAATAAAAGGGTGGAGCGGTAGTTGGTGGTTACCCAAAAGAGGGACCATGTGCTTTTTGGTTGCATGAGTCGTTGAGTGAGTTTATTTCGGGATCATTGAAAGATTAATGAAGATGTTGGCTAGTTTACGATGTGGTGTAGTAGATACAAAATCTTTGGGGAACGTGAATTGTTTCTTGTGTACGAATGAATTCTCCGAAAAAGTGACCGTTTGGGGACACGAAGGGTGTGGTGGCTTCGAACACTAGGTGTAGTTTTGGGATGACTTCGTTGTTTTCTCAAGTGAGAATGGTGGTGAAACCATTTGGTTAGGCATAACCATGTATATGTGATATCGGCGCGTTTGGTGTGGTCAATATATATATATATAGTGGGCAATGTTCCATGCTAGCCGGAGGTGGTAGAGAAGGTATGTTAAAATAAGTGAGTAAACTGGAATTATGAAGTTTGGTAAGGGACATCGAAATTGTGAAGAAATTTTTACAGATTGTCATTGTCAGTAGTGGGTACGCAAACTTCTGGTGGGGGCGTGAGAAAGAGGATTGGTGGGTGTGTAGTGGTTCAAGGGTCATGAAGAAACTAACTTTTGTGGTTGGTCGAAAGCATGCACCTTCTGGTGAGCCATTCCTTGGAGACATGGATGATGTGTACGAGAAGTTATTGGGAAAGATAGTTGAATGTAGTAATCAGAATAAAGTACCATTAGATTAAACATGGTGTTACCGTGAGAAACATTTCAAGTGAACTTGTCGTTCAGTGTTAAGTTAATGGGAACAGTTTTGTGTGAGCACGGTCATTCCCCCATGTTGAGCGAGTGTAACTCGAAGTCATTTCAGGTATGGTTGGACACTTGTGGGATGCAGTGAGAATTTGAACATTTTTTCAGGATTGGTTCAGTTTGGATAGGTGGACACTTCAAATGACGGATTGTGGAGGTTTCCTGCTTTTAGTTATGTATATGTGTGGGGTGATGACGTGGTGGGACCGTATGAATAGATTAACACTGATGAGATGCTTTCAATGTGTTTCGGGAAGGAAAGTACTATTTACGTAGGACATAAGTCGTATTGGGGAAGTAATCTAGATTTGCATGTTATTCGATGAGGGAACTCTTGACTGTGAGTTTATTGGGATATTCAAGGTTGACCTTGTACCAAGTTGGCAAGTTGAGTGGTTATATTTGGTAAAGAATTGATGTTAGTGTGGCATGGAATTCAGGAAAGTTCATTCTTTTAAGGAAGTGGAATTGTTCGAGAAAACCTTGATTAGACGCGTTTTAAAACCGTGAGTCCAAGTGTGTGGACAAAGCAGACAATATCTGGTACGGTTGGCTTGGGATGTTACAGATGGGAAAGACAGACCTTGGAAGATATGTTGCGTGCTGATGTGATTGACTTTAAAGGCTTTTAGGAATCCCATTTGCCGTTGATTGAGTTTTCGTATAACAACAGTTGTCATGCCAGTCTTCAAGCAACACCTTATGAGGTATTGTACGGGCGAAAGTGTAGAGCGCCGTTATGTTGATATGAAGTGGGAGAAAGACAGTTGGCAGGTCCGGAGATTGTACAACTGACCGTCGATAAGATAAATCTAAATTGTGAGAAAATGAGGGCAGCGCAAGGCCGACAGAAGATGTATGCTAACAAGAGGAGAAAACCTATTGAGTTTCAGGTCGGTGACAATGTAATCCTGAAAGTCTCGCCCTTGAAGGGCGTAGTCCATTTCGGAAAGAAAGGGAAGCTGAGACCGAGGTATGTGGGGCCTTTCGTCTATTTGGAACGAATTGGAGAGGTAGCTTACAGGTTAGACTTACCTGAAGGACTGAAGGGAGTCCATCCCACATTTTATGTTTCGAACTTGAAGAAATGTTTAGTTGAGACAGATGTGGCAGTGTCATTGGAGTATATCAGCGTTGATGAGAGGTTGACGTATGTAGAGGAACCACTAGAAATCGTGGACAGTAAGGTACGATAATTAAGGATAAGGAGATCAGATTAGTAAAAGTTTAGTGGCGATATCCTAAGGGACAAAAGGCAACCCGGGAGGTAGAAGCGGACATGAGGTCCAAATACCCTCAACTCTTCGATAGTGGAATTCCGGGGACGGAATTTATTTGAGGGGGGAGTATTGTGATAACCGGGTTCCTAAAACGAAAGGAATGGGAAGTGACGTGGGAAAAGTTGAGTTTCTTTAACCTTGGGGTGAATTTTTTAATTTAAGAAAGAGGGTATAAAAACCCACAAGGATTGGCAAAACCCTACTCCCTTTTCATTTTACCAATTTTAGAGGCTAGAGAAGTCCACAGTGAAGTGCGTGCAATTTGGAATGGTGCGATTGGGAAGAATCAAGTTTGTTGTAAGGGAGTTTCTTCATCAAGCTCTTAAAAGGTAACATTTAACTTCTGATCTTTGTCGATTTTGTGTTGTTTATAAGGGAGGGTTTGATGTTACTATGAATCCTTTTCTTTTGAGAAAGATTATTCCAACCAATGGTTTGGGATCGAGAGGTTGAGTTTTATTGAGTTAATCGTTCGTTATGAGGAGTTTAGGTATGTTTCTATTGATTATAATGACCTATAATCGATGGGGGTTTTGTTTGGGATCGATTCGTGGTAAATGCATCACTCGATGAAAACTCGGGGTGTCCGGACTCGTCCAAGTCTTTGTATTTTTTTCGGGATACGGCTCGATTTCCGGTAGTGTATCGGACAACCTCCTTGTCCGAATGGTTATGTTGTCCGGTAAGAGGAGTCCGGAAGTTTGTTTCCGGAAAGAAGAGTCCGGAAGTTGGTTTCCGGTAAGGGGAGTCCGGAAGGTTGTTTTCGAAAAGAGGAGTCCGGATGTTGGTTTCCGGTAAGGGGAGTCCGAAAGTTTGTTTCTGGAACGAGGAGTCCGGAAGTTGGTTTCCGGTAGAGGGGAGTCCGGAAGTTGTTTTCCGGTAGTGGTGTGGAGTTCCCGGGTAAGTTTTCCGGATCACGTCCGGACAATATGTGTCCCGGATAAATTGTTTTCCGGATGAGGGTGGGTGACTGGTTAGACAGTCTGTTGTGTTATCTGGGTATTGCGGGAAGGTCGGGACGAGTGACTTATCACTCTCATTTTCTGTATTTATCGTAGGTGTTCAATTTAAGGATCAGAAGTGAAAGTGAGAAGATGTAAGCAAGGAAAACAGGTGGGTCTGTCTAACTGACAATGTGTTGATCTATATGTTATTTTAATCCCGTGAGATGATATAGAACTGTATGTTTTATCTTTTATATGAAACTGCATGTTTTGCTATATTTGAGAAAGTTGAGATAATATGTATGCATACATTATGAAGTGGACCTGTTATGGCTAAGCCGGGGGGTGTGTGTCCCGTTTATGCCATGGAGGGTGTGTTCTAGTTAAGCCAGTGTGAGACTGACATGTTGTCACAGGTGTGTGTGACTCCGGTATGCCATTTACATGTGTAGTTCTTGCGTGTGAAAGTTTGAATGTTTTAAAGTTGGGAAGTTTTATAAATGCTTATAAACTGTTTAAATCTTTTATGTGGCGCGGATGTTTGTTTCTAGAGGGAACTCACTAGACCTCATGGTCTAACCCTCGCTTTTCAAAAACTAAACCATTTTCAGGTAAACGTTTAGTATAAGACTCTAATAAGGGCAAGGAGAAGGTGGGCGTGAAGCTTTGGTCTAGAAGGAAGTTATTATATTTTGTATGCCAAGCTTAGAATTCTAGAAATCTTAACTGTGTAATAGGTTGTTTCCGCAAACCCTGTTATGTATTCATATGTTTTGATAGTATTTTTGGAACCGTTTCGGCGAGTTGTTTAATCCTTGTTGATTAAGCTTTATTTTTGAGTTGGGTTGTTACACAAACTATTTTGTGAGGTCATATAGTATATAAATTATCATAAAATTGAGAAATATATTGTAGCTTAAAGTGTTATTAAAAACACTACGTACATTTATTAAGGTTACAAAATAAGGTTATGGTTTCCATAATGAGGTCAATCCATATGATTCATAATGATTAACGATGTCCCTTGCATCAGAGCCATTGAGTGGTGTGGCCAATGGAAACCCAATCCCCAGGGAGTTGTGATGTTGTTTGCTCTCCACCTAATGGAGAAAATTGACCAAGATCTTTGTATATTCCACACCAAGGGCATCACCAACCAGACTGCAAAGACACCAATTTGTAGGCTTGCAAGATACAAAAATGCGGGATTAACAAACCCAATAATTTGGTGTTTTTTTGGAGTTAAGGTTAGAAATGGTCTAAAGAGTCAAGAATATTTTACCCTTTCTCAACGACTTCACCATCTGTCTTGATACTGAATTTCATCTCTCAAGTACTTCATTGGTGGCCTTACTCATAATCACAAGAACAATGATTTGTAACTTCCCAGCTTCTAGCCATTATTTATAATACCCAAATTTATAAGCAAATCAATGAACAAATAAGCAAATTACGTTGCAAATTTAGGTTAAACTTAAAAACATTAGGGTTATGAAGATTAATTTGGAAATTGGAGTGTGTTCCAATCAGAGACAATTATAGCTAAATTGATGCTTAGATTTCCTTGCTTAACCAGGACCTGGAACCAATTGAATGATGATTTTACCTTGATTTGAACGCATAATCTAAAATCAATCATAATGAATTAAAAACACGGGAAATAAACTCTTAATTTTAGAGAAAAAAGCAAAAATCAGTAAACGTGAAAAACAACCTAATCTACAAATAACGTACCTGAAATTAGAGAAAACCAAGTCAGAGATTTGTGCTCTCTCAATTTCAAAAAACAACCTAATCAGCATAGATTTGGTAAATATACGTAGAGTAGTAGGAAGGAAGACCAAGAGATGAAAGACGAACTCGAAGTCGCCGGCGAAGACTGTAACTCTAGGATTCCTCAAGCCCTAACTCGTAGAGATGAAGACGAATTGAACTCGAATCCTGTTCAAGACAACAGTCAACCATCAAAATATAAACGAAATCAAAGAGAAAGCATGAATATAAACGAAATCGAAGAGAAATCATGAATATAAACGAATGGTAGAACCCTAATCAATCGTGGAATGTGAAACTGAAAAGAAATAGAGGATCAGAAATAACCAGGTTCCCTTATTAAAGAAACCCTATAGATGCGCTAACAGAAGTTATTAAAGCGTAACTAAAAGGTTTTTTTATTTAAAAGAATTTTTTATCTTTTAGAGACGTTTAAAAAAGCGTCGCTAAACTCTTGGCTTGATTTTTAGAAACATTTATACTAACAAAACGTTTCTAAAACTTTTAGTTACGATTTTCATCCGGTGTAATTTAGTTCAAAATCCTTATCTAAAAATCATCTTGTTTTCAATTACACTTTTCACTTTGTTATGTAATTCCTTCTCTAAAGTTTATCTTTAGATACAATTCAAAATCCTTCTCTAAAACTTTCTTCTCTAAAACCCTTTTTTCTTGTAGTGCTTGTACCTAAAACATCAAAATAATAGTTAGAAAGAAGCTAAAATGCATCCTCTTTGATGATTAGAAACAATCAAAACGCACGCGTAATAGATATAACCGGAAGGAAATTGATATAAGATAGGAAACCACAAAACCCTAAATTGAGATAAAATACAAACCAACTAAATAGGGGAAAAGAGATCCATAAAAAGCTCTAACATTTACTATGTTGCTTTGAGTTTAATTGATTATCTCTCGTTGGCTCATATTTATTGAATGATCATTAAAGAAATTAGGATACTACATAATAGAGTGTTTGGAACTCTCTTGTTGTTTTCTTGTATACATGATTCAGTTGGTATGCTTATCATATTATAAGATTTATTATGCACAATATCCCAAATACTTTCTGAAATACTATTAAATGAAAGACTTTTACCTACGAACTTTTCCCTATGAGATCTGTCGCTAAGGGTGATTCGTCACAAAACCGTCACAAAAGTTGGTAGGTAAATTTTTGGTGGGTAATGTAAATCAATGACAGATTACCCAGGAATTCTCTAGGTGAATTTTGAAAACTAAGAGATTGAGATCCAAATGGAAGTGTTAAAAATGCATTCTACTTGCGTTACTCTATATTTACAAACTTCTATTGTTTGACACAACTAGCTCTCAAAGTTGAAAGAAGAATTGATTGTTTGCATATGAGGTACTACTTTGATTTTATCTCTAAGACCTAGACAACTTACAAATTCACTATAACAACCATTGAATATATTATCAAAGGTAATGCATTAGGAATCCTACAATCTTCTTAGTGATGAGAAAGTATGATCTCTTTTTGGGGTTCGATCGAGAAGGGGGTAAATGGTTAATCAAATTTTGTATGTAAGCTATCTTGTAATACTCCAAAATGTCTTTGTTCATATTGCAATCTTTGATTGAGTTTCCCAACCAATTTAAGTAGATAATGAGCGTAAAGGTAAAAATTAAGTCACATGTGAATGATAAAACATGTACACATATATTTGCATTAAATAATGATAAACATATGGATCCACTACCAATGATCACATTTGATAAGATCAATATCTTATGTGATAATATCAAATATCATAGTAAAATTGGTGTTATTATATGTATGCATACTGTTTCTTTGGATGTACATCTAATATACAAATGGTGTTATCGCATGTCATAATATATCAATAACAAGAATAAGATATGAGCATAATCACATGTGATCACTGTTCTAAAAGGTTCACCGCAACAACCACCATGACATAAGACTTGTGTCTCACACGACGATAAACCTGTGGCACGCCGTGACTTAACGTGTTGTTTTTGTAATGCGATATTTGATTTTTTTTACATATTTAATGTCTTGTTTGCAAGTTTGTAAAATATGACATAATTTAAATTGTTTATTAGCATTGACTCATTGAGTAACGGTACAAAACATATGTTCTTAAATCTAATATTATATATAAATTAGACTTGCCACCATAAGTCACGCATCAAAGAACATCATAACTCCTAACCGCCACGCACGTCACGGCTCACGTCATTTAGAACCTTGCATGTGATTCATAGAAGAATAAGGCGTAAGTATCTCTCCTTCCGTAACTTTAAGATATCCAACTTCCATGTAAATTTTTGCGATTAAATCAAGTTGATGACATTTATTTAGAAAATAAAATAAAATAAATTTCCGATTTAATTGGGATTGCTTAGCGGTTAAACATAGAATTAAAACTAAATGACATATTTACCCTTTTTAATTTAGTTTTGGAATTTTTTATTTATAACATTGATTTAATGAAATGGTTGGCCAAGATTCTTTCTCGGCTTCTTTGCAAACCTTCTTGCAATTGCATGACCCCCCCCCCCCCCTCTCTCTCTCTCTCTCTCTCTCTCTCTCTCTCTCTCTCTCTCTATATATATATATATATATATATATATATATATGGTCAGGGTCAGGGAAAAACCTCAAAAAAGGAACAATCGAGGAACTCCTTGATAACCCTTCATTTGGACGGTATGCACTTGTGCATGCAGATAATTTGTAACATGCATGCGTGCATATGCACGCGTGCATAATGCACACGTGCATAAAAACAAAAAAAAAACAACTTAATTTACTTGTATTCACATGTGCATACCGTCCAGATGAAAGGCTACCGAAATGTTCCCTAGTTTTCCATTTTTTTTGAGGTTTTCCCCTGAACCTCCCTACCTCTCTTTCTTTCTCTCTCTCTCTCTCTCTCTCTCTCTCTATATATATATATATCTATACTACATATATAAGCATTTAGACATAAAGTCTTAATTACAATCTTTAGAGCACAAGGTACTACTACTTTATGCATAAAATCACAAAAACTCTTAAAGACAACTTTATATGCATAGTTTACAAGTATTTGATGCAGTGAATTTTAAACCGGACTGACCAATATCTACCAGCTGCAGCCCATGCTTATTTTAGACAACCACACAAGTTTCGGCCCATACCTAAAGTCCACAACCATGCTTTCTGAATTCTGACCTCCCCTTTCTACACACGTCTCATACCATACTCTGCTCCTGTTCCTGTTATGGAAGACTTCATATCCCTCCATACGTTGCATATAAATGGTGTGAGACGGAGAAAGAGTGAGACCACCTAATATCAGAGTAATTTCCAATCTCCATCTCCATCTCCATCCGCTTCTCCAATCTCCATCCCTAAAAAAATGGAGATTTTGAAGGGTTTCACCATCTCATGTAAGCTTTCTTCTTTGTTTGTCTTTGGGTTTAGGGTTCAATCATCTTCGATTTGAGTTTAATCGATTTGGGTTTCGGGTTCAATCATCTCCGATTTGGGTTTACGGTTCAATCATCTCCGATTTGGGTTTAATCGATTTGTATTTGTAACCAGGTTCAATCATCTCCTATTTGATGGGTTCTTATTTGCAATCACAGTGATTTCCTCTCTCCCCCATTTCTCCATTGATTCAAGGTAATTTATTACATTTTCTTTGATTTTGTTATGTGGCTTTGGATTTTAACATTTTTGTTTTTTGTTGCTCATACATCCACGATTTCTAGAGTAAAAATTATAGGTTTTCTGAGCTCTGTAAATGTTTGCTTTCAGACGAACACACAAAGAAAAATGGGTTGCATCTCGGAGTTCTGAATCGTCACTTTCAGACGAACACACGCAGGTAACTTTTATTTATTTCAACCAGCTAACCAAGAACACACACAGAAAAATGGGTTGCATCTCATCGATTTCAGACGAACACACGCAGGTAACTTTTTTTTATTCCAACCCGCTAACCGATTTATGTTCTTCTTGAATTTATTTTCATTTAACCTTTTGACTTGTAATATGAGCTGGAGAAATTGTTAATTGATGACTCCATTTCCCACCCACAATTATGATCAATTAGAAGTCTATATCTTTGCAGAAAATAAGATATAGAATTTGAAAATTGGTCCTCTTCTAATTCAATGCTCAGCCAACATCAGTGATTTTAGCCTCTGAATTTGAGGGATCGGTCGGACTTCAATTGAAGAAATGACAGGATACCCACCATTCGTAATAAGGTTTAGTGAAAAGTTTCTTTGTAACAGAGTCTTTCTACCACCGGTAAACATGCCTGGAAAAACTGAATATAAACATCATTCTTTGAAACCATCCAACAAATCTGGCAACACAACTGCTTGTAGATCGCATTTGTTGACCCTGTGTGTTCTTGATCTTAAGTTTTGAATCTTAGCATTGCCTGTATGGATCTCAAACCTATGATTTCTTAGTCTTCCGTGTTTTATTGTTTTTGTTGCTTTTGAATATGGTTTTGTCCTTGTACTTCAGTTCAAGCTGATTATTTTTGATAAATTTGAACTTAACTTTGTTGGGTTTGTCAAAACTTGATCATTTTCTGAGCAAATTTTAACGGTGGTTTTAGATTTATATGTATTATTACTGTGTGCGATTGCTATATCTAGGGGCTTTTGTTTATAATGCTTCTCATTAATTTCCCCTGGTCGTTTTCATGAGGTGTTATTATGTCAAGGTACAATGTGCTGCCTGGTAAGAAAAAAAATTGAAAGAAGCTTATGAAATTATAAACATTAATGTCAAAAGGAATTTTCTTTAATAATTCAACACATGTTTTTAAGTAAATGTAAGAGAAAAAGAAAGCTTGAAATTATTAACATTAATGTCAAAAGATGAAAATGAGTGATGAGTCAACTAACACCATAATTAGGAATGCATTGCTTCTGTTGTGATCAAATGTAGGTGTTTCTCAAAACGTCTTAGTGCAATTGGGTATGTGAAACCCTTGTATTCTAATATTTCCTTTCATTGATGTTAATTAGGAATGCATTGCTTCTGTTGTGATCACCCATATTATCCTCTTCCAAAACCCCACTATTTGTCTTTTGTTGAAAAATCCCCAAACAAACCCTTGAAATACCTGTCAATAAACAAAGGTTGAAGTGTAATGATAAGCTAGAAACATGTTGTTTGGAAATGGAAAATCATATTTACTTGGTAAAGCGTACTACATTTTGTTTGCTTGTTGATGGTACATGGCACATGCATGTGATTATACCCTCTGTTTTTATTTAGTGTAACAAGCTTTTTTTTAATCAATATAGTTAAGTTTTGAATTTTCTGATGAAGGCATTAATGCCTTGATGATAATGATTTTTACAAGATCGACAAAATTGACAGGAGGCCAATACTTTTGACAAGTAATTGGTCGTGTTAATCTATCCTTATAGATAGATGGATACGTATTGGACAATTAGTTGTTGTTTTTGTTATTTGTTGAGATACAGTTGTGGTCAATAGAGTTATTTGGGGTGCTGTCAAGGGGAGATTTGGAAGGCACAATTGAACAAACCTGGAACAGATATTTTTCATAGGACTGAGCTATAGGTACTTGATGTACATGGTTTATGTTATTTAACTTTATTACCCACCTTTAAAACTTGGTGACGTATGCTATATTATTTATCTTGTGTAGATACGATCAAAATTTTCTTGACATTCAAGTCACACGCTCCCATAATGGATGCTGCTGGATTGAGTTTGTGTTTGGTTTCAATCAGTTTAATGAATGCAGTGGGTTCTAGAGGTTCAAGATATACTCCCATAAAGTCTTGGTCTGGTTTTGTGCATAAAAGTTTGATCTTTCTTATGGTCTCTCTGGTTTTCTTCCTGTTGGTAACTGCCTTAGTTGTCCAACTGTTGCTTTCTATCTCTTTTATTGGTCTTAGAGCATCTTCAACAGCTTCTCCAAAATGGAGAAAATGGAGATTTTAGGCAACTTTTAGCTCCAACAGCTTCTCAAAAAACTTTCTCCAAAATAGAGAAAATAGCAAATGGTACAAGACAGAGCATTGACTATTCCGCTGTGTTCACTCTCTGTCATTTGTTGGTTTTCCATTATGTCCTGTATGATTAAAACTATGTGGATTAACAGTCTATATGAATTTGAAGGGTTTTTATTTGGAAGGTTTTTTTCATAGACAGAAGGAGCATTCTTTAATTGGGAGGGACATGCTTGGAAAATCTTGACTTTCTGCATAAAGCTCTCCCTAAAAGCTCACCGAATAACCCACTTTTTATATGTTTTTTTTAAGTTTGTTGAATTTTCGAGATCATTATTGGTCATTTATAACCTATCCAGATAAGACATTTGCATCCCGCCGCATTGCGCGGGTACACTGCTAGTATATATATATACATATATAGCCTTAGGTTCAAATGAGAACTGCAAAAAATTTGAGAAATAGAGAAGTGATCTTGGCCATTTATTCGGTCAAGATCGGTTATAATTGGTCAAAAGTTGCGGCTTTGACTGTAAGGATGAATCATTGCTTATATATATATATATATATATATATATATAGAGAGAGAGAGAGAGAGAGAGAAGTTCAAATGAAAACTCAATTTTAATTGTGCATGTAAGGACGAATCTCGGCTTATCCATCTCTACTGATCTAACAACTCATATTAAATAGAGTTTTTAATTAAAATTATTAATTAAGATGATTAGGGATAAAAATGGAAGATAATTTAAACTCACTCCTACCATATTTGACTTTTTATTTAATTTTTTAATTAAAAACGTTTAACCCCTTAAAGTTTAAAATATATTATCTTAAAGATTACTAATATTTTAATGAAATATATTACATAAAAAACAAGAATTTTGTGCTCTTCGATATGATATCCATCTCGATATTTTTTTTGTGGTTTTAACTGTTTTTACGTGAAATGCTATATATGTGTTATATTCATTATGAATATTTTTGTAGTTTAAGTGTGTAACACCTCGACATCATAAGTCTGTAACTCGACATCACCTTCTTCAACACTTTTTTCAACGTCGTAAGACATCACGTTCTTCATCACCATAACCCAACACCCATCGAGACGAATCGAGAACCTATCAAGTTTCGGTTGTGAACCGTGGAACAAAAGAGAGTGTGACACGTCTCCATACCTTAACGGGCCATTTATGTATTATTCATCATGAATAATGTATCATTCAGGATTGTTGGTTCCCGTTTTGTTTAAACAAGATTATCAGATCTATTAGTTCAAGTACTTGGCCGTATCATCTCTATTGATCCAAAAACTCATATTAAATAGAGTTTTTAATTGAAATTATTAATTAAGGTGATTAGAGTAAAAAGGGAAGATAATTTAAACTCACGTCTACCATATTTGACTTTTTATTTTCTTTTTTAATTAAAAACTTTTACCCCTCTTAAAGCTTAAAATAAATTATCTTAAAAATTACTAATATTTTAATCAAACAAATTACATCAAAAAAACGAGAATTTCGTATTCTTCGATATGACATCCATCTCGATATAGTTTTTTTGTTGTTTTAACCGTTTTTACGTGAAATGTCATATATGTGTTATATTCATTATGAATATTTATGTATTCAAGTGTTTATAACATCTCGACACCGTAAGTCCGTAACTCGACATCACCTTCTACAACACTTTCTTCAACGTCCTAAGGCATCGTGTTCTTCATTACCGTAACCCAACACCCATCGAGATGAATCGGGAACCTATCATGTTTCGATTGTGAACCGAGGAACGAAGGAGAATACGTCACGTCTCCACACCTTCACGGGTCACTCGTGTAGTATTCTTCATGAATAATGTATTATTCATATTGAATATTGTATTATTCATCCTGAATATTGTATTATTCATCATGAATAGTGAATGAACGTTCACATTTGTTATTCATACTGAATGTGGACACCTGGAGATGTGCATACATATTCATAAAGAATAAAACCAAGTCGCGGTTGTGAATTGGAAAACAAAAGAGAGTGTGTCATGTGTTCACACCTTCACGGGTCATTCATATATTATTCATCATGAATAATATATCATTCGGGATGAATAATACAACATTCAAGGTGAATAATACATGATTCATGTTTAATAATACATGAATCAGGGATTCGTGTATTATTCATCCTGAATGTTGTATTATTCATTTTTAATACTGTGTTATTCGTCATGAATAGTGAATGAACGTTCCCCTTTGTTATTCATACTGAATATGGACAGTAGGAAACGTGCATACATATTCATACTGAATATAACACATACATAGCATTTCACGTAAAAACGGTTAAAATGAAGGAAATAACTATATCGAGATGGATGTCATATCGAAGAGCACGAAATTCTCGTTTTTTGATGTAATTTGTTTGATTAAAATATTAGTAATTTTTAAGATAATTTATTTTGAACTTTAAGGGGGTAAAAGTTTTTAATTAAAAAGAAAATAAAAAGTCAAAGATGGTAGGCGCTGATTCAAATTTCCATATTTGTCCCTAATCACTTTTCAATTGGTTTCATTAAGTTTTAACAATTGATTAGTTTTTCAAATCTTGATCAATGGTTGTGACTTGTCCTCATGTTCACAATTGAAAATGAGTTTTCATTTGAACTCACCCCCATATATATATATATATATAGTGTTAGGTTCATTTGAGAAATCTAAATATTTTGAGAAATGAAGAAGTAAAAAAACACGGGGAGTGTTCATATATGAATGTTCATATATGACTGTTTATATATGAACGTTCATATATGAACGTTCATATATGACTGTTATATGAACGTTTATATATGAACGTTGGAGTGTTCATATATGAATGTTCATATATGACTGTTTATATATGAACGTTCATATATGAACACTCCCGTGTTTTTTTACTTCTCTATTTCTCAAAATATTTAGACTTCTCAATTGAACCTTTCCCTATATATATATATATATATATATATATATATATATATATAGAGAGAGAGAGAGAGAGAGAGAGAGGAAAGTTCATCTAAAAACTCAAATTCAGTTGTAAACGTGACGACAAATCTCGTCCATTGATCGCAGCCATATTTAAGCCATTCCTAGAATTCAGCTTTAGGGGTATTTTCGTCAAGATTAGAATCAGCGTCTCATTTGTTGACTTTTTATTTTCTTTTTTAATTAAAAAACTTTTACCCCCTTAAATTTTAAAATAAATTATCTCAAAACTTTCTAACATTTTAATCAAACAAATTACATCAAAAAACGAGAATTTCGTGCTCTTCGATATGACATCCATCATGATATAGGTTTTTTCGTTTTAACCGTTTTTTACGTGAAATCGTGTATATGTGTTATATTCAGAGTGAATAATACAACATTCGGGATGAATAATATCTACAATTATTCGGACTGAGTATATAGAATTATTCAGACTGAATATATGGAATTATTCAGACTGAATAAAGGTAGATATTAAAAAAGAATAAAACTTATTCATGTCTTGATATAGTTTTTTTTCGTTTTAACCGTTTTTTACGTGAAATCGTGTACATGTGTTATATTCAGAATGAATAATATAACATTCTGGATGAATAATATCTACATTTATTCAGACTGAATATATAGAATTATTCAGACTGAATAAAGGTAGATATGAAAAAGAACAAAATTTAAACATTTATTCGTTTTGAATATCTACCTTTATTCAGTCTGAATATATAGAATTATTCAGACTGAATAAAGGTAGATATGAAAAAAGAACAAACTTAAACATTTATTCGTTTTGAATATCTATCTTTATTCGGTCTGAATATATAGAATTATTCATACTGAATAAAGGTAGATATTCAAACGAATATAATTATTCAGACTGAATAAAGAAAAATTATTCAGACTGAATAATTTCATATATTCAGCCTGAATAATTCTATATACTCAGTCCGAATAAATGTAGATATTATTCATCCCGAATGTTGTATTATTCACTCTGAATATAACACATATACACGATTTCACGTAAAACGGTTAAAACGAAGAAAAAAAACTCTATCATGATGGATGTCATATCGAAGAGCACGAAATTCTCGTTTTTTTTATATAATTTGTTTGATTAAAATGTTAGTAATTTTTGAGATAATTTATTTTAAAATTTAAGGGGGTAAAAGTTTTTTAATTAAAAAAGAAAATAAAAAGTCAACAAATGAGGCGCTGATTCTAATATGACGAAAATAATTACCTTTATTCAGTCTGAATAATTACCTTTTATTCAGACTGAATAATTTTTTTTCCAATTTTTTTATTCAGACTATTTACAAAATTGCCACCGCGTTTTTTTGCCACTGATCTCTTCACCGGATTATTAATCAACGGTTGTGGTTTGTCCTCACGTTTACAATTGAATTTGAGTTTTTATTTGAACTCACCCCTATATATATATATATTAAAACAGAGTTTTATGTTAATTTATTCAATACTTTCTTACAAAGATCGCTACCGCGCAACGCACGATGCCCACACTAGTTGTTATAAAAAGATTGTTCATTCATTATCACCTGTGGATCAAATAAAACAATAGATGGGATTGGTTAATACAGTTTTTATCAATAACGATTTATAAAATAAATTCTCTCTCTCTCTCTCTCTATATATATATATATATATAATTTTCTTTTTTTCCAAACCACACAAATTACAAACTAATCACAAATCGTACCTCTATTTTTATTAACATTTTTCTTCTATGCGGATCTAATAGTTAGCAAGGTAGTATTATCTTTTTCAGTTGGTTCAAATGAATTTGGCATATTTAATTTAAATAAATATTGGCGGTTTTCATAATTATCTTTCTTATTATTGTCAAATATTATTGATGAATATTGGTGATTTCCATAATAATGTCTCTTATTATTCTCAATGATTATTAATGTATCTTGACAATTTCCATATTATCATGGTAGTTTCTATAATGATCATGTGATTTACTTTTTCATGTGATTTACTGTTTCATTGATAAGATTTCTATACGATTTTGTGTCTAGGATTAGCCCG
Source organism: Saussurea involucrata (assembly GCA_033807775.1). Lineage (NCBI taxonomy): Eukaryota > Viridiplantae > Streptophyta > Magnoliopsida > Asterales > Asteraceae > Saussurea > Saussurea involucrata. The sequence continues at coordinate 218,129,295 of CM066321.1, read as the reverse complement.
GGCTAGTTTGGGAGCCAATGATGGTGAAAATGGACAGTTCAAGTGGCTTTCCGGGCGGCCTAAGCCGCGGGAAATGTTGCCCAACCCACTGGAGACTTGGTTGGGCAGAATATGATAGATTGCAAACAAGCAATTGGCATGGGTCCTTATGAGGCGTCTTATACCGCATGGAGGAGGTCGCCTGCATGGCTAATGCTTGTGTCATGTGTGTATCGTGTGCGTGTACCAAGTTGGGGAGCGAACACATTTGCTCGACGACTTAGGTCGCACCAAGGCTCTAAAGATGTAACTGCAGTGCTACAGGATTGTCATGCTGCTGCATATGGTGGCCACTTTAGTGGCCAATGAACAATTGCAAAAGTCCCCCAATATGGATTTTTTTGGCCTACACATTTTCATGATGCAAATAAATTTGTTAAAATGTGTAATGAATGTTAACGGACTGGATTTGTTTCCTAAGACTTAACGACATTTTAGAAGTTGAACTCTTTGATGCATGAGGACTAGATTTCATGAGACAATTTCCTATTTCTGGAAACTATCAATACATTTTCGTAGTTGTTAAACCCCCAATAGAAATGTCTCCTTACAAGCTTGTTTTTGGTAAAAACTTGTCACTTGCCATTAGAACTTGAGCACAAGCTTTTTGGACTCTTAAAGAACTTAACATAAGTGTAAATGATGCACGTGAAAGGAGAAAATTGCAGATCAATGAACTGGAAGAATCAGAATCAGTCCTATGAGAATGCCAAGATCTACAAAGATAAAAACCAAGAGATGGTATGATAAGAGGATTATGCAAAAAGATGTGAAAAGATTTTGTTGTACAACTCAAGACAAAAACTCTTTACTATAAAGTTAATATCTAAATGGACTGGACCTTTTGAACTCAAACATGTTTTTACATATGGAGTTGTTAAACTCATTGATCCAAGCAATGAATCCTCATTCAAAGTCAATGGACAACGAGTAAAATCTTTTCTGGATGCTACAACACCTAGAGGGTCATCCTCTGTAGTGCGGATACAACCCATTTAAAGCCATGATTTTTGAACTCCAAAATAGTCCAAGTATACATATGCATATAGTTATTTCTCTTTTGTTTTAACTCGGGTATACCTAATTTGTGTGGGTGTAGAATCTGTAAGATGAAATCTCAGTAGAATACTGCAGCATGTGTACTATAAGTGCTACAACATACATGTGGGACCTGCAACAGAAAAAGAAAACTATATCTTTTAGAATGTTTTATAGAAACAAAAGAAAATAATACAATTGGTATGTCTTGCTTTTAGAAGAAAGGTGATAGAGGTCATAAAGTAGAGAATCTTTACTTTTGCAATGTCTAGTGTAGGTAAAAATAGATAATGATGACAACTATGATGTAGTATTCAATTTGCCTTTCGCCCTCAAGAAATTGCACCATGAGTTTGGGTTTATTTTCAACACCTGGAGAAAACCAACTCTTTAACTTCCCATCAGTTTTATTGAGACAAAAACAAAAACCACTTGGTAACCACTGCATCATCATCTTCTTCGTCATCCTCGTCATCACAATCTTCAGGATCAACTGCGTCCTCTTCGTCACCATCTTCAGGATCAACAATAGAGGTTTCATAGGCCATACATGGAAATGGTTGTACAACAAGCGCTGAAGGAGAAACTTGTGCATTCCCTATTGTTGCGGCAGTTTGAGTACTCACAGCGACCACTGTAGTAGGAATTTTGGCACTGTTTTGCTAGATTTGAGATTCCACATCAATCAGAAAGGAGGATTGGAGAATGGAAAACTTAGACAGAAGCTCCAAGGTAATACACTGATTTTCTCTGAAAGATAGAGGAGGAGGATGCTGAAGAATAGACAAAGTTTTCTGCAACTTGTCATTCTGAGCATTAAGCTGAGCTTGAACACCCGCTATAGATGAGTAACATAAATAAAGGTGAGCCTCTCAACAAACACTGCTGCCATAGAATATCCCTCTCTCTCTCTATGTATATATATACACATATAGGGGTTAAATCAAATGAGAACCACAAATATGTTACAAACCCGTGAGAACCGATATAAAAGTATTTTTTCATGATATTTTTTCTATAAAATGTTAGGATTTAAGATATTTTTCTTCACATATATTTGTTTCAAAATATGATAGTCTCACATGGATTTATTTTACCATGTGAATATTTTTTACGTGTATTTTTCATTTCATTAGGTGAATCAAAAAAAAATCTACATGTAATCTTTTCACAAGATGTACACGAACATATATGAAACAATATCTTTTCATATTGGTTCTCACGGGTTTGTAACATATTTGTGGTTCTCATTTGATTATCGTCCTACATATATATATATATATATATATATAGAGAGAGAGAGAGAGAGAGAGGGGGGGGAGGTTCATTTGTTAAGCCAATATTTTGTATTTACTATGTTAACCCTTTTCAACCAATAAGAAATCACTTTCAAGTATGGTTTCAAAAGTATGTCCTAGAATTAAATAGGGGGTTATATGGAATTCTATGTATTTTTTCTAACATATATTTATTGAGGAGTTACATTTCTCATAGTTTCCTTGATTCTTGTCATTGTCTTAATTGATAAAAATTTGTGACAATTAGTATCAAATAAGTGATTATCAAAATATTGTTGCATCATGAACATACACAATAACATTATGAATCACAGTTTTTGTAACGATGATAAGGAGAGAGTCGACGTAGAGGACAATGTCGATGGAGGAGCCGATGTGTATGAGTGTTCGTCATTATAACTACATCGATGGATATACTTGATGGATCACATCTCAATCCCAATGAAGAATGGTAACTACATCGATGAATATACAAACCATGATCATTTACGAAGCCAAGCATCTGTCATGAACATATATGAAATAGTATTAGTGGTGTGAGATGAAGACATGTGAACAATAATAAAAGGGTGTTAAACTTTCTTAGGGTTGTATGTATTCATTAGTTCACACACTGACAATATTGGGTTCATTGTAGTTGTGATAAATTGTTTCATGACTGTTCAATATACCAACCACGAACAAATTTGAAACCAACCGTCTGTCTGTTTACATAAATGGGTTCAATAACCTAACCTAATATATATATATAGGGAGAGGTTCAATTGAGAAATGCTAAGTGTGTGAGAAATTGAGAAGTAATTTTAGTCATTCAGTCGGTAAACATTTGCGGCTTTAACTGAGAAGTAGCGGATAATTCCTCGCGTGGTCTGCCTGTGGTCTGTACAAGATAGAGGGGTAGTTTCATAAAATACGTGTGACGAGTTCATATGTGAACATGTGTGATTCACATATGAACTTATAGTTCATCTATGAATCAGTTAATTAGTCCATATGAGAAGCAGTTAATTAGTTCATATGTGAATCATAAAGGTTCATATCTGAATCTGTTAATTAGTTCAACTGATTCTGTTGGTCCCAAAGGGGTTATACAAGTTTGTAGAAGGGGGGGAGGTTGAATACAAACACACGATTTTTATCTTTCTAAATTGTTTATTGATATGTATCAAACAATTTACAGTTTGTTGCGGAACAAGATTAAGAAATAAGCCTAATCTAAACAAACTATGAGAACACACAGATTTCTTGCATTAGAAATAAGATAGAAAGGAGATTAAGAAAAAATAAGGATAATTTTTCTTTCACACAGTAGTTCAGCGAGAGAGGAATGGCTGAGCACTTCAAAATGAAGTAGGGTTTCCTTTATATGCTGCATGCATTTAATGCAAGTCAGTATACATTTACACGTGGCAGCCTCTGAGTGGATGCATGGATTTGACTTTTGCAGGGACATCCTTTTGGCCGCATGATGAACAGTATAGTGTCAGAGTTGGTTGTACGATTTCAGACAAAGGATGTCTTTTCTGACAAATCGTACAAAAAGTGTGCAATGGGATAAGACATAGTTCCTTGTAGAGGAGGCTTCATGATCAGCGTACACTGAAGGACTCTTTATCAGCGAATGATAATGTTCAACGTTCGCTGAAGTCTTCTACTTGAAACTTCACGTGGGATGGACAAGTCTTGGCTTCGCTGATATCCGCATCAGGTCACTAGTAGACTTAGTCGCTGGTTCTTTAGCTTGATCTTCGACTTCAGCGTAGAACATAGTTGACGTGAATCTTGTCTTCAGGGATCATAAGTAAACAACATAAATTATCAGCGATCATCAGTGAGACTGAACAGGTTCAGGGCTCACTGATGTACAGTGTTCGATGAATGCATAAATTAAAGCATGTTTTCCATCAGCGATACTAAACAGACTTAGTATATTTTCTTTGATGGTAAAACACTGATACATATTGTCTACTTACAATTTTCACTAAGTGTTTCTCAGAGTCATTATCAAATCACTGAGGGTTTGGATCAACAATCTCCCCCTATTTGATGATGACATGGCAATAAAGGAAAATTGCTAAGTATAAAAACATAAGGATAAAAAGGACTCCCCCTGTTTTCAGGGATCTTTTCTAGTACTGATGGAGTAAAGTACATTCACTGAAAATTTTCATCAACTTCGTAAAGATTACAAGGGGAAGTGGAAAAATTACAAGTACAGTGAATAATAATTACAAGTACAAAAAGTTACAAGCTGATAAACATAGAAGAATTACAAAAGGAGATCTTATCAGCTACTCAGGTTCTTTCTTGACAAGAAGTTCGTCAAGAGTATCAGTTTCAGGAATCATCCAATCATGGACTTTTACTCCCTGATCTCTTCTTTTCTTTGCTTCTTTGAAGATCAGGGGTTTTAGGAAGATTGCTTGGATGTCCTTTATGTAGTCACACCAATAGAGTAAATCTCTGAGCTGTTCGATGGGAGCTTTGTGTAGCTCAGAAACTCGTTGAAAACATGGGCGACCATTGCAGTCGTAAAAGAAGATGCCAAAAGGGTCGCTGAGAACCTTTACAGGGATAAACGTTTCAGCGGGAGGTAGAGAGACGTTGAGTCCAGAGAGATCGGGATTAGGAACGAGAACTGCTTCACGAGAAAAGTCGATCCCCGTTTCATTCCTTATTGGAGGACCTGAGGTTGAGGATTTCTTCTTCTTTGCAGCAGTAGGTTGCTTGGACTGAATTAGAGGAGGTCTTGGGACGTCAATAGATGAAGCTACCATATCGATCAGCCTATTTAAGATTTTTTCGACATGGGCCTTGTATGCTGAGCGTGATCGTTGAATAGCTACCCTCATCTCCAACCATTCAGAGAAGTCAAACTTGTCAATGGCTGACATGTAGCGAGTTAACTTGTTTCCATTTTCTCTGAGGATTTCGACGTCGACTGCTGGAACATCGATGACCATTCTCCCTTTTAGGAAAACAGATTTGATCCTTGAACCGTGACTTCTGTAATGGCACTTCTGCTTACACCAAGCCAGAGTGGAATCACTGACCTTTCTTTTCTCTTGACTTCTCTTATGTGCGTCCTTGATCAGCTTTTGTTGGACAGCTACAGGGAACCTTTTCAGATCTGGATCCTTGACTGAATGTTGAATGAGGTCTAAGGCAAATTCTTTATCTTTATGTTCACTCTTCTGTCGTTCAGCTAGAAGTTGTTCAACTTTCAGGGCTTCAGCGATTTCCCGATTTGATAAACAGATTAGGTGCGGAGGGACAATACGCTGATCTTCTAGCTTTTGGATCATTGCTGTTCTCTTTGTATGTTCATCTTCGCTTTGCGTTTGACGAGCCAAGGAATGTATGTTGGGATGGGAGAGCAGTTCTTCTTCTTCATCAAAGTTTTCATCGGTCTCATCGAAGTTCAAGACCGGGATTATTTGCTGTTCTTCAGCTCAATAGGCTGGGATTATTGTTGACAGTTGAGTAGCTTCAACTTCAGCTTGAACCTCAAGCAGGGGAGAGGACTAGCTGAAACAAAATGATCGATGGAGTTAGATCACTTGTGGAAAAAGAGATTGATAAAATAGAGCTAAGTGTATAGAGGTTTGAGAATGAGAAGGGTTGAGATTGAGAAGGGGTAGAGGAGGGATGCAGTGTATGGGAATAAAAAGTAACATACCTGACAAACTGGCTTTGTCATGAGAATGGCCAAGTTTTCATCAGCGAGGCCTTTTTGTTTTCCTTGGTTGGCCGCTTTTGCTGGAGATTTAGGTTTGGTCCCCTCCCCTTGTTCTTTTATAACGACTCTCTTTTGAGCAGGAACGTTGCTTGCTTTCGCCAGAAGACGAAATCTTCATCGTCATTATTATCATCATCATCTTTTGGTGATGATGAAGGTTCGTCATCTTTGAGATCTAGATCTTCTTCATCTTCAGCGTCAGCGTCCTCATCAGTCTCTGAGGATTCAACAAGCACTGGAGAGTTTGCCCGTTCTTCAAAATGCTCCCCCTCAGAATGAGAGGGACTTCTTTCGGTTCCCTCAGGGTTCTTATCTCCCTGAGGTTCTTCATCTTTATCATCCCCCTCAGAAAATGGGGAAAGTCTTTAGTTTCCTTCTCCCCCTCTTCCACATTTTGGATGGGGAAGGAAGAAGCAGCAGCAGTAGTAGTAGTAGCTTTAGGATCCCTGTCTTCTGGGCCAGAGATCCCAACTCGGTGTTCTACCTCTGCCATTCTGTCTTCTAGGCCATAAATAGCATGGGTGCCTTGGAGTATGAAGTCCACTGCCATCTCCATCTTGGGAGAAGTGAGATGTAGGAACAGTGGGTGCTTCCAGACGCTCGAGGATCTTGGTGAGCAGGGTTGTAGCAGAATCCACTTTTTCAGCAAGGGTGCTCACCTCACCTTTCAGGGAGGTCATTTCCTTCTTCAGATCATCCACATCAGCCCTGATCTCTTTGGAAAAATTTGCAACATTTGTGGAGAGATCGGTGTTGGTGGTGTTGAGAGTGTTGATGCAGGAGGTGTTGGTGGTGAGAGCTGTCTCTACAGTCTTCAGTGCTCCATCAACCTTGATGAGGTCAGCTGAGGAAGCCTTGTCAGCAACAGTGGTTTCCACCTTTTTCAGGGTCTCTCTAGCATATGTAACCGCTGTAGAGTTATTTGAGATGGTGGTGGTGATAGTTTCCACCTTTTCAGCGATATCCTTTAGGGTGTTGCTGATCGTGCCCAAGTTAGGACCTGTAACAGAATTGAACTTATGAACAAAGGAAAGCACAGAAGTTGGGGTTCCAGAGAGAGGAGCATTGTATAGGATACCTTTAAATGGGCTGGAGAAGTTGTGTATATCGGGATGACCTGAAAAGTAGGTCATGTCTTCCTCCAGCCTTGAAGCACCTGCAGGTCCTTGGTTTTGCTGCATCAGGCATTGTAGTTCAGCAGTAGCATTGTCGTCCAGATGGAAGACAGGTGTAGATGTCGTTGTGGGGAAGATGAAATTTGTAGAGACCAAAGAATTGGAGGGAGAAGCAAAGGATGTGAAGAGGGTGGTGGTAGCAGATTCAGTGTTGGATCCGCTGAGGAAAATCTCTTCAGTACTTGGAGGTACTAAGAGTGGGGGGTCCTGATCCATGAAAGTTTCAGTGAACTGAGGCACTGAAATGGGTATGGAAGTGGTTGGTTCAGCGGATGTGGCGGAGTGTACCATGAAACTTTCCATCGTCGTCTTCAGAGGGACCGACGTGGAGTCTTCAGCCTGGGAAGGCTTGGGTTGCTCCTTTGAGATCTTCTTGGACTTATGGATGCCAAGGGGGGTAGCGGATTGTTTCCTCTTTTTGGAAGATGTGGTGGTTGCAGCCTGGGTATCAGCGGTTGGGTCGACCGCTGTCGTAGAAGTAGCTGCAGAAGTAGAAGAATGAGAGCGAAGAAGAGTGAGAAGAGTAGAGAGACGTACCTCATTGGGGACAGGCTTGAAGTCCAGCACTTTTGGGCCAACCTGAGAGAGTTTAAGGTCACCAACTTTGGGGTAAGCGTCCTTCATGCCATGGGCGAATATGGCGCTGAGAAACCAAGGGTAAGGAACCACCGCTGATCTTTCAGGCGCCTCCACTTTCTCCATCATATCTTCAAAGATTACTTTGGCCCAATCGACATGAACACCCTTCAGTAAGGCGTAGGCCATGGTAGTCTGAGGTTTGGATGCCTGATCATGCGAGCCCGTCTTGGCAGTCATACAGCTCATGACGTGAGTAAAGATGAAATTCAGCTCATAGGGCATCTTGTTCTTCAAGACGGTGGTGATTTTCTTCTCAAGGACTCCGAAACGGTCAGGGTTCCACATGTATCCCATGCAGTCAAGGAAATGGATGATTTCCTCCTTTCCTTGTGGAGTGGTGGGATCAGGGAATGAGACGAATGGATGAGGTTTGGATCCAAGGAGATTCAGTGCTGAGCGTATTGCTCCAGGGGTGAGCTTTGCCTCCCCTAGTTCAGTTTCAAAAGAGATGGCATCGTATTTACGGTTAGGGTTTTTCGAGGAAGTGACAGTGGTACGATGCGTTGTGTACCAGAATTGTTGTAATAGCCGTTTGTGGACTTGGGGTTTAATGGTCATAGTAGTCGATAGAGGGCAGGTCTTGATGAAGGTGACTGCATCATCAAGATGGGTAACCATTTTTTTCTTGGGGAATTCCAATAGAGCGTAGGGATTGTTGGATTGGAATGTGATTTGGCTCATGGAGAGTTTCATGTTTGTAGCCCTTTGGAAGAGAGGGCCAGCCGGAGTAGTAGTTGCATCAACATTAGTGGAAGCCATTTATGTTCAGAGTAACAAAAGATGTAGAAGCATATGAGACAAAAACTTAAAATGGAAAAAGTTTCCAAAATAAGGGTTTTAGGGTTTTCCAGTTTCCATTTTGGGAAAGATGGTAAAAAGAGTTAGAGTTCTTGTTTTCCAGTTTCTTTTTAATGAAGGATTCTGGAAAAACGTATGAAAAACATAAGTTTAAGATTTTTGTTTTAAACTTACAAGAACAACCTGTAAACAAGTTGTGTTCATGAAATTTTGAAGGAGAATATTTCATGTTTTTAGAAAGTGCATTTGTTTGATCTTTTAAGAACAAGAATAAGATCAAAAACAAGTTTAAAGAGTAGATTAAAGAAGGAAATGTGAACCTGTTGAAGAAAGATGATGTGATGAATCACCAGTTCGTAGAAATCCAAAGCTTAGGGTTGCAAGAAAATTCTTTATGCCTTTAGTGAGTTCGACAGCGTAAAAGGTAAAAATATAAACTCGAATGGTGTATATAGTTAGAGTAGAGAGAGAAACTGATGAGCGGGAAAAGTTTCTCATGATGACACGTGACACGTCCCTTGAATCTTATTGGACAAGAAAACGAAATGGGCGAGCGTGTCAGATGAAAGGTCGTGCCAGGTTTTATCCGTAGTGATTACGTCATAAACGTCCTTTCATATTTTAAGTTGTCTCTGAGGGTTTTTGAAAAACTCAGGGACATTTTCAAAATATAGAAGCACTGATTTGAAATATGAGTGATATTTTCAAAAAAAAATCACTGAAAGGAAGAGATATTCAGCGATGTAATTTATTTTGAAATTCGGCATGCTAAGGCGAACGTCAGCGCTTAAGAGAGAGAACATACCCTGATATCAGCGAATCATTTTTATTCAGAGATTAGATGCTGAAGAGGGAGTTAGAAATTCTTTTACCACTAATCAAATACTTTAATGCTGAAAAATTATTCTTCAAGGTTCAGCATTCCAAGATCGCTGATGAGAAAGTTGAATCTTGTCTCTGTTAATGCCAAAAATCGTCCAAAAGGATAACTTAAGGTTGATTGTGGAATTTAACAACTAAAGAAGGGAATCTTTTGACAAAGCGTGCGACAAAGAAGAAAAATATAAATGAGACAGAGATTTTGGTGACGCGGGAAAAACCTCAACGAGGAAAAAACCCGCGGACGACTGTGGAAGCCGTCGCTGCACTATAGTCGCCAAACAGGGGTGATATCCTTATGTTTCGGGTGTCGATCGTACAGTGATTACAATACAGATGAAAGGAAATACTTTAAATGTAAAGTAACAAGTTTTTCAAATGTAAAAACAATGCGTCGTGTGTAAAAAGTTGTGTGTCGTGTGTAAAAACAATGTGTCGTGTATGAATGTCGTGCGTCGAGAGCGATTCTTCGAGAGAGAGTTCCTTGCTTTTAGTGTCCTTCGGAGTTCAGATGATTGTATGATGCTGGAGATTGAGTGAGATCAGATGTCAGATGCCCCGAAATGTTGATTGAGCCTTTGCTTTTATAGTCTTCAGGTGCATTGATTGTCTTCTTAAATGCCTTGTGTAACAGATGTAATGGACGTCGTCTTTACTGCTGTTAATGGCCTTCGTCGGTTATAGCCGTTGGTCTTTAATGACATTGACTCCTGCATTAATCACTGAAAAAATGTAACAGTAATATTGCACGTTAGTCGGTCGAGGTCGCAAGATTCCATGCGACGGTCGTGTGGTCTACACGACGTCATGGTCGAGTGTCGTGAGGTGAATAACTTTCGATTTCAACTTTAATCAGGGAATAAAGTACTGTGATTTTACCTTGCTATGAGAAAGTGTAATAAATGTTTTCCTTACCTTGGTCGTGGTCGAGACTGGTGAAATTTTACCCAAACAGTTTGCCCCCAAAATTTAAAATGAAGAAGTAATTTTTGAGTTTTGAATTTTGTCAGTTGGATGCTTAGGGTCATGACACGTGTCGAAAGTTACCTTAGAACTGGATCGGTCCAATTTCAACTAGAGAGGAAGTCGGAAAGGGGATAAGGTCGTGACGTCATGCTGACGCACGATCATGCTTAGCAACTGTCATTGCCAGATGTCGACGATCCGTGTGGTCATACGAGAAGGCAAGGGCACGTGTCGATCATCGAAGGACTCGACCTGACACGATCATTTACATAAATAGCGACCCTTGACGGATCCTTTCCTTTTTACAATTTCAGAGAGATTTAAGAGAGAGATTTTCTTGCTGTTCCTTAGCGATTTGCTTCCAAACCTGCAAGAGTTAGTGTTTTCAAGGATTTATAGTGCCTATATAAGGTACGATTTCTTGATTTTTTGTAAATCTGCTTAGAAATGTCGATCGAGCCTATAAGTTCTATTCGAGAACAAAAGGATCTAGACGAACTTAGGAGTCTATCAAAAATCCCTGCGGGGGTTAAATTAATCAGAGCAGGTCAGACCCGACCAAATGAATGTCCTGAGGGGTATATCGTGATATACAAATACCCTTTTAAGATAGGTTTCGAATGGCCTTACTCGCCATTGGCTAAGGCTTTTATGCTCGAGTTCGATTTAGCACCGGGCCAAATAATGCCTCAATTCTGGCGAGTCATACAAGTGATTGAGCGCCTTACCGAAAAATGGGAGTCTCCCATGAATGTGCGCGACCTCCTCTTGGCTTATCAAGTCAAGAAGGATGGATATCATTGCTATAGCCTTTTCTATAGGTTTAAGGGCGATCGCACCCTGGTCCTAAAGACTGCCGAAAATGACCGTAAATGGAAGACCATGTACGCGTTTGTGCGCAAGTCGACTCTTGATTTTGAGAGTGACTGGATTAGGGCCGGCTGGAATATGTCGGGTGAGATTTTCTAGCTTTTTGTCTCATGTCGAGTGCTTACTTACCACTGATTTCTAACCTGTTTTTCTATATGTCGACAGATATCAGATTTGAGGACGTGAAGCCCTACGCCAACTCACAAGAAAAGGTCGACACATTCTTGGAATTCAATACTGTGGAGCGATCGTTTTTCACACGACATCTGGTGGACGACGACGACCTGGTATACTTAGGAGAGAATCTGGGAGAGAAACGCGAGGAGGAGGGAGAAAAAGAGGAGATAGAGGAAGAGTCGAGAGAAAGAGAAGAAGAGATGACTGGTAATCGTCTTATTCACATTTACTTGACCTCGATCTTTTCCCTAATGTTCATCGTGTAACGCTCTTTTTTCCTTCGTTGTTTTCAGGAGAATCCCAAGGAAAGGTGCTGTCTGCCGGTGCTAAGAGGGCATCTCAGCTTGAGCTCGCCCGCAAGGGCAAGGAAAAGAGGCAAAAGACCTCGACCACTGAGTCTGTGGTTCAAAAGAAGACGAGGACGACAATTCCGAGGGAACCGTCTTCGAAGGCTGATGACTCGTCGAGAGTCGGTACGCCTAAGAAGGCGAAGGTGTCGGTCGCATCACCCACGAGGACAAAGACGTCTTTAGGTGCGATTGACGCGATACCAATTAGTTCGGCGCCTCCGGCGAAAACGGCGAAGTCTCCGTCTACCACGTCGACCCCTTCGTCGGCCGACAAGGGCAAGGGTCATACAACGGGAGAGGAGAAGGTCACGACGGTTAACTTTACGTTGCAGTCGAACTTTATAGCTGCCAACGTCCTAGACAGGACGGACCTGTTTCCTCATCTGGGGAAGTACTTGCTCCCTTCTTTCAGGGAACGTTTCGTGGGATTCCTGATCGAAGAGACGGGATCTCATGTTGCCGGACTGGCGTTTCTGGTAAGTTTTTCTTTCAAAACTTGAGATATGTTATCGTTGTTTTAACCTTGTCGTATGTTTATTAACGTATGTCTTTTGTCTTACAGGCGTTCCAGTCTTCTCTTGCCTTGCGCGCTGATACGGAGAAGATAAGGGGTCGGATTTCTTCTGCTCACGAGAGGGGGAACGCGGCGTTGGAGAGGGCGGACGTCGCCGTGAAGCGTAAAGTGGCCATGTCCAAACATCTCGACGAGGCTCTGAAAGAGTTACAGGTTGTCGGACGTGCGAAGGACGAGGCAAACCAGCGCTGGCAACAATCCCTGTCCACGATTGTCGACCAAAGGGAAGAGCTGGACAAAATCAAGGGGTCTTTGGCCGCAAGTGAAAAAGAGGCTGAAGACTCCAAATCTAGGGTGGAAAATTTGGAGAGAGAGGTGAAGGACCTCAAGGATGGGGCTAAGTCTGTCTTTGCCTTGGGTCGACTCACTGCACGGGCGGCGATTATGAGGCGACACTTGTCAGGGAAGAATCCCCTTGCTCTGGCGTCGGAAGAGCTTTCCTACTACCTGAGTGACGTCGGATCGGCGAGAGATCTTGACTCAGATGATGAGAAGGAAGCCGACGAGGAGGAAGTGGGCGAGGGTTTAGAAGATGAGGTCTTTGGTAAAGACGCGACCGGTGCTCCCCTGCCCTAGGAAAAAAATTGCTTTGTTTTCTACTGCTCGACCGTTGGTGGTCGAGCCATTTGGGTGTAATTATCTTTTTGATAAAATGAAACTTATATTTCATTTGAACTTGTGCATTATGTTATGGTTAATCAATAAACAACCATCGAGCACCTTACTGAATTTACAAGAATAAACAAAAGTTGTATATATAACAAAGTGTAGGCACTTGCGACAAAGGCGTTTTTTTAAAACACAACGATTAAAACATGAATCGTAAGATTTCGATATTTTAAATCGTGTAAGCAAACATACATACATGCGTTCAAAGCATTCATTTAGAACATGAAATTTTTCTAAGTTAAAGCACTTAGATCGTGGGTTGATCGCAAATTTTAAATCGTGCAATGAATCTGAACCATACGTCTATGCGATCAGATAATTAAGTCATGTAGTAGACCCGATAACTTATGTCGTGCGATCCTGCGATAAAACAATGTTAGAGGTTGGTCGTTGGCTAACCAACGACCCTCCGATGCTCAAGTCAGTGATCATCGTGGTGAGAATAAAAATTTGTATACGAGAAAAGGGTTTAGAAGAAATACCTTTTTAAATGTGTTGCATTCCAGCTACGTGGGATATCTTGATTGTCGAGGGTTTGGAGCCGATAGGCACCTTTACCCACGACTTCTGAGATACGATAAGGACCTTCCCACTTGATGGAAAGCTTACCTGCATTGAACTCTTCAGTGCTCTGAAACACTCGAGCAAGACATAGTCGCCTTCTTGAAAGACTTTAGCTTTGACATTTTTATTGAAATGTCGTTCGAACGATTGCTTTTGTGATGCCATTCTAATCAATGCAGATTCTCTGAGCTCTTCAAGGGCGTCGAGGTTATAACTTAAATCGACCAGGTTGTGGTCGACAGAAGTGTGCCTCGAGGTTGGGAGTTGGACCTCGACCGGCAAGACCGCTTTACAGCCGTAGACTAAGGAGAAAGGGGTTTGTCCTGTGGACGTGCGAGGTGTCGTGCGATTCGCCCACAGGACTGAAGGGAGTTCTTCGACCCACTTTCCCTTTGCAACTTTCAACCTTTTCTTGATCGAAGCAATGATGGTCTTATTTCTCGACTCAGCAAGTCCGTTTGCTTGAGGATACCTGGGGGTCGAGGTCGTCAGCTTTATGTTACGGTCTTCACAGAACTGTTGAGTTAGGTTGCTTATGAACTGGGATCCATTGTCGCAGAAAATTTCGGATGGAATCCCAAACCTGTATATGATGTTAGTCTGGATAAAAGAGACGACTTCTCTGTCCCGAACTTGGGAAAAAGCAGCCGCTTCTACCCACTTAGAAAAATAATCCGTAAGTACAAGGAGGAATACCTTTTGCCCTGGAGTAGGCGGTAGCTTGCCGACAATATCCATTCCCCACCTCATGAAGGGCCATGGGATAAGTGTCGAGTGTAAAGGTTCGGAAGGTTTGTGGGACGTACATGAATGTCGTTGACAGGGATCACAGTTCTGGACATACCTGAAGGCGTCCTGTCGCAGGGTTGGCCAAAAATAGCCTTGACAAGAGATACGATTGGCCAGACTGCGACCTCCTGAGTGATTGCCACACTCTCCATCGTGCATCTCTTGAAGGATTTTCTGAACTGGGCTTTTGTTGATGACGCATCTAAGGTTTAAGCATGTCGATGATCGTCGATAGAGCCTATCTCCGATCAAGACATACTTGGATGCTTTGAATCTGATTTTTCGGGCTTCCATCTTGTCTTCTGGGAGATGGTCGCGTACAAGGAAATTTCGAATGTCGCACGACCAGTCATCTTCTTGGTCTTCGATCTGGACGATGTCGACTTTTTCGATGGACGATGTCGCTAGATGGATCATGGGAATACTGTCGAATATTGGTTCGACCAAGGCAGATCCAAGGTTTGGCAAAGCGTCAGCTTGAGTGTTCTGGTCTCTTGGAATATGTTCGATAGAAAAAGATTTAAACTTTTATGATCTTTCTTTCGCTACCTTTAGGTACGCTGTCATTTTTGAATCTTTGGCTGTGAATTCTCCATTGATCTGATTTAAGACTAGGAGAGAATTGCTTTTGACATGTAACGCGGCTGCCCCCGAGTCGTGGGCCATATTCATTCCCACGATCAGGGCTTCATACTCAGCTTCGTTGTTGGTGGTTTTGAAGTCGCATCGGACTGAATACACCATCTTGCCCCCGTGTGGCGACTTTAAGACGACGCCTAGGCCTGAACCTCTACTGTTAGACGATCTGTCGACATATAGAGTCCAAGGCACCTCGTCGTGAGTCGCCACAGTAGATACTTCGAGCTCTGCTTCTTTTTCAAATTCAGGGCTGAAATCAGCAATGAAATCCGCCAAGGCTTGCGATTTGATAGCGGTCCTGGGCTTGAAATCGATGTCGTAACTACTGAGATATATACTCCATTTTTCCAAACGACAGTAATAGGATGCGATTCAAAATAATGTCGCAATTTCTTGGCAGCTGTAACTAGCGATAAAAGCAACTTTTCCATAGAGGAATACCTGGTTTCGACGTCCAAGAGAGATTTACTTACATAGTAGATCGGCAGTTGTTGCTTTTCATCTTCTCGTGTTAGGACGGCACTTACTACATTAGGACTAACAGCCAAATATAGCTGCAAGACCTCATGATCGTGAGGTTTTGATAACAGAAGAGGCGATGCCATGTACTCCTTAAGTTTCTTCAATGCTTGCTCATGACTGTCGATCCAGTCGAAGCCTCTATTTTTCCTGAGGACATTGTAAAATAGATGGCATTTATCTGAGGATCGAGAGATAAACCTGTTCAAAGCTGCCACCCGACCAGTGAGCTTTTGGACCTCTTTGAAATTTCTCGGAGACTTGATCTCGATAATAGCTTTGATCTGGTCGAGATTAGCCTTAATTCCTCGACGAGTGACCATGAAACCCAGGATTTTCCCGGCACCAACGCCAAATGAACACTTCGTTGGATTGAGCTTCATGCTATACTTTCGAAGGATGTCGAACAACTGCCTTAGATGCTCGATGTGGTCGATTGCTTGCTTCGACTTAACGAGCATATCGTCGATATACACTTCCATTGTGTCGCCAAGATGATCCTTGAACATCTTATTCACTAGACGCTGGTAGGTAGAACCTGCATTTTTTAGTCCGAAAGGCATAACCTTATAACAGTATATACCTTGATCCGTCATGAATGCAGTTTTCTCCTGGTCCTCGACGTGCATCAAGATCTGATTATATCCAGAATAAGCATCCATGAACGTCAACAATTCATGTACTGCCGTCGCGTCGACCATGGCATCGATATGTGGCAGTGGGAAAGGATCTTTTGGACAAGCTTTGTTGAGATCTGTTAAGTCAATACAGACCCTTCATTTGCCATTTTTCTTGGCCACGACCACGACATTAGCAAGCCAATCGGGGTACTTTACTTCTCGAAATTTCCCTATCTTCAGGAGGTTGTCGACTTCGTCATTTATCACCTTATTCCTTTTAGGAGTAAATTTTCTGCGCTTTTACTTGATAGCTTTGAACGACGGGTCGATGTTGAGCTTGTGGGAAATGATGTCAGGGTCTATGCCGACCATGTCTTCGTGCGACCAGGCAAAACAATCAGCATGTTCCTGCAAGAAAGATATTAGCTTGTCTTTTAGGCAGGGATCAAGGGACGATCCTATGAGGACTTTCCGATCAAGCTTGCTTGGATCTAGGACAACTTCCTCCAGGTGATACTCGTCAATTATCCCAGGAATTCCTTGTGCATTCTCAAGCTCCTCATGCCTCTGGACAATGGTTTGCTCTTAGTTTCCGTAGTCTTTTATTTTCCTGAAACAATGGGAAAGTCCAAGAAACTGTTACTAAAACACACGTTTGTCGAAGATTTTCTCTAGATGAGGTCCCACGGATGGCGCCAAACTGTTAATGCCAAAAATCGTCCAAAAGGATAACTTAAGGTTGATTGTGGAATTTAACAACTAAAGAAGGGAATCTTTTGACAAAGCGTGCGACAAAGACGAAAAATATAAATGAGACAGAGATTTTGGTGACGCGGGAAAAACCTCAACGAGGAAAAAACCCGCGGACGACTGTGGAAGCCGTCGCTGCACTATGGTCGCCAAACAGGGGCTATATCCTTATGTTTCGGGTGTCGGTCGTACAGTGATTACAATATAGATGAAAGGAAATACTTTAAATGTAAAGTAACAAGTGTTTCGAATGTAAAAACAATGCGTCGTGTGTAAAAAGTTGTGTGTCGTGTGTAAAAACAATTTGTCGTGTATGAATGTTGTGCGTCGAGAGCGATTCTTCGAGAGAGAGTTCCTTGCTTTTAGTGTCCTTTGGAGTTTAGATGATTGTGTGATGCTGGAGATTGAGTGAGATCAGATGTCAGATGCCCCGAAATGTTGATTGAGCCTTTGTTTTTATAGTCTTCGGGTGCATTGATTGTCTTCTTAAATGCCTTGGGTAACAGATGTAACGGACGTCGTCTTTACTGCTGTTAATGGCATTCGTCGGTTATAGTCGTTGGTCTTTAATGACATTGACTCCTGCATTAATCACTGAAAAAACGTAACAGTAATATTGCACGTTAGTCGATCGAGGTCACAAGATTCCATGCGACGGTCGTGTGGTCTACACGACGTTATGGTCGAGTGTCGTGAGGTGAATAACTTTCGATTTCAACTTTAATCAGGGAATAAAGTACTATGATTTTACCTTGCTATGAGAAAGTGTAATAAATGTTTTCCTTACCTTGGTCGTGGTCGAGACTGGTGAAATTTTACCCAATCAGTCTCATCAAAAGGTTTGGTGAAAAGATTAGCTAACTGAAAGTCAGTTGGGATAAAATGAAGTTCTATATCACCATTCATCACATGATCTCTGATAAAATGATACCTGATCTCGATGTGTTTGGTCTTTGAGTGTAACACTGGATTGTTTGCTATAGCGATGGAACTAGTGCTGTCACAATAGATTGGAATTTTGGAGAGCTGAAGGTCATAGTCCAATAGTTGATTTCTCATCCATAAGACCTGAGAACAACAGCTTCCAGCGGCTACGTACTCAGCTTCAGCAGTTGAGGTGGACACTGAATTTTGTTTTTTACTTGTGCAACTCACCAGCTTTCCACCCAGAAGATGACAGCCTCCTGTGGTGCTTTTCCTCTCCAAATTACATCCTGCAAAATCACTATCTGAATAGGCGATTAGATCAAACCCTGCGTCTTTGGGATACCAAAGACCTAGGTTGGGAGTACCTTTAAGGTATCTAAAAATACGCTTTACGGCGATCAAATGAGATTCTTTAGGTTCAGATTGATATCGTGCACATAAACAAGTTGCATACATAATATCAGGACGACTCGCTGTAAGATACAGAAGAGAGCCGATCATCCCACGGTACTGGTACGTGCGAAATATGTGATTTAATCGCAGTGGGATGCAAACTATCCACAGTAGGAAGCGCAAGTGTACACTGGCCACTATGATCGTCACAGCAAGTAATAGTTGGTAAAATACCAGAATCGTATCCACAGGGACTGGGCAATCAAGACAATACGGTTCTCATGAGCTTCCTTTTACCAGTTTCAATTACAGAAGAAGCAATAAGTTGGTTTGTTTGGTGAAATGCGATTTTAACGAGTTACTTAAGATTTTAAAAGGAGGAATGTAGGTTAGATTTTCCCTAGATTTTATATTAAATACTTGATCCAAAAGAGTGATCCTTGTACTTGTGCGAAGTCGGCACTCCCGTTAGAGAAGCCCAGTTACGCAAATACTCACATCTTCAAGTAAAAATCCCATACTTTTAGTCCTTACTGTTTTTCAATGGTAATCTCAAAATGGACCTTTTCAGGCCTCGATGGAATGTGTAGAGACAAATACTCTAAGTGTTTTTAAGTACATAAACTAGCTTGCCTACTACTCCAGTGGGTTGAGATTAGCTCACTGTGCAGACCTCACTTTCGCAAGTGTCATAAGAATTCTTTCGAATTCCCTAGCATCATCCAAGCTCGTGTCACTGCGTTCTACTCATTTCTGAGTTAAGAACTAGATTTTAGATCCTCACATGTGATCGGCTTGTTCGCATCATTGGGCAATAATCGAGAGTGAATGACCAAAACAATAAATATTCGAAGTATGAAGATTACTCAAGCATTTTTCCTAAAATCCAGGTACTTCTCCTTCCTACATCCCAAGGGATGTTTAGCTCATAATTACTAAAGTAAAGAAAACAAGAGATGAGAAGTTGCTCATAAATAAACAGAAAGTGACTTCGATTAAAAACCGCAGTGGGCACTGCGAGTACAACACTGCTACAAATTACTTCAAACTAGAGATTACACTAAGAATTAAAATACAGAAAATAAAGAGTTACTGCAGTAAATTCTAGAGCTAAAAACTACAACTAACTTGCATTAAATGTGGTAGATGGAATATGAAGTAAATGAACCCAATACCACTTTATATACTTAGAGGAAAAGGTGGACAAAACAAAAATGGGTAATTGTCTAGAGGCTAAAAGATTGAAGTGGAAGACACAAAATTCAGTTCCCATGAGCAAAGCTTCTCTCCACAAGTTTGTAGCCTATTACCCCAAGGTCTCTTCACCTTTTCCAAAAAGTCAACATTAAGTACCATTGTTTTCAATAAACAATTCTAATTGCCATCTTCAAGGGGACATGCTTGTTGTTTTTCTTCCCATGCTTCTGCCATAGACCCTTCTATTCTCCAAGATTTACTTCCAAGCTAAGATTTGAATTTCCTTTGTCTTCTTCTTGGCTCGCTAGTGGGATCCGGAGTGGGCACTCCGCAAGTCACTGCAGATTTTTCGTGAAAGAGCAACAAAAATCTACCAAATGGTTTATAGAAAATTGAGGTTCACTCTTTTTGCTCATTTTTAGAAATATTACCAAGAATGGGTGTTTTGAGAAGCAAAATGGCTAAAATTTGACAAAAGAAAATAAAAATAAAAGGAAATAATAACTCTAAAAATAGAGTTATCAGGTACGCTGTGACATTAACAGGTTTCCCTGAAGGATCCTTGTTAAGTGTCAGTGGCGGTGCCATTGGGGTTTTCATAGATGAGCTTTGAGTTAGATCAAACTTTTTCAGCATATCTTTGACATACTTACCTTGGTGAATGAAAGTGCCCTTTTCATTTTGCTTGATTTGAAGACCAAGGAAATATGTCAGTTCACCCATCATACTCATTTTATATTCAGCTTTCATTCTTTCAGCGAAACGAGTACATAATTCAAGGTTAGTAGAACCAAATATAATATCATCGACATATATTTGAACAAGAATGATATGACCTTTTACTTTCTTGAAAAGTAGAGTTTTATCGATTTTACCACGCTCAAATTTTTCAATATGGAGATAAGTTGAGAGAGTGTCATACCATGCACGAGGAGCTTGCTTTAAGCCATAGAGTGCTTTATCCAGCTTATATACATAACCTAGATGCTTAGGATCAGTGAATCCTGGAGGTTGCTCAACATAGACTTCTTCATTCAGCCTTTCGTTAAGGAATGCTGATTTAACATCCATCTGATATACTTTGAAGTCTCTGTGAACAGTGTATGCTAAGAATAGACGAATTGCTTCGAGTCTTGGGACTGGGGAAAATGTTTCGTCGTAGTCTATGCCTTCCTCTTGTCTGTATCCCTGAGCAACAAGACGAACCTTGTTGTGGGTTACAGTTCTGTTAGGTCCATGATCTTCATACAATCCAAGTATTGTGTAACAAGATGATGAAGAACTTTATTGAAAAGGAAATCTAACCTAGAGAGAACACAAAGTGATTAGAGATCTACATCTTGTATTAATGAATTCACTTCTTACAAACTACAAGTAAAGACCTATTTATAGTCTTCATCACTTGCTACAACAATTAAGCATAAGCCCTTTAACACAGCTATTGCTTTACAAAACTTTCTATTATAAAGGACAACTTCAGTGTCCTAACATTCTCCCCCTAAAGTTTTGGAAAGCAAATCATCTTCAAATCATTAGCTCCTCTCCCCCTTGATTTCCTTGTAAAAACTTTAGCGGTGCATTCTTCAAATGTAGGCTTGGCTCCCCCTTGAATGTTGCTCTTAGCCTCGACTAAATGCACTAAAATCATCTTCAAAGTGTATGCATTTAGTGAAAAACAAAGAATCCGTCTTGCTTGAAGGAGGAACGGTAATAAGCACGCACTACTAGGTAGGGATGAGACGACCCAAGCAAATAACATTGTTCAGCAACTGTGGAGAAATACTCGTCTTCAAAATATTTCAAGCCACTGAATGAAGAGAATCCAGAACTTCAATCTTCAAGAAATAGCTGGATGATTATAAGCACTCAAAAGTCTGAATCACAACCAAAGCACCAGAACAATGATTGCAAGCACTCACAATTCTGATTGATCAGGTCAGAAGAATGATTAAGAGCATTCAACGGTCTAGCATCGTCAACAAAACTTCAGAATAATGATTGCAAATATTCAAGCGTCTCTTCCAATCCAATCAAAGACTAAACTCCAACAATCAACTTCTGAATATCTTGAAAGACTTGAGCTCTTTTAAACTTTGACAGTTGCTAAATGTATGTGGCACACTGAATATAAGAATGATGTCACACACGCCTTATGCTAACTTTCATGAACAATGTCCCCCTCCTGAGACTTAGCACGGGGGTTCCGCTACCCGGTTAGCGGATTTTTTTTTTTTTAATGAGAAATATTTTTCAATAAATTTCTTGGATCCGAAACCATCAGAATTCGGACCATGAAGCATCCGAAACCAATGAATCCGGATTAAGTAGGGTGCGAATTCACTCAATTCGGATCATGTTGAGTGCGAATTCACTCAATTCGGATTAAGTAGGGTGCGAATTCACTCAATTCGGATCATGTTGAGTGCGAATTCACTCAATTCGGATTAAGTAGGGTGCGAATTCACTCAATTCGGATCATGCTGGGTGCGAATTCACTCAATTCGGATCATGCTGGGTGCGAATTCACTCAATTCGGATCATGAAGGGTTCGAAATCATGGCAATTTCGTGTCATGTTGGATGCGAAACCATGCCTATCTTGAATAAATGGAATTCGAAACCATTAGAATGAGGATTAGAAAGATGCGAAGCCATCCATACCTTTGAACCTTTAGGTGTAAGCACATTCCGAAATTCAGAACTAAGATGACCAAATTCAGCAATATTTCGGACTTCACAAGATCCGAAACCAACAACTCTGAACAGTTCGAAACCATCTAAGCCATCCAAACAATAGTAGCATCCGAAACCATGAACAGTAAAGCATGAAGGATCCGAAATCATCAATGAACAGTAAACGATGAAGGATCCGAATTCATCAATGAACAGTAAATGATGAAGGATCCGAATTCATCAATGAACAGTAAACGATGAAGGATCCGAATTCATCAAGAATAATCCGAATTCATCAAGAATAATCCGAATTCAAGTAACAGCATCCGAAAATCACTAAAATCATCATAACTTCTTCAATTCTTGACCAATTTCAGTGATTCTTTCGCAGACTTATTCGAAAAATGAAGATGAACAGATTTCTAGTTGATCAAAACATGTAATTCGATCGATTTGGCATACTTTTGATCCAAAAAGTGAGTTCGACTTTTTCTTGAACAAACACCATAAGAATCCGAAATCTGAGCAAAATAGGGCTAAAAACACTTGAATTGTGAAGATCCGATGATCGTATCGATGAAAAATTCTTCGATTTGGCTCTGATACCACTTGTTAGGTCCATGATCTTCATACAATCCAAGTATTGTGTAACAAGATGATGAAGAACTTTATTGAAAAGGAAATCTAACCTAGAGAGAACACAAAGTGATTAGAGATCTACATCTTGTATTAATGAATTCACTTCTTACAAACTACAAGTAAAGACCTATTTATAGTCTTCATCACTTGCTACAACAATTAAGCATAAGCCCTTTAACACAGCTATTGCTTTACAAAACTTTCTATTATAAAGGACAACTTCAGTGTCCTAACAAGTTCCATGTTCATCCAACTTGTTTCGATAGACCCACTTAGTGCCTATCACTGACTTGTCAGATGGTCTTGGAACGAGATTCCAAACTTTGTTTCTTTCAAATTTTGTCAGCACTTCTTGCATAGCGCTGACCTAATTTGGATCTCTGAGGGCATCATCTGTTTTCTTTGGTTCAATCATAGAAATAAAGTTATAGAATAAACAAATGTTACATGAACCTCGTCGAGTCTCTGAACACCAGCGTTTGGATCACCAAGAATTTGATCAATTGGGTTATTAATAGTCTATCGCTGAGCCAGAGCATGATTTGCTGACACAATTTGAACTTCTGGAGGAGCTGAAGAAGAGGCTTCAGCAACTTCAGGTATTTCAGGCAAAAGAGGAAGAGGTTCAGATGTTATTTCATTCACTGATTGCTGAGAAGTAGATGGAATATCTGAGGTAGATGGTTCAAAAGCAGGCATAGTGTTGAGAGGAACAGCTCAAACCCATGACGATTCAGCTTCACTTGTCTACATGCTTGGGATGATAGTAGGATCATCATTAGCGGTAGGTATGTTGACCTAAGGGTTAGGAATATTTTCCGAATCCCCAAGATGAGAAAACATCCATTGATTCAGTTCTTCAGTATCAGCAGAAGGCCTTGAATTCGCTGAACGGGATTCATCAAAAGTGACATGTATTGTTTCTTCTACAGTTTGTCTTCTACGATAGAAGAATCTGAAGGCTTTAGATATTGAAGAATATCCAAGAAATATTCCATCATCAGCCTTGGGATCAAACTTTCCTAGGGCATCTCTGTTGTTCAGTATGAAACACTGACATCCGAAAATGTGAAGAAAGCTAATAGAAGGCTTTCTCCCATGGAAAAGTTCGTAGGTTGTTTTCTTGAATCTTTTGATAATCAGCGACCTATTTTGAGTAAAACAAGCAGTGTTGACAGCTTATGCCCAGAACTGAGTAGGTAGATGAGAATCATTGAGCATTGAAAGTGCAACTTCGATGATCGTTCGATTCCTTCTTTCAGCGACTCCATTTTGTTGCGGTGTTCTCACTGAAGAAAAGTTGTGAGAAATACCCTTACTTTCAAAGAAATTTTCAAGGGAACTGTTTTTGAATTCAGTCCCGTGATCACTTCTTATTGAGCGAACAGTGAGGTTATTCAGGACTTCCATTTTCTTGACAAAAGACATCAGTTATTCTGAGGTGTCGCTCTTAGCACGGAGAAACATAACCCAGGTATAGCGAGAGAATTCGTCTACGATGACTGGAGTGTATTTCTTTCCAGCGATGGACTAAACATTGACAGGGCCAAACAGATCCATGTGAAGAAGTTGAAGAGGAGATGACACTGAGGAAACTTGCTTTGACTTTAAGTTAGCTTTGGTTTGTTTCCTTTTCTCACACGCTGAACAGAGAGATTCCTTAGCGTATGAATGTTGAGGAAGACCAGTGACTAACTCTTTTGAAGAAAGAGTATTCAGTGTCTTGAAGTTTAGATAAGAGAGCCTCTTATGCCATAGCCAGTTGACATCGGATGAGGCTTTAGAGAAGAAACAGTAATTCTCAGTTGTTGTCGAGTCCATGTTTATAACATAAACATTTTCCAAACGGTATCCGCTGAGAGCGACTTTCTCCTTTTTGTCAGTGACAAACATGATTCCTTAGTGAAACACACTTTGTAATCTTTGTCACATAGCTGACTGATGCTCAGAAGATTGTGCTTCATCCTTCGACGTATGCGACTCTTCTGAAGGTTGTGGTACCATTAGAGAGTACACCAAACCCTCGGGTATAGCCTTTTCCATTCCCACCAAATATCATTGAGGGATCTCTCTCTTCCTTATAATCAGCGAGCAGGTTCTTTTTGCCAGTCATGTGTCTAGAGCATCTGCTATCAAGATACCAGATACCCTTCAGGACCTGCAAACAAAGGAAGATTAGTTTGATTTGGGCACCCATTTTACTTTGGGTCCACATTTCTCAGTGGTGGTTGAGGAAGTTGAAGGTTCAGCAATCTTCACAGCATTTGAAGATTCAGCTTCAGTGACAGTCTTCACTTTGGTTAATTTCTTAACCTCAGTGGTTGTTTTCACCTTAGCCTGATTTGCACCTGGATTGGTCTTCTTTGCCTTGGGGGCAGTGATCTTCACCTTTGCTAATTTATTATCTTTGGTGGTTGTGGGGCACTTACTAGCAATATGATCGGTAAGTCTACAGTGATAACATTTCCTATAGCTAAAAGTAGCTTTAGGATCATTTGCATGCTTAGTCGAGATTTTTAAATGAGCAGGACCAGCACCAAGAATACCTTTGGCATTGGAAATTGGAGGAACTATCAGTTCTCCGGATTTCTTACCAATTATATCGCTGAATAAATTCAGGGATCTTGGTCTTAGAGGTAGAGGGATGACTCACTGAAGGATTGGGAACTTTCATCTTAGGTACAAAGGTACCCTTCTGAGGTTTTTGATTAAAAACCTTTTCTTTACCTTTACCTCTAGAGATTAAGGTAGGTTTTTCCTCAGGGATGGGAGTTTTAGAAGAGGAACACAGAGGTAATGAGGTGTCAGGGATAGAGGACACGAACGTTCCAAACTTAAGCATAGAACGATCAGTGGTTGGTTCTTCAGCGTCAACTTTATAACCAAGACCACTTTTGTCACTCAGGGGAATCTGAGCACGAATTATCTCAGTGATCTTTGTTGAGGATTTATACCATCCTTCAACAGTAGCCTTTTCAGCTTTTAGATTAACGATAGCTTGTTTGCGTTCGATGCTAATGACTTGATTTACATACACCTGGTCTTTCAGATTATTTTCAATATTTGAAAGCTCTTGAATTTTTAGGTGACAATTTTTAAGTTGTTCAGTTAAATCTATATTCATTTGTTCAGCTTTTGATTTGCCATTCATGGCGTCATATAAATCAACAATCAACATATCGATTGCTCGAAGTTTATCAGCTTCACTAATAGCTGAAGTAGAGATGGTAGAGATTGATACCTGAGAGGTTGAAGTAGAAGTGGCGGGAATTTCAGTTTGTTCTTCCTCCTCTTATATTTTGGCCATGAGGCAGAGGTTGGCCTCATCATCATCAGAGTCAGATGATTCTTCATCAGAAGCAGCCCAGTCATGATCTTCAGCGATCATGCCTTTTCCTTTCTTTTTGAATCCTTTCAGCTTTTGGTATTTTTCTTTCAGCTTCTGGTATTTGTCATCTCTAGCCCTGGAGTTAGAGGATTTCTTGTAGGAAGAAGATGAAGGTTTGGAAACTTTCTTTGACCTGCACTCACTAGCAAAGTGACCTATCTTTTCACAGTTATAGCAAGTGGCAGTAGCCTTATCAACAGGAGATGATTTGGGCTTGTCAGTGAGAGTGAGAGGTTTACTTATTCTGAAGTTACTCTTTCTAACAAACTTCCTGAGAGGATTTTTCAGGAGTGCTAGAGACTCATCAAGCTCTGACGGATCAGCGTCTGATGAATCATCAGAGTTAGTAGATTCTAGTTCAGTGATCGTGACAGTTGATCGCTGAGCCGGTACTGACTCTAAAGAGAGTAAAGCAACAGATGTGCTTTTGGAATTTTTTACAAGATTCTTCTTAAGTTGACACGACTGCTCATGATTGAGCATAGTGCCAAATAAGGTAGCAAGGGTCATAAATTTTAGATCCTTTGACAGCTTAAGACACATAGTATATGTAATACCCCGGGTAAGTTCGTTAGTTAAAATCTCATCCCGTTAAATAAAATTAACTTTATAATTAATGTTTAGGGTAAATTTGGGTTAATTTATAAGTTTAGGGTATGTTGGTTATTAATGATTAGTTCAAGGACTAAATGTGTAAAATTGGGTAGATATTATCCTTTTCAACATTCCGATATTACACAACTCAGAAATATCCAGAATTAAGTGTGTGTGTGTGTGTGAGGGTGTTTGGAGAGAAAAGGGAGAAGAAGGAAAATGAAGGGTTAGAGCTCCATTTGATGTGTTTGGAAGTGATTTTAGGTATGTGCCTTTACAAATTATGTTTATAATTGCTAGTAAATTGTTTCTATCGGATTAGAATCAGCAAAATCGAACTGGTATAAATCAAGGTCGGATTCTGGGTTAAAATTAGCCAAACCGAC
Source organism: Saussurea involucrata (assembly GCA_033807775.1). Taxonomy (NCBI): domain Eukaryota; kingdom Viridiplantae; phylum Streptophyta; class Magnoliopsida; order Asterales; family Asteraceae; genus Saussurea; species Saussurea involucrata. Next base: position 218,102,007 of record CM066321.1, on the reverse strand, counting down.
AGAGGTTTCCGGATAGTTTGAATGTGTCCGGGTAGTTTCGTTGGTAGTGTCCGGTAGTTTTGATTGCTGGTGTCCGGACGATTCATCTAACCGGTAAGTTCCCCTTTTCTTTAAGTTTCCGGATAATATAAGATACCGGATGGAGTCCGGATAACTGTGGTTTCCGGATGGTTTCCGGATGACGTCCGGATTGAACATGCTGTCCGGAAAGTTGGGGTTGTCCGGATTGGTTGTGTTGTCCGGAAAGTCCTGTTGTCCGGATACTTTTGTGGTTTCTGGAAACTTAGGCTGTTTGATCACTTTTTGAGATTTCTGATACTTTTGAGTATCCAGTAGCCTGTGTTTTGTTAACTATTGGATAGGGAATGAATGAGGACGGAATGTACTGTGGACTCGACTTAAGTACGGGTTTGGGGGAAACATTTGGGGATTTGAGTTATCTAAGAGTTCTTAGTCTACTAGGGAGCTTTGTGTGTGCAAGTTATAAAGAGAACTATGTATTTGAATTGATACAGATTCTGTGAATTTGAAGTGAAAGCAGAGTCGTTTTGAGAAAAGCTTGGAGAACGTTTTGATAAGTCAAACAGGTGAGTTTTACTTTAAAACGTTTTGAAACTGGAATACATATATGTGTGGATTGGGGAATGTGATAGATCGTATGCTTACTTGTTTATGTATGTAATATAATATATTGAGATATTGTATTTACATGAGTATTCTACTATATGAGAATACGTGGCCGGGCTTAGGACCGCTGTGTTGGCTGTAATATTCATACAGCGTTGTTGGCTGTAATTGTCGTACAGCGAAGTTAATTTATTAGTTGGCTTGCAACCAACTAATATGGCCAAGAGAATGAGATGGGAAAATACATGATGATTGAGTCACAACTGGTAATTGTGTTTGTATTATGTGAATAGTGGTGTGCAAAAGAGTTTTCAAAGAAACAGGGATTTTCTCACTTAGACCATTAGGTCTAACCCTCATTTTGTTTTAAATATGTATTCCAGGGCGTGGATCGGATAAGAGCAAGTAAAATAAATAATCAGTGGATAGCTTTTGTGAAGACTTATGATTTGAATACTACGATGTGTTTTGTAGTTATAGTTTCATTACTAAATATCGTGTATGTAGTTAGTGAAAAAGTTTGTAATGTAATTATTATGATTGTAAAGACTTAAGGGACCGTAATTGTTATATGATGAAATGTATGTTATGTAACGATGTTTATGCAATGTATGTTATTTGTTGTCTATTTGGAAATCCGGGTTGTTACAGTATAGTTGTCCCAGCTTTCAGGAAGACATTCCAAGAATTTAGTCAGGATTTCGGAGTTAGAGTAGGTCTTACCAATAGTTTTTAGGTCAATGACTAAGCAGTTAAAACGTTGGTGTACTTCAGAAAGAGTTTCAGTCTTACCACAAATGAAGCTTTCGTATTGCCTTCCCAGGTTGATTCTTCTAGAGTCCTGGACTTCAGCAGTACCTTCATATTGAACACATATAGTGTCCCACATGGCTTTTGAACTTTTCAGGTTCATGATGGAGTGGTAGACTGTGAGTTCCAGATCCGTGCAACGAACAATAATGAAATCAATAGATGTAAGATAATGGTTATGATTTCAACTGGTCATCCAATTAGCTTTCAACTTGAGAGAGTTTACAATACGAATTATGAAAGCAAATGAACAACTAGCCTAAACACAAAGCCCACGGCCCGTTCACTAACTAGGCTTAATTTAAACAATTACAAATAGCCCCTTGAACTTCTATACAACCAAATATTGCCCTAACAATCTCCCCCTTTGTATTGAAGTTCGAGTTCGCGCCAGTTATGAACATATCTTTTACGGAGCGCAAAGTGTACCTCGAACCATCTGATAGCACGGCGATAGACGATGCGTTCTTCAACCATTTCTAAGGCTTTTCGAGCAGTAGTTTCATTCGGATTGGGAACATACGATAGCCTTTGATTTTCATATTTGAAAGAGATGATTTTTTTAAGAGCATCTTGAACTTAGAAGAGCGTGCCGTCGCAAAATCTGTCTACCTGACTGAAGCGCAGAAATCTCTTCTCTTTCTGTCCGTTGATGTAGACAATCCCAAATTCTAGTTCCAGAAGCAATGCGTTCTCGTGATACATCTTCAACTCAGGTGCTTTCAGATCGGGCTTTATCAGGTTTACCTTCTTCGCTCTGTTCTCGATTGCCATTTGGAAGTCCGTGAGATAATACATCATGATGGTACGGACTAGGAATCGACTAACAGCTTCGAGCGCTTTTGTTACTTGAAGTGGTCGGATAGTTCTTGTATGGAGGTCTTTCAGTATTACCAGGAAGTCGAACGGTTGGAGGTGCTGGAAGTCGGCTTCAGAGAATATCCATTCATTTTCGTCTTCGATTCGGACGGTGAATACTGGATAATTGATTTTCAAAATTCGGCCTGATTGGATTTTGAGCACTTCGGTGATCTTATGCTTGGTTCGGACTTGGCTAACTGGAAGACACCGCTTCATTGTGTTTATGTACTAGCTTTGGTATTCTGGGTTTGAGTTGTAAATACCAATGCAGAAAGTCGGCTCGATTGGGCGTAACCTGTGGACAAACAACATTTTCAGAGTTTCCTCCAGGTGAGGAATAAATATTGTGATCTTCTCCCAACGGATTTGTTGCTGTTGAGGAGGAGGAAGATCAGAAGTTGTCGGTTGTTGTTGAAGAGATGTCGGAATATCGGCAGTTGTAGATTCGGGTCTTGTAGAAGTTTCGGTGGCTTGAGCTGAGTGAACGGGAGTACCATACAAATTTTGGGGCAGAAACTGGTCGTAGTCTACGTTGTCGTCTTCATCAGTAAGGAAGATCAGGTTTACCTGGAGATTTGCGGCACTGGCAGCTTTTTCATACCATGCATCTTCGGTCTCCAGGTTGATCTCGCAGTCTGGATCAATCAAATCCAGTATCGGGCTATCTGATGAGTCATTTGTGACCAATTTCTGAGTTGTTCCCTCAGGCTTTTCAACCATCGGGTCTTTGTCATCGGAGATGTCCATATCAATTACCATCTCGGCTAAGGGCAACTCGTCTTCGGGTGCAGCTTCGGTTGTAGTTGCCGCAGTTGAGGGTTCCTGTTGAACCACAGTAGTTTCTGGTATGATTGGGACGGACTCAGTTAATCTTTGTCGCTTGTTCTCCCCCTCACGGTGATCAGGATCATCCTGGTCATCGTACCTTCTCTTGAGTCCGCCAGCTTGACTCTTACAAGTATCTTCGACGGAGGCGACTCTCTCGGAAAGTGTTTTGAGCGCTTGTTGAACGTCCTTGAGAGTCGTGTCAAGCTGGTCCAATCTAGTAGTAATTGATGACGAAGGAGCAGTGACCTATGATTTCAGAACGGAGATCAGGTCTGCTTCGGTAGAGGCGTCGGTATCTAGATGTTGGAGCAACTGAGCGAGAAGCATCGTCTTTAATGTATCCACCGAATAGACAGGCTGAACGGGAGCCGGTGGAGGTGTAAGTGAGGTTTCAGCTTCGACGACCTTCTCTTTACCTTTGATCATGCTTTTCAGTTTGTCGAGCTCATTGGTAAAGCGTTGTTCCATAGCCTCACGGACGGCCTTTAGGGCGCCGTCCAGATATCCCTTTGACACAGAGTCGGTGGAAATAACGCCGGGATCACTTAGATTACCCGTTGAGGCATCTACCTTAGAGGCAGAGCCACCTACGTTCACGGTTGGCGCAGGGGTAGCCGTGGTAGGATTTCCCTCCAATCCTCGGATTCCACTTAAAGGCGGAGATCCTACGGAAGTTCCGATCGGGTCACGAAGAGCCTCGATTTGTGGGATCTCATCTTGTGTCCTAGCCAAAGAATGTAATATATCAAGTGGCGCTAAACTCAATTGTGCGCTGAAAGAAGTCGAGACCGGGGGTTGCTGGTTTCTTATTTCAATACCAGTACTCTCCGAGTGAGAGACTAATAGAAGTTGTGCTTTATCCCCGTGAGAAGTTGAAACACCCGTCTTTTGAGAGACGAGTGAGTGGCTGAGGAGGCTGTGCAATTGCGCCGCTGGGTCTACGGCGGCTTCTTCAATACCCCATCCCAACGGATGAGACGGGATAGCAGATGTGGCTACCCGGATGACACTCGGTTGGGGTCTCTCAGAAGCCTCTTTATCTTTACGGCTCAATCTTTCTTGGTTCTCTTTCAAATGCAATTCCCTCCGTCTCACATGATCTAACTCTTCAACTAAATCTCCATTCGCTCTCCTTGTGTCTCTCATAGGCTGGGTAGTAGGAATGAGTGGGGGTGTGTGTGAGTCAGATGGGATTCCTTCGGTAAAGTCTGGGTTTGGTCCGATACGGGGAGGGATAAGTGTTGCCCGTATGGTACGATCCGTATCGGACTCGGTGGAGTCGGATTCCACGTTTTCAACGTGTCGGGTAGGTGAAGGTGGGTCAGATAAATAAGGTTCGGTGTCATGATGGAGCATCGGTCGAGATGATGAACCGGCTAAATGGGATTAGCTAGTACTTGGACGCGTTTCCACTGCACCGCTCACTCCAGTTCCCCTCCCACGAATTCTCAACACACCCCGCCCGGGAGCCCCTGCTGCCCGGGCCCTTCCTCCTCTTGTCCTAGGACCCTCACGTCCCTCGGTTCTATGTCCCTGGGGAGGTCCCTCCGGCGTTGGCTGGACCATGGGATTCCCTAACGCTTCCCTATATGCTACTACACTCGGTGCAGTGGGATCCGCGTGTGCCAGTAGGGCTTCAGGTATGCGCATGGCTATGGCGTTGGACGGGTTACGAATCACCATATATTGCAAGTGGTGAGGAGGGCATACCGGATGGTTAAGACGTCGCGGTATTGCTGGATTCGTGTCCATATGATGTCGCACAGCCAGAGAGAGAAAGCGAGGGTATGGAAGAAACTTCTTTTCTTAAAAACTCTAATTTGACGAATGGCTTGCACTAGTTCACGCCAGATAATCATCGCGAAGTCGACGTGGCGGTTGTAGCACACGACATGAAATAGGCGTAAAAAGTCGCCCGTGCACTGGTTGATGCCCTTCCATCTGGATGAGAGACACGTGTTTAGAATCGTGAACAGCGTGTACCAGATGGGGGTCAGGTACTTTCGGTTGAACCCGGAAGGACGGTGAAGATCGTGATTGTATCCGAGTGCGCGGACTTGAGCGCACAGAGTCTCGTCATTTACCGCGGGATCGTATCGTTGATGTCCGCCGGCGGTGGCTTCTGGTAGTGAAAGTAGACGCCGAAAGGACTCGGGTGTGAGCGTGAATTGTTGGTTTTCAATGCGCGTCGTAATGGTCTGTGAGTTGGCGGCCGTAATGACTTGGGCAGAGAGCCATACTTGGTATACGTAGAGCACTGGGACGTCGGCTGTAGCTGTGAGGGCCTCACGGAGAGGGTGACGCATTAATATATCCACGACCACCCGGTGTTGAGGTTGTGGTCGGAATTCAGAGGCGTCCAAGTGATGGTTGTTGGGCTCTATCTCAGTTCCATGGTCAGGAGCGACCAAATCGTTATCGGCTGCTTCGTCGATAAATTCCTCTTGAGGAGGATTTTGATCTTCCGGAATTTGTTGTTGATCTTGATCCGCCATTGAATATCTGTAAAAGAAGCAAAGTTAGTAATCAAGACGGATAAACGAGTTTCAACACGTACCTTTGTAGTACATGGCTCAATCTGAGACAGATTGAGGACTGGCAGTGATAAAGTAGGTACATGACTGACAAACACAGATGTGTCCGAACATAAAACTGAAAGACATAACTTTCCGGACAAACAATAGTATCCGGACAAAAGGTGTCCGGACAGCAAAGGTTTTCGGATTAGAAGAAGGTTTCCGGATAAAATGGACATTCCGGACAAAGTGGTTTCCGATTGACAGTGGTTTCTGGACAAATGGGAGTCCGGACACATCAACAATCCGGTAGTTGAACTTACCGGAAACCCTGAGGTTTCCGGAAAACTAGGTTTTCCGGATGTCGAGTGTTACCGGTCAAAATATCGAATTCATGCAAGATTCCGGACAAAACATCATAACTTTGAACGTTTCCGAACACGAAGAGTTTGTCCGGACGACATCGAAAAACATCAAATGAGCAAATCACTGTCCCAACATGCAAGGAGTGTCGATGAACGCATATAAACATACTGGGTTGACTAAGTCGTCTTGTACTATACCTATTTAATCCGAAATCGAAGAGACCCAAAATGGGTTTTCGGATTCTGTGAATCGACCAAATGTGTGGCCGATTTGAGGTGTGAAGTGCGAGAGACATGTCTATGAAAGATCTAGATGGTTGTGCGAATGACATACCTGATTTTTGAACGAACGAGGAGTGATAATCGAGGTTTGATAGAGAGGTCGAACGAGAAAGAGAGAGTTCGAGGGGTTTTGTGAGGTTTTTCGATTTTCCGGATACAGAAGCAAAGGGAATCTGGACCTTATTTATATGGATTCAAGAATCCGGGTGGGTCTACCCGGATACCCATCCGGTCCGGAAAGTAGACTGTCCGAACAGATGAGTATCCTGAACCTATCCGGACACTTTTGACATGTGAACAAAAAATTGTCCTCTCACTTTAAATAAATTCCTTAGGATTTTGACTGAACTTTCCCTCGCTCCCCCTCAAACTGAGCATCGGGATGGCTTTGCTCCCCCTCGAATAGAGCAAAATTGTGCAATGGAGAGTTCGACACACAAAAAAAACTTTTGAACATTTAAAAAAAACGTTGTGTCACTCCCCCTCAAATGATGAACATAACTTGAAATGCACACGGGAGTATCCACACACACAAAAAAAGTTTTCATCAGATAAAAAATTGTGTGTGACGCTCCCCCTCAACAGTAGAGTAAACTTACCTGATACCGGGTTGTGCTCCCCCTGAACACATGAACACTCGTGAAAGCACAGATATAAGCAAATAAAATAGACGACAGTATGAAAGAAAAAGAAACACAGGTGGAAAGAAAGTAAACAAACGAAATCTACCTAATAAATACAGAGACTCGACCTATCACTGTAACTGAGACAAGTAGAATACAAGTGCGAGAAAGTGTATGCTCAATCATCAGGAGGGTAAACACCGGATGATGAGTAGACAGTTACTCGTAGATGTATGGAACTTGTAACAGGCACACGAAGTAGAGTTCGATCGTACCTCTTTCAACGTGATCCTTAATGAAGTGATACCGAACGTCGATGTGCTTGGTCTTAGTGTGTTGGACCGGGTTGCTGGATATGGCAATTGCGCTCTTCGAGTCGCAGTAAATGGGCACCTTGACATACGTAAAGCCGTAGTCCTTGAGTTGCGTCCGCATCCAGATTACATGAGAACAACAGCTCGCGGCGGCCACGTACTCCGCCTCGGCAGTCAACGTAGAGACGCACTGCTGCTTCTTTGATGCCCAACTCACCAGGCTATCTCCCAAGAACTGCACATGCCCCGATGTGCTCTTCCGGTCCATCATGCTACCCGCGTGGTCCGCATCAGAATAAGCGGATAGCTCAAAACCTGTCTCTTTCGGGTACCACAAGCCAAGATCAGCAGTACCACGTAAATAACGAAAAATTCGTTTGACAGCAATTAAATGAGACTCTTTCGGTTTTGACTGAAATCGGGCGCATAAAAAGGTGGAAAACATGATATCCGGTCTACTTGCGGTTAGATACATCAAAGAACCGATCATTCCCCGATACAGTTTAGGGTTCACATCCGTTCCGTTAGGATCGGCGTGAAGCTTTGTACCAGGTGCCATGGGAGTTTTCATTGGTGAGGACTGTTCCATCTGGAATTTCCTAAGAATATCCCGGATGTACTTAGCTTGGTTTATGAATATCCCGGTCGACAGTTGTTTAACCTGAAGACCAAGGAAGAAATTCATCTCACAAAGCATACTCATTTTAAAAAAATGTCCCATAAGATTGGCAAAGTTCTTTGCATATTGGGGATTAGTAGAACAGAATATTATGTCATTGACATACACTTGTACTAAGACAATGTGACCTTTTTCGTTCTTAATAAATAGAGTGGAATCGATCTTACCTCGCGTGAATTCTGATTTTAACAAGAACTCGGACAGGGTGTTGTACCAGGCTCTTGGAGCTTGCTTGAGACCATAAAGCGCCTTGTCTAGAACGTAGACATGATCAGGCTTCGAATCGTCCACGAATCCTTCCGATTGCGAGACGTACACTTCTTCCTTGATATCGTCGTAGAGGAATGCGGTCTTCACATCCATTTGGAAGACCGTGAAGTTTTTGTGCGCGGCGTATGCAAGGAACATATGTATGGCTTCGATTCTTGCCACTGGAGCGTAGGTCTCATCGTAATCGATCCCTTTTTGCTGACGGTACCCATTGGCCACGAGACGCGCCTTGTTGCATACGACGATGTCGTCCTCGTCCTTTTTGTTCTTGAAGATCCACTTGGTTCTGATCACCGTCTTGTGGGTTGGATGTGGGACCAGTCGCCATACCTTTAGAGCTTCGAATTGGTTGAGCTCCTCTTGCATGGCTATGATCCAGTCCGGATCTTCGAGCGCTTCTCGTACGTTTGTCGGCTCGATCTTTCTCAAGAAACCGGAGAATAGGCAGAAGTTAGCTGAAGCGCCTCGCGTTTGAACAGGGGTGGAGGGATCACCGATGATTTGATGTAGGGGATGAGCTCTCGTCCACTTGGTGGTGTGTGGAAGCGGCTGTTGAGTTGAATGAGAGGCGTCCGAATCCACATAGCCACCAAAAGGAAGGTCTTGAACTGCTTCAAGTGTTGCAGGCTAGTTTCTCGGAGGAGGTGAGGGAGGCTTCGCCGAGGGTTGAACAACTTCTGGTTCCGAGGAGTTCAGAGGTTGATCATCGATCGTGGCAGATTACGAATCATTAGGAGCGATCTCCGGGTTTGTTACGGGTTCCTCTAGGGGGACAGTAGTAGCAGTAGAAGTCGATGATGACGGTTGAGTTGTCTCCATAGTGATAGATGCCGTACTTGTCGAAGGCGGCGGACCGGATAGATTCGCCGAGTCCTCGATACGAGCAGCTTCAATTCGAGGTTGTGCTGAGACATTAGAAGTAGGAGCATTAAATATGTCATCATAAAAGTATTTAAACAATAAATCTAAATCTGATGTATCAGCATTCGATGAAGATGGATGATTCGGATTTACTGTCGCTTGTGCAGATCCCGAACGAGGATGTTCGGAAGCTAACACGCCAGTTAAACCGGGTTCTGAACTGATGTGTTCAGAAGCCAAATCTGCGGCTTCGTCGAATGTCACGTTTACACTTTCAATAACGGTTTTAGTCCGTTTATTGTAAACGCGATATGCCTTAGCCTGCATGGAGTATCCGATGAAAACTCCTCCGTCCGCCTTTGGGCTGAATTTGCCGAGATCGTCCTTTTCGTTTAAGACGTAGCATGTGCATCCGAATGCATGGAAGTACTTGATATTCGGAATGCGTTTTTTGATGATCTCGTACGGCATCTTGTTGAACCGCTTGTTGATGATGGAGCGGTTTTGCGTATAACAGGCAGTAGACACCGCTTCGGCCCAGAGAAATAGCGGCAGTTTAGATTGGGAAAGCATGGTGCGAGCCGCTTCGACAAGGGTACGGTTGCGTCTTTCCACCACTCTGTTTTGCTGAGGAGTGCGTGCCGCCAAAAAGGTTTGCGAAATGCCGACAGAAGTCAGATAATCGTTCACCGTTTGGTTCTTGAATTTCGTCCCGTTGTCGGTCCTGATAGTCTGAACCGGACTTTGAAGATTTAGCTAGATGGTCTTCAAGTGATTAATGATCAGCTCCGGAGTTTCGTCTTTCGATCGAAGGAACTTGACCCATGTATAGCGCGAGAAGTCATCCACCATCACCAGGACGTATTTGCACTTGTTGATGCTTTGAACACGCATCGGTCCACACAAATCCATATGGATAAGTTCAAGGGACCGAGACGTGCTCGGAGCTGCCTTCAGCTGATGCGACGCCCGCTTCATCTTTCCCATTTCACATGCCCCGCAGAGACGATCCTTCACGAATTGAAGATCGGGCATGCCTTTTACGTGTCCGCCTAGCACCAGTTTGTTGATACTTTTGAAGTTAAGGTGCGAAAGTCTTCGATGCCAAATCCAAGCTTGTTCGGAATTAGCCTTGGACATGAGGCAGACAGGGTTATCGGTCTTCAGGGCTGCAAGGTCAATGGTGTAGAGGTTGGTCTTGCGCTTTCCAACCAGTAGCTCGTCTCCGTCGTCGTTGAGTATTCTACACCTTTTGGCTTTGAACCGGACCTCGAGATCTTTGTCGCAGAATTGGCCGATGCTGAACAGATTGTGTCCCAATCCCGCGACGTGTGATACCTTCTTGATAGTGATCTTGTCTTGAACAATGTCGCCGTAGCCCATAATCGGCGTCTTGTGGTCGTTCCCAAAGCTCACGTCTCCGGCATATTCTTCTTTGTAGTTCGTGAGAAACTCCCTCCTTCCGGTCATGTGCTTGGAGCGTCTAGAGTCTAAGTACCACACATGACCATGCTGCAAAAACAAGTTTAACGGATTTTAGGTACCCATATTTGCATGGGTCCTGGAGGGTTAGATTTGGCACCTTTCGGAGGAACTTGCTTTGACACAGATTTCCCCTTAGGTGTAGGTTTTACATCGTTTGAAGGAATTAGCTTTGGCACAGGTTGCCTCTTAGGTGTAGGTTTTACACCTTTTGGAGGAACTGGTTTTGTAGCAGGTTGCCTCTTGGGTGCCGGTTTAACCTCAGTAGGAGAAACCCGTTTAGGAATGGGTTTTCTCTCCTGCTGTGGTTTAACCTCTGATTGGGAACCCTGTTGAGTATGGTGTTTCTTTTTGGTTTTACGGGGTTTGCTTTTGGGTGTATGATTATATATGTGATATGACCCAAACCAATCATTATTATTTATATCATCAAAGTCATTCCAACCACATTTAGAACAACACAAACAATCATGCGATAACTGAATCAATTGCTGAACGGAATAAAGTTTAATTGGAAAAGAAACATCACGTTTAACAAAATCATTCCTATGATTCCAAGCACAATCGTTTTTGTTCATCCTAGGGAAAAAACAGTATTGAAAGACTTTAATGTTGCATCCTCGACAGGTTCCTTAGCTAGCCACTTTGGTTTTTCTTGATTAGCGCGGCCGTTTTTATCTAAAACAACAGGGACAGTACGGTCAGTGACTTTTGAAGAAGCAGTATTTTTGGTAGGCAATTGCTCGGTCTTTTGCCTCGGTTGTGATTGTTTTTGAGAAACGGGTTGAGATTTAGAAATCATAATCACAGCTGGGGCCTTTGTTTTAGAACAGTCACCCTTTAGAAAATTGACCGGTCGATTGACTACTGGTGACAAAAAATCAGTATGACTCGGAAGAGGTTTGTCGAAGGGGAACGACTCAACCTCTTCATCAGAATTGCCTTCGGAGTTCATATATTCAGAAAAATTGACTTCCGGAATTGCGGGACTTGGATCGGTCGAGGAAGACGAGGAACACTTAGTGTCAGTGTGCTTTGGGGAATTTGGTGCGGAAGCTAAGAAAAAATCAGAGTTCAAATTCCTTAAAACACTCTTATCTTGAGAATCTTGATCGTCTTGTGTAGAAAAATTTTTGCTAATAAAAGCTTTACACGAAGACGTATCAGATGAGCTTGAGGAAAGTTCGGGTGAAATCTGCTTTTCAGATTTGAGTTGGTCAATCTGCTCTTGGAGCTGACCATTTCTCGTATACTCTTGCATCGCATCTGTTGCCAAGGCAGCCAGTTTTGATGTGAGCTTAGTGATTTCACACCAAAGGATTTCATGTCCTTCATCAGACACAGTTTCGGTTTTGACCGATTTAAGATTCTCAAGTTCCTGGATTAGCGCTTGCTTTTCCTTCTGAAAATTCGACCTTTCTTTCTCGAATGACTCCTCCAACTTGACTATCTTTGCTTCCAAGATGAGAGGGGGAACATAGATCTTGTACTCATCCGTCTCAGTCTTGGTTTCGGTTGCTTGGACCTCATCCTTCTTGGAGGAATCCTTGGGCGTTATAACCTTATAGCAATCGAAGTAGTCATTCGAGAGGTACTTCTTGTTTTTCTCATAGGAATAATTCAAGGATCCATAACAGAATGGAAGTTGCATTTTGGATGTGCGTGTGCGCTTGTATTCCTCGGTTTCCTCTTCCTTTTCAGGTTCAAGAGGACCAGTCCATTTAATTGCATATTCCGAATACTCTTTGGCTATTCCAAGACAACTAAAATCATACAATATAGGTCTTTTGGCTATACCCTTTTTCAGGTAGTGCGGGTTATCGTATCTGATTCCCCAGTCCTTGTTGAAATACGTGAACTCCTTTGGTTTATTCATATGTATAGTCTGATCAGTTTGACCTCTTTTATGAAGTTTGGTTTCAAGATCAAGAATTTTAGAAACAAATTCCTTGTGCTAAATTTGAATAGCAGAACATAGATTAACAATTTCTGCTTTCTCATTCATACACTGATCAAACTGAGACTGAATTTCAGATAATTTGGCCCTTAAGTCCTTAGGTGCTATTGAAAGATTTTTGCATTTGTCTTTTAAGGTAGCAATTTCAGACTTATATTTCTCAGTTATTCTCTTTTGAACATCTAGCTTTTCAGATAGTGATATAATCTCAAGCAGTTGTACATTAGAGGTGGCCTTAAAGGAATCTGCCCGTTCAGCAAGTGATTGCATTTGATTCAAGAAATCTTGCTGGTTAGATTCACATACCTGACTTGACTTTTCTTCATCGGCTGGAGAGTGATATCCTATGAAAGCATTGGCACCATCAGAATCGCTTTCATCATCAGAACGACCCAACCAGTAGTCTTCTTCCATAAACATAGCTGCTCCAGCTTCCTTCTGCTCAGCCAATGCGAGCTTCGCCTTGTAGTAGTGAACATTCTTTACCACTGGCTTCCGACAATCTTTTGCAAAGTGACCAAGCTTTCCGCAGTTGTAACAGGTCACGGGTTCATCTTTCTTCTTACTGTCATCTTTCTCCGTCTTCTCCTTCTTCTCAGACTTATCTTGCTCATCGGCCTTCTTCTTTCCTTCATACTTGTCCTTATAATCGTGGCGCTTGTTGGAGGAGGTGGAGTAGCACTGATTATTGGACGATGGCTTCTTATAGAACTTTTGTTGTTGAAAATATTTGGAAAGTAGGGCTATCGCTTTCTTGAAATCAGATACTTCATCATCAGAATTACTGTCTTCCTTTTCTTCAGGTTCTGACTCAGATGAGCTTTGCTTTTGAGCACGTTTGGAGTGACGGCCCGAAGATTTCCCTTGTTTGGAGGACATGAGTGCTAGAGGATCGGTAGCTGGCTTGGATGAGGCCTTCTTCTCGTTGAGTAATTCCATCACCTCATCTTCATCTTGAAGAAGCGTCTCATACAACTCGTGGATGTCAACTTTCTCCATCAGGTGATTGTGCTTTACGTGTGAGGCAAATACTTTCCACTCAGGCAGAAGGTTGTTGAGGAATTTAAGTGCATTCTCCGTGTTCGAACGAGTAATCTTGTTCTTGTGGAGCTCGTTGAGAAGAAGACAAAACCGTTCATAAGTTTGAGAAAGGGATTCACCGGTGCGTTGTTTAAAACTATCAAACTTGGTTATTGAGCTATTAATCTTCAGTTGATTCCCGACTTCGCTCCCACGCATCATCTTTTCCACCTGATCCCACATGCCCTTAGCTGTATCTTTGTAACTGTCGATGGCAGTATAGATCGTGTTGGGGAGAGCTTGAACAAGATACCGCTTAGCATGCTTTTCTCCCTCAAGCATGCCTTTTTTGTCGTCGGTCATATCGGTGAGAGTCTTTTTCACAGTGAGTGTTTTCCCACCTTCTTGAGCTGATGGAACGGTCTTCATAGGTGTAGCAATTGGCCCATCTTCTAAGGCTCGCCAAATGTACTCGAAGTTGTCCTTCGACTCAATGAAGATTTTGAATCTGTCCCTCCATTGGCTGTACTCACCGTGGTAGAGACAAGGTGGTTTGGTGTCGGTACCGATTGCAAGAGCGTCGCGTGAAGTCATCTTCAGTTTCACTGGAGTGATCGTCAGACGAAGTGTTCGATTCAAAGTGATAACCTAACGCAAGGCACTACGAGTGGTATCCTAACGCAGGTTCTACGACTGAGTTGTACTAGGAACAGGTAAGAATTCAAACAGAAATGAACTTACCGGATAGGAATCCGGAAGAGATGTCTGATCTGGAAGTGTCCGGATCAGTTTAAATGAGAAACAGTTCAACACAGAAGTATCCGGATAAGATTGAAAGAATCCGGATAAACTAAGTTTCCGGATAACACTAGGTTACCGGATGCAAGAGTTTCCGAGTGATAAAATTAAACACAGACTTACCAAATGACAAGAGTTTCCGGATAAAATGCTTTCCGGATGGAATGGGTTTCTGGATGAAATCAATTTTACCGGATACCTTGAGTTGTCCGGATAAAATGTTTTACCGGAAACTTTGAGTTGTCCGGATAAAATATTTTACCGAAAACTTTGGGTTTCCGGAACAATTGTACCCGGAAAGATTAAGAATCAGTGAACTTACCCGGAAAGATTAAGAATCAGTGAACTTACCCGGAAAGATTGGTCGTATCCGGAAAGAGTTAGCGATTGTTCGGAAAGATGAGAGTTGTCCGGAAACCACGGCTGATGTATCTGGAAACAGCGGCTGTAAATTCCAATTCGATGGGGAATCGACTAGGGTTGCTCAAAATCGTTCCTGAAAGATTAGCAACTCGACCAAATACAAAAATAACACTACCCAAATTGATTTTGAAGCAAAAACAACAAGTTTTGATGGTTAAAATTTTGATTTTTCTCAAGAACACAACCAAAACTTTTGAATTTTAATTTGCTTAAAAACACACTCAAACGATCGAATTAGAATACGAAAACTTGCAGAATCACTAATAGCAATGATACTAACAATATCCAATAGACGAAAATGATCAATTTCAATCGAATCAAAAGATGGAATTTCAAAGAAGAACACCGCCTTATCAATAGAAAACTTACCAGAATTCAAATAGAGTACTTTGAATCGATCTGTCCGTCTGCTCTGATACCAATTGTGAGTTCCAGATCCGTGCAACGAACAATAATGAAATCAATAGGTGTAAGATAATGGTTATGATTTCAACTGGTCATCCAATTAGCTTTCAACTTGAGAGAGTTTACAATACGAATTATGAAAGCAAATGAACAACTAGCCTAAACACAAAGGCTAAGCAAACATTATATATGACGGGCGCATGGTTAACAAGCCCACAGCCCGTTCACTAACTAGGCTTAATTTAAACAATTACAAATAGCCCCTTGAACTTCTATACAACCAAATATTGCCCTAACATAGACTTCATCAGGAAGAGACATAGAGATGATAGATCTGGCCCTTGTATCAATGGCCACCTTCTTCTTATCTTCTTCAGTCCACTGAGAGACTTCTCTGACGATTAGTCTTTCAGGGATGGCAGGAGTATTTGTTGTGGCTGGAACAGAAGCTTAGATCATATGTGGAACATAGGGTCCATTTTCAATATAGTGAGGCATAGTTGGGTCTACACCTTTTAGGGAGAGCATCATTCGATTTTTCCAGAGATTGAAGTTATCGTTGGATAATCGAGGAGGTTTTGCAAGAGAGCCATTATCTATGTAGTTTGTGTTTGTGGTGTTTGCCATAATGAAGAATAGTAAGGAAGAGAAAAAGAGATAGTATAAGCAAGAACTTGTTTATTAGATTAAACAAACCGCTCTGATACCACTTGTTGGTCCCAAAGGGGTTATACAAGTTTGTATAAGGGGGGTGAATACAAACACACGATTTTTATCTTTCTAAATTGTTTATTGATATGTATCAAACAATTTACAGTTTGTTGCGGAACAAGATTAAGAAATAAGCCTAATCTAAACAAACTATGAGAACACACAGATTTCTTGCACTAGAAATAAGAGAGAAAGGAGATTAAGAAAAACTAAGGATAATTATTCTTTCACACAGTAGTTCAGCGAGAGAGGAATGGCCGAGCACTTCAAAATGAAGTAGGGTTTCTTTTATATACTACATGCATTTAATGCAAGTCAGTATACCTTTACACGTGGCAGCCTCTGAGTGGATGCATGGATTTGACTTTTGAAGGGACATCCTTTTGGCCGCATGATGAACAGTATAGTGTCAGAGTTGGTTGTACGATTTCAGACAAATGATGTCTTTTCTGACAAATCGTACAAAAAGCGTGCAAGGGGATAAGACATAGTTCCTTGTAGAGGAGGCTTCATGATCAGTGTACACTGAATGACTCTTTATCAGCGAATGATAAAGTTCAGCGTTCGCTGAAGTCTTCTACTTGAAACTTCACGTGGGATGGACAAGTCTTGGCTTCGCTGATATCCGCATCTAGGTCACTAGTAGACTTAGTCGCTGGTTCTTTGGCTTGATCTTCGACTTCAGCGTAGAACATAGTTGACGTGAATATTGTCTTCAGGGATCATAAGTAAACAACATAAATTATCAGCGATCATCAGTGAGACTGAACAGGCTCAAGGCTTACTGATGTACAGTGTTCGCTGAATGCATAAATTAAAGCATGTTTTCCATCAGCGATACTAAACAGACTTAGTATATTTTCTTTGATGGTAAAACACTTATACATATTGTCTACTTACAGTTTTCACTAAGTGTTTCTCAGAGTCATTATCAAATCACTGAGGGTTTAGATCAACAGATTCACATATGAACCTACAGTTAATTAGTTCATATGTGAATCAGTTATTAGTTCATATATGAATCACAAAGGTTCATATGTGAATCGGTTACTTAGTTCAACTGATTCATATATGAACCTACAGAGTTATTATGTGAATCTTAATTAGTTCATATATGAATCACAAAGGTTCATATGTGAATTAGTTAAAAAGAGTTCATATGTGAATCACACAGGTTCACATATGAACTCGTCCTGCGTATTTGTAAAAGTTACGAATCTGCCCTTCTATTTTTGGAACAGCCGTAACTTTTGACCAGTCAAAGCCGATCTTGACCGAATGAATGGCTAAGATTACTTATCTATTTCACACATACTTAGCATTTCTCAATTGAACATATGGCTATATATATAGGGTCCGTTTCCTTTGCAAACCAGTTAATTCCTACAAACTTTGCAAACTAAAATCCACCAATCATGTAATTTCTTTTTTTATTTTTATTTCTCTTATTCATTTAATTCGTAGAGGGCATTTTAGGCATTTTAACATATTTTTTATTTCACCTTTGTAGATATATTATTCTTTTTGTAGCTGATCATGGAAAATCCTTAGGAGATGAAACCAAAATCATGCCTGGATCTTAAATCATGGTCAAATTCTTGGAAAAAAAAGGCAAACATGAAACCAAAATCATGCCTGGAACATCATGAAACCCAGAAACATGAAACCAAAATCATGAATCTTAACCAAAATCAAGAATCTTTAACATGAAACCCAGAAAAAGAAACATGAAGATCTAAATAGATACATGAAGATGAAAGAAAAAATTCAGGTAACCCAAAAACAACCCCACCCCAAATACATGAAACCCAGATCACCATTGATTCACCAATTCACGGAATCACCACCGATTCACCGAATCACCGCAATTCATGAAACAGAAACACAGATCTGAACGGAGCCACCGCCGGAAAGTCGAAAATTGTCTGTTGTGCTTATCCATTCATATACATCGCCACCTTCGCCAACCGATTCGAACTACAAATCACCGCCGCTTCGGACCTGCAGAAACAAAAACCTGATCTGGAAAAAAACATAAAATATATTTGAAGAATACATACCCGATCTGCAAAAAAAGAAACAACGACGGTGGTGTCGCCTCTACGTGCGGTGGTTTTCCGGGAAGAAACAAGATTGAGAGGTACCGATCTGCAGAAATAAAAAAAACGCCGTCGCCGCCTCTATATGCGGTGGTTTTTCGGGAAGAAACAAGATTGAGAGGTACCCGATCTGCAGAAAAAAGAAACACCAACGGTGGCGCCGCCTCTACGAAACGGTGGTTTTCCAGGAAGAAACAAGATTGAAAGGAGGAAGAAGAGGTAGGGGAGGCGTACGAGAGGAAGAGAGAGAGAGTTTTCCTAGAATTTTGAATACCAAACTTACCCTCACTTGCCTCTCAACCTCATTAGAAAGAACAAAAAGTTCTAATAATTTACATTAATGCCACCACTTTTTTCTGAACCGTAGATCAAATAAATTAACAATGGAGATTGAGTTTGTAGAGTTTCTAAGAATGGAGTGGTTTGCAAAAGAAACGTTATTAGACTATTACCTCCTCATGACTATCTTACTCAAGGCATTAACGCAAAGAAAAGAGCATACTCTTTTAAATAGATTCTTCTCGAACAGTTGATTATGTGCCTGAATGTACAGTTTCTTCTTTCAATCCTGTCTTCGATTCTTTACTTGTGTAAGCTAGCAATCTCATTCTCTCGCGCTCGCATTCGTCCTTCCGATGTATTCTTGGAAAACATCATCGCGAAAGCTTTCCGGTTGGAGGTGAGCTAAAATGGAATGACGGGGATTAAATGGCATGGAAAGCTGGTAGGGTTTGCGGTGAGCTGTGGGCTACATTAGATATGGGTTGAAATGGCGAGAGCTGAGATGACGGGAAGAAGCAGACCCATCGAGAATCTAGGAATGACCATGTACTCCTTCCCTTACGGGACCAATGGAGTAGCGTATTTCGAAAAAGGAAGACAGGGGGTGAGAAGCCATAGCAATATTATATGCATTTCAGGCCTCAGTTTCTGCATCATGATCTACCTAATATGGGTATTATGACTGGCATATGGATTTATATAATTGTTGGAAGGGGGCTGATGTTGATTTATGAAGGCGAATATTGGATAACTGAAGTTAGGAGGATTGTAGAGTGACAAAGGAGCTACTTGGGATTGGAGGAATGCCGAACGCATTGCAGACATGCCTTTAGATATGGTTTCCGCTTATTGGATTAGTCTTACCATCATCTTATCTAACCTAGTCAAATCAAGACTGGCATTCATCTCCATAGCCCTTTTCTTTAGCAGTACAGGCTGGTTGGTCGGGGTTGTGTCCTTCTGAGTTCTACCCCCGCTACCACAAAGATCACTGCCCAGCCATCGCTCGAGGGTACCTCCGCTCCCCAACTAAGCAAAATGGATAAAATTCGCGGGAAAGGAAAGATAAAAAAGGGAAGGTTCTGCTGAGACTCAAGTTCCCTGCCGGAGCTCCCCGAACCTGAAGTTATATATATATATATATATATATATATATAGAGAGAGAGAGAGAGAGAGAGAGGGGTTCAAGGGAAAACCTCAAAAAACAGAAAACTGAAGAACACCCTAGGAGCCCTTCATCTGGGCGGTATGCACTTGTGCATACAGGTAAATAGTTGACTTTTTTGTTTTATGCACAAATGCATGTTACAAATAACCTGTATGCACAAGTGCATACCGCCCAGATGAAGGGCTCATAGGGTGTTATTCAGTTTTCCGTTTTTTTTAGGTTTTCCCTTGAACCTGACCCTATATATATATATAGGGTGCGTTTCTTTTGCAAACCAAACCATTTGTACAAACTATACAAACCAATCTTAGCCGTTGATCAAGTCTAATAAATATCTGATTTTATTATGTTTCCTAATCTAAAGTCATGATCATAATGAATACGTCTTATCATTTTCCATATATATCTCAATCATAATTAATGAATCATAATGACTATCCATAAATATATCTATTGTTTCCTAATATAGTGGTTTGTATAGTTTGTACAAATGGTTTGGTTTCAAAAGAAACGCACCATATATATATATATATATATATATATATATAGAGAGAGAGAGAGAGAGAGAGAGATGGAGCTTCAAATGTAAACTTTTTCGTGTAAACCGTGTAAATTTTGTAGTTTCATAGGGTTTTTTGATGAAATTTTTTTATGGAATTGTTTATTTTGATGAAATTGTTTCATATAATTCATTTCTTGACGAAATGTTTTTGCGAAATTTGTAGTTTCATAGATGAAAACGAAAAGTTTATAAGTGAAAACAAAAAGTTTATAAGTGAAAACGAAAAATGTATGAAACAGTTTATAAAAATGAAAAAAACCTATGAAACTACAAATTTCATAAAAATATTCCGTCAACAAATGAATGATATGAAACAATTTCATCAAAATAAACAATTCCATAAAAAAATTCATCAAAAAACCTATGAAACTACAAAGTTTACACGGTTTACACGAAAAAAAGTTTACATTTGCATGAGCCTCTATATATATATATATATATATATAGGGTCAGGTTCAAGGGAAAACCCTAAATAACTGGAAAACCGGAAAACCACAAAAATACGGAAGAAAAAGTATATCAATATGGATGTCAAATTAACGAGAAAAATATGATCGTTTATTTGGTGTAATTTATTTCATTCGGATTTTGTTTATTTTTCGTCTTTTTTCGAATAAAAAATAGGGGGGGTGAATTTTTTTAATTTAATTAATATTGTTGTAACCGCCCATCTAATCACATCTATCAGATTATCTAATCTAACGGTTGATAAAGTGTTTTTTATTTTTCCATTTATTTGAAGTTTTCTCTTGAACCTCCCTCTATATATATATATATATATATATATATATATAACTTGCAATCATGAAAGGGGAAGATGCTTTAATGTATACTGATAGACATGGAAAGACCAGTTTAAGATTTGTTAATTATACTTCTGTCCCGGTTCAAGAAGCCGAAACAGACAACGATTTAGTTCATCTTGAACTAATCGGTAGCGAGACTGATAAAATAATTTTTCCTAAAGAATTAGATATTATTTTAAAAGAAGAGCTTTTAAATTTAGAAGACCAGTTGCACTTATCTAGACAGATCACAGACAAAGAATATATTTATTATGATAAGGATTCTTATTTTGTTTTTTATTTTTATTTTTGATAAAAAAAATGCCAACTGAAAAATGTTTTTTGATTTTCTTATTTATTAAAAATAAAAAAACGTAAATATATAAACACAACTAATATTAACTAGCTACACCCGAAAAGTTAAGTTTTTATCTAGGAAAAAATTTAAAGACAAGATCGGAATAATGACTACTAGTCTTTACGTTGTGTTGTGAACGACCCTCTAAGGAGAGTACCGAGTAGGATTTAAGTTATATATATATATATATATATATAGGGGTTAAATCAAATGAGAACCACAAATATGTTATAAACCGCAAGAACCGATATAAAAAATAATTTTTTACATGATATTTTTTCATCAAACGATAGGATTTAATATATTTTGCTTCACATATATTTGTTTCATAATATGATAGTTTCACATGGATTTGTTTCACCATATGAATATTTTTTACGAGTATTTTTCATTTCACTAGGTGAAACAAAAATCGTTTTTCACATTTAATCTTTTCAAAAGGTGAACACGAACATATGTGTAACAATATCTTAAATCATAGGTTTTGATGAAAAAAAATCATATAAACAAATATTTTTATATTGGTTCTCACGGGTTTGTAACATATTTTTGGTTCTCATTTGATTATCGTCCTCTATATATATATATATATATATATATATATATATAACTTGCAATCATGAAAGGAGAAAAAAAACTTTAGATGAGAAATGATGAAGGTACCTTGTATTGTTTGAATGTTACGTTATATTTTGAGAGATGATGAAGGTTATAAGACCTGATTGTATATATTAACCGGTTTGTGTGAAGTTGGTTACCTCCATATGGGAAATTAATTGAAATACCCTAAGTTGACCACCCTTTCATTCATATGCCCTATCTCTCTTCCAATTAACCAAAATACCCTGAAAATCCGTGGTCTAACCCGTGGCCCACGGATTATGTAGATGCCACGGAAGTTTATTTAGCCCACGGAACAATTTTATGAATTGGTGTGAGATTGAATTATTTATTAAATCCCCTTTTGATAATGGTTTTGTTTTTAGTTTGTATCTTTTATTTTGCATTCGTGCCACGGAAGTTTATTTAGCCCACGGAACAATTTTATGAATTGGTGCCACGGAAGTTTATTTAGCCCACGGAAATTTCCCAATGAAAACCACAAGGCTTGTGGCGTACTAGTTAAGGCTTGTGGGGGATGTGGCTAGTAACTCATCTACCCCAAGTTCGAATCCAGGCGCTTCCAACTTGTGGCCACTGGGGATAAACTCAGGGCTGCACGATTTAGCAGCTGGGGCAATTGTCTCACCTTGCCGGGATTAGTCGGGGCAATGTCCTCGTATACCCTTCCAAAAAAAATTCCCAATAAAAATCCTTGGGCCACGGGTTCCCATCCCATTTGTCTATTTCTAAACATAATCTGTGGGCCACAGGTTACACCATGGATTTTCAGGGTATTTTGGTTAATTGGGAGAGAGATAGGACATATGGATGAATGGGTGGTCAACTTAGGGTATTTCAATTAATTCCATATACCTCCACGTTTATACAATGGTGATATTTCGAATTACATGTTGATATTTCCAATACATGTTGGTCTCCAATTGATCCATGCGTGCTGCATAGGTGTTGTAGGTACTCATTATTTTGTTTAAATCTCCTGAGTGCCATCAACCATGGACATGAAAACACCAAGCATTGTTTCATTGTTTGGGGGAAAAAATAGCTTATAAGCTCTCTAGTTACACATGTTTGGATGACCATAAGCTAGTTTTTTAAAATGCTATTTGAAGTAGCTACTCAATAGTTTTTTATGAATATTTCAATATTGCTCTTATTAATATTAATTATTATTTATTAACTATTATTATAATAAATAATAAATTTTTTAATTTAATTATTATGAATTAATAAATATTAATTAATATTAACGGAAAATTATTAAATTACATTTTAATTAAGTATTGATATTAATTTTTAATTATTTAGAGTTATTGTTAATCATATAAATTATTTTTATTTATTTTTATTTTTAATTTTTAATTATTTAGAGTTATTACTATTTATCTTTTCAATTAGTATTTAGTTATTTTTAATGGTTATTTAAAATCATAAATTAATATATAATCTTTCTAAAACTTGTTTTAACAAATTCAAAATTTATAGTATATATGTAATAATAAATTTTAAATTCTTTTAATTAACATGTTATATTATTTAATTTTTTACTACATTGGTTGTATTAATTAACATATTATATTGTTATAAATTTGTTTTAATTATATAATTAAATATTGTAATTGATAATTTTTTGAAAATGCCTTTTTTGGTCATTTTACATGTTTATAAGCTAGTTTTTGTCAAACATTGACTTCTTCATCAGCTAGTTTGTCAAACATAGCCCAAATCTCGCAACATAATAAATGGAAGCACAATACACACTTAAAGCTATCTCCAACCGCTACCTATGCTATAATTTTTCTATAGTATAGTATGGAACATCAAATTTTATAAAAAGAAGTTACATCCATCTCCAACAACTCTTCTATTTTAGCAATCCTAACATTAAATATATTAATATAATATTCAATACATATAATAAAATATTGTTCCTCTCTCCTACACATTTAATTTAAAATTCTTTTATTGGTAGAAAACAATTATAATATAATTTCTCTTCTATAAAGTTTTATAGATTTCTCTAAATTTAGAGATTTTTACAATCTCTTTCCTCTTTTCTACTTTAGCATACAAGATAGAATAGTTGTTGGAGTAAAAAATTGTTGCAATCTCTCTTTTCTCTATTTCAACATAGCTGTTGGAGATGCTTTTAGGGTGTGTTTGGTACACTGTACAGGACATGACATAAAACAGAGATCATTGTTCCACGTTTGGCATGAATGTTATGTAGAACAGACAGGAACAGACATATTCCACCCCATCCCATGGAACAAGTCGGAACAAGCCTGAACCTAATTCCCTTCTAAAACATCAAATTCGCCTCTCTTTACATTTTACCCATGCATAAACAACTCATTAAGGGTAAATCGATCATTTTACCAGTCCTGTTCTATCTTAACAAGCATTAAACGACTGTCCAGTTCTGTCTTTTCCTACTTTGCGTGGGTACCAAACACACCCTAATTAAGGAACGGAAAGGAACACAGGGGAAATCATTTGACACCTACTTTTATCTTCTTGAGCTACCGCATAACAATGTCATACAAATTTGGAGATTCAAATATTATGAACCTCCTTTTTATAAGAACAAAGGGGTCTCCAAAAAAAGATTGTTGCTTCTTATCATACCAATCTTACAACACAACAACCATCAACCAACTTTCTCAGCCTTTTCCAGTTTTCTCCTTCCTCCAATCTTCAAACTTGCTGCTTTACCATCATCATCATCATCCTCATCAACATATATGATGCCTGGATCATCAATGTTTACAACACCATCTTCTTCATCTTCGTCTTCTTCATCACTGTTATCATTCATATCAGCACGAAGTGTGTGGAACTCCGGTGGCGGTGTGCATTCCTCCGTGATAGCTTCATCCTGTTTCATAACAAGGTGTCGTATGATTCTCTCATCTTTATCTAATATGCTCTTGAATTCATTGATCCATTTTGCTTCAATCTCAAAGTTCATCAGGATGTAATGTGCGCTTTTCGCTTTTTGTATCTTGTACGCCAGCCTTCGAAGACCCCAATCGCTGAATCTATGAACTCTCCCCTTTTTCTCCATTAGAAACTCTGCAAGAAAAAAAGAATGCAACCATTTAAAAAGGTGTTTTTAACTCTCTTAAAAACAGTCGAAGTTACTACACTACATAAAGAACAATACAACTTTTAATACAAACTTGTAGCGTTGAGATATGATATTTTTGTGGCATTAATATAGTCTAATATGGTTATGCTGTAATTGCACATTTAAATTCAAATATGTATATAGTGATACTGAAAAAGTTTAATGTAGTAATAATTTCATTTTTTTTAAATAAAAAGGAAAATCCCATGTCGGTTTTGATGCTGGAAGTACGGGTTTTTTCTTTTGGAAGGGTGTCCTAGTCTATGCCTAGACTAATCCCTTGGCAAATTATGATTGTAAGACATCAGCCCTGATTAAACTCAGTGGCTACAATTGCTGTGTACACCTGGATTCGAACCCCGGGCAGATGGGATATTCCACCACATCCCCCAGGGCCTTACCATTACGCCACAACCCTTGTGGTTAGGAAGTACGTGTTTCGACTCTTAAAAGTCAAAAATAAAAGACAGCTTTCATGTATGAGTAGCTAAATATAGAAAGTTGAGTAGCAAGGGTCACCTTGAATTTTAAGGTTTACATTCTCGACTTCTTCTTTGAAGTTCTCATGGATTAGATAGACCACTTCGTAGTGACGATCTGCAAGGATAAGATAAGAACAAACAAAATCAAGAAAAGGCAACCTATTCAACATCAAATGATTGAGATGAAAATTTTCATGGATACATTAAAAAAAGATTTCTTTTAGAATGACGTCCCACCCAATTTAATCATAATCGTTAACATAATATTTTTAATGTAAAGCAATAGGTTTGAAAAGTTGTCTAATTTAATGGAAAATGGCTACGTTTGGAAACCATAAGCTAACTTATTTTCTGAGGTCATTGAAAAAGTCTCATTTAGCTAACCATAAGCTAGCTTTTTTATAAGCTATTTCAAGTAGCGTTTCAACACGCTCCATGGTTTTTTCCCATTTTTTTCCCAATTATGCCCTTATAATTACTTACAGCAAACCACATAGTTTGATTGCAATATTTTACGCATTTGCCTATCAAACAATTGTTTAAAATAAGCGGCATTGGTGAACAAAATTCAATAGAATCAATAGTTTGTAGAGATAAAAATGGGTAGTCAAGTAACTTTAACACAAAAAAATTTAGCCCAAAAGAACAAAAGTTGCAATTTTCAAGGGACAAAAGAAGGATAAAATAAATATTATAAACGCAGTACTAGTAATTAAGATTAAGAAGGAAAGAGAAGAGAAGGGACCATACTTTGTTCAGCATCCAAATCGCTTTCTAGCATAAGGTTTAGTGCTTCATAGAGTTCCTCTATAAGTAAAGAAACATTACAAATTAGTTTCTAAATCCACATCGTGTCGACATGTAGGAAAGAATAATATTTAAACCGAGAAACTGAAAAGAACAATAACAAGTCTATATATAAGGTCAAACCATCTTTGTGACTTACGTTCTTCGGCATCTGCAAATTCCGGAAGAAGTCTACCATCTTCTTGAACTACTTTCTGAAATACAAATCAACAAGTTAATCGCAAAAGAATTTGAACCCAAAAAAATGTAAATTTATTATATTGATCTTGATATGTATGGATCAGTTACGTTACAATAAAGTGAGAAATAACCCAAAGAACATAAGCAATTATTACTCATGACGATAGCCGGAAGCAAGGAACATTCTATTGTGGTTTACCCAAGAGAACAGTTCTACTGATTAGGTGTATAAGTGCATCACACAAAGAACACATACATTACATTTGGGAAAAAGAAATCATGTATTCTCAAAAAGAAGATTTTGTTATCAAATGGGCATGATCTTGTATTGACACCATCCTTAAGTACGGGTGCATACGCGTTGGATTGGCCGTTTGAAGGTGTTTGAATATCCCAACCCAACGACTGTCGTTTAAAAAATCTCAACCCATTCAATAGTATAACCCAACCCAACTCAAACCATGCAAGTTGGGTTAGTCGAGTTGAAACAC
The DNA here is from genome assembly GCA_033807775.1 of Saussurea involucrata. Classification (NCBI taxonomy): domain Eukaryota; kingdom Viridiplantae; phylum Streptophyta; class Magnoliopsida; order Asterales; family Asteraceae; genus Saussurea; species Saussurea involucrata. The sequence continues at coordinate 218,075,210 of CM066321.1, read as the reverse complement.
TTGGGGGCGTTTGGTTCGCAGAATGGAATTTGATGGAATTAGAATCCATCGAAGGAATTTGACTTTGAAGGAATTGGAATGGAATTTGACCATACGTTTGGTTGGTAGGAATTCAATTCCTTCACCTAAGCCAAGGAATGATGAATTCCTTAAATTGTGGAATTCAATGGAATTTGAAGGATTCCAATGCTTTCATTCCATGAACCAAACATGGACATGGAATTTGGTCATTGGGTCATTCCAATTCCTTCAAATATATTCCAATTCCATGAAGCAAACAGCCCCTTAGGGGGGGGGGGGTTGATTCGCGGAATGTAATTTGGTGGAACTGGAACCCATCAAAGGAATTCGACTTTAAAGGAGTTAGAATGGAATTTGACCATGCTTTTGGTTGGTAGGAATTGGAATGGTATCTCAAAAGAATTGGAATCTCCATGCTTGCATTGCTTATTCTTTTCTACATTCATCTTCTTGTTCTTCTACCAAATACCAACACTCTTATTTTGCAAGAAAGTCCTATAACCAACATTTCAACATACATTCTCTACAAAGATGATTTCCTTGTGACTTGAACACAAGAGTAATCTTACAAGTACTTCCACTAATTGTCCATCAAGTTACTAAAAGAGTAACCACAATAATCTAGAAAAAGTTATGAGCTAAAAACACCAAAATGGTTCATGTGAATTCTGAATTTTTCAAAAATGTTTATTCTTGGTAAACCCATATCTATCTCCAAAACACACACCATTTCTACAGACTACCAACATATTCTCAACAGCAATTATTCCATTAATTATTGAAATTCAGAAGAAAAAAGAAAAAACATCTAAAGAACACATAGAATCAAAAGAAATATAACACAATTAACAACAAAAGAACTGGAATATAATACCTCTTTAAGCAAAACTGATTCAGGGAAAAGACCAGTGGTTTCATCTGGTTTGGCTACAAAGCTATGTCTATCTTCTTTCTTCTTGTCGGAATTATTTTTCTTGGCGGCCATAACTACTGATTTTCTGAGGCTAAAAGCCAAATTTTGTGAAGAAAATGGGAAGGATAAAGTAAACCCATTTCTCAAGTTGTGGTTTTTGTCTAGAAATCCACCGATTGAAGAAGATGAAGAGGAGCAAGATAAAACCATTGGGACTGGGAGTGAGCACAAAAGGTCTCAACAAACCTTTTTGCTCCAAAGATAATGAAACCAAGGGTAATTTTATGAGATGATTTTGTTGAAGTTTATGGGCCGACAGGGATTCTATCTTTTTGGATTGAAATGTAGATTTTTATATATTTTAAGCTGGACCTCGGCCCACATTTTGGTAAATTGTTTTTGAGAAATTTCCTTAAAATAATTGTTAATATTTAGCTTAATTAAAAAAAATTAGAGTTAATTATGTGGGGTGGTGGGGTGGGGTCGGGTCAGGGCCAAAACCCGATCGGATATCGGGTGAAGTTCATGAGCCCGAAATCCGATGGAAAAATGGTGAACCCGCGATTTTTGGATATTCCAGGTATTCAGATTTTTTTGTCTTTTTCCATATTTCTTTATTTTGGCCCAAACTAGTTTTTTCTAGATTTCTCTATTCCAAATTTCAATTTTTCACAGCATTTTCAGTTTTTGAAAACTAAACGAAACAACCAAACGGTACATATAACAAATGTACAGTTAACAATTCAAAGTTTCCAACAAAAGTACTAAAGTCTAAAGTACTAAACCAGATAACCAAGTACAAATGTTTTGAAGCATCAACAATATTATAACTTACAAGACAACAAATCAACGATCAATTATCTTCCAAATATTACCATCACAGACTCGTGGGATCAAGTCGTCAACTATCAATCATCTTCCATGTTAGAATTGTAGAGTCGATTGATAGAGAGACACACGAGATGGCTGAATCGGCCGTTTTCATATATTGAGAGAGTGTTTACAAGTAAAGTGTCTAACCTAGAAAAGGAACGCTAAGAGACTATTTATACAAAAGAGAAGTTACACATAATTACAGAAAAGACCCTGAACAATACATATTGACAATAATACTCTAACATCCCCCCTCAAACTCAAGTAGGGGAAGAATGAGACAAATTGAGTTTGGAAACAAGAGTCCTAAAGCGGCCTAGAAGGTGGGCTTTGGTGAAGATATCTGCAGTCTGATCAATGGTGGAGATAGGAAAAAGTTTAACCGTCTTGCGAAGAACGTGTTGACGAGTGAAATGACAATCAATCTCGATGTGCTTTGTACGCTCATGAAAAACATCATTGTGAGCAATCTGAATAGCACTAGTGTTGTCACACCATAATGGTGTTGGAGAAAATTGATGAGCACCCATATCAGAGAGTAGCCAGCGAAGCCATACAAGTTCCTGAGTAGTATCAGCTAAGGCTCTATATTCTGCTTCAGTACTGGACCGAGCTGTCAGCGATTGTTTCTTGCTACGCCAGGAGATGAGAGAGTCACCAAGGAAGAAACAATAACCTGTGGTGGAACGACGGTCGGTTATGTCACCATCCCAGTCAGCATCTGAGAAGGCACGAAGCTGTAAGGATGAAGTGGATGAGAAATGAAGCCCATGAAACATCGTCCCTTTGACATACCGAAGTATACGAAGAACAGCGGCATAGTGATCCGAGCACGGGGCAGCCATGAATTGGCTAACTATATGAACTGCATAGGCAAGGTCTGGTCGAGTAACAGTCAGGTAGACCAGAGATCCGACCAGTTGACGGTACCTTGTAGGGTCTTTCAGCGGGGTTCCAGCATTCGGAGCAAGGTGCAGATTTTGCTCAATTGGTGTAGATGCAACTTTGTTGTCTGTGATCCCAGCCTTGGACAACAGATCGGATATGTACTTGGCTTGACAGAGATAGATGCCAGAGGAGTCTGATAGAACTTCAAGTCCAAGAAAGTAGTGTAGTTTGCCAAGATCTTTCATCTCAAAACATGAGCTGAGAGATTGTTTGAGATGATTGATACCTGTAGTGTCACTGCCGTGATGATCATGTCATCAACATACAACAGAAGTAAGATAGTACCTGCAGCAGTAGTCCGAGTAAACAGGCCAGAATCATAGTTACTTGGAGAAAAACCCAGTGAGATGACAGTGTTGCTAAACTTTTCAAACCAAACACGAGGAGCTTGTTTGAGGCCATAGAGGGCTTTTCGAAGTCGACATACATGTCCCTGACAGGAGGTCACACCTGGAGGGAGTCTTATGTAGACTTCCTCTTCGAGATCGCCATTTAGAAAGGCATTCTTGACATCCATCTGATAGAGTGGCCATTTCTTGGTGGCAGCAATGGCGAGAAGACTACGAACAGATGTGACACGAGCCACAGGAGCAAACGTTGCCTCGTAGTCAATGCCATATTCTTGATTGAAGCCGTTTGCCACAAGCCGTGCTTTGTATCGATCAATGGATCCATCAGACTTGGTTTTGATTTTGAAGACCCATTTGCAACCGATGGGTGATTTGCCCAGTGGGAGAGGAACAAACTCCCATGTATTGGCTTTGTCAAGTGCCTGAAGTTCCTCTGTCATAGCTTGCTTCCAAACAGGGTTAGAGTCGGCTTCCTTGAAGGAAGTGGGTTCATGGGTGGATAGTAAAGTAGAATAACAATGATAATCACGAAGGTGAGTAGGAACTTGTCTTACCCGATCGGAGCGTCTTACCTCATCTGGTGGTTGGGAGGAGCTAGGATCCATAGACTCGGCAGAAGGCTCGGAAGTAGTCCGGGGAGTTGGTGCAGATGATTGATCATGGTCAGCTGGCATAGAAGGGGCAGACGAAGGCTCAGTTGATGCGGAAGGGTCAGGTGAAGGCTCAGATGAGATAGGGGAAGGCTCAGGTGATGCGGAAGTTGGTGGATCAGATGGTGAGGAGAGTATAGGGTCTAATTGGAGAGAATCTAAAGAGATAGATGTGTCAGTGAAGAAGGAAGTAGAAGGAGTGATGGGGTCCTGAAATTTTGACACCGTAGAGAAGGGAAGATGTTCCCAGAAGGTGACATGACGGGAGATACGAAGTCTCTTAGAGATTGGGTCCCAACAGCGATATCCTTTATGTTCAATTCCATAGCCAAGGAAGCAGCACAGACGAGAGCGAGGTTCAAGTTTGGTGTGTTCATGAGGTTGTAGCTGAACAAAGCAAGCACAACCCCATACTTTGAGTAGTTCATAGGGAGGTGTAGCTCCATAGAGGACTTCATACGGAGACTTTTGATTGAGAATTGGGGTCGGGTGTCTGTTGATGGTGTAGACAGCCGTGAAGGCTGCTTCACCCCAAAAACGTTCTGGACACTTGGCTGATATTAAAAGGGTACGGACAGTGTCAAGGATGTGACGATGTTTGCGTTCGGCACGACCATTTTGTGGAGAGGTGCCGGGACACGAGTACTGAGAAAGAGTGCCCTGAGATTGAAGAAATAAAAACAGAGACGATTCTTTGTATTCCATGGCATTATCGGCTCGAAGAATCTTTATGGGTTTTGAAAATTGGGTTAGGATCATGCGAGCAAAAGTGATATAAAGTTTGGGTAATTCAGAGCGATTTTTCATGAGATAAATCCACGTAAAACGTGTGTGATCATCAATAAAGATTACGAAATATCGAGCACCTCCCATAGAGGGGTTTGGTGTTGGTCCCCATACATCAGAATGAATAAGATCAAAGGCAGAAGCAGATTTAAAGTCATTAATTTGAAAAGGTAAAGCATGATGTTTTCCATGTTGACAAGAAAGACAAGAAACATTTTCAGAGGAAGTGTTTCCTAAAAGCCCTGAGCTAGCTAAAACTTTCATCCTAGCTAAAGATAAATGGCCTAAGAGCGCATGCCATAGCTCAAAAGACGGGGTACTGGAGACTGAAGCAGCAAAATTGGATGAAGGTAAGGGAAGGCAGAGATAGACCACTTCAACCATCCGACCAACTTTACGGCCTACTCCAAGGATCTGCTTGGTCTTTGGATCCTGCACAACACAACCAGTAGAGTGAAATAAAACTATTAGATCGGCTTCCATAAGCTGAGTGATTGAAATCAGACTCAGAGATAAGTTTGGTATATGCATCACATCAGGTAATTGAATATCAGGGGTAGAAACAGTCCCACTGAAGGAAACCGGCAAGCGAGTATTATCAGCAGTGCGGACTGATGAAAACAGGCTGGAAGGTTGCTTAGAGACAAAACCATCCGCCTTAGGTGTCATGTGATTACAACATCCAGAGTCAAAAAGCCAAGGGTTACCTGGTGTAGTTGCATTGCATTGAGAATTCATACCCATAGAACCTGTCATAAGTTGCTCCATGAGCTCTTGATTTCGGCGCATGAGTTCCATGAGATCAGATGTTGAGTGGTTGTTGTGCTGTGCCGTAGGTGCTGGCGATGGGTATTCCTGAGTGATGGAGCCAGCAATTGGCTGAGACTTGGGCTGTTGTCTTTGATTACCAGAGTTCTTTGGGTATGGACATTTTGGGCAGTCAGAAGCATAGTGACGTGGCTGTGTAATCCCACACCAACGACATTTTCGAATTGGACAGTTGAGGAGAAGATGGGAAGTAGAGTGACAAAAGGTACATTCGCTGTTGTTCCCCTTGCTTGCAGATCTGGGCTGATCATGGTTACCCCATTTGCCTTTTGATTTCCCTGAGCTGGGAGTGTAGAGCACAGTATCTGAGGGTAGTGGAAATCGCTGCTGAAGGCGAGTTTCTTCGCTTATCAGTTCAGTGATGGCTTGTTCAAGAGTAGGAAGAGGATGTCGATGTAGAAGTGAGGCTCGAACGTTCTCAAAGCGATCAGTGAGACCCATGAGAATAGTAATCAGGTGCAATTGGTTGAAGTAAGCAGTAAATTTCTGAGCAGTTTCATCAAAAACTTGAGGCGTGCCCAGGCTCAGATGATCTCTAAGAGCTTGCATCTCATAGATGTAGGAGTTGATAGATTGATCAGGCAGTTGCCTTTTGTTCTGGAAGGTGGTCCACAGCTGATATTGATGAGATAAACATGTAGAAGTGTACCTGTTTGCAAGGAAATCCCAGAGTCCTTTTGCCGTGGTATAGCCGAGGAACTGTTGATTGATCTCAGTAGTGGTGGAAGCGTTTATGAAGCCAAGAATGCGAGCATTGGCGATGTCCCAGTCATTCATACGTTTTGCAAATTCAACTGCACTTTCCTCTTCCTTCTGAACAGGAAGGGTAGATATACCGGTGACATAGGTATAGAGTCCATGAGACTTAAGGAGAATGGACATATGGTGATGCCACAGAACGTAGTTGTTTCCATTGAGGACAACTGAGATGGGATTGGAGTGACCGAGATTGAGAGCCATTGCGATTTAAGGCTGAAGTCGCAGGTCAGTTGCGATTTGGAGGTGAATAGTACGAAGTCGCAGTGGTCAGTTGCGATTTGGAGGTGAATAGTACGAAGTCGCAGTGGTCAGTTGCGATTTGGAGGTGAATACTACGAAGTCGCAGTGGTCAGTTGCGATTTGGAGGTGAATAGTACGAAGTCGCAGTGGTCAGTTGCGATTTGGAGGTGAATAGTACGAAGTCGCAGTGGTCAGTTGCGATTTGGAGGTGAATAGTACGAAGTCGCAGTGGTCATGAACAGTGTGTGCGTTGCGACTTGGATGAATGTATGGTGTTCTTGAGTCGGGTTTTGCAAAACAGATCGGTTTTGGCTGAAAATTGGTACGTAGGTTCGTGATGATATTCTGAGCAACTTTAAAACTTGGAATTTTGTCAAAAAACCAACAGAGAATGGATTTTCTGAGCAAAATCGACAGCAGCAAAATAAGGGAAATAACTCGAGAATGCAGATCTGAAAGATAGTTGAGGATGCTTACCTAGAGCTCTGATACCATGTTAGAATTGTAGAGTCGATTGATAGAGAGACACACGAGATGGCTGAATCGGCCGTTTTCATATATTGAGAGAGTGTTTACAAGTAAAGTGTCTAACCTAGAAAAGGAACCCTAAGAGACTATTTATACAAAAGAGAAGTTACACATAATTACAGAAAAGACCCTGAACAATACATATTGACAATAATACTCTAACATTCCAAATCTTTTGAAGCAAGTATACTATCATCGTCAAGGACAAAACTCCAAATTCTTTAATTTGTCAATTCTGCAAGTTTAAAAGCAACTTAAAAAGTATAACAAAAAAAGGTATAGTAACTCAAATACATAATTATAATTGATAAATTAATGGCGTACATTTCTCAAGTTTCTCAAGTTCATCCAAATTTTCTTCAACCGCAATTGGTTGAGTAGGGCGCTTTAACCAATCTTGCATAAATATAAGTGTTTCCATTATTTTAGGAACTCTACCGCGCTGCCACGTTAGCCATATCTCCATTGTGTCATCATAAATTAGGTAACTTTTTCTACTTTATTTTTTTATTTTTTTATTTTTTTGGTAATATGTAGTGTTTTTTTTTAAACAACAAATTTTATTAATACCGACCAAAATAAACAAGGACCACCGGTTTACAATACCAATACAAAGGATATGATATCATCATGAACCACACAGCCAAACACGACTAATAAGACCTCAGAACTAAACCAGGTTCTAAAAAAGGCTTAATACAGAACCCAAACAGTTTGTGAGGGCCAAACCGTTTCAGCCCTGCTACTACTTAATCCGATCAGCCGCTATGCTGCTGTCAATTTTTCGATGCTACTGCCGTGATGCCACACTCCAGATAAGACATAAACAAATTATATAAATCCAAAAAGATCTAATTACCTAAATCTAGTAGTTAAGTACTTTGTTTAAAGTAATTATATAAATATTAAATAAAATTTAAAGTGAAACTTTTTAGTTGTATTTGTTGTTTCGCCAACACAAAAAATGTTCACATTGCGAAACAAATATATGTTACTAATATAAATAGACTAAACCCGTGTCGTAAATGGAAAAAAAATCATGTGAAATAACAGATGAAACACTGGTTCTCAATGTTATCACAAATTTATGGGTTCTACAATCGAAGGCGCTTGTTTGGCTTATTTGTCCAAGTTTTAATGGGTTGTTTTATTCTAACAAGTTGATTTGTGAGAGCATGAATTGTTTTATTCAATCCCAGAACAAGGAAACACCACTTCAATTGTCTCACGGATCCGAATAAAGAATCCAAATAGATTTTAAACGAGACAAAAGGGGATCTGAATTTTTATTATTAAAGTTTCTTTTGTAATAATAGATTTTTCTTTATTTAGATATAATATTATCATTATTATTCTACAGTAAAATACGATATCGAACAATCGGACCCCCCTATCATAAATTCCTAGCTACGCCCCTGATTCAGATGCAACTGTAGAAATGGGCACATCGAGTACATCTCTAGCAACTTTTGAAAGAATGGAAAACCTTTCACACTATTCACTTTCCACCACCTTAGAACATCAAAATCCTAGTTATCGTCTACAATGGCATCACTTAGGTATGCTTCAAGCTCACTTTTTTCTTTTTTTGTAAGACCTCACTTTCAAGTTTTTGCTTCTTTAATTGACTTTTTAACCTAGATTGTACCTTTCCAACATGGATACATTTTTCCGGTTCAGGTTGAGAATTGATCACAATGGAAGGTTCAGATTCAGAAGTAGAATATTATGCCACATATTTTTCAAACAAGGAAGTGGGTTTAGACTTTACCTTCTTAAAACACTCTTCACCTTTTTCTTCACCATACAACTGACTCAACTGGAATGGCATGTATTCAAATTTATCTCTTGGATCAAGTATGTTGGCAAAGAAGATTACCATGTTCATATTCTCTGCATCACCCCAATATTTATCAAACTTTTCCTTCATTGTTTTACCTATACTGTTTATAGAAAAAACAAGAAGATAGTTAAGAACTAAACATATGTAAATCACAATGTAATTAAAATAAATTAAGCCAAATTATGAAAATAATTGTACATGTTCAGTTTTATCGGAGAGGCCCTCATATCTGCAAGAATGCAACTCAAATCAGAGATCTCACAAAAGTAAGAATTAGAAGTCACATAAAGGAAGCCTGAAACCTTATTGTCATCTCCTAAAATGTCTTCAGAAAGGTTACGAAGCTCTCTAAATAATCTCAATCAAGACTTGCAAACACAGAATCACCCACATCTAACTTGAACGAGGCATGATGTTCGTCATTCGTTTCTAACACAGTTCTATAAGGAATAGAGTCTGAAGCATCATGTAAGTTGAGTTCCATCTAGTAGGAACATCAAGGCATATAGAACTTTTTTCTTCCACCCCAGGCAAACTTGCAGGTTCTCTAAACTTAGAGAACCTAGAAGGAGAGCCCCTTACCCACCTAACACAATTCGTAAGCTTCTTAACCGCCGAATCTATTATTATCAATAATCACCATCTTAGCTAATGCTTTCCGAACATTATCTTGATTATACACCCATGACCCAACTAGTCAAAACACTTTCATTATTTTTAGACGTCGAAGCTTGGAATGCCAACATGGATTGTCTAGTTTCTTTAGAGTATGCGTTTTTAAGACATGAAACCATGTGATTTTTTTAACGAGGAAGTGTCATGCTTTTCTTTAATTAAAGAACTCTCATTGTTTAAAAGTTTTTCAAAGTGATCACAGACTTGAGAGCCTGTTTCAGTAGTTTTAAGCTTCTTTGGTTCAGATGGTGGTGCACGACTATCAGCTTGAGATATTAAAATGGCAAAATCACTATAACATGTAATCAATGATTGATGATTCAATTCAAGTATTCAACAATCACAATAGAAAATCAAATAATCAATGTAATTCTATTCAATCAAGTAAAGTGTAAACAATGATCCAAATACAGTTCTCCAAGAGAGGAAGGGTTTTCATGTTCCACCTATCCATACTCTAATTTTTCATGTTCAATAATATTGAAAAACAAGGAAACACAGTAATCATGTTCAACAATGAATTCCAATTCTCAATTCTCGAGTTATAACTCATACACCACGCACTATCTGCTTCACATATGAAAACCATATAACCAATTCATAAAAATAAACACTTTACAGGTCTGGAAAACAAGTTACAAATAGATCAAATAGCAACTTACAGAGTTAGAATGGGAGAAATCGACAGATAGGCGTCGTGTAGGTGGTGGTCGTCGTGGGGGAGTTGAGATGGCCCCGTGGGGGCGGTGGTCGATCGTTGGACGAAGAGCGAGAGAACGACAGAGAGACAAGAGTCGAGAGAGGCAGAGAGCGACGATCGGGGGGTGCGATGCAATTAGGACGAGTCGAATGGATGATATGGATACCCAACCCAATCCTACATATTTGTAAATATTATCGGGTTCGGGGTTCAGATATTCGGACGAGTCAGGGGGATGATATGGATACCGAACTCGATCCTACATATCCGTAAATATTATCGGGTTCAGGGTTCCGATATTCGGACGAGTCGGGGTGATGATATGGATACCTAACCCGATCTTACATATCCATATATATTATCGGGGTCGGGGTTCAAATATTTTTTGGTTTCGGGTTCGGGCTAGGACTACGTTTTCAGGAGTCGGTTCAGGTTAATCGGGTATCTAGGGTTATGCTCTACCCTAAAATTATGTACTTGGTTCCTATGGTTTAGTGGTTTTTACGGAGTTGGTCCTTATGGTTTAATGGTTTTTACAAATTTGGTTTTTGCACATCATTTATCATGGAGTCAAACCCATCGTTTATACGTTTGTAATCAATTGGTCTCTCACCATTAACGCTCATTACTACTCTATGTTAAGTCTATTTAAATAAGAGGAAAACGGTCATTTGTGACCCTTTATCTCTTTTAACAATTTTTCAAAACAATTATCATTGTTTTCATTTTTTTAATCGACTCTCCTCCCTCCCCCCCCCCCCCCCCCTCTCGGATGTAAACCCACCCAGTCGTAGAGCCACATGATCACAAGAGTTAGGCCATGAGTACCCGTACCCTTTGAACCCTTGCCACCTCAGCGCCACATCAGCTTTTCTCTCTTACCCAATCCTTACCCAAAAGTGGAGTACCAGTACCCAATGAAACCAATACTACCCTAAACCATTTAATATATAAAGGATATAGAGAGAGAGATGTGCAGGTTCACCGGGTTCCCAAACCCGGCCTCCTACCCGCAACCCCCGTACCGGAGCCCTCTCCTACCCGCTCCCCTTACCCGCGGCCGCTACGCATGGCCTTAGTTGTTAAGGCCACCCGTACCGGTAGCGGGTAAGGGAGCGGGCTCGGGTGAGGTGGACGCGGGTTTCATCGGGCACGAGTAAGGGGGTGATCGGGTAAGGGAGCGGGCTCGGGTACCGGGTTCACCAACCCGATCAACCCGTTGCTTTGTATTTTTTTTTAATTTTTTTGAAACAAATCCGTTGGTAACGGCTATTTTACAAAAAAAAAAAATTATTTTTTTTTCAAATTAATCACACTATATATATTAACCTATACCATCTTATTTTTTCACACCAAAACATACTTTCTTCTATTTCTCTCATATTCAATACCTTCTTCCATTTCTCTCAAATTTCATCATGAATCCAAACACCACACCTACATCCCGTCGTAACCGATCGGATACACCGCAACAAGACCCGGAGCTTGGCTTCCAAGCGTTTTCTCAACAAAGTTATGTTCCGCAACAAGCGTTTTCTCAACAAGGTTATGTTCCGCAACAAGCGTATGTTCCGCAACAAGCGTTTTCTCAACAAGGTTATGTTCCGCAACAAGCGTTCTCTCAACAAGGTTATAATCCTTATCAATTTACACGTCCTGGTTTGCTTCAACAAGGTTTTACTCCCGCCAATTACAACCTTCCTCAACCCGCAATCAATCTCGACGACGACTTTGTTCCTGAAACCCAACAACCGCACACACCACAATCGATCTCCACACAACAATCAATCCCGGAACCATCAAACCCGACACCAACATCAAAAAGGAAAAAAGAAAAAATTTGAAACAAGGCAAAAAAACATCAACGAGTAATACGACCGGGTCGAATACAGACGAAAGTGTTACTCAGTTGTTGACGACCATAGGCTCGTTCAACGAGCAGATTGAGGGTACAATGGAGTACAAAATGAAAAAACTCGAACTCGAACGAGATAAGTTGGAACTCGAACGAGAAAAACGATATCAACAAGACTTCGAGTTTTTCATATCCCCGCATGATCACCTTTCGGGAGACGTTTTGAGGGCTACTTTAGCGAGAAAAGAGAAAATTAGAAAATATCATAATTTTTAGTGTTTTGTATTTTGTAATTTTTAATTTTTTAATGAATGATATGAATTTTAATTTTTATTATTTATCTTATTTTTATTTATTAAAAATATATAAATATTTTTATTTTGTTAAATAATTAAATGTATAAATAAAAGAATTAAAAAAGATGAGGTGGCAAGTGGGTTCATTGGGTACGGGTACTCCACTTTTAGGTAAGGTTTGGGTAAGGAGGGTAGGAAAGAGAAGAGCTGATGTGGCGCTGAGGTGACAAGTGGGTTCATTGGATACGGGTACTCAAGGTCTTACTAACCCTCATTTTTTCAAATTCCTTTAATTTATCTTTGATATTGTAAGTTTCTACTTTCTAATAATAGATAAGTTACGGGCTAGATTTATTTATCTTTGTTTTATTGGGCCACTAAGGCATTAGATTAAAGAGAGAAAAAATGGTTTTAACTAATGTTACTTGTTAGACTCTTATAGTTGAGAAGACATTTTCAACTATAAATATTGTGAATAATAAGTTATGCAATGGTTGATCATAAATGGATAAAAGATTGCTTGATTTCTTATATCAAAAAAAAGATGTTTCTTGTTGAGGTAGATAATGAAGACAACTAGACAATATAGCTAAATTTTAGAAAATGATAAGTCGTCGAGGTCATTGTTGAAACTGTATAGGTTGGTGATTCAAAATATATATGATCATTGTGTTTTCTATTTCAAATTAATTAATATTTAATTTATAACTGATGCTCCTCCCAGACAAAGATCGTGGCTCCGTCCTTGAACCTACCCTCTAGTAACCTCTCTCCTGCCAATGTGACCTCCATTCACATCCAATGAACACCACCATCACCATTCATCAAACCCCTTATCCTTTTTGGCAAACACCACCAACCCACAAATTGTAACAACCCCCCCCCCCCCCACATTGCAGGCTGAAACAAAAGATGTACATTTCGGTAATCGGATCAAAACTGAAAACACCACAATTAAGAGTTGTACTAAGCTTCCCAAAAAAATAACAGTTAACTTATAACGAAACTTAAACATAAGTACAATCTCATAATGTTATCGTCTAAAATAATCCCTAAATATTATACAAATCCGATATACAAAAGTTGATCTTAAGTCCGTCCCTAGAGTGGAACCAGAACCTGTCGAGGAAATATAAAACACCTCGGTTGAGCAAAGTCGCTCTGTGGGCGGATAATGTGCATAATGGTGTGAACATAATTCTCCATCTCATCATTTCCCGCTCGTCTTCATTTATAGATGAAATCCATATTTGGTTCTTCTAAATACAAACACACACACACATACACACACGTGGGCTAGATATGCAAACACACGTGGGTTAGATATGCCCAAAAAATAAAACCCATGTTTGATATTTTTTCCCACTCTCTTTAGAGGTTTTCTTGTTTTTATGTATATGTGTGTGTTTTTTAGAAGATGGTGAGCTTGTGAGAGTGGCAGTGTGTGTGCGCGCATGCGTTTGTGTTACACAATGTGTGAATATATATATATATATATATATATATATATATATATATATATATATATATATATATATATGTGTGTGTGTGTGTGTGTGTGTGTGTGTGTGTGGATGGGTTTAAAAGGAGAAAGTTGCATGTAGGTGTTGGTGGATTAGGGATGAAGGTTGCAGTTACACGTGGGTGAACGGCTGTAACACCCTCAAATTTGGATAGAGCAACTACTTTAAAATTTTCAATATTACATCAAATAAGGATAAAACTTCTTCTTACAAATCAATACTTGAAATAGTTCAAATTAAATTCTATAATTAACCTCCACATTTATTAACTCAAGTCTTATACAAAAGACTAAATCAAGATCGGGTGTTACTAAAACCTCAGATTAGTTGCTATCTCTGAATGCAGAAACATCACCAAACAGCTACATCCTTCTTCTCATGCATCTAACTAGCACTCAACTCTTCACGGTATCGCTAGAACCAATTCCCCAACAATGACCTGATGCACATGCCGAAGAATAAAAAGGTTAGGCTTACCGCCTAATAAGTTCAAGAGTTTTCATCACTATATAATTAATAAAACTAAAAGAATATTAATTAAGTCACAATTGCCATTATGCAATATGTTTAGAATAAAGAGTGATGTCTTTTCCAAAAATCCCATTTTCGTGAATAAAGGTTTAAATAGAAATACTCTGAAAACATGGAACTAAACTCAATACTCACACAAAACACAAATAGAATAAAAATCCAAATACCAAAACATGGAAGTAACTACTTCATTCAAACCTTAATATATGTGAATGAGATCCAATATTAAGGTCATCAATTGCAATTACTCACACAAAACCCCAAACGTCATTAAAGCATGGATATTACAATATCCAAAGATAATGTTTCACAACAACGGGGGAGACCCGCATCCATTGAGAGTGGATGTAACACATAAGTATGTCACTCATACAACGTTACTCGTATAACACTTCGCAACTAGACGTCCAAATATTCATACGACTCCTTAACAAGTTTCACCTCAAGAGTCGATTGACCTTAGTGTTTATTCCCACGAATTCCTCCACAAGGCCTGTCACGCCTAAGGACCTACCTCCAAGGCATTACCTTCAAAGCGGCGGAGGTCCTAGTGCCCACCTCCAAGGTAGCACTTCGAGACTCAACCCTCCTAGTGCCTACTTGAAAAGTTTAAGGTCACAAAACGTGAGTCCCGGAGTCCAACCCCGCAATACCCATTCGACCATCTAAAAAACTGACTCGTATGCCTATGGATCCAATGCATCACAGTCTAAATTACATGACTCTAAATGAATGTCCGACATCCCCAAAACATGTAATAACAAATAAACACGCCTTTAACGCATATAATTCCAAAAGAATGTCCAACACTATCAAGTTATATAATTGACAAATAAACATGCCTCAAATGCATATAGCTTCAAAAGCCCCTCATAGAGTAAAATGAACCAGATTAATGTCCCTAAAACTCTTTTAAATCAAAACCAAGCCAAAAGCTTAAAACTCAATTGACCATCAAATAAAGGTCATCAAAATAATAAAACGCATTTAACAGGCGTTTATGCAAACACAAACCTCAAAGATATGATTAACCCAAAAACACATCGTTGGTTGAGACAAACCATTTTCCAAATGAACTCATACCCTTATGTTTCCAAAATTGCTCATAACACGATACCGTGCATTTTTCAAATGGTTTATAAAACCAAGTACACAAAAAATGCATAAATCATCAAATAGACTCCATTTGTACAATAAATCACCAAAAGAACACATTTATGAGATTTACTCTTCAAAATATCTATACAACCCAAATATATGCATTTCATAAGATTTATCAACCCAAATTTACCAAATATAAACACTTTTTTCAAATACTCAACACATTGATAAACACCAAGTAAACACATTGTTACTCAAAATACACTTTTTGGCATGTACATAGTTTTCACTAAACAACTTGAACTCACCTTGCTAGATTTAGGCTAAATCTAGCATTTACCCCAATTGGAGCTTCCTTGAAGAAACGTGAATCCACAAGCAATTTGTTAGGGTCAATTTATGTTGATTTAAAGTTTAGGGTTTAAACTGTAATTCTTTATTTTGAGCCTTATTAGTGAACGGGCCGTGGGCTTGTTAACCACGGGCCCGCCATATAAATAGATAGCTTAGCCTTAGAAAATAGGCTAGTTGTCTCATTTGCTTTTCTGAATTGTATTGTAAACACTCTGATTGAAAGCATAATACAGGGATGACCAATTGAAATCATTATACACCATTGCTTATCTGTTTGATTTCATAATCGTTGCACGGATCTGGAACTAACAATTGGTATCAGAGCAGACGGACTACATCGATTCAAAGTGTAAAATTCGATTTCTGGTAAGTTTCTTGAAAAATACGGCTGTGTTCTTACTTGAATATCAAAATCTTGATTCTGATTAAATTGATCGATTTCGCTTATTGGGTATTGTTAGCATCATTACTATTAGTGATTCTGCAAATTTTTACATCTTAATTCGATCGTTTGAGTGGTTTCTAAGCAAATTAAAGTCAAAAGTTTTGGTTGTGTTCTTCACTAAAAATCGAATTTTTACCATCAAAACATGTTCTTTTTGCTTCAAAATCGATTTGGGTAGTGTTATTTTTGTGTTTGGTAGTATTTCTAATCTTTCAGGAACATTTTTGAGCAACCCTAGTCGATTCCCAATCGATTGGAAACCCACAACCGCAGTTTCCGGACACAGCAGCCGCGGTTTCCGGATAACTCCCAAGTTTCCGGATAATTGCGTATTCTTTCCGGACACGATCCAACTTTCCGGGTAAGTTCTATAATTCCAATCTTTCCGGGTAAATTGTTCCGGAAACCCAAAGTTTCCGGTAAAAATATTTTATCCGGACAACTCGAAGTTTCCGGTCAATCCGATTCTTTCCGGACTAGTTCATCCGGAAAGCCTATCAACCGGAAAGCATTTTCATCCGGAAACTACAATCATCCAGTAAGTATTGTGTTTACTTTTATCATTCGGTAACTATTGTCTTTCGGATACTCTTTGTTATACGGATACTGTAGTTTGTCCGGACACCCTCATTATCCGGACTCTAACATCCGGATTCCTGTTTTTCCGGATTCTCTATCCAGAAACCACCCGGATCACATATCCTTGATATTGTTTTTCCGGGACCCCCGTGCTAAGTCGCAGGAGGGGGACATTTAAGTATCCTTGATAATGTTTTACTTTGAATCGAACCATCGTCTGACGATCACTCCAGTGCAACTGAAGATGTCTCCAGCCGATGAAGAAAAGGCAACGACAAGTCAGGTATGTGAATCTAGCCAACAAGATTTCTTGAATCAAATGCAATCACTTGTTGAACAAGCAGATTCCTTTAAGGCCACCACTAGAGAACAAAAGCTTGAGATTAGATCACTAACCGAAAAGCTAGATGTTCAAACGCGAATAACAGAAAAATATAAGTCTGAAAATGCTATTTTAAAGGAGAAATGCAAAAATCTTTCAATAGCACCTAAAGAC
This sequence comes from Saussurea involucrata, assembly GCA_033807775.1. Taxonomy (NCBI): domain Eukaryota; kingdom Viridiplantae; phylum Streptophyta; class Magnoliopsida; order Asterales; family Asteraceae; genus Saussurea; species Saussurea involucrata. The sequence goes on along the minus strand of CM066321.1, from coordinate 218,057,916 downwards.
TTAAGGGCCAAATTATCTGATCTTCAGTCTCAGTTTGATCAGTGCATAAATGAGAAAGAAGAAATTGTTTATCAATGTTCTTCTCTTCAAATTCAGCACAAGGAGTTTGTTGCTAAAATTCTTGATCTTGAAACCAAACTCCACAAAAGGAGTCAAACTGATCAAACCATTTTTCTGAATAAACCCAAAGAGTTCACGTACTTTAACAAAGAATGGGGTATCGGATATGATAACCCACATTATTTGAAAAAGGGAAGATGGTATACACCAACTTTGTATGATTTTGCGTGTTTTGGGTTAGACAAAAAGTATCCGGAATATGCCATTCAATGGACTGGTCCTCTTGAACCTGAAAAGGAAGAGGAAACCGAGGAATATAAGCGTGCACACAAACGAGGAATACAACTTCCGTTTTGTTATGAACCTTTGAATAATTCCTATAAAAAGAACAAAAAGTATCTCTCAAATGACTACTTCGACCCTTACAAGGTTGCTAAGCCCAAGGATTCCTCCAAAAAGGATGAGGACCAAGCACCCGCAACCAAGAATGAGACGGACGAGTTTAAACTCTATGTTCCTCCTCTCATCTTGGAAGCAAAGATTGTCGAGTTGGAGGAGTTGTTTGAGAAAGAAAGGTCTGTTTTTCAAAACGAAAAGAAAGCGCTAATCTCTGAGATTGAGAAACTTAATTCTGAGAAACTTGAGAATTCACAACCGGTCAAAACCGAAGTTGTGTCTGATGAAGGACAGGAAATCCTTCGGGAAGAAATCACGAAACTCACATCAAAGCTGGTTGCCTTGGCAACAGATGCGATGCAAGAGTATGCGAAAAATGGTCAGCTCCAAGAGCAAATTGACCAACTCAATTCTGAGAAGCAGATTTCCCCCGAATCTTCCTCGAATTCATCTGATACGTCTTCGAGCAAAGTTTTCCTAGCTAAAATATCTACTACACAAGACGGTTATGATTCTCAAGATGAGTGTGTTAAAAGGAATTTAAACTCTGATTTTTTCCTAGCTTCCGCACCGAATTCCCCAAAGCACACTGACACTAAGTGTTCCTCGTCCTCCTCACCTAATCCATGTCCTGCAATTCCGGAGATAAATTTTTCTGAATACATGAACTCTGAAGGTAATTCTGAGGGAGTGTTTGAGTCGTTCCCCTTCGACAAACCTCTTCCGAGTCATACTGATTTTCTATCACCATTGGTAAATCGACCGATCAATTTTCTAAAGGGTGATAGTTTTCAATCAAAGACTCCGACTGTGATTAAGATTTCCAAAAATGCTTCAAATTCTCAAAAGCAATCACAGCCGAAGCAAAAGACCGGTCAACCACCTTCTAAGATTCCTGCTTCCTCAAATGTCACTGACCGCACTGTTCCTGTTGTTTCGGATAACCCCGGTCGCGCTAAACAAACAAAACCAAAGTGGCCTGCCAAGGAATCTGTCAAGAATGCTGCATCAAAGTCTTTCAATACTGTGTTTGACCCTAGAATGATCAAAAACGAGTGTGCGTGGAATCATAGGAATGATTTTGTTAAAAGATATGTTAATTTTCCGATGAAAATTTATTCCACTCAGCAATTGATTCAATTGTCGCATGATTGTTTGTGTTGTTCTAGTTGTAGTTGGAATGACTTTGATGATATTAATAACAATGATTGGTTTGGGTCATATCACATGTATAATCATACACCCAAACGCAAACCCCGTAATAACAAGAGAAAATATCATAAACAACGGGGTTCTCAAACAGAGGTTAAACCACAACGGGAGACCAAACCCATTCCAAAACGGGCTTCTCCCACTGAGGTTAGACCGGCACTCAAGAGGCAACCTGCTACAAAAAATGTTCCTCCAAAAGGTGTAAATTCTACACCTAAGAGGCAACATGTACCAAAACCAGTTACTCCAAACGGTGTACAATCTGCACCTAAGGGGAAGTCTGAGTCAAAGCAAGTTCCTCCTCGAGGTGCCAAACCTAACCCTCCCGGACCCAGACAAATCTGGGTACCAAATGTCCGCTAATCTTGTTTTGCAGGACGGTCATGTGTGGTTCTTAGACACTGGATGCTCCACACACATGACCGCAAGGAGTGAGTTGCTCACGATCTACAAGGAACAATATTAAGAAGACGTGAGGTTTGTCTATACCTGTGCTTTAACAAGATGCTCATGTGTTTAGGGGGAACATGATCAGCTATCAGGTATGTTACTCTACTGTTGAGGGGGAGTGTCACACACAATTTTTCTTAAATATGTTAAAAAGGTTTTTTGTGTGTGTGGATACTCCCGTGTGCACTTCACTCTACGCGCACATTCTGAGGGGGAACATGTCATCTAATGCTCATCATTTGAGGTAGAGCGACACAAGTTTTTCTTTAAATGTCTAAAAGTTTTTGTGTGACGAACTCTCCATTGCACAATGTTTGCACTATCCGAGGGGGAGCAAGTTTTCCTCATTCTCAGTTTGAGGGGGAGCGAGAGATCCATCTTTTCAAAATTCTACAGGTTTCATATCTTTGAAAAATGGAATTATTCTTTAAAGTGTAAAAGTGTCCGGACACCCATCAGTCCGGATGACTTTCCGGACCGGATGGGTATCCGGGTAGGACTATCCGGAATCCCTACTCTATCCGGAAACACCCTTTGTACGGATACTTTGTTTTGTTTGGAAAGTTTTGTATTAAATCCGTTTGTCCGGACACCCCTGTTTTGATCTATCCAGTACCTGCTTTGTCACTGCCAATTCTCAATCTATCCCAGATTGAGCCATTAAATGCAAAGGTACGCGCTGGTACTTGTTTATCCGTCTTGTTTACTCACTTTGGGTCTCTTACAGATATTCCATGGCGGATCAACAACCTCTCACTTCTCTTACCCTAGTTATGCATATACCTAAAGCCCTACCTGTGATAGCATATAGATGAGAGTTAGGGAATCCCATGGTCCAGCCAGCGCCGGAGGGACCTTCCCCGGGACATAGAACATGTGAGAAGGAGGGAGTTACGGTAAAAAAAAACGAATCAAGAAAGATTGAGCCGTAAAGATAACGAGGCTCCTGAGCGAACCCAGCCACGTGATATCCGGGTTGCCACATCTACTATCCCGTCTCATTTATTGGGACGGGGTATTGAAGAAGCCTCCGTGGACCCAGCGGAGCAATTGCACGACCCCCTTATCCACTCATCCGTCTCTCAAAAGACGGATGTTTCAACTTCACACGGGGAAATAGCACAACTTCCACCGGCCTCTCACTCGGAGAGTGCTGGTGTTGAAACAAGCGACCAGTATCCCCCGGTCGCGACTTCATTTCGTGCACAATCGAGTCTAGAGCCATTTGCTATTGAAAATCCTTTATCTAGGACACAAGAGGAGCAACACCAAGTCGAGACTATTCGTGACTCGACCGGAACCACCGTAGTGTCGTCACCTTTAGGTGGCACGCGAGGATCGAAGGGAAATCCTACCACAGCTACCGACATGCCAGCTGTGAACGTAGGTGGCTCTGCCTCTCAGGTAGACGCCTCAACGGGTAATATAAGTGATCCCGGTGTTACTCACCTTGACTTTGTGTCGCAAGGGTCCCTGGACAGCACCCTCAAGGCTGTCCGAGAGGCAATAGAGCAGTATGTCGCCGCCGAGATCGACACCGTCAAACGCATAATCAAAGGTAAAGGGCATACCGTTGACACTGAAACCGCACCCATACCTCCACCGGCTCATACTCAGCCTACCTACTCGGTGGACACCCTCAAGACGATGCTTTTAGCCCAACTGCTCCAAGAATCCGAAACCAACGCCTCTACCGAAGTAGACCTGATATCCGTTCTGAAATCCCAGGTCACTGCTCCTTCATCATCCATTACCACTCGTTTAGACGCCATTGACTCGACTCTCAAGGACTACAACCAAGCACTCACAACGCTGTCCGAGAGAGTCCGCTCACTCGAAGATACCTGCAAGAGTCAAGCAGGCGGTCTGAAACGCAAGCACGATGACCAGGATGATCCTGATCACCGTGAGGTGGAGAAACGACAACGTCTAACCGAGACCGCCACCCGATCCAGTTTGAAACTCCAATTGTGGTTCAACAGGAACCCCCAACTGCGGCAGCTACAACAGAAGCACCTGAAACCGAGTTGCCATTAGCCGACATGGTAATAGATATGGAGATATCAGATGATGAAGACCCAACGGTTGAAAAGCCTGAGGGTTCAACACAGGAACTGGTCGACTTTGATTCATCAGACAGACCGCTATTGGATATGATAGACCCAGTGGAGCAATTTCACAAGCTCCCAACACAAAATAAACAAATCCAAGCACTTAGAATCATTCCCTAAACATCTTACATCAAAATCTCCATTTATACCAAATCCCTAATTTGTTACCTAACTTTTCCCAAAATCATCCAAACCGAAATTTGAGAAACAAAACATAAGGAGTCATAAGTGGAGCATTTATAACTTGAATAGGGTGTTAGAAAAGAGAGGGATAAGCTCACCACTTAGGTTTTGAGAAAAACCTAGAAAACCCCAAAAATCTCTAGGATTGAAGATGGAAATTTGATCTTGCATCAATAGATTAAACAATTAGCATAAGATAGAGAAAGAACACTTTGATCTCCATGAAAAAGCTCCAAAATCAGTTAGGGTTTGTGAGGGAAAGAGGGGAAACGATTTGGGAGAGAAGAGAAGGAGTTTGGGAGTGAGAAATGAGAAGCTTACCACCACCAAATAATCTTGAATCTTCCAATGAACCTCAACACTAAAAATCTATCCATGAAGAGCTCTAAAAAACGAAGCCATAGCAACTTGAATCAATAAATACAAGGTTGGGAGGCAAAAGTTTTGAAGAAATGAAGAATTGAGGCTGAAAATTGCATTTTATGCGGTTTCGGTGCTCTGAGCGGTTTTTCGCACGGCTAAACCTGCGTGCGACACTGGTCGCCCAGTTTCTTGCCTGATCATTGTTTTGGCCTTAACTTCTTCGTTTTAGCTCCAATTTCGCTCTAGAGAGAATCGTCGGGCTCGTATTTGAATTCTCCATCCAATAAGACTATAAAATCTAGGATGTAAGACCAAAATTATATTTCCTTTATTTCTCTTAAGAGGTCGATTTCTGTACTAACTCGAAATCAGGGCGTTACAAGGGCGATGCCTTGAATCCAATTTCTCAAATTGATTTTATTCTTATCAACCTATTTTTATTAGGAACAAGGTTATGGAGATGATAAAGGACGGAATAATCTCAAAATCTTGCGTCTAAAATAATTGCCAAATACAATAATTCGACCTTTTAAGCCTTGGGTTCACGAATTTTGTATTGAGATAATTCTTGAGTTTTCCTCTATCTTTCAAAGGTTGTGAAAGTCAAGATAATATACCCAGATTCTCGTTTTACATATTTAAGTAAGAGATAGACGGTTACTGGCGGTTTAACGGTAATAACCGTTAATGGATAAGATCGAGGGGTAGTTACAACCACATTAGAGATCATACCATATAGTTCCACATATTTGGACATACACGTCCAGAGATAGGAGTGATCTCTAGACACACACGTCCAGATATATGACTTAGCTCATCCAGACTCATCCAGAGATAAGACACACACGTCCAGATAGGATTGAACTCATCCACATACGAGACTTAGCTTTTCTAGGGGCGCTGCACCCTATGTGGTGATCTATCAGTGGGACTACTGCCAATGAGCTTTGCCTCTGGAACCTGCTAGGGGGCGCGACCCCTTGACTCTCGCTTTATAGTGATCTAAGGCGATAAGGGAAACATTTGTGAGTGTGCAATCCACACCTTCTAAACCACATATGTTTGCCTCATCGCGTTAATCGATCTCAAGTAAATCATAATTACACTAAAATGATTGAAGACACTAAATTCACCAACATTTTTAATGGCTTACCCCTTCTACTTTCTCCTCCTACATACAAATGTCTTCAAAAGCATTATTGTCGTCAACAGTGACCAGTGGCGGATCCAATATTTTTATCTAGTGGGGGCACCTTTAAGATAGATTAAAGACCATAAAATTGTCCGATGTGTTTTAGTTTATTTCCACCGTATGATCAAACTTCACCTCTGATCAGAACTCTTTTACTTCTAACCAATTATATGACTAATTGAATATTACATTTATTTTAGAATAAAACTGTTTTAATATTCAAAATTATTAACCTAGGTTCTTTCTTTAAAGATTTTCTATTTATTTAGGTCCCGTTTAGTTTATAGGTTTGGATATGATTTGAAGGGATTTTGAGATTCAGATTCATTTCAATCTCATGTTTGGTTTAAGGAAGAAATCAATGGATTTTATGAAATCCAACAAACAAGAGATTTATGTGGCGTTTGTTTTTTAAGAGTGTTGAAGTCTAGAGTCTTATTTCACTTCTAATTGATAAGAGGTGGTGTTGAAATCTGAAATCTGAATCAATAAGATTGTTTGCTTTTGTAAACTGATAAATGTCTGAATTTATTAAATTATGTATTTGACCCGTTAGAGTATTATAGCGTTAAATTTATACAATCTATATCTTTATATATATAAAAACAACAACCAAGAAGAGTTGAGGTGACACCATGAGAATTGAGTATTCTCAAATGGTAGATTTGAGTTAAACTTTGAGTATCTGATAGGCGGGTTTACACCCCCTAAATCTAACCGCAAGTGTACAGTGTCGAAATCAAGTAATAGTACTGAAAGTACGAGTATCGAACACAGGGAACTAGGAACTAAGTATCACAATGACTATAAGATCTATTAACTGAACGGTCGCAATTTGAGTTGTTGGTATCAACTAATTAATTGCAAGAAAAATAAATCACGAAGGAGACAGTAAACAACTTAAGGAAACTTTGGATAGAGAAAACAGTTGAGGGTTGGAAATCCTAAGGTCTTCACGTGCAAACACTTGAGTTAAAACAATTACCGGTTATTCCCTTTAATGAATACCCAATCTCTAAAATCACTGTGGTTCTTTCTCAAGCAACCACGAATTTTATTTTGAAAACACAAGTTTTATCTCTCGATCTCAACCTATGGGATTCAAAACACATTAAAATCAAGATTCTAATGGGACTAAGGCTTACTTGGTATATCTCTATCCAATTTCTCACCTTAGGCATGCAATTTCTAGTTCTAGTTAACAATTAATTCTCTCGAACTTAATTGAAAACAAACAAAACAATTGAAAGTTGGCCAAACTCACAAAAGCATTAAACTCAAATCACATGCTTCATTAAATAAGAAAAACTGATAAAAGTCTCAAATCATCTGTTCATAAGCTTAAACCAAATTCAAACCAACCCCCAACATCTAAAGATTAGTTCATGTTGGTGGTGGACAAAAACTCAAGAAAAATAAGAGAAATAGCATGTGCAAACATAGTGATCGTGAACGTGGTGAATGTAATGGTGAACTCCCTTCTCTCGGCTCTAATCCAATTCTCGTTGTGAACTCCTCCTCAAACCGTCCTCTATCGTGGCTCCAAAGGACGTAAAAAGTCTCTGAAAATCGCCCCCAAGCAGCCTATCGTCGCACGTCGAGAAGTAGTGACCTAATTCCGGAAAATCGCCTAGTATAGAAAACGAACAGGGACTTACGTGGTTTGTCCCGTGGCTTACAAATCGCGCAACAAACCGTGCGCTTTCCTGAAGTGTCCGGGTCTGGTTTGTTTTGTGGATCTGGCTCCAGGTTCGGACACGGGTCTTGGGCTTGGATCTTGGGCTTCCGTTGGCTTCGTTTTGGACTCTCTTTTGTCTCTTTTCCGCCTCTTTTCTCGATGATTGTTGCCTTTTAGATTACCTGTACAATTCACTCGATAAACCATAAAATTCCGCCGCTTTGCTCCAACACAAGCCAATCTCATTGGTTTGTGGACCGAAAATAACGCCAAAAAATGGCGTTATCAACAACCCCAAACCGAGCGTTGCTTGTCCTCAAGCAAATTAGCGATAAAATAGAATAAAAGCATATATCAGTGAAATAATAACAGCACAACACTCAATCGGTACCCCGTAATGCACTGGTGATTTCCCATACCCGTGAATGCTTATCTCATCCTCGCCTCATCCTTATTCTGTCTGATTTATTGCCTTCCATTGTGAGTTAAACTTGTGACTGCTCCGATTACATTAAGGTCGTACTAGGTCCAAACATACTAGGGAAAACATTTCGCCTCGACCCTACCTCACGGGATACTCTCATTTCACTCGAACCTAGGTTGTCGCACATGTTGTCATGTATAAGGAATTTATGTACAATGATACTCGAAAATTACATGACAACTCTAATGAAAGACGCACAAATGTCCAAAAAGTTGATCTCAGAAAGGAATTAAGTAGCAAGACAGGGACTATTGGTAAAGGTGGTCGTATATCCTAATCACATTTTCCAGAAGATCATCCAGGTCTTTACAAGGGTTGTAACGGGGCTAGGGTCATGGTTGAGAACGAAAGGTAAGCGGATCAAAAATCCTCGGTGTGTCAATCTTTAGCAATTCTGAACTTTCTTGCTTCACATTCTATCCTTTTGTAAGTCCCATAATTAGCAACAATCAAGAAACTCCATAACAATTTAGTAGAAGTAGGCATGAAGATTATTTTATTGAATGATTTCTATTCATAAGCTTTGAATACAATGGAGGGAGAATTTCTCTAATACAAACGTTTCTCACAACTCACTGTGAAGTATGTGTGATCACAAAATATCTTTTTTTTTAAGTAGGCATGAAGATTATTTTATTGAATGATTTCTATTCATAAGCTTTGAATACAATGGAGGGAGAATTTCTTTAATACAAACGTTTCTCACAACTCACTGTGAAGTATGACAACTCACTGTGAAGTATGTGTGATCACAAAATATCTCTAATGACAATGTAGGCCCAAGACACCTATTTATAGTGTCAAATTACATGACATGGGCCCAAGCCCATTTAACTCCCATTAAACTCCCAAAGCCCAAAAGACTAACAAAGCTAATTACAATACATTTGACTTTCATTGACTTTACATGGACTTTATAAAACTTTCTATATAATTGGGGCTTTCTAGACCCAACAATCTCCCCCTAAAGTTTTATAAAGAAAGCATCTTCAAATGATATCCCCCTTGATTTCTTTGAAAACTTTAGTGTTTCACATCTTCACGCCTTGCAAATCTATCCAATCTACAATCAATATATCAATGTATGAAACAGTAATTAAGAAGTAATATGATCAAACCAATTGTATTCAATGAAGAATAGATTTACAGATCTTAGAGAGAGAGAGAGTATCTCAAAGATTACAAAAGATGAATACAAATATATGCGGGAGAATCAGTTAGCAATGTAGTGCTAACCACTATATATACTGCAACGAAAATATTAAAGCTACAGTACAAATATGAAAGACTAATAAGAACAATACACGTGTCCTAATTAGTTAACCAAAATACAAAGTAAAGTATCTAGTTATAAGTTCTGAACATGTTGTTCAGAACTTCTGAACATAATTCTGATTAAGCATCTCAGAACTTCTGGCTCTTCTTCTCAGACTTCTGACTCTTCTTCTCAGACTTCTGTACTTGGTAATCTTTCAAAGCAATCCTTCTGAGCTTTCGTAGTCAGAACTCTGACTCTTCTCTTCAGAACTTCTGAGCCTTCTTATCAGAATTCGATACTTGGTTTATTGACAAAACTCAGATCTAACAATCTCCCCCTTTTTGTCAAATAAACTTATACTTTGTATCACCAAGCTCTTTCAATGCAGGAACAATTTTCTGTAACAGCACATTTCTCTGAGTAAGTCTCTTGTCAATTCTATCAATAATTTCCTGAATAGTTTCAACTTGCTGAGTGATCACTTCTTGAGTCATATTAGCTTGCTTCACCTTCAGCACCTTTTTCTCCAAATTATGCTTGATGAATCTCAAAGTTCCAGAGCTATATTTTACAGTCTCCTTTGCTCTGAAAAAGATCTTTTCACTCTTGTTTTTCAAAAATACTCCCAATTCTGGATGTCTGCACACACTTCAAGTTCTTAATACTTGCTTCTGATCATGATCTGTGATGGGTCTTGAAAGATAGACACCCGGCCTTTGTAAATACAAAGCTATTTGAAAATCTGTATAACAATGCCATCTTAGGATGTAAAACATAGCTTCAATCACTGCACTCCTTGCCTTCCTTTCATTCTTATCTTTGCTTGATTCTTTGAAGCACAACATACTGTGTAGTCTGTAGAAATCCATTACTGATAGCTTTTCAAAGTCTGCATCAGTAAAATAGCACACCTTTCCATCTTCTCTCAATACTTCAAAGGATAAGTATTCTTGCTTTCTGAACTGCTTGATCCTTAATTCTCTGATCCCAGTGATTAGAAAATCTGAATACACATCTTTCTTTGGTTTTCCAAGACATCTTGACTTCTCAGCTAACCAGATCTGAGTCTCTTTTGGTTTGTCATGATATACACTTAGAAAGTTTACTTCACTTGGATTAAAGAAGTTTGGCAGATCAAACTCCAGAAAATACCCATTTACATCTACAGATCTTTCATCTTCTTTTGGTTCTGACTGTTCAGGTTGATCAATACTCGTCATTTGATCATTCTGAGGAGTTGTCTTTTGAATTTCTTCTTCAATTTCTTCTGAAAAGACCTCATTCACCTCATATTCTGCTGGAAACACAAAATCACTATGCAGCATCTTTTTAGGATTTACTTCTAACAAAAGCCATTCACCACAATTTCTGATCTTATTTCTGAGACTTAATTTTCTTTTTATAGATTTCACACATCTCTTCCCCAGACTTTTTCTTTCAGATACAGAAAATCCTTCCATTCCATTTAGTAACCAACTCAAAGTTGCATCACTATACTTTACCAAATCCTTCAATCTGAATAGTTCAAGTCTTTCATGAATTGTATATGCAAAGCCTTCTGATTCCATTCCTTCATTTATAAACCCTTTCTCATGTACACCAATCCCTGGAATCATCTTTGGACAGCTTAAGTTGCATTTCTCCTTTCTTCCTTCAATAGCCAGTTGAAAATCATACAAGTACATGTTTCTGACATAAATGCCCAGAGGTCTTCTACATTCAATCTCTACCCAGGCTTCTTCAGTACTGTCAAAGAACTTAACGAGAAAGATCTGATCTTCAAGAGTTAATCTGTGGAAATCAAAACTTGATAAGGAAACCTTTACATCTTTTTCTTTCAATACTTCCAATTTTACATACTTCAGACCATCAAATTCTTCTGTTTGAAACATCAACACTTTCTCAATCCTTTTCTGAATGTGCATCCTTGAGTCAGGAATTCTAAATCTGTTTGAGGCTTCTGCATAAATCATCTGAGATTTTCCATCCATGAAACCATCAACATTGTTTTCCAAAACTTCATATTCTCCTTCTTTGTGATAAAGATTCTCATATGTCTCTTCTAGAAAGATGTCGTCATGAAAATGTTTAGCAAGTGGTACATCACTTAATTCCAGAACAAAGTCACATATAGGTTCCTCTAACAATGGTAGATTAATCTTAGGGATTTCAATTGGATTTCTGAATAGATATTCTGAGGGCATGAAGTATTCTTTGACTCTTTCATATTCTCCTATATTGTCAGCAATATCATCAACATAGTTAAAATAGAATTCCTCTTGAAATTTCTGAGAATATCCAACTGAACTATCTTCTTTTCCCATCAGATCAATAGGTCTTACCACCTTCACAGCTTTTTGAATATTCTGAACATTAAGTGCTCTGACTAACTCACTGTGCATCCTTCTGATCAAAATCTCATTCAATCTCCTTTCTTCCAGTTCAGAGTTCAACAAGCCAACTCTGACATATGGGACAATATATGTACAAGTGTTCACAACCACTAAGCTTTCATCTATTTCCTCTGACCCCAAAACAGGTTCCTCAATAGCTTCAGTTTCATCAGAATTAACTTCCATCTCTGTGTCTAAATTCAATTCTTCTGTTTTATCAGAATCACCACCATCTATGCTTTCCACCTCCATTTCCTCTGTATCTGAACTGCCAATCTGAACTATCTGAGTATCCACTGTCTTTACAATTTCTCCTGTCTGAACTTCTGTGTTCTTTGTACTGACTAAGTGCATATCTGCTATTTCAAAATCTTCTATGCCAATATCATCATCAGAACTCAATCTTTGCCTTTTCCCCCCTTTTGATGATCATGAGGTTTATTATCATCAAACTTCCTCTTTGAGTTCTGACCAGTAACACCTTCAGGCTCAGCTTCTGCTAGTGAAATAAGATCAAGAGGCTTTGAAGTTGAAGCCATAGATACACTCAGTGCTTTAAATACAGAATCATGCATACTCTGCATTTGTTTCAACAGATCTTTTTGAAATTCAGACATTATATCCTTGATCTCCTTTTTATGAGATTCCAAGGATATCTTCACATTATCTATCTTAGTTTCAACAGATATCAATTTTCCCTCCAACATATCTTTCAATCCTTTCACCTCATCATTTAGTCCATCCACTTTTTTCTCCAATTTTTCAACTTTTTCCCCCATCTCCTTGTGTTGATTCTGAATCTTTTCAAATTCAGAAGAGTCTAACTGTGAACCTGAACCAACAGATGGTCCAGTTTTCATGTGCCCAGAGGGCTCATGGCCTGTAGATAACACGAAGTCATCTTGTACAGCAGATGCACGTTTGAATGAGGCTTTTGAAATGTTCACCTCACCAGGACTTCCATCCAATCCTCGACACCCAATATTAGGTATGTCTATGAATGTTGTGTCAGGAATACGAAATTCCTGATTTGTGCAAGTGTTAGAAGGAATTTCAGGCTCAATGTGGATAGGGCTGTGATATCCAGACTCAATGTGATGAAAAACGGGTTGGGATTTATCACCTCCCTCCAAATGAGTTTGGGATGGTTCCCCTGATTTATGTGAAACAGTAGCATGTTGAAGTGCTTCTGAGTGGGTATGGATGGGTTGTTCAAGTTCCACCACTAGGTCCATGGTGTTTGTTTCAATATTGGACACCAAGAATTGTGAACCAATAGCATATGTGGTTACCTGGTTAAGATTAGCTAGTACAGAGGCATCTCTTTCTGTTTGAACCTCTGGTGACATTCTCTCATCCTCACCATCCTCATTCTGTTTTTCCTCACATATTCTAACCGAGCTCTCAGAATTTGGCCCCTCATTTCTCTCAGAATGTTCACCCATTTGAACATCCTCCCCCTCTCTAACTTGACTAGACCCCTCACCTCTCTTCTCAGGTTGGTCCTCATGGGTAGGGATTTGAGGTATTTCAATTCCCATAGAGGTGCAATATGCTTTTAAAATCTCACTCTCCCTTGGTATGTAATTCCTAAGTGATTTTGGCAAAACTTTATGATTAGGATAATTCTCAATATTAGTAACTAAAGACATCTTACCCAAATAGAAAGTAGGACCATGCTGTTCATTTGATCTTCTTGAAATGGTTCTGTTTTCTTGCATTGCATACCATATCACAATTTGCCAATACCTTATGTAAGGTATGTATGCCAGAGGAGTATCCTTTGTCTTCTTTTGAATAGCTTTCTGATTTTTCTCAAAAGTGTTCTTCATGTCTTCCCAAAGTATAGCAGTGTAATCATAATGCCTATTTTTCACTAAACCCTGAAAGATTTGAAGAATCTGTTTTGAACCTTGATCTGCAGAGCTATTCTTTCCTGAAAAGCATTTATTCACCACATGAAAGAAACATGCCCAAATAGGTGGCAATTTGTTCCTTCTGAACAAACTAAGAGTCCTCAATCCTTCATTATATCCTAACTTCATAAACTCTGCAATTAGTTCCTCTGTTAAAGGTGAGTCTTCAAAATCTGACCTTCTTTGTATATCATCTTTCTCTGGAAGATTTAACATTTCTCTTAGTGCAGAGATTGATAAAGCAAATGTTACTCCACCAATTTCAGATACAAACTTGTTGTCTTCTAACCTAAGATGTCTCCACCATTGTTGAATATACTGAATAGGAACTGTTTTGCTTCTTGTAAACCATTTCCTGTAAGGATGATACTTGAATAATTCCATGATGATTCTGTGTTCGGGCTTAAATCTACTCTCCTCAAATAGTAAAACACAATTATTTTCTGATAACTTTAACCATTCACCTTCAGGTACAACCCTTTCCACTAAAATTGGTCTATTTGACATAATCGACCCTGCAGCACTCTGTTCATGTTCAACATTTATGTTTACCTCATCTGCATTTCCTTCTGATTCAGCCATTTGTTCATCTTCTTCATTTATTTCATCATTTCCTATTGCTTCTTCCTCAACAACTCTATTTTGCACTTCATCATTATCTGAATCGGATGAATCCATCAAAGACTTAGTAGAATGAAGAGATATTTGACCACTTCTTCGAAATCCAGACATGATTTAAGAAGAAAACAAACTCAAAGAACTCTGGATTGATTCGTATCTCACTTTTCACTCTGAAATTTGAAAGAATTTGAAATAGGGATTTTAAGACCTATTTAAAATCCGCGAAGTTGAAAGGTTTGACGAAAAGCGAGGTCAAAGTTATAACGGAGTCAACACGTTTGAAATGCCACAGAAGATTTAAATGAAATGCGTGGCATAATCAACCAAATACGAAGCTGACACGTGTTATATGATAGAATATTGACACAAGTCAAAGATCTGAATAACACGCTCAGAAGATTGTCTTTCCTTTATCAGAGATCTGAGTATTCTACTCAGAGTTCTGAGTCCATGATTCAGAAGAATTTTCCTTGTAACCAAGATTTATTTAAAATCAACTTCTGACAAATGTAAAAACTTTAATTAATCAGAAGAGGTTTGAACAGATAGAAAAACAATTTATCATCAGAATACTGTTCACAAAATGATAATTTAAAGAAAATCATTTAAAATCTTATATCTGAATATGAAAATGTTTGAAATTCAGATATAGTTTGAACAAGAAGAAAAAAAAAATTATCATTAAAAGCTTGTTCTTCTTAGAATGATCAGAGATAAGAAATGAACACAAACCTTTTTAGCATCATGATATGATTTCCAAAAGATTTTGATGCTCCCCCTTGACTTTAGCATGTACTTGACCATATATGATACATAAAGATGAGGTAGAAAAAAATAGAAAAAAAATAATCCACAAGATTGAAGTATTTGTATTTCTCAGAAATAAATTTTTGAAAGATAGATTTCTGAAGTATTGACTCAGAATCTCTGACCTTGAGACTCAGAAGTTCTGAACTCAAGAGTCAGAAGTTCTGAACTTAAGAATCAGAGTTCTGGGTACACTACTCAGACAATTTTACTTGAAAAATTTAACATTTTATTTTTAAGAAACACAAATATTTTCAATTAGTCAGATTAAGCATTCCTATTTTACATATGAGAAAAGGAAACCTTTTGTGATCAAGAGGCCTTGTGAACAAGTCAGCCAATTGATACTTTGTATGCACAAAGTGCGTCTCTATAGTTCCTTTTTCCACATAGTCCTTTATAAAATGATACCTCACATCTATGTGTTTAGTCTTTGAATGTTGAACAGGATTCTGAGTAATGGCAATTGCACTTTCTGAGTCACAATAGATGGGAACTTTGTTGAGATGATATCCATAATCCATGAGTTGTGTTCTCATCCACAAAGTTTGAGAGCATGCAGCAGCAGCAGCAACATACTCTGCCTCAGCAGTTAAAGTGGACACACAATTCTGTTTCTTTGATGCCCAACTCACTATTTTATCCCCCAAAAAATGACAAGCACCAGAAGTACTTTTTCTGTCCAACCTACTTCCTGCATGATCAGCATCAGTGAAAGCAGTCAATTTGAAGTCAGTTTCTTTTGGATACCATAAACCTAGATCAGGTGATCCTTTGAGATATCTTAAAATCCTTTTGACAACCAACATATGTGATTCTTTTGGGTTAGATTGAAATCTAGCACATAAACAAGTAGAAAACATGATATCTGGCCTACTTGTAGTCAGATAAAGTAAAGATCCAATCATGCCTCTATAGAGTTTGATATCTGCTGAAACACCTTTGAGATCAGCATCTAACTTTATGTTTGTTGCTATAGGTGTTCTCCTAGAAGCACAATCAGACATTTTGAACTTTTTCAGAATGTCTCTGACATATTTTCCTTGATTTATAAAAATACCACTTGGTAATTGTTTGACTTGAAGACCAAGGAAAAAATTCAGTTCACCCATCATGCTCATTTCAAATTCAGATGACATGATTTTAGAAACGTTATCACATAGTTCTGCACTAGTAGAGCCAAATATTATGTCATCAACATAAATCTGAATAAGAATTAAATCCTCACCCTGTTTCTTTAAAAACAAAGTTGTGTCAATCTTACCTTTCTTGAACCCTGAAACTAACAAGTGTTGAGTAAGAGTGTCATACCAGGCTCTTGGTGCTTGTTTTAGACCATATAAAGCTTTGTCTAAAATATAAACATGATCAGGAAATTCTGGATCAACAAAACCTTCAGGTTGATGAACATACACCTCTTCATTAAGTTTACCATTTAGAAAGGCTGATTTGACATCCATTTGATACACTTTGAAATTCTTGTGTGCAACATAGGCCAAGAATATTCTGATTGCCTCTATTCTTGCCACTGGTGCAAATGTTTCATCATAATCAATTTCTTCTTGTTGACAGTATCCCTTAGCAACCAATCTTGCCTTGTTTCTGATAACAACACCTGACTCATCCTTTTTGTTTCTGAACACCCATTTAGTTCCAATGATAGATTTACCTTCAGGCTTTGGAATGAGTCTCCAAACTTTGTTTCTTTCAAATTGGAGCAATTCCTCTTGCATTGCTGAAATCCAATCTGGATCCTCTAGGGCTTCATTAGCTTTCTTAGGTTCAATCACACTTAAGAAACCAGCAAACATTGCTTCATTTGCTGTAGCTGATCTGGTTTTTACTCCTGCTGATGGATCACCTATTACTTGATGAATAGGATGATTTTTAGTCCATTTATTTGCACTAGGAAACACATTAATCTCTGAAAAATTGTTGTTTGTATCATTCTCATCCATGATTGCTTGTAATTCTGAGCTGTCCTCTTGTTCTGATATATGTGTAGAAGTTGTATCCAAGTTTGGATTCTGAGCAGTGAAGTCAGAATTCTGAGTGACTTGTTCAGAGTTCTGAATACAAGGATCAGAATTCTGAGTACAAGGTTCAGAATTTTCACTACTTGTATTTATCAAATTTGGACATTCCTCAGATGGACCTTTATCAGAAATTACAGTTGATTGAACTATTTCTGGAGTTCTATTTTTCATCTCTTTTACCATCTTTGGGTTTTCATATTCTGCATAAGAATCAGAAATTAGTTCTAGAAAAGCATCCTTAAACAGTAAATTGAGTTCTGAACAAATAGGATTAGAATTTGTATCAGAAGTCATTTTTGTCTTGTTCTTCATGAGTTCTGAACTGTTTTGTTCAGAAGTCTTCATTCTGGCTTCATCAAATGTTACATTAATTCTTTCCATCATCCTCTTGGTTCTTCTATTGTAGATTCTGAATGCTTTGGAAGTTAATGAATAACCAACAAAGTATCCTTCATCTGCCTTTTTATCAAATTTGGCAAGATTTTCTCTGTCTTTAAGAACATAGCATCTGCAACCAAAAACATGAAAGAATTTGATTAAAGGTTTTCTTTTATTTATCAGTTCATAAGCAGTCTTATTTAATCTTTTATTGATTAAAGTTCTGTTTTGTGTAAAGCAAGTAGTTGCAATTGCTTCAGCCCATAAGAAAGTTGGAAGATTTGAATAAGCCAACATGGTTCTTGCAGCTTCCACTAGAGTTCTGTTTTTCCTTTCAACAACACCATTTTGTTGAGGAGTTCTGATAGCAGAGAAATTGTGAGAAATCCCAGAACTTTCTAAAAAATTCTGAAGAGTCTCATTTCTGAACTCTGTTCCATTATCACTTCTGATTTTCTGAACTGGAAGTTGTAAGAAAACTTGAATCCTTTTGATAAAGTTTATCAATGTAGTAGCAGCTTCTGACTTAGCTCTTAAGAACTCTACCCATGTGTATCTGGAATATTCATCAACAATTACAAGCATATATTTCTTTCCTCCCATAGACTGAACTGAAATAGGACCACAAAGATCAGTATGAATCATTTCTAATGGTGCTTTGCAAGATGAGTCCATTTTTAATTTGTGAGAACTCTTTTTCATCTTGCCCATTTCACAAGCTGAGCATAATGATTCTTTTTCAAATTTGATCTTTGGTAAACCTTTAACCAGATGTTTTCCAACAAGATTATTAAGATCTTTGAAGTTTAAATGAGAACATCTTATGTGCCACAACCAGCATTCATTTGCAGTTGAGTTTGATAAAAGACAAACAGGATTTAATGTTTGTAATTTTGAAAAGTTAACCACAAATAAATCCATGTGTCTTTTGGCCCAGAAGACTTTAAGATCATTCTCAGTTAAAATCATGCAACCAGTTATTTTGAACTTGATTTGACAAAGACTGTCTAAAAACTGACTTATGCTGAAAAGATTATGTTGTAATCCTTCAACATAGAAAACTTTTTGAATTGTCAGATCTCCTTTTGTTAAATCTCCATAACCTTTAACTTGACCTTTGCTGTTATTTCCAAAGTTTACTGCTCCTCCAGCCTTTTCTGTGAAATTTGATAGAAAAGACTTCTGACCTGTCATGTGTCTTGAAGCTCCTGAATCTAAAAACCACACATGACAGCCCTGCAAAAACAATCAGTTAGTTTTAGGTACCCATTTTGGAATGGGTCCTTCTTTGTTAGCTTTGTCATTTGATTTAACAAAAGTACCTTTTACTTTCCATTCAAAATCTTTCTTTAAACACCATTTGCCTTGAAATTTTATGAAGTCAGAACATTTTCTGTTCACAAATTTGTTCAATTTCTTCTTGAAAGTTGTAAATTTGGATGTTGCAGTATTTTCAGCTTTCTTTTCTTTCATATTAAGCTCTTTCTCATTCTTTCTTTTGATTTTAATTTGAGGATTCACTTCTTTTATCTTTTCTTTTCTCTGAGTTTGAGGAACAGAAACATTCTTCTTTTCTGTATTCTGAATATCTTTTCTTATGAATGAAACAGATGTTATTGTGATTGGACATTTCTGAGAATATTGAAAAGAATCACTTCCACATTGAACACAAGTCAGATTTTTCTTTGCAAGTAACAACAAATCTGTACCATAAGTCTTTTCACTGTTATTGCTATTTTTCAAAGTACATGTACATTTATTACAAAAACTCTGTGCTTTTGGTACAGAATCAGAATTCAATTCAATCTTCTCAGGAACTCTTTTCAGACCATCTTTCCTTTTGCTTTCCTCTTTTTCTGAAATATTCAACCTATTTTTGTTAGAAAATGAAGTAGATGATTCACCTTTTTCATATGTACTTGATTCATTAAAGAATTTATCATTTTCTTTTAGAGCATTAATCTTGAACAGATCATATTCACCTTTCTGTTTCTCAAGCTCTTTTATTTTCTGAATAAAAACACTCTTTTCTTTTAAAGCATTTTCAAGATTAAAATCTACATCACATAAGTCATTTTCAAGTTCATCATAAGCTTTCCTTAGGTCCTCAAGTTCTTGACTTACAAGATTAAATCTCTTTTCAAGTTCTAGAAATTCTTCTGACTTTGTTTCAGAATTTTCAGTTAACTCAGAATTCTGACTCTTTGAATCAGAATTCTGATTAATAGACTCAGATTTCTGACCCTCAGAATCAGAAAATTGATAAGAACGGTCAGAATTCTGATTAGAAGATTCAGATTTCTGACTAATTGTTTCAGAAACCTTACTAGTATCAAATATACTTTCTATGTCAGAATATGAAAAACTTTGTTGTTTATTTTTTGTAACTGACATTTAGAGAGTCATATTTGAATTTAGTGTCATTGTATTTTGGTTTCTCTTCTTTTGGTTTAGAAATTTCTTTCTTAACTTTATCTTCTGAAACATTTGACTTTTCTGTTTTTGATTCAGAAACTGTTTCCTTTGTCTTTTTAGAACTTGATTTCTGTAAACTATCAGAACTTGTGATAGAACTTGCAGGTCTTATAAAAACTCCATCAACTTCTGGAATTTTTGGTTTAGGAACATGAAGCTTATCAAAATCATACAAATTTACTGGAGATCTTTTTAAAACAACATTTTCTTCCAATCCCAATCCCTTCTTTGGATTATAAAATCTTGTATCTTTTACATTGCTTGTTAGAAGATTTAATGTTTGCTGAGTCTGACCTCTTTTCAAGTTAAGATCTTCTAATTCTTTGATTTTGATGTACAAATTCTTTCTTTCCTGAAATAACATATCAAACTTTATTTGTAAATCACCCTTTTCATCCTTGACTTTTGAAAGTTCAATTTTTAATTCAGAAATATTTTTCACCAATTCAGAATTTTCAGTTTTAACTTTCTGTTTCTCAACCTCAGATTCCTCATACTGTTCTTTTATTACCTCTTTTTCAATTCTGAATTTGTTAACTAAATTTCTTTCTCCTTTTATTTGTTTTCTTAGTTTAACAAATTCAGTTTTCATTTCACCAATCTGTGTCATTAAGTCTATTTCAAGTGCAGAATGTACCTCAGCAGATGACTCAGAATCAGCATCTTCAAAGTCAGAATCATCCTCATTCTTCATCTTTGCCATATAACTCTGCATCTGTGAAAAGTGAATGCGGTCATCTTCATCTGAAGTGTAGTACAACCAATTTTCTTGTTCAGCTAACATTGCCACTTCATCATCTCTTTTCTTTGCTAGTTGAGCCTTTTTGGTGTAGTACTCATAATCCTTCATAATTTTTACTTTGCAATCCTTTGCATAGTGACCATACTTTCCACACTTGAAGCACTGATTCTTTTCTTTTCTTTCTTCCTTTTCTTCTCTATTTTCTTCCCTTCTTTCTTCCTTCTTTTCATACTTACTCTCTCCTCTCTCTTCTCTTTTCTTGAAATCTGAATTTCCCTGCTCTTTCTTGTACTTACCCTGAAATTTTCCTTTTCCATACCTCTTGTTGAAAGTGTTAGTCAACAAGGCCAACTTTTCAGCAATCATTTTGATATCTTCATCTTCTTCTGATCCCTCTTCCTTATCAGATTCCTCCAGCTTTGGTATCTCAGATAGATACGCAGTCTTCTTGGGTGATTTAACAATTTTGGACTTTGACAGAAAAGCTAACTGTTCTGCAACATTTTTCTTTTCTTCAACCACAATTTTAACAGAGTCCTCATGCTGATTTAGTACACAAAATAGATCATTGAGATCTTCTTCACACATATCCTTATTCATTTGTAGACTGATAGCAAATGATGACCATTCTGAGTTTAGACTGTTCAGAAATTTGTAGTTTATTTCTGACTTTGTCTTTTTCAGCCCATTTCTTCTCAAATCATTCAGTATAGTACAAAATTTACTATACGTCTGAGTCAAGCTTTCAGATTCTTTAGCCTTGAACCTTTCATAAGCATTTATGCTTTGGTTTAATTTTGCTTGAATTGATCTGACAGTTCCTAACATCTGTCTTTCCAGTTCATCCCACATTTCCTTGGCGGATGATCCACTGTCAATTCTGTTTAGGACTTCATTCGGAACGGCCAATGTCATCAATGTGATGGCTCTTTTGTCTATAGCATGCCTATTTTTCTGTTCTGCTGTGTATTGAGAATAATTCTTCTTCACTCTTGTTGCCGGAATTTCTGGAGTTGTCTCTGTTTCAGGAGTTGCAGCCACATCGATATAGACTTCGATAGGACCTTCTCGGATTGAAACCATCAGATTTTCATCTATGTTATCCAGGAATTGGATCATTCGGATTTTCCATTGCTGGTACTCTTCAGGAATTAGAACAGGTGGTTTTGTTTCAGATCCTATAGCTAGATACTCTTTAGAAGACATGATTGTAAGAATTTTCAACAGATAGACAAATTTGAATTTCTTGATAGAAAGATAACAATTAATTCAAGAATTGACAAGAATTCAAGAATTGGAACTAGTAGCGGAATCGATTTTTGAACAAATCAAGAAATTGATCAATTAACCTTCACGATTACGATCTTAAACAAATTTGTTTGTTGATTGGCTCTGATACCAATTGAAAGTCCAGGATTCACTCTTACAATCAATATATCAATGTATGAAACAGTAATTAAGAAGTAATATGATCAAACCAATTGTATTCAATGAAAAACAAATTTACAGATCTTAGAGAGAGAGTATCTCAAAGATTACAAAAGATGAATACAAATATATGCGGGAGAATCAGTTAGCAATGTAGTGCTAACCACTATATATACTGCAACGGAAATATTAAAGCTACAGTACAAATATGAAAGACTAATAAGAACAATACACGTGTCCTAATTAGTTAACCAAAATACAAAGTAAAGTATCTAGTTATAAGTTCTGAACATGTTGTTCAGAACTTCTGAACATAATTCTGATTAAGCATCTCAGAACTTCTGGCTCTTCTTCTCAGACTTCTGACTCTTCTTCTCAGACTTCTGTACTTGGTAATCTTTCAAAGCAATCCTTCTGAGCTTTCGTAGTCAGAACTCTGACTCTTCTCTTCAGAACTTCTGAGCCTTCTTATCAGAATTCAATACTTGGTTTATTGACAAAACTCAGATCTAACACCTTTGGCCCTCTTTGTCACTAATGGAGTCGCTTTGACTCTCTTATTTAGCTGCTATAAATACTATCTAACTATTTTTTTTGGAGCATCATTGGCTCTCTTTATTTGATTGGGGGTGCATTGGCCCTCTTTTCTATCTCTTGGGTTAGAATGCACCCAATTTATTCTCGTGACTGGCCTGTGCTATTTCTTTTCTGCTCTATCTTCTGCTGTTCATTACCGCCTCTGATGGACACACTTTCGGATAAGGGTTGGCTAAGGTTTTTGGCTAGGGTTTAATGGTGGGTTTGAAATGAACAAGGTGGTGAGTGTTTGGCTACAAAGGGGTTCTGGTTACGCACATAATGGGTAAAATGAACGATAGATAAAAAAACAGGTTAAAATGCACACAATGTCTGGGATCATCTCTTAAGGTCCACATGATATGGTCTACTACACCCTTACCCAATATCCCGATGGTTGTCTTTGCTACTCAATGCAATATTATAGCGAGATCACTCTATAATCACGACAAGGAATTCGAAAAAGTGTATATGACTTAAGTGTTTAAATCCCTCGAAGTGAAGAACGTCATTTAGGCTCAAATCTCGCTATTGGGTGGTCTCCACTAATGTCCCTAGTCATGCCTTTTCCCGGTCCTTCCCTAATGGTCACGTTACTTTCACAAGATTCTTCCCACAATGGTCGGTCTCAATCATCCAAAACAAAATTTTAGCTACTATGATCTAAACATTCATAAGTGCAGGAAATCTACGTGCATAAACGTGGGCCCGATTGGGCAACCCCAAACCTTACCCACGCATTGTCCCCAATGTGTAAGTGTCGGTGCAGGCGATACACAGGTGTAACACGTATCATTGTGCAGTTATCAGACAGGAAAATACGAAGCATTAAAGCACTACTTCAAGGAACGACCCCAAAGTTTTTTTCAAAATGTGGACACCCCAAACCTAGGCCGTGGCCTAGGTTTGTCAAATAAGGCCAACCCCAAACCTCGGCAAAACCGAGGTTTGCACAGGAATAAAAGTGAGTGTGTAGATGTTGAAAAGTGAGGCACCCCAAACCTAAGTGAAACTTAGGTTTGTTGCATCTCATTTAACTAATAAGGAAACAAAGCATCATACACCACTCGTTACCATACAGAGTTAGAACATACCTGTCTGATCGGACGGTGGAGAGTCTCTTGAAAAATTGGAGGGAAAGGTTGGGCGTAAACGAAGAAGATGGAGGGAGATCACAGAAACAAAAGAAATAACAGCTAACGGAGAAAGAAAGCAAAGAAACAACACGACACAACGCAAGAAAAGGAAAAACGCTGCACGAGAAACACCCTAGACGCATCAGGGGAGCCGTGCGGTTTGGGCCGCGTGACATCCCGCGTAAGTGTTTGTATCCCAAAAACAACCAGAGCCACCCGTGGCTTGGCACGCGACTTGAAGCCGCGGGCCAGGTCGCGTAAGTCTCTACTCCACTTTTTTTTAAATAAAAGCACTCAAAAACATAAATTAAAAAGAACACAAACCTCGGTTGGTTGCCTCCCACCCAGCGCCTTGGTTTCGGTCGTGGCTCGACCTTCCTTCTGATCACTCCTTTGGCTTTCCTTGATTACTGGGTTCCCCTTCAACTTGACCTCGTACACTATCGAACATCTTGAACGTTTCTTTTTCTCCACCAACCCTTAAGGTCATCTCGCCTTCTTCCATGTCGATAAGTGCTTTGCTCGTGGCCAGAAATGGTCTTCCCAATATCAACGGGACCTCTTCATCTTCATCTATATCTAGGACCACGAAATCAACTGGAAGGTAGAACTTACCGACTCTGATCAGGACATCTTCTATCACTCCATATGGGTACCTCACCGATCTATCTGCAAGTTGAAGTGTCATGTATGTTGGCTTCACTTCCCCCAAGCCGAGTTTCCTGAAAATAGATAGAGGCATTAAATTAATACTTGCCCCTAAATCACATAACACCTTATCAAAACTGAGATCTCCAATTTGTATAGGTATAGAAAAACTCCCTGGATCTTGAAGCTTCGGGGGAAGCTTGTTCTGAATGATTGCACTGCACTCTTCAGTAAGTGTAATGGTAGCCTGGTGTTCAATTTCCCTCTTCTTGGATAAGATGTCCTTCATGAACTTGAGATATGTTGGCATTTGGGCAAGTTCTTCTGCAAATGGTATGTTGATGTGCAGCTTTTTGAAGATGTCAATAAATTTCTTGAATTGTTTCTCATCGTTATGTGCCTTTACTCGATTTGGAAAAGGTAGTGGTGGCACATACGGGTTGACTACCGGCTTTGATGGAGGTGTTACCTTTTTCTCCTTCGGCTCTTCCTAATCAACCATATCACTAGAAATACCATCCTTCAGCTCAACATTTGCCTCCTTGATCATCTCCTTGCCACTTTTCAGATAAATGGCTTTGCACTCTTCCCGGGTTTTCCTTTCGGTTTGACTCGGAAATGTCCCGGGAGCTCGATTTTGTAGGACTTCAGAAATTTGCCCCACTTGCCTTTCAAGGAGCTTGATGGAGGCGGTGTTCTGTTCAGTTGTTGCTTTTACTGTACTCACTGTGCTTGCCAATCCTTCAACGGTGCTATCCATCTTGGTCATGAACTTCATCATCATATCCTCTAACCCCGGTTTCTTCTCCCCGGATGGTCCTTCATCAAATCTTCGTTGGTTGTAACCTGGAGGACGATAAACATTGTTAGAGTTAGGAGAATTAGAAAATTTGGAATGATTACCTTGTTGTTGTTGACCGGGCTGTCCTTGCGGTTGACTCCACGACAAGTTAGGGTGTTTCTTCCACCCCTTGTTATATGTGTTCGAGAAAGGGTCGTTTCTCGGCTGGTTGTTCCGGTTTTGCAAGAATTGAACCTGGTTCTTGAGATGTGGGGAACACTTCTGGACCGACCCCCTTTAAATGGTTTGTGATCGCGGCTATTTGAGCTTTCATCACCTTCAACTCATCATTCTCTTGCACACTCGCAACTCTTCTAACTGTTGATCTTGGAGTGGAAAAACTATGTTTAGCCAAACTATCGATCAACTCGCATGCTTCCTCATAAGACTTATCCATTAGGGCTCCACCTGCTGCAGCTGTGATGTCGTTTTTGAACTGCGGGTGAAGACCACTGAAGAACGTTTGGATAATGACTCAACCTTGTAACCCATGATTAGGGCATTTCTTGATCATATCTTTGTACCTCTCCCAAGCTTCATATAATGTCTCTTGATCCCATTGAGCAAAATGGGTGATTTCAGCCATAAGTTGGGCGGTTCTGCTTGGTGGAAAGAATTTCTGGAGGAAGGCCGCTTTCAGTTGCGCCGAGGTGGTGATCGAGTCCGGTTGGATACTTTATGTCTAAGTTTCGGCTCTGCCTTTGAGTGAAAAGCTGAACAGCCTCAGCTTAATTGCATCCTCTTCCATCCCATTGATCTTGAACGTGTTGCAAATCCTCTCAAATGCACGGAGATGTGCATGAGGGTCTTCTGTCGGGGATCCTCCATACTGATTTTGTTGTACCATCATGATGGTATTCAGTTTTAGCTCAAAGGAGTTCGCCCCAGTAGTGGGCGGTTAGATGCCTATGCGTGCGGCTACCACATTCAGATCGGCAAACGACGGCATAGGACGTCTCTCAGGAGGAGCTTCGTCGCCCATCTTCAGATGTCTTTTAGCTTTTGATTCTTTGCGTAATCGACGGGCGGTTCTTTCAATTTTCGGATCGATCGGTTCGAGTTCATTCCCTCGGGTTTTCCTTGGCATAAAAGTTTTCCTTGGCATAAACCAATTAGTACCTGAAACGGAAAGTAAACAAAATTAGCAATCCAAAAACTGAAAATGATGAAATAAAATAACAAAAGTAAAAATGTTCAATGTAATAGCGCTTATAGCTGGTAGTGCTATCAGTTGCAACTAGTTCCCCAGCAATGGCGCCAAAAACTTGATAGGCGGGTTTACACCCCCCTAAATCTAACCACAAGTGTACGGTGTCGAAATCAAGTAATAGTACTGAAAGTACGAGTATCGAACACAGGGAACTAGGAACTAAGTATCACAATGACTATAAGATCTATTAACTGAACGGTCGCAATTTGAGTTGTTGGTATCAACTAATTAATTGCAAGCAAAATAAATCACGAAGGAGACAGTAAACAACTTAAGGAAACTTTGGATAGAGAAAACAGTTGAGGGTTGGAAATCCTAAGGTCTTCACGTGCAAACACTTGAGTTAAAACAATTACCGGTTATTCCCTTTAATGAATACCCAATCTCTAAAATCACCGCGGTTCTTTCTCAAGCAACCACATATTTTATTTTGAAAACACAAGTTTTATCTCTCGATCTCAACCTATGGGATTCAAAACACATTAAAATCAAGATTCTAATGGGACTAAGGCTTACTTGGTATATCCCTATCCAATTTCTCACCTTAGGCATGCAGCCTACCGTCGCATGTCGAGAAGTAGTGACCTAATTCAGGAAAATCGCCTAGTATAGAAAACGAACAGGGACTTACGTGGTTTGTCCCGTGGCTTACAAACCGCGCAACAAACCGCGCGCTTTCCTGAAGTGTCCGGGTCAGGTTTGTTTCGTGGATCTGGGTCCAGGTTCGGGCACGGGTCTTGGGCTTGGATCTTGGGCTTCCGTTGGCTTCGTTTTGGACTCTCTTTTGGCTCTTTTCCGCCTCTTTTCTCGATGATTGCTGCCTTTTAGATTACCTGTATAATTCACTCGATAAACCATAAAATTCCGCCGCTTTGCTCCAACACAAGCCAATCTCATTGGTTTGTGGACCGAAAATAACGCCAAAAATGGCGTTATCAGTATCCCACATTGATAAGAAAAGTGATATAACAATAGAATAGTCGGGTATATAAAGGATGAGGAGAAGTCTCTGAAACATTAAGAGTCCACGTGGCATCTCCTGGATGAAGATATCCTACCTTCCTATTTTTGCAGATTTTTACTTTCTCCTGGATGAAGATATCCACTTAGCTTCAGTTCTAACATTTTGGTAGAATTAGTTGGTTATTTCATACGGGAGATCAATTTTATTCAAAAACATGTGTTACAACTTCAACAACATTCTTTAAAAGCAAAGGCACTATCAAAACTTAATTTCTCATATTTTTTTGGATTTCATAAATTGTGTTTTGTTTGTTTGATAGATTGAAAACTATATCCGTTTATATGAATCATGATATATGTTTCGATGATATTTGAAATGTTTTTCTATTGAAATTGTGTTTTTTAGTTGGAACATTAACGGATCCCAACTCCCAATTTATGTTTATACAAATTCTCTTGAATGTATTTGATGTACTTAAATTCGTCAAATTACCGATGTTTTTTAAGGAAGGAGAGGAGTTGAATTTGTGTAAATGGGACTTTTTTACTTTTAGTTTTATCGTACAGTAGGCTTCATTCAACATACAATTTTCAATAGATCAATTTTATTCAAAATCGGAGCCAGAAAATCAGTCATTGCTCGATACAATCAGGTATAACTCGCTTTCATATCTAACTAACTTCAGTTCTAACATTTTGTACTTTATTTTGTCCCTGCAAATGTCAATTGACTTTTAGATTTTGTGAGTAGGGTTTGTATGATTATCACGTAAGGGCATCTCCAATGGGTCACACTAAATTTTACATCAAATTTCAAAAATAGTGTAAAAAGTAGTGTAAATTTTAGTGTTAATAGTAAATTTTCTCCAATGGGTAACACTATATTTTAAAAGTAGTGTAAATGAATAGTGTTACACTAAATATATTGTAATACTATTCATTACATTACACTAAAATTAGTGTGAAAAATAGAGACCCCATTGGAGATGTGAATAGTGTCATTTACACCAAATTTAGTGTTTAGTGTAAGATTTAGTGACCCCATTAGAGATGGTCTAAGGACGGTACAACAGAAGAAAGGCTCAAAAACCCTTTCGCTGGGGGAGGGGAGTATGGTTTGAGTGGTGGTATTCATGTCCGGAAAATGGAGCAGCTTTAAGAACTCTTTAGCCTTGAAATTCAGGTAATATCTATTCGTTTTCATTTTTTATTTTTAGTTGGATCATTAACTCGGTATTGTGATTATGATGGAGCTATTTCTTTACTGCAAGATATGCATATGTGTTGTTTTAGGTTGTATTTATTGCTTGAATCAAAATGCATCAATGGCTCAAATGAGATCTAAATGTTGTGCAAGTCATCAGGAGTCTGAATCTTCTAAGTCGTAGCATTTGTTTTATAGGTCGTTACCCTCATGTCTGTGAGTTAATGATACTTAGGGGCCCTGGTAAGTGATTACCGGTAAAATTTAATACTATCACTTACTTACCTGATATAATTTAAGCTCACCAAAACGGTATCGTATGCAACATTTTTTCCCATAAGCACTAACAGGGGTAACAGTCCTCACCGTCACTTACCCGGTAAGACTCTCGGTTCTTGCCTTAGCTCTTACCGAGTAATATTTTTTGGCCTTTGCTATAATTATCCGGTAAGGTAATATGACTTGGTAAGTGCTTACCCGGGTAATGTTAGATAGACTGTAACACCCCGAAAATTGAAATGCAAGTTTGGGGTTCAAGGACGTCCGTGGGGCCAAGGGCCGGACGTCCGCGATGTGCGGAAGTCCGCACACCATCCGCGGAAGCAACAGAGAATTTTGAGGGATTTTGGCCAAAGTAAGCCGAACGTCCGCGAGGATGCCATGCGGACGTCCGCGAGGCATCTGATGAGATATTTTGGGTTTTAAACCCTTTTCTCTCTTTCTCTTTCCTCATTCCATCTTCAACCTCAAACCCTTCTCCCTCTCTCTCTAAAACCGATTTTCTCTCAAGAAAACCCTAAGCCTCTCCTCTCCTCTTCATCTTCTTCCCTAAATCAACACCACCACCATTGTTGGAAAACCTTAACCCACTCCAGAAACCTTCCACTTCATCTTCTCCACCGATTTATAGGGTTTTCACCCAACCCTTTCCACTCCATTTGAAGATTAGGAGTTTGTGGCTCATCTTGGTGGTTCTAGAGACTTTTGGTTGGTGGATTCAAGTATGGTTAAGGTAATCTCCTCTTCTCTTCATTTTGAAGTTAGGGTTTTGATGTAAGTGGGTATTGTTGGTGTAAAATGGTTGGATGATGATTCCACATGGTTAGATCTAATTATTGTGGTTGTAAACTTATGGATCTAGGTTTTTGGAGGTTTTAGCTTGAAGATGCAAGATGCTTCAAAGGAGCTTACGTTTGGGGGAAATTCTAGATTTAGACTAAATCTAGCAAGGTGAGTTCAAGTTGCTTTGTGAAAACTTTGTACATGCCAAAAATGTTATTTTCCAAATATTTGTGTGTTTTACTTGAAATTATAAATTGTTGAGTTATTTGATAAGTTTAACTCTCTTGAAGTATTTATCTTCATAAATGTGGTAAAACACCATAGTTGGGATTTTTGGATATTTTGATATGTAGAAATCATAATATGTCTTTAAAAGATTAATTACTCAAAATGATGTCTATTTGATGGTTTGATCATATTAGTGAAAACGATTTTATAAACCATTTGGGAGAAAGCACATTTTAGTGTCAATAGTCATTTTGAGAATTATAAGGGTGTGAGTCCTTTTGGGAAAACCCTTTTTGTTTAACCCGTGTCGAGTTTTGGGTTAATAATGAATTTGTGGTACTTGTTTACCCGATCGATGTTTAAATGCATTTTTATGCTATTTGATGACCGTTATTTATGGGTCTAATGAGTTTGAGCATTTTGCTCGGTTTTGACTTTGAGATAGTCTTGGGGGACATTTGTCCGATTTTAATGGCTCGATGTGGAGTCTTATTTATGGTTTGCTTTTATTGCACCATATCGCATTTATTGCGCATTATTATTATTTGAATGCCCGGGTGCATTAGTCATTCCAAGATGGGCTTATTATTATAGACTGTGTTGCATTGGATCCATAGGCGCGTGAGTCAGTCTTTATTTGATGGTCTACTGGGTGTTGCGGGATTTAACCGAACCCCATGTTAGATGACCTTTACCTTCAAGGGTCCACTAGGAGGGCTGAGTCATGGTTGAGCACTTTGGGCGAATATGACCTTCGCCATGTCGGGGCAATGCCATGGTTGTATCCCCACATGGGCCGAGCCTTTGGTGGTATCCGTATTGATACTTCACTAAGGTCAGTTGTCTCTTTGGGTGTGACTAGTAAGGCGTCATATGGGACACTTGGGTTTTTATGCACTGAAGTGTCGTACGACTAACATTGTATGAGTGGCGTACTTTTGTGTTCATCCACTCTCAATGGATACGGGTCTCCCCCGTCGTTGGCCAACCTATTTGGGATTGTATATTGTCCTTGTTTTATTATTATTGTTGGTCTTTGTTAGCTCCAATCTTTCTGTTAATAGAAGTACTGAAAAATAGGCTAAGTATAGAAGTCTTCGACAGAGGCTCTGCCGAGTAGCCGAGTAACCAAGAAGACAGAAGTCTTCGACAGAGGTTCTGTCGGGTTATCCAAGAAGACCGAAGTGAAGAAGCAACAGAAGACTCTTCTAAGCGGACAAGGCCACAGAGCTTCTGTCATACTTAATAGAGCCTCTGTGGTAAAAGGAAGATCTACGCAAAAGATCTAAACAAGGACAAACGTGCTTCTTACAATATCTGCCATTCGAAGGTTCTGAAGATCATTCTGACAAGGCGTGACCTGACAACTCCACGTGTCAAACTATGATAGGTTTCAGCCTAAAGCAGAATACGGAGCCTTTAATGCACGTTGTATCAACAGTAACAGAATAGTGTATTAGTACATTCCAACAAATGTTCATCAACTGTATCCTAGTACCTTCGGTCCTTATTGTCTAAAAACTTGTTTCCTTTAAAGTAGTATAAATAGAAGGCTCATGTTGAGCTATTCTAAAAAGCAAAAAATGCATATTTAAAGATTACTTTGAAAAGCTTTGCACAACACATAAACACCATTAAGAGCAGAATTCTAGTTAATCCTTCGGTGTTCTTGGTGTTCTTATTTATATCAAATACAGTAAATCTTTGAGAAATCTATCTGTTATTTACATATTGCTTATTTGATATTGTGTGTTATTTTACCTCATAAATATCTTTCAGTTCTTTAAATACGCTTCCGCATTACATCTTATCTGAACTAACTGAAAGAATCATCATTGTTAAGCAAAACGGGAACCAACAGTCTTATATATTTAACTGCGATTGGATGTCTTTAATATTGGATTCCCCTCCATGTATATTAAGGTCTAATCGAAGCAGGTCACTTCCATACTTATGGTATTTGGAACTTCATTACATTTTACGTTCGCGTGAGTATTGGTTTGTATTATGTTTTCAATGAAGTGTTATATTTAAATGGATGGTTTTGCATGATAAGGATTTATTCACGTATTGAGTGAGTTTTGGATTGGTATTCATTTTGGAAAACGCTTTATACCTTTTGGGAACTTTTCTCATAGATTTTAGGTGCGTTGGAAATGAGTCCTTTATATCCCTTTTTGTAAATCCTTTTGGAAATGTTTTAGTGATGTTTTCCGCATTAACCCTTGGGAATAGCACTTGGTGTTTGGGTTAAGTAATACCCGAAGTGAGTTTAGTCTTTTTAATAAGATTTGAACTATATAATGTTGAGATTAATTATAGATTTTAATTCGAGGTATTTCACCTATTGTATTATAGGAATAAATCCTATTATTTCGGATGTATTATCAAAAAATTTAATTAGTTGCTCTTTCCCAATTCGAGGGTGTTACATAGACGACCTGTTAGAGCTTTTTTTTAATGCTTACACGGTAAGTGCTTACTGGGCTACTTTACTTTATTGAATGAACATACAAAGATGAGAATCTTACCCAGTAAGAAAGATAATAAAGATCGAGAGTCTTACCCGGTAAGTGAGAATGTCGACTCTTACCCAATAAGCAATTACCGGATAAAAATGTTTAATACGATTCCTTTTTGATGGACTAAAATTTTACCCTGTAAGTTAAATGAAAGTGTTCACTCTTATTGGTAAGCGTTTACTAGATAAGTGTTGGGTAAATGGCCCCTTACTTATAAATATTCAGCCATTTATGGTCGTGTATGTTCCGTTGTATTATTGGATTAGAGCAAATCCTGATGATCATTGATTAGTATTGCATATTACTTATTATCATTTAATTTCAAATACTTGAGCGTTACTTATGTAATTTGTGTGCATTCAAATATATATTAAGTTGCTAACTGAGTCAAAAGGTATTCATGCACGACACCGGTTTGCTGGCCCTTTCCAAGTTCCAACCTTTCATCTCTTCTCAACCCTTCTTTTTTCCACTTTTCACTTTGTACAATTTGCAACCAATGAAAAATATAAAACTCTTCCCAAAATAAGAACCAAGAAAATACAGTGGCATAAAATAAGGAAAAACAAGCAAAATGAACAAGCTAGAACCACTTTGTCAAAAGTTACTCAACACTCCGTTTCTCTCATTAGAACATGATTAACTCAATTCTTAGCTTTCATGTATGTCTTGTGCTTTTATTTATCTTGCATTTGTGTTGTTCCAGTTTATTTTTTATTTAGGTCTTCAGACATTATACTACACAATTGGCAATATTACTGTGGATGGGAGGATCAAGGCGGAAAGTCACAACTGTAAGTGTAGCTCATCGTTCACCACAAATCAATTATATTTTTTGATGTTCTTTTATTATTTGGCCATTGTTGATCTCTTACGATGACCAAAGTTTTTAGAGCATCTTATTCTGTCATCCTGAAAATTTCAATTTCTACTCAGCTGTGTTTCATTGTAAGTTGTCCATATAGCATGATGCGCAATCATTACACTTCTTAAGAATTGTGTTTTAGAATTTTAGGTGATGAAGCATCATAATTTATGGTATACACAGCCACACATACAATTTCCTATAAATATGTATGAAACTTTGATATGTCTGTTTTTGTTACTAAACACAGAAAATAAATGAGACTCATATATATAACTACAAGACTTAAATAATATGATGTTTATAAAATAAAACGTTTATATGGCATATGAGTATGTTAAAAGTTGTCTGAGCTAACACATCACATGGCCTGATCATTGAAGTAATCCCTTTAACTCCAAAACTTAACACTATAAAAATCTTATTCTCTGCCAAATAATCTTTTTTGGTCAGTCTTTTAGTACCTTGTTGGTACTTGAGAATTGATAACATGTTGTTTGGTGAGGTGTTGATATATGTTGTTTGGTGAGGTGTTGATATGGCAACAACAACACCATCATTCCTTGAAGAAGGTTTTATAACTTTGCAAGGTTCTTTGCTTTTGTTAATCTTTACTTAATCATGGGTACAAAATGATTAAAATTAAGCTACTTTAATCAAAGCAAGATATACAATATCAATTTTATGAAATAATATAATGTTTAACATAAGTCATTAAATTATGGATTGTAGAATTTCTGGTGTTTGTATGTTTACTGACATACCTCAAGCTTACCACTCATGTTCTCACTATAACTTATATCTTTACACGTTGAATGTTGGAAAGTGGCATATGCATGTGCAACTTAAGAAATGCATATTAATGTTATATTAACTTTCTCTATTAATTTTCCAAATCTAATGAACCCCAAAGGTCTTGTTAGAAGGAGTTGATTTGGGCATAGTGGGTTGGGTCGAACCATGGCAATCTAACACAAACTACTCTTACAGGAAGCATGGTGTGAGTCCCATTTTGATGAAGATTTGGCAGGCTCTTTCACATATATCAAGTACATATATTAGTCTTTTTTCCAATTTATATTTTTTAAAGTCTCATGGGAATGTAATTTTATGTTTTTCGAGAGGAAGGTATATTTTTTGCTGTGATATATACGTTGTCTTTTTCTTTTTCCAAGTTTCCTTCAAATGTTTTGTGGATGCCCGTCTTTACATTTATGTGTTGTAGCTTGATATGAGTAAGATATATATATAGAGAGAGAGGCAGTTTCATGTAGAAACCTATGCTAATTTGAAAACTGTGAAACCCTCCTATCTACCTTAGATGAAATGAATCAACGGTGTAGATCATTTCAGTCTATTTATGTTAAGATTCTAATTTTTTTATTAATAAAAAATAAAAAAAATGAAATGGAAGGGTAAGTTGGACATTTCAAGAATTATTTGAAAAAAGGAAAGGGGATCAAATCCCTATTTTTAAGGCCACGTCCATATCACTTTCAATTAGTATACAAAAATTTAAAGATTATCTTGACATTTTTCATATCCATTTCTTCCACAAACTCAGAAATCGTTCCGGTCCACATCCGTTTCAGCTCAGTTTCATTCTCCGTTCATCGTCGGTTCATCTCCGGTCATTGCCGGTTCATCTCCAGTTCACATCCGTTCACTTCCGTTTCATCTCAGTTTCATTTTCCGTTCATCTTCTTCATTTTCCGTTCACTTCCGTTTCATCTCAGTTTCATTGTCCGTTCGTCTTCTTCATTTTCCGTTCATCTTCTTCATGTCGTTTCATCTAAGTTTCATTTTCCGTTCATCTTCTACATCTTGTTTGTCATCATCCATCCTCTTAGATTCTTATGAAATAACACACAAACCTCCAAGATTTTAAGAAAACAATCAAGAACCTGAACATGCATGGGTATTATTAATTTAGTATTTAGCTGCTGATGGAATCTTCAAGAAACTCGCAAGCCAAATGCTTCCTTTCGAAAAAGGAGACATTGCCAGAAGGAGGATCTTGAAGATAGGATAAGTAACTTGCCAGCATGGACGGACCTCACTTGGGGCACGTGGTGGCACGTGCCACCGTTAGAATTTTTCGGCGAAGTGTAATTTTGTTGTTGTTGTGAAGGTGATACCGTAACGATTTAGGAGGTGCTACCGTATTGATTTGGAAACTACAAGGGGTGCACCTAAACTGAAAAAAAGACCAAAATCTTATACCCATTCAGCCAAAAAAACCGAAAAAATCTCTTGAAATCAACAAAAAATACCAAAAAATCTCTCAAAATTGATAAAAAACTTAAAATTCCTCCGAAATCAAGCAAAAACGTTAAAAATCTCTCAAAACGCCAAAATTTGGCTAAAAACACATCAGACGATATTGAACGTTGATAAAAAGATGAAAGACGCTTCGATAAAAACCGTATGAAAAAATATGGTGCCACCGTATGAAAATCTGTCTAGGTACGTCCCTGCTTGCCAGATGCATTGTTGTGTTATATCTTGTCTTTGATTCCAACCATTTGGGCTGTTAGAACTTAGAACCACCTGTTGGTGCAAGTGTACCACATCTCTATATATTTTATATATTTATTTTGATGATTACAAACACACCGTATTATTGTTTGTCTAACAATTTAATCCAAGTGTGCAGTTGTTGAAGAACACGAAGTTTTTATCTGAAGGGTTCAAGACGGAAGTTTTACGTCGTCATTATTTATATATATCTTATAATGATAAACACCCTAAAATAATATACCACTTGGATATTTCTAAAAACCATAAATGATTTTAATTAAATAAGGTTTATTGAGAAGATCCAGCAAGATTGGTTGCGTCCTGGAAGGTGTCTATTCTGACGCCGGTATACCGTGGAGAATGCCCGGTATACCGCGGGTACATATTGGCCGGTATACCGCGAAGGTACAGGCGGTATACCGCGGCAGGCGTGGTGTTTGTCTCTGATTGGTTGGAAGTTCTTTTTCTGACGCCGGTATACCGCGAGTCCTAGCCGGTATACCGCGGGTACGTATTCCAGAAGTCAACTTTGCATGAGAGCCGTTGAGTGTCAGTGTACTTTTGTCTGCACGGTATACCGCGTGCATTTGGCGGTATACCGCGGATTGCATGTTTCCGTTGGAAGCTTCATGCTATATATTTGCATGCTGATGGTGAAGAAAGAGCAGACCACAACAAACAACAATAAGCAGCAACAACACCATTCTCTCAGCTCTCTCTTTTAATATAAAATATTTTTTAAATATCCAAGTGTGAGATATTATACAAGAGTGATTACCCATTGTGAGTTATACTCCTCTTGTAAGTATTTGAATAACGGGTGTGTGATCCTGTTTATCTCATAGCAGAGGCTTGAGAAACTATTACAAATTCCTTTGTATTTGGTTTGTGTTCTACCGTAAAGAATACATTTATTGGATCGTGTCGAGAAGTGTCTCGGCTGCTGGTTTATCACAGTTGGTGGTAAATC
Source organism: Saussurea involucrata (assembly GCA_033807775.1). NCBI lineage: Eukaryota > Viridiplantae > Streptophyta > Magnoliopsida > Asterales > Asteraceae > Saussurea > Saussurea involucrata. Next base: position 218,020,988 of record CM066321.1, on the reverse strand, counting down.
AGTAAATCTCCGTGTCAAGTATCTCTAACCTTTATCTCTTTATTTATTCCGCTGTGCATTTAAATTATATCTGTTTATATAATTGTTGTTTATTTATTATTTCTATACTCTGATTTATTTATACTGTTTCTATACTGTATTTATTTATAAAAGAATTTTTGAAAGTAAAAGATTTTAAATACAACCTTACCCCCCCCCCCCCCCCCCCCCTAGGTTGTCTAACACCACCGTTTTAGCCAATAGATGGAAAACCCTCTGGAATTATGTCGACAGCTATGACTTCAATTTCCCTACATAATAGGTATAATATGAAATTTAATAAGGAATCGCCATTATCAAAAATTCCATAATTAACAAACGGATAATTCAAATGACGAAACTACCCTCTTAATTATAATTATCAAATAATAATTAAGAAAAAATCTGATTGGTTGAAGGATGTTTTCAAAGTTTTCAAACTTAAGGTGATTTTCATAATAACTCTCCTATATATATATATATATATATATATGTGTGTGTGTGTGTGTGTGTGTGTGTGTGTGTGAGTGAGTGCGCGTGCGCGCGTGTGTGTGTGTGTGTATGGAACTTTGATATTTATGTTTTTCGTTTTCTATTTTGTTATTGAAACAAAAAAAAAATTAGACTCATTTGTAAAACTAAAGAGTTTCACAATTGTGAGTTGATGTTTATAACATAAAAGTTTTATATGGCACATGAGTACCTCATGTCGATTAGAAAAAAATATTGAGCTAATACACCACATGTCTTCATCATTGAAACAACCCTTAGGCCATCCGCAGCGTCCTTCGGGCTAGAGCTCGGGCTCGTGTGGGCTCGGGCAGGCAGCGGTGGGGGTATGGCGGGCTTCATCCTCGGGCTCGGCCAGCGGGCTTTCAAACCCGAGGAACCCGAAAGCTCCAACGGCTATTTGGCATTTTTTTTAAATCTTGAAAATAAATAACTCCCAACGGCTACTTTTATAATAAAAATTAATTTTTTTTTCAATTTAATCACACTATATATATTAACCCTCAACCTCTTATTTTTTGACACCAACAATCTCTCAAACTCTCTCAAATTTCATCATGAATCCAAACAAAACACCTACATCCCGTCGTAACCGACCAGATACACCGCAACCGCAAGAAGACCCGGAGCTTGGTTTCCAAGCGTTTACACAACCAGGTTATCGTCCGCAATTTTCGCAACAAATTCCGCCACAAATTTCGCAACAATATCCGCCACAATGGTCGCAACAAAATCCGCCACAATATTTTTACAACTCATTAGGCCATCCGCAACAAATTTCTTACCAACTTACACGTTCCGGGAGACGTTTTGAGGGTTACTTTAACGAGAAAAGAGCAAATTAAAAAATTTCATAATTGGTAGTGTTTTGTATTTTGTAATTTTTAATTTTTTAATGAATGATATGAATTTTTATTTTTATTATTTATCTAATTTTTATTTATTAAAAAATATATAAATATTTTTATTTTGTTAAATAATTAAATGTATAAATAAAAGAATTAAAAAAATGAGGTGGCAAGAGTGCTTTTAGTTATGCATTGCGGGTCTTTAGGGCTTGAGGGCTTAACTGATGTGGCGCTGATGTGGCGTTGAGGGCTTGAGGGCTTTTAGTTATGCGCTGAGGATGGCCTTAACACTTCTATTTAGATGTTTGGATTAATCTACTCCATGTTAACATTTGGACCATGTCTCATTTGAAGAGTGGACATGTGTTTGGACGGTAATTACTGAATCTTTTAGGTGTGCTTTAGTTTATTTTTTAATAAAATTGGCAAAAGTACCATAAGAAAAAGTCATACGAAGTCATTACTTATACGAAGAATCCATAAATTACCGTCCAAATTACTTACACCACCGTGCAAAGCGCGGTTAGCATACTAGTTTCATATATTTATGCATCATTATTACGATTGAAATTCACATAATTATAGTAAATTGAGTTTTATATGATTGAAAGAAATTATCTATTAAGGTTAATTCATTGAGAACAATAAAAGAAAAATAAGAGGTTGGTTTACCTCTTACCAGATAAGAGAACGATAAAATATAAGTGACTCAAAAAATTTGGAAGAAAAAACAAACAAACAATTTGACCCTTCATCTTAACGAATCAAACATAAGAGGCTAATAAGACTATAAGAGCCTTTTTTTCTAAAATCATACAACACCTTAGAAATTTCATGGGAGTAGTTGGTAGTTTGCGTGATTTTCGCAGAATTTGTTTGTAATAATATTTTAACTATGTTAAAAAAAACTTGTTTTGTAATAATAAGTTAATAAAAATATTATCTAATTATTTTTATAATTTTTTATAATTTGTTTTTATAGATTATTCATAAAAATTGGAATTCAATTACATTCCAAATCCTACAAACCAAACACACAAAATACTTCAAATCCTCTTAAATTCAAATGCTTTTACCAAATTCAAATCGCTCAAAAGCATTTGGTACAACTAAACTAAATGAGCCCTTAGTGTACAAATTAATTATTTCATCATTATATCTCATGTTTTAGTAAGTTCTTTAATCGATTGTGTGTATGCTGACTAGAAACACGAAATTATAACATTCAACTAATGGTTGTTTTATATGTTCCTACTTCGACCCAATATAATGTTTTAGTTGAGCGTTGGCTAGTTTTTTTCTTAGTGATACCAACACCAACATGCTCATTTCCCAACTACACCATTTGCTAAAACTAAGGGGCCGTTTACAAAATGCTTACCCGGGTAAGTGCTTACCAAGTCACGTTAGCTTACCGAATGAATATGGCAAGGATCAAAAATCTTACCCGGTAAAAGCGGAAGCAAGGACTGAGAGTCGAAAGCAAGAACCGATAGTCTTACCCGGTAAGTGAGTGCGACGACTCTTACCACGGTTAGCGCTTACCGGCTAAATTGTTGCATACGATGCCATTTTGTTGGACTAAAATCTTACCCGGAAAGTAAGTGATAGTGTTGAATTTTAGCGATAAGTACTTACCCCGGTAAGTGATTAAGTAAACGGCCCCTAACATTATTCCCATTTTGTTTCAAAAACTAGAAATAATGGATTCATTTTTGTTTTTGTTTAAAGTAGTTAGGTTATAATTTATTCATTTACATATGAATACTATAAACAACACTTAAGTTGATTTAGTGAAAACTTTCAACACTTCTAATTAGCAGCAGGAGTAAAGTTCTCAATGGCGTAAGGTATGGCGTGGCAACGAGGTCAAGCCTTACGAATTACAACAAGACCATGTCGTTTTTCAAAAGGTGCCATAAGGCGACATATGTATACATACACACACAGACACACACATATATATATATATATATATATATACTTGTGTACTATAGTGTTCTGAATAATCTCATTGAACATGTTAAATTTATTTAAATTAATAAAATTAAAAAGGAAAGAAGAACCATTTATCTCATTTATATGAAACTTATAAGAAAATGATATCAAGAACGCATAATCGGTTTTTTTTTTAGTCTCCACTCACTACTTTATTCAATTTTCAGGTGATTCTTGTTCAATTTTTCATATATAAGAATAAGAGTAAAGATTTACCTATTTACGGTTTTTAAGTTTTATGTTCCCTTTTACTATTTTTTGAAGTCTTAGGTGTCGTACATAATTATCATTTACCACCAAGTTATACATTCAAAAAAGTAAAAAGAAGAAAAAACATGTCTTACAAAATAACACGTCGTAACGCGCCATAACGTACCATAATGTGTTACAGCAGAAGCCATGCCTTATAGTGGAGTCATAGGTGTTAACGTGGCGTCCACGCTAACACGCCATAACGAGTTATTTAGAACCATGACCATGAGTAACCATTAGATGGTGTCTCTAAGGTAGCGTTTGGTGGGCAGTCAGGACGAAACCGGTCATGGCATAACTAATTGCTTGTCCTATGTTTGGTTCGACTAGAGCAGAACAAGACAAATATGTTAAAATGACAAGATTACCCCTCAAAATCATTTTTTCAAGTAGTAATAGTAGTAATATATAAGTAGTAGCAGGTAGTTGTTGACTTGTCATCTCAGTTGGCAAATGTTGAAAAAGCTATTAACCTTTTGGGTTTGTGCTCTTCCCATTAATTAATAACAAGTACATTACCCACCCACTCTAATTAATATTTCTTACCTTTCTTCTTTCTTTTGCTGCTGCTGCTACCATTACCATTACTGGTTTTGTTTCCAGGCCATGAAGGCGGCTGAGGTGTATCCGAACCATTGGCTGCAAAATTGTCAAACATACCAGCTTGAACCGCGTTTTGTAACCACTCCATGAACTCTTCTTCTGTCATGTTTTCATCCATATTTGGCATCCCTCCACCACCACCACCACCTCTATGGCTTGAAGAGCTTCCCCCCTTGCCATTACTGTGTTTGGACATTACACTTGTGTTCACATGGAAGCTTGGTTTGTGAGTGTTTGCCGGACATCTCATTCCCTAAACACAACCCGTAATCAACAAAACATACATCTCAAGTTGCTTTTTTGTTTTTTTGGAAACGAAAGAAAAATGCTTACTTGGCAGATATACCATTCTGTCGCATCGTATATCTTGCTATCTGCACAAACATAAGCACGAGGGGAATCTACCTGCACAAACATTAAAAAAAAAAATCAGTCGACATCCACCGAATGCCACGTATCTATGATGTGCTGACTTCACGTACCTTCTGAAATATCCCAAAAAGAAGCGGTTGTGATGATTGTTCAACCCACCCATCCCCATCTTTTGCCGGATGGAAGTCTTTACACTCCTTCAAAGTTAATTAACCAAATAAGATAGATGATTGGTTGAATGAATCATGACTTTAGTGATGATGATGATACCTGGCAACATCTGGCTTTAGATTTTGTCTTTTTGGTGTAAAACCACATGTGAAAACTGCTACACTTTTGGCATGCAATTCGCCTCGACTCTCCTAAAGGATCATCCACGTGAACCTCCGTGCGTCCAAATAACCCAGACCGTTTGTTCTGCAACATAATTTTTTAATATTTTTAGTTTAAACTATCTTGGGTTTAGTAAAATGCAGCTTAAAAGCAGCCACTCAATGGCATAGTATACTTGGAGAAAAGCATCACTAACTAAAACATCATAGAAATGCAAACAATTTCACGCACATCCAAAATTTACATCACATAGAGAAAAGGAAAAGACGTGCAAATACATGCGGATGGGAAGGGTTATAATAGCATTTATACCAATTACCACATAACAGTTTAACAAGAGTGACAGCTACATGTCCAAATCAGCATATTTGTATCTTCTGTCTATGACAGATATTCGGTAGAAGAGAATTTGGGAGGATGGCATGGGATCATGTGAGAAGTGCCATTTTTGGTGAGAAGTGTTTTTAAACCGTTGCTCACTTTTAATCAAATACCCTCCCATGAATTGCGGCTTAAAAGGGAATTGATCCGGTGCATCTCATCCTAATGTTTGTCCATTTCTCATCCAACGGTTGATAACCACTTCTCATGCTTCTCACCAAATTTGGCACTTCTCACTGGAAAACAACCCTTTGGAGGCTAAAAAATATATTTGGAAGATAAATCAGTTCAATTAATGAAAGAGGATTCCTGTAAAAGCCAACAAGGCAACAAGTGGCTTACGACATGTGCCATATGCATATCAACAACTTATACTTGAACATATAAAATATTTTGTGAAGTACAGGCAATCTATATTCAATGACTTCTTGTGTACTTGAAATGGTGAATTGTACATAGTACCATAATTTTCCTATATGATTCCAGGATATGACTGATATACTTTTTAGGATTTTATTATGTGCTGAATTTTGTACCTGTGTTAATCTATGATTTTCCTTTACTTAGACCTTAAAGTTAAACTACTAGCAGAACTGTGTAGCACAAAAACATGAACAAAAATGCCTCAATGTCACCAACCTTAAAATTATACCCCACCCCCTTGATCTCAGAATCTTACTTTAAACTTCTCAGGTTTTGATTTATTCTTTTAAGATCTATACTGGTAACAAAACAAGTTTTCACCATAGACTCTAATGGCAATGAACCCATTCATGTATTTATATTAACTATGTTTCCATTGTCTAGTACAGTAATAGTAGTATACTTCAACTTTGAATGTCAACTTAGCATTTTCCAAATTCAATTTTTATATATAAATCCTTTTACATTCTTACACCCTTCTTTCCACCAATTGTGGTAATTCTTGAAGAGTATGATGTCATTATTGATTTTCCCCATATTTGCTTAAATTCCGATGAGTTTAAAGTTGTGAGATTCAAACTCAAAATAGGACACCTATTTGACAACCGAGGGAATTGTGCACAATATTCGTGATATAATAATCAACTCTTTTCTTGGGGAAAGAAAGAAAAAAAATCCTACTACAAGGAATCAACAAAATATGTCTTATATACAAAAATGTAGCTTTTCATCAATAACAGCTGCATGCAAGGTACACTTCTACACCTACTACAAGGGGTCTACAAATATATAAAATGTGGTAACAGGCTGGAAAATTAAGGTTGGATGAAACAAACCACATAAAAGTGAAAAAGAATAGATAATCAAACCTTTGGAGAAGCATTTTGAAACCTACGGAAATAATTCAGAAGATCCTCCCTTCTCAATTCATCATCATATGCTTTTTGCTTAGAACTATCTAGCAAAACCTTGAGAAAAATAAAGATTTGAACCATAGTCAAACACTAAAAAATAGGAAAAACAAAAAGGCATGCATCAATAAATTACATTGTGAGAGAAGTTGGAAACAAGAAAAGGCACCTCGTATGCGTTTTGAAGTTTCTTAAAAGCTTCTGCCGCCTTTTCATTACCCATGTTTTTATCAGGATGGACCATCATTGCCTGATAATATCAAAATCAAGAGATAGAAAGAAAGTTAATAAATCATCAAATTCATTCCTTTTCCTGAAATGAAAGTGTAACCAGGGACAGTAATATTTTTATACGAACCTTTTTTCTGTATTCACGCTTGATAATAGAGAGATCTATTTCTTGGAATCTAGACAAACCCAATGCTGAATAGTGATCTGTTGAGTTTAACAATCGAAGAACTTCATCTTCAGATGTTAAGCCAGAATCAGAGCCACTGGTTGAAGGTACCCCAGAGCTACGGTCAGCTTGTGGATTGGTCCCACCATCAGTGGATGAAGCATGTGCTTCGTCACCGTTGAATCCACTTTGCATGCCAGCTGTTTGTTCAGGGCCGCTGTTGGATCTTCTTTGCTCATTCATGTTATTCCTCAAGAAGAAAATAAGAGCATCACTTGAGAAAAATGATAGATTGAAAACCAAGATAATACCAAGCCAGCCAACCAGTGTCCATGCACAATATACAGAGTACACAGTCATAATTAGCAGTGCAACACGCTCATGGCTAAACGTGAATGCCACTCCTGCATATGACAGAATAGATGACATCAATATCAAAAACATAAATAGCTTCCGCACAACAACATGGTTATATTAAGCGTTAAAAGACTCACCACCAAACAGGAGAACAATTAAAGTCGTCCAAAAGCTTCCATACAACCACAAAAAAACAATTCCGGAAACAGCAAGCAATAAAAGACCAATGGTGAACCCTACAAAAAGTGCCACCAAAGCAACTATGGCCTACAAAAAACCATAAAAGTCAATTATCATACATCGTGCAAACCTGAGAAAATTTCAGAGAATAGTACATTTTTTCCTCCCTCACCCAAAAGCTACAGAAGTTACAATTTTTATAAACAATCTTAGAAGAGATATCCCAATCCTTGAAATCGTCAATTTTCTAAAATACAAACAAAGGCTTTAAATGTTAACATGCATAAGTAGAAGGTAAAATTCCAATTTTTTTTAACAAATTATGGGCTTAGTACATACCAACATAGGTACATAGTTTTTAAAGGACATATTTGATGATTTTTTTTTCTAATAGCAACTTGCCATTTACCCACTCTAAGTAATCCTTCTAAAACTCATGCATATTTAATGATTCAAATACTCACACCGTTGGGTGTCCAATATCTATTGTATATGTTCATTATTTTGGGATAAGAATGGGATAAAGTTTGAGCAAAATGGTGATAACTATAACATATAAATGAAACTCTTGTTGTGTGTGAGTGTGTGTATATGTATAATATATTCAATGTTCATGCCCTGGTCGTCTTGAGATCTGATTAATTTAACTTAAGAAATGCCTAGTCAAGATGCCAGCATATTGGTGTCATTACTACAGAGATTTGCTCATGCGACTGTAATAGAAGCCACTACCGAAACAAGAGAGTAAAGTACAAGGTAAGAAACCACCTTTTGGTCTAAATAAGCTATTTTTAAAACAAACTCTTATAACACAAATACAAAGACACCTTACAAGCAAAGAATCTGTAAAATACTTCAAATGTCTTGTATACATTTGAAATATCTGATGATTCTGAACAAACTATATGAAAAAAATCAATAGTTCGGAATGTAGATAAAGTTTCATACATAGAAGCTGCAAGAGGATAAAGTAAGCTTACCCCAATAGTGACGAACTTGAGCATTCCAATCATTGCAACCACGGAAAAGATGCTGCACCAAATAACTGTGAAAAATGATGTGGTCCCCATGCGTATAACAGAATCTATACCTCTAAGAGTGCAATCCAACCAAACCATTGAAAGGATAAGCAATATGTTGGTGAAATGTGTAAGCCACCTCAAGATAATCGGGTAAGCATGCTTGATTTTCGTTCTAACATAATCACGAGAGATTAATATCTTGGTTACTAAAATATCAATCAAAGGCTTGTGTCTCTCCAACCATTCAGTTGAGACCTGTGAGACAGACAATACAAACGTCTTCAAATACCTAACACCCAAGGCTTCCGGAAGCTCTACACTTTCACGTAGACCATCCCGATCAAATCCATTTAAAGTGGGGCTGGAGCTAGTTTTTCGATTCTTGGATGCAGAACTACCATTAGCTGATGCCCACTTCTCTTCTTCCAAACAAGAACTTCCAGTTGCTGGCCTATTAGCATCGCAATCTTCAGAAGTAGTGTCACGTGGTTCTGATTGCTCTACAGCAGATGTCCCGGTTGTACCTTGGATCTCTACTTTAATTTGTTTTCCAGATTTGCTTGTTCTTTTCTTCTCATCTTTAACATGATCTTGTTTGTGAAGGGACTCAGTCACAGATATGCTTGGTTGGGTATCACTTGAAAGTTCTTCCTTTTTCACATCCTTCATGTTGCCTACACTTCCCTTTCTATTTTTATTAGGCAACGACCCTGATTGGAGACCTCCTTTTTTGTCGTTTGCTGTGCTTCTGTCTAACCCATTCTTCTGTTGGTTTCCTTTCCGAGCCATTGATTATGAGACGATAAGCCAGTTTCTAAACAAAGATAAAGCAAATCAAATTCTAATTGCTTTCTGTCATCCCAGTCTTGAAAGGCAGATTCCACAAACAATTAGACCTGTAGATATAAACCACTAATGAATCCTTCCCTGGGAACAATGATTTACAAACTTAAACTTTGGTTATAGAGGCATGCCCATCACAGCAATAACATAAACAAATAAAACCACCAACAGTTAGTCAGTAACAAAGCGCCAAGCATAACTATTGTCCCCACATAAGACTCGTATAAGATAAAAGATTTTAGTTCCTCTGCTCCAAACAATGTAACAGAACACGTGCACTAATCAGGAAAATCACAATACTGAAGTCGCTACAAGCAAACAGCCGGATGATTGACTTCACAAATTGGAAGTGAAAATCTACGAAAAGTGACAAGTTGTCTAACTTCAGAGAAGGGAAACAAAATTACAAAGTTCTTCTCAGTTACTACTGTCTACTAAACTAACTCTTTACAAAATTGGGTTATGCAGAAATACAGCTCCAGTAAGGCCCTATGAGTTCTGCTATGACTGTTGAGTTATTTAATAGATAGAAAATTGTTGATTTTATAGTTAGTTTTCTCTGAATGTATAACTCAGGTTGATTTTACATTTACTTGTTACGGTATATTCTGTAAAAATACAACTCCCACCTCATAATATCTGTTAGCCAAGCTTTTTATCAAATGGCTAAATCTATCTCAACACCAAGGACATCTCACAACACAAGAAGAATATGCAAGAAGAATGAAGCTCTATCAAAGAGCTACTGGAATACCATGAGGAGCTTTAATGGTTCAAGAATTTTTCTTCACTTTACAAGTTGATGACTATATATGCACTTTTAAAATTTTGTAATAATTAATTTATACACACTATTGGACAAAGATACACAGTAGTACTCTGGTGTACACTGGAGCAATTAACAGTGAAATTGAAACACAAAAGTGACTTCAATCTGGAATTAGAATGGAAAACAAATGATTACACGTAGGGTTCCAGCAATTCGAGAAGCTGGAGGTCTCCCAAAGGCTTTCGCCCAACTCTAATCTCACTAGAATCAACGATGCCCTCATAAGACTAATCAACTCCTTATTTATACTACTAACCGGCCGACTAAAAGGATTTACAGTCTAACAGCCCACCCTATTTGACTTATTTGACCGCACCCAACGTATACCAATACCCCGCCCCTGAACATTCACCTTGTCCTCAAGGTGGGTAAAAATGGAAATTACCGACCCTGGATTTTAAAATCTCCACAAACTTAGAGAATTCTAGCAAATTTTGACTTTTCTTCTCATCAACTTCCCTCCCACGATCAAAAGGAAAGTCCTTTGGGATCTCTTCGCCGCCCTCAAAACTTTTTATATAGCATCCTATCATTCGCAGATGGTGAATGAATTCTTCAAACTCAAGTTCCGCCTTGTTTACACCTTGTATGCTACCAACTTGGGATTCCCAAGCATATTGCTCATCATCCTTGATTGTGCCCCATCTAAGAGTTCTCCAATACACTTCACAAGTCTGTAAATCCTTTCGGTTCAACTTCCAATCCTGCAGACAAGTATCTTCGGTTCCCGACAGCCAAGGATCTTCATTCTCTTGCTCATCCTTGAAGTTCACAACCTCTGAATGATTATCCAACCCCTCATCTGTTTCATTCAACGCGAGATACGAGGTATGGTTTATACCAGCCAATCTGCTAGCCGCAGAATTATATCGGTTTAAAAATACCTCTGATCGTCCCATCACAGTAGAATTCTCATCCCATCGACCTCGAGTCTTTGCACCATTACCCATTATTTTCCTGTTTCCAACCACACTCAACTTATGTATCCCATCAACAGTTGGAATGAAAAGGCCAAATGTACTAAGGCATACAACCATCAATAAAATCAAATTCATGAGTGCAAACTCCACATAGCTGTCACCCATTTTGTTCTCAACTTTCTCAGAAATATAATAGTGGTGTCGGTCTCACCATTATCAGTGAGTACAACCACACACAATCCCTCAATAATGCCAACTACGATTGTTTTTGAATTAATCAAGCCCATCGCAGAATTGAAGTTGAAGTGTACCTCGATTTCTGGTCCCCCATATGTGGCAGCAGCCATATCCAGAAGGTCTAATTCCCCATCTAATTTCTCAATGAATTTCTGCCATAGCAATTTCACCGACCCTTCGATTTCCCTCAGATTTAGGGCTAACGGTGGTAGCGGTGGGGTGGACGCCAACGGTGACAGTGGTGTGAACGCTGGCAATGGCGGTGGAAGTGGCGTTAACATCGGCGGTGGCCATGGTAGAGGCAATGGCAGTGGTCGTGATAGTGGCGGTATCAGTTTCCGATGAAGATAGTCAGACCAAAATCGATTCCTAGTCATCGTAAGGCACATAGACGTGGAATTGATGGACCAATTTAAGTCCGTCAGGGACTTGGGCCAAACAGTAATCCGTAACATGGTTTTGGGCCAGATATTTTCTGGATTAGGGTTTGTCCATAGAAGAACTAAATTGGGCTTACCAGCGAACGATATCTTGTTTGTGGACTTAGTTACCGTCGATGGTGGAAGCGACGTTGATCCCGACTTAGATGATAGCGGAGGTAACAGTGGCGGTGTAGCCAGCAAAGATGGTGGAGAAGAATTCGGCAGTGGTGAGGAATGACCATCGAGTGTCCCGCTCCTTTCTCTCATATCTCGATCCTCCTTTTGTGTCTGCTCTCTCTGTAATTCCTTACCATCATCGTCTTTATTATCAGAACGCTCTCCTTCAATTGCTTCCTCATCCATAGCAATTCCAGACTCAAAATCTGTATCCAATTTTTGATTCAGGTCTGAATATGATTTTGGATTCATTATCGGATATGGATCTGGATACGGATCTGTACTGGAATTTGGATCTAGATATGGATATGGACTCAGATTTAGATTTGGATACGAATCTGCTATCGGATCTGAATTCAAATACAGATTTGGATTTGAATTTGGATCTGACGTATCTTCCTCCTTTTTCTCTGTGATTACTTTTGTATTTTCGTCTTTCAGATCCTTCTCTAAATCATTTTCTATCACAGAAGTGTTGATCTTCTTCTTCAATGGTTCAACATAGGACTTGAGTAATTGCTCAATCATCTTCTTTACGGTCTCCATATCATCTCTTATTGATTTGAAATCATCAACCAACGAGCTTTTTCTCCCCTTGATTTCCAGAGCCGTAGGTTCTACTCCTCTTAGCATTGTGAGGATCGAGCTGCTCTCCAACTCCTCACTATGAGATAAAACATTTCGATGCAACATTCTCCCGGAATCGAACAGCTCTGATACCATTTGGTGTACACTGGAGCAATTAACAGTGAAATTGAAACACAAAAGTGACTTCAATGGTATACCTTGGGTGCGGTCAAATAAGTCAAATAGGGTGGGCTGTTAGACTGTAAATCCTTTTAGTCGGCCGGTTAGTAGTATAAATAAGGAGTTGATTAGTCTTATGAGGGCATCGTTGATTCTAGTGAGATTAGAGTTGGGCGAAAGCCTTTGGGAGACCTCCAGCTTCTCGAATTGCTGGAACCCTACGTGTAATCATTTGTTTTCCATTCTAATTCCAGATTGAAGTCACTTTTGTGTTTCAATTTCACTGTTAATTGCTCCAGTGTACACCATACTCTGCATTTTTTTCTCACAGTGCCAGAATGATCCATTACAGCACTAGGTCAAAATTAACTTCAAGTCACGGGAAGGGGCAGGTTTTGCCGTCCCCATCCCCGTGTCTCCTACCCTGTCCCCGTCCCCGCCGGGATGGGCAATCGAATCCCCTCCCCTTTGGAATATGGATTCATCCCCAGCCTATCCCAAGTCCATCCCCGACAACGATAGGTTTAATTAGATATATTGTTACATACTTCATTTAAGCACATCTCTAACAAACTTCAAATAGGTTAATAAGTTATTGTTATTGTACACTATTCTAATTCATATATTTTAAATTCACAACTAACATATTTACTTAAGTATATAAGTAGTTGAGCATGCTTCAAACTAGTAATCCCCAAATTGCATATCTTATTTTCGAAAAGATGTAATTATTGTAGATGTTAATTCCATCTCAAAAGATTTAGGCGGTTTAAAAATTACATTTATTATGATCAGAGTGCAACTTTTCTATTTTAACTTTCAGACTAGGTTTACCCAGACTCCTATATAAATAATTTAGTAAGATCAAGAAAATGGGTTTTCCGTGTTACTCGGGATTGGAATAAAGAATATGAGAACGTGAGAGATCAATGACCGAGGAGGTGCATAATCGACGAATTATGCAAAATAGTAGAAGTATGAAAAATAAAAAAAGTAATATACATGTGTAAATATATATCGAGGTCAGGAAGGGGAATACCATCCCCACCCCCGTAGAGACGGTGTATCCCTGTCCCCGGACCCGGAACCCGCTTATATGGGGAATCCCCATCCCTGGCCGAGTCGGGTGAACCGTGTATCCGACGGGGTCAAGTTAAACCACCATCCCTATTCAAGTCACCTAGATATTGAAAAGAAAGAACATATTGGGATCCAAGGCACCACTATCCATTTAATTACGAGGATAAGAAATAAGAAAGTGGAGGAAGAGGATCAAGAATTTGGAGGAGGATCCCAATAATAACTATGGAGTAGGTTTTCGTACATGTAATCTTCAAGATGAATTGGGCAATATTAGAGGCAATATACATAAGTCATATTGAATCAAGTTGTTGGACTTGTCTTGTCTGTTGGGTGTTGCTTTAGTTTCTTGAATCCATGGCACTTCTTTTGTTATAACTGAACTTGTTTCAACATAAAGGCATTCATTCTTGAATTCCATGGATATTATGCTACATATATTTCCATGTTATCAGTGGATGTGTATTTTTCATACGTACGTTTGTGACTTTGTGTATGTGCAAATATATATTTTCAATCTTTTAATTCATGCACCTCACCTTGATGAGTTGCGAAACTTGCATTCAATTTGCACCTATATCCTTTGACCCTAGTACGCCATGCATCAACACCTTTGGTGAGTCCCATCCACATTTTCCTCATATCAAATACATGGGTCACATAACCACAACTTCATTCATTCTTGCACCATATGTTGGAGTTATACAATGAAATTCTCAAGCGGTCAAAACAAACTAGACCTAAGAATCCCACTATTCTCAATGAAAATCTTCAATTTCATGTTTCATTGTTGATACAAAATAATCACAAGCCTAAACTTGTATCTACTTTAACATGTTATAGATGAAACCATATCTAAACTCTAACCTCCCACCTTTTGTCCTTGAACAAAATTACCATGATACTTATTATTTTCCTTTGGATACAGTCATAGACATTACACAATTAAATGCAGCACAATTGACTCCACGAGCAAACAACACATCTTCTCCAAAACATGGGCACTGAAATGAGGCACCAAGGGAAAGAAAAAGGATTAGCTCGGCCATGATACACCAACCCATACAAAGATCCACTTAATTCCAAAATCCAAAAGGAAGACTATAAAATTAGCTCTAAATAGACCTTTTACATAAGAATCCAGGAACTTTAACTTAATCCGCACTCCCTATGTTCCCCAATGAGTAATACGCATTGATGGTTGTGTCCAAGCCTATTATGTATCAAGTTGTACAAGCTCGTTATCTTCTCGGGTTGAAAAGAAAAGAAAGTCTAACAATTTTCTTGCATGTTCTAAAGTTGAAAAAAGAAAAGGAAATTGCTACGTTGGAATTATTTTGAGTCTTCTCAAGTAGGAGACAAAGGGAAAGAAAGCTAATCATTTTACAATAACATCCTTCCCGAATCGTTTTGTCACTAAAGAAACTATGAGAATAAATGGTAGTTATCACGCTAAAAAAGGAAGGATGCTTTTGTCATCGAAAAAAAGTAATAAAGCTTTTAGGTTTCTTTCCCTCCAAATCTTCCCACAACTGGAAAGAAGATTTTGAAGAGAAAATTAACCAAGACTGTCCCTTAGGTTCCTTTCTTTCTCACGTAAAAACTCGGAGAACATAAAACTTTCTTTTAGGTTCTATACGTTTCATTCCGAATCATTTCCTTTCTCTCAGTTATTTAAACTCGTGAACACAGCCTAGCACAACATCAATCTATATGTATTGCTTGTTAATTAGTTTGATTTATAACATAAACACTAGCTTGAAATCCTTTTTCCAAATTCAAATCAATGCTGAAGTCCAAAGTAGCCCTGATGATCCTCAAAGTCAAAGTACCACCTACCAATGATATATCTTCCTTGAAAACAAAGGAAAAAGTTGATTTAAACCACCACAAAGCACCAATTCAATTATAGAAATCAAACAACACTGGAAAAGTACTTGGTGTGCTAGTAGGATAAAGCAATGGGGTATATACGAATCTACAATCGAACACCACTAAGCTTCAATTAAGCATAAAATACAATTGCATACAGAGACAGGATGAAATAACACAGATGAATTCAAGCGCTATCACTTTCAAAACCCTAAAATTAGCCATGAATCATGTTTTGTAACAAGAAGAGCGCATGCATCAAGTGAAGAGAAGATTCGAATTGATAATACTATTAAATAGAGATAACGATAGAGAGAAGGAAAAGGAAGTAACCAAACCAGTGAGAGAAGAGCAAGAGCAAGAGCGATGGTGATGGTGATGAGAAAATTGGGATCGAATCACAATAATCCAAAGGAAACGCTACCCGGATGAAATAACATTGTTGAGTTGAATATACAGAAATTTGGGGTTTGGGAGTAGGGGAGGGTGTGCGGACTTTGTCTCTCTTTGGGCTCATGCCCGGTACCAACCACATCATTCACCTTTTTCTTAAATCCCAATCTTAATCATATAATTTTTATTAAATTACCCGTCCAATGCAAAGCGATACATACGTTTCATTTTTTTGTCGATTTTATAATATGATTTTATGTGGTTTTGAGAAACTGAAATTTATTTTTATAATTTTGTTTAACTTAATTTAATTTAGGTTTAATTATGATGTATTTTAATTTAGATTTAATAATATAGTATTATTTATAAAAATAATAGTTAAGTATTCTGTTAAATTCAATGATTATTCTAATTATCTTTAAATTATTTATATTTAAAATTAGATGTTTATCTTGTATTAATTTGATTATGTTTATTAGTTAGTTACGAATTCAAACATGCAGCTTTAAAAGTTTGTAAAACTGCATCATTACTTGTAATCTTGAATTGTAAACAATATTTGATGCATAAAAGTTTGTTTTTAAGAGTTTTCCTTAAATTTATAATATAGTATAGATTGATGGATATCACTTACGATGTGTTCTCGAAACTCATTTTACGAAGGAAAGGAAAGGAAAGGAAGGGAAAGGGGAGGAAAGTAAAAAAAACTCGTGTTCTCGAAACTTCTTTAGGAGATAAATAAAAGAAAACGGAAGAAAAATAATGATAAGTTTCCTTCCAAAACTTTCCTCCCAAATGTGGGAGGAAAGGAAAGCAATTAAAAAAAATTACTAAAATTATTAAAATTACAAAACTACCCAATATTTCATTATAAAAGATATATTTTTAAGTGTATTTTAGTAAAAATGACGTCTTTCCTTTTCTTTCTCTCCTATTCAAGAACACGAAGAATATTTTCTTTCTTTTTTCCTTCATTTTCCTTCGCTTTCGAAAACACAAATAAAAAAATTATTTTCCGTCCTTTCTTTTCTCTCCTTTTCTTTTCCATTCCATTCATTTCATTTCTTTTCTTTTCTTTTCTCTCCTGATTAGAGAACACAACGTTAAAAATACAATGTGATACATTTTGATTTTGATTTTTGATTTTTGATTTTATTTTTATCGATTTCATAATACGGTTTTAGTGCTTTTGAGAATACAGTGATTATAATCATTCGTTGTGTTATATCGTGTCTTTGTCGATTTTGTTTAGTTTAATTTAGGTTTAATAATGATCTAATTTATCTTAGGTTTAATAATATACTTTTAAAAAAAAATAAGTATTATGTTAGAATTCAATAACTATTCTAATTACATTTTAAATTATTTATATTTAAAATGAGATGTTTATCAGTTAGTGATGAATTCAAATATGTAACTTTAAAAATTTGTACTTGTGTATTATTTGCATGTAATCTTGAATTTTATGCAATGCATCGATAAAGAATACTTCATGCATTGTACTTTCTCGACTCTCTTGATCGGCGACCACCAGCCCTTGCCTCTTTACTCTCGCCGACATCCATCAGTTACCAGTCTCCTCCCCTCCCATCGATTTCCTTCTCACCTTCCTTTTCCAGTCTATATCTTCCTTCAATTGCCTCTATCATCTCCCATCGTCGGTGTTCTCACTTTGTCGCCAACAAACACCATTATGTTTCTCTCCTTCCTCTCTATCGTCATTGGCCACCATCCATCTCCTACATGTTTCTCTTCATTGAAGACAACCATCGTGGCCACCATACTCCCTCCACTCCTATCAATCGACACTCTTCACCACTTTCTCTTTCGTCCACCTCAACTTTGTTTCGGTAAACACCAACACAAATCCATCTGATATGGGTTTTTTTGTGGGCACTCAAGTAAATCTCGTTTGATTTTTTATTTAAAGGCTTTGGTCAAATTGAGGTTTTTTGTGATTTTTGTTGTATGTGTCTGTATGTGAACTTTTTATTATATATATTTTAACTTTTTGTTTGTTTTTTGAAAAAGAAGTAAAAAATAGGGTTAATTTTGTCTTTTTACCTTCATGTTAGTGATAGGGACTCTAGTCATAACAAAATGAATACCATGAGGACCAAATCCATAATTATTCGTGTTTAGAGGCATTAGTCATAATTGACATACTACAGAGACCAAATCCATAATTCACTCTTTTTTTCTTTTGAAAAAACAAGTCTAATTAAAATGTAGTTTAGATGATAATAAAACAGTCACAAGTTATCATATAATTCTAAATTAAAACAACATTCGATCATATTATAATCATATCTTTCAATTTTTAAAGGGGCTTTTTGTGTTTTTATAAATTTGCTTTTATATTGCAAGGGATATAAAATAAGATCTTGGATGATCATTATGATTTTTTGAAAACCAAATCAGTTTATACAACAACTAAAAATATACTTGTACAATATAGTGCGATACGTTTTGATTTTAAAGTTCTGCTTATTCTTTTTAATATATATGTTTGAATAAAATATATCACAAGAGATGGTTGAACACATATTGTTATTTGAAGACCCTATAAAAACTTGTAAAATGTATATCGACACTAGTATTCAAAGTATTGATTCAAAAGCTCTCTTTTTTGGTATAAATTGTTCAATTCTTTAAGTATAATTTAACTTATCTAAATTTAATGATAAACATGTAATTTATTTCAGTGTTAATAACATAATGTTATTTTATAAATGCAAATGATGAAGTATTTTGTTATAGCTCAATGATTATCCTAATTATATTTTAATTATCTTATTTAAAATGAAATGTTTGTCCTATATTTGATTATGTTTATCAGTTAATTATATTGACGTAATTTATTTATGATATATTAATAAATTAGTGTAAGTAATGGTTCAATAAATGATAAAAAGTATGTTTGACTAATATAAAATATTTATCCTTCTTCTAATATTTCATAAACAAAAGTCACAATATTTGTAGTATTTTTTTTATCTACACATCATAAATCAAAATTTATGTTTTAATCTCACGAGACTTAGAGAATTAACATTTATTGAAAATCTCATATTAACTTTTGACTGACAAGCTAAATTTGAGATTTTCTAGCCCCCCATAAACTAAAATGTTGGCTATGCCCCTGAATATACCACGATATATTTTAACCTAATTTGCGTACCATGCATTGCTTGTAAAATAAATTATTGCTAATATTTATATGTGAAGGACATCATTTAAATTAACATTATATAATTGCAAGACTTGAATATCAATGTATACACATTGTTCAAAGGACTTGCTTCTCATTATGTTCTCAAACTCATTGTCGGACGTTTATAACTATATTTTCAGTATGGTTACATAGACAAGCAATAGTCTAAGATTAATAAACAATCCAACCAACCAAAAAGGTCTAAGATTATTATCCAGATAAACAATCCAACCAACCAAAAAGGTACAGACCCACTGTATTAGATACATCGTTCCTTTGTCGTAATGTAAAAAATTATAGAGTCATAAAAAGTGTCACCATATCAATTTGTTGTTTGTTACCTTATATGTTTTGAAACTTTTATGAGGACACAATTTTCTCTTATTAGAGTTGGTTTGCAAGATTTTTCTTCCACCCCCAGACCTGAGTTTGAATCTCGTTAGTATCGTTTTCTTAGTTTTTAACTTTTAATTTCTGATTTATCGTATTTCTTAAAAGCAAGTTGCAATAAAAGACTTCAATACATGATCGACCTCACTTATGAAAAGCAATGAGCTAACCAATGATGATTTTCTAAAAAAATATACATATAATTGTTTCTTATAATCAAATAGTGCCACACAAAAATTCTAGGTCGACCCCTACAACCAAACACCTTTTTACATATTATAGAGCTAAAATTTACAATACATAGGTACAAATTAATGGTGGCAAACCAACATAACCCGTGTAATACCTAAATGACAAAAATATGGACATACATCACATGTTATCGCAACACAAACAATCTCTATTGGTTATAGCATTAATTAGTTGCTCATGACCTTATCCATGCATTGCTAGTCATTACGTCCATATAAGAACAAAAAAATATATCATAAATTTTGGTGAGGAAACCCTCAAACATTATCTATTAGCAAAATGGTTAAGATTTATGCATGCCTCGCATAGTTTTTATGTTCTCCATATAAATTGTAATAGAAAAAATTGCTTTCTTTTTCTTCACCGGTTGGTAGCTTCTAAGTGAATATAGTTCATAATTTACATAAGGGTGGTTAGAGTTTAGGAATGAAAACAAACACTGATTTTATTGATCTCTAAATCAGAACTATATACATCAAACAAAGAAAGACGTCTTATTTATAGCCTAGAAAACATAACAGAAAATGCTAAGAAAAAACTTAAAAAACAGGGGCACTACTCAACTATCAGTAGAGCTACCTCTATCCCAAGAATATCGCTCAAATCCCTTCAAATAAGGTCTTCCAACAACTGACCATTCAACCAGCTGAGTTTGAATCATAGCCGACACTCCCCCTTAATTCAAACTTGCACACTCCAAGTATTTCTCGGAGATAAACAAACTTTTCAACAGGTAACACCTTCCTTAATATATCACCAAGTTGCATATGAGTGCTGCAATACTTGACAGAAATTTCCCCTTCATTGATCAGATCACAGATGAAATGGAAGTGAGTATCAATATGTTTTGTGCAACTGCGAGGAGCTATATTTTTTGTTAAGAAAATTGCAGACTTGTTATCACAATAAATTTTCGTTGCTTCTTGCTGTAATCCCTTGAGAATTCTTCTTATCCACAGTCCTTGACACGCTACAGATGTTACGACTATATACTCAGCTTCGATGCTTGACAAAGATGTATTATTCTGCTTTTTTGAACTCCATGTTACTGCACATGTGCCCAATGTGAACACACTTGCAGAAACACTTTTCCGGTCATCTGCACAACCGACCCAATCAGTATCTGAAAAACCACACAGCTTGACATTTGTTGCTTGAGCAAACCATATTCTAAAATCAAAAGTACCAGCAATGTACCGAAGAATTCTTTTTGCCACACCAAAATGAATCCTTGACGGTTGATGCATAAATCTTGATACAACTCCTACTGCGAATACTATATCAGGCTGTGTGTGCGTCAAATAAATCAATCCTGCTACTAAACTTCTGAATTTCGTTGCACCTACCTTCTCTTCACCTTCTTCGAGTGTTAATTTCTCATTGGAATTCATTGATGTTTTAGTTGTTGTGAAATTTTCATTTCCATTTTGTTAAGAAAGTCTTTAGCATACGTGGTTTGGCCTAAGAAGATTCCATTAGCGCCTTGATAGACTTCTAACCTAAGGAAATAATGTAGCAACCCTATATCACTCATCTCAAACTCCCCCATCATTTGAGTTTTGAATTCAGAAATCAGTTCAAAGGAGGAGCTTGTATACATAATATCACCAACGTACAAGCAAACAATGATGAAATTATGCATACCTAACTTTTTCATGTTGAGAGTAGGCTCATTCTCGCTTTTTTTAAATCCATTCTTCCGAAAGTAGTCGTCAATTTTGCTGTACCAGACCCTCGGTGCCTGTGAGGGTGCCTGTTTTAGCCCATAGAGAGCCTTTTTCAACTTGTAGATCTTCCCTTCATTGCCTATGGAGATGAAGCCTTCTGGTTGTTCAACATATACTTCTTCCGCCAAATCACCCTTCAGAAATGCCGACATCACATCAAGTTGGTACACATCCCATATATCTTTGTTAAAATGCCAAAACGAATATCATTCGTACAGTTTCAAATCTGGCTACCGGTCAAATGTTTCTTCAAAGTCCACACCATGTTGTTGTGCATAACTTTTTGCAACAATCCTCGCTTTATAATTTTGTACTTTTCCAACTGCTCCAAACTTTGTTTTTTTAAAAAACCATTTCAAACCTAATATATTCTTTCCTAGAGGCAAGTCTTGAAGCTGCCATGTCTCATTCTTCGTTATCGAAGCCATCTCTTCAGCCATGGCCTTTTTCCATTCCTCGTTAATTGATACATTCGTATAACTTATAAGATCAGCAACAACTAGAGTGAACTGGCATGATGTATATATATCAGCTATAGGCCTGAACTTTGTGGGAGGATGTTGATCCAACCCTCAGTGATTTGATAATGACCCTGAGAAACACTTAGTGAAAATTGTAAGTAAACAATATGTATTAATGTTTTGCCATCAAAGAAAATATAATAAGTCTGTTTAGTATCGCTGATGGAAAACAAGCTTTAAATTTATACTTCAGCGAACACTGTACATCAGTGAGCCCTGAGCCTATTCAGCCTCACTGATGATCGTTGAATGTTTATCATGTAATTGTCTGCTTATGATCCCTGAAGACAAGATTTGCGTCAACCAAGTTCGAAGCTGAAATCGAAGACCAAGCTGAAGAACAAGTGACTAAGTCTACTAGTGACCTGATGCGAATATCAGCGAAGACAAGACTTGTCCATTCCACGCGAAGTTTCAAGTAGAAGACTTCAGCGAATGCTAAACTTTATCATTCGTTGATAAAGATTCATTCATCGAGCGTTGATCATGAAGCCTGTTCTACAAGCAGCTTTTGTCTTATCTCCTTGCACGCCCCCGTACGATGTTGTCAGAACGGACATCCCTTTTGTCCATAATCGTACAACCAACTCTGCAACTACACTGTTCATCATGCGACTACTAGGATGTTTGCCAAAGTCAAATCATGCAACCAACTAGAGGCTGCCACGTGTAAAGGTATACTGAGTTGCATTAAATGCATGCAGTATATATAAAGGAAACCCTACTTCACATTTGAAGTGATCGGCTTTCTTCCTCGCTGAACTATCTTAGTGTTAGAAAACTCTCCTTAGTTTTCTTATTTCTTTCTCTCTATATTTCTAGTACAAGAAATCTGTGTGTTCTCATTGTTTGTTTAGATTAGGTTTTTAACTTGATCTTATTACGCAACAAACTGTAAATTGTTTGATATTTATCAATAAACAATTTAGAAAGATAAAAATCTGTGTTTGTATTCAACCCCCCCCCCCCCCCCCCCTTTCTACAAACTTGTATAACCCTACGGGACCAACAAGTGGTATCAGAGCAGATTGTTTAATCTCATAACCAAGATCTTGCTTATACTCTTTTCCTTGCTATTTCTTCAATATGGAAAATTCTACAAACACCAACTACATAGATAATGGCTCTCTTGCCAAACCCCTCGATATAGCAAAGATGTAACATCTCGATTTTTCGTTGTATTAATTTGTGAAGAATATTAACTATAAGGGTTAAGTTTGTAATTTGGTTAAAGTAAAGTTAATTGTAGATATTAACTTGAGGGTTCATTATGTCATTTCTTTAAAGTAGGAGGGTATTTGGGAAATGAGTTATGACTCATCTGATTTTAAAAGGATGAGGTGTCACACAATTAGTCATTTAATGACTAATTGTGTGTTTGTGGGAGGATTTCGGTAAGCAGAGAAAGAGATCGAGAGAAAGAACGAAAGGGAGGAAGAAGAGAAAGAAGGATTATTGAAATTGTGGTAAGAAATTCTGTTTTATACCACTGAATTCTTCTTATGGATAGAAATTAAGGTTGCATTTCATCTGTTCAGAAATGGTTTAAGCTGAGAAAGTGAAGTTGGTGAATAGCACAGTGTTCAGAAAACATCCAGGTGAGTTATTCAACTCTCTTTAAAATTAAGCCATTGAAGTTAAAATAGATGGTTAAATATGTGTCTGAATGCTTTAGTATGACTTAATTGATAAATAGTAGGCTTATTTAGGAGTATTTGTGAACTGGATAAATGAAGAAGACGATGAACAGTACTGCGAAAGAGATAAAATTCGCAAGCATGGCTTGCGAATTTTGGAGAAACTCGCAACAGTGGGTTGCGAGAATTAAGAAATTCGCAGCTTTGGCTTGCGAGAATTAAGAAATTCGCAGCTTTGGCTTGTGAGAATTGAGAAATTCGCAGCTTTGGCTTGCGAAAATTGTAGCTCTTCGCTACAGTGGCGTGCGATTTTTGTGGACTTTCAGTAGCAGTTTGAGGCTTTTATGTGGAATGCAATCTGATAGTTATATGCTATTTGTTATATGATTATAACTTAGATTTTGATATGAAAGCCATGTTATGAAAACTTGTAAGGGACTTATTTGTGAGTCCGATCATGTAGTTTACATTTGAGATATTGATCCCCGTACTAAATAGCAAAGAGGGGATAGTTGAGAAGTCGAGGTGTCGAGATTAATATTTTTATAGATGTATATAGAATATGTTACGGGATATAGTATATAGTATTGTATATACTTATGATAGAGTATAATGGATCCATAGGCTCTAGCTTATATGAACACATGGAATTGACGTGAGTAATCGTAATTCCAATGTGTGTATGTTGAATGTGGAATTGACGTGAGTAATCGTAATTCCAGTATATATGATAAATGTGGAATTGATGTGAGTAATCGTAATTTCCATTTATATGAATTAAGGAATTGATGTGAGTAATCATAATTCCTGAGTGTATGTTAAATGTGGAATTGATGTGAGTAATCGTAATTCCTATTTTGCATTTTTGGGAAATCATGGGATTGATGTGAGTAATCGTAATTCCTGATTTCTAAAGAGGAATAAAGATTGACATGAGTAATTGTAATCTCTACTTCCTTTCTAATAAATAGGCATGTGTAATTGCTATTTATTAGATTTGAGCATTGATCTAGAATCTGGGATTGATTCGTAGCTGGCTCTGGTTTGTGGTAATATGACTTACTGAAGGTTAGTCATAGTTTTGAGTTTGGGTAGGTTCCCGTTGTTGAGATTGAGCACG
Source organism: Saussurea involucrata (assembly GCA_033807775.1). Classification (NCBI taxonomy): domain Eukaryota; kingdom Viridiplantae; phylum Streptophyta; class Magnoliopsida; order Asterales; family Asteraceae; genus Saussurea; species Saussurea involucrata. The sequence continues at coordinate 217,996,002 of CM066321.1, read as the reverse complement.
TGTACGGTAAGATGGTTGAGAACATGTTTGATTTATCTATTGATATTTTGATTGTTAAATTTTAATTTGATTTGAATATTCTCACTAGGCGAAAGCCTAATGTTTCAAGTTGAATTTTCTTACCAGGTACAAGTTCCGGGAAGTAAGCGGGGATGTGTGATGAGGACTTTTGGAAAGATTCAAACTTAGAGATGACGGAGGATCTAGATATTCTTTTGATATTTTTGGGACGAAGGATTAGATAACCTAGTTAATCTGATTATGATGTAATGATTAGATTAAAAGGTTATTTAAGTTAGTTGTTTATGTATATAAAACCTTACTGTTGATCCTCTTGTTATATAAGTTTGACGTTATTTGATCATAACTTGTGAAATTTTAAGGTTTAAATTAGCCCTGTTTTTAGGGTGTTACAAAAGACAACTTCAATCTTTGGAAAAATCGAATGATGCTTTTCATGGAAGGTGTAGATCCTACTATACCTTACTATATTGAAAATGGACCCTACGTTCCTTTCATTATAGATCATTATGTTCCAGCCACTGCCAACACACTTGTTGTTCCTGAAAGACTGATACCTAGGATAGTTTCTCATGGACTGAAGAAGACAAGAAGAAAGTGGCCATCGACACTAAGGCCAGGTCTATCATCTCTATGGCTCTTCCTGATGAAGTCTACCACTCCATCATTAACCTGAAAAGTTCCAAAGCCATGTGGGAAACTATATGTGTTCAATATGAAAGTACTGCTGAAGTCCAGGACTCTAGAAGAATTAACCTGGTAAGACAGTATAAAAAGTTTCATTGCTGGTAAGAATGAAACTCTTTCTGAAGTTCACCAACGCTTTAATTGTTTAATTATTGATTTAAAAGTTGTTGGTAAGACCTACTCTAATAACGAGATCCTGACAAAATTTCTGGAACAACTATACTATGTGTCTCAAGCTCTCTAAGGATCTTAAATTTCTGACCCTTCCTACCTTATTTGGCACTATGCTCAATCAGGAGCAGCCGTGTCAACTTAAAAAGAATCTTGTTAAAGATTCGAAAAGTACACCTGTTGCTTTACTCTCTTCAGAGTCAGTACCGGCTCAGTGATCAACTGTCACGATCACTGAAATGGAATCTAACTCTGATGATTCATCAGACGCTGATCCTTCAGAACTTGATGAATCTATGGCACTCCTGACAAATTCTTTTAGGAGGTTTGCTAGAAAGAGTAACTTCAGAAGAAATAAACCTCTCACTATCACTGACAAGCCTAAATCTACTCCTGTTGATAAGGCTACTTGTTGATCCAAACCCTCAGTGATTTGATAATGACCCTCTCTTATATACTTAGTGAAAATTGTAAGTAAACAATATGTATCAGAGTTTCACTATCGCTGATAAGTACTAAGATCTTACAGTACCGCTGATAGGAACTCTCGCTCTTTAGATTAAACATTCAGCGAACACTGTTCACCATAATGCTCTGAGTCTGTTCAGTCCTTATGGTGATCGCTGATAAGTTAATTGTTTACTTATGATCTCTGAAGACAAGTTTCACGTCAACATAGGTTCTACGCTGAAGTCGAAGATCAAGCTCAAGAACCAGCGACAAGTCTCCTAATGAACTGATGCGGATTAGCGAAGATTCAGATTTGTCCACTCAACGTGAAGTATCAAGTACAAGACTTCAGCTATCGCTGAACTTTATCATTCACTGATAAACAATGGTAAAGCGCTAAATCAACGAAAAGCTGGTCATGAAGTCCTCCGTACAAAGTACTTTTGTCTTAACCACCCTTGCACGACTCCGTACGATATGTCAGAAAAGAACCGCCTTATTGTCTTAAATCGTACAACCACTCTGATACTACACTGTTCAAACATGCGGCTACTAAGGTTGTCTACAAAGGTCAATGACATACAACCAATGAGCTGCTGCCACGTGTAAAGTGTAAACTGCCATGCATTAAATGCATGCAGTATATAAGAAGGACTCCAGCTTCATTTTTGAAGCACTTGCTAACTCTGGACAAGTCATCTTTCTTATCTTGAGATAGGTTATTATTAGTAATTTCCTTCTCTTTCTTAGTGCAAGAAACTTAGTGTTCCAACTTGTTTAGATTTAGGTTTATCCTTAATCTTGTTCCGCAACAAGTTGTAAATTGTTAATGATTTATCAATAAACAATTTAGAAAAGTAAAATCTGTGTGTTTGTATTCAACCCCCCCCCCCCCTTCTACAAACTTGTATAGCCCTTCGGGACCAACAAGTGGTATCAGAGCAGATTTGTTTAATCTCATAAACAAGATCTGATCTATACTAAGATTTCTCTTCCTTGCTATTTCTGAAAATGGCTACCAACACAAACACAAACTATATTGACAATGGTTCTCTTGCAAAACCCCCTAGATTCTCCAGAGATAATTTTAATCTATGGAAAAATAGGATGATTCTCTTCTTAGAAGGTGTAGACCCTACTATGCCTTATTATCTTGAAAACGGCCCATATATTCTTGTAAGAATCGATGCTGCAGTTCCAGCCGCTGAGAATAGACCTGCTATTCCAGAAAGGCTGATTCCTAAGGAAGGTCATATGTGGACTGATGAAGATAAGAAGAAAGTGGCTATCGACACCAAAGCCAGATCCATACTATCCATGGCTCTTCCTGACGAAGTCTACCATTCCGTCATGAACCTGAAAACCTCAAAAGCTATGTGGGACACAATCTGTGTTCAGTATGGAGGTAATTCTGAAGTCCAGGACTCTCGAAAGATCAACCTGGTAAGATAGTACGAAAGTTTCATTTGTGGTAAGAATGAAACTCTCTCTGAAGTTCACCAACGTTTTAACTGTTTAATAATAGATCTGAAAACTGTTGGTAAGGAATATTCTAACTTTGAAGTGCTGACAAAGTTTTTAGAATGTTTACCTGAAAGATGGGACAGTTATTCTATGTGTCTCAAGCTGTCAAAGGATCTAAAATCAATGACCCTTTCTACCTTATATGGCACGATGCTGAATCATGAGCAATCGAGTCATCTTAAGAAGAATCTTGTAAAAGATTCCAAAAGCACACCTGTTGCTTTAATCTCAGAGGAACCTTCCACTCAGCGACCCTCGGTCATTATCACTGAGTTGGAAAGTAACTCTGAAAGGTCATCAGATTCTGACTCTTCAGATGATGATGAATCTTTGGCTCTCCTCACTAAAAAGTTCAAGAGATTCGCCAAAAAGAAAATGTTCAGAAAGAATAAACCTCTTTCCATTACTGACAAGCCAAGATCATCAGCTCCTATTGATAAGGCTACTGCTACTTGTTTTAACTGCGAAAAGATAGGACATTTCGCTAACGAGTGCAGGTCAAAGAAAGTTTCGAAAAACTCAGCGTTTCCCAAGAAATCCTCTAACCTCAGGTCTAGAGATGACAAATACGCCAAGCTGAAAGAAAGGTATGCGAAGCTGAAAAGCTTTAAGAAGAAAGGCAAAGGCCTGATGGCTAACTATGATTGGGCTGCCTCTGATGAAGAAGAATCATCATCTGACTCAGAAGATGATGAAGCCAATCTCTGTCTTATGGCCAAGATTGAATATGAGGAAGAAAGTTCAGACATTCCCTCCACTTCAACCTCTGCTACTCATGTATCACCTTCCTTCTTTACCAATATTGCAAATATTGATGAAGCTGATAGTCTTCGTAAAATCGATCTCTTGACTAGAAGTTTATATGAAGCCATGAATGGCAAAACTGTAGTTGAAAATCAAAACCTTGATCTCGCTGAACAGCTTAAAAACTGTCACCTTCAAATAGAAAATCTTTCTAAAATTGAAGAAGATTTCAAAGATCAAGTGCACTTAAATCAGCTAGTCAAAATCGAGCGCGAAGAAGCTATCGCTGCATTAAGAGCTGAAAAAGCTACTGTTGATGGATGGTATAATTCCTCAACAAAGATCACTGAGATAATTAAGTCTCATATTCCCCTGAGTGATAAACATGGTCTTGGTTACAAAGGTGATACTCTAGAACCAACCACTGATCGTTCCATGCTCTTATTTGGAACTTTCGAATCCTCAGTCGCTGATACTTCATCCTCTCAGTGTTCCTTTTCTAGACCGCCTATCCCTGAGGAAATTTCTACCTCTTCAAAAGGTAAAGAGAAAATGGCTTATCCAAAACCTACCTCCGTCTTTAAAGATAAAGGTAAAGGAATTGCTTTTAACCAAAATCCTCAGAAGGGTACCTTAGTACCTAAGCTGAATGCTTCTAAAGCTTTAGTGATTCATCCCTCTGGATCTACTCAGCGTGGATCTATTCAGCGATCTACTCCTAGAATCAGAGTGGATGTCTCTGGTAAGAAATCCGAAGAACTGAATGTTCCTCCCATTTCAAAAGCCAATAGCTTACTTGGTGCTGGTACTTCTAATTCAAAATCTAAAGCTCAGCATTCAAATGGTCCTAGAACTACTTTTAGTTATAGGAAATGTTATCACTGTGGACTTACTGATCATATTGCTAGTAAGTGCCCTACAACCACCAAAGCTGAAAAGATAGCTAAGGTGAAGATCATTGCCCCCAAAGCAAAGAAGACCACTTAGGTTAAGAAATTAACCAAAGTGAAGACTGACAAAGCTGAATCTTCAAATGCTGCGAAGATTGTTGAACCTTCTATTCCAACTACTTCCACTGACAAAAGTGTACACATGGTTAAGTGGGTACCCAAGAAAAACTAATCTTCCTTTGTAATGCAGGTTAAGAAGGGTATCTGGTATCTCGATAGCGGATGCTCTAGACACATGACTGGAAAGAAAAGCCTGCTCGCTGAATACAAGGAAGAGAAGGGTCCCTCTGTGACTTTCGGTGGAAATGGAAAAGTACATACCCGAGGGTTTGGTGTACTCTCTAATGGTACAACAACCTTCAGAAGAGTCACATATGTTGAAGGGCTGAAGCATAATCTTTTAAGCATCAATCAGCTTTGCGACAAGGATAACAAAGTAATATTTACTAAGGAATCCTGCTTTGTCACTGACAAAAAGGAGAAGATAGCTCTCAGCGGTTATCGTTTGGAAAATGTTTATGTAATAAACATGGACTCAACAACCACTGAGAACTCCTGTTTCTTCTCAAAAGCCTCATCTGATGTCAACTGGCTATGGCATAAGAGGCTCTCTCATCTAAATTTCAAGACACTGAACACTCTTTCTTCAAAAGAGTTAGTCACTGGTCTACCTCAGCACTCATACGCCAAAGAGTCTTTATGTTCAGCGTGTGAGAAAAGGAAGCAGACCAAAGCAAGCTTTAAGTCAAAGCAAATCTCCTCAGTGTCATCTCCTCTACAACTTCTCCATATGGATTTGTTTGGCCCTGTTAACAAACAATCCATCGCTGGAAAGAAATATACACTGGTCATAGTTGATGAATTCTGTTAGCTTCAATCTTCCTAATCATAGAAGTATTTAGAAGTAGTGAAAAATAGGCTAAGTGAAGAAAGCCTCTTACAGAGGCTCTGCCGACATTACCGAGAAATCAAGGTCAAGAAGCTACAGAAGCAGCAGAGGCTTCCTACAGAAGCTCTGTCATACGCACAAAGAAGACCAAAGACTCAGAATCCGGCGAAGACTGCTCCACAGAGGACCAGACCACAGAACCTCTGTAACTCATTACAGAGCCTCTGTGGTCCTCACTGAGACTTGAAGATATTTATAATATCTTGCTACTGTTCCAAGACCTGTTCATCAACTTGCATGGCAACTTGCCCTGTCCAACTTCAACAAGTGTCAAACTCTGAATGGACTCAATAGGGCTTAGTACATAATAGACGTCTGCGCCATTTAATGCATTTACCAATAGTACATCTGCTCCATTAAATGCGCATGGCTCAAACAACTGTTCACACCATCCTGTTCACTATTCATGCCGTAAAAGGAACAGTGACCTACTTCATAGTCTTCTAAGAGTAGTATAAAAGGAAGTCTCATGTTGAGATCTTCCTAAGGACGAATACACAAGGAATCACTAATACTCTCAAGCTTTATTGTCAAATATCTGAGTGTTATATTCTCACACACACCAACAGTTCTTAATCTGTTCTTCGTGTTGTTATTATATATTGAATAACAGTAACTGTTCAAGAAATCCTTTTCATTCTTTACTGTTTTCTTTATATGTGTGCGTTCTAATATCTATCAAACATATCTGTTAGTTTAATACGCTTCCGCATCAAACTCTAAACTCAACTAATAGACTGTTAATCTTGATTAAGTGTATCTGGGTTCCAACAATTGGTATCAGAACCTGCCTTGATTTTCAATATCAAGTGATCCACTTATCAAGATTCGTGATAGATATTATTGAGATTTAAAATTGTGTCTGGAAACTGCTTAAACCCAGAAAATCTTCAAGTTCATCGAAGTAACTCTTTAGTCATACTTTCTTTCTAAAATCTTCAAAAATGACAAATACAAATAATGTCTTTACTACTGGTTCTCTCACTAAACCTCCTACTCTCCTTCGAGATGAGTATCCTCAGTGGAAAATAAGAATGGTCCATTTTTTCGAGGGCACTGAAAGAAATCTAGTACAATATCTGTACAATCCTCCTCCTATTCCCATGACAGTAGTACCTCGTGTACCTGCTACTGTTGAATCTGCCGAAATCCCCGAACATCAAAAACCAAAGCCAAAAGGGGAGTGGTCAACCGAAGATAAAGCAGAAGATGAAGTTGCTCAGAAAACCAAGAGGACATTAATTATGGCAATACCCAATGAACTCTTTCAATCCTTGGATTCATGTGAAACAGCGCATGATCTGTGGAAAGAACTGGAAAGACAATTGGAAGGAGGTGCTAAAACACAAAAAAACCGAAGAGCACAGTACATCAATGAATATCATGCATTCAGAGCCTCTGCAACAGAATCTCTGCAAACAACATACGACAGATTCAACTCTCTAATCAACAAGTGCAGAAAATCAGGCATTGACAGAACTTCTGAAGAAAACAATGTCATATTTTTAAAAAGTCTAAATGAAGAATGGCTCCAGCTGTCTATGTCCCTACAGACAAATCAGGATCTAGACACCTGGACTCTCTCTGATCTTTACGGAACATTAGCCGCACAAGAACCTCAGATAGCATAGGCTAAAACACTAACCATTGCACCATATGCATTGGTTAGTAAAACTAAAGAGGATGCACAGAGACCAAGAAATGATAAAGCCACATAGGAGAAGAAGAAGGAGAAGAAGAAGATGGTGATAATTGACAGTGAAGAAGAAGAGCAAGCAGAAAAGGAAATAACTCTTGCGTCACTAGCTAAATCTTTAGCTCTATTGACAAAAGAGTTCAGAGGAAACAGAAGAGGTTCCGGAAATGAAAGATATGATAGAGACAACCAGGATGACAGAAGAGACAACATAAGAGATGACAGAAGAGGAGAAGAATCAAGTGGCCGACAGAGGTCAAGCGATAGAAATTACAGAGGGAATGACCGACAGAGGTCAAATGACTCGGTAAGCCACACGCAGCAAGAATGCTACAAGTGCGGCAAACCTGGTCACTATGCAAATGAATGTAGATCAGAGAAAGGCGGAGACCTACAGAAGTCCAATGATAGAACAGGAAACACTCCTCAAGGGTGTTTTAACTGCGGAAAACCAGGCCATTTTGCGAATGAATGCAGAAGCAGATCAAATCGCCCACAGAGGGAATCTGCTTTCTACAAAAAGAAAGCCGAATATTATGCTAAAAAATCCTTAATGGCAAAAGAACATTCTGAGGAGAACACAGAAGACTTCCAGTCAGACTCTACTTCTGACGATGAACATACCGCCAATGCCCTCTTCTGTGGCATGGCAGAAGTCGACTCCTGCACTGACTCTGAGGTATCTACTTCAAATTCCAACTCTTGTATTACCTCTGTAGATGATAATACACTTAGAATTAACATTGAATTAATTGAACTGAAAGAGATAAATCAAAGTATTCAGAAAAGACTCACTTTCAATGAGAGAGAAGTACGGCTTCTCACTCAAGAAAAAGCAAAGAATTTTGAGGAAAAAGAGAGAATAGAAAAGAAATGGAACAAAACTCTAGATCCTTTAAAAAACAAATTTCTGAATTAACCAATACTTTAAAAGATAAAACAAAAGAACTTTCAGTTTCAAGGAGCGAAACTACTGACATAAGAGCTCTTAAAGAATACTTTCAAAGAGAAAGAGAGGTATTATGGCAAGATTTACTCAGAAGAGAAGTTTTGCTTAAAAACTATAAAGATGCACAGAAAGTTTATGAAAAAGTAAACTCACAAATAGGGAGACGAGGTATAGGGTATGATGATATCACCCTAGGTGTTGAAGGCAAAAGAACCAAACCTCTGTCCTCTTTATTTGTGATTGGAAAAACGAACAAACCAGATTTTCCAAATCTAATCTCTGTAAGCAAAAGGACGAAAATCTCTGTGGATCCTTACTTGAAGAAACATAAGAAGATGATTAACGTGTGGTTTGAAAACACAGACTCATCATCTTCAACCTCTGTCAATAGAGGTATCAAACCAAAGAAATATCTGAAAACACAAGATCAGATTGGTATCTTCAAGTTTGGTAAACCAGAGACCCAAACACAGGTTGCTTTTGTCTGTTTGATAAACGTTGAAAAGAAGTTATCAGCAGAAGCTCCTGAGTTTAAACCCATTTTTTCAGAAGAAAACTTTAAAAATTTAATTGAAAAAGAAATTTTGGAAATATGGAAATCAAGCGTTTTAGAAAAATTCTGTACATCTTCTATAGATAAAACTCTCACTGAAGAAATCTTATTAGAAACCTCTGCAATCTATGAAAACTATTCTACAGAGGAAGAAAGTTTGTATGATGCATGTTCGGAAAATTCAACCTCTATTGAAAGAACTGACTCAACCTCTGTATACGAGGACGATTCATCCTCTGACGACTCAGAGACTGATTTCAAATCAGGGATAATTCACTGTGACACAGAGAATGTCAAATTCTCCTCTGAAGTTCCTCACAGAACTATTTCTCCAAAAGAGAAACTCACAGAGATTCCAATCTGCCAAGATTTTCTAAATTTGAATCTACATATCAAAACCTCTGCTGAGCTTAAAATGTTACAGAAGACCTCTATTGATCCTATAAGTTCTAGATTTTCAAAACCCAAGGTTAATAAATCTTTTTCTTCTGTGACAGTGATGAAAGAAGTTCACCACAGAAGCAACCCACAGAAGGCAGGTCCTAAATAGAGCTTTTGCAAACAACATTCGAGTATTCATAGATCTTCTAGTAATAGGAAATCTAATGTAAAGAAAGAATGTAATGCCTCTGTGGCTGAGTTTAAAAAGTTCAATGAAAAGTTCAAGCAAATTACATCTCATATTCAATACTGTCATTGCTTTGATCTTATGTCTAAACTTAATAATCATTTTTCAAGTCAAGTCTGTTTACTCTCTACGACAATTCAAAAGTCAAATCCCACAAAGAAACAATCTGACTCTTCTGCAGAGAACAAAATGTATTTCAAGAATGCCAAGGCAAACTTAAAAAACTCTAACAATATTGGACCCATATGGATATGGGTACCTAAATCTCTGTGATTGTCCTGCAGAAGAAGAATGTGCCAATCTGGTATCTAGACTCCGGATGCTCAAGGCACATGACTGGTGACAGAAGTGCACTATCCACGTACAAAGAAACACAAGATGGTGGATCTGTGACTTTTGGAGACAACAAGAAAGGACACATAAAAGGCTATGGAGTCATAAGGAAAGAAGACGTTTCTGTATACAAAGTTGCATATGTGGATGGCCTTAAGCACAACCTACTCAGTGTAAGTCAACTTTGTGATACAGGATTCAATGTGTTGTTCAAAAGAACTTTCTGCTCTCTACAAAGTGAAGAAACAAGTATGGAACTTCTGCGAGCTGAAAGAATAGGTGATCTATATCTAATGAACTTCAATTCAAAGAACAAGGACAAAGTTTGCCTTGTTGCCTGCAAAAGCGAAGAAGCCTGGTTATGGCACAACATGTTCTGTCACTTGAATTTTCACACATTGGAAAAACTGGTCAAACTTGATCTAGTTAAAGGTTTTCCAAATGTTAAATTCAATAAGGATCATTTATGTTCTGCCTGTGAGATGGGAAAACTCAAAAGAGCTTCCCACAAAGGCAAAACAGATATGTCTTGCACCAGGCCTCTGTACATGCTTCATGTCGACCTCTGCGGTCCCATTGCAATACAGAGCTTAGGTGGCAAGAAATATATACTTGTCTTAGTTGATGAGTATTCACGTTTCACATGGGTTGAATTTATCAGAAAGAAACCAGATGTTCCAATTATATTGATAAATCTAATGAAAAGAATCCAAGTTCTTTATGACTGCAAAATACAGAAGTTAAGAAGTGACAACGGCACAGAATTCAAAAACTGTGTCATTGAAACTTATCTTTCAACAGAAGGAATTTCACAGAACTTCTCTGCAGCTCGCACTCCACAACAGAACGGTGTTGTTGAAAGAAAGAATCGAACACTTGTGGAAGCCGCAAGAACTATGATGTCAGCATGCGGATTATCAATGAACTTTTGGGCAGAAGCAATTTCTACTGCGTGTTATACTCAAAATCGATCAACCATTGTGAAAAGACACCTCAAGACGCCTTACGAATTGCTTAACAAACGGCGGCCAAACATCAAATTTTTCCATGTATTCGGATGCAAATGCTTCGTCTTAAACGACAGAGATTCAAGAGGAAAGTTTGATGTAAAAGCAGATGAAGGCAAATTCATTGGATACTCTGCCACTTCCAAAGCCTACAGAACATTCCTTACAAAGTCTCACAAGATTGTAGAAAGCATCAATGTTTCTTTTGATGATTCATTCCAAATGACTTCTGAGCAAATAAGTTCAGAACTCGGAATTAAAGGGAAATTCTCTGACATCTCAAAAACAAAAGAAGATTTGAATCTTCTATTTTTGGAGATGTTCCACAATGACATTGATCCTTCTGTCGGAACCATCAGAGTTTCTGAAGAACCATCCTCTGTCGGACAAAATCCTATAGGTATGACTCTAACTGGTCCAAATAATGCTTCATCTTCTTCTATAAATACTACAGATGCAATTGCCGAAGCAGAAGAAAGTGCAGAAGATGAAACATCAAGAAAAACGACCACAGAAGCTGCACAAACCACAGAAGAACCAATTACAGAGGAGATCGAGGACCAAGACTATACATCCTCAGAGGAACAAACTCCACCACCACTCGTACCAATCATTCCACAAACGGTAGAATCAACTACCAAGGCACGAAGAACATCAGAGGCTGCACAAGAAGAAACACAAGAAGCCTCTAAAGAAAGTTTTGATGACATTGATGATCATCTTCCAAGCACAACTCAGTGGACAAAAAGCCATCCTCCAAGCCAAATAATTGGAGAACCTTCTGACTCAGTAAAAACAAGGTCTGCCACTGCTAATTTTTGTTTCTTTACAAATTTTATTAGTGTTATAGAACCAAAGAAGATTTCTGAAGCCCTAGATGACCCAAACTGGGTAGACGCCATGCAAGAAGAACTTCTGCAATTTGAGCGTAACAGGGTATGGACTTTAGTACCTCTGCCAAGAGGGAAACAGGCCATTGGGACTAAATGGGTCTACAGAAACAAAAAGGATGAAGATGGAGTGGTCGTCAGAAACAAAGCAAGATTAGTAGCAAAAGGATATAGACAAGAAGAAGGCATAGACTACGATGAGACTTTTGCCCCTGTCGCACGTCTCGAAGCAATAAGAATATTCTTAGCCTTCGCAGCCCACAGAGGTTTTAAAGTTTATCAGATGGACGTAAAATCAGCTTTTCTAAACGGTGAAATCCAAGAAGAGGTTTACGTAAATCGGCCACCAGGTTTTGAAAGCTCAAAGTTTCCAAGGCATGTATACTACCTTGAAAAGGCTCTATACGGACTGAAACAGGCTCCAAGAGCATGGTACGAACGACTTTCTACCTTCCTTCTAGTCAATGGCTACAACAGAGGTACAACAGATACTACCTTATTCTATAAACGCAAAAATAGTGAGATAATGCTTGTACAAATATACGTAGATGACATAATTTTTGGGTCTACAAATTCAGAAGAGTGCAAAATTTTTGAAAAACTCATGCAGAGTGAGTTTGAAATGAGTATGATGGGAGAATTAACATTCTTCCTCGGACTTCAAGTCAAACAATCTTCAGAGGGAATTTTTATAAATCAAGCCAAATATGTCTCTGACATACTTTTAAAATATAATCTCTCTGATACCTCTGCAATGAATACTCCAATGGCCACTGGAAATAAGTTATTCTTAGATCCAAATGGTATTTCTGTAGAATGTACTCTCTACAGAGGCATGATTGGATCTCTGTTATACTTAACAGCAAGCAGACCTGACATTATGCATGCCATATGTCTTTGTGCACGTTATCAAGCTAATCCAAAGAAATCACATTATGATGCTGTAAAAAGAATCTTTAGATACCTGAAGGGGACCAACAATCTTGGTCTCTGGTATCCACAGAACTCTGGTTTTAGTCTTAAAGCTTATACAGATTCAGACTATGGAGGATGCATGCTCGACAGAAAGAGTACCTCTGGGAGTTGTCAATTCCTAGGCGGTAAACTAGTCAGTTGGACCTCCAAGAAGCAGAATTGTGTCTCCACATCCACTGCAGAAGCTGAATACGTTGCTGCCGCTAGCTGTTGTTCTCAGGTTCTATGGATGAAGACTCAGCTAAAAGACTACGGCCACATTCTGTTCAAAATACCCATCTTCTGTGATTCCAAAAGTGTTATTGCTATCTCTGCCAACCCTATGCAACACTCAAAAACCAAGCATATCGATATAAGGTATCATTTCTTGAAACATCATGTTGAATACGGTACAATCGAAATGCATTTCGTGCCCACAGAATATCAACTCGCTGACTTATTCACCAAAGCATTAGACGAGAAAAGATTCAACTTCTTGGTGGGTAAGTTAGGAATGATTAACATGGTGTGAAAATCCTCTGTAAGTATAGCTTTATCTTCTGTAAATAAGTATAAATATCTATTATTACTAAGTTATTGCGTTGATAAATTTATTTCAGTTTATATTTTTTTTATATAAAATAAATTGTTTACAGAGCCTCTGTGGGTCCGCTCAGATCTTCTGATAATCCTTACAGAACCTCTGGTAAACATAATCTATGCTCAATACAAATCTGACCATTCTTTGAACCAAGCATAGATCAAGGGGGAGAAAAAGGAAAATTCTTGATCTACAGAAGCGATTAGATCAAGGGGGAGCAAAAGGGACCCTGAAATGATCTACAGAGGTAAATCCTTCAAAGGAAAGCCAAAGAAGAATGTCGATAATTCTCCATCGACAGAAGAAAGACAAAACTGCCGAGAACAGAAGAACCAAAAGGTATGTCTCTCGCACGAAAGGTTTTTAGAAAACAGTTTTCTAGGACAAGAATTGTCAAATATGTCCTAAATATACTATGAATAACATTTCAAAAATCAAAAGTTCAAAAGGTTTAACAAAATTCGAAATAGGAGAAATTTAAGGTCATAGAGCTTCTGCTGAGCTCAACAGAGCTTCTGCAGGAAATATGCTCTGTGATCACAAATTAACCTTCTGTCGATCTTTTGGAATGTTATCTCGGAAACCGACAACACACACCATGACCTTCTCGAACAAAACGTTTATCAAAATAGTTTTCTCGGACACCAACCTTCAAAAATGTGCGAAAAACATCTCTTAACCCAGATCAAAAATTGGATGATCAGAAAGTTAATAGAATTCAAGTTATAAGATTTTTTCTCTCATAGAGCTTCTGCTGGCTCTCGCAGAGCTTCTGCAAGTTCCATCAGAGCTACAAAACCTCTGTGAGTAAAATTTCTTGACAAAATCCTATTGATCCTCTCCAATGTCTTTACAAACGTTTTCGTTCAAAGAAGAACCTTCAGAGTCATGACAACAATGAGATATATGAGAAAAGGTTAAAACTCAAGTTTTCAAAATCACAGAGCTTCTGTAAAACACAAAAGTTCTGCCATTTTGTTATCTGTGGTAATAACGGTTACTGTTACTGCAAGTGAAACTCATATGGCTAAAATCAACCTCACGCGCCTAGCATTAATGGGCCGCGCACGACGTCCTGTCATATTCTGACAAGGCCTACGTGTCCCATTTTCATTGGGCGTACATGGAACGTTTTTATTTGGAAAGTTGAACCCGCCGCTCAAACTCGAGTGCGGATTCCAAACTTTAATCCATTGCCATATATTTTACTCTTTCGAATTCTATCGTTTTACCATCCTATAAAAACAAAGCTTACCCTCTCATAAACCTTTTACAAACTCTCATCTTCTTCTCCGGCGAAACCCTGCAAAAAGCTTGCAAAAATCTTATTCTTAAAATCAAATGGCTTCATCTTCTCGAGCTACATCCTCTGAACTCTCTCCGGCGAACTCACCGGAACACTCCCCTGCACATTCAGAACATTCTGAAAACCCCAGCCTTGCAAGAAATATTGAACAACAAGATTCCGGGGACTCAGCAGACTTTGCTCCAACGATACACTTGCAAAACTTTATAGCAAAGGATCATTTCGAAGCCATTCTTCCTATCAAATCCAACAACTGCTATTTGGTCCCCTCACCCACTACTTTAGGCGAAGCCCATGCCATACTTCTGAACATCATGGAGAATCATGTCCTCTTCCCTCTACTATCAAGAACCCCGAACAAAATTCCAGTCCGTTATTTGAACCAATTTTGGCAAAGCTGCCGATTTGATAAAGACGATTCTCTTATCAAAGGGTACATTTCAAGACCTGATAAATCTGAGCATCTTGAAATCAAGTTCAACAGAACAATGTTCTCACTTGAATTCAACCTAGAGTTATGCAGAGCAACCAACAGACGAAGAGCTCTGTCGATTCGTGGAAATGCTTGGGTACAACACCCAACTACGGAAGAGAAATGACTTCCGCAGAGGCCGATTACCACCTCTGTGGAACACTTTGTTCTCTATTCTTAACAGATGCCTGACAGGAAAGATAGGAAGTATTGACCAGAGCTCACATCAAATCTTGAGCATCATGTATGGGGTTTACTATGATCTTCCACTAGATTATGCGACCATAATGATGCAAGAGATCATAAACACCATCGACAGAAAGAACAACTCGAAAAGGGTCAAAGAGAACGATCCCAACTTTCTACCACCTCTGCAATTCCAAAGAATATTAGGAGTACTGTTCGAACCTCTGCTGCTAATCCAAAATTGGCCAATGGAAGGGCCAACTCCCAAACAGTTCCCGATGAACAAGAATACCCCCACTGATCATGCTGATGGCTACTCACACTGCAGACCTCTGTCAAAGAAGCTTCTGCAATACGCATCGGATAAATCCCTTAAGAAAGAGTATATACGCGATCATAGAACTCCTAAACCGAGTCCTATGACACCCCCACGTTTAGGTGTTCCCCTAGGAACAATGATAGCAAAACCTCTTTCCACTCAAGAAGAAAAGGATCAGAAGTTAGCAAAGCACATGGCTATTCAACTCAGCTTTATAGCCAAACGTGCAAAACTAATGGGAAAGAAGTCTTCATCAAGAACCTCTGCATCTACTCCAAAAGCTAAGAAGAGGAAAACTGCAGAAGGCACCTCAACAAGCGTTGCAGAAGATCAACCCTCACCTCCTCATGCCACAGAAATTGGCTCCTCTGCTCCACCCTCCCCAAAAATGAAGAAGAAAAGATCAAAATCAACAGAAGAAGGGGCACCAAATCCTAAGAGGAGGAAAACCAAAAAGAGGCATGGTAAATCACTTGCAAAGTTGGTAACCATTGCAGAAGAGGAAACTGCTGAAGAAGAAGTTGCAGAAGAAGAAATGGCTACAGAAAGGTATCAATCACCCTATCAATCTCCAGATAGATTTGCTCACCAAGGAGACCTGAACGACTTCTTACAGAACCCTGAAATTGCCAACACCCTAAATACAGCAGGGTGGACGGCACAACCTCTCGACCACCACTCTCCAGAAGAACAAGATTTCTTCATTTCTGGCATTGACACACATCTGCAAGAAGATGACACAACACCCAGAAATCAACCAGCCGAAACCCCTGTTATTTTACAAAACCCTTTCATTCAAGGATTGGATGTCCACAGAAGAAGTCCAAACCAAGCTTCAGAAGAAATAGAACAAACTGAAGCTGAATGGAACAGAGGTGAAATTACAGAGGCTTCTGAGAACATGATGGAAGAAGAGAAAGAAAAAGGGGCCGAAGTTGTACAAAAAGAGGGATTAGCAACAACGGAGACAGAAATAGAGACCTTAGAGACAGATTCAGATGAAGAAGAAGCTGTCTGGATACGTAAGGGTCTTTATCATCCACATGTAATGAGATTATTTGGATCTCATCAAATGTATGACCTCTTACGACCAGAGCAAGGAACTTCCACAGAACTTAGGGAAGAAGCACCAAGCCATAAGATAGTTACAGAGGATGATATGATAGAAAATGAAGTAGTGCTTGGATGCTTAACAGAGGAAGAAGCAAGAAAAGATGCCTGGATAAATAAAGGCAAACAACCAAAACCAACACCCAGTGCAACCCACATTTCTAACTCCGCAGGTCTAGCTGCAGAAGGAGTTATTGAAAAAGAGCAGCACAGCTCGATCCTAACCCAACCCATCCAGCCAGAGGTTACTCTTTCAACCTCTGTGCCCACAGAAACCGGGGAATCCATTCCTAGGGAGTCTCCTCAAAGAGACTCAACTATTGTTCGTGATCAGTCGCCCCAGATCACCCTAGAACACCATACAGAGGAATTCGTTTCCTCTGCCACGCACACATTAGGACCAAAACTTCTTTCAGAGAGAAGTAATGAGCACAGAGACGAAGAGACTCTAGACAAGTCTCCCAGTCAACAGAAGGACATTCCAATAACCACCTCTGGAGTGGATTTGGACACTGTTCTTCACAGAACTTCTGTAGAGATCGAAACTCAGGTTTCTTCTCGAGGATCAGAAGGAAATCCTTCCACCCCCATCGTACAAACAAGGGTGAACGAAGGTGTCCCAGGAACAGGGACTCACTCTGGAGACGAATGTGTTCCTCCAGAGGTTACACAAGGAACACAAGTATCAAGGGATGAGTTCCAAACCCTTGTCACCTCTGTGAACCAAACATTGAAAGAGTTGCGAAGCTCTTTCAAATCTTTTGCAGAGACAACATCACTGGCACTGCTAAACCTGAACACCAAAATGGACAACCTGTCCACAGAGGTGAAAACTGCCATCTCACAGATGAAGTCTGCTGCTACCGCATCCACCACTTCTGCCGCAACAACTACTCCTTCTTCGATTGAGAACTCCATCAACAAGTTCCTTGATCAATTGAACAAACAGACTTCAGTGTCAACGAGCATCACTCCTGCAGATCTACAGAAGGCCCTACAAAAAGTTCAAGAAGAAGCCATGCGAAATACCATGCTGATGCAACCCAAAGACTACATGACAAGAGCACAGCTGACAGAGCTTGGGCAGAACGTGATTAATCAAGTGACAAAAGTCATCCTTTCCTTCACCACTGCCAATGCTAACTTCGTCAAAGATTTCAGAGCAAGTGTAGGAAGGATGAGATTCAAAACAGAAGCAGAGCTTGCGACATTGATTGGCCTCTGCGATGATGTCTGTTCAAAGTTGATGGCAGCAGGAGCTGAATTACCGAAGAAGCCCAACACTTCTTGCAGAGCAGAGGGTACTTCTGATAAAAGTCAGGATGATTCTGATGATGACCAACCTGGTCCATCAGATAATCCTGAGGGGGAGAATCTAAGAGAGAAAGCTACGAGCAGAGGAATACAAAGTCCACCAATCGCAGCAGAACCAATCAACCAAGCCCCTCCAGAAGAAACCCAACAACAAACCCAAAAGACCACAGAGACAACACCCATCTCTGTGGAATCATCTCCCGACGAAACCAAAACTCCAGAAGCAGACCAGCAAGCCACAGAGGCAACAACCGCCCCTGAGGTAATCATTTTGGAAGAAACATATGAACAAACCACAGAGAAAACACCCACCTCTGTGGAAACACCCCAAACCATACCCAGAAGAAAGTCGATTGCCACCAAACCAAAAAGAGCAACGACCTCTGCTTCTGATGTTCTGAAAAGAATGCACACAACAATGAGTAATCGAATGGCACAGAGAGAAGAAGAAAGGAACAGGTTCACTTTAGCTTTCAAAATGGCAAGAAGATTTAATGTCAATACTTCATCAACAGAAACTGAGCTCGCAGAAGAAGTCATCAAACAACCTCCAATAGAGGTTACAGAGCAAGTCAAGCCAACAGAACCATCGCCACAAAAGTCCTCTAAATCACAATCGTCAAAATCCACAGAGGCAACCTCCATCAAACCAACAGAAGTGCCAACCTCAAAACCCACAGAAGCAACAGGTTCTGTCACAACAATAGCAAAAGATAAGGGAAAAGGGATACTGACAGAAGAGCCAAAGAAGAAGAAAACATTGCCAAAGCCAACAGAAAAACTAATGAAGAGTGCGTTTGACGCCTTTCAAACCCCAAAACCCGAAGAAGTTGACTGGGCACATGGATTGAAGCCTCTGTCAGAAATTCCTCTAACTGGTAGAGCTGCAGAAGTTGTTCAATAGATGGAGAGTCTCAGAAAACAAATTCCACGACCTGGTCCAACACATGAAGAGATGGAAGAAGTGGTATACAAATACCTCTACAAACAATCCTATCAGACAAATCATCCAGTAGATCATGTGACATATCCAAGGATCAGAGAAGAATTTGAGAACATCTTCACAAGAACAAAGCCAAGAACCAAAGCAGATGTCTTCTCAATTCACAAAATCAAAAAGGTGATCTTCTGCAGATTCTCCTTCACAAGAACCTATCCAAGGGTCAGGTACAATCTTTACAAAGTCAGAAGAGAGAACAATTCAGAATCTACCTTCGCTGAGGCTGACTTAAGAAACATCAATCCTTACAATCTACCTGACCTTCTGCAATGGACAAAAGACAACTACAACACAGAGTCTAATACCAGAGCCTATCAAGTGTTGAGAAAAGCGATGAGGGAAAAGCTTCTGCTGTACAGCATGATAGATTTTCAGCTGGGAAAGGATCTTGGTCTCAAACATCTAGATCTACGACCACCAGAAGATCGCTGCCCACCAGACGTTGTGCCCAACTCAATCATCAGAGAACCAAGATTTGGGTTAGTATTTCAAAACCCACAACACCAGGTTAAACTTTTTGTACTCATGGATTGTCAGAAGTACGCAACCAGTACTCTGAGCAAATTCAGAGCAAGCCTTGTAAAATACAGAGGTACAGAGAAAATGGATAGAGATGATGCAGATACTTTCATCAGAGAAATAGACTCAACAATCCGCCTAAGAGAACTCTGCATCAGATTCTACAAAGAGATCAGAAAAGTCGGCAGAGACAACAGAAGCTACAACGATTTCAAAGATGCCAAAATCTGATTCTCAGACCTCCAATCTCTGCAAACAAAGTTAAAGTTTATCTTTCATTGTACTCAAATGTAAAATGCCTCTGGCATATTTCTAAATGAAAGAAATTTCGAGGTATTGTTTAACCTCTGTCTTATCTAACTTAGCCAAACTTAACTCAAGTTCAAATTTTTTATTTTTCACTACTTAGGGGGAGATTGTTAGCTTCAATCTTCCTAATCATAGAAGTATTTAGAAGTAGTGAAAAATAGGCTAAGTGAAGAAAGCCTCTTACAGAGGCTCTGCCGACATTACCGAGAAATCAAGGTCAAGAAGCTACAGAAGCAGCAGAGGGCTTCCTACAGAAGCTCTGTCATACGCACAAAGAAGACCAAAGACTCAGAATCCGGCGAAGACTGCTCCACAGAGGACCAGACCGCAGAACCTCTGTAACTCATTACAGAGCCTCTGTGGTCCTCACTGAGACTTGAAGATATTTATAATATCTTGCTACTGTTCCAAGACCTGTTCATCAACTTGCATGGCAACTTGCCCTGTTCAACTTCAACACGTGTCAAACTCTGAATGGATTCAATAGGGCTTAGTACATAATAGACGTCTGCGCCATTTAATGCATTTACCAATAGTACATCTGCTCCATTAAATGCGCATGGCTCAAACAACTGTTCACACCATCCAGTTCACTATTCATGCCGTAAATGGAACAGTGACCTACTTCATAGTCTTCTAAGAGTAGTATAAAAGGAAGTCTCATGTTGAGATCTTCCTAAGGACGAATACACAAGGAATCACTAATACTCTCAAGCTTTATTGTCAAATATCTGAGTGTTATATTCTCACACACACCAACAGTTCTTAATCTGTTCTTCGTGTTGTTATTATATATTGAATAACAGTAACTGTTCAAGAAATCCTTTTCATTCTTTACTGTTTTCTTTATATGTGTGCGTTCTAATATCTATCAAACATATCTGTTAGTTTAATACGCTTCCGCATCAAACTCTAAACTCAACTAATAGACTGTTAATCTTGATTAAGTGTATCTGGGTTCCAACAAATTCTCTCGTTATACATGGGTCATGTTTCTCCGTTCCAAGAGTGACACCCCTGAAGAACTCATCACCTTTGTTCGGAAGATGGAAACCCTGAACAACTTGACCGTTCGCTCAATAAGGAGTGATCATGGGACTGAATTCAAAAACAACTCTCTTGATTCCTTCTTTGAGAGTAAGGGTATTTCTCACAACTTTTCATCAATGAGAACACCAACAAAATGGAGTCGCTGAAAGAAGAAATAGAACAATTATTGAAGCTGCATGTTCAATGCTCAGCGATTCTTACCTGCCTACTCAGTTTTGGGCAGAAGCTGTCAACACTGCTTGTTTTACGCAAAACAGGTCGCTGATAGTCAAAAGATTCAATAAAACAACCTATGAACTTTTTCATGGGAGAAAGCCTTCAACCAACTTTCTTCACATCTTTGGATGTCAGTGTTTCATACTGAACAACAGAGATGCCCTTGGAAAGTTTGATCCTAAGGCTGATGATAGAATCTTTCTTGGATATTCTTCAATCTCCAAAGCCTTCAGAGTCTTCAATCGAAGAAGACAAACTGTAGAAGAAACTATTCACGTCACGTTTGACGAATCCCGTTCAGCGAACTCTAAACCGTCCGCTGATACTGAAGAACTGAATCAATGGATGTTTTCTCATCTTGGTGATTCAGAAGATATTCCCACTCCTCATACTCATACAGTTGAAGATGATAGTCCTACTATCATTCCAAACATACAGAATAGTGAAGCTGAAACATCATGGGTCTCAGCTGTTCCTTTAAACACTATACCTGCTTTTGAACCAAATGTCTCAGACATTCCATCTACTTCTCAGCAATCAGTGAATGAAATGACATCTGCACCCACTCCTCTCTTAGCTGATATTCCAGAAGTTGTTGAAGCCTCATCTTCAGCTCCTCCAGTTCAGGTTGAGTCAGCGTCTCACGCTCCGGCTCAGCGATGGACTGTAAATCACCCAATTGATCAAATTCTTGGTGATCCAAACGCTGGTGTTCAGACTCGACGAAGTGCAGGTAATATTTGTTTATTTGTTAACTTTATTTCTCTGATTGAACCAAAGAAAGTAGATGATGCCCTCAAAATCCAAACTGGGTCAACGCAATGCAAGAAGAGCTGACTGAATTCGAAAGAAACAAAGTTTGGAAACTTGTTCGAAGACCAACTGACAAGACAGTGATAGGCACTAAATGGGTCTATCGAAACAAGTTGGACGAACATGGAACTGTAACCCGCAACAAGGCTCGTCTTGTTGCTCAGGGATACAGACAAGAGGAAGGCATAGATTACGACGAAACATTTTCTCTAGTAGCAAGACTAGAATCTATTCATCTATGTGGAACAACCTCCAGGATTCTCAGATCCTAAGCGTCCAGGTTATGTTTATAAACTGGATAAGGCACTCTATGGCTTAAAGCAAGCTCCACGTGCATGGTATGACACTCTCTCTACTTATCTCCATATTGAAAAATTTGAGCGAGGTAAAATCGACAAAACTCTATTTTTCAGAATAGTGAAAGGTCATATCATTCTTGTTCAGATATATGTTGATGACATTATATTTGGTTCTACTAACCCTGATCTTTGTACTCGTTTCGCTGATAGAATGAAAGATGAGTATAAAATGAGCATGATGGGTGAACTAACATATTTCCTTGGTCTTCAGATAAAGCAAAATGAAAAAGGAATTTTCATTAATCAGGGAAAGTATGTTAAAGATATGCTGAAGAAATTCGATTTAACTCAGAGTTCAGCTATGAAAACCCCTATGGCACCATCGCTGACACTAGATAAGGATACTAATGGTATTCCTGTTAATGCCACGCTGTACCGTGGGATGATCGGCTCTCTCTTGTATCTTACAGCTAGCCGACCCGATATTATGTACGCAACCTGTTTGTGTGCACGATATCAAGTTGAACCTAACGAATCTCATATGATCGCTGTAAAGCGAATTTTTCGATACCTCAAGGGTACTGCGAATCTAGGTCTTTGGTATCCCAAAGACCCAGAGTTCAATCTAATCGCCTATTCAGATAGTGATTTTGCAGGTTGCAAATTAGATAGGAAAAGCACCACAGGAGGCTGTCAGCTCCTAGGTGGAAAGCTGGTGAGTTGGACAAGTAAAAAGCAAAACTCAGTGTCCACCTCCACAACTGAAGCTGAGTATGTAGCCGCTGGAAGCTGTTGTTCTCAGGTCTTGTGGATGAGAAATCAACTACTGGACTATGACCTACAACTTTCAAATATTCCAATCTATTGCGACAGCACAAGTGCCATCGCTATAGCCAACAATCCAGTGCTTCACTCAAAGACAAAACACATCGAAATCAGGTATCATTTTATCAGAGATCATGTGATGAATGGTGATATAGAACTTCACTTTATCCCAACTGATTATCAGTTAGCTGATCTGTTCACCAAATCTCTTGATGAGACAAGATTCAACTTTCTCATCAGCGAGCTTGGAATGCTGATCTTTGAAGAGTAAAATCTTCAGCGGTTCATATTTGATCAGCGCAAGGATAAAATCAACTTGTATGACCCATTCTATCATTTTCTCTCTGAATAAACTTGATTCGCTGATATCAAGGTATGTTTTTCTCTCACTGACAATCGCATGTGAATGCAAGATTTCAAAACAAATTGCATCGCTGAATATCTCTTCCTTAATCAGCGATACTTTGAAATTTCTGAAACCAACACTGATATTTCTATTCAGTGCTTCATGTTTTCAAAAGTGTCCCTGAGTTTTTCAAAACCTCAGAGACATCCTAGAATATGAAAGGACAGTTGTGACGTCATTACAACGGATAAGCCTCGGCACGTTCTTTTTCTGACACACGTTTGCACGTTTCGTTTACCTTCCAATCAAATGCAAACACGTGTCCGTGTTATGATGAAAAACTTTCCCGCTCGAGTTTTTCTCTCTCTCTAATCTCACTATATAAACACTTTTTGGGTTTATATTTTTTCCTTTACGCGAAAAACTTCTCCTCCAAGCAAGAAAAAGAAAAATTACTGTTGCATTTGTGCTCTCAAGTTTTCAAGAACTTCTTCTTCTTCAACGAACCAAGTTAATATTTCTGTTATTTACCTGTTTCTTAAAACTTGTTAATGATCTTCTCATTGTTTTTACAAGATCAAACAAAAGAACTCTTTAAAAAATGAAATCATTTCTTTCATGGTTTTATGAACACAACCTTTCATGGTTGTTCTTCAAGTTTAAACGCAAAATCTTAAACTTGTTCTTCATACGTTTTTCCAGAATCCTAATTCTCAAAGGAAACTGGAAAACAAGATTTTTTTTGTATTGGGTTTGTTCTTTTAAAAAAAAACCCAAGAAAAACCCTAATATCTTCATTAAGACATTTTTGTATGAATGAAATGGACAAAATTCGAACCATCTTATTGGAAAATCTTTCCACATTAAGATTATTCTTATTTGCTATATCTTTGGTTGAACTGATAATACAGAAATGGCATCTACTGACATTCCTACCGCTGAGAACACTGCTGCTGCTGCTGAGGAATTGGAAATCATCAAGGCTCCTCAGGTCAAGTTCACTCTTGAAGAACTTGATTGGACAAAAAAAAACAACCTATATGCGCTTTTCGAGTTTCCTCCTCGAAAGCAAGTCACACATCTGAATGATGATGTGAATTTCCTGAAAAACTGTTGCCTCTCTACAGCCCTGACCATAACACCTCCTGCACATCAGCTACTACTATCTCAGTTCTGGTATTCTGCCAGACACTCTCAGCTACCATCAACCAAAGACTCCTCAAAGACAATTGATTGCATCCTCTGTGATACTGATTTTGGCACTATAAAGATCACCCCTGCCATTATCCGCAAAGCCCTGAGCCTTCCCATCGCCACAAAAGAAAAACCTTTTGTTCCCCTCCCTGACCACAAGAAACATTCTGATAGGGAAGCCATCACTGCATTCTTTGATGCAATGGGCTATGTATGGGAAACTGGGAGGGACAAGAAGCCTGAGAAGAAGCTGACCCTCATCCAGAAGTCAAAAATGCCCAGCGAGATGAACTTCATCTTCGCTCACTTAATAAGCTGCATGACTGCAAAGACCGTCTCCTCTGATTAAGCCGCTCAACCTCAGCAAGCAATGGGATATGCTTTGCTGAAAGGTCTTCATATTGACTGGGCATCGATAATCTACGATGATCTTGTACTCAGAGTAGACTCCGCCGCTGACCGATCTCCATGGGTTCCATATCCTAGATTCATCAGCGTCGTCTTCCAAACAGGCCTGAAGAACAACTACCCACAAGTAGGAGACCTGAAACTCTCTCAGGTTGGTCCTAAAGTACTCGACTTCAAGCCAGTGGAAAACGAGGTACGTATCTCTACACTCTTAACTCTTCTCAATCCTCCTTCTTCTTCTACTTCTGCAGCTCCTTCAGTGGACAAACCCACCGCTGATACCCCAGCTGCAACCTCATCTCCTTCAAGAAAAAGGAAACACTCTTCTACCCAACTTAGTTCCAAAAGAACTAAGAAAACCAAGGAGCAACCCCAGCAATCTCTTGCTGAAGACTCCTCAGCTCATCTCGAAGAGCTGAAGGAAAGTTCAGTGGTACGCTCTGCCACAGCTGAACAAGCCACCCATTCCATCCCAGCTTCAGCGTCTCTAAACGCTGAGGTTATAAACTTGGAGTCTACCCAACCTCCTTCAGTCTCTCTACATACTGAAGAAGCGATTCTCAGCGGATCCAACGCTGAACTCCGCACCCAACCAACATTCTCAACCTTCGCTTCTCTCTCTACTCCATTGGACTTTAATCCAGTTTTCACCACGATCACTGGAGCACCCATCATTCCTCCAGAAGCTAAAGCTGATACTCTTCAAGGAGTGATGGATGTAGGACCTGCAAAAATGACCATACGTACACGCACTCTAGCTGACGACATGGAACTCTTTTCAGGACACAGAGGTTTTGACGAATTCATCAATCCTCCTGCAGGTATACACCAACCCATATACACTGTAACTGAACCCCAAACTTCTGAGCTTTCCTCTATTCATAAGTACTTATATGTTACAGGTCCTAATTTGGGAGACATCAACGCCTCTCTGAAGAACCTGGATACGAAGCTGACAGGTCTCACCACTACTCTCTCAGACAACTCTACAGCTGTAACAAACGCTGGAAAGAATCTCAATAAGTTGACAACAGTGGTTGAACAGAAAGCCTCCAAAGCTGACTTGGAGAAGGTTGATAAAACTCTTGGTGACTTTGCCAAAGTTCTTGCTGACCTCTACACAGACTACACCTCCCTCAAAACATCAGTTCAATCCATGTCCAGCGAGTTTACAACGCTGAAGACATCGGTTGGAAATCTTCAGGGATAGATGACTGCTATAAAGACTGACGTCAGTTCAGTAAAGACTGACATGAGTTCTGTAAAGAATGACGTCAATTCAATAAAGACAATGATGCAGCAGATCCTGAATAACATGACCGCCCCTGCCCCTGCACCGACGCATTTTACTACGGCGGATCGTGCTGAACTTTTGAAGATCAATCCTGCTATTACTGGCCTAGAAGACAGAGTAGCAGTGATTGAAGATTATATGGGGATCCCTGGCCAAGAAGACAGGGAACCAAAACCAACTGCTGAGTCATCCCATTCCTCCCCCACTCATCATGAGGAAGGGGGGGGGGGGGGGGGGGAGAAGAACTCTGAAGACCTTCCCCATGATGAATTTATCAAGGGGGAGAAGACTGAGGACCTTACCCTTACTGAAGAGGGTGAGAAGACAAATGAAGAAACAACCGCTGGACCTCAGGGAGATGAAAACCCTGAGGGAACCGAGAAGCTTACCTCTGTATCTGAGGGGGAGCAACTCGAAGAAGATGCCGAAGAATCTGAATATGAAGCTGAAGATGAAGAAGCCATCGACTTATCTGATGATGAACCATCCTCTTCTCCAAAGAATGATGATTATGACGATGATGATGATGACTCCTTTATCGTCAAGCCTGCTCAGAGGACTACAGTTCTTAAAGGGATCTTGATAAAAGAACCTTCAGGGGAGCGGACCAAGACAAAGCCTTCAGCGTCTGAAGCTGACAAAGGCAAAAATAAAGGCCTCGCTGAAGAAGACAATCTGACGATCTTGCTTCCAAAGCCAGTTTGTCAGGTACACTAAATCTTCCTTACACTACATCCCTCCTCTATCTATACACATTATCAGCTCTCCTCTCCATAAAACCTCTATACACAACCACATTCTTTCTCTATCTCTGTTCTACCCAAGTTCTTACTCGTACGATCGTTGTGTTTCAGCTAGTCCTCTCCCCTGTTTGAGGATATCGCTGAAGTTTCTACAACTGCGACTTCACTGTAACAACCCAATTCCCATATACACAACAAATCACATAATGTAACATAACATCGATATAACAAAAGAGACATCAAATTACAAGTACGGTCCCGTAGTCTTTTACAATTAGCAGAAACCATTCTACTACAAACTTTGTACTAAATACATACATAACATTTAACATTGTAATACAACTGCTAAACATGCCAAAATCTTCGTCATATAATCCTTTACAAAAGCCATCCACCGATTACTCTAATTACTTGCTCTTACGCGATCCACCACCTGGAATACATATTTTTAAAACAAAAATGAGGGTTAGACCTAAGGGTCTAAGTGAGAAAAATCCCTGTTAGTTTGAAATCATTTATATAAACTTTATTTATATAAATCACACAACACTATCAAATATATCAATTTGAACTCACACAACATATACCTTCCCTTCTCATTCCTCCTGGCCATATTAGTTGGTTGCAAGCCAACTAATAAATTTACAACGCTGTACAACATCTACAGCCAAACAACGCTATACAGATTCTATAGCCAAACACACCGGTCCTAAGCCCGGCCAACGTATTATAACACATTATAATACTCCTGTAAATATAATACCTCAATATATTATAATTCACATATACCGCATATATAAACACATAATCACCAATTATCACATTCCCAAACCATACGTAAATGTATTCCAGTTAAAAACGTTTTTAAAGTAAAACTCATCTGTTTTGATTATTACACACGCTCGCAAGCTCCTTTCAAAATGATCTTATATCTTACCACGACTCCACAGAATCTGAAACAATTTAAGATACATACACCGCTTTATAGCCAAACATGTAAAGCCTACTAGTTCCTGATCTCAACTGTATTCACTGCACTTAACCCACTACCGGGACTTCACAGTACCGGGACTCTTTGGTACCGGGAGTTCGATTACCGGAAGTTTTTAATACCGGGAGTTCGCTATACCGGGACTCCACTTTACCGGGAGTCGACAGTACCGGGACTCCACCGGGAGTCGACAGTACCGGGAGTCTTCAAGAACACAGTCGGTTTCCACTTACCCAGAAATCGATTGAAATCTAATCAAGACGCGAAATTAGAATTTCTAAACCGATAGATATCTTCTATACATGATTACAAACACAATATGTAAAGGACTTACCTCAAAATCGCTTCTAACCCAATCGATTAATGTAGCAACTGTAACTTTCTTCTTCTGCTCCTTTTCGCCTCCACACACACATACACTTTCTAAATTTAGGTTATCAGAATACTATCTGATGCTTAAGGGGTAATATCAAACCACAACTACCAAATGAACCTTAAACTTCTCTTTAATGACCAAAACACCCCTAAACTTATAATTTACCCAAACTTACCCTAACATCCAACTTTAAGGTTAACTAAATTTAACGGAAAAAGGGATTTTAACTAACGAACTTACCCAGGGTATTACATCATCTCCCCCTTAAAAGAATTCCGTCCCGGAATTCAGTTAAACAAAAAGATGAGGGTATTTGGCTCTCATTTCTGATTCGGATTCCCACGTAGCATCCTGACCTCTATGATGCCTCCTCTGAACTTTCACTTGTCTGATCTCCTTACTCCTCAGCACTTTAACTTTATGATCAACTATAGCTTCCGGCTCTTCCACATAATTCAGTCTTTCATCGACTTGTATCTCTGGTAGGGAGACTGTCTGATCTTGAGTAACCAAACACTTTCGGAAGTTTGATACGTGAAATGCGTTATGAATTCGGCTCAACTCCGGCGGAAGATCTAATCGGTAAGCTACTTCACCGATCCTTTCTGTAATCGCAAACGGTCCGATATAGCTTGGGCTAAGTTTACCTTGTCGTCCAAATCGGATGACTCCTTTCCACGGCGAAACCTTTAACATTACGAAATCTCCAACTTGAAATTCCAAAGGCTTTCGACGTCGGTCAGCGTAGCTCTTCTGTCTATCTTGAGCCACTTTCAATCGTTCACGAATCTGAGTAACCTTATCGGCAGTTAATTGAACTATTTCCGGCCCCGCTAACTGTTTCTCTCCCACTTCGTTCCAACATAGAGGCGTTCGGCATTTTCTACCATACAGTACTTCGAACGGTGCCGCTTGTATGCTGGAATGATAACTGTTGTTGTAAGCGAATTCGATCAACGGTAAATGCTTATCCCACGATCCCCCAAAATCAACAATGCAAGCCCGGAGCATATCTTCTAAGGTCTGAATCGTTCGTTCACTCTGACCATCTGTTTGGGGATGATACGCCGTACTTAACTTTATCTGTGTTCCCATTTCCCTTTGAAAACTTCTCCAAAATCTTGAAGTAAAACGACTATCACGATCAGAAATGATAGATATTGGAACTCCATGTCGAGTTACTATTTCGTCAATGTACAACTTAGCTAATCGCTCCATCGAATCGGTTTCCTTTATCGGTATAAAGTGTGCAAAGTTTGTCAATCTGTCGACGATCACCTAAATAGAATCAAATCCCTTCGGAGTCCTTGGTAGCTTCGTGATGAAATCTGTGGTAATCTGCTCCCACTTCCACATAGGTATTTCTAGCTGTTGTAGTTGACCAAACGGCTTTTGGTGTTCGATCTTCACTTTCTTACAAGTATCACATCTTTCCACATACTGAGCAATCCCTCTTTTTATCCCCGGCCACCAATAGAATTGCTTTAGGTCTTTATACATCTTGTTTGTACCTGGGTGAATAGAGAAACGGGATTGATGAGCTTCTTGTAAAACACGATCACGCAACCCACCCAAACTAGGTACCCATACTTTGTTTCCCAGACACAATAACCCACGATCATCTTTTACTAGCAATGCTAACATCCCCGCTAACCGTTCTGATTTCAGATGTTCATCCTGATAAGCCTCCACTTGGCACTTCTGCAATTCGTCAAATATATTGGGTAGGAGTTCAGTTCGTAGCGAAATAACTTTTATTGTTCCACTCCTTTCTTGACGACTCAATGCATCAGCTACTACATTTGCCTTTCCCGGATGATAAAGGATTTCACAGTCGTAATCATTCAGCAATTCTAGCCATCTTCTTTGTCTCATATTTAGTTCCTTCTGGTCAAAGAGATGTTGGAGACTCTTATGATCGGTATAAATCTGACATTTGGAACCATACAGATAATGTCTCCAAATCTTCAACGCGAAGACAACTGCTGCAAGCTCCATGTCGTGCGTAGGATACTGTCTTTCATGATCCTTTAATTGTCGAGAAGCATAAGAAATAACTTTCCCACGCTGCATAAGCACGCATCCTAATCCCATTTTGGACGCATCACTATAAACAACAAAGTCTTCCGAACCTTCAGGTAGTGATAGAATCGGCGCGCTGCACAGTTTCTCTTTCAATATCCGGAATGCCTCGTCTTGTTCTGCTTTCCATTCAAACTTCAGGTTCTTCCGGGTCAGCTTAGTCAAAGGCGTGGCAATACGAGAGAAGTCTTTTATGAATTTCCGATAGTAGCCGGCTAAACCTAGAAAACTACGTACTTTAGTTGCTGTCTTAGGCGATTCCCACTTTTCAACTGCTTCCACTTTCATCAGATCAACTTGTATCCCTTTTTCGGAAACTACATGCCCTAGAAACTGAACTTTTCGTAACCAAAATTCACATTTCGAGAATTTAGCATACAACTTCTCCTTCTTTAATAGCTCCAGAATCAAACGAAGGTGTTGCGCATGCTCTTCCTTGGATCGGGAATAGATAAGTATATCATCGATAAATAAAATTACAAATTTATTGAGATACGGCTTACATACCCGATTCATTAAATCCATAAAAGCAGCTGGAGCGTTCGTCAGTCCAAACGGCATCACTAAGAATTCGTGATGACCATACCTTGTTCGAAAGGCAGTCTTTAGAACGTCTTCTTCTTTAACTTTCAACTGGTGATAACCGGATCTTAGATCAATCTTGGAGAAATAGCAAGCTCCAACTAACTGATCGAAGAGGTCATGAATTTGGGGTAACGGATACTTGTTCTTTATTGTGCGCTTATTCAGTTCTCGGTAGTCGATATACATTCTCATCGAACCGTCCTTCTTTTTTACAAATAACACTGGTGCTCCCCACGGCGAAGAACTAGGTCTGATGAAGCCCTTATCGGATAGGTCTTGTAGTTGTTCCATCATCTCTTTCATCTCTGGGGGTGCCAGACGATAAGGTGCACGGGCTACAGGAGTGGCTCCAGGAATCAGGTCTATACCGAACTCTACTTGTCTAACGGGTAGAAGACTATTCAAGTCTTCGGGGAATACTTCAGGGAATTCACTAACAATAGGAATATCTTCCATCCTATCCTTTTCTGGCTTAATATCTATCATGTAAGCCAAGTAACTCTGACAACCCTTATTAACACACTTACGTGCTTTTACCATCGATATGAGGCAAGACTGATGATTCCTACGATCACCATAAATCACTACTGGTCTTTTATCAGGTAATACAACATTTATTAACTTCTTATCACAAACTATGTTAGCCTGATTCTAAGCTAACCAATCCATCCCAACTACTACATCAAACTCTATCAAAGTTATCGGAAACAATTGTACCGGCACTCCACACCCCTCTATATTTATCACACAGCCATCAAATACTTATTTAACTGACACTTGATTATCATTTGCCGTATCTACTGATAGAGCATGTTCTAGCATTTTAGGTTTCAAACACAGGCAAGCAGCAAATGTAGGAGACACAAACGATCGGTTTGCACCTGAATCAAATAACACCTTAGCACGTGTAGAGTTTATTAAAAATGTACCTGTGACCACATCCGGAGTTTCCTCCGCTTCTTTCTCGGTCATTTGAAACGCGCGACCCCTGGTTACTGGCGGTTCCAGTCTTGGTATTACTGGTTTAACAATCGCTGGCCTGCCCGATGACCCACCTTGCTGTATCCTCCCCCGCGGACAGTCCGACTGAAGGTAATCCGGAGAATTGCATAAGAAACATAACCGCGTTACCTTACAATCTTTAATGACGTGTCCGGTCTTCCCACACTTATAACACGCTCGTAAATCACCTTGGCAATTTCCTTGGTGGACACGGTTGCACTTCGGACATGGTCTTTCCGCTGGTCGAAACGGCGGACGGTTATCATACCTCTGAAATTGGGACTTCTTCGGATCGTATTGTGGTCCTTCCCACTTTCTTTTCCCGATACTTTTATCGCCAGCATCTCTTCTAATATCTCGTTCAACATTCTCCGCGGCATCAACTGCAGCTGAGAAGGTATCGGGTCCTTTTGCAGTCACTAGCCTTCTGACTTCTGAGTTCAGCCCAAAGATAAACCTTTCCATCTTCATCGTCTCCGTAGCAACGTAGTATTCTGCGAACCGAGACTTTTCCAGAAAGCTAGCAGTGTAATCTCGAACGGATAAGTTTCCCTGTTGCAAGTTCATAAATTCCCCTTCCAGTTGTTTGACGGCTGCTTAGGGACAAAATGCGTTCCTGTAGGCTATCACAAATTCTTCCCAAGAGAGGGCAGAATAAACATCAGATCCTTTAGAATGAATAAAAGATTCCCACCAATACAAAGCATCCCCTTTTAACATTGCTGCCCCGTACAATACCCTATCTTCATCTGCACACTTGCTTGTCTTGAAAATAGCTTCTATTTCCTTCATCCATCTCATTGCTTTCACGGGATCCCTGTCTCCTGAATAGGTCGGAGGTCTACAACTCAAAAACATTTTATAATCACATTTCTTCACCACCGGTATGACAGTAGGTGTAATGGGCATCTCCTCTTCATGAGTAGGATCTGGTCCTTCTGTTTCAGTATTATGAGTTTGGTTGAACATAGCTTGAATATTGGCTTGTAATCTTCCCATTTCTGTCATTAGATCATCCCTGGTAATGAACTCTGTACCATGTGGCTGGACTCTGCCTCCGGCTCGACCTCCAGCTCTACCCCCAGTTCTACCCCCGACTCTGCCCCCAGTTCTGCCTCCCCTGTCCCCTGTTCCTATCGGCGGATTAGTACTATTCGGATTCCCTCCTCCTTGGTTCTTTCGTCTAGTACCACTTGCCATTCTGTAGATTCAAACAAAATTAATACACACATAAGCACATACCCTATATAACAAGGTATTCTGGTTCAAACATGTACCTGTAAGATCATGATTACACTGGCCAGGCGTAATTTGAAATTACCTTACATGATGTTCCTTCTTCCCTTTTATACTTCATCATCCCAAGGTTCTATAATGATAGGGACATCCTACTTCACATGCAGTTGAAGTCTAGGTACATATACAAATACCTAAATCCCTTAAACTAAGGCTCTGATACCATTTGTA
Source organism: Saussurea involucrata (assembly GCA_033807775.1). Classification (NCBI taxonomy): domain Eukaryota; kingdom Viridiplantae; phylum Streptophyta; class Magnoliopsida; order Asterales; family Asteraceae; genus Saussurea; species Saussurea involucrata. Next base: position 217,962,669 of record CM066321.1, on the reverse strand, counting down.
ACAACCCAATTCCCATATACACAACAAATCACATAATGTAACATAACATCGATATAACAAAAGAGACATCAAATTACAAGTACGGTCCCGTAGTCTTTTACAATTAGCAGAAACCATTCTACTACAAACTTTGTACTAAATATATACATAACATTTAACATTGTAATACAACTGCTAAACATGCCAAAATCTTCGTCATATAATCCTTCACAAAAGCCATCCATCGATTACTCTAATTACTTGCTCTTACGCGATCCACCACCTGTAATACATATTTTTAAAACAAAAATGAGGGTTAGACCTAAGGGTCTAAGTGAGAAAAATCCCTGTTAGTTTGAAATCATTTATATAAACTTTATTTATATAAATCACACAACACTATCAAATATATCAATTTGAACTCACACAACATATACCTTCCCTTCTCATTCCTCCTGGCCATATTAGTTGGTTGCAAGCCAACTAATAAATTTACAACGCTGTACAACATCTACAGCCAAACAACGCTATACAGATTCTATAGCCAAACACACCGGTCTTAAGCCCGACCAACGTATTATAACACATTATAATACTCCTGTAAATATAATACCTCAATATATTATAATTCACATATACCGCATATATAAACACATAATCACCAATTATCACATTCCCAAACCATACATATATGTATTCCAGTTAAAAACGTTTTTAAAGTAAAACTCACCTGTTTTGATTATTACACACGCTCGCAAGCTCCTTTCAAAATGATCTTATCTCTTACCACGACTCCACAGAATCTGAAACAATTTAAGATACATACACCGCTTTATAGCCAAACATGTAAAGCCTACTAGTTCCTGATCTCAACTGTATTCACTGCACTTAACCCACTACCGGGACTACACAGGGTACCGGGACTTCACAGTACCGGGACTCTTTGGTACCAGGAGTTCGATTACCGGAAGTTGTTAATACCGGGAGTTCGCTATACCGGGACTCCACTTTACCGGGACTCCACCGGGAGTCGACAGTACCGGGACTCCACCGGGAGTCTTCAAGAACACAGTCGGTTTCCACTTACCCAGAAATCGATTGAAATCTAATCAAGACGCGAAATTAGAATTTCTAAACCGATAGATATCTTCTATACATGATTACAAACACAATATGTAAAGGACTTACCTCAAAATCGCTTCTAACCCAATCGATTGATGTAGCAATCGTAACTTTCTTCTTCTGCTCCTTTTCGCCTCCACACACACATACACTTTCTAAATTTAGGTTATCAGAATACTATCTGATGCTTAAGGGGTAATATCAAACCACAACTACCAAATGAACCTTAAACTTCTCTTTAATGACCTAAACACCCCTAAACTTATAATTTACCCAAACTTACCCTAACATCCAACTTTAAGGTTAACTAAATTTAACGGAAAAAGGGATTTTAACTAACGAACTTACCCGGGGTATTACATTCACCAACAATAATCCCAGCTCCCAACGCTGAAGAAATAATCCCGGTCTTAGATTTGATCTCTGAGACTGATGAACCTGAAGAATATATGCTCTCTCACAAAAACAGACCTTCCTTGGCTCCTCAAAAGCTAAGTGAAGAGGATCAGAAAAAGAGAGATGCAATGATAAAGAAGTTCGAAGATCAGCGAATCATTCTGAAGCGTGATCAACTTCCTTCTATTCCTCCAAAGTTCAGAATTTCACAAAAGGAATACAAGGATCACCTCAGAGTTGAACGTCTAATCGCTGAAAGAAGGGAAGCTGAAGAAAAAGACAGAGAACTCGCCATCCAGCTTTCTCAACAATCGATGAAAGACCCCAAGCTGAAAAGAATTCCAATCGAAGTTCAACGTCAGCTATGGGAAGACGCCAAGAAGATCGTTGAAGAAAAGAGAATTGTGTCTCAATCTACTTTATTCTGGTGCAAAGAAAAGGTACACTTCAGATATCGAACTGCCAGAATCAACAAGGTACTTATCACTGGAAGATCAACCCTCAAAGTTTCAATCGCTGAAATCGAGATATTCAGAGAGAATGGACAGTACGAAAAATTCTATGCTGAAGCCATCACGAAGTATGGTCTCTCTGAATGGTTGGAGATCAGATTAGCCATCCAGAAGTCTCAATCTAAGTACAAGGATCATTTCGAAAACCTGATAAATAAACAGATCGACTTAGTATCTTCTTGTGTGGATATTCCTCCTCCCCCACCTCTCGCAAATCAGAAAAGAAAGGCCTCTGCAAAGAAAAAGTCTAAACCTTCAGACTCAGGTCCTCTTATACGAAACGAAACAGGTATTGGTTTTTCTCGTGCTGAAGTTCTTGGTCCAGAACCTGACCTTTCCGCACTTGACACATCTCTTCCTCCTGATGAGACTTTCATCCCTGGGAAAGTCATAAGCAAACCCTATGGGATATTCTTTATTGACTATGATGGACGAAAACGTTTTCAACGTATCTCTGTGCTTCCCATCACTCCCATCGAACAGCTGAAAGATCTCATCTACTGGTGTGAATTCAAACGCGACATTCAGGCACGACATCTTAAACCCTTGATTTTTGAAGAAGCGCTGAACAAAAGGAATCAAGGAGTAAATGTCTCTGACTGGATGATTCCCACATCAAAGACCCTTGATGAACTTCTCATTAAGGAAGAACCTTTATAAACTGATAGGATCGCCTCATTCTTCTATTGTATCAGTTATTCTTTTGTACTTGTAATTTATTTCGCTTGTACTTGTAATCTTTCCACTTCCTTTTGTAATCTGATTCGAAGTTTAAAGAAAAATTTCAGCGAAAGTACTTTACTCCACCAGTACAGAAAAGATCCCAGAAAACAGTAAAAGGGACAAATATTTTATGAGTTCTTTTTATCCTTATGTTTTCATTAAATAGCAATTTTCTCTGTTGCTATGTCATAATCAAATAGGGGGAGATTGTTGATCCAAACCCCCAGTGATTTGATAATGACCCTCTCTTATATACTTAGTGAAAATTGTAAGTAAACAATATGTATCAGAGTTTCACTATCGTTGATAAGTACTAAGATCTTACAGTACCGCTGATAGGAACTCTCGCTCTTTAGATTAAACATTCAGCGAACACTATTCACCATAATGCTCTGAGTCTGTTCAGTCCTTATGGTGATCGCTGATAAGTTAAATGTTTACTTATGATCTCTGAAGACAAGTTTGACGTCAACATAGGTTCTACGCTGAAGTCGAAGATCAAGCTCAAGAACCAGCGACAAGTCTCCTAATGAACTGATGCGGATCAGCGAAGATTCAGATTTGTCCACTCAATGTGAAGTATCAAGTACAAGACTTCAGCTATCGCTGAACTTTATCATTCACTGATAAACAATGGTAAAGCGTTGAATCAACGAAAAGCTGATCATGAAGTCCTCCGTACAAAGTACTTTTGTATTAACCACCCTTGCACGACTCCGTACGATATGTCAGAAAAGAACCTCCTTATTGTCTGAAATCGTACAACCACTCTGATACTACACTGTTCAAACATGCAGCTACTAAGGTTGTCTACAAAGGTCAATGACATACAACCAATGAGCTGCTGCCACGTGTAAAGTGTAAACTGCCTTGCATTAAATGCATGCAGTATATAAGAAGGACTCCAGCTTCATTTTTGAAGCACTTGCTAACTCTGGACAAGTCATCTTTCTTATTAGATTTAGGTTTATCCTTAATCTTGTTCCGCAACAAGTTGTAAATTGTTAATGATTTATCAATAAACAATTTAGAAAAGTAAAATCTGTGTGTTTGTATTCAACCCCCCCCCCCCCCTTCTACAAACTTGTATAGCCCTTCGGGACCAACGCTACTGCTACCTGCTTTAATTGTGAAAAAGTAGGACACTTTGCAAGTGAATGCAGGTCAAAGAAAGTCTTCAAATCTTCTTCTTCCTTCAGGAAATCCTCTAACCCAAGGGCTAGAGATGACAAATACCAAAAGTTGAAAGAAAAGTATGCTAAGCTGAAAGCATACAAATAGAAAGGAAAAGGTCTGATCGCTGAAGATCATGACTGGGCTGAGTTTGATGAAGAATCCGATTCAAATGAAGAAGATGAGTGCAATCTCTGTCTCATGGCCGAAATAAAAAAGAGGAAGAACAAGCTGAAATTCCTTCTACTTCTACCTCTCAGGTATCAATCTCTGCTACTTCTACTTCAGCTATCACTGAAGCTGATAGACTTCGAGCTATCGATATACTGACTGTCGATTTATATTTTGCCATGAATGGCAAGACCAAATCTGAACAAATGAATTTAGATTTAACTGAACAGCTTAAAAATTGTCACCTGAAAATTCAAGAGCTTTCAAACGTTGAAAATAATTTGAAAGATCAGGTCTACGTAAATCAAGTCATCAGTATCGAGCGAGAGAAAAAGCTATCGCTGAACTGAAAGCTGAAAAGGCTACTGTTGAAGGATGGTATAAGTCCTCAACAAATATCACTAAAATAATCGGTGCTCAGATCCCTGCTAAAGACAGAAGTGGTCTTGGTTACAAAGCTGACGCTGAGGAACCAACCACTGATCGTTCCATGCTTAAGTTTGGAATGTTCGTGTCTTCTGTTCCTGACACCTCATTACCTCAGTGCTCTTCTTCTTCTAAAACTCCCACCCTGAGGAAAAATCTACCTTGATTGCTAAAGGTAAAGAGAAAATTGTTATTCAAAAACCTCAGAAGGGTACCTATGTACCTAAGCTGAAAGTTCCAAAACCTTCAGCGAATCATCCCTCTACTTCTAGGACCAAGATCCCTGAATTCATTCAGCGATCTACTCCTAAAATAAGATTGGATGTTACTGGTAAGAAATCCGAAGAATTAATAGTTCCTCCAATTTCCAATGCCAAAGGTATTCTTGGTGCTGGCCCTGCTCATTTAAAAATCTCTAATAAGCATGCCAATGGTCCTAAAGCTACTTTTAGCTATAGGAAATGTTATCACTGTGAACTTACCGATCACATTGCTAGCAAATGCCATATAGCCACCAAAGCTGAGAAATTAGCTAAGGTGAAGATCAATGCCCCAAAGGCAAAGAAGACTAATCCTGGTGCAAATCAGGTTAAGGTGAAAACCACCACTGAGTTTAAGAAATTAACCAAAGTGAATAATGTCACTGAAGCTGAATCTTCAAATGCTGCGAAGATTGTTGAACCTTCCACTTGCTCTACCACCACTGACAAATGTGGTCCTATAGTTAAGTGGGTACCTACTCAAAACTAATCTTCCTTTGTTTGCAGGTCTCAAAGGGTATCTGGTATCTTGATAGTGGATGATCTGGACATATGACTGGAAAGAAAAACCTGCTCACTGAATACAAGGAAGAGAAAGGTCCCTCTGTGACCTTTGGTGGAAATGGAAAAGGCTATACCCGAGGGTTTGGTGTACTCTCTAATGGTACAAAAACCTTCAGAAGAGTTGCATACGTTGAAGGACTGAAGCAAAATCTTCTTAGCATCAGTCAGCTATGTGACAAGGACTTCAAAGTTTGCTTCACTAAGGAAGCATGTTTCGTCACTGAAAAGAAGGAGAAAGTTGCGCTCAGTGGATATCGTTTGGAAAATGTTTATGTAATAAACATGGACTCAACAACCACTGAGAATGCTTGTTTCTTCTCCAAAGCCTCTCCTGATGTCAACTGACTATGGCATAAAAGGCTCTCTCATCTCAACTTCAAGACACTGAATACTCTTTCTTCAAAAGAGTTAGTCACTGGTCTTCCTCAACACTCATATACTATGGAATCTCTCTGTTCAGCGTGTGAGAAAGGAAAACAACCCAAAGCTAGCTTCAAGTCAAAGCAAATTTCCTCAGTGTCATCTCCTCTTCAACTTCTCCACATGGATCTGTTTGGCCCTGTCAACATTCAATCCATCGCTGGAAAGAAACACACACTGGTTATAGTGGACGAATTCTCTCGCTACACCTGGGTAATGTTTCTCCGTGCTAAGAGTGACACCTCAGAAGAACTGATGTCCTTTGTCAGGAAAATGGAAGTCATGAATAATCTCACTGTTCGCTCAATAAGGAGTGATCATAGGACTGAATTCAAAAACAGTTCCCTTGATAACTTCTTTGAAAGTAAGGGTATTTCTCACAACTTTTCTTCAGTGAGAACACCTCAACAAAATGGAGTCGCTGAAAGAAGAAATCGTAGAAGCTGCTCGTTCAATGCTCAGCGATTCTCATCTACCTACTTAGTTCTGGACAGAAGCTGCCAACACGGCTTGCTTTACGCAGAATAGATAGCTGATCGTCAAAAGATTCAACAAGACTGCCTATGAACTTTTCCATGGAAGAAAACCATCTATTAGTTTTCTTCACATCTTTGGTTGTCAGTGCTTTATCTTAAACAACAGAGATGCTCTTGGAAAATTCGATCCCAAAGCTGACGATGGAATATTTCTTGGATATTCTTCCATATCCAAAGCCTTCAGAATCTTCAATACAAGAAGACAGACTGTAGAAGAAACCATTCATGACACTTTTGACGAATCCCATTCAGCAAACTCAAGACCATCTGCTGATAACGAAGAACTCAATCAGTGGATGTTTTCTCATTTTGGAGATTTAGAAACTGTTCCTAACCCTGATCCTCAGGTCAACACACCAACCGCTGATGATGATCCTATCATCATTCCCAGCGTGCAGACAAGTGAAGCTGAATCATCTTGGGTTTCAGCTGTTCCAATCAACACTATGCCTGTTTCTGAACCATCATCTGATATTTCATCAACCTCTCAGTAGTCAGTGAATGCAATCTCATCTGTTCTGCCTATCGTGCCTCTACTACCTGACGTCACTGAAGCTTCCTCTTCAGTGATTCTAGAGTTTCATTTTGAGTCAATGGCTCATGCTCCTGCTCAGCGATGGACCATAAATCGCCCTATTGATCAAATTCTTGGTGATCCAAACACAGGTGTTCAGACTCGACGCAGTGCAGGTAACATTTGTCTTTATGTAATTTTTATTTCACTAACTGAACCAAAGAAAGTTGATGATGCCCTCAGAGATCCAAACTGGGTCAACGCTATGCAAGAAGAGCTGACTGAATTCGAAAGAAACAAGGTTTGGAATCTCGTTCCAAGACCATCTGACAAATCTGTGATAGGCACTAAGTAGGTCTATCGAAATAAGTTAGAAGAAAATGGAACTGTAACCCGCAACAAAGCTCACTTAGTTGCTCAGGGATACAGACAAGAGGAAGGTATAGATTATGACGAAACCTTTGCCCCAGTGGCAAGACTTGAAGCTATTCGTCTATTTCTAGCTTACGTTGTTCATAGAGACTTCAAAGTATATCAAATGGACGCGAAATCAGTTTTCCTAAATAGAAGGCTGAATGAAGAAGTCTACGTTGAACAACCTCCAGGATTCACTGATCCTAAGCATCTAGGTTATGTCTATAAGCTGGATAAGGCACTCTATGGACTGAAACAAGCTCCACGTGCATGGTATGACACTCTATCCTCTTTTCTTCTCATCGAAAAATTTGAGCGTGGTAAAATTGATAACTCTCTATTTTCAGGAAAGTAAAAGGTGATATTATTCTTGTTCAAATATATGTTGATGGCATTATATTTGGTTCTACTAACCCATCTCTATGTACTCATTTCGCTGAAAAAATGAAATCTGAATATAAAATGAGTATGATGGGTGAGCTGAACTACTTCCTTGGACTCCAAATCAAGCAAAATGATAAGGGTATGTTTATCCACCAAGGTAAGTATGTCAAAGATATGCTGAAGAAATTTGATTTAACTCAAAACTCAACTATGAAAACCCCTATGGCACCGCCGCTGACACTTAACAAATATCCTTCAGGGAAAACTATTATGTCACTGCGTATCGTGGGATGATCGGCTTTCTTCTTTATCTTACAGCTAGCCGTCCTGATATCATGTATGCTACTTGTTTATGTGCACGATATCAATCTGAACCTAAGGAATCTCATTTGATCGCTGTAAAGCGAATTTTTAGATATCTGATGGGTACTCCCAACCTAGGACTTTGGTATCCTAAAGATTCAGGGTTTGGTCTAACTGCCTATTCAGATAGTGACTTTGCAGGTTGCAAGCTGGATAGGAAAAGCACCACAGGAGGCTGTCAGCTCCTGGGTAGAAAGCTGGAAAGTTGGACAAGCAAGAAACAAAGTTCAGTGTCCACCTCTACAGCTAAAGATGAGTATGTAGTCGCTGGAAGTTATTGTGCTCAGGTCTTATGGATGAGAAATCAACTATTAGACTATGATCTTCAGCTCTCCAAAATTCCAATCTATTGCGACAGCAGTAGTGCCATCGTTATAGCCAATAATCCAGTGCTACACTCAAAGACCAAACACATCGAGATCAGGTATCACTTTATCAGAGATCATGTAATGAATGGTGATATAGAACTTGACTTTATCCCAACTGACTTTCAGTTAGCTGATCTTTTTACCAAACCTTTTGATGAGACAAGATTCAACTTTCTCATCAACGAGTTTGGAATGCTGAACCTTGAAAATTAAATCTTCAGCGGTAAGGCATTGGATCAGTAATAAGGAAAATTCTATTCACTCATTCCTCATCTAATCTCTGAACAAAAATGATTCGTTGGTAACAAGGTATGTTCTCTCTCTCCAAACGCTGAAGTCTACTTCAGTGTTGGTTCCCGTTTTGCTTATACAAGATTATCAGATCTATTAGTTCGAATTTATGTTTGACGCGGAAGCGTATTTGAAGAACTAACAAATATGTTTGATAGATTTAGAACATAATATAAATAAACAGTGAACAGGAAATAATATCTCAAAGTTTACTGAATATATATATTAAGAACAGATTCAAGAACAGTGAGTAAGCAAAGCTTTTAAAACAGATATGACTCTCAAAGTGTTTAAAGCTATGTGTTCTTGTGATGTTTTTCTCTCTTAAATTCTTGTTTCGATTGTTCGATTGATCTATTGATTGATAGGAAGAACTCAACATGAGTCTTCCTTATATACTACTCTAAGGGGACCATAAAGCATATCTACTATTCACAAAGGACGGTATGAATAGTTGTACGGATGCCATGAACAATTGGACGTGCTGTATTGCATTTAATGCAGCAGACGTCTATTATGTACTAAGCCCTATTGAATCCAACCAGAGTTTGACACGTTGCAGTTGGACATGGCATGCTACCATGCAAGTTGATGAACAGGTCCTGTAACAGTAGCAAGATATTATAAATATCTTTTAAGTCTTTGTTGAAGACCGCAGAGGCTCTGTGAAGTGTCACAGAGGTTCTGCGGTTTGGTCCTTAGAAGAGCAGTCTTCACCGGATTCCGAGTCTTTGGTCTTCTTTGCGCGTATGACAGAGCTTCTGTAGGGCGCCTCTTTAGCTTCTGTAGCTTCTTGACCTTGATCTCTCGGTAAGTTCGGCAGAGCCTCTGTAAGAGGCTTTCTTCACTTGGCCTATTTTTCACTACTTCTAAATACTTCTATGATTAGGAAGATTGAAGCTAACAATCTCCCCCTAAGTAGTGAAAAATAAAAAACTTAACTTGAGTTTAGTTAGGCTAAGTTAGATAAGACAGAGGTTAAACAATACCTCGAAAGTTCTTTCATTCAGAAATATGCCAGAGGCATTTTACATTTGAGTACAATGAAAGATAAACTTTTGACTTGGTTTGCAGAGATTTGAGGTTTGAGAATCAGATTTTGGCATCTTTGAAATCGTTGTAGCTTCTATTGTCTCTTCCGATCTCTTTGTAGAAACTGATGCAGAGTTCTCTTAGGCGGATTGTGGCATCAATCTCTCTGATGAAAGTATCTGCAGCATCTCTATCCATTTTCTCTGTACCTCTGTATTTTACAAGGCTTGCTCTGAACTTGTTCAGAGTACTAGTTGCGTACTTCTGACAATCCATGCACACAAATAGTTTGATTTCGCCTTGTGGGTTTTGAAATACTAACCCGAATCTTGGTTCTGTAATGATAGAGTTGGGCACGGCGTTGGGTGGGCAGCGATCTTCTGGTGGTCGTAAATTTAGATGTTTGAGACCAAGATCCTTTCCCAGTTGAAAATCTATCATACTGAAGATCAGAAGCTTTTCCCTCATTGATTTTCTTAATACTTGATAGGCTCTGGTGTTTGCCTCAGTGTTGTAGTTGTCCTTTGTCCATTGCAGAAAGTCAGGTAGATCATAAGGATTGATATTTCTTAGGTCAGCATCAGCGAAGGTGGTTTCTGAATTGTCTTCTCTTCTGACTTTGTAAAGATTGTACCTGACCCTTGGATAGGTTCTTGTAAAGGAGAACTTGCAGAAGATTACCTTTTTGATCTTGTGGATTGAGAAGACATCTGCTTTGGTTCTTGGCTTTGTCCTTGTGAAGATGTTCTCAAATTCTTCTCTGATCCTTAAATCTGTCACATGATCTGTTGGATGATTGGTCTGAAAGGTTTGTTTATAGAGGTATTTGTATACCACTTCTTCCATCTCTTCATGTGTTGGACCAGGTTGTGGTACTTGTCTTCTGAGACTCTCCATCTGTTGAACAACTTCTGCAGCTCTGCCAGTAAGTGGAATGTCTGACAGGGGCTTTAATCCATATGCCCAATCAACTTCTTCAGGCTTTGGAGTTTGGAAGGCATCAAAGGCGCTCTTCATCAATTTCTCTGTAGGCTTGGGCTCTTCTGTCAGTATTGCTTTGCCCTTGTCTTTGGCTTTTGGAGGTGCAGAACCTGTTTCTTCTGTAGGTTTGGAGGTTGGTGCTTCTGTTGGCTTGATGGTTGCCTCTGTAGGTTTTGACACTTGTGTTTTAGAGGACTTTTGTGGCGATGGTTCTGTTGGCTTGAGTTGCTCTGTAACCTCTGTTGGAGGTTCTTTGGTGACTTCTTCTGTGAGCTCTATTTCTGTTGGTGAAGATTGGACATCGAATCTTCTTGCCATTTTGAAAGCTAATGTGAACCTGTGCCTTTCTTCTTCTCTCTGCGAGATTCGATCAGTCATTGTATTGTGCATCTTTCTCAGAATAGAAAAAGCAGAGGTCGCATAGGTCGTTGCTCTTTTTGGTTTGGTGGCAATCGACTTTCTTCTTGGTATGGTTTGGGGTTTTTCTGTTGATTTTGTTGAAGGACTCTTTTCCAAGTTGATTACCACAGGGGTGATTGTTGCCTCTGTGGTATGCTGATCAGCTTCTGGAATATTGGTTTCTTCAGGACTTGATTCCACAGAGATGGGTGTTGTCTCTGTGGTCTGTTGATTTTGTTGTTGATCTTGGGTTTGTTCTGGAGGGGCTTGACTGATTGGTTCTGCTGCGATTGGTGGAGCTTGTATTCCTCTAGTCGTAGCTTTCTCCCTTATATTCTCCCCCTCAGGATTATCTGATGGACCAGGATGGTCATCATCAGAATCATCCTGACTTTTATCAGAAGTACCCTCTGCTCTGCAGGAAGCTTTGGGTTTCTTTGGTAGTTCTGCTCCTGCGGCCATCAACTTCGCACATACATCATCACAGAGGCCGAAAAGAGTTGCAAGCTCTGCTTATGTGTTGAAGCGCATTCTGCCGACACTTTTTCTGAACTCTTTGACGTAGTTGGCATTTGCAGTAGTGAAGGACACAATGACTTCAGTGACCTGGTTTATGACATTTTGGCCGAGCTCTGTTAGCTGTGCTCTGGTGATGTAGTCTTTAGGCTGCATCAGTATTGTGTTGCGCATTGCTTCTGCTTGAACGTTTTGCAGAGCCTTCTGTAGATCTGAAGGTGTGATGCTCTGTGATTTGTTGGATTGCTTGTTCATTTGTTCAAGGAAATGTTTGACTGATTCCTTCAATGCAGAAGTTGCGGCAATTCCAAAATCTTTAGCAGCAGAAGTGGCTGTAGTTGTTGCAGTTGTTTGCGCAGAAGATTTCATCTCTGTGATGGCTGTTTTCACCTCTGTGGACAGAGTGTCCATTTTGGTGTTCAGATTCAGCAAGGCCATTGATGTTTTCTCTGCAAAAGATGTGAAAGAGCTTTGCAACTCTTTCATAGTTTGGTTCACAGAGGTGACAAGGGTTTGGAACTCATCCCTTGATACTTGTATCCCTGGTGTAACCTCTGGAGAAACACATTCGTCTCCAGAGTGAGTCCCTGCTCCTGGGACACCTTCGTTCACCCTTGTTTGTACGTTGGGGGTGGAAGGATTTCCATCTGATCTTCGAGAAGAAACCTGAGTTTCAATCTCTACAGAAGTTCTGTGAAGAACAGTGTCCAATCCCACTCCAGAGGTGGGTGTCGGAATGTTCTTCTGTTGACTCGGAGACTTGTCTAGAGTCTCTTCGTCTTTGTGCTCACTACTTCTCTCTGAAAGAAGTGTTGGTCCTAGTTGAGTGTGTGTGGCAGAGGAAACGAATTCCTCTGTAGGGTGTTCTGTTGTGATCTGGGGCGATTGATCACGAACTATAGGTGAGTCTCTTTGAGGAGACTCCATAGGAATGGATTCCCCGGTTTTTGTGGGCGCAGAAGTCGAAAGAGTGACTTCTGGCTGGATGGGTTGGGTTTGGATCGAGCTGTACTGCTCTATTTCAATAACTCCTTCTGCAGCTAGACCTGCGGAGTTAGATGAGTGGGTTGCACTGGGAGGGGGTGAGGGATGTGTGCCTTCTTCATCTTCGGCATCTTTTTCTTTTTCATTTTCTTTTCCTCCAGATGTTTCTATCCTATCCACTGTTGAAGTTCTTTGCTCTGTGCCTAAAAAGTCATACATTTGATGAGAGCCGTATAACTTCATGACATGTGGATGATAGAGACCTTTTCGTATCCAGACAGCTTCTTCTTCGTCTGAATCTACCTCTGAGACCTCCATTCTTGTCTCTGTTACTTCATCTCTATTCCACTGAGCTTCTGTTTGTCCTATTTCTTCTGAAGTTGGGCTTGGACTCCTTCTGAGAACGTCCAATCCTTGCTGAATGAATGGGTTCTGTAGAATAATAGGTGTCTCAACTGATTGATCTCTGGGTGTTTGATCATCTTCTTGCAGATGTGTGTCAATGCCGGAAATAGAGAAGTATTGTTCTTCTGGGGAATGGTGGTCGAGAGGTTGTGCCGTCCATCCTGCTGTATTTAAAGTGTTGGCAATGTCGGGGTTCTGTAGGAAATCGTTAATGTTTCCTTGGTGAGCAAATCGATCTGGGGATTGATGGGGCGATTGATATCCCTCTTCTGTCATTTCTTCTTCTGCATCTTCTTCTTATGCAGTTCTTTCTTCTGTGATTGCTTCCTCTTCTATGGTAACCAATGTCTCAAGTGGTTTACCATGCTTCTTTTTGGTTTTCCTCCTCTTAGGTTTTGGTGCCCCTTCCTCTGTGGTTTTTGATTTTCTTTTCTTCTTCTGTTTTGGAGAAGAGGGAGGAGCAGAGGAGCCAATTTCTGTGGCATGAGGAGGTGAAGGTTGATCTTCTGCAGCGCTTGTAGAGGTGCCTTCTGCAGTTTTCCTCCTTTTTGATTTTGAAGAGGACTTCTTTCCCATGAGCTCTGCACATTTGGCTATGAAGCTAAGTTGAATAGCCACGTGTTTTGCTAATTTGTTATCTTTTTCATCTTGAGTGGAAAGAGGTTCTGCAATCATTGTTCCTCGGGGGACACCTAAACGCGGGGGTGTCATAGGACTCGGTTTAGGAGTTCTATGATCGCGTATATACTCTTTCTTAAGGGTTTTATTCTTGGCATACTTCAGAAGTTTCCTTGACAAAGGTCTGCAGTGTGTGTAGCCATCTACATGATCAGTGGGAATATTTTTGCTCATTGGAAACTGTTTGGGAATTGGCCCTTCCATTGGCCATTTCTGTATTAGCAACAGAGGTTCGAACAAGACTCCCAGTATTCGTTGGAATTGCAGAGGTGGTAGAAACTTAGGATCGTTCTCTTTGACCCTTCTTGTGTTGTTCTTTCTGTCGATGGTGTTAATGATCTCTTGCATCATTATGGTCGCGTAATCCAGTGGGAGATCATAGTAAACCCCATACATGATGGTTAATATCTGATGTGAGCTCTGGTCAATACTGCCTATCTTCCCTGTCAGGCATCTGTTAAGAATTGAGAACAAGGTGTTCCACAGAGGTGGTAATCTGCCTCTGCGGAAGTCATTTCTCTTCCTTAGTGGTGTGTTGTACCCAAGTATTTCTAGGAAACGACAGATCTCGTCGTCTGTTGGTTGCTCTGCATACTTCTTTAATCCAAGAAGACCCCTTGTTGGTAGGTTGAATTCAAGTGAGAACATTGTTCTATTGAACTTGATTTCCAGATGCTCAGATTTGTCGGGTTTTGAAATGTATCCTTTGATAAGAGAATCATCTTTATCAAATCGGCAACTTTGCCAAAACTGGTTCAGATATCTTACTGGAATTTTCTTTGGGGTTCTTGAGAGTAAAGGGAAGAGGATATGATTTTCCATTATGTTTAGAAGAATGGCATGGGCTTCGCCGAAAGCAGTGGGTGAGGGGACTAAATAGCAATTGTTGGATTTGATTGGTAGTACTTTTTCGAAATGATCCTTTGCTATGAAGTTTTGAAGATGTGTGGTTGGAGCAAAGTCTGCTGAATCGCCGGAATCTTCTAGTTCAATGTTTTGGGCAGGGTTGGGGTTTTCTGAATGTTCAGAATGAGCAGGTGAATGTTCTGGTGAGGTCGCCGGAGAGTGTGCAGGGGAGATAGCTTGAGAAGTTGAAGCCATTTGGTACTGAGAATAAGAAATTTGCAGGTTTCGCCGGAGAAGAATGAGAGTTTGTAAAACGTTTATGAGAGGGTAGGCTTGGTTTTTATAGGAGGGTAAAACGGTAGAATTCGAAAGAGTAAAATATATGGTAAGTGATTAAAATTTGGAATCCGAACTCAAGTTAGAACGACGGGTTCAACTTTCCACAGAAAACGTTCCATGTACGCCCAATGAAAATGGGACACGTAGGCCATGTCAGAGGATGACAGGACGTCGTGCGCGGCCCATTAATGCTAGGCGCGTGGGGTTATTCTTAGCCACATGTAATTCACTCTCAGTAAAAGTAACCGTTATTACTACAGAAATGCCCAAGTAACAGATTGACAGAACTTCTGTAGTTTACAGAGGTTCTGTGATTTTGAAAATCTTTGATGTGTATCCCTTCCTCATATATCTCATTGTTATCATGACTTCTGTGGGGTTTCTTTTTAACCAAAACGTTTTGTAAAGGCATTGGAGAGGATCAAATAGGATTTTTAGTTAAGAGTTTTTTACTCGGAGAGGTTTTGTGGCTCTGTTGGAACTTGCAGAAGCTCTGTGAGGGCCAGCAGAAGCTCTATGAGGGAAAAAATCTCATAACAAAAATTCTATTAATTTTTCTGATCATCCAATTTTTGATCTGTTTTAAGAGATATTTTTCGGACATATTTGAAAGTTGGTGTCCGAAAAAATTGTTATGGAAAAAGTTTTGTTCGAGAAGGTCATGGTGAGTCTGTTTGGTTTCCGAGATAACATTCCAAAAGATCGATAGAGATTAAAGTTGCGATCTCAGAGCATATTTCTGGCAGAGCTTCTGTTGAGCTCAGCAGAAGCTCTATGACCTTTAATTTCTCATAACTCAAATTTTATGAAACTTTTTGATCTTTTGATTTTGAAATGTTATCCACAGTATATTTAGGACATATTTGACAATTTGTGTCCTAGAAAACTGTTTTCAAAAACCTTTTGTGCGAGAGACATACCTTTTGGTTCTTCTTTTCTCGGCAGTGATGTCTGACTTCTGTCGATATAGATTCATTGACATTTTGGCTTTCCCTTGAAAGTTTTACCTCTGTAGATCATTTCAGGATCCCTTTTTGCTCCCCCTTGATCTAATCACCTCTGTAGATCAGGAATTTTTCTTTTGCTCCCCCTTGACCTATGCTTGGATCAAAGAATGATAAGTTTTGCATAGAACATAGGTCATATTTTCCAGAGGTTCTGTAGGTGTTGTCAGAGGTTCTGAGTAGACTTACAGAAGCTCTGTTATTTTAAGAACTATTTAAGATTGAGAACTTACATATAGAAATAAATTAATTAAAGCAACAATAATTAGAAATATATACATATTTACAGAAGATAAAGCTATACTTACAGAGGATTTTTACGTCATATTGATCATTCCTAACTTACCCACCAAGAAATTGAATCTTTTCTCGTCTAAAGCTTTGGTGAATAAGTCCGCGAGTTGGTATTCTGTGGGTACGAAATGCATCTCGATTGTACCGTATTCAACATGATGTTTCAAGAAATGGTACCTTATATCGATATGCTTGGTTTTTGAGTGTTGCACAGGATTGGCAGAGATAGCAATGGCACTCTTGGAATCACAGAAGATAGGTATTTTGAATAGGATGTGGCCGTAGTCTTTTAGCTGAGTCTTCATCCATAGAACCTGAGAACAACAGCTAGCAGCAGCAACGTATTCAGCTTCTGCAGTGGATGTTGAGACACAATTTTGCTTTTTGGAGGTCCAACTGACTAGTTTACCACCTAGGAATTGACAACTCCCAGAGGTACTCTTTCTGTCGAGCATGCATCCTCCATAGTCTGAATCTGTATAAGCTTTAAGACTAAAACCAGAGTTCTGTGGATACCAGAGACCGAGATTTATGGTCCCCTTTAGATATCTAAAGATTCTTTTCACAGCATCATAGTGTGATTTCTTTGGATTAGCTTGATAACGTGCACAAAGACATGTGGCATGCATAATGTCAGGTCTGCTTGCAGTTAAGTATAACAGAGATCCAATCATGCCTCTGTAGAGAGTGCATTCTACAGAGATGCCATCTGGATCTAAGGATAACTTATTTCCAGTGGCCATTGGAGTTTTCATTGCAGAGGTATCAGAGAGGTTATGCTTGAAAAGAATGTCAGAGACATATTTGGCCTGATTTATAAAAATTCCCTCTGATGGTTGTTTGACTTGGAGTCCGAGGAAGAATGTTAGTTCTCCCATCATACTCATTTCAAACTCACTCTGCATGAATTTTTCAAAACTTTTGCACTCTTCTGTATTAGTAGACCCAAAAATTATGTCGTCCACATAGATTTGTACAAGCATTATTTCACTGTTTTTACGTTTATAGAATAGGGTAGTATCTGTTGTACCTCTGTTGTAGCCATTTACTAGAAGAAAGGTAGAAAGTCGTTCGTACCATGCTCTTGGAGCCTGTTTCAGTCCGTACAGAGCCTTTTCAAGGTAGTATACATGCCTTGGGAACCATGAGATTTCAAACCCTGGTGGCTGATTTACGTAAACCTCTTCTTGGATTTCACCGTTGAGAAAGCTGATTTTACGTCCATCTGATAGACTTTAAAACCTTTGTGGGCTGCGAAGGCTAAGAATATTCTTATTGCTTCGAGTCGTGCGACAGGGGCAAAAGTCTCATCGTAGTCTATTCCTTCTTCTTGTCTATATCCCTTGGCCACGAATCGTGCTTTGTTTCTGATGACCACTCCATCTTCATCCTTCTTATTTTTGTAGACCCACTTAGTCCCAATGGCCTATTTCCCCCGTGGAAGAGGTACTAAAGTCCATACTCTGTTACGCTCAAACTGCAGAAGTTCTTCTTGCATGGCGTCTACCCAGTTTGGGTCATCTAGGGCTTCAGAAATCTTCTTTGGTTCTATCACACTAATAAAATTTGTAAAGAAACAAAAATTAGCAGTGGCAGACCTGGTTTTTACTGAGTCAGAAGGTTCTCCGATTATTTGGCTTGGAGGATGGCTTTTTGTCCACTGAGTGGTGCGAGGAAGATGGTCATCAATGTCATCGAACCTTTCTTCAGAAGCTTCTTGTGGATCTTCTTCTTGTATAGCCTCTGTCGTTCTTCTTACCTTGGTAGAAGATTCTACCATTTGTGGAATGATTGGTATGAGTGGTGGTGGAGTTTGTTCCTCTGAGGACGTATAGTCTTGGTCCTCAATTACCTCTGTAATTGGTTCTTCTGTGGATTGTGGAGTTTGTTTTTCAGCAGCTTCTGTGGTCGTTTTTCTTGATGTTTCATCTTCTGCATTTTCTTCTTCGGCATTTGCATCTGTAGTATTTATAGAAGAAGATGAAGCATTATTTGGACCAGTTAGAGTCATACCTGTAGGATTTTGTCCAACAGAGGATGGTTCTTCAGAAACTTTGATGGTTCCAACAGAAGGATCAATGTCATCGTGGAACATCTCTAAAAATAGAAGATTCAAGTCTTCTTTCGTTTGCGAGATGCCAGAGGTTTCTCTTTTAAGTTCGAGTTCTGAACGGATTTGCTCAGAAGTCATCTGGAATGAATCATCAAAAGTAACATTGATACTTTCTACGATTTTGCGAGATCTTGTAAGGTATACTCTGTAGGCTTTGGAAGTGGCAGAGTATCCAATGAATTTTCCTTCGTCAGCTTTTACTTCAAACTTTCCTCTGGAATCTCTGTCGTTTAAAACAAAGCATTTACATCCAAACACATGGAAAAACTTGATGTTTCGCCGCCTTTTGTTGATCAGTTCGTAAGGAGTTTTGATGTGTCTTTTCACAATGGTTGACCGATTCTGTGTGTAACAAGCGGTAGAAATTGCTTCTGCCCAAAAGTTCATCGGTAATCCGTATGCTGATAGCATAGTTCTTGCGGCCTCCACGAGCGTTCGATTCTTCCTTTCGACTACGCCATTCTGCTATGGAGTGCGTGCGGCAGAGAAGTTCTGTGATATTCCTTCTGTAGAAAGATAGGCTTCAATGACAGAGTTTTTAAATTCTGTGCCATTGTCACTTCTTAACTTCTGTATTCTGCATTCATAAAGAACTTGGATTCTTTTCATTAGATTAATCAAGATGATTGGAACATCCGATTTCTTTCGAACAAATTCAACCCATGTGAAGCGCGAATACTCATCAATTAAGACAAGTATATATTTCTTGCCACCTAGGCTCTGTATGGCAATAGGACCGCAGAGGTCGACATGAAGCATGTACAGAGGCCTAGTGCACGACACATCTGTTTTGCCTCTGTGGGAAGCTCTCCTGAGTGTTTCCATCTCACAGGCAGAACACAAGTGATCCTTATTAAATTTAACATTAGGCAAACCTTTAACTAGATCAAGTTTGACCAATTTATCCAAGGTGTGAAAGTTCAAGTGACAGAACCTGTTATGCCATAACCAGGCTTCTTTACTTTCGCAAGCTACAAGGCAAACTTTGTCCTTGGTTGTTGAACAAAAGTTCATTAGATACAGATCACCTTTTCTTTTGGCTCGCAGAAGTTCCATTCCTGTGTCTTCACTTTGCAGAGAGCAGAAAGTCCTTTTGAACAAGACATCAAATCCTGTATCACAGAGTTGACTTACACTTAGTAGGTTGTGTTTAAGGCCATTCACATATGCAACTTTGTATACAGAGACGTTTTCCTTCTGTATGACTCCATAGCCTTTGATGTGTCCCTTCTTGTTGTCTCCAAAAGTTACAGATCCACCATCGTGTGTTTCTTTGTACGTGGATAGTAAACTTCTTTCGCCAGTCATGTGCTTTGAGCATCCGGAGTCAAGATACCAAATTGGCACATACCGCTTCTGTAAGACAATCATAGAGACTTAGGTACCCATATCCATATGGGTCCAATATTGTTAGAAATTTTCAAGTTTGCCTTGGCATTCTTGAAATACATTTTATCTTTTGTAGAAAGATCAGATTGTATCTCTCTAGGTTTTGATTTTGGAGTTTGATTTTTAGTGGAGAGTAAGCAATCTGGACTTGAGAAGTGATTTTTCAATCTGAACATAAGATCAAAACAATGACAGTATTTAATATGAGACGTGATTTGTTTGAACTTTTCATTGAATTCATTGAACTGGGTCCCAGAGGCATTACATTCGTTCTTAACATTAGATTTCCTATTACAAGAAGATCTATGAATACTAGAATGTTTTTTGCAAAAATCTTGTTTAGGTCCTGCCTTCTGTGAGTCTCTTCTGTGGTGAACGTCTGTCTTCACTGTCACAGAGGAAAGATATTTGTTAGCTTCAGGCCTTGAAGGTTTTGAAAATTTTGAGCTTTTAGGGTGTTCAGAGGCCTTTTTCAAATTATCAAGCTCTGTAGAGGTTTTGACTTGTATACACATTTTTAGAAAATCTGGACAGATAGGTATCTCTGTGATTTTCTCTTTTGGAGAAATTGTTCTGTTAAGAACCTCAGAGGAGAATTTAACATCCTCTGTGTCACAGTGAATTATCCCTGATTTAGAATCAGTCTCTGAGTCGTCAGAGGATGAATCGTCCTCATATACAGAGGTTGAGTCATTTCTTTCGATAGAGGCTGGATTTTCTGAGCATGTATCGTACGAGTTTTCTTCCTCTGTAGAAAAACTTTCATAGATGGCAGAGGTTTCAGATGAGATCTCTTCAGCGAGAATTTGATCTAAAGAAGATGTACAGAGATTTTCTAAAATATTTGATTTCAAAACTTCCAAAATTTCCTTTTCAATTGATCTTTTAAGATTTTCTTCTGAAAAGATGGGTTTAAACTCATGAGCTTTTGCAGATAATTTCTTTTTGACATCTATCATACACACAAAAGCGACCTGTGTTTGAGTCTCTGGTTTACCAAACTTAAAGATACCAATCTGATCTTGTGTTTTCAGATATTTCTTTGGTTTGATTCCTCTATTGACAGAGGTTGAAGATGATGAATCTGTGTTTTCAAACCACACATTGATCATCTTCGTATGTTTCCTCAAGTGGGGTTCTTCAGAGATTTTAACCCTTTTACTTACAGAGAGTAAGTTTGGAAAAATTGGTTTATTTGTTTTTCCTACCACAAACAGAGAAGACAGAGGTTTAAGCTTTTTGCCTTCAACACCTAGAGTAATATCATCGTACCCTATACCTCGTCTTCCTATTTGTGAGTTTACTTTCTCATACACCTTCTGTGCATCTTTATAGTTTTTAAGTAAAACCTCCCTTCTGAGTAGATCTTGCCAAAGTACCTCTCTCTCCTTTTGAAAGTATTCTTTGAGAGCTCTTATGTCAGTTGTTTCACTCCTAGAAACTGAAAGCTCTTTAGTTTTGACTTTTAAAGCAGAGGTTAATTCAGAAATTTGCCTTTTTAAAGGATCTACATTTTTGCTCCAATATTTTTCTACTCTTTCCTTTTCTTCAAAAATTTTGGTTTTTTCTTGAGTGAGAAGCCTTACTTCTCTCTCATTAAAGGTGAGTCTTTTCTGAATACTTTCATTTATCTCTTTGAGTTCAATCAGTTCAATGTTAAGTCTAACTGAATCATTTTCTACATATTTAATACAAGATGTAGAGTTTGAAATGGATACCTCATTGTCAGTGCCCGAGTCGACTTCTGCCATGCCACAAAACAGGGCATTGGTGGTGAATTCATCATCAGAGGTAGAGTCTGACTCGAAGTCATCCTTATTTGCTTCAGAATGCCCTTTGTTCGCCATTAGGGATTTTTGTGCATAATATTCAGCCTTCTTTTTGTAAAAAGCTGAGTCCTTCTGTGGGCGATTTTGTCTACTTCTGCAATCTTTTGCGAAATGGCCTGGCTTGCCGCAGTTGAAGCAACCTTGGGAGGTGTTTCCAGTTCGATCGTCGGACTTCTGTTGGTCTCCACCTTTCTCTGTTCGGCATTCGTTTGCATAATGACCAGGCTTACCACATTTGTAGCATTCTTGTGTGTGGCCTATCTTGTCATCTGACCTCTGTCGGTCATTTCCTCTGTAGTTTCTGTCGCTCGACCTCTGTCGGTCACTTCTGTAGTCTGACCTCTGTCGGTCACTTGATTCTTCTCTTCTTTCATCATCTCTTCTATCTCTCTGGTTGTCTCTGCTATATCTGTCATTTCCAAAATTTCTTTGGTTACCTCTTAACTCTCTTGTCAATAGAGCCAATGATTTAGCTAATGACGCAAGAGTTATTTCTTCCTCTATCAGCTCGTCTTCTTCGCTATCAACCATCACTATCTTCTTCTTCTCCTTCTTTTTCTCCTCTGTTGCTCTCTCATTTCTTGGTCTCTCTGTAGTCTCTGTTGATTTACTAACCAATGCGTATGGTGCAATGGCTATTGTTTTAGCCTGTGCTATTTTAGGCTCTTGTGCAGCTAGTGTTCCATAGAGATCAGAGAGTGTCCATGAGTCTAGATCTTGGTTTGTTTGTAAAGACATAGACAGTTGAAGCCACTCATCATTCAGACTCTTTAGAAACATGACGTTATTTTCTTCCGAGGTTCTGTGAATGCCAGACTTTCTACATTTGTTTATGAGAGAGTTGAACCTATCGTACGTTGTTTGCAGAGATTCTGTTGCAGAGGCTCTGAATGCATGATATTCATTTATGTACTGTGCCCTTCGGTTCTTCTGTGTTTTAGCACCCCCTTCCAACTGTCTTTCTAATTCTTTCCAGAGATCGTGCGCAGTTTCGCATGCATCTAAGGATTGAAAAAGCTCGTTGGGGATAGCCATTATCAGGATTCTTTTTGTTTTCTGTGCAACTTCATCTTCTGCCTTATCTTCATTTGACCATTCTTCTTTTGGTTTTGGTTTTTGATGTTCAGGGATTTCTGGAGATTCAGCAGTAGCTGGTACTCGTGGTACTGCTATCATGGGAACAGGAGGAAGGTTGTAAAGATATTGTACTAGATTTTTTTCAGTACCCTCAAAGAAATGAACCATTCTTATCTTCCATTGAGGATACTCATCTCGTAGGAGAGTAGGAGGCTTGGTGAGTGAACCAGCAGTAAAGAAGTTATTTGTATTTGTCATTTTTTAGGTTCTGAAAAAAGATAGTATGATTTAAAGAGTATGAGTCTGAAGATCTGGAAAGTTTTATGGGTTTGAACAGTTCCCAGAGTACACTTTAATGGAGTTTTAACCTAGAGATGAGGAATAAAAAAATGATTTCTATCACTAATCTTGTAAAAACGAGGATCACTTGATATAGAGAATCAAGCTTGGCTCTGATACCAATTGTTGGTTCCCGTTTTGCTTATACAAGATTATCAGATCTATTAGTTCGAATTTATGTTTGATGCGGAAGCGTATTTGAAGAACTAACAGATATGTTTGATAGATTTAGAACATAATATAAATAAACAGTGAACAGGAAATAATATCTCAAAGTTTACTGAATATATATATTAAGAACAGATTCAAGAACAGTGAGTAAGCAAGGCTTTTAAAACAGATATGACTCTCAAAGTGTTTAAAGCTATGTGTTCTTGTGATGTTTTTCTCTCTTGAATTCTTGTTTCGATTGATCTATTGATTGATAGGAAAAACTCAACATGAGTCTTCCTTATATACTACTCTAAGGGGACCATAAAGCATATGCTACTATTCACAAAGGACGGTATGAATAGTTGGACGGATGGCATGAACAGTTGTACGTGCTATATTGCATTTAATGCAGCATACGTCTATTATGTACTAAGCCCTATTGAATCCAACCAGAATTTGACACGTTGCAGTTGGACAGGGCATGCTACCATGTAAGTTGATGAACAGGTCCTGTAACAGTAGCAAGATATTATAAATATCTTTTAAGTCTTTGTTGAAGACCGCAGAGGCTCTGTGAAGTGTCATAGAGGTTCTGCGGTTTGGTCCTTAGAAGAGCAGTCTTCACCGGATTCCGAGTCTTTGGTCTTCTTTGCGCGTATGACAGAGCTTCTGTAGGGCGCCTCTTTAGCTTCTGTAGCTTCTTGACCTTGATCTCTCGGTAAGTTCGGCAGAGCCTCTGTAAGAGGCTTTCTTCACTTAGCCTATTTTTCACTACTTCTAAATACTTCTATGATTAGGAAGATTGAAGCTAACATTCAGCATGCAGAATTTCAAAATTATTTGTATCGCTGAATATCTCTTCCTTCAGTAATTATTTTTGAAAAAAACTATGCTCACTGATATTTCTCATCAGTAATTTTTAATTCTCCCTGAGACTTTCAAAACTCTCAGAGATAACTTAGAAATGTGAAAGGACAGTTGTGACGCCATACAAACGGATAACTTATGGCACGCCTTTTTCTCTGACACGTTTGTCTGTTTGCATTCTTGACCAATACGCTTCATGGGACGTGTCCGTGTCATGATGAGCAACCTTTTCCCGCTCATCACTTTCGCTCTCTACTCTCACTATATAAATACTCCCTGTTTATATTTTTACCTTTTACGCTCTCGAACTCCCAAACGCAGAAAGAACCTCCTTGCATTCTTGTTTTCTCGGATTTTTGTGTGAAATCTTGTGTTTGATCCTTCAAACAATCAACAAAAAGTTAATATTTCATCCCAAACATCTTCTTATATCTTGTTTTGATCTTATTCTTGTTTTTAAAAGATCATTCAACTGTGTTTCTAAACTTACGATCATCTTCTTCATGATCATAGAAACAAAACTTAAACTTCATACATTTTTCCAGAATCCTTTCCTTAAAAGGAAACTGGAAAACAAGAATTTCACTAGTTTTGAACTCATTTTAAAACTAGAAACCCTATTTTTACATTTTCTTTCCCCAAAAGGATACTGTAAAAACCCTCAAAACCCTCAAAACCCTTATTTTGGAAACCATTTCCATTCTAAGAATTTGTTTCATCTTTTTTTCTATATTCTTCTTCTCACAGAAATGGCTGCTACCACTGATGCTACTGCTACTTCCACCATGACAAGGGCTGGAAACATGAAGCATGAACTACATCAAATTATGTTTGTCAACAACAACCATTACACTCTTCTCGAATTCCCAAAGAAGAAACCTTCCCCCCACCTAACTGACGCTGTGAACTTCATCAAGAATTGCCCTCTTGCCACAACGATGACCATCACTCCTCCAGCGCACAAGCATCTTCTCCAACAGTTCTGGTACACTGCTCACTGTACCACTTCTACCTCTGCCAAAACCAAGAAGGAATTCTCAGTAATCGGTTTTCAGACCGAACTGGGTCACGAAACCATTTCACCCGCTGCAATCCATGCAGCCCGGAACCTCCCTGCTGGCATCAAACAAAATCCCTTCGTTCCATTCCCTGACCCAAATTCCCCTGAAGGAAAGGAGGAAATCATCTCCTTCCTTGACAAGATGAAATACCTCTGGAACACCGCCCGAGACGGCCAACCTGAAAAGAAGATCACTACGATCCTGAAGAATAAAATGCCTTCAGAGATCAACTTTATTTTTGCTCATGTGATCAGCTGCATAACCGCGAAAACCGGCTCCACTGACCAAGCTTCAAAAACTCAGTGTGCCATGGCCTATGCTCTACTCAAGGGCTTACATGTCGATTATGCTCGAGTCATTTTCGAAGACATGATGAACAGAGTTGAGACGCCTGACCGCCCCAACACTGTTCCCTACCCGCGGTTTATCAGCGCTATCCTCCAATACAACCTCAAGGACCTCTACCCTAAACAAGGAGACCCGAAGCTCTCCCAAGTCGGTCCAAAAGTGCTCGACTTCAAACTGGTGAAAAACAAGGTAAGTCTATCTACTCTACTATCTCTTCTTCTCACCCCTGCTTCTTCTACTTTAGTGGCTACCTCTACAGCGGCCATACCCACCGCTGATGCCCAGGACACAACCACCTACTCTCTTAAAAAGCGGAAACAATCTTCATCCCCACTTGGCAGCCGTAAGACCAAGAAGCCCTCAAAGGAGCAACCCAAGCCTTCTCAGGCTGAAGACTCCATGATGGCCTCTTCACAGGCAACGATGGAAGATTCTGTGGTCCACTCCACCACATCCGTTGAAGCC
This sequence comes from Saussurea involucrata, assembly GCA_033807775.1. Lineage (NCBI taxonomy): Eukaryota > Viridiplantae > Streptophyta > Magnoliopsida > Asterales > Asteraceae > Saussurea > Saussurea involucrata. The sequence continues at coordinate 217,936,934 of CM066321.1, read as the reverse complement.
ACCCCTTCAATAACCGTTTCAGAGACTCAGTTCTCTGAAACATTCATGGATGAGAACCCCATACCCTCAGTGCCTCTAAGCACTGCGGAGGTAATTTCCAGCGGATCCAACGCTGAAGCTGTTACTGTTAATGCCAAAAATCGTCCAGAAGGCTAACTTAAGGTTGATTGTGGAGCTTTAACAACTAAAGAAAAGAATCTAGCGACAAATCGTGCGACAAGGACAGAAAACGTAAAAGGGACAAAGATTTTGGTGACGCGGGAAAAACCTCAACGAGGAAAAACCCGCGGAAGACTTTAGGGGGTCGTCGCTGTACTATGGTCGCCAAACAAGGGCGATATCCTTGTGTTTTGGGAGTCGATCGTACAGAGATTACAATAAAAATGAAAGGAAATACTTTAAATGTAAAGTAACAAGTGTTTTGAATGTAAAAACAGTGTGCGTCGTGTGTAAAATCTGTGTGTCGTGTGCGAATGTCGTGCGTCGAGAGCGATTCTTCGAGAGAGAATTCCTTGCTTCAGGTGTTCTTCGGAAAGTAGATGTCCGCAAATAGGATTGTAATCTTCGTATTTATAGTCTTCGTGGCTTTAATTGACCATCATGATCGTTGGAGTAACGGTCGCAATGGTCACCGCTATAAATGCTCATAACTGCTTCTGTCGATTACGTCCGTTGGCCATAAATGTCGTTTGACCTGCATAAAATGAGGAAAACATAACAGAAGAATCGTATGTTAGTTGGTCGAGGTCGTGTGTTTTTACACGATGGTCGATGTCGAGAGGTACGTTCGACTTTGGCTTTGGTCAAAGAGTAAAATGCTTATGATTTGATTGGGTTATGAGGGATGTGCAATAAATGTTCTTAGTGGTTTGGTCGTGGTCTAGACTGGTGATTTTTTGCCCAAAGAGTTTGCCCCCAAAATTTAAAAAGTGGAATAATAAATCCAAGTTTCAAAAGTTTTTAAATTTTGCTAGTCGGACGTCTAGGGTCGTGACACGTGTTTAAAAAAATCTTTTCAGTTGCCCCGGAACTGGATCGGTTCAATTCCAACTAAAGAATAAGTCGAAAAGGTGATAAGCTTGTGACGTCATGCTAACGTACGATCGTGCACAATAGCTGTAAACGCCAGGTGTCGACGATCTGTCGAGTATTTGAAAAGGCAGGGGCACATGTCGATTATCGAGAGGTTCGACCTGACACGATCGTTTACATAAATAGCGACCTTCGATAAATCTTTTCTACTTTACGATTTCATAGAGTTTTTAGAAGAGATTTCTTGCGATTTCCTGATGTTCTTTCGCCGGATCTTTCCTGAACCTGTAAGAGATCCTTGACCTGTTAGAGTATCGAGGTTTTAGCGCGCCTATATAAGGTACGACTCCCTAGTCTTTGTATGCGTCGTAAGTCGATTGCTAGGAAACCTAGGAAGAACTGGGATATTTGGGGCTTTTCAGAGCAGCAAATCTTACTGACGGGATTAGCAATGTCGACTGAGCCTAGGAGTACCATCCAGGATCAGGACGCCCTAGACGACTTTAGGAATTTAGCAAAAATCCCTGCGGGTATTACTGTGAGCAAAGCCGGTAATATTCGATCGGAGATGTGTACCGAGGGGTACGTCGTGATATACGAGTATCCCTTTAGAATAGGCTTCGAGTGGCCCTACTCTCCTTTGGCGAAGTCTTTTATGTGCGAGTTTGACCTCTCGCCTGGACAACTGATGCCCCAATTCTGGAGGGTGATCCAGGTCATCGAGCGACTTACCTCACACTGGGATAGGGATGAGATCGGGACCGGACCGGGACCGAACCGGTTGGTACCGAATTTTTTTGGGACTAAAAATTGGTACCGAAAACCGAACCGTATGTACCGGTACGGTACCGGTTCGGTTTCGGTTTCGGGACGGGAAAATCGGTACTAGGACCACTTAGGACCGAAAATTTTAAAATGTATCAAAGTGTATCAAAACCAATCGCAAACCAAAATGTCTTCATAATATTTCAAATGTGTTTCGAAACCAATCACAAAGAATCAAAAAGTTCAAAACCAAACAAAAGTTCAACAATCTTCGATATTTTTTACGATTTTCGTTTTTCCATTTTGTTCGTTATCAACTCTTCAATCTCGATATATACAACTAGAAACAATAATAATTAATGTTAACAACAATCAAGATAATCTTCTGTAGTGGTAAGAACGGTAGTAACGATGTTCTTGACATTTGGAGTTGAGAAAGCTAGAGAAGCACTTAATTGTGCAAGGGACGATCCACTTATTTGATGAGAAAACAGGTTACATGTTGTTCTAGTGAAGGTCAGGCCTCCAAAATCAATAACCGGAGATTGATAAGGGTGATGATGAGATGCAGCGCTTGGAGAGGCTTGAGTCCATGTGAAAATCGACGGCATCGACATGGATGGATGATCCATGTTCATCTGTGGAAACGGGGATGATGGCGGCGCTGAAAGCTGCACGCTAAAACCATGCGGACCGCTGCTAGAGAAAGATGACGGTGTGACCGTCGACGACAGCGAGGTTGGGAAGACAACTGAATGTTGTGGCAGCGTCGAGTCTGTGTTAGGGGCAGTAACGAGAGGTGCAACAGTCGTGGTGTTTGCAATGGTGGCCATAGGTGATTAGAGTTTGAGAGACCTAGGGATCTGATACCATGTGAGAATAATATGACGACTTACCCAATAGGGAGCCACACGCTATGTATTTATAACAGAGAGGGTACATTAGGGTTTATACATTTACATAATGACCCCTATATTACAATCCTTTACAGTTACACTATTAGTAGGCAAGTTTTCACTCCAAAATAGTATTTGTCAGACTACTAGTTATTTTATCTTGTACTGATACTTCTTCGGCTAGATGACAAACCAAGCCACTTTGGTGACAATATTGACCTACTAGTCTTCGATTTCTTTGAAGGCTTTTGGTCTTTGGATCAATACAGGTAGTTACAAGCCTTTTACAAGTAAAATCATATCTTTATTCCAAAATATAAGTTATAGATTGGATTGTAGTTATAGAACATTTATGAAGTAATTCTATTATATACAAAACAACTTATCGAATTTTTCTCTGCTACGCAATGATTTAGATGATAGATCATTTGAGTTATATCTGATTGTTGTTGTTCATCGAAGATTGTCACTACAAGACAAGTACTAAGGATCTCTTTCTAATTGAGTCGGATGCTAGTTGTATTATCAAGAAATCTGATGGTTGAGATCAACACGTCATATTTCACACATATGAGATAATTATGTTATTTATGAAATAAACATTAAAAGGTAATTTAGGGATATGATACTTCACAACTCATAAAATAATTTAATTTAGGAAAGTCAATTAAGATAATGCATATATTTGGTCATTTACGAGCAAACTCATAAAATAATTTAGTTATGGTAATTTAAAACTCATATAATCATTTACTTTAGGAAAATCAAAAAACAAATTTCATAACTTAACTAATATCATTTGATATTATTTTGGTTAAAGTTATTGTCAGGATCGAATCTTAACAAGACTAATAATACTTAGAATTCAGAATTAAAGAATCTGCGGAATAGAACTTTAATTCTCACAATCAAAGAACAATATATCAGAAAACACACAGCTGTTTGTATTCACTAATTCAACTCACAAGCTTACAACCAAACCTCAATCTTGATGAACAGGCTCAATCAAGACGACTTCTACTTCTCTAGAAATAGGGTTCTAAACCTTGAGGTTAATTCTCTCTAAAACAAAACGTATTCTTAGACTCTCGTATATCGCGTATCTTGTATCTCTTGCATTTTTCGAATAGCTATCTATCAACATATATTTATACTAAATAGTTACAAGATAACTATCAAAAATAAATTGATCTTCTGAATCTTCTTTAAGCATATCTTCATCCATTCCATCTTTATCTCCAAAATCTTCGCATACCAAACTTATCACATCAGCAGTATTAACTTCATTCAGCATGAGCAGTACTTATATTTTCCAGCAGCATTAATTCATTCCAGCAGCATTAACTTGACAAGCAGTACTAACCTTGTTCCAGCAGCATTAATGCATCAGCAGTACTAACATTCTTCCAGCAGTATTAACTTTGTCTTGCAGTAGTAACTTTGTTCTGGCAGTACTAACCTTTACTGGCAGTAGTAACTTTGTTCTGGCAGTACTAACCTTTACTGGCAGTAGTAACTTTGTTCTGGAAGTAGTAATGTTGTTCTGGCAGTATTATCCATACTTAGCAAATCTTCAGTTCCCAACAATCTCTCCCTAACTTGACTTTTAGAAAGAGAAGTCAAGTTCTTCAGATGATGATGCTTCCAAAACTTAATCTTGAACACACAAGTCAGGATTCAATCCCAAACTTTGATTGATGATCCTTCTTACCAGGTATCTTGCCATCTTAGAATCTTTGTTACCCACCAACTTAGCTTTTAGCATTTCATTCAACCTTGTCATGCTGTGCTTGTATATTTTATCCACCAAATAATACTCATGATATGCATTGTCAAGTGTTATGACATACACACCACAGTTTTCAATAAGCATCCAGTTGGTAACAGCTTGAAATTGCCTTTCTGTCAAATACTTAACTGCTTCTGAATTGAACATTAGACACAAGTATTCAAGTACCATTTTGGTGATGGACATTCCATTCTCAGTCAGCAAATTTCCATAAAGCTTCATTCCCACCTTGAACATCTCTTCCAAGTCTGATCTAGAGCACATCCTTATAAGTCTTCCCCATGTAGAACAGACCTCAAACTTCCCATCTGCTCTTTTTATTCTAATGTACTCCTTTCTCCCATCTCTCAATGTGTCCCAGAAGATGATCTCAGGAGCCATAGAAGCTAATGGTTTAACTTTGATTGGACTAGTATCAACCACAGTAATATACATATCACATTGAGCATTTGTTGGTGATTGTACATTGCTTGGTTGACCTGATGGAGTTGCCACTTCTTCTTCAGCAACTTTTTGATCAGCTTTCTCTTTCACAACTTCCTCCTTAGCTTCTTCTACAATGGATTCCACCCTAGGCTTCTTTACAACTTTCTTCTTTGAAGCTATAGACTTTGTTCTTGGTCTTTTGTTTGACACCATCTTGGTTCTTTTGAGTGATTTAACAGCTTCAGGAATGGTTTCAGCTGTTTCCTTTGTTTCTGCTGCTTCAGGGATGGTTTCTGCTGCCTTATGTTTTTCAACAACATTAACCATTTCTGCTGCTTGAATGGTTTCTGCTGCTTTTTGACTAGCAGCATTAACCATTTCTGCTGCTCTACCCGTTACTGCTTCTTTTACAATCTTTGATACTGCTGCTTCAACACTATTCTTCACAATCTCAAATACCTCTGCTTCAATCTCAGATTTAGTTACTGTAGATACAGATACTGCTTCCTTCTCACTTTCAGATACTGCTGCATCAACAAGACTCTTCATAATTTCAGCTACTGCTGCTTCAATCTCAGATACTGCTTCCTTCTCATTTTCTGCAGTTTCAGTTACTGCTGCTTTCTCACTTTCTGCTTCTTTGCAACTTCTGCAACCTGCTCAGCCTCCCCCTCAACCTTATGCTCATTCTCCCCCTCAACCTTTGCATCCTACATGTTTAGTTCAGTTTCTAACTCCCCCTTTTTGGAAGCATCAGTGGTTGATCTTCTCCTTTTCAGAACATACTGAGCTTTCTTCCTTCTTTGCAGCAGCTTGGTGATCATCTTCTTATTCTTCTCTATCTTGGTGTGTTGATAAAGAACCACCTTCTTAAGCTCATCAATCTCCTTCTGCTGATTCATGACATCAATGTTGATGTTGGCAATGGTTTCCATCAATTCCGCATAAGTATATCTATCCTTACCTGGTTTAGAAGTGTTTACCTCCCTTTCAGGATCATTGGAAGTTTTAGTAGGTGTCTCTTGCCTAGCAAAAGCACAACCTACTACCATGGTTTCTTGGCGCCTGGGTCCTCTGAATGTTTTCACATTCTGAGTTGTCGTGGGGAAGGTCTTAGTGATGTTACCACTGTCCTTCTCTTTGCTAGCAGAAGTAGTGGCAGCCTTGCAGCCCACATGCTCATCCTTCTCCTTAGAGAGCACCTTCTTGGGGTTGGGAGACACCCCTGTGGTTACCCTTTTGATATTCTCTATTGGAGAATGCTCCAATAGAGGGCTTGTAGGCTTTGGGCTATTAAGAGATACACCAAGGGAAGGAACCTTGTGTACCTTTCGTCTTTCAAACTTCTTGGTGATTTTGGGAGTGGGTCTTAAAAGAATGGACTGTGGGATTTCTTTGGTGATGGAAGGTTGGGATTGGTCATCAGTGGGTGTGTCTAATGGGGGCCTTGACCCTGATGCCATACCTTCAGTGGTGTGGGACACAACCATCATTGTAGAGAACAATGGTGTGTCAACTCCTTCCGAGTCCCTAGGAATTATTCTCATATTTGAGAAAACCTTCCCTTTAGGGGGTTTTGGCACATATACCTCAGCAGACTGAGGTAAATCCGTCAATTCATGGTTAATTACTTCTTGGACAAACCTGGGATACATGTAAAAGCGCTTTTTGGATTCTAGGTTTGCCACAAGATCATTAAAAATCATTGCTGAAAAATTGAACATTCTGGCAGTGGTTAAGCAGACCAAGGCATAAGCAATGGTACTGCTAAACTCACTCCATCCAGTTGTTTTCTTTGAAATACAGTGCATAAGAGTATGAACAAGAAATCGCCATTGGGTGAAAAACTTTGACTTGTAGAATTTAAAAATTCCAATGGGACCTTCATACCCCATTCTTGGTAAGGTCGAGAAAAGTTCATCATTAGAGAGATAGGTTATACCTGAGGCATCATCTAAGTGAAGAGTGATGCGAATAACCTCCTCTGTGACCTTCAAGGGTTTGTCACAAACCCTTGTTCGAATGATTTTCTGCCCATCTTCGAATATAACAGTGGCATTCTCCCAAAATTGCTTTTGATGCTCGATATATATGGTTGGGCACACTGTTAGGGCATGAGAGATGTGTGTGGACTTGAGAAAATCCACAATATCATGAAATCCTGCGGCCTGCTTTGGCTTCTGAAGCATCGCAATCTCATTGTGCTCATCGACAAACTCCATTGTCGTCATTCTTCCTGAGGATTTGGATAGAAAACACAGAGATTCTAGGGAGAAAAGGTTAGAACGAGAGAGAGATAAATTGAATGCAAAGAGACGTTATGCACTTTGGCGGGCTGAAAGAGTATTTATAGCAGTACTAGCCCTGATTTTCTTTAAAAGCAGTATTAACGACTTAGCAGTATTAACGACTGAGCAGTATTAACTGCAAGGCAGTATTAACTACACAGCAGTATTAACTACACAAGCAGTATTAACTACTAAGCAGTATTAACAACAAAGCAGTATTAACTACACATGCAGTATTAACTACTAAGCAGTATTAACTACAAAGCTGTATTAACTACACATGTAGTATTAACTACTAAGCAGTGTCGAATCTTAATTGCTCAACATCCTCAAATGTCATCTAACCTTTTGATACATCACCTTTACCACTTATCTTACCTCCTGCAGGATTATTTCCAAAAGCAACATGTCCTCCATCAATTCTTTTGAAATTCTTGAGGCAGGCCATGTTACCTGTCATGTGCCTGGAGCAACCACTATCAACATGCCAGATGCTCTTCCCCTTGAGCTGTTGGTTGCCCTGCACATCAGATAAATCAGTTAGTTTTTATTGGGAACCCAAGCCACAGTGGTCTTGGGTCTCCCTTGCTCATCAAAGTACTTGCACTGGGTTTTGATGAGATTTTCAAACTTAGGTACTGCAACACTGGAGTACTTTGTCAATATGATTGGTCTAGCAGCACAAAAACTAGAAGCAGTATTAACCTTAGAAGAAGTACTAACACTGCTAGCAGCAGCATTCTCTTTAAAAGAAGTACTAACAGTGTTAGCAGCACTAACACTGCTAGCAGCAGTATTGGCAGTAGTATTGCTTCTAGCAGCACTATCCTTGTCAGCAGTACTATCTGAGGTAGCAGTACTAACATTAGTGCTTTTGGGGATCCACATATTGACACATTCCTTTTCAGTCTGTTTTCTCTTGTGGCTTTTGGATTCAGCTTGTTTCTTAGCCACATTATTCCTTGCAGGCTTCCTATAACCAGAAGATTTTTGAAAACTTCTTTGAAAACTTTTCTTTTGGTTAATAGGATTGAAATAACAGTATTTGGCAAGATGATTCAATTTGCCACAAATAAAACAAGGTTTTGGTCTGTTAATTCTTTGCAGATCAACTCCTTGCTTTTGTGCCCACTGGTTATTCCAATTTCTTTGATTTCCCCTCTTTTTATCATGTTTTTGGGGCTTATTCTCTTGAGATTTCTTGCAAGAACAATGTTCACAAGTATTAGAGTTCACAACAGTGGTCTGTGTATAATGAACTCCCTTTCCCTTTCCAGTCCTTTTCATCTCATTGTTCTTAACACATGGACTTACACATTCCTCATCAGATCCTTCTTTTTCAGTCTTATCCTCAACAACTACTTTATCTAATGGATCTACTTCAGTGGCTCCTTTAGGTAAGTCCTTCCTATCCTTGGTTTCTAATAGGTCTGACTTAGGAGGGATGTAGTTGTTGTTGTAGGGTGGGGGTGTGGCATTATACCCTAGGCCTGTTTTCATCTTACTGTCGATTTGAGTATTTATTATGGTGTCCATGACTTTAGAAGCTTTTGAAAACTTTTCAACATCAAGTTTAACTTTCTCAAGCTCTCCTTTTAGTTTCTCACACTCTTCCCTGGATTCTCTAAGCTGGAACTCTAGACCATCTTTTTCCCATTTCCAGTAGTTTGTATCATAGGAGTGTTGAAGTTCATTGGCTTGAAAAGCCCTAATCTGTTCTTCAAACCTCTCAACAATTACTACATAGTCTTTTCTGTTCTTTTCTAATCTCTTAAGGTCATCACACATTCCCTGATTGTGATTTCTATACCTTTTAACAGTGTCTATACAAGCTTGAGTACAGAGATTAGATTTTACCTCAGTGGGAAGATCTGAAACTTCAGCCATAAGTGCTTGATTTTGTAGAATTCTAAGAAACACAAGCTCTGATACCACTTGTCAGGATCGAATCTTAACAAGACTAATAATACTTAGAATTTAGAATTAAAGAATCTGCGGAATAGAACTTTAATTCTCACAATCAAAGAACAATATATCAGAAAACACACAGTTGTTTGTATTCACTAATTCAACTCACAAGCTTACAACCAAACCTCAATCTTGATGAACAGGCTCAATCAAGACGACTTCTACTTCTCTAGAAATAGGGTTCTAAACCTTGAGGTTAATTCTCTCTAAAACAAAACGTATTCTTAGACTCTCGTATATCGCGTATCTTGTATCTCTTGCATTTTTCGAATAGCTATCTATCAACATATATTTATACTAAATAGTTACAAGATAACTATCAAAAATAAATTGATCTTCTGAATCTTCTTTAAGCATATCTTCATCCATTCCATCTTTATCTCCAAAATCTTCGCATACCAAACTTATCACATCAGCAGTATTAACTTCATTCAGCATGAGCAGTACTTATATTTTCCAGCAGCATTAATTCATTCCAGCAGCATTAACTTGACAAGCAGTACTAACCTTGTTCCAGCAGCATTAATGCATCAACAGTACTAACATTCTTCCAGCAGTATTAACTTTGTCTTGTAGTAGTAACTTTGTTCTGGCAGTACTAACCTTTACTGGCAGTAGTAACTTTGTTCTGGCAGTACTAACCTTTACTGGCAGTAGTAACTTTGTTCTGGAAGTAGTAATGTTGTTCTGGCAGTATTATCCATACTTAGCAAATCTTCAGTTCCCAACAGTTACTGTTAGTTTATTTTTTTAGCTACGTATCTTGTTTATTGAATAAGATGTTGATAGTCCCGAAAATAAAATGGCAAACATACAAAATATTGTACTTAATTTTATTTTTTATTGATTTTAAAATCAATAATTACACATAGAAAACAAGATTGTTGCATAAAAGAAAAGATTAAAATCTATTCTACCAATCTTTCACTAAGAGCATAACTAGAACACAACTTAGAACATTGACAGAAAGGTATGTTGGTTGACAGTGGTGCCGGTTTGGTGTTCACGTAGAAATTCGTTCAAAAGCATAATTTAGCATGGAATAAGACTTATGCCTTAAATACTACCAAGTGCATTAAATGCATAGGAACACATGTCACTCTGGTATAAGAAGCTAAAAGTTGTCCATAAAAAAGAACAAAATGTACTTTTTGTCGATCATGGGACAAGGACGTGCCACATACCATGTATCTGACAATTTTAAAGGTGTCACATCAAAAGAAAATAAGAAAATATGTTTTTTTCAGGTTCTTCAGAGAATGTCCCCTTCAGGTACAAGGTTGCTAGGATTTGGACAGACAAACTCTTGCAAGTAAAACAATCAACCCCGTCGAGCAACCAGGTACTGTTCGGTTTATTGTTGATTGACAGAGAGAAGCTTGGTGTAAATTCGGGAACTGTATCTTCTGGTTCACATCGGTAGATACATTTCCTCTTGATATCGGCTAGTCATTGATTTTCCAAACAAATTAAGTATAAACCAAGTTATTACAAAAGAGCCATCACATATCTAACAATAAGATGTAAAGTATAGGACAAAAAAGAGATCCGAAGGTCATCAACAAATAATCACGTAACCCAAAAATCTCCCCCTATTTGATGATGACATCTGATACTTAAACAAAAATGAGAAAAAGGAAAACATATATGTTCTTTAACCCTTTTGTTTACTCTTTTGGGTTCTTTTTCACATATGTCATTTTTTATTTTGGATTTGTTAGAGTATCTGATATGTACAAATAAATAAATAAATGGAAGTACGTACAATTAATAAAAAGATACTTGTATTTACTTGGAAGAAAAATTACAAGTTTAAAACTTACAAAGGGAAATACATAAGATATGATCTTCAGGCCTCAACGTCTTTGAAGGAGAGAAAGGAAGGCTCATCATTCCTACTTTTTAGCTCATTGGTCACCAAGTTGTAGAAGGTTCGGTCGTCTTCACCGAATATAATGACCTTTGGGATGCCGCGAAGGAACATACTATCCTAAAGGATATTTGGAAGGCTTTGAAGAATCTGATCTCGTTGAGTGCGTCCTTGTAAATATTCCATCTGTTGAATTGTGGATGATAGTCACTGCCTGTAACAACCCAAAATTTAACATACAATAGAGATAGAACATCTCGAAATGGGTCCCAATACATAACAAAACCCATAATCAGAATTACAAAATCTAGCAGCGGAAACAACCTTCCACAACCGAGAGTTTCTCTATCTTAAGCAATACTAAAAGTAAAGAACTAAAGTGCTCTACACAAGATCGCCTCCATCTTTATTCTTTATACCTTCTCTTTTCCCTTAGACGAAGAACCACTAACGCGCTTCCCTGAAAATGCTTTTAGTTCGAAAAAGCGAGGGTTAGACCATGAGGTCTAGTGAATTCCCTCTGAAAAACAGTTTATACAAAATCATGCATAAAATAATTACTTTATTCGCCATAAGGCCCAACAAATAGTTCCATAACAAACAGGGGTATTTGCACAGTGTTCATAGACCACATCCATAATAAGAAACAACCACGATCGGGGCCCAAGCAGACTCTCTCTCGCCTTCGGGGCCCAAGCAGACTCCCCATTTCCCTCGCGTGTAGGAAACAGATTTCGTGCGCACGGGGTTAATGTTTTAACTCCCAAGGGATCGTCAGATCCCAAGGTACACTAATCCCACTGTGCAACCCGACTCCATATAAGCATACAAAGCAAGGCTAGGAGTAAAATAGCAATGCATGTATCTTTATAAACAGTTCGTAGCATGTGTAATAAACGTTCCAAAAACATATCATTCATGCGAGGAATTTATAATGAGTTTATAAATAAAGCATACCCGCATTTCACACCATAATCAGTAGTAAACAAAAACGTTTAACATGTCATTTCACTTAAAAAGGGGTGTAAGGGAACTCACCTGAAATGCGATAAATTTGACTAACACCAATCCTCACTTACGAACGAACCGACAACCTACAAGTGTCCCAAATAGGATACGAGATTCATTGGACTCATGGATAAATCAGACGCAACATAACCGAAAGTCCCTTCTGAACCAGACCCTCCCAAATCCGGACTCTCTCTATACCTCCCAAATCCGGACTCTCTCTATACATCCGGACACATAGAAAATCCGGACACTGTTATCTGGATACTAACCATCCGAAAACCACAATCTGGGACCTTCTATCCGAATACTAACCATCTAGAAACCATTAATCCGGACACCATCCTACCCATCCTACCCAGAATCCGGGTACCCTCAATCTGGATGCGACTCACATTTGGATCACTGTTTGGAAACCACCTTATTCAGAAACTATTCGGATGACAAACAATTCGGTTGGTGCGATGGCCGGATACACGAACTGTGAAAACCCCAAAATCCCCTAAGTCGATTGAAACCGTGATTCTTGGCTTAAACTCATTCTTACATTCATTTAGGTTAACATTTCAGTCTTAGGTAACCAATTAATCCACATATTCATCCATTACTTGGTCCATATTTAAATCAAAACCCCATTATCAAATCTTGAAAAGTAAACAAGTAAGAAAACTTGGGTTTTTCTTCCACATTTACATGCTCAATACCAAGGAAGGAATGGATAGCACGAACCCAATTGAGAGTGAATCGACATTTACCTTAGATGAAGAACCCTTGATCGATCTCCCAACTTCTTTCTCTTTCTCTCTTTCTCGATTGTAGCCGCAACAGTGATCAGGTGAAAAGAATTTAGGGATTTCACTCCCTTTTTATATCTTTCACAATTTGCAACTAAGTCCTCCATTTCTATTGTCTTTTACTTTGGCCACACCTTGTACAACAATTAACGATTAGGACAAGATTGTTACAACATCCCCCCCCCCCCCTCAAAAAAAATTTCTCCCCAGAATTCCTTAGTCAAACAAATGTGGGTGCTTGGCCCTCATATCAGCTTCTACTTCCCAAGTTGCCTCTTACTCCTTGTGAAATTTCCATTGCACCTTCACAAGGCTAACCTCTTTAGCACTCAACTTCTTAACCTTACAATCCACGATCGCTTCCGGTTCTTTTACGGGCTTGATTTCTCATCCACTCACCATCCATGGGCAGGTTTTGCCATTCCAGCTTCCAACAAACGCTCTATAAATAGTGGCGTGAAACACATTATGAAATCCCACGTATCCATCAAGCACATCCAAATCACATACCAACTCTCTAATCCCTTTCACTAACTACAACTAACCCACTAACACGTTGCTCAACCCTCTTTCCTCTCGAAATGCATCACTCCAATCCACGGGGTGTCTTCAGCATCAAGTTGACCCTCGACTTTTAGTTTCAAAGCTTCACGCTTTCCGATTACTCAATTTTGGTTCCATTTAACCCTCCAACCATTTCTGACTAAGACCATAAAGATGTGATATCCCTCAAATTCGCCCCTGGATTAACCACAATTTTCTCACGCTAAGAAAATTTGTATAATATACTCGTAACCTCTCCAACCAACTATACCAGATCTTGTCCGCTTTGTCTACATACCTGGACTCACAGTTATGAGTTTCTTCATTGGATAGCATGAAATTCCAAGATCACCTCTTTCAACGCGACATACGTCTAACGCGAAAGTACCTTCTTTCCCCACACCACGCTGGCTACAACTCGACAATGTTACCCAATTCATATGCTCCCACCACGCCGTCATCTTGCCCTCATACATAGCTAATGGTGGGAGATCTCCACAATCCATCATCTGAAGTATCTACACATCCAATGCCAAACCAATCCTGAAGACACACCTTTAAATTCTCATTGCATCCAACAACGTTTAACCACATATAACATACGTTCGAGTTTCTCTCGCTTAACAAGAGTAGTGACCATGCTCCCACAAAACTATTCTCAATAACACATCGTTGAATACCATGTTCACCGCGGAATATTCCTTATACTGACACTTAATCAAACTTGACGGTCTAACATTTTTAATGTCCCGTACAACCACATATACCATGCCCTCTCGAAGGCATAGAACACACACTTTCAAGAAAAGACCTACTAACACGTGCAAGCCCTTCCCACACTTTAACCATGCCATACACAATAACTCTCGTTTTCATACCCTCGTGAGAAGTTCATGCGTCTGTCAAACAACAAGTCCTTAAACATAGCTCCATATTATGGATACGCTATTTATATGCTTCGCCTAATCAAACGGGTTCACCGCAGTTCCCACTTGAAAAAAAATCAACCAAGTCATCCTGAAACAGCACTCAGTGCTCGAAAGCACCACGTGTTTCATGTTCTCCAAACAGAGTTAACCTACTCACCAGAATTTCTTTATACGCAAGGAATATATCAACATTTCCGGTTTGTCTTGAACCCACACGACACCGCAAACTAATCTAATATGGCTCTCTTCTCTATATCTAATTGGAGTAAGACAAACCTACTCCACAATTTCAACGCCACTGAGAAGAACACATGTTCCTCCTTTAGGTAGTCGCCAATCACCACTCTATCCCTTGTTTTCAAATAACAATAGCGTAATACCGCCTTACAATTTATACATCCCAATCAAACATATTCGCCACCCTTGACTGCTACGCTAGAAATCCCCAAGATTAGGATCCATATTTATACTTCTCTCGTGGGTTAACACGAAACCACCACCTGATATAACGGCAACTCATTATCACGACACTGACTTACACGCCCCCCACCCTTGGCATAAAAGGCCACTAACTTGCTTGCACAACTATCACCACACGATATCATACGACAACAAATCCTTCATGATTCCCCTTTCACTCACATAATGGCTACTGCCTTCATCATATCAATCATAACCCAAAATTATGAAATGAGGTCGTTTCGTGAATTTGTCTTTCCCGAATCTAGTTGAACCACAATTCATGATCATGCAATTCATCCACACAAGTTTTCATCCTTTGTTGGCTCACTGCCATCAACCAGAAACAAGTTCCTGTAGTCCAAAAATAGGGTATCCTTCCTTGCAGTCCGTTGTAATCATCGCGCACACATGTCAGCCGTGTTAAAATCGTCATTCCTATGAGAATCATCAAGACCTCATGGGAAATCACCTATTCAGACTAACGATTCCTATTTTCGTAACGCCCATATGAGGTAGTCCAACATCATGCCTGACATATATCTCCCCTGAATGACCTCTTACATCCATACCAGGATTACTTCACGAATTTCAGTCTCTTGTTAACGACTTCAACATCTAATGCTTTCAGCAATCGATGCCCTTCAACATCAACAGTCAACATGGTGACGTTTCATGAATTCACCGCCCAACAGGGATTCCCCACAGAACCTCTTCCTTTCGATGCATCATAACTATATTTATAATCACGGTTCTCACTTGAAGAAAACACAAGGTTTAACTAGTCCAAGGTCTAACATAAGACCACCCCAATACTCTGCCTCAATGCCAAAACTTCTTCAGAACATAGCAGCGTCGTTTACTATCACGTTATTATTAGAAGCACCTTGACAACTTCGAACTTTACCCCGTACGTAACCATTCTCAAACAATCACCTCTCAAAATGCCACACAAAAGACTAAGCCGGAAAAATACAAATATTGCTAAATTCCATGTCCGAAACTTCCATTATTCTTCGTCTTTCTCTACGGAAACACTATGGTCATAAATCAACGATAATTGACTCCACCAACAGTTTCACTCCCTTGACCTTTCCTTATCCTTAATTATAATATCCCCACGACGTAGCGAGTTCCTAGCCTCTATGCATGCAAACACAATGATGTAAATCATTTTGCACACTTAAAAATTTAGTAAGCACGATACCGTGAAACAAGATTGAATATGCATAACTCACACTACTCAAGTTGAATAGTAACCACAACGATCTCAAGGATCGCCCACATGCAACCACACGACAAATCACAACCTTACCCACCAAACCGATGTCGACAGAGACAAAATGTATCCAATGCAACTTTTCGAATACGACTAGAAAACTTTAAACGAAATCACTTACACCGAGCGAGTTAGTCGGACCCACACCCATTTGTATCTTACAACGTGCTAATACTCATTTCAATTATAAAACCATTGCAGTAAAACATTTTCATGATTTTCACAACAGTTTCTATCTTAACACGAAAGAGGGTGGAATAGTTCACAATTCACTAAGTCCACAATTTTATCGTGCACATAAACAAGTTTTGTCTTTCTCTTTAAACACACGCTTGCTGAAACACCCTAAAAATGCGAACAAATTTAAACCTTAAATTCACTAGGTTTACAACTACATCTTCCAAAATCTTTCATTCACAAATGGATAATTAGTGACGAAGATTCATAATTACAAATGAAATATCATAAACAACCTACTAATCTAATCATATCCCAACGAGATCAGATTATAAATTTGTCTATGGGATCTCCCAAAATATCGGTATAAACTAATCTATTCATTAAACCTTCAAGAGCTATGACTCATGAGTCACTCTTCGCTCATCGCTTCAAATCCCTTCCCGTGCTAGCACCTTGGAAGAAAATTTAATTTGGAAACATTAGGCTTGCGTCTAGTGAGAACATCCAGTTTTAAAGTCAAAACATTTATAAGTTTTGAAAACCAAATATGTAAACAAAGCATATAAAAGTAACCTCTTTGCCAATTCCATAGCGTACACATAACATCATTCGATGACGGGAATCATACCCGATTCCATGAGTATGACGAACACCAAGTAAGTCATAGTATCATGTTTACGAGCGCGACTACGAATCACTGAGGATCCTAGATTTCAGCTCATGCCCAAGAATTTACAATTAAACCATGCCTATTTCTTGGTGTGGAAGTAGGGATTACAATTAAAACATGTCGATCCCTTATCTCTTTATAGAAAACGGGAATTTCAATTTACATTGCCTATTCCATGTTTTCACGTCATAATAAACGGGAATTTCAATTTACCTTTCCTATACCACGTTTCAAATAATGCTAGTGCCTATGGATCCATTACACTTACTAGCATGCGTACAACACAATCAAACATATATATATAAAATCGTATCATACCCGAATTTGAGTTATAATTATGTTCGTAACGCCCAACTGCTAAAGTTAAAATCAAATTGATCAAGGAATGTTTCATATCCGGAAAACACAAGATCAAGAAAACCCCATGTGGAAACTATCCAAGAAAACTTATTCAGAACCTAAGTCCGGAAACTATCCGAAAAACGTATCCGGTAAACTCAATCCGGGAGTCCAGTCTGGGAGTCTAATCTGGGAGTCTAGTCCGGGACGCAATCTGGGAGTCTAGTCCGGGACGCAATCCGGGAAACCAATTACGGGACCTATCCGGGAAAACCATCTAGGAACTAAATTCCGGGACCTATCCGGGAAAACCATCTGGGACTCAATTCCGGGAATCATCCGGAAAACCATCCGGGACTCGATTCCGGGAATCATCCGGACTGTTCGATAAACTGACCTCATTTGTACCAAAAATCGTATTTCCACAGTTCTTCAATTCAATTTAACCATACTTTTATTGATACATATAAACATGATTCAAAGTATGACTTCAATTCCAACTAATAATTTCAACATATACATAGTCTTAACAAGAAGATGAACTCACATATGAGGTTTATCTAAACTCAGACCGATAGAGAGCCAAATTCGCCTCAACAATCTAAAAACAAAATCAAACCAATAAACCTTTAATTCCCCAGGATTTTAACTCAACGAAAACTAGAAAAATTCTGGAATTCTTACCGAATGTTCCAACTGATTCGCACACAGAGACTACAACTTTTCAATTTCAACTTCAATGAGATATTCCCCAAGAATAGCCGACTTCCTCATATATATATATATATATATATATATATATATATATATATATATATATATATATATATATATATATCCTTATCCGAAGCTAAAATTGACATAAAATACAACTACCCCTTTCACTTTTAATTAAATTCATCTTTCATCCTTTGACTTATTTTCAAAACGCAGCTATCAGATTTATCTTAACTCAAAGATCAAAGATGAACAATTTCACTACAAAATTATATAATAACTAACCTCCAAATTAAGTTACTCATAACTATAAACAACTTCAAAACAAAACATGAACTAAAATTGCAGAAAATTCAAGGTGTTTCAATTCTCCCCAACTTAAAATGATTTCGTCCTCGAAATCGGATTCATAAAAACAATTGAGGATATCTAATCTTCATGTCTTCTTCTGCTTCCCAGGTCACATTGGCACCTCTATGATGTTTCCATTGTACTTTGACCATGATAACTTCCTTACGCCTTAACTTCTTAGTCGTTCTTTCTAAAATTGCTTCCGGTTCCTCGACACAACGATTTTTTCTCATTCTTTTTTGTTTTAGAAAATGGTATAACATTTTCCTCCTCGGCTAGGCAATTTCGAAGATAGCAAACATGGAAAGTGTTATGGATCCCTTCCAATTCCAGTTCTGGGTGAAGTTCTAACTGGTAAGCTTGAAGCCCTACTCTCTTGGTTATATTCAAAGGTCCAAAAAAATGAGGACTCGGTTTTCCACGCTTCCCAAACCTTATAATACCTTTCTAAGGAGATACTTTTAACATTACTCGCTCCTCAACTTGAAATTCTATAGGTCTCCTTTTCTGATCGTCATAACTCTTTTGTCGATCTTGAGCCGCCTTCAAGTGTTTCCGAATCTCCTTAACTTTTTCAGCCGTTTGTTGCATAATTTCGAGACCAGCAAATCGCTTTTCTCTAGCTTCCAACCAACATATTGGAGTCGTACACTTTCGCCCATGTAGCTTTGAAAGGTGCCCTCCCGATACATGAATGATAACTATTATTATACGCAAATTCCACTAACGGTAAATGTTGATCCAAACCCTCAGTGATTTGATAATGACCCTCTCTTGTATACTTAGTGAAAATTGTAAGTAAACAATATCTATCAGAGTTTCACTATCCCTGATAAGTACTAAGATCTTACAGTACCGCTGATAGGAACTCTCGCTCTTTAAATTAAACATTCAGCGAACACTGTTCACCATTAATGCTCTGAGTCTGTTCATTCATTATGATGATCGCTGATAAGTTAGTTGTTTACTTATGATCCCTGAAGACAAGTTTCACGTCAACAAAGGTTCTACGCTGAAGTCGAAGATCAAGCTCAAGAACCAGCAACAAGTCTCCTAATGAACTGATGCGGATCAGCGAAGACTCAGATTTGTCCACTCAACGTGAAGTATCAAGTACAAGACTTCAGCTATCGCTGAACTTTATCATTCGCTGAATAGATAATGATAATGCTCTGAATCAACGAAAGCTGATCATGAAGTCCTCCGTACAAAGTACTTTTGTCTTAACCACCCTTGCACGACTCCGTACGAAATGTCAGAAAAGAACCTCCGACTGTCTGAAATCGTACAACCTCTCTGATACTACACTGTTCATCCATGCGGCTACTAAGGTTGTCAACAAAGGTCAATGACATGCAACCAACCAGCTGATGACACGTGTAAAGTGTATACTGACTTGCATTAAATGCATGCAGTATATAAAGAGATGAACCCACTTCATTTGAAGTAACTTGCTAACTCTGGACAAGTTCAATCTCTTATCTCAAGATAGGTTATTATTAGTAATTTCCTTATCTCTCTTAGTGCAAGAAACCTTAGTGTTCCAACTTGTTTATATTTAGGTTTATCCTTAATCTTGTTTCCGCAACAAGCTGTAAATTGTTAATGATTTATCAATAAACAATTTGGAAAAGTAAAATCTGTGTGTTTGTATTCAACCCCCCTTCTACAAACTTGTATAGGCCTTCGGGACCAACAAGTGGTATCAGAGCGGATTTGTTTAATCTCATAAACAAGATCTAATCTAAGATATTTCTCTTCCTTGCTATTATCTGAAAATGACCACCAACACAAACACAAATTATATAGACAATGGTTCTCTTGCTAAACCCCCTAGATTTTCCAGAGATAACTTCAACTTATGGAAAAATAGGATGACACTCTTCCTAGAAGGTGTAGACCCTACTATGCCTTACTATCTCGAGAATGGTCCATTCATCCCTGTAAGAATTGATGCTGCAGTTCCAGTCGCTGAGAATAGACCTGCTATTCCAGAAAGGCTGGTCCCTAAGGAAATCTTTCAATGGACTGACGAAGATAAGAAGAAAGTGGCTATAGATACAAAATCCAGATCCATACTATCCATGGCTCTTCCTGACGAAGTCTACCATTCCTTCATGAACCTGAAAACATCAAAAGCCATGTGGGACACAATATGTGTTCAGTATGAAGGAACGTCTGAAGTCCAATACTCAAGAAAGATCAACCTGGTAAGACAATACGAAAGCTTCATTTCTGGTAAGAATGAATCTCTCTCTGATGTTCACCAACGTTTTAATTGTTTAATTATAGATTTGAAAACTGTTGGTAAGGAATATTCTAACTTTGAAGTACTGACAAAGTTTCTAGAATGTTTACCTGAAAGCTGGGACAATTATTCTATGTGTCTCAAGCTGTCAAAGGATCTAAAATCAATGACCCTTTCAACCTTATATGGCACGTTGCTGAATCATGAGCAATCGAGCCATCTTAAGAAGAATCTTGTAAAAGATTCCAAAAGCACCCCTGTTGCTTTAATCTCAGAGGAACCTTCTACTCAGTGACCCTCGGTCACTATCACTGATTTAGAAAGTAACTCTGAAAGGTCATCAGATTCTGATTCTTCAGATGATGATGAATCTTTGGCTCTCCTAACTAAAAAGTTCAGGAGATTTGCCAAAAAGAAAATGTTTAGAAAGAACAAACCTCTTTCCATAACTGACAAGCCTAGATCATCAGCTTTTGTTGATAAGGCAACTGCTACTTGTTTTAACTGCGAAAAGACGGGACATTTCGCTAACGAGTGCAGGTCTAAGAAAGTTTCTAGACCCTCAGCTTTTACAAAGAAATCCTTTGTTCCAAGGAATAAAGACGACAATTTTTCAAAGCTGAAAGAAAAATATGCTAAGCTGAAAAGCTTTCAGGTATCACCTTCTTTCTTTACCAATATTGCAAATATTGATGAAGCTGATAGTCTCCGTAAGATCGATCTCTTGACTAGAAGTTTATACGAAGCCATGAACGGCAAAACTGTGGTTGAAAACCAAAACCTTGACCTCGCTGAAAAGCTTAAAAACTGCCACCTTCAAATAGAAAAGCTTTCTAAAATTGAAGAAGATTTTAAAGATCAAGTATATTTAAATCAGCTAGTCAAAATCGAACGAGCAGAAGCTATCACTGCATTAAAAGCTGAAAAAGCTACTGTTGAAGGATGGTGTAATTCTTCAACAAAGATCACTGAGATAATAAAGTCTCAGATTCCCCTAAGTGATAAACGTGGTCTGGGTTACAAATATGATACTCCAAAACCAACCACTGAGCGTTCAATGCTTAAATTTGGAACGTTCGTATCCTCAGTCGCTGACACATCATCTTCTCAGTGCTCCTCGTCCAATACATCAATCCCTGAGGAAACTCCTACCTCCTCAAAAGGCAAGGAGAAAATGGTTTATTCAAAACCTACCTCTGTCTCTAAAGACAAAGGTAAAGGAATTGTTATTTACCAGAATCCTCAGAAGGGTACCTTAGTACCAAAGCTGAATGCTTCTAAAGCTTCAGTGGCTCATCCCTCTGGATCAAGGAAGTAGATCTCTGGATCTATTCAGCGATCTACTCCTGGACTCAGAGTGGATGTCCTTGGTAAGAAATCTGAAGAACTGAATGTTCGTCCCATTTCTAAAGCCAATAGTTTACTTGGTGCTGGCACTTCTAATTCAAAATCAAAAGCCCAGCATTCAAATGGTCCTAGAACTACTTTTAGTTATAGGAAATGTTATCACTGTGGACTTACCGATCTTATTGCTAGTAAGTGCCCCACAGCCACCAAAGCTGAAAAATAGCTAAAGTGAAGATTGCCCCCAAGGCAAAGAAGACCAACCCTGGTGCAAATCAGGTCAAGGTGAATCCTACCACTGAGGTTAAGAAATTAACCAAAGTGAAGAAAGACAAAGCTGAATCTTCAAATGCCGCGAAGACTGCTGAATCTTCCATTCCAACTACTTCCACTGACAAATGTGTATACATGGTTAAGTGGGTACCCAAGAAAAACTAATCTTCCTTTGTATTGCAGGTTAAGAAGGGTATCTGGTATCTCGATAGCGGATGCTCTAGACACATGACTGGAAAGAAAAGCATGCTCGCTGAATACAAGGAAGAGAAGGGTCCCTCTGTGACTTTCGGTGGAAATGGAAAAGGACATACCCGAGGGTATGGTGTACTTTCAAATGGTACAACCTCCTTCAGAAGAGTCGCATATGTTGAAGGGCTGAAGCATAATCTTCTAAGCATCAGTCAGCTTTGCGACATGGATAACAAAGTAATCTTTACTAAGGAATCCTGCTTTGTCACTGACAAAAAGGAGAAGATAGCTCTCAGCGGTTATCGTTTGGAAAATGTTTATATAATAAACATGGACTCAACAACCACTGAGAACTCCTGTTTCTTCTCAAAGGCCTCATCTGATGTCAACTGGCTATGGCATAAGAGGCTATCTCATCTAAATTTCAAGACACTGAACACTCTTTCTTCAAAAGAGTTAGTCACTGGTCTACCTCAGCATTCATACGCCAAAGAGTCTTTATGTTCAGTGTGTGAAAAAGGGAAGCAGACCAAAGCAAGCTTTAAATCTTAGCTAGTTTCTTTAGTGTCATCTCCTCTACAACTACTCCATATGGATTTGTTTGGCCCTGTTAACAAACAATCCATCGCTGGAAAGAAATATACGCTGGTCATAGTTGATGAATTCTCTCGCTTCACTTGGGTAATGTTTCTCCGTTCTAAGAGTGACACCCCTGAAGAACTCATCACCTTTGTTCGGAAGATGGAAACCCTTAACAACTTGACCGTTCGCTCAATAAGGAGTGATCATGAGACTGAATTAAAAAACAGCTCTCTTGATTCCTTCCTTGAGAGTAAGGGTATTTCTCACAACTTCTCTTCAGTGAGAACACCGCAACAAAATGGAGTCGCTGAAAGAAGAAATAGAACAATTATTGAAGCTGCACGTTCAATGCTCAGCGATTCTCACCTGCCTACTCAGTTTTGGGCAGAAGCTGTCAACACTGCTTGTTTTACGCAAAACAGGTCGCTGATAGTTAAAAGATTAAAAAAGACAGCCTATGAACTCTTTCATGGGAGAAAGCCTTCAATCAGCTTTCTTCACATCTTTGGTTGTCAGTGTTTCATACTGAACAACAGAGATGCTCTTGGAAAGTTTGATCCTAAGGCTGATGATGGAATCTTTCTTGGATACTCCTCAGTTTCCAAAGCCTTCAGAGTCTTCAATCGTAGAAGACAAACTGTAGAAGAAACTATTCACGTCACGTTTGACGAATCCCGTTCAGCGAACTCTAAAGTCCGCTGATACTGAAGAACTGAATCAATGGATGTTTTCTCATCTTGGTGATTCAGAAGATATTCCCACTCCTCATGCTCATCCAGTAGAAGATGATAGTCCTATCATTCCAAACTTGCAGAATATTGAAGCTGAAACATCATGGGTCTCAGCTGTTCCTATAAACACTATACTTACCGCTGAACCAAATGCCTCAGACATTCCATCTATCTCTCAGCAATCAGTAAATGCAATGACAAATGCAAGTATTCCTCTCTTAGCTGAAACTCCAGAAGTAGCTGAAGCCTCATCTTCAGCTCCTCCAGTTCAAGATGAGTCAGCGACTTATGCTCCGGCTCAGCGATGGACCGTAAATCACCCAATTGATCAAATTCTTGGTGATCAGAACGCTGGTGTTCAGACTCAACGAAGTGCAGGTAATATTTGTTTATTTGTTAACTTTATTTCTCTAACTGAACCAAAGAAAATAGATGATGCCCTCAAAGATCCAAACTGGGTCCGCGCCATGCAAGAAGAGCTGACTGAATTCGAAAGAAACAAAGTTTGGAAACTTGTTCGGAGACCAACTGATAAAACAATAATAGGCACTAAATGGGTCTATCGAAACAAGTTGGACAAACATGGTACTGTAACCCGCAACAAAGCTCGTCTTGTTGCTCAGGGATACAGACAAGAGGAAGGTATAGATTATGACCAAACATTTGCTCCAGTAGCAAGAATTGAATCTATTCGTCTATTCTTAGCATATGCTGTACACAAAAACTTCAAAGTACATCAGATGGATGTTAAGTCAGCGTTTCTGAATGGAAAGCTGAATGAAGAAGTGTATGTGGAACAACCTCCAGGATTCTCAGATTCTAAGCGTCCAGGTTATGTTTATAAACTGGATAAGGCACTTTATGGCTTGAAGCAAGCTCCTCGTGCATGGTATGACACTCTTTCTACTTATCTCCATATTGAAAAATTTGAGCGAGGTAAAATTGACAAAACTCTATTTTTTAGAAAAGTGAAAGGTCATATCATTCTAGTTCAAATACATGTTCATGACATTATATTTGGTTCTACTAACCCTGAGCTTTGTACTCGTTTCGCTGATAGAATGAAAGATGAGTATAAAATGAGCATGATGGGTGAACTAACATATTTCATTGGTCTTCAGATTAAGGAAACTAAAAAAGGAACTTTTATTAATCAGGGAAAGTATGTTAAAGATATGCTGAAGAAATTTGATTTAACTCATAGTTCAGCTATGAAAACCCCTATGGCACCACCGCTGACACTTGACAAGGATTCAAAGGGAATACCTGTTAATGTCACGCTGTACCGTGGGATGATCGGCTCTCTCTTGTATCTTACAGCTAGCCGACCTGATATTATGTATGCAACATGTTTGTGTGCACGATATCAAGCTGAACCTATGATATCTCATATGAAAGCTTTAAAGCGAATTTTTCGACACCTTAAGGGTACATCGAACCTAGGTCTTTGGTATCCCAAAGATTCAGGATTCGATCTAACCGCCTATTCAGATAGTGATTTTGCAGGTTGCAAAATGGATAGGAAAAGCACCACAGGAGGATGTCAGCTCCTGGGTGGAAAGCTGGTAAGTTGGACTAGTAAAAAGCAAAATTCAGTGTCCACTTCCACAGCTGAAGCTGAATATGTAGCTGCTGGAAGCTGTTGTTTTCAAGTCTTGTGGATGAGAAATCAGCTACTAGACTATGATCTTCAGCTCTCCAAAATTCCAATCTATTGCGACAGCACAAGTGCCATCGCTGTAGCAAACAATCCAGTACTACATTCAAAGACCAAACACATAGAAATCATATATCATTTTATCAGAGATCATGTGATGAATGGTGATATAGAACTTCATTTTATCCCAACTGATTATCAGTTAGCTGATTTATTTACCAAACCTCTTGATGAGACAAGATTCAACTTTCTCATCAGCGAGCTTGGAATGCTGAACTTTGAAGGGTAAAATCCTCAACGGTTCACATTGATCAGCGATAGGATAAAATCAACCCGTATAACCTATTCAATCATCTTCTCTCTGAATAAAACTTGGTTAAGCTGATATCAAGGTATGTTTTCTCTCTCTGACAATCGTATGAAAATGCAAGATTTCAAAACAAAATGCATCGCTGAATATCTCTTCCTTAACAACGATATTTTGAAAATTCTTAAAACCATCACTGATATTTTCATTCAGTGCTTCATGTTTGTAAAAGAGTCCCTGAGCTTTCAAAACCTCAGAGACATCCTAAAAGAATATGAAAGGACAGTTGTGACGTCATTGCAACGGATAAACCCCGGCACGTTTCTCTTTCTGACACACGTTTGCACGTCTCGTTCAAACTTCCAATCAAATGCAAACACGTGTCCGTGTCATTATGAAAATCTTTTCCCGCTCAAGATTTTCTCTCTCTAATCTCTCTATATAAACAAACTCGTGGTTTATATTTTTCTTTTACGCGAACAATCTTCCTCCGCAAGAAAGAATTCACTGTTGCATTTGTGCTTTCTAAAACTTCAAAGAACTGTTCATCATATTCTTCATCAAACATCAAGGTTAATATGTTCTTATTTATTACCGAATGCGTATAACTTGTTTCCGATCTTTTCCTTGTTTTAACAAGATCAAACAAAAGAACTTCTTAAAAATAAAATCATTTCTGTCATAGTTTTATGAACACAACCATTTCATGGTTGTTCTTCAAGTTTAAATGCAAAAACTTAAACTTGTTCTTCATTCGTTTCCAGAATCTATTTCTTCATAGAAAACTGGATAACAAGAATAAATGGGTTTTACATTTCGTTTCTTAAAATCAAGAAAACCCTAATCTTCATTAAGACATTTGTGTCTGAATGAAATGGATAAAATTTGAACCATCTTAATGGAAAATCTTTCCACATTAAGATTATTCTTATTTGTTAACATCTTTGGTTGAACTGATAATACAGA
Organism: Saussurea involucrata; assembly: GCA_033807775.1. NCBI lineage: Eukaryota > Viridiplantae > Streptophyta > Magnoliopsida > Asterales > Asteraceae > Saussurea > Saussurea involucrata. Next base: position 217,910,331 of record CM066321.1, on the reverse strand, counting down.
GAAATGGCATCGTCTGACATTCCTGCTACCGCTGAGAACATCTCTGCTGATTCTGAGGAAGTGGAATTTATCAAGGCTCCTCAGGTTAAGTTCACCCTGGAACAACTAGATTGGACCAAAACGAACAACCTTTCTGCGCTTCCCGAGTTTCCTCCTCTAAAGCAAGTCACACATCTGAAAGATGCTGTGAATTTCCTAAAGAATTGCTGCATTTCAACAGCCCTGACCATCTCACCTCCTGCAAGTCAGCTACTACTATCCCAGTTCTGGTACACTGCCAGACACTCTCAGTTACCATCCGCCAAAGATCTCTCCAAAACAATTGATTGTATCCTCAGCGATACTGAGTATGGCACGATAAAGATCACACCTGCCATCATTCGCAAAGCTCTGAACTTTCCCAACGCTACAAAAGAAAAGCCTTTTGTTCCTTTCCCTGACCATAAGAAACTCGTTGACAAAGAAGCTCTTATTGCATTTTTCGATGCAATGGGCTATGTATGGGAAACTGGCAGAGACAAGAAGCCCGAGAAGAAGCTGACCCTGATAAATAAGTCGAAAATGCCCAGCGATATGAACTTCATCTTCGCTCACTTAATCAGCTGCATGACTGCCAAGACCGGCTCCTCTGACCAAGCCGCTCAACCTCAGCAAGAAATGGCATACACTCTGCTGAAAGGTCTACACATTGACTAGGCATCTCTTATCTATGATGACTTGGTGCAAAGAGTAGACTCTGCCGCTGACCGACCTCCATGGGTTCCTTACCCCCGATTCATCAGCGCCATCTTCCAATATGGCCTGAAGGACAGCTACCCGCAAGAGGGCGACCTGAAACTCTCTCAGGTTGGCCCTAAGGTACTTGACTTCAAACCAGTTGAAAATGAGGTACGTCTTTCTACCCTTTTAACTCTTCTCAACCCTTCTTCTTCTACTTCTGTGGCTCCTTCAGCGACAATACCCATCGCTGATACCCTGGCCACAAAATCCTCTCCTTCTAAGAAAAGGAAACAATCATCTACCCCACTTGGTTCTAAAAGGATCAAGAAAACAAAGGAGCAACCCCAACAATTTCATGCTGAAGACTCCTCAGCTCTTTCTGCAGAGCTGAAGGAACGTTCAGTGGTACGCTCTGCCACACCTGAACAACCCATCCATTCCATCCCAACTTCAGTGTCTCTAAACGCTGAGGTTACAAACTTGGAACCTACCCAACCTCCTTCAGTCTCTCAAAAGACTGATGAAGTGATTTTCAGCGAATCCAACGCTGAACTCAGAACCCAACCTCCATTCTTATCCTTCGCTCCTCCCTCTACTCATTTGGTCTCTCCTCCAGTTTTGGCTGGAGCTGCCATCATTTCTACGGAAACTAAAGCTGATACTCCAGGAATGATGAAGACAGGACCTGCAGGACAATCCATGGGCACTTTTGAAGATGACATGGAACATTTTTCAGGAACCCGTAATTTTGACGAGTTTATCAATCCTCCTACAGGTACACACCAACCCATAAACACTGTCACTAAACCCCAAACTTCTGAGCTTTCCTATGTTCACAAGTTCTTATATGTTACTGGTCCTAATTTGGGAGACATCAACGCCTCTCTGAAGTCCGTGGAGACAAAGCTGACAGGTCTCACCACTACTCTTTCAAATAACTCTACAGCTGTAACAAACGCTGGAGAGAATCTTACAAAGCTGACAACGGTGGTGGAGAAGAAGGCTTCCACAGATGACATGAAACAAGTTGATAAAACTCTCAGCGACTTCGCCAAGGTGCTCGCTGACATCTACACAGACTACACCTCTCTCAAAAATTCAGTTTCATCCATGTCCAGCGAGGTCACAACGCTGAAGACATCGGTTGGACAACTAGAGGGAGATATGTCTACTGTAAAGACTGACTTAGGCTCTGTAAAGACCGATGTTAGTTCGATGAAAATGATGATCGAGCAACTACTACACAAAGCGAATACTCCTGCTCCTGCCCCTGTCCCTGCATCTGACAATTTCACAGCGGCGGATCGCACTGAGCTGGAGAAGATCAATCCTGCTATTTCTGGCCTTCGAGACAGAATAGAAAAGATTGAAGGTTGTATAGGTATCTCTGGCCAAGAAGATAGTGAACCTGCCAATGCTGCTGAGTCATCCCATTCCTCCCCCACTCATCATGAGAAAATGGGGGAGAAGAGCGCTGAAGATCTCTCCAAGAGCGCTGAAGACCTTTCCCATGATGAATCTATCAGGGGAGAGAAGAAGGATGCTGAAGAAACCACCGCTGGACCTCAGGGAGATGAAAACCCTGAGGAAACCGAGAAGCTTGCCTCTGTATGTGAGGGGGAGCAACTCGAAGAAGAAGCTGATAAAACCGAATCCGAAGCAGAAGATGATGAAGCCGTCGACATCCCTGATGATGAACCATCCTCTTCTCCAAAGAATGATGATGATGATGACGAATATGACGATGACTTCTTTATCGTCAAACCTGCTCTGAGGATCAATGTTCTTAAGGTAATCTCGATAAATGAACCTTTAGGGGAGCGGACAAAGACAAAGCCCTCAGCCTCTGGAGCTGAGAAAGGCAAAGGCAAAAGAGTCGCTGAAGATGACAATCTGAAGATCTTGCTTGAAAAGCCGGTTTGTCAGGTACACTAAACATCTCTCACTCCATCCCTCCTCTATCATACACTATCAGTTCTACTACCCAAGCCTATACACTTGAACAAATTTTCTCTCTCTGATTCTACCCAAGTTCTTACTTGTAAGATCGCTGTGTTTCAGCTAGTCCTCTCCCCTGTTTGAGGATATCGCTGAAGGTTCCACAACTGCGACTTCACCAATAATACCAGCTACTGCTGAAGAAATAATCCCAGTCTTAGATTTAATCTCTGAGACTGATGAACCTGAAGAACAACTACTCTCACACAGACACAGACCTTCCTTAGCTCCTCAAAAGCTAAGTGAAGAGGATCAGAAAAGAAGAGAGGAGATAACAAAGCAATTCGAGGATCAACGAATCATTCTGAGGCGTGATCAACTTCTTTCAGTTCCTCAAAAGTTCAGAATTTCCCAAAAGGAATACAAGGATCACCTCAGAGCTGAAAGATTAATCGCTGAAAGAAAGGAAGCTGAAGAAAAAGACAGAGAATACGCCATCCATCTTTCTAAACAATCAGTAAAAGACCCCAAGCTGAAAAGAGTTCCTATTGAAGTTCAACGTCAGCTCTGGGAAGACGCCAAGAAGATAACTGAAGAAAAGAGAACTGTGTCTCAGTTCACTTTAGCCTGGTGCAAAGAAAAGGTCAACTACAGACTCTCTCCTGCCAAAATCAACAAGGTATTCATCTCTGGAAGAACAACCCTTGTTTCAATCGCTGAAGTCGAGATATTCAGAGAAGATAAGAAGTACGAAAAATTCTATGCTGAAGCCATAACGAAGTACGGTCTCTCTGAATGGTTGGAGATCAGGTTAGCCATCCAGAAGTCTCAGTCGAAGTACAAGGAACATGTTGAAAAGCTGATCAACAAACAAATCAACTTAGTCTACTCCTGTGTGGATATTCCTCCTCCTCCTCCTCCTCTCGAAAGTCAGAAGAGAAAGGCCTCAGCGAAGAAGAAGAAATCTAAATCTTCAACTGATGGCCCTGTCATACGAAATGAAACAGGTATTGGTTTTTCACGTGCTGAAATCCTTGGTCCTGATCCTGATCTTTCCATGCTTGACACATCTCTTCCTCCTGGTGAGACTTTCATCCCTGGCAAAGTCATAAGCGAACCCTACGGGATATTTTTTCCATGACTACGATGGTGGAAAGCTGTTTCAACGCATCTCTGAACTTCACATCACTCCCATCGAACAGCTGAGAGATCTCGTCTACTGGTGTGACTTCAGGAATGACCCTCAGGCACGACATCTAAAACCCTTGATTTTTGAAGAAGCGTTGATCAAAAGAAAACAAGGTGTAACCGTTCCTGACTGGATGATTCCCACCACATCAATGACCCTTGATGAACTTCTCATTAAGGAAGAACCCTTTACAAACTGATATGATCGCCTATTTCTCTATTGTATCAGTTATTCTTTTGTACTTGTAATTTATTTCGCTTGTACTTGTAATCTTTCCATTTCTCTTTGTAACCTGATTCAAAGTTTTAAAGAAAGATTTCAGCGAATGTACTTTACTCCATCAGTACTGAAAAGATCCCAGAAAACAGTAAAAGGGACAAATATTTTATGAGTTCTTTTTATCCTTATGTTTTCATTAAATAGCAATTTTCTTTGTTGCTATGTCATAATCAAATAGGGGGAGATTGTTGATCCAAACCCTCAGTGATTTGATAATGACCCTCTCTTGTATACTTAGTGAAAATTGTAAGTAAACAATATGTATCAGAGTTTCACTATCGCTGATAAGTACTAAGATCTTACAGTACCGCTGATAAGAACTCTCGCTCTTTAAATTAAACATTCAGCGAACACTGTTCACCATTAATGCTCTGAGTCTGTTCAGTCATTATGATGATCGCTAATAAGTTAGTTGTTTACTTATGATCCTTGAAGACAAGTTTCACGTCAACAAAGGTTCTACGCTGAAGTCGAAGATCAAGCTCAAGAACCAGCGACAAGTCTCCTAATGAACTGATGCGGATCAGCGAAGACTCAGATTTGTCCACTCAACGTGAAGTATCAAGTACAAGACTTCAGCTATCGCTGAACTTTATCATTCGCTGAATAGATAATGATAATGCTCTGAATCAACGAAAGCTGATCATGAAGTCCTCCGTACAAAGTACTTTTGTCTTAACCACCCTTGCACGACTCCGTACGAAATGTCAGAAAAGAACCTCCGACTGTCTGAAATCGTACAACCTCTCTGATACTACACTGTTCATCCATGCGGCTACTAAGGTTGTCAACAAAGGTCAATGACTTGCAACCAACCAGCTGATGACACGTGTAAAGTGTATACTAACTTGCATTAAATGCATGCAGTATATAAAGAGATGAACCCACTTCATTTGAAGTAACTTGCTAACTCTGGACAAGTTCAATCTCTTATCTCAAGATAGGTTATTATTAGTAATTTCCTTATCTCTCATAGTGCAAGAAACCTTAGTGTTCCAACTTGTTTAGATTTAGGTTTATCCTTAATCTTGTTTCCGCAATAAGCTGTAAATTGTTAATGATTTATCAATAAACAATTTAGAAAAGTAAAATCTGTGTGTTTGTATTCAACCCCCCCCCCCCTTCTACAAACTTGTATAGGCCTTCGGGACCAACAGTAAATGCGTATCCCAATTACCTCCAAAATCAATTACACAAGATCTTAGCATGTATTCTAAAGTCTGAATTGTCTTTTCACTTTGCTCATCTGTTTGTGGATGGTATGCGGTACTCAAATTTACTCTAGTACCCAATTCTTCTTGCAGTGACTGCCAAAATCTTGAAGTAAATCGACTATCACGGTCTGATACTATAGATACAGATATGTCATGTCTTGATACCACTTCATCAATGTATAATTTGGCTAGCTTATCTATTGGTGAAGCTTATTTCATTGGTAAGAAGTGAGCGCTCTTAGTTAACCGATCTACGATTACCCAAATGGTATCGTTACCTCTCGACGTCTTCGGTAACTTAGTAACAAAATCCATAGTAATCTTATCCCACTTCCATTCAGGAATTTCCAAGGATTGTAGACTCCCACAGGGTCGTTGATGTTCGGCATTTACTAACGAACACGTTACACATTTCTCTACACACTGTGCCACATCTAACTTCATAGCCGGCCACCAATAGTGTAGTTTTAAATCTCTATACATCTTAGTACTTCCAGGATGCATAGAATATTTGGACTTGTGAGCATCTTCGAGAAGTAATTCCTGATTTCCCCAATCTTTGGCACCCATATGCAGCCTTGAAAGAGTTTGACTCCTCGACCATCTTCAGTCAACTGAAGACGTTGCTTAATAGGGAAGAGATCGGGACCGGACCGGGACCGAACCGGTTGGTACCGAATTTTTTTGGGACTAAAAATTGGTACCGAAAACCGAACCGTATGTACCGGTACGGTACCGGTTCGGTTTCGGTTTCGGGACGGGAAAATCGGTACTAGGACCACTTAGGACCGAAAATTTTAAAATGTATCAAAGTGTATGAAAACCAATCGCAAACCAAAATGTCTTCATAATATTTCAAATGTGTTTCAAAACAAATCACAAACAATCAAAAAGTTCAAAACCAAACAAAAGTTCAACAATCTTCGGTATTTTTTACGATTTTCATTTTTCCATTTTGTTCGTTATCAACTATTCAATCTCTATATATACAACTAGAAACAATAATAATTAATGTTAACAACAATCAAGATAAACTTTACTTAGGAGATGATATGCATAATTAAAGTTTTTAAAAAACCTTGCTTTTAAAAATTTCGGTTCGGTTTCGGTTTTTTTGGGAAAATCCCGGTACCGAATACCGATTTTGAGGAATGTTTGGAACCGAATACCGGACCGAATATATGGTACCAGTTCGGGTTCGGTACGGTACCGGTTCGGTCCCGGTTCGGTTCGGGAAAACGGTCCTCGATGCTCATCCCTACACTGGTTGTCGCCGATGAACGTAAAAGACCTTTTGGCTGCCTATCAGGTCAAGAAAGATACGTACCGTCGCTACAGCCTCTTCTCGAGGTATAAGGGCAACCGTACCTTGATCCAAAAAACTGCGGTTAACGACCGCAAATGGAAGACCAGGTACGTATTCGTACGAGTAGAGACACTGGACTCTGACAGTGATTGGATCAGGTCTGGATGGAACATGGCCGGTGAGTTTTAGCTATGGTCGAGCATCTGCTTTGTTACATTTGTCACTTTGCTCTTCGGCTAATTTTCTTTCCCTACTTTTTCAGACATCAATTTTGACAGCGTAGAGCCCAACGACGATTCCAAGGCTAAAATCGAGAAGTTCTTGGAAATTAGCACAGACGATCGATCGTTCGTCACACGCCATCTAATAGACGAAGACGATGACGCGGTGTTCTTGAGTGATAGGATACAGTTCGGTCAAGAGGAGAGAGAGAAAGAAGAAAAGGAGAAAGAAGAGGAGGACGAGCCTGAGGATACTGAAGAGACTGAGGAAGAGGAGTCGAAAGAAGAGATGACGGGTAATTGTACCTTTCTTTATTCGACATGCTTCTCTCTTTGTTTCAGTTACCTAACTGTTCTTCTTTCTTTGTTCCACAGGAGAATCCCAACAGCCTCAGCCGAAGATGTCGTCTGCGATGACTAAGAGGGCGGCTCAGGCCGAGCTGGCTCGCCAGGCGAGGGAAAGAAGGATGGAAGCCCTGACAGCTGGGTCGGGGGTCCTTAAGAGAAAAGAGGATCCGACTATTGGGTCGGGAGTTCTCAAGAGGACGAGGACGCCCGTCCTAAAAGAACTGTCTTTGAAGACGGGTGGCTCATCGAGAGTCGTCTCGCTAGAGAAGGCGAATGTGTCGTCTTATCTGTCGAGAAGACTTCCGACATGGTTGACACGACACCTGTCGATCCTGCGCATCCGGCGAAATCGACGGTGTCTCCTGATGCCACGTCAGGCCCCTCGTTGGCCGACAAGGGCAAGGGTACGCAGACGGGCTTTGGAGAGGAAACGACGGTAAACTTCACGTTGCCATCGAATTTCATGGTGGACAATGTCCTGGACGGGACGAGTTTGTTTCCCCACTTGGATAAGTTTCAGATCCCCTCTTTCAGGGAGCGCTTCAACGGGGTTTCCATTGACAGTGTGGGGTCCTATGTTGCCAGACTGGCGTTTATGGTAAGTCTATCTTTAAAGACTTTGTTTTTCGTTTGTCGTTATCGTTGTCGGGTATTTTACTAACGTGTTTTCATATGTTTCAGACGTTTCAATCTTCCTTGGCTCTGCATGCCGAGACGTCGAAGATTGAAGGTCTAGTATCCTCTGCTATAAAGAGAGAGGATGAGGCATTGGCGAGGGAGAAGTCCGCCCTAACGCGTGTCAAGGGTATGTGAAAATGACTCGACGAAGCCCTGGACGAGATGGAAGTCGTCGAACATGCGAGGACCGACGTGAACGCTCGTCTGAAGCAATACTGCTCTATAATTGCTGACCAGATAGAGGAGTTGGGTATGAGACAGGCGTCCTTGGACATGAAGGAGAAGGAGGTCGAGGATTCCAAATCCAAGGTGGCGGACTTGGAGAAGAAGGTCAAAGAGCTAACGTCGCGTCGACCTTTGCCTTAGATCGATTGACTGCATGGGCGGCGATCATGCGGCAACACTTGTCGGGGAAGAATCCCCTCGCGTCTGCAACTGAGGAGCTAGCCTTTTTCCTAGCCAAGGTCGGCACCGGCAGGGATCTCGACTCCGACGATGAGAAGGAGGCTGAGGAAGAAGAGGTTGTGGACGAGGGCCTCCAAGGCGAAGCTTCGGGCAAGGATGCTGCTGACGCTCCTTCTAATCCTTAGAAGATTTGGTTTGTTTTTGTCTTAGCTTTGAACGCTCGACCGTTGGTGGTCGAGTTACTTTTAGATGTAATCGCTCGTTTATGAATGAAATTTTGTTTTTCTGCTGAACTTGTGTATTTATTTCGATTCGCATTTGCCATAGATGGATACATTATCAACTGTTAAGTATAGAATAAACAAGGAATCATGCGACTTAGGTATCCATTGTAATCACAAAGACTAGCACACAAGTCATAAGTCTTTTACATTTTAACATCACGTTTGGCAAATATGAATACAGACGATCGAAGCATTCACCCAGAACCTGAAATTTCTATAGGTTAAGAAACTCAGAACGGGGGTCGCTAGACCCAGATAATCGTAGGATTATATCATATGATAAGACTTGAGTCGTGTGTTCCTGCAAAATAATCAAGTCATAGACTCGAACATTTATGTCATGCGATCTTGCGAGATTAAAGCCGTGTAGTAGATTTTGCAATCTTATATCGTGCGATCTGCGATAAAACAACGTCAAAGGTTGGTCGTTGGCTAGCCAACAACCCTCCGATGCTTAAGTCAGTAATCGTTGTGGTAAAAAATCGGATGAAAAATAGAAAAGAACATAGAAGACATACCTTTTCTGATGTGTCACATCCCCACTATGTGGGACGTCTCGATTATTGATACCATCTTGCCCCCCTGTGGCGATTTTAAGACGATATACGAAATCTAGGATATGTCGTCGTGAATCTCCACAGTAGACACGTCAATCTCTTTGTGCGACTAGGCAAAAACAATCAATATGCTCCTGTAAACAAGATATTAGTCTGTCTTTAGGGTAGAGATCGAGGGACGAACCTGTCAAGAATTTCTAGTTGAGTTTGCTCTGGTCCATGATGATTTCCTTTACGCGATAGTCGTCAGCTGTTCTAGGAATATCCTGGACCTGCAACCACTGGATGGCTTATTTCGATGGCTTCAGAGTGGTCTTATAGCAATCACGAGCGACTTTTGGCTCACTTTTGATCTCCTGGATTCCCTACGGCGTAGAGAACTTAATAATCTGGTGATACATCGAGGGAACAACTTTCATTTAATGTATCCACGGTCGACCTAAGATGATGTTATAGGCCGATGAGCAATCAATAACGCTGAACTTGGTCTGCTTGTTGATTCCCCCAGCATAGACAGGCAAGATGAACTCTCCGAAGGTACTCATCGCTTCTCCATTGAAACCAACCAAGGTTGTCGAACGTTGGGTGATTTCTGATCGATCGATTCTCATGGCCTTGATGGTGTCAAGGAAAATGATGTTCGCTGAATTGCCTCCATCGACCAAGACTCGTCGGGTTAAACAATTACCAATCGTGAGTTGAATGATCAGCCCGTCATGATGCTTCTGATATGAATCACCGAGGTCGTCTTGATCGAACACGATCTTCATAGCTTCTAACTCCAGATCTTCTTTGGGTCTTGATGAACGCGGGATAGGTCGATCGTCAGGTGCTTGACTGGCGTGACGTTTGGCTGCGGAGTATGTCAGACCGCACACGTCGGACCCACCAGTTATGCAATTGACGACCTTTGCATGCTCGGGGGTGGGCGGTCGAGCATCGTTAGCCGGATTAACGACGTCGTCGATGATATCTTTGAGATTGCCCTTCGGGACATGATATGCTAGCTCCTTTTTGAGAGCTATGCAATCATCTATCGCATGACCATGGTCGACATGGAAGTCGCACCATTTCGATTTATCTTTCTTAGCGTCGTCCTGATCGGATTTCTTTGGCCACCGAATGGTCGCATGGGCGGTCTTCAGAGCTTCGACCAAGTCCTTAGTGGTCCCTTTGAATCCGTACGAGGATATCTTGGGGTACTGAGAAAATTTGGTCGCGGTCTTGGATTCCGCTTTCGTCTTGAATCGGACATTAGAGATCTGGCGCGCGGGCTCTGGCTTGGATATTGCCTTAGTCTTGAACTATGGCTTCTTTACACCCAACGACCTCTTGTCGTCGGTATGCTTGCGACGAAAGGCAGCGTCGTCTTCTACCCTCATATACGCTAGGGTTCGAGCTCAAACGTCTTCGAAATTTTCTGGAGGATACTTGGTCAGATTAGTGTATAAGCCTGAACTGTCGTCCAAACCACGTTTATAAGCTTCGATCGCGGTCTTGACGTCGCAGTTGCGAACACTGATCATCTCGGCATTGAATCTATTGAAATAGCCTCGAATAGACTCATTAGCTTTCTGCACGACATAATAAAGGTCACTGGTTTGCTTCTCCATCTTGCGACTGCTGGCGAACTGCTGGGAGAATTGATTGACCAACTCAGCAAACGACCCGATGGACTTGGGTTTGAGATTGATCAACCATTGGAGGGTAGGACCAGTGAGAGTCGCCCCAAAGCTCTTGCACATGCATACTTCTTGATACATGTGTGGGATCGAGACCGTCCACATGAGCTGCTTATACTGAGAGATGTGCTCCGTTGGATCGGTCACCCCTGAATACTTGGGCGTGAAGGCGGGGATGTTGAATTTTTTTCGGGACGTCGATTGTCGCGGTCTTGTCGATGAAAGGTGACGCCTGAAATCCTGAGCGAGGCTCGACGTCGACGGGCACGGCTGCCCCGGGTAGCTTAGCGAGCAGGGACAGGACACGCTCATTTTAATCTTCTAGCATCTTTAATCACTGGGTGACGAGGTCGTTAGGATCGGGATTCGCACCTGCCAATAGATCAACTCCAAAACTGGTGCCATGGCCATACGACGAGCCATTGGCGTCCCCGTTAAAAGGGACAAAATGCGACTGTGACCCATTCTGAAGCAGCTGCGACCCATGCTGAAACGGCTGCGACCCATGCTGAAATGGCTGCGACCCATTCTGAAACGTCTGCGACCCATTCTGCATGGGTGGACGTCTGATATACTGAGGAGGAATATGCCCAGATTGGGGATTTGGGTTGAACGATCCCGGCTGCTGGTTCTGCGCGAACGGCCCTGGCCGCTGATTCTGCATGAATGGACCTGGTCCTGGATTCTGGACGAATGGTATTGGACCGTTCTGCGGTTCGAAGGGATTCCTCAGCCGGGCGATTTCCTCAACTGCTCTTCGACTCTGCTCAGCCATAACATTGATTTGATTTCGCACAACTTCCAACTCCTGGTACATATGGGCAATGACTTGCTCTGGATTTCCCAGGGCTGCCATTTTCCTGACACAAAAAACAGAGGAAACTACAAGAAACCGTTAGTAAAACGTACGTTTGTCGAAGATTTTCTCTAGATGGGGCCCCACGGTGGGCGCCAAACTGTTAATGCCAAAAATCGTCCAGAAGGATAACTTAAGGTTGATTGTGGAGCTTTAACAACTAAAGAAAAGAATCTAGCGACAAATCGTGCGACAAAGACATAAAACGTAAAAGGGACAGATTTTGGTGACGCGGGAAAAACCTCAACGAGGAAAAAACTCGCGGACGACTTTAGGGGGTCGTCGCTGTACTATGGTCGCCAAACAGGGGCGATATCCTTGTGTTTCGGGAGTCGATCGTACATAGATTACAATACAAATGAAAGGAAATACTTTAAATGTAAAGTAACAAGTGTTTTGAATGTAAAAACAATGTGCGTCGTGTGTAAAATTTGTGTGTCGTGTGCGAATGTCGTGCGTCGAGAGCGATTCTTCGAGAGAGAATTCCTTGCTTCAGGTGTTCTTCGGAAAGTAGATGTCCCCAAATGGGATTGTAATCTTCGTATTTATAGTCTTCGTGGCTTTAATTGACCATCATGATAGTAGGAGTAACGGTCGCAACGGTCACCGCTATAAATGCTCATAACTGCTTCTGTCGGTTACGTTCGTTGGCCATAAATGTCGTTTGACCTGCATAAAATGAGGAAAACATAACATAAGAATCGTATGTTAGTTGGTCGAGGTCGTGAGTTTTTACACGACGGTCGAGGTCGAGAGGTACGTTCGACTTTGGCTTTGGTCAAAGAGTAAAATGCTTATGATTTGATTGGGTTATGGGGGAAGTGCAATAAATGTTCTTAGTGGCTTGGTCGTGGTCGAGACTGGTGATTTTTTGCCCAAACAGTTACAACCCCACCTTTCTCAACTATCGCTTCTTCTACTATAACATCTCGAATTTTCCATTATATTATATTTAATATGAATGGGGTCGAATTGTAATTTAGCCTAAGATTTAGACTAAATGTACGATTTATATGTTGAAGGGTTAAATGTATATTTGGTCAAAGTTTAATACCTATTTTGTGAAATGGTGAAACTTTGAGGTTAGTTTTGTTAATTGGCTATAATTAAGGGGTAATTGGTAATTTAATGGAATTGAGGTATAAACCTCTGAGTCGGCTGAGGAATTGAGATTTATCTCAAGTTCCTTGTGGTGAAGTCGGTTCCAGAAGAAAGAAATAGGGAGAGAAGAATAAGTAAGCAAGTTGATTTCATTTGGTAAGGAATTCATGGTGTGTTTGATGAATCCTTTTCAAATTGAGGATTATGTGTTATTGTAATTAGGATAGCAATTCAATAGCCAGAAAAGATTGAAGGTGAATCTTTGGAATTGCAATCTGTATTCAAGTTCGTAACCCAGGTGAGTTCATCTTCTTCCAAATAATTTTAGTTGAAATTGAGTAAGATATTTGGTAGCAAACTATCTGAATGATTTGATAAATATGTATGGAGATTGAATCGATCAATAAATTGAACGTGGACGAGCTTTTAAAGGTAAAATTGATGTACAGTTCAGAGTCCCGGTTTCAAGATCCGGAACTTGGGAAATCCGGATTTAGTGAGATCCGGTATTGGTTCCGAAATTAGTGAGATCCGGTATGGGATCCGGATTTAGTGAGATCCAGTATGGTTCCGGAATTAGTGAGATCCGGTATGGGATCCGGATTTAGTGAGATTCGGTATTGGTTCCGGAATTAGTGAGATCCGGTATGGGATCCAGATTTAGTGAGATCCGATATTGGTTCCGGAATTAGTGAGATCCGGTATGGGATCCAGATTTAGTGAGATCCGGTATGGGATCCGGATTTAGTGAGATTCGGTATTGGTTCCGGAATTAGTGAGATCCGGTATGGGATCCAGATTTAGTGAGATCCGGTATTGGTTCCGGAATTAGTGAGATCCGGTATGGGATCCAGATTTAGTGAGATCCGGTATGGGATCCAGATTTAGTGAGACTCGTTATGGGATCCGGATTCGGTGAGTCTCGGTATTGGAATCCGATTTCGGTGATATCCGGTTCCTGACAGTTCCGGATTTGGGAATGGATTCCGGATGGTTCCGTACTTTGAGTCCGGAATACCATTTCTGATGTGTTATTCAAATAAGCTTTTCTAAAAAAATTCTAGGGGCGCTGCCCCTTGACCCCATCCGCTAACCGGGTAGCGGAACCCCCGTGCTAAGTCGCCGAAGGGGAGCATTTGAGGATAAGGATACGATAGGTTATCCTGCATTATTAGCGTTGAGAATATGATACGAGATGTTGCACGGTTATGTTGTTATGCATATATGCTAGTAAGTGTAATGGATCCATAGGCACTAGTAGTATTTGTAACGTGGAATAGGCATAAAGTAATTTGTAATTCCCGTTGACCTGAAATGTGGAATAGGCATAAAGTAAATTGTAATTCCCATTTCGTAAGGTGATGTGAAATAAGGAATATGCATAAAGTAAATTGTAATTCCTATTTCATAGTGTGACGTGAAACGTGGAATACGCATAAAGTAAATTGTAATTCCCGTTTACGTGGAAATGTGGAATAGGCATAAAGTAAATTGTAATTCTCATTTCGTAGTGTGAGGAGAAATCGTGGAATAGGCATAAAGTAAATTGTAATTCCTGATTTTTACGGGAAGGTAAGAGATAGACATAAAGTAACTTGTAATCTCTACTTCCACTCCAAGAAATAGACATAAAGTAAATTGTAATTTCTTGGACATGAGCTACGATCTCGAATCTATGATGATTCGTAGTAGGCTCTCGAACGTAATGACATGACTTACTTACGGTTAGTCATATTCATGGGATCGGGTATGTTCCCGTCATCGCAAGATGAGTATGTGTACGGTAAGAATGGTGGCAAACCAGGTTTGTTTATATGCTTTGTTTACATAGGTTTCCAAAGCTTATAAAGTTTTTATTTGAAATTTGATGTTCTCACTAGGCGTAAGCCTAATTGTTTCAAATTAAATTTTCTTACCAGGTACGAGCTCAGGGAAGTAACGGGAAGAGGGACAAGTGATTTTGGTATTCAACTTTTGGGGATAAGTGGAGAAGTTAGCATATAGGAGGATGCTTTTGATGAATGACCTAGACAACCAGTTTAATCTAATTGTAGTTGTCAGAATTAGATTAATAGGTTGTTTTGATAACTCGAACTGTGTATATGAACCCTCATAGTTAATTCACCATTTATGTATAAAAGTTTGAATGAAATTCATGGTCACCTCTGATAAATTTTAAGGTTTAAATTGGTCCTGGTTTTTGGACGTTTCATCTACTCCTTTCATCTATACTATCGCCCCGACTATGCCATCATTCCCTTTGATGGTCACCAGCGTTGTTCTCCTCCAAAACCTGATGCAGCAGAACATCACTGGACCTGTAGGGTCGTCTATCCCTGTTGGTACTCTTGAAGACGACATAGAACACCACTCAGGGACACACGACTTCAACATTTTCTCCAACCCTCCTACAGGTATCCAAACACCATCCACTTCTCTCTCTACACCCTCTAACTTCTGAGCTTTCCTTATCTCACAAGTTATTCTATTTTACAGGTACAAATTTAGGCACCATCAGCTCGTCCCGTACGGATATAGCTACAAAATTGGACAACCTTACCACTACTCTCTCCAACAATACTTCAGCGGTTACAGACGTTGGAGAAACACTGAAGAACATCTCCTCTGTTGTCGCTGACAAAGCTTCCAATAGTGATGTCTCCAAACTCGATGGGGGATTGAACACTGTCAAAACCACCATCATCAACAACACATCCACCATCTCCACACTCAACACCGCCATCACTGATCTCAACAAAGGTTTCTCAAGCCTCAACAGTGAGGTGAGTTCTCTGAAGACCAACTTCTCAGGTCTACAAGGTGAGGTGAGCAGCCTTACCAAATAGGTCACTGACACTAAAGACCTGCTCACCAAGATCCTCCAACGGTTGGACGCTCCCACTGTTCCTCCATCCCACTTCTCCTAGGATGATCGGGATAAGATGGAGATGGCAGTGGAATTCATTCTCGAAAGTACACCTGCTATTTCTGGCCTTGAAGACAGAATGGCAGTGGTGGAACAATAAGTAGGGAACCCTTGCCAAGAAGACAGGGTCCCTGAAACCGATGTTGCTGCTACTCCCGTTGCCTGCCCCACTCATTCAGCGAAAGAGGGGGAGAAGATTGATGAACAAGGCCTTCCCCAGAATGTTGAGGGGGAGGAAAATAATGAAGACCCTCAGGAATCTGATCATCCTGAGGGAACCGCCAAAATTCCCTCTCCATCTGAGGGGGAGCAAGGCGATGTTCAAGTCCTCTCTTCTGAGGATGGGGAAGAGGAAGAAGTTGAATAAAAAGAAGACGTCGATCTTGACGATGAAGAACCATCATCATCTCCAAAAGATGATAATGATGATGATGACGATGACGGGTTCTTCTTTCAGCCTGTAACAATCCGAGCCCTTGCTCTTAAATGGGTTTCTATAAACGAACCAGGGAAGGGGACCAAGGCTAAGTCTCCTTCAAATAAAGCCTCTAAAGAAAATCAAAAGGGACTTGCCACTGAAGGAAATTTGACAATCTTGTTAAAGAAACCAACTTGTCAGGTACACTACATCCTTTTCCCTATATTGCATCCCTCCTCTACCCCTTCTCAATCTCAACCCTTCTCCTTCTTAAACCTCTAAACACTTAGCTCTCCTTTCTCTCCATTGATCATTTTGTTTCATCTAGTCCTCTCCCCTTCTTGAGGCTATCGCTGAAGCTCCTCATCTACAACAACAAATAATCCCAGCGCTGAACGCTGAAGAACCAATAATCCCAGTCTCTGTTCTGGAAGAGACTGAAGAACTAACTGTTGAAGAAGAACTGCTCACCCACCATAGAAGACCTTCCTTGCCTCCTCAAAGGCCAAATAAAGATGAACAACGAAAGAGAGCAGCGATGATCCAAAAGCTCGACAATCAACGTCTGGTTCCTTCTCATCTACGCTGCTTGACCTCAAGGGAAATTGCTGAAGACTTAAAAGCTGAAGAAATCCTCGCTGAAAAACAGATGGCTGAGCTTAGTGACAAAAACTATGCTCTTGAACTAGCCCAACGTTCAGTGAAAGATCCACAACTGAAGAAATTCCCTGAGGCAGTCCAACAAAAGCTGATGAAGGAGGCACATAAAAAGAAACAAGAAAAGACCAAGGTCAGTGACTCTACATTGTTCTGGTGTAAGAAAAAGTGTCATTTTAGAAGCCATCCATCTAGAATAAGCTCTGTGAACGTAAGAGGGAAAATAGTCAAAAGGTATTGATTGTCGATGTCCAGATAATTAGAGAAAATGGTGACAAGAAGATCTGCTACATCTCAGACCTGGATAAACTCGGGTTCCCCGAATGGCTAGAAATGAGAATCGCAATTCACCGATCCCGCTCGTCCTTCAAGTCCTGTGTCGAACATGCCATAAATAGGCTGATTGATATGGTAACCTCAGCGGTTGATATTCCACCTCCTCCACCTATTCAGCCAAAAAGAATCGCTTCAAAGAAGAAGACTTCGTCCTCTTCAGGCCCGACAATAAGAAACGAGACAGGGATTGAATTCTCTCGTGAAGCAGTTCTTGGTCCCAATCCTGATCTCTCTGGTCTTGACCTCTCCTTACCTCCAGCTGAAGACTTCATCCCTGGTAAAGTTCTCAGTGAACCCTTCGGCATCTTTTTCTATGACTACACCGGTCGCAAATGCTTTCAGCGTGTCTCTGAGTTATACAAAACTCCCATCGAACGACTCAGAGATCTACTCTATTGGTGCGACTACATTGGTGACCTCCTTGGATCATTCCTGAAGCCCCTCATTTATCGCGAAGCAAAAGTTAGACGGGATCAAAGAGTAATAGTCCCTGATTGGATGATTCCAGAGACTGATACTCTTGATGAACTTCTCATTAAGAAAGAACCTGAGTAGCTGATAAGATCACCTTTTTGTATTCTTCTATCTTTTCAGCTTGTATCTTCTTGTACTTGTAATTATTTTTCATTGTACTTGTAATTTTTCCACTTCCCGTGTAATCTTTTACGAAGTTAATGAAAAATTTCAATGAAAGTACTTTACTCCATTAGTACTAGAATAGATCCCTGGAAAAACAGTAATTGGGACAAGTATTTTATGAGTCTTTTTTATCCTTATGTTTTTAAACTTAGCAATTTTCTTTTATTGCTATGTCATCATCAAATAGGGGGTGATTGTTGATCCAAACCCTCAGTGATTTGATAATGACCCTGAGAAACACTTAATGAAAATTGTAAGTAAACAATATGTATTAATGTTTTGCCATCAAAGAAAATATACTAAGTCTGTTTAGTATCGCTGATGGAAAACAAGCTTTAAATTTATACTTCAGCGAACACTGTACATTAGTGAGCCCTGAGCTTGTTCAGCCTCACTGATGATCGTTGAATGTTTATCATGTTATTGTTTGCTTATGATCCCTGAAGACAAGATTCGCGTCAACCAAGTTTGAAGCTGAAATCGAAGACCAAGCTGAAGAACAAGTGACTAAGTCTACTAGTGACCTGATGCGGATATCAGCGAAGACAAGACTTGTCCATTCCACGCGTAGTTTCAAGTAGAAGACTTCAGCGAACGCTGAACTTTATCATTCGCTGATAAAGATTCATTCAGCGAGCGCTGGCCATGAAACCTGTTCTACAAGCAATTTTTGTCTTATCTTCTTACATTTTGTCCAGAATCGTACAACCAACTCTGCAACTACACTGTTCATCATGCGGCCACTAGGATGTTTGCCAAAGTCAAATCATGCAACCAACCAGAGGCTGCCACGTGTAAAGGTATACTGACTTGTATTAAATGCATGCAGTAAATAAAGGAAACCGTACTTCACATTTGAAGTGCTCGGATTTTTATCAAGTATTTGTTAAACCAATTCATCTTGTTCGGCTGTTCCTACTAACTAGTTACTTCTTATCGATATACATTACCATGTGTATGAGACTGAGAGTAAGAGTAGAGACATCATACATGCATGAATACATGATGCCATTGTAGCAGCAACAACACGCCAGCACGCTAGTGAAGTAGTGATTTGGTGAATTAGGTTTGATGTGCAGATTGCAAACTGTGTAGTATATGATCCAACCCGACTTACCCGCCCGAACCCGTCCTACCTGAAATCTACCTGAACCCGACCAGACCCTACACCGAACTTATAAATTCCGGCTTTCATTATCTCTCCCCGAAACCAGATACAATTTTTCGCTCCTCCACCTAAAACCACCCGAACGCTCCCTCCAGGTATAGTAGTCGGTAACGACCATTCTATTCATATTCAAGGTTATGGGAACACTCGGTTATCCCCTCCCCATCCTTCTTTTGCCTGAAAAAATGCACTTCATGGTCCTCACTATATTAAGAATTTGATATCAGTTAGAAAATTTACAACTGATAACTCGGTTTCTATTGAGTTTGATCCGTTTGATTTTTCTGTCAAGGATTTCAAGACTTGGATGAGTTTAATGAGGTTTAAGAGTCGGGGTGAACTTTATCCCATCAAGACCACCACCAATACCGCAAATCCACCATCAACTTTTGTTGTTTTATCTCAGTCCTTATGGCATGATCGTTTAGGTCATCTGGGTGTGACGACTGTTGACTCCCTTACGGTAAATAACTTTATCAAGTGTAATCCGTCACAAACCTTGAGTATTTATCGTGCTTGTTCTCTTGGTAAACATTCTAAATTGTCGTTTGTTGCTTCGAATTCTCGTACTTTGATGCCTTTTGATGTAATCCATATTGATCTTTGGACCTCGTCCGTTTTAAGCTCTTCCGGGCACCGTTACTGTATACTTTTATTAGATGATTACTCGAATTTTTTGTGGACTTTTCCTTTGTCTCGAAAGTCTCAAGTTTTGTGACATTCCTTATTTTTAGAGCATTTATCCACACCCAATTTGAGCGGGACATCAAGACCATACAATGTGATAATGGTTGAGAGTTTGATAATTCGTCATTTTGGAATTGTGTAAAAATAATGGTTTGTGTTTTCGTCTCTTGTATCCTTACACCCCTCCACAAAAGGGAAGACCGAGAGAAAAATTTGAACTATTAATAACTGTTGGTCCCGAAGGGTTATACAAGTTTGTAGAAGGGGGGGTTGAATACAAACACACGATTTTTACTTTTCTAAATTGTTTATTGATAAATCAAGACAATTTACAACTTGTTGCGGAACAAGATTAAGGACAAATCCTAATCTAAACAAGTTAAGAACACTAAGTTTCTTGCACTAGAATAAAGATAGAAAGGAGATAAGGAAATTACGAGTAATAACCTAACACACAGTAGTAAGGAAGAATAAGAAGATGGCTGAGCACACTTCATTTCTGTAGTAGGGTTCTTCTTATATACTGCATGCATTTAATGCATGGCAGTATTGCTTTACACGTGGCAGCAGCTGAGTGGTTGCATGTCATTGACCTTTGTAGACAACCTTAGTAGCCGCATGGTGCACAGTGTAGAATCAGAGTTTGTTGTACGATTCTAGACAGAAGGGATGTCCGTTCTGACATTTCGTACGGAGACGTGCAAGGGGGGAAAGGCAAAAGTAACTTGTTGAGGAAGACTTCATGATCAGCTTTCGTTGAATCAGTACTTTATCAGCGAATGATAAAGCTCAGCGATTGCTGATGTCTTCTACTTGTAATTTCACGTTGAGTGGACAAATCTTGGCTTCGCGGATATCCGCATCAGTTCATTAGTAAACTTGTCGCTGTTATTGAGCTTGATCTTTGACTTCAACATAGAACATATGTTGACGTGAAACTTGTCTTCAGGGATCATATGTAAACAACTAACTTATCAGTGATTATCACAGAGACTGAACAGGCTCAGAGCTACTGGATAAATAGTGTTCGCTGAACTTTAAACTTAAAAAGAGAGTTCCTATCAGCAGTACTGTAAAGTCTTAGAACTTATCAGCGATAGAGAAACTCTAATACATATTGTTTACTTACAATTTTCACTAAGTGTTTTAAGAGAGGGTCATTATCAAATCACTGAGAGTTTGGATCAACAATCTCCCCCTATTTGATTATGACATAGCAACAAAGAAAATTGCTAAGTATGAAAACATAAGGATAAATAGAACTCATAAAATATTCGTCCCTTTTACTGTTTTCTGGGATATTTTCAGTACTGATGGAGTAAAGTACATTCGCTGAAATTTTTCTTTAAACTCCGTAATGATTACAAAGGGAAGTGGAAAAATTACAAGTACAGCAAATAAAATTACAAGTACAGAAGATATAGACAGATAAGGATAGAAGAATTATAAGAGAGATCCTATCCATCAATGGGTTCTTCCTTAATGAGAAGTTCATCAAGGGTCTTTGATGTGGGAATCATCCAGTCAGGGACCGTTACTCCTTGATCCTTTTTGTTCTTTGCTTCTTCAATAAATCAAGGGCTTAAGTATCGAGCCTGAAGGTCGCGTCTGAATTCACACTAGTAGATGAGGTCTCTGAGCTGTTCGATGTGAGTGATAGGAAGCTCCGAGATGCGTTGAAAGTGTTGTCTTCCATCATAGTCTAAAAAGAAGATACCATAGGGTTCGCTTAAGACTTTTCTAGGGTTGAAAGTTTCACCAGGAGGCAGAGAGGTGTCAAGCGCTGAGAGGTCAGGGTCAGGTCCAAGTACTTCAGCACGAGAGAAACCAATACCTGTTTCGTTCCGTATAGGAGGACCTGAGCCTGAAGGTTTCAGATTTTTCTTTGAAGAGGCCCTGCTTTGTTGATTTGGAAGAGGAGAGGGAGGAGGAATATCCACAACAGAAGAAACCAAGTCGATCTGAGAATTTACAATCTTCTCGACATGGCTCTTGAATTTTGAGCGAGATCGCTGAATGGCTATTCGTATCTCCAACCATTCAGAGAAACCAAAACTTCTCTAATGAAGTAGCGTAAAAGGTTTGCTTGGTCTCGTCTTCTCTGAATACGTCAACTTCAACAACAGGAACGTCTACAAACGTTTTCCTCTGATATTTACCTTGTTGATTCTGGATGGTTGAGATCGATAGTTCAGTCTTTCGTTGCACCATTCCAAAGTAGAATCAGATACCTTGGTCTTTTCTTCAACGATCCTCTGGACGTCTTCCCATAACTGACGTTGGACTTCGATGGGAGTTCTTTTCAGCGCTGGGTCTTTCACCGATTGTTGGGCAAGCTGTATGGCAAGAGCCTTATCTTTTTCTTCAGCTTCCTTCTTTTCGGCGAGTAATCTTACAGCTCTGAGGTGATAAGTGAATTCTTTCTTCGTAAGTCTGAACTTTGTACGGACAGGAATTTTGTCACGAGGAAGAATGATTCGCTGATCTTCAAGCTGTTTGATCATTGCATCTCCCTTTTCTTTATCCTCTTAACTTAGCTTTTGAGGAGCCAAGGAAGGTCTGTTTTTGTGAGAGAGCAGCTATTCTTCAGGTTCATCAGTCTCAGTGGTTAAATCCAAGACTGGGATTATTTCTTCAGCTCTTGTGGTTAGGATTATTGTTGGTGTAGTTGTAGGAGCTTCAGCGGGATCCTCAAACAGGGGAGAGGACTAGTTGAAACACAACAATTGTTTAAGTAAGAACATAGGAAGAAAGAGATAGAAAAGAATGGGGTTTAAGTGTATAGAGGTTTTATGGATAGAAGGATTGAGATTGAGAAGGGATAGAGGAGGGATGTAGTATAAGGGAAGAGAAGATATTGTACCTGACAAGCTGGCTTAATCTGAAGGATAGCCATATTGCCTTCTGCAGCGAGGCCTTTGTTTTTGTCTTTTTCAGCTTCAGACGCTGCAGGCTTTGTCTTGGTCATCTCCCATGAAGGTTCATTTATCGAAATCCCTTTCCCAGGGGCCTTCTTGGGTTCAACGAAGAAGAAGTCATCATCATCATCGTCATCATCATCATCTTTAGGGGATGATGATGGTTCTTCATCATCGATATCGATGGGTTCTTCGTCTTCAGCTTCTTCTTCTTCAGATTCGACCTCATCAGCGTAAGGTACGGTCACATCAGTAACGACTTCTTTGTGTTGCTCTTCGAGTTGCTCCCCCTCAGATACAGAGGGAGGTTTCTCGGTTCCCTCAGGGTTTTCAACTCCCTGAGGTTTATCAGAAGAAGCAGCAGCAGCAGTGTTATTTGTCTCCCCTTCATCAGCATGGGAATGGCCTTCTTCAACATTCTCCCCCTCATCCACATGATGAGGTGGGGAGTTAATAGCAACAACATCAGCATCAGTAGTATGAGAATCACTGTCTTCTTGGCCAG
Source organism: Saussurea involucrata (assembly GCA_033807775.1). NCBI lineage: Eukaryota > Viridiplantae > Streptophyta > Magnoliopsida > Asterales > Asteraceae > Saussurea > Saussurea involucrata. Next base: position 217,887,299 of record CM066321.1, on the reverse strand, counting down.
TGAGTCCCATACAAAGTTCAACCACTGCTAATCTGTCGTCGAGGCCAGATATAGCAGGGGCGAGTTTTTGAAGACCCTCTCTATCGACCTGAGTAAAGTGAGACTTTAGGGCGTCCAGGAGATTGAGTATCTGCTGAAGGAGATCTTTGACCATGGTGACCTCACCCTTAAGAGTACCAACCTCTGTCTTCAATGATGTGACTTCATTAGACAGAGTGGTGAAGTTTGTTGCAAGGGTGGTGTTGGTGAGGTTGAGATTATTGACGTTGGTGGTGGTTTCAGCGAGGGTGGTAGCAAAAGTTCCTATGCTGCCATCCACCTTCTCCATATCAGCTTTGGAGGCTTTCGTTTCAACAACCTCGGTCAGCTTTTTGAGGTTCTCTCCAGCGTCTGTAACCGCTTAAGAGTTTGTGGAGAGAGTGGTGTTGTAAGATTCCACCTTTGTTTCCAAGGCCTTCAGGGAGGTGTTGATATCCCCCAAATTAGGACCTGAAACAGTTATTAACTTATGAATAGAGGAAAGCTCAGAAGTTTGGGGTTGAGAGAGAGAAGTGTGTGGGATAATGTGTATACCCGCAGGTGGGTTGGCGAAGTTGTCGAAGCCTCGTAACCCTGAGAAAGTTTCATAGTCGTCTTCAATAGTTCCCTGACGACTGGAAGTACCTGCAGGTCCTGTGTTTTGTCCTATCATCCTCTGAAGATGTTCAGCAGTAGTGTCGCTGAGGATGATGTTTGTTGAGGAGAATAGGGGAAGAGTTTGAGTGACCAAAGGATAGGTGGGAGGAATGAAAGTTTGAGAAAGTGGGTTGGGTGCGGCGTTCAGCGTTGGATCTGCTGTCAATCACTTCAGTCACTAGAGGGACTGAAGTAGGTAGGTTATGTTCCAAGTTTATAACCTCAGTGTCTAAAGACGCTGAGGTCGGGATGGAAGGGGTGGTTTGATCAGCTGTGGCAAAGCGTACCACTGAACTATCCATCAGCTCTTCAAGATGAGTTGTGGAGTCTTCAGCATGTGAATGTTGGGGGGGTTGCTCCTTGGTTTTCTTGATCCTTTTGGAACCAAGTTGGGAAGTAGATTGTTTCCTTTTTAGAGAAGGAGTGGAGGGTGTAGCTTGGGTATCAGCGGTGGGGATTTCCACTGAATGAGCCACAGAAGTAGAAAAAGGAGGATTAAGAAGAGATAAAAGAGTAGTAAGACGTACCTCATTTGCCAGCGGCTTGAAGTCGAGTACCTTAGGGCCAACCTGAGAGAGTCTCAGATCACCCTCTTTTGGGTACTTGTCCCCAAGTCCCTATTGAAAGACGGCGCTGATGAATCTGGGATATGGAACCCATGAAGGTCTATCAACCATATCTACTCTGAATGCAAGGTCGTCATAGATGATAGAGGTCCAGTCAAAATGTAGACCTTTCAGCAATGCATAGCCCATTGCTTGCTGAGGTTGAGCAGCTTGATCAGAGGAGCCACTCTTCGCTGTCATGCAGCTTATCAGGTGTGCGAAGATGAAGTTCATCTCGCTTGGCATTTTGGACTTCTTGATCAGGGTCAGTTTCTTCTCAATCTCCTTGTCCCTCCCTGTGTCCTATGTGTAACCCATTGCATCAAAAAATGCAGTGATGGCTTCCCTATCAACATGGTTTTTTGTGGTTTGGGAGAGAGACAAAGAGTTTTTCTTTGGTGGCAGTGGGTAGGCTGAGTGCTCGCCTGATAATGGCAGGGTTGATTTTGGTTGTGCCAAATTTGGTGTCACAGAGAATGACATCAAGGAGTTTCTTAGGGTCTTTGGATGAAGGAACCCGAGTGTGTCTGACAGTATACCAGAACTGAGTTAGAAGGAATTTATGGGCAGGGGGTACGAAGGTTAAGGCTTTGAATAAGCAGCAGGTTTGGAGAAAATTCACAGCTTCATTCAGATGTGTGACTTGCTTTCGAGGAGGAAAATCAAAAAGCGCATAGAGGTTGTTTGATTTCGAAAAGTCTACTTTCTCAAGCCTAAACTTTACCCAAGGAGCCTTTGGTAGAGTCTGTTTCTCCGTTGCAGGAGATTTCTCAGCGGTAGGAGCAGCGACTGAAGATGCCATTTCTGTTTAACATATATAAACATGAAGAAAAGATAAAGAACAATGTCTTAATGTGGAAAGAATTTCCAATAAGATGTTGTCGAATTTTGTCCATTTCATTCAGACAAAGATGTCTTAATGAAGATTAGGGTTTTCATTGTTTTGAATAAGAAATACAAAACAGTAAATGCCTTGTGTCCCAGTTTCCTTTAGAGAGAAGGATTCTGGAAAAACATACGAAGAAAAAGTTTAAGATTTTGAGTTTAAAACTTGAAGAACAACCATAAAAAGGTTGTGTTTATAAAACCATGAAAGAAATGATTTCATTTTAGATGTTCATTTGTTTGATCCGTTAAAATCAATAATAAGATCATAAACAAGGTAAAGTAGGTGAATAATAAGAATATTAACCTTACAAACGTTGAAGAAGATGAACATTTTTCTGGAAAACTTGAGTTCAAAATGCAACAGTAGTTTTTCTTGCTTGGAGAAGAAGTTCGCGTAAAGGAAAAATATAAACTTGAAATGGTTTATATAGACAGAATAGAGAGAGAAAATCTTGAGCGGGAAAAGATTTTCATGATGACACGGACACGTGTTTGCATTTGATTTGATGGCAAACGAAACGTGCAAACGTGTGTCAGAAAAAGAACGTGCCAGGGTTTATCCGTTGTGATGATGTCACAAACGTCCTTTCATATTTTAGGATGTCTCTGAGGTTTTGAAAGCTCAGGGATATTTTGAAAACATGAAGCACTGAATAGAAATATCAATGTTAGTTTTAGAAATTTCAAAGTATCGCTGTTAAGGAAGAGATATTCAGCGATGCAATTTGTTTTGAAATCTTGCATTTACATGCGAACGTCAGCGAGTAAAGAGAGAACATACCTTGATATCAGCGAATCAACTTTGTTTAGAGAGAAGATGATAGAATGGGTTATATAAGTTGGTTTTATCCGGTCGTTGATCAAATGTGAACCACTGAAGATTTTACTCTTCAAAGTTCAGCATTCCAAGCTCGCTGATGAGAAAGTTGAATCTTGTCTCTTCAAGAGGTTTGGTAAATAGACCAGCTAACTGAAAATCAGTTGGGATAAAATGAAGTTCTATATCACCATTTATCACATGATCTCTGATAAAATGATACCTGATTTCGATATGTTTGGTCTTTGAGTGTAGCACTGGGTTGTTGGCTATAGCGATGGCATTTGTGCTGTCGCAATAGATTGGAATTTTCGAGAGCTGAAGGTCATAGTCCAGTAGTTGATTTCTCATCCACAAGACCTGAGAACAACAGCTTCCAGCAGCTACATACTCAGCTTCAGCAGTTGAGGTGGACACTGAGTTTTGCTTTTTACTTGTCCAACTCACCAGCTTTCCACCCAGGACCTGACAGCCTCCTGTGGTGCTTTTCCTATCCAATTTGCAACCTGCAAAATCACTATCTGAATAGGCGATTAGATCAAACCCTGAGTCTTTGGGATACCAAAGACCTAGGTTGGGAGTACCCTTAAGGTAACGAAATATTCGCTTTACAGCGATCATATGAGATTCCTTAGGTTCAGCTTGATATCGTGCACACAAACAAGTTGCGTACATAATATCAGGTCGGCTAGCTGTAAGATACAAAAGAGAGCCGATCATCCAACGGTATGTCGTGACATTAACAGGTATTCCAGAAAAATCCTTGTTTAGTGTCAGCGGCGGTGCCATAGGGGTTTTCATAGCTGAACTCTGAGTTAAATCAAATTTCTTCAACATATCTTTAACATACTTTCCCTGATTAATGAAAGTTCCCTTTTTCATTTTGTTTTATCTGAAGACCAAGGAAATATGTTAGCTCACCCATCATACTCATTTTATACTATGCTTTCATTCTATCAGCGAAACGAGTATAAAGGTCAGGGTTAGTAGAACCAAATATAATGTCATCAACATATATCTGAACGAGAATAATATGACCTTTTACATTCTTGAAGAATAGAGTCTTATCGATTTTACCACGCTCAAACTTTTCAATATGAAGATAAGTAGAGAGAGTGTCATACCAAGCACTAGGAGCTTGCTTTAAGCCGTAAAGTGCCTTATCCAGTTTATAAACATAACCTGGATGCTTAGGATCTGAGAATCCTGGAGGTTGTTCCACGTAGACTTCGTCATTCATCTTTCCATTGAGAAATGATGACTTAACATCCATTTGATACACTTTGAAGTCTTTGTGTACAGCGTAGGCTAAGAATAGACGAATAGATTCTAGTCTTGCTACTGGAGCAAATTTTTCGTTGTAGTCTATACCTTCCTCTTGTCTGTATCCCTGAGCAACAAGACGAGCCTTGTTGCGGGTCACAGTTCCATGTTCGTCCAACTTGTTTCGATAAACCCATTTAGTGCCTATCACTGTCTTGTCAGTTGGTCTTCGAACAAGTTTCCAAACTTTGTTTCTTTCAAATTCTGTCAGCTCTTCTTGCATAGCGCTGACCTAGTTTGGATCTTGGAGGGCATCATCTGTTTTCTTTGGTTCAATCAGAGAAATAAAGTTAACAAATAAACAAATGTTACCTGTGTTGGAACCACCTTAAAAGTGACCGTCACTGACCGTTTATCATTCCTGATGTGATAATTGACAATAACTGAAATCCCTATGTCTGGTAAATATATGATGGGTGTATTTACTATTATTGACATACTATAGGGTTTCCCATTAGGTGATTGGAACTATGGGGAATTATACTGCACATAATAAACACCAAGGGTTGAAAGTGTAAGATACTCTTATTATAAATAGAGTACCCTAATCACTCTTTTAACCCTAATGACATATTGCTAATCAACCCTAGCCGTGTGCCTCCCCAAGATGGGTTCTCTCTCGATCGATCATCATCCCATCATAATACGATCACCTCGTTCTGGGAACCCGACAATCAATGGCAAATATGTTTAATGCTTTCACTGGATCCTCAGGATCATCGGGTATGTTTTCTTGTCATCTTATTATCCATCAAATACAAATCATGATTATTCCAACATGTGGTATCAGAGCCCCAGGTTCAAAATTGATTCATGATTTGTATTAGTTTTTTGATGGCTTTAATTCATTGGTTTCTTTCGTGTTTATGTATGCCGCCGCAAACATCAAAACTGCATTGAATTGCAATTTTATCATTTGCGATTATAATGCTATTTTTCATCGTATTAAACCCTAATTATGCCATGTTAATTGATCAATGTTATTTATCCCGAATTGATCAATGTATAGAAATTTTTTTTTTCGGTTGAACCTTACTTTTCGTTACTGTACATAGCGAAAACCTTACTTTTCGCTACTGTACATAGCTGTTTTCGCTACTGTACATAGCGAAAACCTTACTTTTCGGTATAGTTCATCCCGAAAACCTTACTTTTCGCTACTGTACATAGCGAAAACCTTACTTTTCGGTATAGTTCATCCCGAAAACCTTACTTTTCGCTACTGTACATTGCGAAAACCTTACTTTTCGCTTCTGTACATTGCGAAAACCTTACTTTTCGCTTCTGTACATTGCGAAAACCTTACTTTTCGGTATTGTACATAGCGAAAACCTTACTTTTCGGTATTGTACATAGCGAAAACCTTACTTTTCGGTACTTTGGATACCGAATACTTTTCTTTTCGATACTGTACATACCGAATTCCTAAATTTTTTTCGGTATGGATCATTCCTATTACTGCCATACCGAAAACCCTTGCACTAATATTTATGGTCTCATCATTTGTGCCCAAAGGTCAAATATGATTCTCATAATGCATTTTTTTTCCTTTTGCATAATGAACACTGAGTATACTAATTCTGCCCAAAGGTGATTTAATATACCTGTGTGTCAAAAGGACTTTCTACATGCATAATTCACACGATGCTCTATTTTGTGCCCAAAGGTCAAAAGATAAGCATTGCGTTGCATAACCCTAACGCTCATGTTTGCTTAGATATTAGTTATTTCTGCCCAAAGGTGATGTAACATCTAAGTAGAGCCTTACTTTGACTTATTGTTTTGGTGTTTACAATAGGTATACTCATCACTAGCTTCATCACTAAAATGGTCATAGTTTCATTACTCTAAGGAATATTACTGTTAGGCCTGCTTACTTTAACATTACTTTGATTCCATTACTTTTAGAAACATTACTTTGTCTGCCTTTTATAGCTAACTACGTCACTATAATAATCTTCTATAACTTATATCCTCCTCATTTCCTAATCAGTACCTAACTTTGGCATTGAGCCACTTACTGGTGCGAACTTTGCGTCATGGAAGGATCAATTACTTCTTACTCTGGGGATGCTAGACCTTGACCATGCTATTCGCCATGATGAACCCACTGCTATTACTGCTGCATCCACTGCAGCTCAGAAAGCGGATTTTGAAAAGTGGGAAAGGGCAAATCGCTTGTCACTAATGATGGTCAAGAACTCCATTAACCTCAGTATCCGAGGAGCTATCCCTGACTCTGATAAAGTCAAAACTTACCTCAAATCTGTTGAGGATCATTTCAAGGGATCGTCTAAGGCTCATGCAAGTAGCTTAATGCTACAGATGCTCACTCTAAAATATGAAGGAAATAGCAGTGTCCGTAAACACATTATGAAAATGATTGATATGGCTCATAAGCTTAAGAGTCTTGAGATGGAAGTCTCTGATAATTTTCTTGTGTATTTCATAATGACCTCTTTGCCTGCTCGGTTCGACACCTTCAAAGTTAACTATAATGCTATGAAGGATAAATGGTCGATAAGTGAACTGATTGCAATGTGTGTGCAAGAGGAGGATCGCCTAAAGCTGGTACAACCTGAAGCTGTTCACCTGACAACCACTACTAATTCTAAGAAAAGGAAGGGTAATCACGGTAATCAGACTGGAAATAAAGTCCAAAAGGATAATAATCATGGTGCCGTTGCCTCTGGCTCTAAATCCTTGTCTAACAAACCTAGCTGCAAATTCTGTCGTGCCAAAGGGCACGGACAGAAAGATTGCCCTAAGTTCAAGGAATGGCTAGCTAAGAAAGGTAACATTCTTTATGTAATATTTGATTCCTTTACTACTGATGTCCCAATTAATACATGGTGGGGTGATTCTGGTTCTATGGTCCATGTGACAAACTCAATGCAGGGATTCCTTACAATCCAGAAGCTACCAAAGGGCCAAAGAAAACTTAGAGTTGGAAGTGGTGATCTCTTAGATGTCGAAGCCATGGGAACTTTAAATTTACATATGAGTACCGGAAAGTGTATTAGACTAGTGGATACCTTATATGTACCGAGAATTACTCGGAACCTTGTATCCATATCTAGACTAGACCTTGAAGGTTATGTAATAATTCATGGTTGCGGCAAGATTGCTATTACTCATAATAATGAATTACTTGGTCGAGGTTTCTTGGATGGATTACTGTATAAATTGGAACTAGATCATAATTTCTCACAGTCTTTGTTGTCACTTAATATTGATGACGTAACTAAAACAACAAAATCACCTAAACAATTAGAGAATTCCTCCATGTTGTGGCATAAACGTCTCGGCCACATCTCACGAGATCGAATGACTCGACTTGTAAAGGATGGAATCTTACATTCTCTTGATTTTAGTGATTTTGAAACATGTATCAAATGCCTCAAAGGCAAAATGGCGAAAGGGAATAAGAAAGGAGCTACTAGAAGTTCCAACTTGTTGGAAATAATTCACACTGATATTAGTGGTCCTTATCCCGCATCAATCACAAGACATACATCATTTATTACATTCATTGACGATTATTCGCGTTATATGCACCTATATCTGATTAAGGAAAAATCTGAATCCTTACAAACTTTTATTGATTTTAAAACTTTGGCTGAAAACCAACTTGATCATAAAATAAAAGTTGTGAGATCAGATAGAGGAGGTGAGTATTATGGTAGACATACTGATATTGGTCAAGCTCCTGGTCCTTTCTATAACTTTTGCAAGGAACATGGCATAATTAACCAATACACCATGCCTGGTTCTCCTCAACAAAATGGTGTTGCTGAAAGGAGAAACAGAACCTTAATGGACATGGTGAGAAGTATGCTTGCTAACACTAACTTACCTACTTTCCTATGGACTGAGGCATTAAAAACAGCCGTTCATATACTCAATAGGGTTCCATCAAAATCTGTCCCTAAAACTCCTTATGAAATCTGGACAGGTAGGAAACCGAGTCTAAAATATATGAAAGTATGGGGCTGTCCTGCCGAAGCAAAAGTCTATAACCCTAACTTAAAGAAACTGGATCCTAAAACCCTTACATGTTTCTTTATCGGTTATCCTGATAACTCAAAAGGTTATCGGTTTTACTTTGCTTCCCACACTACGAGCATCATTGACACGCAACATGCCACATTTCTTGAGAACTCAAAGATCAGTGGGAGCACGACAAATCATGACTCAGATTTGCAAGAAGTACAAGAAGCGGGGGGAAACCATTCTTCCGGTATACTTATTCCTCCGATAATTCCTCTTGTACCCACCGCTGCTCCTAATATCACTGATCCTGCTCCTCCTAACCAAAATACCGAGGGAACATCATCATCGCTTCCGAACGCTGAACCTAATATCACTGATTCCACTCCTTCTGTTACTGAACCGGAAAATCAACTCAGGAGATCATCTAGGGCACGCAGGGCCACAAATTTTGATGATTTCGTAACCTTTTTATCTGAAGTTGAGGACATTGGAAAGCTTACTGATCCTACCTCTTATCGAGAAGAAATTAATAGTGATCAGGCCACTCAGTGGAATGAAGCCATGATTGAAGAGCTTAATTCCATGCAACACAATGATGTTTGGGACTTGGTTGAACTTCCTGAAGGATCCAAAACTATCGGTTGTAAATGGGTCTTCAAAACCAAATTAGACCCGAAAGGAAACATCGAACGCTATAAGGCCAGACTGGTTGCAAAAGGCTTTACTCAAAAGGAAGGAATCGATTATCAAGAGACCTTCTCTCCTGTCTTTCGTAAAGATTCTTTAAGGATTGTTATGGCACTTGTAGCTCATTATGATTTAGAGTTACATCAGATGGATGTCAAGACCGCATTCTTAAATGGAGACTTGCAAGAAGACGTATACATGCGACAACCTGAAGGATTCATTCCAGAAGGTAAAGAGCATATGGTCTGCAAGTTGAAGAAATCCATTTATGGGTTGAAGCAGGCATCACGACAATGGTACCTCAAGTTCCATAAAATCGTAAAAGGGCAAGGTTTTCTAAAGAATCAAGTGGATCAATGCACCTATCTCAAGATCAGTGGGAGTAACTTTATAATCCTTGTCTTGTACGTAGATGACATCCTACTAGCAAGTAACAACTTGGATATGCTGCATGAGTCGAAGCGGATGCTTTCGCAAAATTTCGACATGAAAGATCTCGGTGATGCCTCTTATGTCATTGGTATCGAAATACATCGAGATAGGCATAATGGTGTTTTGGGTCTTTCTCAAAAGGCATATATTGAGCGTATCTTAAAACGCTATAACATGCAGCACTGTACACCCACTGTAGCTCCAGTAGTTAAAGGGGACGTGTTTGGTTCTTTCCAAGCTCCGAGCACTGAGATTGAAAAGGAAGAAATGAGGATGATACCTTATTCGTCTGTAGTAGGGAGCATTATGTATGCTCAGGTCTGTACTCGTCCGGATATCGCTTATATCGCTGGTATGCTGGGATGTTACTTATCTAATCCCGGAATAGCACACTGGAAAGCGGCTAAAAAGGTTCTACGATATCTGCAAGGGACCAAAGACTACAAATTAACTTATAGAAGAAGTGACAACTTAGAAGTAGTAGGATATTCTGATTCCGATTTTGCTAAATGCAAGGAAGATAAGAAATCTACTTCTGGGTATATTTTTATGTTAGCTGGTGGACCTATCTCATGGCGGAGTCATAAACAAAAGCTGACTACAACGTCCACCATGATGGCTGAATACGTTGCCATTTATAATGCCAGTTGTCATGGGATGTTGTTAAGGAACCTGGTCAGTGGACTCAAAATCGTCAACTCCATTTCTAGACCATTGAAGCTTTACTGTGATAACTCAGCTGCCGTAACTTTCTCGAACAGTAACAGTTCAACTGGCGCTGGGCTGTATCTTGATACAAAGTATCTGTTTGTGCGCGAACGAGTTGAGGAAAATGTCCTTTGTATCGAGTACATAAGTACAAAGAATATGCTAGCGGATCCGATGACCAAAGGTCTTCCTCCTAATGTCTTCGTTGGACACGTGTCGAAGATGGGGCTTACAAAAGACTTACTTTAATAGCATATTGTACTTATTGGTCATTATTATTATCTTAATAAAATTTTCCTCTATATTCAGATTTTTGTTTGTCTATTAGTTACGCTTTGAGCTCATAATGGTGTATGGACATTATTATAACGAAATCTGTCTTAGTCAATTGATCATTGTTTATTCAGTTTTAAATTTGAGTCATAGTTTGACTAGTGGGGGTCCTGAGTTGATATTCTTCTCTACGGCTGTACTTATTAGCTATGATTTCAGTTTAAAACAAAATGAGTATTATCCCGGTCGGACTTATTGGTACTCATAGATAAAAGATCGCTTGGTCAAGTGGGAGAATGTTGGAACCACCTTAAAAGTGACCGTCACTGATCGTTTATCATTCCTGATGTGATAATTGACAATAACTGAAATCCCTATGTCTGGTAAATATATGATGGGCGTATTTACTATTATTGACATACTATAGGGTTTCCCATTAGGTGATTGGAACTATGGGGAATTATACTGCACATAATAAACACCAAGGGTTGAAAGTGTAAGATACTCTTATTATAAATAGAGTACCCTAATCACTCTTTTAACCCTAATAACATATTGCTAATCAACCCTAGCCGTGTGCCTCCCCAAGATCGGTTCTCTCTCGATCGATCATCATCCCATCATAATACGATCACCTCGTTCTGGGAACCCGACAATCAATGGCAAATATGTTTAATGCTTTCACTGGATCCTCAGGATCATCGGGTATGTTTTCTTGTCATCTTATTATCCATCAAATACAAATCATGATTATTCCAACAACCTGCACCTCGTCGAGTCTGAACACCAGCGTTTGGATCACCAAGTATTTGATCAATTGGGTGACTAATAGTCCATCGCTGAGCCGGAGTATGAGTCGCTGACTCAACCTGAACTGGAGGGGCTGAAGATGAGCCTTCAGCAACTTCTGGAATATTAGCCAAGAGAGGAGTAGGTGAAGATGTGTTGATCCAAACCCTTAGTGATTTGATAATGATCATATCTTAAACACTTAGTGAGAATTGTAAGTAAACAATATGTATTAGAGTTTCACTATCGCTGAAGTACTAAGACTAATTCAGTACCGCTGATAGGAACTCTTGTTCTTTAGATTAAACATTCAGCGAACACTGTTCACCATAATGCTCTGAGCCTGTTCAGTCCTTATGGTGATCGCTGATAAGTTAGTTGTTTACTTATGATCCCTGAAGACAAGTTTCACATCAACATAGGTTCTACGCTGAAGTCGAAGATCAAGCTCAAGAACCAGCGACAAGTCTCCTAATGAACTGATGCGGATCAGCGAAGACTCAGATTTGTCCACTCAACGTGAAGTATCAAGTACAAGACTTCAGCTATCGCTGAACTTTGTCATTCACTGATATAGAATGATAAAGCTCTGATTCAACGAAAGATGATCATGAAGTCCTCCGTACAAAGTACTTTTGTTTTAACCACCCTTGTACGACTCCGTACGATATGTCAGAAAAGACCCTCCTTGTTGTCTGAAATCGTACAACCACTCTGATACTACATTGTTCAAACATGCGGCTACTAAGGTTGTCTACTAAAGTCAGACCCAACAACCAATGAGCTGCTGCCACGTGTAAAGTATAAACTGCCATGCATTAAATGCATGCAGTATATAAGAAAGACTCCAACTTCATTCTTGAAGCACTTGCTAACTCTGGTCAAGTCATCTTCTTATCTTGAGATAGGTTATTATTAGTAATTTCCTTCTCTTTCTTAGTGCAAGAAAACTTAGTGTTCCAACTTGTTTAGACTAGGATTTATTCCTTATCTTGTTCCGCAACAAGCTGTAAATTGTCTTGATTTATCAATAAACAATTTAGAAAAGTAAAAACGTGTGTTTGTATTCACCCCCCCCCCTTCTACAAACTTGTATAGCCCTTCGGGACCAACAAGTGGTATCAGAGCAAATTTGTTTAATCTCATAAACAAGATCTGATCTATACTAAGATTTCTCTTCCTAGCTATTTCTTAAAATGGCTACCAACACAAACACAAACTATATTGACAATGGTTCTCTTGCAAAACCCCCTAGATTCTCCAGAGATAATTTTAATCTATGGAAAAATAGGATGATTCTCTTCTTAGAAGGTGTAGACCCTACTATGCCTTATTTTCTTGAAAACGGCCCATATATTCCTGTAAGAATTGATGCTGCAGTTCCAGCCGCTGAGAATAGACCTGCTATTCCAGAAAGGCTGATTCCTAAGGAAATTCATAAGTGGACTGATGAAGATAAGAAGAAAGTGGCTATCGACACCAAAGCCAGATCCATACTCTCTATGGCTCTTCTTGACGAAGTCTACCATTCCGTCATGAACCTGAAAACCTCAAAAGCTATGTGGGACACAATCTGTGTTCAGTATGAAGGTACATCTGAAGTCCAGGACTCACGAATAATCAACCTGGTAAGACAGTACGAAAGCTTCATTTGTGGTAAGAATGAATCTCTCTCTGAAGTACACCAATGTTTTAACTGTTTAATAATAGATCTGAAAACGGTTGGTAAGGAATATTCTAACTTTGAAGTGCTGACAAAGTTTTTAAAATGTTTACCTGAAAGCTGGGACAGTTATTCAATGTTGTCACACCCCGCTAAAGCGGAAGCACGAGATGTAACAGATAGAGTTTCATAGCATTAGGAAATAAAACAACACCAACCATACAATTACATAAGTTTTAAATTGTGAAGTTCCAAAAATTACAAGTTACAATCCATTGTTTACAAGCAACCGAGATGGTGTTTTTAACAAAATAGAGCAAAAGAAAAGAGCTTGGTTGATGTCGTCATGCATGCTAAATTTAGACTTTGTCGTTTACCTTCTTAGTCCCTGAAAAGCATGTTTAAAATAAAAGGTCAACTACAAAGAGTTGGTGAGTTCACAGGTTTTCCATATACACAACAATTTTTCATCCAAAGGTTACTCTCATGAAACGTTTGTTCATGACAAGCTTTAAGTTTAAAAATTTATGAGTACAATTTACAACGAATGACTTTTGCAAGATATATAAGTGTTGAGCCACTACTAAGCCTCCGACAACCTACGCCCCGCGAACTACCTCAGAGGTGGTATGTTGGCCACATGAGTAGAACATTATTAACAGATAAAGTGCACCCCTACTCGTCAGTCAAAGGTGGGTTTGTCAAACCAAATAGCGCTATCCACAAATATCACCGGCTCGTTATGAGTTAATAAGTAGTGTACCTATTGGGGACTTAACATTTTCATTATAACTCAACATATCTTTATCACTTATGTAAATTCGTCCATTCATCAGTACTCATTTCTCAAATCATAATATCCACAATTTAATATCACGAATCATTTAGCATTTTAAAATCATAACATGCTTTTCACCCCAAACATTAAACAAGTAAAACGGGGCTGTGAATACTCACCTTATAGCGTAGTCACGAAGTAGTGATAGCTTGTTTGCTTAAACGCTTTACGGGTTCCCTATAATGTCAAACAATCTCTATAAGTCCTTCATATCTAATTCAAGGTTATACTTAACTAATTTAATCCACATCTTGTGTAATGCCCTTGCTTTAGTATTCAAGTTGAAACGAAGAATTTAGCATTGTTCAATATGTTTTAATCATATATATATAGAGTTATAAGAATAAAATCCCATACTTTTTCAAAATGCTTAATCTGACAGAAACTTTGTACTTCAAAAATGACTATTGAAAAACACTTTCTAAAATGACAAATTTACCCATTTTTTTATATGTAGTACTATACTGAGTTAAGGCTATTTTGACCAAATTTCATGAATTTTGGGGGTGTTTAACGGGTCAAAATAATTTTTATAAATCCGTGCAACACAGAGTCTAAAACAGATTGCACCCTTCTGCCATAATGGGCTTTTGGGGGGTCAAAACTTAATATTTTTCAGATTTTTTACATGTTTAATGACGCTAACCTGGAAGTTTGACTTTTTGCCGGATGTTACAGTTTTCCCCCGTTAAAGGAATTTCGTCCCGAAATTTAATGGCTGACATTCTCAAATGGTTCCTTGACGAACAGCTGAGGATATTTACTCCTCATAAAATCCTCCCGTTCCCAAGTGTATTCAGGTCCATGCCTTGCATTCCATCGAACTTTTACGATCGGGATCTTGCTACGTCTTAATCGCTTAACATCTCGGTCAAGTATTTCAACGGGTTCCTCTATAAAGCGTAACTGCTCATTCACTTGTATGTCTTTCAACGGTAGGACCAACGATTCATCCGATAGGCATTTCTTCAGATTCGACACATGGAATGTGTCGTGAATGGCGCTTAACTCTTGTGGTAGTTTGAGTCTATATGCGACTGGTCCAATCTTTTCCAGTATCTCAAATGGGCCGATATATCTTGGACTCAACTTGCCTCTCTTCCCAAATCGTACCAACCCTTTCCATGGCGACACCTTTAATAGTACCTTATCGCCAACCTGAAATTCCAATGGCTTCCTGCGATTATCTGCATAACTCTTCTGACGAGTTCGGGCTACTTTAAGTCTTTCCTGGATGGTTACGATCTTGTCCGTAGTCTCCTGAATTATGTCGGGCCTTATCAGATGTCTGTCACCGACCTCCAACCAGTTGAGTGGGGATCTACACTTGCGTCCATATAAGGCTTCGTACGGCGCGCACTTTAAGTTGGTATGGTAGCTATTGTTGTAAGAGAATTCGACTAGCGGTAAATGAGTATCCCAACTTCCACCAAAATCTATTACACAGGCTCGCAGCATGTCTTCTAGTGTTTGTATAGTTCTTTCTGTCTGACCGTCCGTCTGCGGGTGGTAGGTAGTGCTCAAGTCCAAACGCGTGCCCAATGCTTTCTGGACTGATCGCCAAAAGCGTGACGTAAAACGACTATCCCTGTCCGAGATCATGGCAGTAGGTACTCCATGACGCATAACGATCTCGTTGATATAAATCTGAGCAAGCTTTTCCCCCTTGAAGTCTTCCCGAATAGGCAGAAAATATGCAGATTTCGTAAGCCGATCCACTATAACCCAGATTAAATCTGACCAGATGGTTTCTGATGTTCAGCCTTGACCACTGCACAAGTTTGGCATTTGCTTACATACAACGCAACATCTTTCTTCATTCCTGGCCACCAATAGTATTCCTTCAGGTCCTTGTACATCTTATCGGCTCCGGGGTGAATTGAATATCTTGATTTATGGGCTTCATCCATGATTATTGATCGCAGATTGGCCACCTTAGGTACCCAAACTTTATTTCGGAAGTAACGCACCCCGTCTGGTTGTGTTTCAAATTCCTCTTCCAGATGACGTAGGGTTTCGTTTTTCAAATTCTCTTCTTTTAATGCTTCTTCTTGAGCTTCGAGGATTTGGTCTTTAAGACTCGTTCGAACCATCATTCCCATGGCTCTTGCCCTCGATGGCTTCACCCTTTCTTTCCGGCTTAAAGCATCAGCTACAACATTAGCTTTGCCTGGGTGGTACTTTATCTCGCAATCGTAGTCGCTAAGCAGTTCAACCCATCTCCATTGTCTCATATTCAGCATTTTCTAATCAAAAATGTGTTGTAGGCTCTTGTGATCGGTAAAGACGGTACATTTAGTGTCGTAGAGGTAATGTCTCCAAATTTTGTGTGCGAACACTACTGCTCCTAGTTCCAAATCATGGGTGGTATAACTCTTTTCGTGAACTTTAAGTTGCATTGATGCGTAGGCAATAACCTTGTCTTTTTGCATTAGCACATACCCCAACCCTTGGTGTGAGGCATCGCAGTACACAACAAAATTGTCTGTACCTTCTGGTAAGGCTAAGATTGGTGCATTGCATAACTTATGCTTAAGCGTCTGAAAAGCTTCCTCTTGTTTTTCTCCCCAATCGAACTTCTTATCCTTTTGGGTTAATGCCGTCAATGGTTGTGCAATTTTGGAGAAATTTGCAATGAAACGCCGATAGTAACCAGCTAAACCGAGAAACGAACGAATTTCTGTCGGAGTCTTCGGGGCTTCCTATCTTGGCCGGATCGACATGAATTCCATCTTCATTAACTACATGCCCAAGAAATTGCACTTCACGAATCCAAAATTCGCATTTGGAAAGTTTAGCATACAAATTCTGGTCTCTGAGCAGTTCTAGTATTAGCTTTAAATGTTGCTCATGCTCTTTCTTGCTTTGCGAATAAATTAATATATCATCTATGAACACAATTATGAATTTGTCCAAGTACGGTCGGCATACTCTGTTCATTAGGTCCATAAAGACTGCTGGAGCGTTTGTCAGACCAAAAGGCATGACTAGGAACTCATAATGTCCATATCGAGTCCTAAACGCTGTCTTAGAAATGTCCTCTTCCCGAACTCTCATTTGATGGTATCCAGACCGAAGGTCGATCTTTGAAAAGTACGTAGCGCCTTGAAGTTGGTCGAACAGGTCATCGATTCGAGGAAGGGGATATCGGTTCTTGATGGTCAGCTTGTTAAGTTCCCTGTAGTCGATGCACATCCGAAAAGAACCATCCTTCTTTTTAACGAATAACACTGGAGCTCCCCAGGGTGAAGAGCTGGGTCTGATGAATCCTTTATTGAGTAGCTCTTGGAGTTGGCCTGACAACTCCTGCATTTCTGAAGGTGCTAACCGGTAAGGTGATTTCTCCACGGGTGCCGCTCCCGGAATTAAGTCGATATGAAATTCAACTTGTCTTGGTGGGGGTAATCCAGGTAATTCATCTGGGAATACCTCGAGAAAATCTCGTACTATCGGAAAGTCTTGAATATTCTTCTCTTTGATCTCCTTATCCACCACGTGTGTCAGGAACGCAACACAATCTATCCTTAAATATTTTCGCATCTTCATACACGACACTATTTTGAAATTTTTCCCGGAGTTTTCTCCCCGTATTTCAAGTACTCTTCCTTCGGTTTGTGGTATTCGGACGATCTTTTCGGCGCAAACGATTTCAGCGCGATTTTTCGATAACCAATCCATACCTACGACTAGATCGAAGCTTCCTAACTCGATTGGGATTAAATCTATGCTAAAATCTTTTCCCACCAGTTTTAGGGTACAATTTTTAATTACACCTCTGGCCCTAACTTCCTGTCCATTAGCAAATTCAATAACATATATCTCTTCCAACTTTCGGGTTCTCGAATTTAATTTTGACCTAAAGTCTAACGATACAAAACTTTTATCTGCTCCGGAATCGAATAACACAGATGCATGATGATTGTTCAAGAGAAACGTACTTGTGACTACATCCGGGTTTCGTCTTGCTTCATCTGCCCCAATTTCGAACACTCGACCTCGTGCCTGACCTCCTTGATTCCCTTGATGGGCTGGTCGTGCTTGATTGCCTGGTCGTGCTGGGTTCAGTCTCGGACATGTGCTCCGAAAGTGATTTGGGCTTCCACACTCGTGACAAGTTCGTCTCCCTCCACTTCTGCAATCCTTAGCAAAATGGCCTCCCTTATTGCATTTGAGGCAAATAATGCATCTTCCACCGTGGCGGTTGTTGCATTTATCACACCTGGGATAGGTTCCCTTGTCTTTCTCCACCATCTGAGTCTGGACTCCAAAGTTTCCCATCACCTTCTGGTTCTTACCAAACTTCCCACCAAATTGCTTTTTCGAGGGTCCTTCCATCTTTCTCTTACCTTTGGCGTTGTCGCTCGTGAACGTTCCTGACCGGATGGCATTGTTGGTAAGTTTGGTTGCTATATTCACCGCCTCTTGGAGTGTTGCTGGATTCGCCGAGGTAACATTTCCACGAATTTCAGGAGCTAGACCATAGATATATTTGTCGATTCGGTTCTCCTCTGGCGTTACCAGATGTGGCACCAATTTTGCTAGCTCATGGAAGCGGGCGGTATAGGCGTCTATGTTCTTTCCTACCATTTCATGGTGCCAGAGTTCTGCTTCTAGTTTCTGGATCTCACTCCTCGGGTAGTACTCATCCTTGAGCATCTTCTTAAACTCATCCCACGTTAGTCTGTTAGCCACATCCCGGCCTCAGGTTTGCACTTGGGTGTTCCACCATGTTAATGCCCGTCCTTGCAGAAGGCAAGCGGCAAATTCCACTTTGTTCCCTTCCGTACATTTGCTGATGTTAAGGACAGACTCCATACCCTCTAACCAAGTTATTAATCCAACAGCTCCCTCGATTCCATGAAACTCTTTAGGGTTGCAGGCCCTAAAAGCCTTGTACGTGCATTCCCTATTTCCAGTTGTTTCCGCATTGTTTCTTGGATTAGCGTTCAGACCAGCTGCTACTTGGCTAACGATGTTTGGAAGTGCGGCCATGATTTGCTCGGACACGATCCGTGCGATTTCGGGATCCTCTCTCCTTGGAGGCATAGTCCTACAGGTATGATTTTATTTAAGGATTTAGTCACAGGGTCACCATTACTGTTATTTGGTTACACTTCCTACTTGTTATGTTAATCTAAGTTATGGTACTACTTCATGCATACTATCGTTATTATCTACATGTATTGTCATAACAACATACCACAATTTCATAATCATGTATTAAAAGTACTTGAGATATATAAGCATTAACCAAACATTTCATTTACAAGCCGTAAACATCCAATACCCAAAAGAACAATTAACAAAACATTTAATGTTTGGCTTAACGGCTACATGCCCCAAAAATATAAGTCTAAGCTTAATCAATCCCAAAAGCTTCGCAATGAGTGGTTTACTAACGCATCAATGTACAGATCAACAGTCCCATCATCATCATCATAGCTCCTATTACCCAAGTTAGGTACATACGTAGTGTCCTCACTTCTCTCCTAGTGATGGCAATGGCCTCCATAGTTCGATCCGAGACCTCACTATGTGATTTTAGAACCTCCATTATTCCATTCAATTGTTGATGTTGTTGGTCCAATCTCTCTTTATGAAGTTGCACATCTTGCGACATCATTAGGACCCACTGACTTTCCCGGGCAGTCATGCCGGGAGGGTGAGCCACTGGTACCCCGGTCACCACCTGAGGGTTTCCTCGCCGCGCTCCCGGTCGGGAGGACTCTCCTTCGTATCTCGGTGGGTGGGTGAAACTCACACACCTAGGCAATGGAACACTTTTTCTAGCCGTGGTTCTTACTCTCGGTCCTCAAAGTGTAGGCGGAGGGGATCGAGTGAGTGGTGCACTGTTTACTTCATGGTCGCCCTCATACGGGTCTCTCTCCACCTCAACAAATGCATTCCCCCTAGGATGGCTAGTAATATAGCCGGAGGGGTCAGCCGAGTAAGAGTGTTCGGAAGGAGTGTGCTCGGATGAAGTGTGGGTGGACGACATAGTGAACTGCGATAATGGTAGACTTAGTTATTAAGTGTGTTATTGTAAGTGCCTAAGATATGCAATGTTTATGCATGCACACACAAGGATTATACTTTCCATTTTTCAGTAGGAAATTCATTTTAAGCATACTTCCATTATGACCAACCCGAGTCTCTCATTATACTTACCTGAATTAAACATAGGTGATCAGGCTTTGTTTAATTGAGGTATAATAATGTGACACTCAACTTGGTTATATTAGCAATATGCTTCAGATTTTTGACAATCATTTCGAAAACCCTTTTGAAAATAGTTTGCGTTATGGTTGGGTTATAGTTTGTGGTTTCCATAAGAAAACCGGCATTCTCTATAACCTATGGCTCTGATACCAAGTCTGTCACACCCCGCTAAAGCGGAAGCACGAGATGTAACAGATAGAGTTTCATAGCATTTGGAAATAAAACAACACCAACCATAGAATTACATAAGTTTTAAATTGTGAAGTTCCAAAAATTACAAGTTACAATCCATTGTTTACAAGCAACCGAGATGGTGTTTTTAACAAAATAGAGCAAAAGAAAAGAGCTTGGTTGATGTCGTCATGCATGCTAAATTTAGACTTTGTCGTTTACCTTCTTAGTCCCTGAAAAGCATGTTTAAAATAAAAGGTCAACTACAAAGAGTTGGTGAGTTCACAGGTTTTCCATATACACAACAATTTTTCATCCAAAGGTTACTCTCATGAAACGTTTGTTCATGACAAGCTTTAAGTTTAAAAATTTATGAGTACAATTTACAACGAATGACTTTTGCAAGATATATAAGTGTTGAGCCACTACTAAGCCTCCGACAACCTACGCCCCGCGAACTACCTCAGAGGTGGTATGTTGGCCACATGAGTAGAACATTATTAACAGATAAAGTGCACCCCTACTCGTCAGTCAAAGGTGGGTTTGTCAAACCAAATAGCGCTATCCACAAATATCACCGGCTCGTTATGAGTTAATAAGTAGTGTACCTATTGGGGACTTAACATTTTCATTATAACTCAACATATCTTTATCACTTATGTAAATTCGTCCATTCATCAGTACTCATTTCTCAAATCATAATATTCACAATTTAATATCATGAATCATTTAGCATTTTAAAATAATAACATGCTTTTCACCCCAAACATTAAACAAGTAAAACGGGGCTGTGAATACTCACCTTATAGCGTAGTCGCGAAGTAGTGATAGCTTGTTTGCTTAAACGCTTTACGGGTTCCCTATAATGTCAAACAATCTCTATAAGTCCTTCATATCTAATTCAAGGTTATACTTAACTAATTTAATCCACATCTTGTGTAATGCCCTTGCTTTAGTATTCAAGTTGAAACGAAGAATTTAGCATTGTTCAATATGTTTTAATCATATATATATAGAGTTATAAGAATAAAATCTCATACTTTTTCAAAATGCTTAATCTGACAGAAACTTTGTACTTCAAAAATGACTATTGAAAAACACTTTCTAAAATGACAAATTTACCCATTTTTTTATATGTAGTACTATACTGAGTTAAGGCTATTTTGACCAAATTTCATGAATTTTGGGGTTGTTTAACGGGTCAAAATAATTTTTATAAATCCGTGCAACACAGAGTCTAAAACAGATTGCACCCTTCTGCCATAATGGGCTTTTGGGGGGTCAAAACTTAATATTTTTCAGATTTTTTACATGTTTTGAAAACCTAACACATAAAGGTATCTCATGGAAAACGATTCACAAACTTTTGATAACTTTTGAGTGAGTTATGGACGAATGAAGCTGAATGTACCAATCTGCCAATCTTGGACAGCTTTGCACACTTGCTTTGTATAAAATGTTTGAGTGACCAAACCTCCATATTTTTGAATGAAACCAAGTGCATGTGAAACCTAACTCATCTAACAAATTCCCAGAAGGAAAATGAGTAATTTTTATGGATTCTACAGAGAGTTATAAGCAAAACAAAATGACACAACAATCTGGCCGACCATCTGCTGCACACCAAATTTGTTCTAAGGAGTTGAAGGCTTAAATCTCAATATTTTCTTATGAGACCAGTTGGGTTTGAACCCTAACTCATTAAACCTTACTCCAGAAGAAAATTAAGGAATTTTGGACATGTTTTGACCAAGATATGGTCGTCCTAACACATGCAACAAATCTGCTAGATTCAACTCTAACAATGACATGAAAACCTATTTTAAGCATTTTCTCCTTCATAGATGAGGGTTCCTTTGCTAAGGATTCAATCCCATCATCATATAACATGATATTGAAAGAAAATACTTAAATCTTACAAGAAAATATGCATGCAAAGATTTCTAAACTCAGATTCTATTTCAAGGAACAAAATCACCAAAGAAGATGCTTGAAAATGGAGAAAATAGCTAGTTTGGATCTCATACCTTTGTGAGATGTTGCAAGCACTTCAAGTTCTTGAAATTTTCGTTTTGGATACTTGTTTTAGGGCTGGAAATTTGCTGGAGTTTTGAAGATTGTAGGATGAAGATGATGAAGAGAAAAGGTGAACTTCAAGAGAGAGAGAGAAAGGGAGATGGATGGTTTCTTCCTTAGTTTGAAAATGAGAGAAAAATAAAATTGGAGGGTAAAAGAGGGGAGGGGAGGCCGGCCACTTCATGGGCCCCCATCCCATGCTAAGTATTTTTTTTATAAAAAAATTGAGGCCCAAAACTAATATGTGGCATTTTTTCTTATTTATTTTTATAAAATTTGCAATACAAGACCCTAAAATACTTTCTTATTTTTATTAAATCTTGAAAAAGAAATGTTTATATAGGAAGTAAAATCCTATATTTTTATATAGGTTACAGCAACTACCGGAAATTCAGCAGATCGAAACCGGGTCTTTTCAGCAACTACCAGAAATTCTAACGAAACTTCGCTTTAAATTATCCTGAATGGGTCCTATCAGAGTATTTTCTCTATATTAACATTAGTAAAGGTTTAATGACGCTAACCTGGAAGTTCGACTTTTTGCCGGATGTTACAAATGTGTCTCAAGCTGTCAAAAGATCTCAAATCGATGAATCTTTCTACCTTATATGGCACGATGCTGAATCATAAGCAATCGAGTCATCTTAAGAAGAATCTTGTAAAAGATTCCAAAAGCACCCCTGTTGCTTTAATCTCAGAGTCACCTTCCACTCAGCGATCAACTGTTACTATCACTGAGTTGGAGACTAACTCTGAAAGATCATCAGAATCTGAAGTTTCAGATGATGATGAAACTCTGGCATCCCGGGCTAATAAGTTCAGGAGATTTGCTAGAAAGAGTAATTTCAAGAAGAATAAACCTCTTGCTATTACTGACAAGCCAAGATCATCAACCCCTGTTGATAAGGCTACTGCTACTTGCTATAACTGTGAAAAGATAGGACATTTTGCTAGCGAGTGCAGGTCAAGGAAAGTCTCTAGATCCTCAGCTTTTCCCAAGAAAAACTTTACTCCTCGGACTAGAGATGAAAAATACAAAAGGCTGAAAGAAAGGCATTCAAAGCTGAAAACCTTTAAGAAGAAAGGCAAAGGCCTGATGGCTGACTATGATTGGGCTGACTCTGATGAGGAAGAAACATCTGACTCTGAAGATGATGAAGCCAATCTCTGTCTTATGGCCAAACTTGAAGATGAGGAAGAAAGTTCAGACATTCCCTCCACTTCAACCTCTGCTACTCAGGTATCACCTTCCTTCTTTACCAATATTGCAAATATTGATGAAGCTGATAGTCTTCGTAAAATCGATCTCTTGACTAGAAGTTTATATGAAGCCATGAATGGCAAAACTGTAATTGAAAATCAAAACCTTGATCTCGCTGAACAGCTTAAAAACTGTCACCTTCAAATAGAAAATCTTTCTAAAATTGAATAAAGATTTTAAAGATCAAGTGCACTTAAATCAGCTAGTCAAACTCGAACGAGAAGAAGCTATCGCTGCATTAAAAGCTGAAAAAACTACTGTTGATGGATGGTATAATTCCTCAACAAAGATCACTGAGATAATTAAGTCTCAGATTCCCCTGAGTGATAAACGTGGTCTTGGTTACAAAGCTGATACTCTAGAACCAACCACTGATCGTTCCATGCTCTTATTTGGAACTTTCGTATCCTCAGTCGCTGATACTTCATCCTCTCAGTGTTCCTCTTCTAAACCGCCCATCCCTGAGGAAATCTCTACCTTAACTTCTAAAGGTAAAGAAAAAGTTATTTATCCAAAACCTACCTCAGTCTTTAAAAACAAAGGTAAAGGAATTGCTTTTAACCAAAATCCTCAGAAGGGTACCTCCGTACCAAAGCTGAACGCTTCTAAAGCTTCAGTGACTTATCCCTCTGATTCAAAGAATAAGATCTCTGGATTTATTCAGCATGGATCTATTCAGCGATCTACTCCTAGAATTAAAGTGGAAATTCTTGGTTATAAAGCCAATAGCTTACTTGGTGCTGGTCCTTCTAATTCAAAATCTAAAGCTCAGCATGCAAATGGTCCTAGAACTACTTTTGGTTATAGGAAATGTTATCATTGTGGACTTACAAATCATATTGCTAGTAAGTGCCCCACAGCCACCCAAGCTGAAAAGATAGCTAAGGTGAAGATCATTGCCCCCAAGGCAAATAAGACCACTGAGGTTAAGAAATTAACCAAAGTGAAGACTGACAAAGCTGAATCTTCAAATGCTGCGAAGACTGCTGAACCTTCCACCTCTTCTTCTACCCCCACTGACAAGTGTGTACACATGGTTAAGTGGGTACACAAGAAAAACTAATCTTTCTTTGTAATGAAGGTTAAGAAGGGTATCTGGTATCTCGATAGCGGATGCTCTAGACACATGACTAGTATGAAGAACCTGCTCACTGAGTACAAAGAAGAGAAGGGTCCCTCTGTAACTTTCGGTGGAAATGGAAAAGGACATACCCGAGGGTTTGGTGTACTATCTAATGGTACAACAACCTTCAGAAGAGTCGCATATGTTGAAGGGCTGAAGCATAATCTTCTAAGCAACAGTCATCTTTGCGACATGGATAACAAAGTAATCTTTACTAAGGAATCATACTTTGTCGCTGACAAAAAGGAGAAGATAGCTCTCAGCGGTTATCGTTTGGAAAATGTTTATGTAATAAACATGGACTCAACAACCACTGAGAACTCCTGTTTCTTCTCAAAAGCCTCATCTGATGTCAACTGGCTATGGCATAAGAGGCTCTCTCATCTAAACTTCAAGACACTGAACACTCTTTCTTCAAAAGAGTTAGTCACTGGTCTACCTCAGCACTCATACGCCAAAGAATCCTTATGTTCAGCGTGTGAGAAAGGCAAGCAGACCAAAGCAAGCTTTAAGTCAAAGCAAGTTTCCTCAGTATCATCTCCTCTACAACTTCTCCATATGGATTTGTTTGGCCCTGTTAACAAACAATCCATCGCTGAAAAGAAATATACGCTGGTCCTAGTTGATGAATTCTCTCGCTATACATGGGTTATGTTTCTCCGTTCTAAGAGTGACACCCCTGAAGAACTCATCACCTTTCTTCGGAAGATGGAAACCCTGAACAACTTGACCGTTCGCTCAATAAGGAGTAATCATGGGACTGAATTCAAAAACAGTTCTCTTGATTCCTTCTTTGAGAGTAAGGGTATTTCTCACAACTTTTCTTCAGTGAGAACACCGCAACAAAACGGAGTCGCTGAAAGAAGAAATAGAACAATTATTAAAGTTGCACGTTCAATGCTCAGCGATTCTCACCTGCTTACTCAGTTTTGGGCAGAAGCTGTCAACACTGCTTGTTTTACGCAAAACATGTCGTTGATAGTCAAAAGATTCAATAAAACAGCCTATGAGCTTTTTCATGGGAGAAAGCCTTCAATCAGCTTTCTTCACATCTTTGGATGTCAGTGTTTCATACTGAACAACAAAGATGCCCTTGGAAAGTTTGATCCTAAGGCTGATGATGGAATCTTTCTTGGATATTCTTCAATCCACAAAGCCTTCAGAGTCTTCAATCGAAGAAGACAAACTGTTGAAGGTTATTCAGTCTTGGATATTCTCGAAGTGGGTAGAGGCAATTGCTACTCCAACCAACGACTCGAAGACGGTTATTCAGTTCTTGAAGAATAATATATTCACTCGATTTGGGGAACCGAGAGCACTAGTCAGTGACGGAGGGAGTCATTTCTGCAACCGCCATCTAGAGGCATTACTGAAGAAGTATGGGGTTAAACATCGTGTGACTACTCCGTACCATCCACAAGCTAACGGCTTGGCTGAAGTTTCCAACCGGGAACTGAAGCACATTCTTGAGAAGACGGTGAATGCATCAAGGAAAGACTGGTCGCTGAAATTGGATGACGCCTTATGGGCATACCAGACTGCATTCAAGACTCCCATCGGAACCACCCCATACCGGTTGGTATTCGGAAAATCATGTCAATTGTCGGTCGAGTTGGAGCATAAGGCATACTGGGCAGTGAAGCAATTGAACATGGATGCATAAAAAGCCGGGCAAAAGCGTTTGCTACAACTAAACGAATTAGAGGAAATCCGTTTGGACGCATATGAGAACGCGTCAATCTACAAAGAACGGACAAAGATGTTTCATGATCGACGGATTCGAGAAAAGGTACTTATCCCTGGAAAAGAAGTTCTTTTATTTAACTCTCGTATCCGTTTATTTCCAGGTAAGCTGAAGACCAAGTGGTCGGGGCCGTTCAAGGTGATTGAAGTGTTTCCGTATGGCTCAGTGGAACTAGAAGGACCGGACGGTCAAAGATTCAAGGTGAATGGTCAACGGGTGAAACCGTATCTGGGTGGTGAAGTTGCAAGAGTTTCGAGCATCTATTTCGACGAGCCTAAGGAGTAATTGCAAGAGAAGTCGTGCCACGACGTTAAATAAGGCGCTCGGTGGGAGGCAGCCCACCATAGGTTAGTTTTCATTTTAATTTTTTTTTGTGAGTTTTATTTCTTTTAACTTTTGTGTGTTTTTCCCTGAGGAGTATACCTTCGAGAATGAGAATAGGCGGAAGAAGCGAAAAGGAACGAAAAAAAAGGCCAAAGGAGAAGGAACAGGAAGTGGCGCGCCTTTTGGTGCCACTTATCTAGCGCATAACTAGCGCCGATCACTGAAGGGTAAACTGGCGCTAATTTTCGCGCGGGTAAACTAGCACCGAAAGGAGCGCCGTTCGAAAGCCTTAAAACGAACAGAGGGTCGCGCGTCT
Source organism: Saussurea involucrata (assembly GCA_033807775.1). Lineage (NCBI taxonomy): Eukaryota > Viridiplantae > Streptophyta > Magnoliopsida > Asterales > Asteraceae > Saussurea > Saussurea involucrata. Next base: position 217,860,374 of record CM066321.1, on the reverse strand, counting down.
TTTGGCGCTACTTTTCTAGCGCGGATACTAGCGCGGGCTGTCTGATGAGTATAAAAATCCACTTTCGGATTTTGGCTTCATTTTTGTAAACCCTAAGAGTATCTAGCGCCGATTTCTGCTCCCATTACACACCCTTTCTTCATTTCCGATCCCAATTGCAAGGTTCTTCCAAATCTGTGCCTTCCAATCTTCCACAACACATCAAGGTACGAACTCCTAACCTTAACTTCACATTGGGTTCAGATTATTGTGCACAAACCCGAAGGTATGGCGATTTTTTTTTAAGATTGATGCCATGAGATGGTTCGACCATGTTTTTCCTTGAGTTCTTCACTTAAGAACATATTTTCTCATGTAACTGTATGAGTTGTGTTTGTGCTATCTACATGAAACTTCTTCTTCTTGAGTTTATGATTTTCATGGTAAAAGAGGGATTTTGGGTTCTATTATGGAATAGGTGCATTAGGGGATGTTAGTATGAGTTGAGTACTCAAGTTTCTTCATGTTATGACTTGTACTAAACTGATAATGCATGTGGTTTGTGGAAGATGAGCAAGAATGTTTTAATCTTATGGGTGATGAATGCTTTTTGGTCAAGGTCTGCTGATTTGAGAATGTGAATCTGATAGGTATAAAGCTTTGGTGTCACTTCCTTGTTTTACATAAAGCCTAAAAGAGTGGTGGAATTCTGCTTTAAGATTTGTGCTTAATAGTTGTGCTTAACGATTAAGCTGCTGAGTGTGTGTGGTTTATGTGCTTGTGTGTGATTTTGAGTTATACTTTCACTAGACAAAAAGACCAAACAAACCTAAGTTTCACTTAGGTTTGGGGTGGCCACTGTCATTACCCCGTTGCAAACCTCGGTTTTACCGAGGTTTGGGGTATCCTTTCCTGTTCCAATTTGTATAACCCTTTTTGTACAACAAACCTAATCCATGGATTAGGTTTGGGGTGGATACCATAGGAGGTTAAATACTAATTGTTCACTATCTTTTGCAGAAAATTGTGCATACAAATCCCAACGCTGCAGGGCGGTTCTTTCACTACTACAACCTTCCCCAACAAGAGAGAATACAATGGAGTCAGCGACGGAACCTGACCTACGAGACTCGGTTCCAAAGTTTCGCACCCCGATCTATTCTAGTGGAAAGGGGATTAGATTTATCGAGGGTTGATAATGCGCGGGCTGTGCAAATTGCAGAAGAGAGAGGCTGGCAGAACTACATTCAGAACCCAGATTCTTATGATCCGGCGCTCGTGCTGGAATTCTATGCTGCAATGGTCCCACCTTCGTTCGAGGAATTTTCGACCGTTATTGTTCAAGGCCAACCAATCCGGATGACAAATGATGACATCTGCAACTTTTACAGAGTCCTGAGACACCAAGATCTCGATGCTACATATGGGATTCCACCCATCCCTGGGGTGAGACAAGATGAAACGCATAATCAGATAATCTCATCTTCTCTTCGCCGGAGTGGTAGAGGACGGTGGGAGGTACGCAAAGCAGAAATCAAGAAAAGTGAGATGGAACCGGAACTGGGGCTGTGGCTGTTGTTTGTGAAGGGAAGTCTGGCGCCTTCATCTCACTACACGACCTTAAATCCATATGTAGCACGGATCATGTACTGTATTCAGTATAGCATGCCACTAGATGTCGGACACATTATCCGATTGCACATGATCGACGCGGCTGCTGAGAACTGTACGGGGGTACTTCCGTTCCCATGTTTAATAACTCAGTTTTGCAGGAATGCAGGGATCGCAACGAGAGTGACCATTCCATCATCCGCGCCTTATAACCGAACCGCCTATCGCCAACAAGTGACAGCTGCTAACAAGTTGACCAGCCAAGAGGCAGTTGGCAACGAGAGGATGAAAATTCCTCAAGAAGTTGATGATCAAGATGCTGATGATGTGGATTATGATCCCGCACAGGATGAGGGCCACCAACCAACTGGCTCCGACACACGATTGCACGCACGCTTGGATGAGGCCATACTAGAGATGCGGCAGGGATTCGCGAGAATAAACAGGGGGCTCAGATACTTCGGGGTACCAGATCAAGAGGGAGAGAATCTAGATGGACCAGGAGCGTCGAACCCACCACCGGCACAGCGAGCGAGGAGACGACAACAAGGAGCAAGCTCATCTTCAAGGAGATGGAACCGCGATTAGGGAAGGCGGTTTGATCTCTTTTTCCCTTCATGATCTTTGATTTTAATTCATTTGGGATGACTGTACTTAACTGCATAATTTTATTTTGGATGACTGTAATTAATTCGCACGCATATTGTGGAATACTGTAACTGATATTATCGCATTGGGGACAATGTGTAGTTTGGTTTGGGGTGGAAGTAAGTCAATAGTGTCATTTTGATCTTTACTGTATCTTAGGCAAGTAACGGAATTGTGGTCATTATGATGGAACTTGTTTCCGAGTCACCGTTAGTGGTAAGTCAAATACTTCTTTTTGAGGAATGAACTGGGACGGATAATGTAGCATCAAGTGAGACTTGACAGATTGCATGTATTAGGGACATTAGTGGAGACCACCCGATAGTGAGATTCGAGCCTAACATGACGTACTTTCATTGCGAGGGAATTAAGCGTAAAATCTGATACACTTTTTCAATTTCCTTGTCGTGAGTATAGATTGATCTCGCTGTACTTTTGTGTTGAGTAGCAAAGATAACCATCAGGATATTAGGAAAAGGTATAGTAAACCGTATCGTGTGGACCTAAAGAGATGATTTCAGGCATTGTGTGTTTGTTGAACCAGTTTTTAGCTATCATCCCTTTCTAACCCATTATGTGTGTAACCAAAGCCTTTTTTGCAGCCAAACACTCTCCAAAGTTTTCAGTTCAAACCCCACCATCAAACCCTAGCCAAAAGCCTTAGCCAACCCTGATCAGAAAGTGTGTCTATCCTAAGCAGTAATGAACAGCCAAAGAGAAATGCAGGCCAGTCATAAAGATACAGAAAAGGGGCCAATGTAGTCCCGAATAAATAAAGAGGGCCAATGATGCTCCAAGCAAAAAAAAATATATTATTATTATCTAGATAAAGTAGATACGAGTAAATAAAATGGTCAAGCAACCATAGCGATGACAAAAAGGGCCGAGTGATAGAACAAAAGTCAGAAAGTTCAGAACTGTTTTAAGATTGACACACTCAGGATTTTTGATCCATTTTACCCTTCGTTTCCTAACCATAACCCTAGCCCTGTTACAACCCTGTTAAAGACCTGAATGATCTTTTGGAAAATGTGATTAGAGTTTACAACCACCTCTACCGATATTCCTTATCTTGCTACTTGATTCTTTCTGAGATCACCTTCTTGTACATTTGTGCGTTTTTCATGATTAGTTGTTCATGCATATATCTCATGATTTTTTTTACATAAACTCCAAAGCATGAGCAACATGTGCGACAGCCTAGGTTCAAGCGAATTGAGAGCATCCCGTAAGGTAGGGTCGAGACGAAATCCTCCCAGATCATGCATGAAATTGGGTGGAGGTTGATGCAGTGTGGTCCCGACCAGTTTTATTCTCAACGAGTTAGTGTTTTAACCTCTGCGGACTGGGGGTGTTTTGGAAAGGGTTCGGATTAACCGATTAATTCCGTTAGTTGAATAAGATATGTAAAGATCCATAATGACACCACCGACTTCCCATGTGTGCGAATTATATTTTAACTCTGATTTTTGATTAATGTTATCGCTATTTTGCTTGAGGACAAGCAACACTCGGTTTGGGGTTGTTGATAATGTCGATTTTCGACATTATTTCGGCTACTAAATCGGGTGGTTGTTAGGTGTTTTCAGGTGAAATAGTGGATTTTACTGATGAGTTTTATGAGATGTACAGTTAGTCGGCCTGGAAGGGAATTGAAGAGGATCGCGAGTACATTTTCCGAAGAAGAGCTCAAAATCCGGAAAAAGACGAAAGTAGAGCAAGCAGAAGCTGGCGCGCCTTGTGGGGCCACTTAACTAGCGCGTAAATGAGCGCATGGTTTTAAAGGCATAACTTTCCAGAGCGTGGCGCGCCTTGTGGCGCGACTTAAGTACCGCCGTAACTGGCGCCAACTCTCAGATGCGATTTAAAAGCCCTATTTTCCAATTTTAGGGTTATCAGTTAGACGAGGCAGCGGCTGGAGTTCAGAGGCGATTTTTTGGAGCAATTTGGGAGCACAAATACAGAGGTGACAAGAGATCAATTGGAAGACAACAACGATTGAGTACGTGATCGTGGAAGGGATTCTTCTCAGGGAGTTGCTTATATTTTTCTGCAGAACTTTTCGAATATGGTTTCCTTTACGTCGTTTGTAATCTTTCAGTTTTCTTTACACATCCCCAACATGAACTAAACTTCATGTTGGGGGTTGGATGATGGACGATTCATAGATGTATGCTTCAAACGATTTTTATTTTGGTTTTAATAGATGGATGACGTCTTTGAATTCATGCTTAATGCTTTTAATAAACTGACCACTTGTTAAATGATTTGTTAACTCTTGAATGTTCGATGGAAATCTCAAGATTTAGTTCGAATTCAATAGCCACCGAAGGGAATTAGTTAGAGATAATCCATTTCCTTCGGTGTTGTGTTCTAAACCAATCACTTTAACTTAATTCAACTGTAAGATCGAAAGATGAACATCTTAATTAAGTGAAGTCTCGATGCAGCTTGGAAAAGTGTAACGAGTTCAGGTTTTACAAGTCATTAATCATTTTAATCGTTTATATCTCGCTTTGAAGTCTTGCTAATTGAATTCATTCCGATTTCAACCCTCCTTCTTCTCTCCTAATACTACTTTCAACTACGTTTAGTACTTTTATACGCTTTGCTAGTCAAGATATTTCAACAAACAAATCAAATCAATTTTCAATCGCTCAGTTAATAGTAACTATAGTCATTGTGATACTTAAAACCTGGTTCCTGTGGATTCGATACTCGTACTTCCGTACGTATTACTTGAGACGACACCGTCCACTTGCGGTTAGTCAAAAGGGGGGTGTAAACCGTCCTATCAAGTTTTTGGCGCCGTTGCCGAGGAACTTGTTTTGTGTTAATATCACTACCAGCTGTAGGAATTATTATATTGAGCATTTTCTTTTATTGCAATTTTTATTTTTATTTTAATCCTCCTTATTCACGAGTTCGATCCAAATTTCTTGCTACTGCGTTTTACGAGAACTAACTTGTATTCTATTCTTTGCTGCAGATCACTTCTAGTTTATGCTAAGGAGGAGTTCCTCTGGTGAACTCGAACCGTTTGATCCTGAGATTGAAAGGACTGCAAGGAGACTAAGGAGGCAAGCCAAATTCAGACTTCAACAAGAAATGGAGGGTGTCAACAACAACAACAACATCCATTTTGAAGATGCTTGGGAAGAGGGGATGGCCATGGGCAATGGTCTACCAATTCCAAATGTCAATGCGAACAATCAGAACAACAACAACAACAATAACGCCAATCATGGTCTCAACAACAATGGGCCACTGTTGAACAATGGCCCCCCTCCTCATAATCAGAACAATCAGAACCACAACAATACCAACAATGGGTTTAACAACAATGTTAACCATAATGTCAATCATCCACCACCTCAAAGGGTACCTATGAGGAATTTCGCCAATCCAAACATGGGGGCTGCACAGTATGGCCCATATGTTCCTCCGATCGCAACGAACAATTTCAAGATCAAAACTGGCACCATTCAATTGGTGCAAGCAAATATGTTCGGAGGAGCAGCAACTGAAGATCCACACAGTCATTTGAGAACATTTGAGAAGATCTGCAACACCTTCAAGGTGAACGGAGTTGATCCGGGTGCAATCAAACTCAGACTGTTTCCATTTTCACTGAGGGATCGAGCTAAGGATTGGGAAGAAGGTCTGCCGAATGGGCAGATTCGTACATGGGACGATATGGTGACCGCTTTTCTGAACAAGTTCTTTCCACCGGGACGAACAGCCCAATTGCTGTCGGATATCACTCACTTCGCCCAGTGGGATCGGGAGTCATTATATGAGGCTTGGGAGCAGTACAAGGGTATGCTGAAAAAATGCCCTCACCATGGTTTGCAGCCATGGATGGTCATGCAAACGTTCTACGGAGGACTGCTTCCACAGTATAAGAATGACCTCACCGCTGCTGCAGGTGGTGCATTCATGAATAAGCCATATGAAGTTGCATACGAGTTGATTGAAAATCTAGCGGAACACAGTTATGCAACTCCTCGGTCAGCTACTAGGAAGGTAGCGAGTGTGCAAGAGAATACTGAGCTGAAAGCTATTCAAGCCCAGTTGACGGCCATTACAAATCAGCTGAAAGGGACGGTGATTCAACCGTCATTCCAAGGAGATATGGGCTGCCAAGAGCCAATGGGGTCACCTCAAGAGTTTCCTTCACCGGAGCAAGTGCAATTCCTTCAAAACCGCAACAACCGGCCGAGGAACGACCCTTTCTCAAATACTTACAATGAGGGATGGAAACGACATCCAAACTTCTCGTGGAGTCAACCATAGAACGTGTAAAAAGAGCCCATGTTCCAGCAACAGCAGAACCAATTCGGTAATACTTCTAACTCTTCTACTCAATCTACTAACGTTTATCGTCCTCCGGGTTACAATCAAAGGAGGCAAGAAGAGGGACAAGGAAGTGAGAAGAAGTCCGGATTGGAGGAGATGTTGATGAAATTTGTCTCGAAAATGGATAATGCGGTCAGAGAATTGACATCATCTGTTGGTACTTTGACCAGTTCAGTTGGAACAATAAGAGCTGCGACGGATCAAAACACCGCATCGATCCAAATTCTTGAAGGACAAATGGGACAGATGGCAGATGCATTAGCTATTCGGAGCCAAGGTACATTCCCGAGCCAAACCGAGAAGAATACAAGAGAGGATTGCAAGGCAATTAATCTGAGAAGCGGGAAAGAGTTAATCAAAGACCCACGTCTCGAGGCGAGAGAGGTGGAAATAGAAACTCACGATCGCAAGACGGAAGAAGAAGACGAAGAGAAGATGGATGAGGAGCTGGAAATGGAAGGAAAGAGAGCTTCCAACGCTGAAGTGCCAAAATCTACACTGAAGGCAACCATACCACCGGTGGCACCGAAGGTCCCATATCCGAACCGGTTGAAAGCGCAAAGGGATGAGGTTCAGTTTTCTAAGTTCTTAGAAGTGTTTAAAAAGTTACACATTAATATTCCTTTTGCAGAAGCATTAGCTCAGATGCCGTCTTACATGAAGTTCTTAAAGGATATCCTCTCTAACAAGAGGAAAATTGAGGAACACGCGACCATGACACTCACTGAAGAGTGCAGTGCAATAATCCAGCACAAACTCCCACAGAAGTTGAAAGATCCAGGGAGTTTTACGATTCCTGTTCATATAGGAGGTGCCTATTTTGGTAAGGCACTTTGTGATTTAGGTGCGAGTATTAACTTGATGCCTTTGTCCATTTTCAGGAGGCTTGGATTGGGAGAGGTGCAGCCTACAAACGTGACACTCCAACTGGCGGATAGATCCATCAAATATCCGTACGGAGTCATCGAAGACGTTCTGGTGAAGGTGGACAAATTCTACTTTCCAGTAGATTTTGTGATCTTAGATATGGATGAAGACAAGGAGATCCCTCTCATTATGGGCCGACCATTTTTGGCCACCGGAGGGGCACTAATCGATGTGCAAGGAGGAAAGCTTACCCTCCATGTTGGTGAAGAAACAACCGTGTTCAATGTCTTTCCAACAGCACGAGTCGGGGTAGATAAAGGTACTTGCTATCGAGTTGACGTGTTAGAAGAGATTGCCGAAGAGACTTCCAAAGCTAATCACAGTGATGATTAGTTGGGGAATGCGCTGACCGGAATGTGCACCGATAGCGAGAATGAATGTGTAATGCAACTGAATGCGTTATCCGAATATCGAGGTCCGAGAAGACAAATGAAAGAAGATTTGGGTGAACCAATTACCAAATCACAGCCATCATCAAAAGTGCCACCACAATTAGAACTCAAACAACTACCGGTTCACCTAGAATATGCATTCTTGGGAGAGAATCGAACATTGCCGATAATCATAGCGGCACACCTCACCTCGGTAGAGAAAGAAAGGTTGATCCGAGTCTTGAGGGCTCATCAATCCGCCATCGGGTGGACCATAGCAGACTTAAAAGGGTTGAGTCCAACATTTTGTATTCATAGAATCAATCTAGAAGAGGGACACAGGCCGACGGTTCAGCACCAACGCCGACTAAATCCAAACATGAAAGAAGTGGTTCGGAAAGAAGTGTTAAAACTTCTTGATGCTGGAATCATATATGTTGTGGCTGATAGTCCGTGGGTTAGTCCGGTACAAGTGGTACCCAAGAAAGGAGGAATTACGGTCGTGAAAAATAACGACAACGAGCTCATTCCATCGCGAACAGTGACTGGATGGCGTGTGTGTATAGACTATCGGAAATTGAACGACGCCACCAAGAAAGACCACTTTCCACTTCCGTTTATTGATCAGATGTTGGAGCGACTTTCGGGCCATGCTTACTATTGTTTTCTTGACGGGTATTCGGGATACAATCAAATCCCAATTGCACCAGAAGATCAGGACAAGACGACTTTTACTTGTCCATATGGCACTTTCGCATATCGGAGAATGCCATTCGGATTATGTAACGCACCGGGTACTTTTCAGCGGTGCATGATGGCCATTTTCTCCGACATGGTGGAGAAAATGATTGAAGTATTCATGGACGATTTCTCGGTCTTCGGAGACTCGTTCAGCACATGCCTAGACCATTTAGAGGCGGTTTTGAAAAGATGCCAAGAGACGAGCTTGGTGCTGAATTGGGAGAAATGCCATTTCATGGTGACCGAGGGAATTGTGTTGGGGCACAAAATCTCTAAAGATGGCATCGAGGTCGACAAAGCGAAAATAGCCGTAATAGAGAATCTACCTTACCCTACGACGGTGAAGGGAGTACGGAGCTTTTTGGGTCACGCGGGGTTCTACCTGCGATTCATCAAGGATTTTTCCAAAATTTCTAAACCCTTAAGCTCTTTACTTTTGAAAGGTGCTAATTTTGATTTTACTAATGAATGTATTGCTGCGTTTGACAGGTTGAAGAAGGAACTCATTTCAGCCCCTATTTTGACTGCACCCGATTGGAGTCTTCCTTTCGAGTTGATGTGCGACGCGAGCGACATTGCTGTTGGGGCTGTTCTGGGCCAAAGGAAAGACAAGAAGCTGCATGTTATCTACTACGCGAGCAAAACATTAGACGAGGCCCAAGTGAATTATGCAACCACTGAAAAGGAACTATTGGCGGTTGTGTATGCATGTGAAAAGTTCAGATCGTACCTAGTCGGATCAAAAATCATCATTTACACCGATCACTCTGCCTTGAAATACCTGATGGCAAAGAAGGATGCAAAACCACGTCTGATCAGATGGGTCCTTCTACTTCAAGAGTTTGACATTGAAATCCGAGACAAGAAAGGATCGGAGAATACAGTAGCTGATCATCTGTCCATAATTGGAGAAGACGCCATGAAACCAGTTGATACCAAGCCAATCAATGACGCGTTCCCTGATGAACAACTTTTTGCGGTAAGTTCTGTTGACCCATGGTATGCTGACTTAGTTAATTTTCTTGCAGGTAATGTGAAGCCCTTTGGATTAAACTCACATCAGCGGAAGAAGTTCTATTCGGATGCTAAACGGTACTATTGGGATGAGCCATTCTTGTACAAGAGATGTGGAGACGGGATGATCAGACGCTGTGTACCCGATGAAGATAAAGAGAGTATCCTTACATTCTGCCATACTTTGGAATGTGGAGGTCATTTTAGTGCTGATCGAACGGTTGCGAAGATGCTACAGTCGGGATTTTTCTGGCCGACGATGTTCAAAGACACTCGTCACTTCATCTCTCGATGTGATATATGCCAGCGAACGGGAAACATTTCAAAGAAGGATGAGATGCCGATGCAAATATTCATGGAGGTACAGTTGTTCGACGTATGGGGGATCGACTTCATGGGTCCCTTTCCACAGTCATACCGGAACGAGTACATCCTATTCGCCGTCGACTATGTCTCGAAGTGGGTAGAGGCAATTGCTACTCCAACCAACGACTCGAAGACGGTTATTCAGTTCTTGAAGAAGAATATATTCACTCGATTTGGGGTACCGAGAGCACTAGTCAGTAACGAAGGGAGTCATTTCTGCAACCGCTATCTAGAGGCATTACTGAAGAAGTATGGGGTTAAACATCGTGTGACTACTCCGTACCATCCACAAGCTAACGGCTTGGCTGAATTTTCCAACCAGGAACTGAAGCACATTCTTAAGAAGACGGTGAATGCATCAAGGAGAGACTGGTCGCTGAAATTGGATGATGCCTTATGGGCGTACCGGACTGCATTCAAGACTCCCATCGGAACCACCCCATACCGGTTGGTATTCGGAAAATCGTGTCATTTACCGGTCGAGTTGGAGCATAAGGCATACTGGGCAGTGAAGAAATTGAACATGGATGCAGAAAAAGTCGGGCAAAAGCGTTTGCTACAACTGAACGAATTAGAGGAAATCCGTTTGGACGCATATGAGAACGCGTCAATCTACAAAGAACGGACAAAGATGTTTCATGATCGACGGATTCGAGAAAAGGTACTTATCCCTGGTAAAAAAGTTCTTTTATTTAACTCTCGTATCCGTTTATTTCCAGGTAAGCTGAAGACCAAGTGGTCGGGCCGTTCAAGGTGATTGAAGTGTTTCCGTATGGCTCAGTGGAACTAGAAGGACCGGACAGTCAAAGATTCAAGGTGAATGGTCAACGGGTGAAACCGTATCTGGGTGGTGAAGTTGCAAGAGTTTCGAGCATCTATTTCGACGAGCCTAAGGAGTAATTGCAAGAGAAGTCGTGCCACGACGTTAAATAAGGCGCTCGGTGGGAGGCAACCCACCATAGGTTAGTTTTCATTTTAATTTTTTTTGTGAGTTTTATTTCTTTTAACTTTTGTGCGTTTTTCCCTGAGGAGTATACCTTCGAGAATGAGAATAGGCGGAAGAAGCGAAAAGGAACGAAAAAAAAGGCCAAAGGAGAAGGAACAGGAAGTGGCGCGCCTTTTGGCGCCACGTATCTAGCGCATAACTAGCGCCGATCACTGAAGGGTAAACTGGTGCTCATTTTGGCGCGGGTAAACTAGATCGGAAAGGAGCGCCGTTCGAAAGCCTTAAAACGAACAGAGGGCCGCGCGCCTTTTGGCGCTACTTTTCTAGCGCGGATACTAGCGCGGGCTATCTGATGAGTATAAAAATCCACTTTCGGGTTTTGGCTTCATTTTTGTAAACCCTAAGAGTATCTAGCGCCGATTTCTGCTCCTATTACACACCCTTACTTCATTTTCGATCCCAATTGCAAGGTTCTTCCAAATCTGCGCCTTCCAATCTTCCACAACACATCAAGGTACGAACTCCTAACCCTAACTTCACATTGGGTTCAGATTATTGTGCACAAACCAGAAGGTATGGAATTTTTTTTGAAGATTGATGCCATGAGATGGTTCTACCATGTTTTTCCTTGAGTTCTTTACTTAAGAACATATTTTCTCATGTAACTGTATGAGTTGTGTTTGTGCTATCTACATGAAACTTCTTCTTCTTGAGTTTATGATTTTCATGGTAAAAGAGGGATTTTGGGTTCTATTATGGAATAGGTGCATTAGGGGATGTTAGTATGAGTTGAGTACTCAAGTTTCTTCATGTTATGACTTGTACTAAACTGATAATGCATGTGGTTTGTGGAAGATGAGCAAGAATGTTTTAATTTTATGGGTGATGAATGCTTTTTGGTCAAGGTCTGCTGATTTGAGAATGTGAATCTGATAGGTATAAAGCTTTGGTGTCACTTTCTTGTTTTACTTAAAGCCTAAAAGAGTGGTGGAATTCTGCTTTAAGATTTGTGCTTAATAGTTGTGCTTAATGATTAAGCTGCTGAGTATGTGTGGTTTATGTGCTTGTGTGTGATTTTGAGTTATACTTTCACTAGACAAAAAGACCAAACAAACCTAAGTTTCACTTAGGTTTGGGGTGGCCACTGTCGTTACCCCGTTGCAAACCTCGGTTTTACCGAGGTTTGGGGTATCCTTTCCTGTTCCAATTTGTATAACCCTTTTTGTACAACAAACCTAATTCAAGGATTAGGTTTGGGGTGGATACCATAGGAGGTTAAATACTAATTGTTCACTATCTTTTGCAGAAAATGGTGCATACAAATCCCAACGCTGCAGGGAGGTTCTTTCACTACTACAACCTTCCCCAACAAGAGAGAATACAATGGAGTCAGCGACGGAACCCGACCTACGAGACTCGGTTCCAAAGTTTCGCACCCCGATCTATTCTAGTGGAAAGGGGATTAGATTTATCGAGGGTTGATAATGCGCGGGCTGTGCAAATTGCAGAAGAGAGAGGCTGGCAGAACTACATTCAGAACCCAGATTCTTATGATCCGGCGCTCGTGCTGGAATTCTATGCTGCAATGGTCCCACCTTCGTTCGAGGAATTTTCGACCGTTATTGTTCAAGGACAACCAATCCGGATGACAAATGATGACATCTGCAACTTTTATAGAGTCCTGAGACACCAAGATCTCGATGCTACATATGGGATTCCACCCATCCCTGGGGTGAGACAAGATGAAACGCATAATCAGATAATCTCATCTTCTCTTCGCCGGAGTGGTAGAGGACGGTGGGAGGTACGCAAAGCAGAAATCAAGAAAAGTGAGATGGAACCGGAACTGGGGCTGTGGCTGTTGTTTGTGAAGGGAAGTCTGGCGCCTTCATCTCACTACACGACCTTAAATCCATATGTAGCACGGATCATGTACTGTATTCAGTATAGCATGCCACTAGATGTCGGACACATTATCCGATTGCACATGATCGACGCGGCTGCTGAGAACTATACGGGGGTACTTCCGTTCCCATGTTTAATAACTCAGTTTTGCAGGAATGCAGGGATCGCAACGAGAGTGACCATTCCATCATTCGCGCCTTATAACCGAATCGCCTATCGCCAACAAGTGACAGCTGCTAACAAGTTGACCAGCCAAGAGGCAGTTGGCAACAAGAGGATGAACATTCCTCAAGAAGTTGATGATCAAGATGCTGATTATGTGGATTATGATCCCGCACAGGATGAGGGCCACTAACCAACTGGCTCCGACACACGATTGCACGCACGCTTGGATGAGGCCATACTAGATATGCGGCAGGGATTCGCGAGAATAAACAGGGGGGCTCAGATACTTGGGGTACCAGATGAAGAGGGAGAGAATCTGGATGGACCAGGAGCGTCGAACCCACCACCGGCACAGCGAGCGAGGAGACGACAACAAGGAGCAAGCTCATCTTCAAGGAGACGGAACCGCGATTAGGGAAGGCGGTTTGATCTCTTTTTCCCTTCATGATCTTTGATTTTAATTCATTTGGGATGACTGTACTTAACTGCATAATTTTATTTTGGATGACTGTAATTAATTCGCATGCATATTTTGGAATACTGTAACTGATATTATCGCATTGGGGACAATGTGTGGTTTGGTTTGGGGTGGAAGTAAGTCAATAGTGTCATTTTGATCTTTACTGTATCTTAGGCAAGTAAAGGAATTGTGGTCATTATAATGGAACTTGTTTCCGAGTCACCGTTAGTGGTAAGTCAAATACTTCTTTTTGAGGAATGAACTGGGACAGATAATGTAGCATCAAGTGAGACTTGACAAGTTGCATGTATTAGGGACATTCGTGGAGACCACCCGATAGTGAGATTCGAGTCTAACATGACGTACTTTCATTGCGAGGGAATTAAGCGTAAAATCTGATACACTTTTTCAATTTCCTTGTCGTGAGTATAGATTGATCTCGTTGTACTTTTGTGTTGAGTAGCAAAGATAACCATCAAGATATTAGGAAAAGGTATAGTAAACCGTATCGTGTGGACCTAAAGAGATGATTTCAGGCATTGTGTGTTTGTTGAACCAGTTTTTAGCTATCATCCCTTTCTAACTCATTATGTGTGTAACCAAAGCCTTTTTTGCAGCCAAACACTCTCCAAAGTTTTCAGTTCAAACCCCACCATCAAACCCTAGCCAAAAGCCTTAGCCAACCCTGATCCGAAAGTGTGTCTATCCTAAGCAGTAATGAACAGCCAAAGAGAAATGCAGGCCAGACATAAAGATAGAAAAAGGGGCCAATGTAGTCCCGAAAAAATAAAGAGGTCCAATGATGCTCCAAGCAAAATAAAAATAAAAATTATTATTATCTAGATAAAGTAGATACGAGTAAATAAAATGGTCAAGCAACCATAGCGATGACAAAAAGGGCTGAGTGATAGAAGAAAAGTCAGAAAGTTCAGAACTGTTTTAAGATTGACACACTCAGGATTTTTGATCCATTTTACCCTTCGTTTCCAAACCATAACCCTAGCCCTGTTACAACCCTGTTAAAGACCTGAATGATCTTTTGGAAAATGTGATTAGAGTTTACAACCACCTCTACTGATATTCCTTATCTTGCTACTTGATTCTTTCTGAGATCACCTTCTTGTACATTTGTGCGTTTTTCATGATTAGTTGTTCATGCATATATCTCGTGATTTTTTTTACATAAACTCCAAAGCATGAGCAACATGTGCGACAGCCTAGGTTCGAGCGAATTGAGAGCATCCCGTAAGGTAGGGTCGAGGTGAAATCCTCCCTGATCATGCATGAAATTGGGTGGAAGTTGATGCAGTGTGGTCCCGACCAGTTTTATTCTCAACGAGTTAGTGTTTTAACCTCTGCGGACTGGGGGTGTTTTGGAAAGGGTTTGGATTAACCGATTAATTCCGTTAGTTGAATAAGATATGTAAAGATCCATAATGACACCACCGACTTCCCATGTGTGCGAATTATGTTTTAACTCTGGTTTTTGATTAATGTTATCGCTATTTTGCTTGAGGACAAGCAACGCTCGGTTTGGGGTTGTTGATAATGTCGATATTCGACATTATTTCGGCTACTAAATCGGATGGTTGTTAGGTGTTTTCAGGTGAAATAGTGGATTTTACTGATGAGTTTTATGAGATGTACAGTTAGTCGGCCTGGAAGGGAATTGAAGAGGATCGCGAGTACATTTTACGAAGAAGAGCTCAAAATCCGGAAAAAGACGAAAGTGGAGCAAGCAGAAGCTGGCGCGCCTTTTGGCGCCACTTAACTAGCACGGAACTAGCGCGGGTTGTGTAATATGAAGATTCCAGAGGATGTCGCGCCTTGTGGGGCCACTTAACTAGCGCGGAAATGAGCGCATGGTTTTAAAGGCAGAACTTTCCAAAGCGTGGCGTGCCTTGTGGCGCGACTTAAGTAGCGCCGTAACTGGCGCTAACTCTTAGATACGATTTAAAAGCCCTATTTTCCAATTTTAGGGTTATCAGTTAGACGAGGCAGCGGCTGGAGTTCAGAGGCGATTTTTTGGAGCAATTTGGGAGCACAAATACAGAGGTGACGAGTGATCAATTGGAAGACAACAACGATTGAGTACGTGATCGTGGAAGGGATTCTTCTCAGGGAGTTGCTTATATTTTTCTGCAGAACTTTTCGAACGTGGTTTCCTTTACGTCGTTTGTAATCTTTCAGTTTTCTTTACACATCCCCAACATGAACTAAACTTCATGTTGGGGGGTTGGATGATGGATGATTCATAGATGGATGATTCATAGATGTATGCTTCAAACGATTTTTATTTCGGTTTTAATAGATGGATGACGTCTTTGAATTCATGCTTAATGCTTTTAATAAACTGATCACTTGTTAAATGATTTGTTAACTCTTGAATGTTCGATGGAAATCTCTAGATTTAGTTCGAATTTAATAGCCACCGAAGGGAATTAGTTAGAGATAATCCATTTCCTTCGGTGTTGTGTTCTAAAACAATCACTTTAACTTAATTCAACTGTAAGATCGAAAGATGAACATCTTAATTAAGTGAAGTCTCGATGCAGCTTGGAAAAGTGTAACGAGTTCAGGTTTTACAAGTCATTAATCATTTTAATCGTTTATATCTCGCTTTGAAGTCTTGCTAATTGAATTCATTCAGATTCTAACCCTCCTTCTTCTCTCCTAATACTACTTTCAACTACGTTTACTACTTTTATACGCTTTGCTAGTCAAGATATTTCAACAAACAAATCAAATCAATTTTCAATCGCTCAGTTAATAGTAACTATAGTCATTGCGGTACTTAACACCTGGTTCCTGTGGATTCGATACTCGTACTTTCGTACGTATTTCTTGAGACGACACCGTACACTTGTGGTTAGTCAAAAGGGGGGTGTAAACCGTCCTATCAATCTTACAGCTAGCCGACCCGATATTATGTACGCAACCTGTTTGTGTGCACGATATCAAGCTGAACCTAAGGAATCTCATATGATCGTTGTGAAGCGAATCTTTCGTTACCTTAAGGGTACTATGAACCTAGGTCTTTGGTATCCCAAAGACTCAGGGTTTGATCTAATCGCCTATTCAGATAGTGATTTTGCAGGTTGCAAATTGGATAGGAAAAGCACCACAGGAGGCTGTCAGCTCCTGGGTGGAAAGCTGGTGAGTTGGACAAGTAAAAAGCAAAACTCAGTGTCCACCTCAACTGCTGAAGCTGAATATGTAGCCGCTGGAAGCTGTTGTTCTCAGGTCTTGTGGATGAGAAATCAACTACTGGACTATGACCTACAGCTCTCGAAAATTTCAATCTATTGCGACAGCACAAGTGCCATCGCTATAGCCAACAATCCAGTGCTACACTCAAAGACAAAACACATCGAAATCAGGTATCATTTTATCAGAGATCATGTGATGAATGGTGATATAGAACATCATTTTATCCCAACTGACTATCAGTTAGGTGATCTGTTCACCAAACCTCTTGATGAGACAAGATTCAACTTTCTCATCAGCGAGCTTGGAATGCTGAACTTTGAAGAGTAAAATCTTCAGCGGTTCACATTTGATCAGCGATAGGATAAAATCAACTTGTATAACCCATTCTATCATTCTCTCTCTGAACATAATTGATTCGCTGATGTCAAGGTATGTTTTCTCTCTTACTCGCTGACGTTCGCCTAGAACTCAAGATCTCAAGACAAATTGCATCGCTGAATATCTCTTCCTTAACAGCGATACTTTGAAATTTCTTAAACCAACACTGATATTTCTATTCAGTGCTTCATGTTTTCAAAAGTGTCCCTGAGCTTTCAAAACCTCAGAGACATCCTAAAATATGAAAGGACATTCGTGACGTCATGAAACGGATAAGCCCTGGCACGTCTTCTTTCTGACACACGTTTGCACGTTTCGGTTACCAGCCAATCAAATGCAAACACGTGTCTGTGTCATGATGAAAAACTTTCCCGCTCGAGTTTTTCTCTCTCTTTCTACTCTCTCTATATAAACCATTTTGGGTTTATATTTTTCTCTTTACGCGAAAAACTTCTCCTCCAAGTAAGAAAAAGATTTACTGTTGCATTTTGAGCTCTCAAAATTTCCAGAAACTGTTCTTCTTCTTCTTCAACGAACCAGGTTAATATTTCTTTTATTTACCTGTTTCTTAAAACTTGTTAACGATCTTCTCATTGTTTTTACAAGATCAAACAAAAGAACTTTTTCAAAAATGAAATCATTTCTTTCATGGTTGTTCTTCAAGTTTAATAGCAAATATCTTAAACTTGTTCTTCATACGTTTTTCCAGAATCCTAATCCTCAAAGGAAACTGGAAAACAAGACTTTTTATTGGGTTTTCATTTCTTTTTCAAAAACAAGAAAACCCTAATCTTCATTAAGACATTTTTGTCTGAATGAAATGGACAAAATTCGAACCATCTTATTGGAAAATCTTTCCACATTAAGATTATTCTTATTTGTCATATCTTTGGTTGAACTGATAATACAGCAATGGTATCTACTGATATTCCTACTGCTGAGAACACTGCTGCTGCTGAGGAACTGGAAATCACTAAGGCTCCTCAGGTCAAGTTCACGATTGAGGAACTCGATTGGACAAAAACAAACAATCTCTATGCGCTTTTCGAGTTTCCTCCTCGAAAGCAAGTCACACATCTGAATGATGCTGTGAATTTCCTCAAAACCTGTTGCCTCTCTATAGCCCTAACCATAACACCCCGTGCTCATCAACTACTACTATCTCAGTTCTGGTATTCTGCCAGACACACTCAGCTCACATCGACCAAAGACCCCACGAAGAAAATCGATTGCATCCTCTGTGACACTGATTTTGGCACCATAAAAATCACCCCTGCCATTATCCGAAAAGCACTGAGCCTTCCCATCGCCACAAAAGAAAAACTCTTTGTTTCTCTCCCTGACCACAAGAAACATGCTGATAGGGAAGCCATCACTGCATTCTCTGATGCAATGGGTTATGTATGGGAAACAGGGAGGGACAAGAAGCCTGAGAAGAAGATGACCCTCATCAAGAAATCCAAAATGCCCAGCGAGATGAACTTCATCTTCGTACACTTGATAAGTTGCATGACTGTAAAGACCGGCTCCTCTGATCAAGCCGCTCAACCTCAGCAAGCAATGGGCTATGCATTGCTGAAAGGTCTTCATGTTGACTGGGCCTCAATAATCTACGATGATCTTGTGCTCAGAGTAGACTCTGCTGCTGACCGACCATCATGGGTTCCATACCCAAGATTCCTCAGCGCCATTTTCCAAACCGGCCTTAAGGATAACTACCCAAAAGTAGGAGACCTGAAACTCTCTCAGGTTGGCCCTAAGGTACTCGACTTCAAGCCAATGGCAAACGAGGTACGTCTCTCTACTCTCTTATCTATTCTCAATCCTCCTTCTTCTACTTCTGCAGCTCATTCAGTGGAAAACCCACCGCCGATACCCCAGCTGCAACCTCCACTCCTTCTAGAAAAAGGAAACAATCTACTACCCAACTTGGTTCCAAAAGAATCAAGAAAACCAAGGAGCAACCCCCCAGCATTTACATGCTGAAGACTCCTCAGCTCATCTTGAATAGCTGATGGATAGTTCAGTGGTACGCTCTGCCACAGCTGAACAAGCCACCCCTTCCATCCCAGCTTCAGCGTCTCTAAACGCTGAAGTTATAAACTTGGAATCGACCCAACCTCCTTCAGTCTCTCATAGGACTGAAGAAGTGATTCTCAGTGGATCCAACACTGAATCAGCTCCACATCAAACCTTCTCAACCTTCGCTTCTCTCTCTACTCCATTGGACTCTAATCCAGTTTTCACCACGATCACTAGAGCACCTGTCATTCTTCCAGAAGCTAAAGCTGATACTTTTCAAGGAATGATGGATGCAGGACCTGCAGGAATGTCCATGCGTACACGCACTCTAGCTGACGACATGGAACTTTTTCAGGACACAGAAGTTTTGACGACTTCACCAGCCCTCCTGCAGGTATACACCAACCCATATACACTGTAACTAAACCCCAAACTTCTGAGCTTTCCTTTGTTCATAAGTACTTATCTGTTACAGGTCCTAATTTGGGGGATATCAACACCTCCCTGACGGCCCTAGAAACAAAGATGGAGTCTTTCAACAAAACTCTAACTGCCAACTCTTCAGCGGTTACAAACGCTGGAGAGAACTTGAAGACTTTGACCACTGAGGTCGAAAAGAAAGCCTCCAAAGCTGATTTGGAGAAGGTTGATAGTACTCTCGGTGACTTTGCCAAAGTTCTTGCTGATATCTACACCGACTACAACTCTCTCTCTCCTCAAGAGTTAACACCATGTCCAGCGAGGTCATAACGCTGAAGACATCAGTTAGTACACTTCAGGGAGAGGTGTCCGCTGTAAAGACCGACGTGAGTTCAGTAAAGACTGACGTAAGTTCAATGAAGACGATGGTACAGCAGATCCTCGATCGCATGAACGCCGCTTCCCCTGCACCTTCGCATTTTACTCCGGCGGATCGAGCTGAACTTCTCAAGATCAATCCTGCTATAACTGGTCGGGAAGCCAGATTAGGGGACATTGAAAATTATGTCGGAATCCCTGGCCAAGAAGACAGGGAACCAACACCATCTGCTGAGTCATCGCATTCCTCCCACACTCTTCATGAGGAAGGGGGGGAGAAGAACTCTGAAGACCTTCCCCATGATGAATCTATCGAGGGGGAGAAGACTGAAGACCTTCCCCTTACTGAAGAGGGGGAGAAGACAAATGAAGAAACAACTGCTGGACCTCAGGGAGATGAAAACCCTGAGGGAACCGAGAAGCTTACCTCTGTATCTGAGGGGGAGCAACTCGAAGAAGCTGCTAAAGAATCTGAAGCTGAAGACGATGAAGCTGTCGACATCTCTGATGATGAACCATTTTCTTCTCCAAAGGATGATGACGATGATGATGATGATGATGACTCCTTTATCGTCAAGCCTGTTCAGAAGACTACAGCTCTTAAAGGGATTTCGATAAACGAACCTTCAGGGGAGCGGACCAAGACAAAGCCTGCAGCGTCTGAAGCTAACAAAGGCAAAAACAAAGGCATCGCTGAAGAAGACAATCTGACGATCTTGCTTCCAAAGCCAGTTTGTCAGGTACACTACCTTCTATTCCCTTACACTGCATCCCTCCTCTATCCTTTCTCAATCCCAACTCTCCTCTCCATAAAACCTCTATACACTTAACCACATTCTTTTCTCTATCTCTTTCTTCCCCAACTCTAATTACTTAAACGATCCCAGCCACAAGAGCTGAAGAAATAATCCCAGTCGTGGATTTAACCACTGAGACTGATGAACCTGAAGAACAGCTGCTCTCTCACCAAAACAGACCTTCCTTGGCTCCTCAAAAGCTGAGTGAAGAGGATCAAGAAAAGAGAGATGCAATGATCAAGAGATTCGAAGATCAACGAATCATCCTGAAGCGTGATCAACTTCCTTCTATTCCTCCAAAGTTCAGACTTTCACAAAAGGAATACCAGGATCACCTCAGATCTGAAAGGTTAATCGCTGAAAGAAGGAAAGCTGAAGAAAAAGACAGAGAACTCACCATCCAGCTTACTCAACAATCAGTGAAAGACCCCTCGCTGAAAAGAACTCCAATCGAAGTTCAACGTCAGCTATGGGAAGACGCCAAGAAGATCGTTGAAGAAAAGAGAACTGTGTCTCAATCTAATTTAAACTGGTGCAAAGAAAAGGTACACTTCATATATCGACCTGCCAGAATCAACAAGGTACATATCACTGGAAAATCAACCCTAAGAGTTTCAATCGCTGAAATCGAGATATTCAGAGAGAACGGACAGTACGGAAAATTCTATGCTGAAGCCATCATGAAGTACGGTCTCTCTGAATGGTTGGAGATCAGATTAGCCATCCAGAAGTCTCAATCTAAGTACAAGGATCATGTCGAAAAGCTGATAAATCAACAAATCGACTTAGTCTCTTCTTGTATGGATATTCCTCCTCCCCCTCCTCTCGCAAATCAGAAAAGAAGGGCCTCTGCAAAGAAAAAGTCTAAACCTTCAGACTCAGGTCCTCCTATACAAAACAAAACAGGTATTGGTTTTTCTCGTGCTGAAGTTCTTTGTCCAGAACCTGACCTTTCCGCACTTGACACATCTCTTCCTCCTGGTGAGACTTTCATCCCTGGAAAAGTCATAAGCAAACCCTATGGGATATTCTTTATTGACTATGGTGGATGAAAACGTTTTCAACGTATCTCTGAGCTTCCCATCACTCCCATCGAACAGCTGAAAGATCTCATATACTGGTGTGAAGTCAGACGCGACATTTAAGCTAGACACCTGAAGCCCTTGATTTTTGAAGAAGCTCTGAACAAAAAGAATCAAGGAGTAAATGTCCCTGACTGTATGATTCCCACATCAAAGACCTTCGATGAACTCCTCATCAAGGAAGAACCTTTTGACGGATAGGATCGCCTTGTAATTCTTTCTATCCTTATCTGTCTACATCTTTTGTACTTGTAAATTCACTAGTTGTACTTGTAATTTTTCTACTTCCATCTGTAATCCTTACAAAGTTTAAAGAAAAACTTCAGCGAATGTACTTTACTCCATCAGTACATAAAAGATCCCAGAAAACAGTAAAAGGGACAAATGTTTTATGAGTTCTTTTTATCCTTATGTTTTCATAGAATAGCAATTTTCTCTGTTGCTATGTCATAATCAAATAGGGGGAGATTGTTGATCCAAACCCTCAGTGATTTGATAATGACCCTCTCTTAAACACTTAGTGAAAATTGTAAGTAAACAATATGTATTAGAGTTTCACTATCGCTGATGTACTAAGACTAATTCAGTACCGCTGATAGGAACTCTTGTTCTTTAGATAAAACATTCAGCGAACATTGTTCACCATAATGCTCTGAGCCTGTTCAGTCCTTATGGTGATCACTGATAAGTTAGTTGTTTACTTATGATCCCTGAAGATAAGTTTCACGTCAACATAGGTTCTACGCTGAAGTCGAAGATCAAGCTCAAGAACCAGCGACAAGTCTCCTAATGAACTAATGCAGATCAGCGAAGACTCAGATTTGTCCACTCAACGTGAAGTATCAAGTACAAGACTTCAGCTATCGCTGAACTTTGTCATTCACTGATATAGAATGATAAAGCTCTGATTCAACGAAAGCTGATCATGAAGTCCTCCATACAAAGTACTTTTGTCTTAACCACCCTTGCACGACTCCGTACGATATGTCAGAAAAGAACCTCCTTATTGTCTGAAATCGTACAACCACTCTGATACTACAGTGTTCAAACATGCGGCTACTAAGGTTGTCTACTAAAGTCAGACCCAACAACCAATGAGCTGCTGCCACGTGTAAAGTATAAACTGCCATGCATTAAATGCATGCAGTATATAAGAAGGACTCCAGCTTCATTCTTGAAGCACTTGCTAACTCTGGTCAAGTCATCTTCTTATCTTGAGATAGGTTATTATTAGTAATTTCCTTCTCTTTCTTAGTGCAAGAAAACTTAGTGTTCCAACTTGTTTAGATTAGGATTTATTCCTTATCTTGTTCCGTAACAAGCTGTAAATTGTCTTGATTTATCAATAAACAATTTAGAAAAGTAAAAACGTGTGTTTGTATTCAAACCCCCCCCCCCCCCCCTTCTACAAACTTGTATAGCCCTTCGGGACCAACAAGATGTCATCACATTCACTGATTGCTGAGAAGTATATGGAATGTCTGAGATAGAAGGTTTAGAAGCATGCATAGTGTTTAAAGGAATAGCTGAGACCCATGAAGTTTCAACTTCACTATTCTGCATATTTGGGATGATAGTAGGACCATCATCTTCAACAGTATGAGTATGAGGAGCGGGAATATCTTCTGAATCACCAAGATGTGAAAACATCCATTGATTCAGTTCTTCAGTATCAGCAGAAGGTCGAGAATTCGCTGAACGGGATTCTTCAAAGGTGACGTGAATAGTTTCTCAAACAGTTTGTCTTCTTCGATTGAAGACTCTGAAGGCTTTGGAGATTGAAGAATATCCAAGAAAGATTCCATCATCAGCCTTAGGATCAAACTTTCCAAGGGCATCTCTGTTGTTCAGTATGAAACACTGACATCCAAATATGTGAAGAAAGCTAATTGAAGGCTTTCTCCCATGAAAAAGTTCATAGGCTGTTTTATTGAATCTTTTGACTATCAGTGACCTGTTTTGCGTAAAACAAGCAGTGTTGACAGCTTCTGCCCAAAACTGAGTAGGCAGGTGAGAATCGCTGAGCATTGAACGTGCAACTTCAATGATAGTTCTATTTCGTCTTTCAGCGACTCCTTTTTGTTGCGGTGTTCTCACTGAAGAATAGTTGTGAGAAATACCCTTACTCTCAAAGAAGGAATCAAGAGAACTGTTTTTAAATTCAGTCCAATGATCACTACTTATTGAGCGAGCGGTCAAGTTGTTCAGGACTTCCATTTTCCTGAAAAAGGTGATGAGTTCTTCAGGTGTGTCACTCTTAGAACGGAGAAACATTACCCATGTATAGCAAGAGAATTCATCAATTATGACCAGCGTATATTTCTTTCCAGCGATGGATTGTTTGTTAACAGGGCCAAACAAATCCATATGGAGAAGTTGTAGAGTAGATGACACTGAGGAAACTTGCTTAGACTTAAAGCTTGCTTTGGTATGCTTCCCTTTCTCACACACTGAACATAAGGATTCTTTAGCGTATGAGTGTTGAGGTAGACCAGTGACTAACTCTTTAGAAGAAAGAGTGTTCAGTGTCTTGAAGTTTAGATGAGAGAGCCTCTTATGCCATAGCCAGTTGACATCAGATGAGGCTTTTGAGAAGAAACAGGAGTTCTTAGTGGTTGTTGAGTCCATGTTTATTACATAAACATTTTCCAAACGATAACCGCTGAGAGCTATCTTCTCCTTTTTGTCAGCGACAAAGCATATTTCCTTAGTAAAAATTACTTTGTTATCCATGTCGCAAAGCTGATAGATGCTTAGAAGATTATGCTTCAGCCCTTCAACATATGCGACTCTTCTGAAGGTTGTTGTACCATTAGAGAGTACACCAAACCCTCGGGTGTGTCCTTTTTCGTTTCCACCGAAAGTTACAGAGGGACCCTTCTCTTCCTTGTATTCAGATAGCAGACTTTTCTTTCCAGTCATGTGTCTAGAGCATCCGCTATCAAGATACCAGATACCCTTCTTAACCTGCATTATAAAGGAAGATTAGTTTGTCTTGGGTACCCACTTAACCATGTGTACACACTTGTCAATGGGTTTAGAAGAGGAGGTGGAAGGTTCAGCAGTCTTCGCAGCATTTGAAGATTCAGCTTTGTCAGTCTTCACTTTGGTTAAATTTTTAACCTCAGTGGTCTTCTTTGCCTTGGGGGCAATGATCTTCACCTTAGCTATCTTTTCAGCTTGGGTGGCTGTAGGGAACTTACTTGCAATATGATTGGTAAGTCGACAGTGATAACATTTCTTATAACTAAAAGTAGTTCTAGGACCATTTGCATGTTGAGCTTTTGATTTTGAATTAGAAGGACCAGCACAAGTAAACTTTTGGTATTTGAAATAGGAGGAACATTCAGTTCTTCGGATTTCTTACCAATGGTATCCACTTTGATTCTAGGAGTAGATCGCTGAATAGATCCACGCTGAATAAATCCAGGAATCTTATTCTTTGAACCATAGGGATAAGTCACTGAAGCTTTAGAAGCATTCAGCTTAGGTACAAAGGTACCCTTCTGAGGATTTTGGTTAAAAGCAATTCCTTTACCTTTATTTTTAAAGACTGAGGTAGGTTTTGGATAAACAATTTTCTCTTTGCCTTTAGAGGTTAAGGTAGAGACTTCCTCAGGGATAGGAGGTTTTGAAGAGGAACACTGAGATGAGAAAGTGTCAGGGATAGAGGATACGAACATTCCAAACTTAAGCATGGAACGGTCAGTAGTTGGTTCTAGAGTATCAGCTTTGTAACCAAGACCACGTTTATCACTCAGGGGAATCTGAGACTTAATTATCTCAGTGATCTTTGTTGAGGAGTTATACCATCCATCAACAGTAGCTTTTTCAGCTTTTAATGCAGCGATAGCTTCTTCACGCTCGATTTTGACTAGCTGATTTAAATGAACTTGATCTTTAAAATCTTCTTCAATTTTAGAAAGCTTTTCTATTTGAAGGTGACAGTTTTTAAGCTGTTCAGCGAGATCGAGGTTTTGATTTTCAATAAGAGTTTTTCCATTCATGGCTTCATATAAACTTCTAGTCAAGAGATCGATCTTTTGAAGACTATCAGCTTCATCAATATTTAAAATATTGGTAAAGAAGGAAGGTGATACCTTAGTAGCAGAGGTTGAAGTAGAGGGAATGTCAGAATTTTCTTCCTCATCTTCAAGTTTGGCCATGAGATATAGATTGGCTTCATCATCATCTTCAGAGTCAGATGATTCTTCTTCGTCAGAGGCAGCCCAATCATAGTCAGCCATCAGGTCTTTGCCTTTCTTCTTAAAGGTTTTCAGCTTTGAATACCTTTCTTTCAGCTTTTTGTATTTTTCATCTCTAGTCCTGGGAGTAAAGTTTTTCTTGGGAAAAGCTGAGGATCTAGAGACTTTGTTGATCCAAACCCTCAGTGATTTGATAATGACCCTCTCTTATATACTTAGTGAAAATTGTAAGTAAACAATATGTATCAGAGTTGCGCTATCGCTGATAAGTACTAAGATGTTCCAGTACCG
This sequence comes from Saussurea involucrata, assembly GCA_033807775.1. Lineage (NCBI taxonomy): Eukaryota > Viridiplantae > Streptophyta > Magnoliopsida > Asterales > Asteraceae > Saussurea > Saussurea involucrata. The sequence goes on along the minus strand of CM066321.1, from coordinate 217,834,099 downwards.
CTGATAGGAACTCTCGCTCTTTAGATTAAACATTCAGCGAAACTGTTCACCATAATACTCTGAGTCTGTTCAGTACTTATGGTGATCGCTGATAAGTTAGTTGTTTACTTATGATCCCTGAAGACAAGTTTCACGTCAACATAGGTTCTACGCTGAAGTCGAAGATCAAGCTCAAGAACCAGCGACAAGTCTCCTAATGAACTGATGCGGATCAGCGAAGACTCAGATTTGTCCACTCAACGTGAAGTATCAAGTACAAGACTTCAGCTATCGCTGAACTCTATCATTCGCTGATAAAGAATGATAGATCGCTGAATCATCGAAAAGCTGATCATGAAGTCTTCTGTACAAAGTACTTTTTGTCTCATCCACCCTTGCACGACTCCGTACGATATGTCAGAATAGAACCTCCATATTGTCTGAAATCGTACAACCACTCTGATACTACACTGTTCAACATGCGGCTACTAAGGTTGTCAACAAAGGTCAATGACATGCAACCAATCAGCTGCTGCCACGTGTAAAGTATAAACTGCAATGCATTAAATGCATGCAGTATATAAGAAGAAGAACTCGCTTCTTTTTGAAGCAACTTGCTAACTCTGGACAAGTTCATTCTTCTTATCTTGAGATAGGTTATTATTAGTAATTTCCTTCTCCTTCTTAGTGCAAGAAACTTAGTGTTCCAACTTGTTTAGATTTAGGATTTATCCTTAATCTTGTTTCCGCAACAAGCTGTAAATTGTTAATGATTTATCAATAAACAATTTAGAAAAGTAAAATCTGTGTGTTTGTATTCAACCCCCCCTTCTACAAACTTGTATAACCCTTCGGGACCAACAAGTGGTATCAGAGCGGATTTGTTTAATCTCATAAACAAGATCTAATCTATACTAAGATTTCTCTTCCTTTCTATTTCTGAAAATGGCCACCAACACAAACACAAACACAAACTATATAGACAATGGTTCTCTTGCAAAACCCCCTAGATTCTCCAGAGATAATTTTAATCTATGGAAAAATAGGATGACTCTCTTCCTAGAAGGTGTAGACCCTACTATGCCTTATTATCTTGAAAACGGCCCATTTATTCCTGTAAGAATTGATGCCGCAGTACCTGCCGCTGAGAATAGACCTGCTATTCCAGAAAGGCTGGTACCCAAAGATGTTCATACGTGGACTGACGAAGATAAGAAGAAAGTGGCTATCGACACAAAAGCCAGATCCATACTATCCATGGCTCTTCCTGACGAAGTCTACCATTCCGTCATGAACCTGAAATCCTCAAAAGCCATGTGGGACACAATATGTGTTCAGTATGAAGGCATTGCTGAAGTCCAGGACTCTCGAAAGATCAACCTGGTAAGACAGTATGAAAGTTTCATTTGTGGTAAGAATGAGACTCTCTCTGAAGTTCACCAACGTTTTAATTGCTTAATAATAGATCTGAAAACTGTTGGTAAGGAATATTCTAACTTTGAAGTGCTGACAAAGTTTCTAGAATGTTTACCTGAAAGTTGGGACAGTTATTCTATGTGTCTCAAGCTGTCAAAAGATCTAAGATCAATGACTCTTGCTACCTTATATGGCACAATGTTGAATCATGAGCAATCAAGCCATCTTAAGAAGAATCTTGTAAAAGATTCCAAAAGCACCCCTGTTGCTTTAATCTTAGAGGAACCTTCTACTCAGCGACCCTCGGTCACCATCACTGAGTTAGAGAGTAACTCTGAAAGGTCATCAGATTCTGACTCTTCAGATGATGATGAATCTTTGGCTCTCCTAACTAAAAAGTTCAGGAGATTCGCCAAAAAGAAAATGTTCAGAAAGAACAAACCTCTTTCTATAACTGATAAGCCAAGATCATCAGCTGCTGTTGATAAGGCTACTGCTACTTGTTTTAATTGCGAAAAGATTGGACATTTCGCTAACGAGTGCATGTCTAAGAAAGTATCGAGAAACTCAGCGTTTCCCAAGAAATCTTTTATTCCCAGGAATAAAGATGACAAATATTCTAAGCTGAAAGAAAAATAGGCAAAGCAGAAAAGCTTCAAGAAGAAAGGCAAAGGCCTGATGGTTTATGATTGGGCTGCTTCAGAAGAAGAAGAATCATCATCTGACTCTGAAGATGTTGAAGTCAATCTCTGTCTTATGGCAAAGATTGAGGATGAGGAAGAAAGTTCGGACATTCCCTCTACTTCAACCTCTGCTGTTCAGGTTCAGAAGGGTATCTGGTATCTCGATAGTGGATGCTCTAGACACATGACTGGAAAGAAAAGCCTGCTCGTTGAATACAAGGAAGAGAAGGGTCCTTCTGTAACTTTCGGTGGAAATGGAAAAGGACATACCCGAGGGTTTGGTGTACTCTCTAATGGTACAACCACCTTCAGAAGAGTCACATATGTTGAAGGGCTGAAGCATAATCTGTTAAGCATCAGTCAGCTTTGCGACAAGGATAACAAGGTAATCTTTACCAAAGAATCATGCTTTGTCACTGACAAAAAGGAGAAGATAGCTCTCAGCGGTTATCGTTTGGAAAATATTTATGTAATAAACATGGACTCAACAACCACTGAGAACTCCTGTTTCTTCTCAAAAGCCTCATCTGATGTCAACTGGCTATGGCATAAGAGGCTCTCTCATCTGAATTTCAAGACACTGAACTCTCTTTCCTCAAAAGAGTTAGTTACTGGTCTACCTCAACACTCATATGCCAAAGAGTCTTTATGTTCAGCATGTGAGAAAGGGAAGCAGACCAAAGCAAGCTTTAAATCAAAGCAAGTCTCCTCAGTGTCATCCCTTCTACAACTACTCCATATGGATTTGTTTGGCCCTGTTAACAAACAATCCATCGCTGGAAAGTAATATACACTGGTCATAGTTGATGAATTCTCTTGTTATACATGGGTTATGTTTCTCCGTTCCAAGAGTGACACACCTGAAGAACTCATCACCTTTGTTCGGAAGATGGAAACCCTGAACAATTTGACCGTTCGCTCAATAAGGAGTGATCATGGGACTGAATTCAAAAACAGTTCTCTTGATTCCTTCTTTGAGAGCAAGGGTATTTCTCACAACTTTTCTTCAGTAAGAACACCACAACAAAATGGAGTCTCTGAAAGAAGAAATAGAACAATTATTGAAGCTGCGCGTTCAATGCTCAGCGATTCTCACCTGCCTACTCAGTTTTGGGCAGAAGCTGTCTACACTGCTTGTTTTACGCAAAACAGGTCGCTGATAGTCAAAAGATTCAATAAAACAGCCTATGAACTATTTCATGGGAGAAAGCCTTCAATCAGCTTTCTTCACATCTTTGGATGTCAGTGTTTTATACTGAACAACAGAGATGCCCTTGGAAAGTTTGATCCTAAGGATGATGATGGGATCTTTCTTGGATACTCCTCAGTCTCCAAAGCCTTCAGAGTCTTTAATCGAAGAAGACAAACTGTTGAAGAAACAATTCACGTCACGTTTGACGAGTCCCGCTCAGCGAACTCTAAACCGTCCGCTGATACTGAAGAACTGAATCAATGGATGTTTTCTCATCTTGGTGATTCAGAAGAAATTCCCACTCCTCGTGCTAACACAGTTGAAGATGATGGTCCAACTATCATTCCAAATATGCAGAATAGTGAAGCTGAAACATCATGGGTCTCAGATGTTCCTATAAACACTATACCTGCTTCTGAAACCAATATCTCAGATATTCCATCCACCTCTCCGCAATCAGTGAATATAATGACAACTGCATCCATTCCTCTCTTGGCTGATACTCCAGACGTCGCTGAAGCATCATCTTCAGCTCCTCCAGTTCAGGTTGAGTCAGCGTCTCACGCTCCGGCTCAGCGATGGACTATAAATCACCCAATTGATCAAATTCTTGGTGATCCAAACGCTGGTATTCAGACTCGACGAAGTGCAGGTAATATTTGTTTATTTGTAAATTTTATTTCACTAACTGAACCAAAGAAAGTAGATGATGCCCTCAAAGATCCAAACTGGGTCAGCGCCATGCAAGAAGAGCTGACAGAATTCGAAAGAAACAAAGTTTGGAAACTTGTTCGAAGACCAACTGACAAAACAGTGATAGGCACTAATTGGGTCTATCGAAACAAATTGGACGAACATGGAACTGTAACCCGTAACAAGGCTCGTCTTGTTGCTCAGTGATACAGACAAGAGGAATGCATAGATTATGACGAAACATTTGCTCCAGTAGCAAGATTAGAATCTATTCGTCTATTCTTAGCATACGCTGTACACAAAGACTTCAAAGTATATCAGATGGATGTTAAGTCAGCGTTTCTAAATGGAAAGCTGAATGAAGAAGTCTATGTGGAACAACCTCCAGGATTCTCAGATCCTAAGCATCCAGGTTATGTTTATAAACTGGACAAGGCACTTTATGGCTTAAAGTAAGCTCCACGTGCATGGTATGACACTCTTTCTACTTATCTCCATATTGAAAAATTTGAGCGAGGTAAAATAGACAGAACTCTATTTTTCAGGAAAGTAAAAGGTCATATCATTCTTGTTCAAATATATGTTGATGATATTATATTTGGCTCGACTAACCCTGATCTCTGTACTCGTTTTGCTGATAGAATGAAAGAAGAGTATAAAATGAGCACGATGGGTGAACTAACATATTTCCTTGGTCTACAGATAAAACAAAATGAAAAAGGAACTTTCATTAATCAGGGAAAGTATGTTAAAGATATGCTGAAAAAATTCGACTTAACTGAAAGTTCAGCTATGAAAACCCCTATGGCACCACCGCTGACACTTGATAAGGACACTAAGGGTGTTCCTGTCAATGTCACGCTGTACCGTGGGATGATCGGCTCACTATTGTATCTTACAGCTAGCCGACCCGATATTATGTTTGCAACATGCTTGTGTGCACGATATCATGTTGAACCTAAGATATCTCATATGAAAGCTGTAAAACGTATTTTTCGATATCTTAAGGGTACAGCGAATCTAGGTCTTTGGTATCCCAAAGACTCAGGATTCGATTTAATCGCCTATTCAGATAGTGATTTTGCAGGTTGCAGAATGGATAGGAAAAGCACCACAGGAGGATGTCAGCTCCTGGGTGGAAAGCTGGTAAGTTGGACAAGTAAAAAGCAAAACTCAGTGTCCACTTCCACAGCTGAAGCTGAGTATGTAGCCGCTGGAAGATGTTGTTCTCAGGTCTTGTGGATGAGAAATCAACTACTGGACTATGACTTTCAACTCTCAAATATTCCAATCTATTGCGACAGCACAAGTGCCATCGTTATAGCTAATAATCCAGTGCTACACTCAAAGACAAAACACATCGAAATCAGGTATCACTTTATCAGAGATCATGTGATGAATGGTGATATAGAACTTCACTTTATCCCAACTGACTATCAGTTAGCTGATCTGTTCACCAAACCTCTTGATGAGACAAGATTCAACTTTCTCATCAGCGAGCTTGGAATGCTGAACTTTGAAGGATAAAATCTTCAGCAGTTCACATTTGATCAGCGATAGGATAAAATCAACTTGTATAACCCATTCTATCCTCCTCTCTATCCTGATTCACTGATATCAAGGTATGTTTTTCTCTCTGACAAATCGCATGTAAATGCAAGATTTCAAAACAAATCTCATCGCTGAATATCTCTTCCTTATCAGCGATACTTTGAAATTTCTTAAAACCAACTGATATTTCTATTCAGTGCTTCATGTTTTCAAAAGTGTCCCTGAGTTTTCAAAACCTCAGAGACAACCAAGAATATGAAAGGACAGTTGTGACGTCATTGCAACGGATAAACCCAGACACGTTCTTCTTTCTGACACACGTTTGCACGTTTCGTTTTCTTACCAATCAAATGCAAACACGTGTCCGTGTCATGATGAAAATCTTTTCCCGCTCAAGATTTTCTCTTTCTAAAATCTCTATATAAACAAATTCCTCGTTTATATTTTTCTCTTATGCGAACTTCTCCTCCAAGCAAAGAAAGAATTCACTGTTGCATTTGGCTCTCGATTTTTCAAGAACAACTGTTCATCTTCTTCAAACATCAAAGGTTAATGTGTTCTTATTATTTACCAAATGCAAATAACTTGTTTCTGATCTTCTCTTTGTTTTAACAAGATCAAACAAAAGAACTTCTTAAAAATAAAATCATTTTCTTTCATGGTTTTATGAACACAACCATTTCATGGTTGTTCTTCAAGTTTAAATGCGAAAATCTTAAACTTGTTCTTCACACATTCGTTTTTTTTTCCAGAATCCCTATCTTCAAAGGAAATTGGAAAACAAGATTTTTGTCTGAATGAAATGGACAAAATTCGAACCATCTTATTGGAAAATTTCTTTCCACATTAAGATTATTCTTATTTGTTAATCCTTTGGTTGAACTGATAATACAGAGAATGGCATCTTCTGACATTCCCAAGAACACCAACGCTGAAAACACTTCTGCTGATGACACTGCTGAGGAAATGGACTTCTTCAAGGCTCCTCAAGTCAAATTTGCCCTTGGCAAACTGGATTGGACTAAGGTGAACAACCTCTATGCGCTTCTCGAGTTTCCTCCTCGAAAGCAAGTCACACATCTAGCTGATGCTGTGAACTTCCTAAAGAATTGCTGCATCTCCACAGCCCTGACCATAACACCTCCTGCACATCAGCTTTTGCTCTCACAATTCTGGTACTCAGCCAGACACTCTCAGCTACCCTCAGCCAAAGACCCCTCCAAAACAATCGATTGCATCCTCTGCGATATCGAATATGGCACCATGAAGATTACCCCTGCCATAATTCGCAAAGCTCTCAGCCTTCCCATCGCCACCAAGGAAAAACCCTTTGTTCCCCTCCCTGACCCCAAGAAAAACTCAGACAGGGAAGCCATCAGTGAATTTTTTGATGCAATGGGCTATGTATGGGAAATCGGCAGAGACATGAAGCCCGAGAAGAAGCTGACGATTATCAAGAAATCGAAAATGCCCAGCGAGATGAATTTCATCTTCGCCCATTTGATCAGCTGCATGACTGCCAAGAGCGGCTCCTCTGACCAAGCCGCTAAGCCTCAGCAAGCAATGGGATATGCTTTGCTGAAAGGTCTCAACATAGACTGGGCATCGATTATCTATGATGACCTGGTTCTCAGAGTGGACACCGTCGCTGACAGACCTCCATGGGTTCCATATCCTCGGTTCATCAACGCTATATTCCAAAGAGGCCTGAAAGACAGCTACCCAGAAGAGGGTGACCTAAAACTCTCTCAGGTCGGCCCTAAAATACTCGACTTCAAACCAGTAGCGAATGAGGTACGTCTTTCTACACTCTTGACTCTTCTTAACCCTAATACTTCTTCTACTTCTGCAGCTCCTTCAGCGGACAAACCCACCGCTGATACCCCAGCTGCTACCTACATTCCTCTTAAAAGGAAACATTCTGAAACCCACCTTAGTTCCAAAAGAACTAAGAAGACCAAGGAGCAACCCAAGCAATCTCCTGCTAAAAACTCCTCAGCTCCTCCTGTTGAGCTGAAGGAAAGTTCAGTGGTACGCTCTGCCACACCTGAACAAGCCATCCCTTTAATCCCGACCTCAGCATCTCCAAACGTTGAGGTTACAAACTTGGAATCTACCCAACCTCCCTCAGTCTCTCAAAAGACTGATGAAGTGATTCTCAGCGATTCCAACGCTGAACTCAGTAACCAACCTCCATTCTTATCCTTCGCTCCTCCCTCCACTCATTTGGACCCCACTCCAGTTATCACAGTTGCACCTGTCATTCCTCCAGGAACAAAAGGAACGACGGAAGTAGGACCTGCAGAGTTGTCCATACGTCCACGTACTCTCGCTGACGATATGGAACTTTACTCAGGAACCCGTGATTTTGATGAATTCACCAATCCTCCTGCAGGTACTCACAAATCCCTATACACTGTTACTAAACCCCAAACTTCTGAGCTTTCCTCTATTCACAAGTTTTTATATGTTACAGGTCCTAATTTGAGAGACATCAACACGTCTCTGAAGACAGTAGAGACAACGCTGACTGGTCTCACGTCTACTCTTTCCGGCAACTCTTCAGCTGTAACAACCGCTGGAGAAAATCTCTTAAAACTTACAACCGAAGTCGGAAAGAATGCCTCCAAAGCTGACATGGAGAAGGTTGATCACTCACTGAGCAAATTTGCCAAAGTTCTCGCTGACATCTACACAGACTACCTCGACATCAAGAAATCTGTAGACACCATGTCCAGCGAAGTCACAACGCTGAAGACATCGGTTGGCACACTCGAAGGTGATATGTCTGTTGTAAAGACTGATGTCAATTAAGTAAAAACTGATATGAGCTCTGTGAAGACTGATGTCAACACGATGAAGAATGACATCTTTTCAATTCAGAACTTGTTGAAGCAGATTCTGACCAACACGCCGCCCCTGCACCTGCCCCTGCACCTCCATCTTTTACTACGGCGGATCGTGCTGAACTTGTGAAGATCAATCCTGGTATTTCTGACTTGGAAAACAGATTATCAGCGATTGAAATGATAATAGGGATCCCTGGCCAAGAAGACAGGGAAACCACACGTGCTGCTGAATCTTCTCATTCCTCCCCCAGTCATCATGATAAAGAGGGGGAGAAGAGCGCTGAAGACCTTTCCCATGATGAATCTATCATGGGAGAGAAGACTGAAGACCTCATCGTCACTGAAGAGGGTGAGAAGAAAATTGAAGCTGAAGCAGCCGCTGGACCTCAGGGAGATGAAAACCCTGAGGGAACCGAGAAGCTCGCCTCTGTATCCTAGGGGGAGCAACTCGAAGAAGAAGCTGAAGAAACTGAGTCTGAAGCTGAAGATGAAGAAGCCATCGATTTGTCTGATGCTGAACCATCCTCTTTTCCAAAGAATGATGATGACGAAGATGACGATGATGATGATGATTCTTTTATCGTCAAGCCTGCTCAGAGAACTAAAGCTCTTAAAGGGATTCTGATAAATGAACCTTCAGGGGAGCGGACAAAGACAAAGCCATCAGCATCCGAAGCTGACAAAGGCAAAGGAAAAGGTGTCGCTGAAGATGAAAATCTGATGATCTTGCTTAACAAGCCGGTTTGTCAGTCCTCTCCCCTGTTTGGGGATATCGCTGAAGTTCCTACAGCTGCGACTTCAACAACAATCCCAACTCTCAACGCTGAAGAAATAATCCCAGTCTTGGACTTGATCTCTGAGACTGATGAACCTGAAGAACAGACACTCTCTCACAAAAACAGACCTTCCTTGGCTCCTCAAAAGCTAAGTGAAGAGGATCAAGAAAAGATAGATGCAATGATCAAGAGACTTGAAGATCAGCGAATCATTCTGAAGCGTGATCAACTTCCTTCCGTTCCTCCAAAGTTCAGAGTTTCCCAAAAGGAATACAAGGAACACCTCAGAGCTGAACGCTTAATCGCTGAAAGAAAAGAAGCTGAAGAAAAAGATAGAGAATACGCCATCAAGCTTACTCAACGATCAATAAAAGACCCCAAGCTGAAAAGAGTTCCCATTGATGTTCAACGTCAGCTATGGGATAATGCTCAAAAGATCGTTAGAGAAAAGACTAAGGTCTCTGACACGACCTTGGACTGGGCTAAACAAATGCTGACCTATCGATCTAGACCATCCAAAATCCTCAAAGAAAACATCAGAGGAAAACTGTACGCCAACGTTCCTGTTGTTGAAGTGGATGTCTACAGAGATGACAAAACCAAGAAAACTTTCTATGCTGCTACCTTAGAAAAATTTGGCCTCTCTGAATGGTTAGAAACAAAATTAGCCATTCAGGGATCGCGCTCAAAATACAAAAGCCATGTCGAGAAGATCTTAAACAAACAGATCGACCTGATTTCTTCTGCTGTGGATATTCCTCATCTTCCTCAACAAAGAAAAGTCTCTGCTAAGAAAAAGAAAGTCTCTGATTCAGGTCCTCCTATACGGAATGAAACAGGTATTGGTTTCTCTCGTGCTGAAGTTCTTGGTCCTGATGCTGATCTCTCAGCGCTTGACACCTCCCTACCACCTGGAGAAACTTTCATTCCTGGCACAGTTGTAAGTGATCCATATGGTATATTCTTTCTAGACTATGTTGGAAACCATCACTTTCAACGTATCTCTGAGCTCCACCTCGCTCCCATCGAACAACTCAGAGATCTCTTATACTGGTGTGAAGTCATACGCGACATCAAAGCTAGACACCTGAAGCCCTTGATTTTTGAAGAAGCTCTGAAGAAAAAGAATCAAGGAGTAGATGTCCCTGATTGGATGATTGCCACATCAATGACCCTTGATGAACAACTCATTAAGGAAGAACCTTTTGACGGATAGGATCGCCTTGAAATTCTTTCTATCCTTATCTATCTACATCTTTTGTACTTGTAATTTTATTCGTTGTACTTGTAATTTTTCCACTTCCCTCTGTAATATTTACAAAGTTTAAAGAAAAATTTCAGCGAACGTACTTTACTCCATCAGTACAGAAAAGATCCCAGAAAACAGTAAAAGGGACAAATATTTTATGAGTTCTTTTTATCCTTATGTTTTCATTATATAGCAATTTTCTTTGTTGCTATGTCATAATCAAATAGGGGGACATTGTTGATCCAAACCCTCCGTAATTTGATAATGACCCTCTCTTATATACTTAGTGAAAATTGTAAGTAAACAATATGTATCAGAGTTGCACTATCGCTGATAAGTACTAAGATCTTCCAGTACCGCTGATAGGAACTCTCGCTCTTTAGATTAAACATTCAGCAAAACTGTTCACCATAATACTCTGAGTCTGTTCAGTCATTATGGTGATCGCTGATAAGTTAGTTGTTTACTTATGATCCCTGAAGACAAGTTTCACGTCAACATAGGTTCTACGCTGAAGTCGAAGATCAAGCTCAAGAACCAGCGACAAGTCTCCTAATGAACTGATGTGGATCAGCGAAGACTCAGATTTGTCCACTCAACGTGAAGTATCAAGTACAAGACTTCAGCTATCGCTGAACTCTATCATTCGCTGATAAAGAATGATAGATCGCTGAATCATCGAAAAGCTGATCATGAAGTACTCCGTACAAAGTACTTTTTGTCTCTTCTACCCTTGCACGACTCCGTACGATATGTCAGAATAGAACCTCCTTATTGTCTGAAATCGTACAACCACTCTGATACTACACTGTTCAACATGCGGCTACTAAGGTTGTCAATAAAGGTCAATGACATGCAACCAATCATTAAATGCATGCAGTATATAAGAAGAAGAACTTACTTCTTTTTGAAGCAACTTGCTAACTCTGGACAAGTTCATTCTTCTTATCTTGAGATAGGTTATTATTAGTAATTTCCTTCTCCTTCTTAGTTCAAGAAACTTAGTGTTCCAACTTGTTTAGATTTAGGATTTATCCTTAATCTTGTTTCCGCAACAAGCTGTAAATTGTTAATGATTTATTAATAAACAATTTAGAAAAGTAAAATCTGTGTGTTTGTATTCAACCCCCCTTCTACAAACTTGTATAACCCTTCGGGACCAACAGACTTTCTTTGACCTGCACTCGCTAGCAAAATGTCCTATCTTTTCACAGTTATAGCAAGTAGTAGTAGCCTTATCAACAGGGGTTGATGATCTTGGCGTGTCGGTAATAGAAGAGGTTTGTTCTTTCTGAAATTACTCTTTCTAGCAAATCTCCTGAACTTATTAGCCAGGAATGCCAGAGTTTCATCATCATCTGAAGCGTCAGAATCTGATGAACGTTCTGAGTTAGTTTCCAACTCAGCGATGATAATGCCACTTTTTGGCGTTATTTTCGGTCCTGAAATCAATGAGATTGGCTTGTGTTGATAGCAAAAAGGCGTGGTTTTACGGTTTATCTAGTGAAATGTGCAGGCTATCTAAAAGACAGTGATCATCGAGAAAAGAAGCTGAAAAGAGCCCAAAAAGAGCCAAAACGAAGCCCAAAGGAAGCCCGGGATCCAAGCCCAAGACCCGTGCCCGAACCAAATACCGAACAAGGACCCGAAGCTGACTCAAACACCATCAGAAAACCGGGCGACTTGTGCCGCAACTTGCAAGTCGCGGGACAAGTCGCGTATGTCCCTGTTTCACTCCTTAAGTTTGGCGTTTTTCCGGATTTTAGGTCATTCTTCGCACATCTCGCACAGGACGAACGGCAGCGACTTAGGGGCAATTTCTAGAGACTCTTCACGTCTTTTGGAGCCACGATAGAGGATCAATCGAGGATACGTTCAACACGCGAAGTAGATACGAGCACGAGAGAAGGGAGTTCATTATCACATCTATCACGTTTACAATTACCATGTTTACATACACTTTCGCTTTTCTTTCCCTTGTGTTTGAATCCACCACCAACATGAACTAATTTCTAGATGTTGGGGGTTGGAATGAATTTGGTTTAATCATATGAACAGATGACTTGAGATTTTTATCAGTTTTTCCTTTTTAATGAAGCATGTGATTTGGTTTTTAATGCTTTTGTGAGTTTAGCTAGCTTCCAATTGTTTTGTTGTTTTCAATTAAATTCGAGAGAATTAATTGTTAACTAGAACTAGAAATTGCATGCCTAAGGTGAGAAAGGGGATAGAGATATACCGAGTAAGCCTTAGTCCCATTACAATATTGAATTTAATATGTTTTGAATCCCATAGGTTGAGATCAAGAGATAAAACTTGTGTGTTCAAGATAAAAACCGTTGTTGCTTGAGAAAGAACAATGGTGATTTAAAGATTGGGTATTTATTAAAGGGAATAACTGGTAATTGTTTTAAGTCAAATGTTCGCATGTGAAAACCTTAGAATTTCCAACCCTCAACTGTTCTCTCCATCAGAAAGTTCCTATGTTGTTTACTGTTCCGTTTGTGATTTGTTTTCTTGCAATTAATTAGTTTATAAACCAACCACTCATAGATCGATCGTTCAGTTAATAGCAATTGTAGTCATTGTGATACTTAGTTCCTAGTTCCCTATGTTCGATACTCGTACTTTCTAGTACTATTACTTGATTTCGACCCGTACACTTGCGGTAAGATTTAGGGGGGTGTGAACCCGCCTATCAAGTTTTTGGCGCCGTTGCCGGGGAACTAGTTGCAACTAATAGCACTACCAACTATAAGCGCTATTAGATTGAACAATTTTTTTATTTATTTACCTTGTTCCATCACTTTCAGTTTTTGGGTGCTAATTTTGTTGTTTCTCGTTTCAGGTACTCATTGGTTTATGCCAAGGAAAACCCGAGGGGTGAAAGTCGAACCAATCGATCCAGAAATCGAAAGGACCGCCCGTCGATTACTCAAGGAATCAAAAGTTAAACGGCAACAGAAGATGGGTGATGAAATACCTCTGGAAAGACGTCCTATGCGGTTGTTTGCCAATCCTAATGTGGCAGCCGCACGGATAGGCGTCCAACCGCCCACTACTGGGGCAAACTCTTTTGAGATCAAGCCGAGTACCATCGTGATGGTACAGCAGAATCAGTTTGGGGGAGCGCCAACTGAAGATCCCCATGCACATCTTCGCGTGTTTGAACGGATTTGTAATACGTTCAAAATTAATGGGATGGAGGAGAATGCGATCAAACTAAGGTTATTCAGTTTCTCCCTAAAGGGTAGAGTAGAAATTTGGATAGAGGGTTTGCCAGCGGATCTGATCACTACATGGGCAGACCTGAAAGCCGCATTCCTCCAGAAATTCTTCCCACCGGGAAGAACCGCTCAATTAATGGCGGACATTACTCATTTCGCGCAATGGGACCAAGAGACCTTATACGAGGCATGGGAGAGATATAAGGATATGTTGAAAAAGTGTCCCCACCACGGGTTACACGGCTGGGTAATTATCCAAACCTTCTTTGGAGGTCTTCACCCGTAGTTCAAGAATGATATCACTACTGCAGCGGGTGGAGCCCTAATGGAGAAGACATATGAAGAAGCAGTCGCCTTGATCGAGAACTTAGTCGAGCATAGCTACGCCGCTCCACGATCAACTGTTAGAAGAGTTGCGAGTGTTCAAGAATCGGATGAGCTGAAAGAAATAAAAGCTCAATTAGCTGTGATCACGAACCACATGAAAGGAGGTAGTCCACAAGAACCCGAGCAAGTTCAGTTCTTACAAAACCGGAACAACCAACCGAGGAATGATCCTTTCTCGAATACCTACAATGAGGGGTAGAAGAAACACCCGAACTTTTCATGGAGTCAACCCGGTCAACAACAGCAAGGTAATTCTTCTAATTTTTCTAATTCTTCTAATGTTAACAATGTTTACCGTCCTCCAGGATTCAACCAATGGAATTTCAATGAGGGACCATCTATGGAGAAGAAACCGGGGTTAGAAGATATGATGATGAAGTTCATGACCAAGATGGACAGCACGGTTGGAGAGCTAGCGAGCACGGTTAACACGGTCAAGGCAGCTACTGACCAGAACACCGCATCCATCAAGATCCTCGAAAGACAAGTGGGACAAATTTCTGAAGTCCTACAAAACTGAGTTCCCGGGACATTCCCGAGCCAAACTGAGAGAAAGCCAAGAGAAGAGTGTAATGCCATTTAACTGAGAAATGGAAAGGAGTTGATCAAGAAGCCGAATGTCTAGCTGAAAGACGGTATTGCTAATGATATGGCTGATCGGGAAGAACCGAAGGAACAAGAAGTGACACCGCCACCGAAGCCGGTAGTCAAACCGTTTGTACCACCACTACCATATCCGAATCGGGTGAAGGCACATAAAGATGAGGAACAGTTCAAGAAATTCCTCGACATCTTCAAGAAGCTTCACATCAACATCCCATTCGCGGAGGCACTTGCTCAAATGCCGACATACCTCAAGTTCATGAAAGAGATCATATCCAAGAAAAGGGCAATCGAGCACCAGTCTACCATTACACTTACTGAAGAGTGTAGTGCCATCATTCAGAACAAGCTTCCCCCTAAGCTTAAGGATCCAGTGAGTTTTACTATACCCGCTCATATAGGAAATCTTAGTTTCAATAAAGTATTATGTGATTTAGGGGCAAGTATTAACTTAATGCCTCTTTCTATTTTCAGGAAACTGGGATTGGGGGAAGTGAAACCTACATACATGACACTTCAACTCGCGGATAGATCGCTCATATATCCTTATGGAGTGATAGAAGACGTACTGATCAAGGTTGACAAGTTCTACTTCCCTGTAGACTTTGTGGTGCTGGATATGGATGAAGACGAAAAGGTTCCGTTGATATTGGGAATATCCTTTCTGGCCACGAGCAGAGCACTGATAGATATGAAGGAAGGAGAGATGACCCTGAGGGTTGGTGGCGAGAAGTTAATCTTCAAGATGTTCGAGAGGGTGAGAGAAAGAAGTGAAGAGGAGTCCGATGATCGAGTAAAACCAGCTATGGAAGAAACTGCGGAAGACCGTAAGTGTGGGCGAGTCAATTCCGCGAACACCGAGCCAAGTTGAGAGCCACATAGTCGTGCCACGACTGTAACTATGGCGCTGGGTGGGAGGCAACCCACCGAGGTTTGCGTTTTCTTTTAATTTCTGTTTTTGAGTAATTTTATTTACAAAAAAAAACTGAAACAGGGACATACGCGGTATGACCCGCGGATTCCATACCGCGCGGAAAACCGCGAGTGTCTCTGGATGATTTCTGAAACAGGAGCTTACGCGGTTTGTGCCGCGATTTCCAAACCGCGCGGCTTCCTGTTGCTTTTCGTCGTTTCTCGTGCAGCGTTTTCCTTATCTTGCTTTGTGTTTTAGTTTTCCTTGATTTCTCTCGTCTTTTGCTTTGTTCCTTTTGTTTTTGTTGGTTCCTGTTTTGCTTAACAATGATGATTCTATCTAATTAGTTTAAACAATATATAATGCGGAAACGTTTTAACGAACTAACAGATATTATGAGGTAGAATAACACACAATATCAAATACAAGAGGTGTAAATAAGACATATAAATAGCTCAATGATTCACTGTATTTGATATAATAAGAACACCAAGAACACCGAAAGGTTTGACAAGAAACTGCTCTAAAGGTGTGTGTGTTGTGTAAAAAGCTTAATATAAGAGTTCACATGAACCTTCTATTTATACTACTTCTAAAGGGGACAATAAGGACTGAAGGTACGAAGACACTGTTGAGGAATAGTAGCTGGAAGGTACAAAACACTATTCTAGAATTGTTGCAAATACAACGTTCATTAAATGCTCTGTATTCAGCTTTAGGGGGAAACCTATCATAGTTTGACACGTGGAGTTGTCAGGTCACGCCTTTGTACGATTGATCTTCAGAACCTTCGAATGGCAGATATTGTAAGAAGCATGTTCGTCCTTGTTTAGATCTTTTGCGTAGATCTTCTTTTTACCACAGAAGCTCTATCAAGTTAGACAGAAGCTCTGTGGCCTTGTCCGCTTAGAAAAGTCTTCTATTGTTTCTTCACTTCGATCTTCTTGATTAACCCGGCAGAGCCTCTGTCGAAGACTTCTGTCTTCTCGGTTACTCGGCTACTCGGCAGAGCCTCTGTTGGTGTCGATACTTGGTCTATTTTTCCAATATTTCTATTTATCATAAAGATTGGAGCTAACAATCTCCCCATAAGTATTGAAAAAATAAAAATTTGAAACATGCAAGGTTTTGTAGTCTAAGAACACGACATGAGGTATTTCACCTCTGTTGATAATTTTCTTTCATAAAAGATGTGCCAGAGACACTTACATTTTATTACATGATGAAAGTAAAAGTAACAGAGGTTGGTAGAGGATATCAGACTTTGGCGTCTTTGAAGTCGTTGAAACTTCTGTTGTCGAATCCTAATTCCTTAAGCTCGTGATAGAAGCTGATGCAGAGGTTTCGGAAGTTGATTATTGAATCGATGACTTCTATCAGTCTATCTGAATTAACCCGGTCCATTTGCTCTGTTCCTCTGTGCTCCACGAGGCTTGCTCTGAACTCTGTCAAAGTATTTGTTGCATATTTCTGACAGTCCATTTCTACAAATAATCTTGACTTCCCAGCAGGATCTTGATAGACTAACCCAACTCTTGGATATGTAATGATTGAGTTTGGTATGGCAGAGGATGGGCAATCGTTTTCTGGTGGTCGGAGTGCGAGGTTTCTTACTCCGAGATCTCGTGCTAATTGGTAGTCGACAAGGCTGTATAGCAGAAGTTTCTCACGCATGGCTTTCCTTATTACCCTGTATGCCCTTCGATGTGCATCTGTTGTGTAATTCTCTTTTGTCCAGAGTAGAAGGTCGGGTAGGTCGTAGGGATTTAGATTTCTCAGATCAGCATCTGAGAATTGATTCATGGTTCTGTTCTCCCTTCTGACCTTGTATATATTATAGGAAACCTTAGGTGTAGTTCTGGTTTAAGAAAACTTACAGTATATGACCTTGTCGATTTTCTCGATTGAGAAGACTTCGTGTTTTGGCTTGGGTTTTGTTCTTGTGAAGATGTTTTCGAGGTCAGCACGAAGTTCGGGATCTTGGACCATTGGTGGCATTGGATCACTGGCAGTTCTGTTGTAGAGATACCTATACACCACTTCTTCCATTTGAGGTGGAGGTGCACTAGGTGGAGGCATGGGTCTGCGCAGAGCATCCATTTTCTTCTTAATTTCTGCCACTCGATCCTCTGTGAGCTTTTTCATAGGATCCAGAACCGGTATGTTTGACAGAGGGGTGGTACCAAAAGCCCAGTCTTCTTCTTCTGGTTTTGGTGTAACATAAGCATCGAAAGAGCTCTTCATCAGTTTTTCTGTCGGAGGTTGATGCTTGGCCTTTTTCTTCTGCGGTTCCTCTGTCATAATCCCTTTGCCTTTGTCTTTCGCCATTGGTTTGTCTGCTTGTAGAGATGGGGTTTCCTCTGTGGGTTTTGGTATTTGAGCTTCAGAGGGTTTGGTTGTAGGAGGTTCTGTGGGGTTGCCTCTGTTGGATTTGACACTTAAGTTTCAGAGGGCTTGGTTGGTGATGTGGGTTTTGTTGGAGAGGCTTCAGGTGTTTCTCTATTTTTTAGCAATGGTTTTGATTCTTGGGTTGGTTCTAGGTGTTGTGGAAGGTAGTTCTTCTTCAGAAGATGTCAGAATTTGGAAGTTCTCTTGGGTTTGGACATCTTCTCCGAATACAGAGGGGAATTCCACAGAGGTGGGTGTTGCCTCTGTGGTATGTTGTTGGTTTTCAGTGGTTTGGAGTTTTTGTGTTTTGGCGGGGGTTTCTTCATGGGTTGTTTCCACAGAGGTGGTTGTTGCCTCTGTGGACTGTTGTTGTCTTTCTTGGGTTTGAGTTGGGGGAACTTGGTTTAGGGGTTCTGCGGATACCGGTGGAGCTGGTAGGCCTTTGTTTGCAGCATCTTCCCTTTGTTTCTCCCCCTCGGGATGATCTGATGGACTATCAGAGTCATCATCAGAGTCATCCTGACCCTTATCTTGTGTACCCGCTGCTCTGCAAGATTCCTCTGGTTTATTTGGAGGAGTGGCACCTGCAGCTATCAGTTTTGCACATACATCGTCACAGAGACCAAGAAGAATTTGGAGCTCTGCTTCTGTGTTATAGCGCATTATGCCGACGCTTTCCCTGAAGTCTTTGACATAATTTGTGTTGGCAGCTGTGAAGGCTCTGATGAGCTCTGTTACTTGATTGATCACTCCTTAGCCAAGTTCTGGGAGCTGAGCTCTGGTCATATAATCTGAGGGCTTCATGGCTAGAGTTGCTTCTGTTGTTTGCTCTTAAACTTTGTCGAGGGCCTTCTTTAAATCTTCAGGAGTAATGCCCTTGGGGGTGGAGGCTTGATCTTTGAGTTGAGCCAAGAGATCTTTGACAGAAGTTTGGAAGGCAGAGGTTGTAGCCTTCTCAAACTCAGCAGTAGCAGATGTGGCAGAGGTTGTAGCAGTTGCATGCATCTGGGCTAAGGCATTTTTCACCTCTGTGGACAGGTTGTCCATTATGGTGTTCAGGTTTGTGAGTGCCCTGGATGTATTATGGGCAAAAGAACTAAAAGAGCTTTTCAACTCTTTTAATGTATTGTCCACAGAGGTGATAAGGGTTTGGAACTCATCCCTTGATACATGTGGACTTGGTGTAACCTCTGGGGGAACACATTCATCCCCAGAGTGAGTTCCCGTTCCTGGAACACCTTCTTTCGTCCCTGTATTGATGTTGAGGACGGAAGGATTTCCCTCTAATCCTTGAGTAGAGGCTTTATCAGCTTCAGACTCTATAGAGGTTCTAAGAAGGACATTGTCTTGATCCACTCCAGAGGTGGGGACAATAGTATCCTTCTGTTGACTCGGAGACTTGTCTAGAGTCTCTCCGTCTTTGTGCACTCTAAGGTCCTCTGAAGAGCTGTTTGGACCTATAGTAGTGTGCATGGCAGAGGAAACAAATTCCTCTGTTAGTTTGGCGATTGTGGTCTGGGGCGATGGACCACGAACTAAGGGTAAGTCCTTCTGAGAGGACTCCCCATGAATGGTTTCCCCGGCTAAGATTGGCATAAAGGTAGAAAGAGTTACCTCTGTCCGGTCAGTTTGGGTTGGGGTCGAGTCGTGCTGCTTTTGTTCAATATTACCTTCTGCCACTAGACTGGCGGTAATAGATATGTGGGTTGCACTAGGATTTGGTTGGGGTTGTGTGCCTCTACTATTCCAGGCATCTTTTCTTGCTTCTGCTTATGTGGAGCATCCAAGCACTTCTTCTCCATCTATGGTCTCAACCTCTGTTGCTACCCTATGGCTTGGTGCTTCTACCCTGACTTCTGGGCTTTTCCCTAGGTCATCATAGCAAGAATGAGTCCCAATTAGTTGCATGATATGTGGATGATAAAGACCTTTTCTTATTTGGTCTGCTTCCTCTTCATCAAAATCAACCTGTGAGACTTCTACCCTTGTACCTCTAGTTTCAACCATCTCCTATGTTGGATCTCCTAACAGGGTGTCCATCTGATGGTCTTCTGCAGCTTCCTCTTCTTCTGGGCTTGCCCGTTGCACATCAAATTCGGGTTGAGTGAAGGGGTTCTGTAGTACTTCTAGAGTTTTGGACTGATTATTCTGTGAGGTTTGGTCATCATCATCCAAGTCAGAAGAGATTCTGAAGTCTGGTGCTTCTGTTGAATGATGAGATAGATCTTCTTCAGTCCATCCAGATAGGGTCCAAAGAATGTGCAATCCCGGGTTGTTGGAGGAAGATAGAAAAATCACCCTGGTCTTCTGCATAGTTAATGGGTGAAGGGGATTGCAGAGGTTGCTCATTGGTTTCTTCTACCATTTATGCATCCTCTGTAATGGTCCGCTGAGGGGTGTGAGGTTTCTTGGTCTTCTTCTTGCTTTTTTTCCTTTTTGGCTTTGGGGCACCCTCCTCTGAAGACTTATGTTTTCTTTTCTTCTTTTCTTTTGGAGGAGGGGGTTGTGCAGGTGATCCAACCTCTATTGCATGAGGAGGGGATATGTGAGCAGCAGAGGTAGAGGTGCCCTCTGTAGTTTTCTTGTGGGTTTTCTTCTTCTTCTTCTTGGGAGTGGTGGCAGAGGTTTTGCTCTTTATTGATGGGGAGAGAATTGCTTCCCTCTGAGCTTGAAAGTTGGCCTGTACAAGCTGATGTTTGGCCAAAGCTGCAGCCCATTGTTCATCTGACATCCTATCTACAACCCTAGTTCCTAATGGGGCTCCTAGACGCGGGGGTATCACAGGACTCGGTTCTGGAGTCCTATGATCGCGTATGTATCCCAACTTAAGGGTTTTGTCTTTAACGTATCCCAGAAGTTTCTTTGGCAGAGGTCTGCAGAAAGGGTATTCATCTTCGTGCTCTGTTGGGGTGTTTTTATTCAGTGGGTACATTCTGGCCGTTGGTCCCTCCATTGGCCATTTTTGTAGTCGTAGAAGAGGCTCTAGCAGGACTCCCAGAATTCTTTGATATTGCAGAGGAGGTAGACTTTCGGGCTTTCATCCTTTGGCCTTCTGAGAGGAGATCCTTCTGTCAATGGTGTTGACCATTTCTTGCATCATGATGGTGGAGTAGTCCAGAGGTAGATCATAATATACCCCGTACATTATGGTCAAGATTTTGTGTGAAGTTTGGTCTGGACTACCCACCTTCCCTGTTAGGCACCGATTTAGGATTGAGAAGAGCATATTCCACAGAGGAGGAAGGCGATTTCTTCTGAAATCGTTTCTTTTTCTTAGGGTTGTGTTGTACCCTAACATTTCAACAAAACGGCAGAGCTCTTCGTCTGTTGGTTCCTCTGCGTATGCCTTTATCCCTAGTAGTCCTCTGGTGGGTAGGCTGAACTCCTGTGAGAACATGGTTCTGTTGAATTTTAGTTCGAGGTGTTCAGATTTGTCTGGTTTGGAGATGTAACCCTTGATTTGTCTGTCTGCGGGGTCAAATCTGCTGCTTTGCCAGAATTGATTGAGATATCTGGCAGGGATTTTATTGACTGTTTTGGATAACAGGGGGTAGAGGTAATGGTTTTCCAAGATGTGAAGCAGTATGGCGTGTGCTTCCCCAAAAGCCGTTTTTTAGGGAACCAAATAGTAGTTGTTTGGTTTCAAAGGAAGAACACGTTCAAAGTGTTCATGGGCAATGAAGTTTTGAAGATGGGTGGTCGGAGCAAAATCTGCTTCATCGCCGGAGTGGTCTTGTTCTATGTTTCTGGCGATTTCTTGGTTTTGTGAGTTCTCAGAATGAGATGGGGAGTGCACCGGAGCGTTGGAGGTGGAAGCCATTGTGATTTTCTTTGAAGAAAGAGAGTACAATATGGAAGTTGCAGGTTTTTGCAAGGTTCGCCGGAGAAGATGAAGAGAATAAGTTCGTAAACGTTTAGAGGTTGTGGTAAGTTTGGTTTTATACTGAAGAGATGGTAGAATCTGAAAGGGTAAATATTTGAAAGTGAATAAAATTTGGGATCCGTAATTAAGTGCATACGGCTGGTTCAACTTTCCAGGAGAACGTGTGCCACATACGTCCAATCAAAAGATGCCACGTCATTAATGTCAGAGCACGATTAGATGGCGTGTGCGGCCCATTAATGCTTGGCGCGTGAGCTTTTCTATTTTCAGAAGACTGTCACTCGCAGTAGATAACTCGTTCTTTTTCAGAATATCCATAAAAGGCTAAGTGTCAGATTCAACAGAGGCTCTGTGGTGGAGTGAGCTCTGTGATCTGAACCTTGTCTTTTTGTCTCTTCTGGTGCTTGTACCTTTACCAGAAACGTTTGAAAGATCATTGGAGAGGATCAATAGATCTTTAGTACAAAGTTTTCATTCCCAGAGGCTTTGAGGCTCTGTCGAGGCCATCAGAGGCTCTGAGAGTGAAAATTTCTCATAACTAAAAATTTAGAGAACTTTTTGATCATCCAATGTTTTCATTGTGCTAAACACTGTTTTTAGGACATATTTGGAAATTTGTGTCCTGGAAAACTGTTTTGGAAATTGATTTTGTTCGAGACACACTCTTAGAGTGTCTAGTTTGGGTGATAGAGACTCTTTGGTTAAGTGAGCTCTTTGCCCATAAGACTTTCTTCCTGTATCCTTGTGTGTGCATTTGTACGTACAAATCCTTAAAGAAGACATTTAAGTTTGATCGACAGAGTTTCCGTATGAAATTTGCAGTTCTAGAGGATTCGGCTTACAGAGGCTCTGTTGAGCTCAGCAGAAGCTCTATGACTTTAAAATTCTCATAACGGAAGGCTCGAAAATCTTTTTGATCATTTCTTGTTTGAAATGTCTTAAACAGTGTTTATAGGACGTATTTTGAAATTTGTGTCCTAGAAAATTATTTTCAAAAAGGATTTGTACGAGTTACTCACTTTTGGTTCTTCTTTGTTCGGTAAAAACACCTGACTTCTGTGGATATGGTTGATCATATCTCTTCTTTGGCTCCCCCTTGAATGATCAACCTCTATAGATCAGTTCAAAGTCTCCTTCTGCTCCCCCTTGACCTATGCTTGGATCAAATGAGATAAGTTGTGCACTGAACATAGGTCAAAGTTATCAGAGGTTCTGTGGAGATTGTCATACTCTGAGCAACCCCACAGAAGATCTGTTGGTTACAGAACTTTTGATGTCTAAGAATTTACATACAGAAGAGTTTAAATATATACATATGTACAAGAAGATCAAATCTTACTTGCAGAGGGTTCAACTTATGATAATCATTCCCAACTTACCCACCAAGAAAAGGAATCTTTTCTCATCTAGTGCCTTGGTGAATAAGTCTGCAAGCTGGTATTCAGTGGGCACAAAGTGCATTTCGATTGTGCCAAATTCAACATGATGCTTCAGAAAGTGATAACGAATATCGATATGCTTTGTTTTTTAGTGTTGTACTGGATTGGCAGAGATTGCTATGGCACTTTTGGAATCACAGAGGATGGGAATCTTGTATATGTTGTACCCATAGTCTTTGAGCTGAGTTTTCATCCACAGAACTTGAGAGCAACAGCTAGCAGCAGCAACATATTTCGCTTCTGCTGTAGATGTAGATACACAGTTCTGCTTCTTCGAAGTCCAGCTGACTAGATTACCTCCCAGGAATTGACAACTCCCAGAGGTGCTCTTTCGATCAAGCTTGCATCCTCCATAATCTGAATCTGTGTATGCCTTAAGACCAAAACCAGAGTTCTTCGGATACCAGAGTCCAAGATTTTTGGTCCCTTTGAGATATCTGATGATTCTCTTTACAGCAATATAGTGGGATTGCTTTGGGTTAGCTTGATATCTTGCACAGAGGCATGTGGCATACATTATATCAGGTCTACTTGCGGTTAAAGTATAAAAGAGACCCAATCATACCTCTGTAGAGTTTGCACTCTACAGATGTGCCATTTTGATCTGAGAATAATTTATTTCCAGTGGCCATTGGGGTCTTCATTACAGATACATCAGAGAGACTGTATTTTGAAAGTATGTCAGAGACATATTTTGCTTGATTTATAAAAATCCCCTCTGATGATTGTTTTACTTGGAGTCCAAGGAAGAAAGTTAATTCTCCCATCATACTCATTTCAAACTCACTCTGCATGAGTTTTTCAAAATTAGTGCATTCTTGTGCATTTGTAGACCCAAAAATTATGTCATCTACATAAATTTGTACAAGTAGAATCTCATCACCTTTTCTTTTGTAAAACAAAGTGGTATCGATTGTACCTCTTTCGTAATTGTTATCGAGAAGAAAGGTTGAAAGTCTTTCGTACCATGCTCTTGGAGCCTGTTTCAGTCCATACAAAGCTTTGTCAAGGTAATATACGTATTTTGGGTACATGGAGCTTTCAAACCCTGGTGGCTGCTGGACATAGACTTCTTCTTGGATTTCGCCATTTAGAAAGGCCGATTTTACATCCATTTGAAAGATCTCTTCTGAGTAAGTCTTGACAGAGGACTTCTCTTTCTTTTTGAAAATAATGTTTAAGAGCTAGAATGTTCATTCTGTCGGTCTCAACGTCCATTAGTTCTTTAGATTTTGTTTTTAATGCAGAGTTAACTTCAGAAATCTTTTCTTTCAAAGGATTTAGGTGTTTGTTCCAATTTGTTTCAATTTCTTCCTTTTCTTGAAAGATTTTAGCCTTTTCTTGAGTGAGAAGTCTAGCTTCTCTCTCAAAGAAGGTAAGCTTCTTTTGAATACTTTCGCAGGTCTTTTTAAGTTCTGTGTGTTCAATGTTTAGTTTGAGCAAATCAGCTTATGCTTGACTAGAGTTAGAGTTAGAAGTGGATACCTCACTATCGGAGTCGGATGAGCTGACCTCTGCCATTCCACAGAACAAGGCATTTTTGTCGCCTTCATCAGATGATTCGTCTGACAGCCAGTTCTCCTGATTCACCATTAGTGACTTCTGAGCATAAAACTCCGCTTTCTTTCTGTAGTAAGCAGATTCCCTCTGTGGGCGGTTGGATTTTGTTGGTCCCGAAGGCCTATACAAGTTTGTAGAAGGGGGGGGGGGTTGAATACAAACACACAGATTTTACTTTTCTAAATTGTTTATTGATAAATCATTAACAATTTACAGCTTGTTGCGGAGACAAGATTAAGGATAAACCTAAATCTAAACAAGTTGGAACACTAAGGTTTCTTGCACTAAGAAAGATAAGGAAATTACTAATAATAACCTATCTTGAGATAAGAGATTGAACTTGTCCAGAGTTAGCAAGTTACTTCAAAAGAAGTGAGTTCATCTCTTTATATACTGCATGCATTTAATGCAAGTCAGTATATACTTTACACGTGTCATCAGCTGGTTGGTTGCATGTCATTGACTTTTGATGACAACCTTAGTAGCCGTAAGGATGAACAGTGTAGTATCAGAGTGGTTGTACGATTTCAGATTTTCGGAGGTTCTTTTCTGACATTTCGTACGGAGGCGTGCAAGGGTGGTTAAGACAAAAGTACTTTGTACTGAGGACTTCATGATCAGCTTTCGTTGATTCAGCGATCTATCATTTCATATCAGCGAATGATAGAGTTCAGCGATAGCTGAAGTCTTGTACTTGATACTTCACGTTGAGTGGACAAATCTGAGTCTTCGCTGATCCGCATCAGTTCATTAGGAGACTTGTCGCTGGTTCTTGAGCTTGATCTTCGACTTCAGCGTAGAACCTTTGTTGACGTGAAACTTGTCTTCAGGGATCATAAGTAAACAACTAACTTATCAGCGATCACCATAATGACTGAACAGACTCAGAACATTAATGGTGAACAGTGTTCGCTGAATGTTTAATCTAAAGAGCGAGAGTTCCTATCCGCGGTACTGGAAGATCTTAGTACTTATCAGCGATAGTGAAACTCTGATACATATTGTTTACTTACAATTTTCACTAAGTATATAAGAGAGGGTCATTATCAAATCACTGAGGGTTTGGATCAACAGATTTGCTCCTGCAGTCAGCGGCATAATGACCTGACTTGCCACAGTTAAAACATCCTTGGTTCTGGGAACCGTTGCCATCTCTGTCGTCCGACCTCTGTCGGTCACCACCTCTTTCAGTTCTACATTCATTGGCGTAGTGGCCTGGCTTTCCACAGTTGTAACATACTTGGTTCTGTGGAGTGTTGCCAACTTTATCATCTGACCTCTGTCGGTCACCACCTCTGTCAGTCAACCTTTGTTGGTCGCTACCTCTGTCGGTCGACCTTTTATTTGACCCTTCTCTTCCTCGATCATCTCTTCCATAGCGTTCATTACCAGACTTCTTCTGGCAACCTCTGCTGAATTCCCTTGTCAAAAGGGCTAACGATTTAGCAATAGAGGCCATTGATGTTTCTTCTTCTTCCATCACCTCCTCATCTTCACTATCAACGATCAAGATTTTCTTTTTCTTCTCCTTCTTTATCTCTGCAGCTTTCTCCTTTGGCTTCTCTCTAGCTTATGTGGTCTTACCGACCAGTGCAAGAGGTGCACTGATTTGTGCTTTTGCTTGTGCGAATTGAGGCTCTTGGGCTGCCAATGTTCCATAGAGATCTGACAGAGTCCAGGAGTCTAAGTCCTGATTTGTTTGCAGAGACATGGACAACTGGAGCCATTCTTCATTTAGACTCTTTAGGAACATGGCGTTGTTCTCTTCAGAAGTTCTGTGAATCCCGAACTTCTTGCACTTGTTTATTAGAGAGTTAAACCGATCATATGCCGTCTGCAGAGATTCGGTCGACAGAGCTTTGAATGCATAATATTCATTTATGTATTGGGCTTTGCGGTTCTTCTGAGTTTTGGCCCCACCCTCCAGTTGTTTTTCCAGTTCCTTCCACAGATCGTATGCAGACTCACACGCATCTAGGGATTGGAAAAGGTCATTGGGTATGGCCATTATCAGAAGTCTCTTTGTTTTCTGAGCAACCTCATATTTTGCCCAATCAGGTTCGGACCACTTATCCTTGGTCTTTGGTTTCTCGTACGCAGGAACCTCAGGAGTGTCACCTGTGGCAGGAATACGTGGTACTGTGACCATGGGAAAGTAAGGAGGATTATTGATAAAGTGCATGAGTTCTTTGTCAGTACCCTCGAAGAAGTGAATCATTCGTATCTTCCACTGAGGGTACTCATCTCTGAGTAGTGTGGGTGGCTTGGTTAGGGAACCAGCGGTGAAGAAGTTGTTTGAATTTGTCATTTCTGAGAGAGTGATAATTCCAGAAAAATAGGGTAAGCTTTCTGAAAGCTTTGAGCAGCGTACTAAAGTGGAGATTTAACTGTAGTAATAGTGTTAGCTTCAATCTTCCTAATCATAGAAGACTGCTCCAGAGGACCAGACCGCAGAACCTCTGTAACTCATTACAGAGCCTCTGTGGTCCTTACTGAGACTTGAAGATATTTATAATATCTTGCTACTGTTAAAGGACTCGTACATCAACTTGCATGGTAGCATGCCCTGTCCAACGTCGACGTGTCAAACTCTGATTGGACTCAGTAGGGCTTAGTACATATTAGACGTCTGCTGCATTAAATGCAATATAGCACGTCTGACTGTTCATGCCATCCTTGCAACTGTTCACGACATCCTCTCAACTATTCATACGTACCTTTTGAATAGTAGCATATGCTTTATGGTCCCCTTTAGAGTAGTATATAAGGAAGACTCATGTTGAGTTCTTCCTTACACACAAATACACAACACAACAACATTAAGAACACAAAAAGCTTATTCACCTTAAGAGTCATATCTGTTTTAAAGCTTTTTCTTACTCACGGTTCATAAACCTGTTCTTGATATATATATATTCTGTAAACTTTGAGATATAATATTTTGTTCACTGTTTATTTATAGTTTGTTCTAAATCTATCAAACTTATCTGTTAGTTCTTTAAATACGCTTCCGCATCAAACCTTAAACCTGAACTAATAGATCTGATAATCTTGTTTAAAACAAAACGGGAACCAACAATTGGTATTAGAGCCTAGCTTGATTTTTCAATATCAAGTGATCCTCGTTTTACAACTTTTATTTGATAGATTATTTTCTCTCTTCATCACAATATTTCTAAATATTAGTCGTACCCAGAAAACCTTCCAGATCTTTATCCTTAGAAATCCTCCATCAGATTATCCTCTCCTCAAAATGACAAATACAAATAACTTTTTCACTGCTGGATCACTAACCAAACCTCCTACTCTTCTTAGAGATGAGTATCCTCAATGGAAGATAAGAATGGTTCATTTCTTTGAGGGTACTGAAAAAACTCTCAAACAATATCTTAACAATCCTCCTCCAGTTCCGATGATAACTATGCCACGTGTACCAGCTACTGCTGAATCTGCTGAAATCCCTGAACATCAAAAACCTAAGCCAAGAGAAGAATGGTCAAATGAAGATAAGGCAGAAGATGAAGTTGCACAGAAAACAAAGAGAATATTGATCATGGCAATCCCCAACGAACTTTTTCAATCCTTAGATGCATGCGAAACAGCGCACGATCTCTGGAAAGTGTTGGAACCCAGATACACTTTAATCAAGATTAACAGTCTATTAGTTGAGTTTAGAGTTTGATGCGGAAGCGTATTAAACTAACAGATATGTTTGATAGATATTAGAACGCACATATATAAAGAAAACAGTAAAGAATGAAAAAGGATTTCTTGAACAGTTACTGTTATTCAATATATAATAACAACACGAAGAACAGATTAAGAACTTGGTGTGTGTGAGAATATAACACTCAGATATTTGACAATAAAGCTTGAGAGTATTAGTGATTCCTTGTGGTTTTTTCTTAGGAAGATCTCAACATGAGACTTCCTTTTATACTACTCTTAGAAGACTATGAAGTAGGTCACTGTTCCTTTTACGGCATGAATAGTAAACTGGATGGTGTGAACAGTGGACTGGATGGTGTGAGCAGTTGTTTGAGCCATGCGCATTTAATGGAGCAGATGTACTTTTGGTAAATGCATTAAATGGCGCAGACGTCTATTTTGTACCTTGCCCTATTGAGTCCACTCAGAGCTTGACACGTGTTTTGACAGTACTTTTCCATGCAAGTTGATGAACGTATCCAGTAATATCTTCCAAGTCTTCATTGAGGACCACAGAGGCTCTGTAATGAATTACAGAGGTTCTGCGGTCTGGTCCTCTGTGGAGCAGTCTTCGCCGGATTCCGAGTCTTTGGTCTTCTTTGTGCGTATGACAGAGCTTCTGTAGGAAGCCTCTGCTGCTTCTGTAGCTTCTTGACCTTGATTTCTCGGTAATGTCGGCAGAGCCTCTGTAAGAGGCTTTCTTCACTTAGCCTATTTTTCACTACTTCTAAATACTTCTATGAAAGTAACTTTGTTTGCAGAGATTGGAGGTCTGAGAATCAGATTTTGGCATCTTTGAAATCGTTGTAGCTTCTGTTGTCTCTGCCGACTTTTCTGATCTCTTTGTAGAATCTGATGCAGAGTTCTCTTAGGCGGATTGTTGAGTCTATTTCTCTGATGAAAGTATCTGCATCATCTCTATCCATTTTCTCTGTACCTCTGTATTTTACAAGGCTTGCTCTGAATTTGCTCAGAGTACTGGTTGCGTACTTCTGACAATCCATGAGTACAAAAAGTTTAACCTGGTGTTGTGGGTTTTGAAATACTAACCCAAATCTTGGTTCTCTGATGATTGAGTTGGGCACAGCGTCTGGTGGGCAGCGATCTTCTGGTGGTCGTAGATCTAGATGTTTGAGACCAAGATCCTTTCCCAGCTGAAAATCTATCATGCTGTACAGCAGAAGCTTTTCCCTCATCGCTTTTCTCAACACTTGATAGGCTCTGGTATTAGACTCTGTGTTGTAGTTGTCTTTTGTCCATTGCAGAAGGTCAGGTAGATCGTAAGGATTGATGTTTCTTAAGTCAGCATCAGCGAAGGTAGATTCTGAATTGTTCTCTCTTCTGACTTTGTAAAGATTGTACCTGACCCTTGGATAGGTTCTTGTGAAGGAGAATCTGCAGAAGATCACCTTTTTGATTTTGTGAATTGAGAAGACATCTGCTTTGGTTCTTGGTTTTGTTCTTGTGAAGATGTTCTCAAATTCTTCTCTGATCCTTGGATCTGTCACATGATCTACTGGATGATTTGTCTGATAGGATTGTTTGTAGAGGTATTTGTATACCACTTCTTCCATCTCTTCATGTGTTGGACCAGGTCGTGGAATTTGTCTTCTGAGACTCTCCATCTGTTGAACAACTTCTGCAGCTCTACCAGTTAGAGGAATTTCTGACAGAGGCTTCAATCCATGTGCCCAGTCAACTTCTTCGGGTTTTGGGGTTTGAAAGGCGTCAAACGTACTCTTCATTAGTTTTTCTGTTGGCTTTGGCAATGTTTTCTTCTTCTTTGGCTCTTCTGTCAGTATCCCTTTGCCCTTATCTTTTGCTATTGTTGTGGCAGAACCTGTTGCTTCTGTGGGTTTTGAGGTTGGCACTTCTGTTGGTTTGATGGAGGTTGCCTCTGTGGATTTTGACGATTGTGATTTAGAGGACTTTTGTGGCGATGGTTCTGTTGGCTTGACTTGCTCTGTAACCTCTGTTGGAGGTTGTTTGATGACTTCTTCTGCGAGCTCAGTTTCTGTTGATGAAGTGTTGACATTGAATCTTCTTGCCATTCTGAAAGCTAAAGTGAACCTGTGCCTTTCTTCTTCTCTCTTCACCATACGATCACTCATTGTTGTGTGCATCCTTTTCAGAATGTCAGAAGCAGAGGTCGTTGCTCTTTTTGGTTTGGTGGCAATCGACTTTCTTCTGGGTATGGTTTGGGGTGTTTCCACAGAGGTGGGTGTTTTCTCTGTGGTTGGTTCATCTGTTTCTTCCAAAATGATTACCTCAGGGGCGGTTGTTGCCTCTGTGGCTTGCTGTTCTGCTTCTGGAGTTTTGGTTTCGTCAGGAGATGATTCCACAGAGATGGGTGTTGTCTCTGTGGTCTTTTGGGTTTGTTGTTGTCGGGTCTGTTCTGGAGGTGCTTGACTCAGAGGTTCTGCGGCTATTGGTGGACCTGTAAGTCCTCTGCTTGCAGCTTTCTCTGTAGTTTTCTCCCCCTCAGGATGATCTGATGGACCAGGATGGTCATCATCATCAGAGTCATCCTGACCCTTGTCTGATGTACCCTCTGCTCTGCAGGAAGCATCGGGTTTCTTTGGCATTGTGGCTCCAGCAGCGATCAGTTTCGCGCAGGCATCATCACAGAGGCCAAGAAGAGTTGCTAGCTATGCCTCTGTTTTGAATCTCATCCTTCCTACACTTTCTCTGAAATCTTTGACGAAGTTAGCATTGGCAGTGGTGAAGGAAAGGATGACTTCTGTCACTTGATTAATCACGTTCTGCCCAAGCTCTGTCAGATGTGCTCTTGTCATGTAGTCTTTGGGTTGCATCAGCATGGTATTTCGCATGGCTTCTTCTTGAACTTTTTGTAGGGCCTTCTGTAGATCTGCAGGAGTGATGCCCGTTGACACTGAAGTCTGTTTGTTCAATTGATCAAGGAACTTGTTGATGGAGTTCTCAATCGAAGGAGTAGTTGTTGCGGCAGAAGTGGTGGATGCAGTAGCAGCAGACTTCATCTGTGAGATGGCAGTTTTCACCTCTGTGGACAGGTTGTCCATTTTGGTGTTCAGGTTTAGCAGTGCCAGTGATGTTGTCTCTGCAAAAGATTTGAAAGAGCTTTGCAACTCTTTCAAGGTTTGGTTCACAGAGGTCTCAAGGGTTTGGAACTCATCCCTTGTAACTTGTGTTCCGGTGGTAACCTCTGGAGGAACACATTCGTCTCCAGAGTGAATCCCTGTTCCTGTGATACCTTCTTTCATTCCTGTTTGTACGTTGAGAATGGAAGGATTTCCTTCTGATCCTTGAGAAGAAACATGAGTTTCAATCCCTACAGAAGTTCTGAGAAGAATATTGTCCAAATCCACTCCAGAGGTGGGTATTGGAATATCCTTCTGTTGACTAGGAGACTTGTCTAGAGTCTCTTTGTCTTTGTGCTCTCTACTTCTCTCTGAAAGAAGTGTGGGTCTTAATAAGTGCGTGGCAGAGGAAACAAATTCCTCTGTTGGGCGTTCTTCTGTGATCTGGGGCAATTGATCACGAACTATAGGTGAGTCTCTTTGAGGAGACTCCCTAGGAATGGATTCCCCGGTTTCTGTGGGCAAAGAGGTTGAAAGAGTAACCTCTGGCTGGATGGGTTGTGTTAGGTTCGAGAGGTGCTGCTCTTTTTCAATGACACCTTCTGCAGCTAGACCTGCGGTGTCAGAAATGTGGGTTGCACTGGGAGTTGGTTTTGGTTGTGTGCCTCTATTTATCCAGGCATCTTTTCTTGCTTCTTCCCTAAGTTCTGTGGAAGTTCCTTGCTCTGGTCGTAATTGGTCATACACTTGATGAGATCCAAATAATCTCATGACATGTGGATGATAAAGACCCTTACGTATCCAGACAGCTTCTTCTTCATCTGAATCTGTCTCTAAGATCTCTATTTCTGTCTCCGTTGTTGCTAATCCCTCTTTTTGTACAACTTCGGCCCCTTTTTCTTTCTCTTCTTCCATCATGTTCTCAGAAGCCTCTGTAATTTCACCTCTGTTCAATTCAGCTTCAGTTTGTTCTATTTCTTCTGAAGCTGGGTTTGGACTTCTTCTGTGGACATCCAATCCTTGAATGAAAGGGTTTTGTAAAATAACCGGGGTTTCGGCTGGTTGATTTCTGGGTGTTGTGTCATCTTCTTGCAGATGTGTGTCGATGCCAGAAATGAAGAAATCTTCTTCTGGAGAGTGGTGGTCGAGAGGTTGTGCCGTCCACCCTGCTGTATTTAGGGTGTTGGCAATTTCAGGGTTCTGTAAGAAGTCGTTCAGGTCTCCTTGGTGAGCAAATCTATCTGGAGATTGATAGGGTGATTGATACCTTTCTGTAGCCATTTCTTCTTCTGCAACTTCTTCTTCAGCAGTTTCCTCTTCTGCAATGGTTACCAACTTTGCAAGTGATTTACCATGCCTCTTTTTGGTTTTCCTCCTCTTAGTATTTGGTGCCCCTTCTTCTGTTGATTTTGATCTTTTCTTCTTCATTTTTGGAGAGGAGGGAGGAGCAGAGGAGCCAATTTCTGTGGCATGAGGAGGTGAGGGTTGATCTTCTGCAGCGCTTGTGGAGGTGCTTTCTGCAGTTTTCCTCTTCTTAGCTTTTGGAGTAGATGCAGAGGTTCTTGATGAAGACTTCTTTCCCATTAGTTCTGCACGTTTGGCAATATAGCTGAGTTGAATAGCCATGTGCTTTGCTAACTTCTGATCCTTTTCTTTTTGAGTGGAAAGAGGTTTTGCTATCATTGTTCCTAGGGGGACACCTAAACGCGGGGGTGTCATAGGACTCGGTTTAGGAGTTCTATGATCGCGTATATACTCTTTCTTAAGGGATTTATTCGATGCGTATTGCAGAAGCTTCTTTGACAGAGGTCTGCAGTGTGAGTAGCCATCAGCATGATCAGTGGGGGTATTCTTGTTCATCGGGAACTGTTTGGGAGTTGGCCCTTCCATTGGCCAATTTTGGATTAGCAGCAGTGGTTCGAACAGTACTCCTAATATTCTTTGGAATTGCAGAGGTGGTAGAAAGTTGGGATCGTTCTCTTTGACCCTTTTCGAGTTGTTCTTTCTGTCGATGGTGTTTATGATCTCTTGCATCATTATGGTCGCATAATCTAGTGGAAGATCATAGTAAACCCCATACATGATGCTCAAGATTTGATGTGAGCTCTGGTCAATACTGCCTATCTTTCCTGTCAGGCATCTGTTAAGAATCGAGAACAAAGTGTTCCACAGAGGTGGTAATCGGCCTCTGCGGAAGTCATTTCTCTTCCGTAGTTGGGTGTTGTACCCAAGCATTTCCACGAATCGACAGAGCTCTTCGTCTGTTGGTTGCTCTGCATAACTCTTCAATCCCAGAAGACCCCTTGTTGGTAGGTTGAATTCAAGTGAGAACATTGTTCTGTTGAACTTGATTTCAAGATGCTCAGATTTATCAGGTCTTGAAATGTACCCTTTGATAAGAGAATCGTCTTTATCAAATCGGCAGCTTTGCCAAAATTGGTTCAAATAGCGGACTGGAATTTTGTTCGGGGTTCTTGATAGTAGAGGGAAGAGGACATGATTCTCCATGATGTTCAGAAGTATGGCACGGGCTTCGCCGAAAGTAGTGGGTGAGGGGACCAAATAGCAGTTGTTCGATTTGATAGGAAGAATGGCTTCGAAATGATCCTTTGCTATAAAGTTTTGCAAGTGAGTCGTCGGAGCAAAGTCTGCTGAGTCCCCGGAATCTTGTTGTTCAATATTTCTTGCAAGGCTGGGGTTTTCAGAATGTTCTGAATGTGCAGGGGAGTGTTCCGGTGAGTTCGCCGGAGAGAGTTCAGAGGATGTAGCTCGAGAAGATGAAGCCATTTGATTTTAAGAATAAGATTTTTGCAAGCTTTTTGCAGGGTTTCGCCGGAGAAGAAGATGAGAGTTTGTAAAATGTTTTATGAGAGGGTAAGCTTTGTTTTTATAGGATGGTAAAACGATAGAATTCGAAAGAGTAAAATATATGGCAATGGATTAAAGTTTGGAATCCGCACTCGAGTTTGAGCGGCGGGTTCAACTTTCCAAATAAAAACGTTCCATGTACGCCCAATGAAAATGGGACACGTAGGCCTTGTCAGAATATGACAGGACGTCGTGCGCGGCCCATTAATGCTAGGCGCGTGAGGTTGATTTTAGCCATATGAGTTTTACTCGCAGTAAAAGTAACCGTTATTACTACAGAGATGCCCAAGTAATCAGATTGACAGAGCTTCTGTAGTTTACAGAGGCTCTGTGATCTTGAAAATCTTTTATGTTTATCCCTTTTTCATATATCTCATTGTTATCATGACTTCTGTGGGGTTCTTCTTTTAACCAAAACCATTGGAGAGGATAAAATCGGATTTTTGTGAAGAAATTTGCTTCGCAGACTCTCCATCTGTTGAACAACTTCTGCAGCTCTACCAGTTAGAGGAATTTCTGACAGAGGCTTCAATCCATGTGCCCAGTCAACTTCTTCGGGTTTTGGGGTTTGAAAGGCGTCAAACGTACTCTTCATTAGTTTTTCTGTTGGCTTTGGCAATGTTTTCTTCTTCTTTGGCTCTTCTGTCAGTATCCCTTTGCCCTTATCTTTTGCTATTGTTGTGGCAGAACCTGTTGCTTCTGTGGGTTTTGAGGTTGGCACTTCTGTTGGTTTGATGGAGGTTGCCTCTGTGGATTTTGACGATTGTGATTTAGAGGACTTTTGTGGCGATGGTTCTGTTGGCTTGACTTGCTCTGTAACCTCTGTTGGAGGTTGTTTGATGACTTCTTCTGCGAGCTCAGTTTCTGTTGATGAAGTGTTGACATTGAATCTTCTTGCCATTCTGAAAGCTAAAGTGAACCTGTGCCTTTCTTCTTCTCTCTTCACCATACGATCACTCATTGTTGTGTGCATCCTTTTCAGAATGTCAGAAGCAGAGGTCGTTGCTCTTTTTGGTTTGGTGGCAATCGACTTTCTTCTGGGTATGGTTTGGGGTGTTTCCACAGAGGTGGGTGTTTTCTCTGTGGTTGGTTCATCTGTTTCTTCCAAAATGATTACCTCAGGGGCGGTTGTTGCCTCTGTGGCTTGCTGTTCTGCTTCTGGAGTTTTGGTTTCGTCAGGAGATGATTCCACAGAGATGGGTGTTGTCTCTGTGGTCTTTTGGGTTTGTTGTTGTCGGGTCTGTTCTGGAGGTGCTTGACTCAGAGGTTCTGCGGCTATTGGTGGACCTGTAAGTCCTCTGCTTGCAGCTTTCTCTGTAGTTTTCTCCCCCTCAGGATGATCTGATGGACCAGGATGGTCATCATCATCAGAGTCATCCTGACCCTTGTCTGATGTACCCTCTGCTCTGCAGGAAGCATCGGGTTTCTTTGGCATTGTGGCTCCAGCAGCGATCAGTTTCGCGCAGGCATCATCACAGAGGCCAAGAAGAGTTGCTAGCTATGCCTCTGTTTTGAATCTCATCCTTCCTACACTTTCTCTGAAATCTTTGACGAAGTTAGCATTGGCAGTGGTGAAGGAAAGGATGACTTCTGTCACTTGATTAATCACGTTCTGCCCAAGCTCTGTCAGATGTGCTCTTGTCATGTAGTCTTTGGGTTGCATCAGCATGGTATTTCGCATGGCTTCTTCTTGAACTTTTTGTAGGGCCTTCTGTAGATCTGCAGGAGTGATGCCCGTTGACACTGAAGTCTGTTTGTTCAATTGATCAAGGAACTTGTTGATGGAGTTCTCAATCGAAGGAGTAGTTGTTGCGGCAGAAGTGGTGGATGCAGTAGCAGCAGACTTCATCTGTGAGATGGCAGTTTTCACCTCTGTGGACAGGTTGTCCATTTTGGTGTTCAGGTTTAGCAGTGCCAGTGATGTTGTCTCTGCAAAAGATTTGAAAGAGCTTTGCAACTCTTTCAAGGTTTGGTTCACAGAGGTCTCAAGGGTTTGGAACTCATCCCTTGTAACTTGTGTTCCGGTGGTAACCTCTGGAGGAACACATTCGTCTCCAGAGTGAATCCCTGTTCCTGTGATACCTTCTTTCATTCCTGTTTGTACGTTGAGAATGGAAGGATTTCCTTCTGATCCTTGAGAAGAAACATGAGTTTCAATCCCTACAGAAGTTCTGAG
Organism: Saussurea involucrata; assembly: GCA_033807775.1. Lineage (NCBI taxonomy): Eukaryota > Viridiplantae > Streptophyta > Magnoliopsida > Asterales > Asteraceae > Saussurea > Saussurea involucrata. The sequence continues at coordinate 217,797,500 of CM066321.1, read as the reverse complement.
AAGAATATTGTCCAAATCCACTCCAGAGGTGGGTATTGGAATATCCTTCTGTTGACTAGGAGACTTGTCTAGAGTCTCTTTGTCTTTGTGCTCTCTACTTCTCTCTGAAAGAAGTGTGGGTCTTAATAAGTGCGTGGCAGAGGAAACAAATTCCTCTGTTGGGCGTTCTTCTGTGATCTGGGGCAATTGATCACGAACTATAGGTGAGTCTCTTTGAGGAGACTCCCTAGGAATGGATTCCCCGGTTTCTGTGGGCAAAGAGGTTGAAAGAGTAACCTCTGGCTGGATGGGTTGTGTTAGGTTCGAGAGGTGCTGCTCTTTTTCAATGACACCTTCTGCAGCTAGACCTGCGGTGTCAGAAATGTGGGTTGCACTGGGAGTTGGTTTTGGTTGTGTGCCTCTATTTATCCAGGCATCTTTTCTTGCTTCTTCCCTAAGTTCTGTGGAAGTTCCTTGCTCTGGTCGTAATTGGTCATACACTTGATGAGATCCAAATAATCTCATGACATGTGGATGATAAAGACCCTTACGTATCCAGACAGCTTCTTCTTCATCTGAATCTGTCTCTAAGATCTCTATTTCTGTCTCCGTTGTTGCTAATCCCTCTTTTTGTACAACTTCGGCCCCTTTTTCTTTCTCTTCTTCCATCATGTTCTCAGAAGCCTCTGTAATTTCACCTCTGTTCAATTCAGCTTCAGTTTGTTCTATTTCTTCTGAAGCTGGGTTTGGACTTCTTCTGTGGACATCCAATCCTTGAATGAAAGGGTTTTGTAAAATAACCGGGGTTTCGGCTGGTTGATTTCTGGGTGTTGTGTCATCTTCTTGCAGATGTGTGTCGATGCCAGAAATGAAGAAATCTTCTTCTGGAGAGTGGTGGTCAAGAGGTTGTGCCGTCCACCCTGCTGTATTTAGGGTGTTGGCAATTTCAGGGTTCTGTAAGAAGTCGTTCAGGTCTCCTTGGTGAGCAAATCTATCTGGAGATTGATAGGGTGATTGATACCTTTCTGTAGCCATTTCTTCTTCTGCAACTTCTTCTTCAGCAGTTTCCTCTTCTGCAATGGTTACCAACTTTGCAAGTGATTTACCATGCCTCTTTTTGGTTTTCCTCCTCTTAGTATTTGGTGCCCCTTCTTCTGTTGATTTTGATCTTTTCTTCTTCATTTTTGGAGAGGAGGGAGGAGCAGAGGAGCCAATTTCTGTGGCATGAGGAGGTGAGGGTTGATCTTCTGCAGCGCTTGTGGAGGTGCTTTCTGCAGTTTTCCTCTTCTTAGCTTTTGGAGTAGATGCAGAGGTTCTTGATGAAGACTTCTTTCCCATTAGTTCTGCACGTTTGGCAATATAGCTGAGTTGAATAGCCATGTGCTTTGCTAACTTCTGATCCTTTTCTTTTTGAGTGGAAAGAGGTTTTGCTATCATTGTTCCTAGGGGGACACCTAAACGCGGGGGTGTCATAGGACTCGGTTTAGGAGTTCTATGATCGCGTATATACTCTTTCTTAAGGGATTTATTCGATGCGTATTGCAGAAGCTTCTTTGACAGAGGTCTGCAGTGTGAGTAGCCATCAGCATGATCAGTGGGGGTATTCTTGTTCATCGGGAACTGTTTGGGAGTTGGCCCTTCCATTGGCCAATTTTGGATTAGCAGCAGTGGTTCGAACAGTACTCCTAATATTCTTTGGAATTGCAGAGGTGGTAGAAAGTTGGGATCGTTCTCTTTGACCCTTTTCGAGTTGTTCTTTCTGTCGATGGTGTTTATGATCTCTTGCATCATTATGGTCGCATAATCTAGTGGAAGATCATAGTAAACCCCATACATGATGCTCAAGATTTGATGTGAGCTCTGGTCAATACTGCCTATCTTTCCTGTCAGGCATCTGTTAAGAATCGAGAACAAAGTGTTCCACAGAGGTGGTAATCGGCCTCTGCGGAAGTCATTTCTCTTCCGTAGTTGGGTGTTGTACCCAAGCATTTCCACGAATCGACAGAGCTCTTCGTCTGTTGGTTGCTCTGCATAACTCTTCAATCCCAGAAGACCCCTTGTTGGTAGGTTGAATTCAAGTGAGAACATTGTTCTGTTGAACTTGATTTCAAGATGCTCAGATTTATCAGGTCTTGAAATGTACCCTTTGATAAGAGAATCGTCTTTATCAAATCGGCAGCTTTGCCAAAATTGGTTCAAATAGCGGACTGGAATTTTGTTCGGGGTTCTTGATAGTAGAGGGAAGAGGACATGATTCTCCATGATGTTCAGAAGTATGGCACGGGCTTCGCCGAAAGTAGTGGGTGAGGGGACCAAATAGCAGTTGTTCGATTTGATAGGAAGAATGGCTTCGAAATGATCCTTTGCTATAAAGTTTTGCAAGTGAGTCGTCGGAGCAAAGTCTGCTGAGTCCCCGGAATCTTGTTGTTCAATATTTCTTGCAAGGCTGGGGTTTTCAGAATGTTCTGAATGTGCAGGGGAGTGTTCCGGTGAGTTCGCCGGAGAGAGTTCAGAGGATGTAGCTCGAGAAGATGAAGCCATTTGATTTTAAGAATAAGATTTTTGCAAGCTTTTTGCAGGGTTTCGCCGGAGAAGAAGATGAGAGTTTGTAAAATGTTTTATGAGAGGGTAAGCTTTGTTTTTATAGGATGGTAAAACGATAGAATTCGAAAGAGTAAAATATATGGCAATGGATTAAAGTTTGGAATCCGCACTCGAGTTTGAGCGGCGGGTTCAACTTTCCAAATAAAAACGTTCCATGTACGCCCAATGAAAATGGGACACGTAGGCCTTGTCAGAATATGACAGGACGTCGTGCGCGGCCCATTAATGCTAGGCGCGTGAGGTTGATTTTAGCCATATGAGTTTTACTCGCAGTAAAAGTAACCGTTATTACTACAGAGATGCCCAAGTAATCAGATTGACAGAGCTTCTGTAGTTTACAGAGGCTCTGTGATCTTGAAAATCTTTTATGTTTATCCCTTTTTCATATATCTCATTGTTATCATGACTTCTGTGGGGTTCTTCTTTTAACCAAAACCATTGGAGAGGATAAAATCGGATTTTTGTGAAGAAATTTGCTTCGCAGAGGTTTTGTGGCTCTGTTGGAACTTGCAGAAGTTCTGTGAGGGCCAGCAGAAACTCTATGAGAGAAAAAATCTCATAACAAAAATTTTATTGATATTTTTGATCATCCAATTTTTGATTTGGTTTAAGAGATGTTTTTCGGATATATTTGAAAGTTTGTGTCCGAGAAAACTGTTAAAAAAAGGTCTGTCCGAGAAGGTCATGGTCTGCGTTTTCGGTTTTCGAGATAACATTCCAAAAGATCGACAGAAGGTTAATTTGTGATCACAGAGCATATTTCCTGCAGAAGCTCTGTTGAGCTCAGCAGAAGCTCTATGACTTTAAATTTCTCCTAATTCGAATTTTGTGAAACTTTTTGAGCTTTTGATTTTTGAAATGTTATTCACAGTATATTTAGGACATATTTGACAATTCTTGTCCTAGAAAATTGTTTTCCAAAAACCTTTTGTGCGAGAGACATACCTTTTGGTTCTTCTTTTCTCGGCAGTGATATCTGACTTCTGTCGATATGGAGTCATCGACATTTTTCTTTTGCTTTCCCTTGAAAGTTTTATCTCTTTAGATCATTTCAGGGTTCCCTTCTGCTCCCCCTTGATCTAATCACCTCTGTAGATTAAGTAATTTCCTTTTGCTCCCCCTTGACCTATGCTTGGATCAAAGAATGATAAGTTTTGCATAGAACATAGGTCATGTTTTTCAGAGGTTCTGTAGGGGTCCTCAGAGGTTCTGAGTTGACTTACAGAAGCTCTGTGATTTTAAGAACTATTTAAGGTTTTAAGAATTTACATACAGAAGTGGAATCAATCAAAGCAATAAATTTAGCAATGTATTTACTTATTATTTACAGAAGATAAAGCTATACTTACAGAGGATTTTCACACCATGTTAATCATTCCTAACTTACCCACCAAGAAGTTGAATCTTTTCTCGTCTAATGCTTTGGTGAATAAGTCAGCGAGTTGATATTCTGTGGGCACGAAATGCATTTCGATTGTACCGTATTCAACATGATGTTTCAAGAAATGATACCTTATATCGATATGCTTGGTTTTTGAGTGTTGCACAGGGTTGGCAGATATAGCAATAGCACTTTTGGAATCACAGAAGATGGGTATTTTGAACAGAATGTGGCCGTAGTCTTTTAGTTGAGTCTTCATCCATAGAACCTGAGAACAACAGCTAGCGGCAGCAACGTATTCAGCTTCTGCAGTGGATGTGGAGACACAATTCTGCTTCTTGGAGGTCCAACTGACTAGTTTACCACCTAGGAATTGACAACTCGCAGAGGTACTCTTTCTGTCGAGCATGCATCCTCCATAGTCTGAATCTGTATAAGCTTTAAGACTAAAACCAGAGTTCTGTGGATACCAGAGACCAAGATTGTTGGTCCCCTTCAGGTATCTCAAGATTCTTTTTATAGCATCATAATGTGATTTCTTTGGATTAGCTTGATAACGTGCACAAAGACATGTGGCATGCATAATGTCAGGTCTGCTTGCTGTTAAGTATAACAGAGATCCAATCATGCCTCTGTAGAGAGTACATTCTACAGAAATACCATTTGGATCTAAGAACAACTTATTTCCAGTGGCCATTGGAGTCTTCATTGCAGAGGTATCAGAGATATTATATTTTAAAAGTATGTCAGAGACATATTTGGCTTGATTTATAAAAATTCCCTCTGAAGATTGTTTGACTTGAAGTCCGAGGAAGAATGTTAATTCTCCCATCATACTCATTTCAAACTCACTTTGCATGAGTTTTTCAAAAATTTTGCACTCTTCTGAATTTGTAGACCCAAAAATTATGTCATCTACGTATATTTGTACAAGCATTATCTCACTATTTTTGCGTTTATAGAATAAGGTAGTATCTGTTGTACCTCTGTTGTAGCCATTGACTAGAAGGAAGGTAGAAAGTCGTTCATACCATGCTCTTGGTGCCTGTTTCAGTCCGTATAGAGCCTTTTCAAGGTAGTATACATGCCTTGGAAACTTTGAGCTTTCAAAACCTGGTGGCTGATTTACGTAAACCTCTTCTTGGATTTCACCGTTTAGAAAAGCTGATTTTACGTCCATCTGATAGACTTTAAAACCTCTGTGGGCTGCGAAGGCTAAGAATATTCTTATTGCTTCGAGACGTGCGACAGGGGCAAAAGTCTCATCGTAGTCTATGCCTTCTTCTTGTCTATATCCTTTTGCTACTAATCTTGCTTTGTTTCTGACGACCACTCCATCTTCATCCTTCTTGTTTCTGTAGACCCATTTAGTCCCAATGGCCTGTTTCCCTCTTGGCAGAGGTACTAAAGTCCATACTCTGTTACGCTCAAATTGCAGAAGTTCTTCTTGCATGGCGTCTACCCAGTTTGGGTCATCTAGGGCTTCAGAAATCTTCTTTGGTTCTATAACACTAATAAAATTTGTAAAGAAACAAAAATTAGCAGTGGCAGACCTTGTTTTTACTGAGTCAGAAGGTTCTCCAATTATTTGGCTTGGAGGATGGCTTTTTGTCCACTGAGTTGTGCGTGGAAGATGATCATCAATGTCATCAAAACTTTCTTCAGAGGCTTCTTGTGTTTCTTCTTGTGCAGCCTCTGATGTTCTTCGTGCCTTGGTAGTTGATTCTACCGTTTGTGGAATGATTGGTACGAGTGGTGGTGGAGTTTGTTCCTCTGAGGACGTATAGTCTTGGTCCTCGATCTCCTCTGTAATTGGTTCTTCTGTGGTTTGTGCAGCTTCTGTGGTCGTTTTTCTTGATGTTTCATCTTCTGCACTTTCTTCTGCTTCGGCAATTGCATCTGTAGTATTTATAGAAGAAGATGAAGCATTATTTGGACCAGTTAGAGTCATACCTGTAGGATTTTGTCCGACAGAGGATGGTTCTTCAGAAACTCTGATGGTTCCGACAGAAGGATCAATGTCATTGTGGAACATCTCCAAAAATAGAAAATTCAAATCTTCTTTTGTTCTTGAGATGTCAGAGAATTTCCCTTTAATTCCGAGTTCTGAACTTATTTGCTCAGAAGTCATTTGGAATGAATCATCAAAAGAAACATTGATGCTTTCTACAATCTTGTGAGACTTTGTAAGGAATGTTCTGTAGGCTTTGGAAGTGGCAGAGTATCCAATGAATTTGCCTTCATCTGCTTTTACATCAAACTTTCCTCTTGAATCTATGTCGTTTAAGACAAAGCATTTGCATCCGAATACATGGAAAATTTTGATGTTTGGCCGCCGTTTGTTAAGCAATTCGTAAGGCGTCTTGAGGTGTCTTTTCACAATGGTTGATCGATTTTGAGTATAACACGCAGTAGAAATTGCTTCTGCCCAAAAGTTCATTGATAATCCGCATGCTGACATCATAGTTCTTGCGGCTTCCACAAGTGTTCGATTCTTTCTTTCGACAACACCGTTCTGTTGTGGAGTGCGAGCTGCAGAGAAGTTCTGTGATATTCCTTCTGTTGAAAGATAGGCTTCAATGACAGAGTTTTTAAATTCTGTGCCATTGTCACTTCTTAACTTCTGTATTCTGCAATCATAAAGAACTTGGATTCTTTTCATTAGATTTATCAATATATTTGGAACATCTGATTTCTTTCTAACGAATTCAACCCATGTGAAACGTGAATACTCATCAATTAGGACAAGTATGTATTTCTTGCCACCTAGGCTCTGTATGGCAATGGGACCGCAGAGGTCGACATGAAGCATGTACAGAAGTCTAGTGCAAGATACATCTGTTTTGCCTTTGTGGGAAACTCTTTTGAGTTTTCCCATTTCACAGGCAGAACATAAATGATCCTTATTGAATTTAACATTTGGAAAACCTTTAACTAGATCAAGTTTGACTAGTTTGTCCAATGTGTGAAAATTCAAGTGACAGAACTTGTTGTGCCATAACCAGGCTTCTTCACTTTTGCAGGCAACAAGGCAAACTTTGTCCTTGTTCTTTGAGTTGAAGTTCATTAGATATAGATCACCTATTCTTTCAGCTCGCAGAAGTTCCATACTTGTTTCTTCACTTTGTAGAGAGCAGAAAGTTCTTTTGAACAACACATTGAATCCTGTATCACAAAGTTGACTTACACTGAGTAGGTTGTGCTTAAGGCCATCCACATATGCAACTTTGTATACAGAAACGTCTTCTTTCCTTATGACTCCATAGCCTTTTATGTGTCCTTTCTTGTTGTCTCCAAAAGTCACAGATCCACCATCTTGTGTTTCTTTGTACGTGGATAGTGCACTTCTGTCACCAGTCATGTGCCTTGAGCATCCGGAGTCTAGATACCAGATTGGCACATACTTCTTCTGCAGGACAATCACAGAGATTTAGGTACCCATATCCATATGGGTCCAATATTGTTAGAGTTTTTCAAGTTTGCCTTGGCATTCTTGAAATACATTTTGTTCTCTGTAGAAGAGTCAGATTGTTTCTTTGTGGGATTTGACTTTTGATTTGTCGTAGAGAGTAAACAGACTTGACTTGAAAAATGATTATTAAGTTTAGACATAAGATCAAAGCAATGACAGTATTGAATATGAGATGTAATTTGCTTGAACTTTTCATTGAACTTTTTAAACTCAGCCACAGAGGCATTACATTCTTTCTTTACATTAGATTTCCTATTACTAGAAGATCTATGAATACTCGAATGTTGTTTGCAAAAGCTCTGTTTAGGACCTTCCTTCTGTGGGTTGCTTCTGTGGTGAACTTCTTTCATCACTGTCACAGAAGAAAAAGATTTATCAACCTTGGGTTTTGAAAATCTAGAACTTATAGGATCAATAGAGGTCTTCTGTAACATTTTAAGCTCAGCAGAGGTTTTGACATGTAGATTCAAATTTAGAAAATCTTGGCAGATTGGAATCTCTGTGAGTTTCTCTTTTGAAGAAATAGTTCTGTGAGGAACTTCAGAGGAGTATTTAACATCCTCTGTGTCATAGAGAGTTATCCCAGATGTAACATCTGTCTCTGAATCGTCAGAAGATGAGTCGTCCTCGTATACAGAGGTTGAGTCAATTCTTTCAATAGAGGTTGAATTTTCCGAACATGCATCATACAAGCTTTCTTCCTCTGTAGAATAGTTTTCATAGATTGCAGAGGTTTCTAATAAGATTTCTTCAGTGAGAGATTTATCTATAGAAGATGTACAGAATTTTTCTAAAACGCTTGATTTCCATATTTCCAAAATTTCTTTTTCAATTAAGTTTTTAAAGTTTTCTTCTGAAAAAATGGGTTTAAACTCAGGAGCTTCTGCTGATAACTTCTTTTGAACGTTTATCAAACAGACAAAAGCAACCTGTGTTTGGGTCTCTGGTTTACCAAACTTGAAGATACCAATCTGATCTTGTGTTTTCAGATATTTCTTTGGTTTGATACCTCTATTGACAGAGGTTGAGGATGATGAGTCTGTGTTTTCAAACCACACGTTAATCATCTTCTTATGTTTCTTCAAGTAAGGATCCACAGAGATTTTCGCCCTTTTGCTTACGGAGATTAGATTTGGAAAATCTGGTTTGTTCGTTTTTCCAATCACAAATAAAGAGGACAGAGGTTTGTTTCTTTTGCCTTCAACACCTAGGGTGATATCATCATACCCTATACCTCGTCTCCCTATTTGTGAGTTTACTTTTTCATAAACTTTCTGTGCATCTTTATAGTTTTTAAGCAAAACTTCTCTTCTGAGTAAATCTTGCCATAATACCTCTCTTTCTCTTTGAAAGTATTCTTTAAGAGCTCTTATGTCAGTAGTTTCGCTCCTTGAAACTGAAAGTTCTTTTGTTTTATCTTTTAAAGTATTGGTTAATTCAGAAATTTGTTTTTTTAAAGGATCTAGAGTTTTGTTCCATTTCTTTTCTATTCTCTCTTTTTCCTCAAAAATCTTTGCTTTTTCTTGAGTGAGAAGCCGTACTTCTCTCTCATTGAAAGTGAGTCTTTTCTGAATACTTTGATTTATCTCTTTCAGTTCAATTAGTTCAATGTTAATTCTAAGTGTATTATCATCTACAGAGGTAATACAAGAGTTGGAATTTGAAGTAGATACCTCAGAGTTAGTGCAGGAGTCGACTTCTGCCATGCCACAGAAGAGGGCATTGGCGGTATGTTCATCGTCAGAAGTAGAGTCTGACTGGAAGTCTTCTGTGTTCTCCTCAGAATGTCCTTTTGCCATTAAGGATTTTTGAGCATAATATTCGGCTTTCTTTTTGTAGAAAGCAGAGTCCCTCTGTGGACGATTTGATCTGCTTCTGCATTCATTCGCAAAATGGCCTGGTTTTCCGCAGTTAAAACACCCTTGAGGAGTGTTTCCTGTTCGATCATTGGACTTCTGTAGGTCTCCGCCTATCTCTGATCTACATTCATTTGCATAGTGACCAGGTTTGCCGCACTTGTAGCATTCTTGCTGCGTGTGGCTTACCGAGTCATCTGACCTCTGTCGGTCATTCCCTCTGTAATTTCTATCGCTTGACCTCTGTCGGCCACTTGATTCTTCTCCTCTTCTGTCATCTCTTCTGTTGTCTCTTCTGTCATCTTGGTTGTCTCTATCATATCTTTCATTTCCGGAACCTCTTCTGTTTCCTCTGAACTCTTTTGTCAATAGAGCTAAAGATTTAGCTAGTGACGCAAGAGTTATTTCCTTTTCTGCTTGCTCTTCTTCTTCACTGTCAAGTATCACCATCTTCTTTTTCTCCTTCTTCTTCTCCTCTGTGGCTTTATCATTTCTTGGTCTCTGTGCATCCTCTTTAGTTTTACTAACCAATGCATATGGTGCAATGGTTAGTGTTTTAGCCTGTGCTATCTGAGGTTCTTGTGCGGCTAATGTTCCGTAAAGATCAGAGAGAGTCCAGGTGTCTAGATCCTGATTTGTCTGTAGGGACATAGACAGCTGGAGCCATTCTTCATTTAGACTTTTCAAAAACATGACATTGTTTTCTTCAAAAGTTCTGTCAATGCCTGATTTTCTGCACTTGTTGATTAGAGAGTTGAATCTGTCGTATGTTGTTTGCAGAGATTCTGTTGCAGAGGCTCTGAATGCATGATATTCATTGATGTATTGTGCTCTTCGGTTTTTTGTGTTTTAGCACCTCCTTCCAACTGTCTTTCCAGTTCTTTCCACAGATCATGCGCTGTTTCACATGAATCCAAGGATTGAAAGAGTTCGTTGGGTATTGCCATAATCAATGTCCTCTTGGTTTTCTGAGCAACTTCATCTTCTGCTTTATCTTCGGTTGACCACTCCCCTTTTGTCTTTGGTTTTTTATGTTCGGGGATTTCGGCAGATTCAGCAGTAGCAGGTATACGAGGTACTACTGTCATGGGAATAGGAGGAGGATTGTACAGATATTGTACTTGATTTCTTTCAGTGCCCTCGAAAAAATGGACCATTCTTATTTTCCACTGAGGATACTCATCTCGAAGGAGAGTAGGAGGTTTAGTGAGAGAACCAGTAGTAAAGAAATTATTTGTATTTGTCATTTTTGAAGATTTTAGAAAGAAAGTATGACTAAAGAGTTACTTTGATGAACTTGAAGATTTTCTGGGTTTAAGCAGTTTCCAGACACAATTTTAAATCTCAATAATATCTATCACGAATTTTGATAAGTGGATCACTTGATATTGAAAATCAAGGAAGGCTCTGATACCAATTGTTGGAACCCAGATACACTTTAATCAAGATTAACAGTCTATTAGTTGAGTTTAGAGTTTGATGCGGAAGCGTATTAAACTAACATATATGTTTGATAGATATTAGAACGCACATATATAAAGAAAACAGTAAAGAATGAAAAAGGATTTCTTGAACAGTTACTGTTATTCAATATATAATAACAACACGAAGAACAGATTAAGAACTTGGTGTGTGTGAGAATATAACACTCAGATATTTGACAATAAAGCTTGAGAGTATTAGTGATTCCTTGTGGTTTTTTTCTTAGGAAGATCTCAACATGAGACTTCCTTTTATACTACTCTTAGAAGACTATGAAGTAGGTCACTGTTCCTTTTACGGCATAAATAGTAAACTGGATGGTGTGAACAGTGGACTGGATGGTGTGAGCAGTTGTTTGAGCCATGCGCATTTAATGGAGCAGATGTACTTTTGGTAAATGCATTAAATGGCGCAGACGACTATTTTGTACCTTGCCCTATTGAGTCCACTCAGAGCTTGACACGTGTTTTGACAGTACTTTTCCATGCAAGTTGATGAACGTATCCAGTAATATCTTCCAAGTCTTCATTGAGGACCACAGAGGCTCTGTAATGAATTACAGAGGTTCTGCGGTCTGGTCCTCTGTGGAGCAGTCTTCGTCGGATTCCGAGTCTTTGGTCTTCTTTGTGCGTATAACAGAGCTTCTGTAGGAAGCCTCTGCTGCTTCTGTAGCTTCTTGACCTTGATTTCTCGGTAATGTCGGCAGAGCCTCTGTAAGAGGCTTTCTTCACTTAGCCTATTTTTCACTACTTCTAAATACTTCTATGATTAGGAAGATTGAAGCTAACAGAAAGACAGTTGGAAGGGGGTGCTAAAACTCAGAAGAACCGAAGGGCACAATACATAAATGAATATCATGCTTTCAGAGCCTCTGCAACAGAATCTCTGCAAACAACATACGACCGGTTCAACTCTCTCATAAACAAATGCAAAAAGTCTGGTATTCACAGAACCACGGAAGAAAATAACGTCATGTTTCTAAAGAGCCTGAACGATGAGTGGCTTCAGTTGTCTATGTCTTTACAAACAAACCAAGATCTAGACTCCTGGACACTCTCTGATCTCTATGGAACACTTGCTGCACAAGAGCCTCAAATAGCTCAAGCTAAAACACTAACCACTGTGCCATACGCATTGGTTAGTAAATCTACAGAGGCTGCAGACAGACCAAGAAATGAGAGATCTACAGAGGAGAAAAAGAAGGAGAAAAAGAAGATGGTAATGGTTGATAGCGAAGAAGACGAGCTGATAGAGGAAGAGATAACTCTTTCGTCATTAGCTAAATCAATGGCTCTATTGACAAGAGAGTTTAGAAATAACCAAAGGATTTCTGGTAGAAGAGATGATGGAAGAAGAGAAGAATCAAGTGACCGACAGAGGTCAGACTACAGAAATGATGACCTACAGAGGTCGAGCGACAGAAGCTACAGAGGAAATGATCGACAGAGATCAGATGACAAGATAAGCCACACACAAGAATGCTACAAATGTGGTAAACCCGGTCATTACGCAAACGAATGCCGAACAGAGAAAGGTGGAGACCTACAGAAGTCCGACGACCGAACTGAAAACATCTCCCAAGGTTGTTTCAACTGCGGCAAGCCAGGTCATTTCGCAAAAGAATGCAGAAGTAGACCAAATCTCCCACAGAAGGACTCAGCTTTTTACAAAAAGAAGGCCGAGTATTACGCACAAAAATCCCTAATGGCGAACAAAGGGCATTCTGAGGCAAATAAAGAAGACTTCGAGTCAGACTCTACCTCTGACGATGAATTTCTCACAAATGCCCTGTTCTGTGGCATGGCAAAAATTGACTCCGGCACTGACAATGAGGTATCCATTTCAAACTCCGTCTCAAGTACTAATTCTGTAGATGGTGATTTATTTAAACTTAACATTGAACTGAAACATATAATTGAAAGCATTCAGAAAAAGCTGACCTTTAATGAGAGAGAAGTAAGGCTTCTCACTCAAGAAAAAGCCAAAATCTTTGAAGAAAAAGGAAAAGTCGAAAAATATTGGAGCAAAAATATAGATCCTTTAAAAAGGTAAATTTCTGATTTAACCTATGCTTTAAAAATCAAAACAAAAGAACTTTCAGTTTCAAGAAGTGAAACTACAGACATAAGAGCTCTCAAATAATACTTTCAAAAGGAAAGAGAGGTACTTTGGCAAGATCTTTTAAGAAGAGAAGTTTTAATTAAAAACTATAAAGATGCACAGAAGGTGTATGAAAAAGTAAACACTCAAATAGCAAGACGAGGTATAGGGTACAGTGACATTACCTTAGGAGTTGAAAATAAACGACTAAAACCTCTGTCCTCTCTATTTGTTTTGGGAAAAACTAACAAACCAAACTTTCCAAACTTACTCTCTGTAAGTAAAAGGGTTAAAATCTCTGCAGAACCTCACTTGAGGAAACATACAAAGATGATCAATGTGTGGTTTGAAAACACAGATTCATCATCTTCAACCTCTGTCAAAAGAGAAATCAAACCAAAGAAATATCTGAAAACACAAGATCAGATTGGTATCTTTAAGTTTGGTAAACCAGAGACTCAAACACAGGTCGCTTTTGTCTGTATGATAAATGTTGAAAAGAAATTGTCAGCAGAAGCTCCTGAGTTTAAACCCATCTTTTCAGAAGAAAAACTTGAAGAATCTATTGAAAAAGAAATTTTGGAAGTTTTGAAATCAAATATTTTAGAAAATCTTTGTACATCTTCTATAAATCAAAAACTCGCTGAAGAGATCTCATTAGAAACCTCTGCCAACTACGAAAGTTTTTCTACAGAGGAAGAAAGCTCGTATGATACATGCTCAGAAAATCCAGCCTCTGTCGAAAGAAATGACTCAACCTCTGCATATGAGGACGATTCATCCTCTGAAGACTCAGAGACTGATTTCAAATCAGGGATAATTCACTGTGACACAGAGGATGTCAAATTCTCCTCTGAAGTTCTTAACAGAACAATTTCTCCAAAAGAGAAAATCACAGAGATACCTATCCATCCAGATTTTCTCAAAATGTGTATACAAGTCAAAACCTCTACAGAGCTTGAAAATCTGAAAAAGGCCTCGGAAAATCCAAAAAGCATAAAATTTTCAAAACCTTTAAGGAAAATCAAAGAGAATCCCACTTGGCAACAAAAGGGAAAAAGGCCTGAAGCTAACAAATATTTTTCCTCTGTGACAGTGAAGAAAGATGTTCACCACAGAAGAGAGTCACAGAAGGCAGGAACTAAACAAGACTTTTGCAAACAACATTCTAGTATTCATAGATCTTCTTGTAATAGGAAATCTAATGTAAAGAGAGAATGTAATGTCTCTGTGGCTCAGTTCAGAAAATTCAATGAAAAGTTCAAACAAATCACATCTCATATTCAATACTGTCATTGTTTTGATCTTATGTTTCAATTGAATAAACACTTCTCAAGTCCAGATTGCTTTCTCACCACTGAAATTCGAAAGTCAGAACCAAAAGAGAAACAATCTGATTCTTCTACAAAAGATAAAATGTATTTCAAGAATGCTAAGGCAAACTTGAAAAATTCTAACAATATTGGACCCATGTGGATATGGGTACCTAAATCTCTATGATTGTCTTACAGAAGCAACATGTGCCAATTTGGTATCTTGACTCCGGATGCTCAAGGCACATGACTGGCAACAGAAGATTACTATCCACATACAAAGAAACACACGATGGTGGATCTGTAACCTTTGGAGACAACATGAAGGGACACATCAAAGGCTATGGAGTCATACAGAAAGAAAATGTCTCTGTATACAAAGTTGCATATGTGAATGGCCTCAAACACAACCTACTAAGCGTAAGTCAACTCTGTGATACAGGATTCGATGTGTTATTCAAAAGAACTTTCTGCTCTCTACAGAGTGAAAACACAGGAATGGAACTTCTGCGAGCTGAAAGAAGAGGTGATCTATACCTAATGAATTTTACTTCAAAATCCAAGGACAAAGTTTGTCTAGTAGCCTGCAAAAGTGAAGAAGCGTGGTGATGGCACAACAGGTTCTGTCACTTAAACTTTCACACCTTGGATAAACTAGTAAAACTCAATCTAGTTAAAGGTTTGCCAAATGTTAAATTCAATAACGATCATTTGTGTTCGGCCTGTGAAATGGGAAAACACAGAAGGGCTTCCCACAAAGGCAAAACTGACGTATCTTGCACTAGACCTCTGTACATGCTTCATGTCGACCTCTGCGGTCCCATTGCCATACAGAGCCTAGGTGGCAAGAAATACATACTTGTCCTAATTGATGAGTATTCACGTTTCACATGGGTTGAATTCGTTAGAAAGAAATCAGATGTTCCAAATATATTGATAAATCTAATGAAAAGAATCCAAGTTCTTTATGATTGCAGAATACAGAAGTTAAGAAGTGACAATGGCACGGAATTTAAAAACTCTGTCATTGAAGCCTATCTTTCAACAGAAGGAATATCACAGAACTTCTCTGCAGCTCGCACTCCACAACAGAACGGTGTTGTCGAAAGAAAGAATCGAACACTTGTGGAAGCCGCAAGAACTACGATGTCAGCATGCGGATTATCAATGAACTTTTGGGCAGAAGCAATTTCTACTGCGTGTTATACTCAAAATCGATCAACCATTGTGAAAAGACACCTCAAGACGCCTTACGAATTGCTTAACAAAAGGCGGCCAAACATCAAATTTTTCCATGTATTCGGATGCAAATGCTTTGTCTTAAACGACAGAGATTCAAGAGGAAAGTTTGATGTAAAAGCAGATGAAGGCAAATTCATTGGATACTCTGCCACTTCCAAAGCCTACAGAACATTCCTTACAAAGTCTCACAAGATTGTAGAAAGCATCAATGTTTCTTTTGATGATTCATTCCAAATGACTTCTGAGCAAATAAGTTCAGAACTCGGAATTAAAGGGAAATCCTCTGACATCTCAAGAACAAAAGAAGATTTGGATCTTCTATTTTTGGAGATGTTCCACAATGACATTGATCCTTCTGTCGGAACCATCAGAGTTTCTGAAGAACCATCCTCTGTCAGACAAAATCCTACAGGTATGACTCTAACTGGTCCAAATAATGCTTCATCTTCTTCTATAAATACTACAGATGCAATTGCCGAAGCAGAAGAAAGTGCAGAAGATGAAACATCAAGAAAAACGACCACAGAAGCTGCACAAACCACAGAAGAACCAATTACAGAGGAGATCGAGGACCAAGACTATACGTCCTCAGAGGAACAAACTCCACCACCACTCGTACCAATCATTCCACAAACGGTAGAATCAACTACCAAGGCACGAAGAACAACAGAGGCTACACAAGAAGAAACACAAGAAGCCTCTGAAGAAAGTTTTGATGACATTGATGATCATCTTCCACGCACAACTCAGTGGACAAAAAGCCATCCTCCAAGCCAAATAATTGGAGAACCTTCTGACTCAGTAAAAACAAGGTCTGCCACTGCTAATTTTTGTTTCTTTACAAATTTTATTAGTGTTATAGAACCAAAGAAGATTTCTGAAGCCCTAGATGACCCAAACTGGGTAGACGCCATGCAAGAAGAACTTCTGCAATTTGAGCGTAACAGAGTATGGACTTTAGTACCTCTGCCAAGAAGGAAACAGGCCATTGGGACTAAATGGGTCTACAGAAACAAGAAGGATGAAGATGGAGTGGTCGTCAGAAACAAAGCAAGATTAGTAGCAAAAGGATATAGACAAGAGGAAGGCATAGACTACGATGAAACTTTTGCCCCTGTCGCACGTCTCGAAGCAATAAGAATATTCTTAGCCTTCGCAGCCCACATAGGTTTTAAAGTCTATCAGATGGACGTAAAATCAGCTTTTCTAAACGGTGAAATCCAAGAAGAGGTTTACGTAAATCAGCCACCAGGTTTTGAAAGCTCAAAGTTTCCAAGGCACAATACTACCTTGAAAAGGCTCTATACGGACTGAAACAGGCTCCAAGAGCATGGTACGAACGACTTTCTACCTTCCTTCTAGTCAATGGCTACAACAGAGGTACAACAGATACTACATTATTCTATAAACGCAAAAATAGTGAGATAATGCTTGTACAAATATGCGTAGATGACATAATTTTTGGGTCTACAAATTCAGAAGAGTGCAAAATTTTTGAAAAACTCATGCAGAGTGAGTTTGAAATGAGTATGATGGGAGAATTAACATTCTTCCTCGGACTTCAAGTCAAACAATCTTCAGAGGGAATTTTTATAAATCAAGCCAAATATGTCTCTGACATACTTTTAAAATATAATCTCTCTGATACCTCTGCAATGAAGACTTCAATGGCCACTGGAAATAAGTTATTCTTAGATCCAAATGGTATTTCTGTAGAATGTACTCTCTACAGAGGTATGATTGGATCTCTGTTATACTTAACATCAAGCAGACCTGACATTATGCATGTCACATGTCTTTGTGCACGTTATCAAGCAAATCCAAAGAAATCACATTATGATGCTGTAAAGAGAATCTTTAGATACCTGAAGGGGACCAACAATCTTGGTCTCTGGTATCCACAGAACTCTGGTTTTAGTCTTAAAGCTTATACAGATTCAGACTATGGAGGATGCATGCTCGACAGAAAGAGTACCTCTGGGAGTTGTCAATTCCTAGGTGGTAAACTAGTCAGTTGGACCTCAAAGAAGCAGAATTGTGTCTCCACATCGACTGCAGAAGCTGAATACGTTGTTGCTGCTAGCTGTTGTTCTCAGGTTCTATGGATGAAGACTCAGTTAAAAGACTACGGCCACATCCTATTCAAAATACCCATCTTCTGTGATTCCAAAAGTGCCATTGTTATCTCTGCCAAAGCTGTGCAACACTCGAAAACCAAGCATATCGATATAAGGTACCATTTCTTGAAACATCATGTTCAATACGGTACAATCGAAATGCATTTCGTGCCCACAGAATATCAACTCGCTGACTTATTCACCAAAGCACTAGACGAGAAAAGATTCAACTTCTTGGTGGGTAAGTTAGGAATGATTAACATGGTGTGAAAATCCTCTATAAGTATAGGTTTATCTTCTGTAAATAAGTATAAATATCTATTATTACTTAAGTTATTGCTTTGATAAATTTATTTCTGTATAAATTTTTTGTGTGCAAAAATAATTCTTGGTTACAGAGCTTCTATGGGTCCGCTCAGATCTTCTGATAACCCTTACAGAACCTCTGGTAAACATGATCTGTGCTCAATACAAATCTTACCATTCTTTGAACCAAGCATAGATCAAGGGGGAGCAAAAGGAAAATTCTTGATCTACAGAAGTGATTAGATCAAGGGGGAGCAAAAGGGACCCTGAAATGATCTACAGAGGTAAATCTTTCAAAGGAAAGCCAAAGAAGAATGTCGACAGGAGTAAGACAAAACTGTCGAGAACAGAAGAACCAAAAGGTATGTCTCTCGCACAAAAGGTTTTGGAAAACAGTTTTCTAGGACAAGAATTGTCAAATATGTCCTAAATATACTATGAATAACATTTCAAAAATCAAAAGTTCAAAAAGTTTAACAAAATTCGAAATAGGAGAAATTTAAGGTCATAGAGCTTCTGCTGAGCTCAACAGAGGTTCTGCAGGAAATATGCTCTGTGATCACAAATTAACCCTCTATCGATCTTTTGGAATGTTATCTCGGAAACCGACAACACACACCATGACCTTCTCGAACAAAACGTTTATCAAAATAGTTTTCTCGGACACCAACTTTCAAAAATGTGCGAAAAACATCTCTTAACACAGATCAAAAATTGGATGATTAGAAAGTTAATAGAATTCAAGTTATAAGATTTTTTCTCTCATAGAGCTTCTGCTGGCTCTCACAGAGCTTCTGCAAGTTCCATCAGAGCTACAAAACCTCTGTGAGTAAAATTTCTTGACAAAATCCTATTGATCCTCTCCAATGTCTTTACAAACGTTTTCGTTCAAAGAAGAACCTTCAGAGTCATGACAACAATGAGATATATGAGAAGAGGTTAAAACTCAAGATTTTCAAAATCACAGAGCTTCTGTAAAACACAAAAGTTCTGCCATTTTGTTATCTGTGGTAATAACGGTTACTGTTACTGCGAGTGAAACTCATATGGCTAAAAACAACCTCACGCGCCTAGCATTAATGGGCCGCGCACGACGTCCTGTCATATTCTGACAAGGCCTACGTGTCCCATTTTCATTGGGCGTACATGGAACGTTTTTATTTGGAAAGTTGAACCCGCCGCTCAAACTCGAGTACGGATTCCAAATTTTAATCCATTGCCATATATTTTACTCTTTCGAATACTACTGTTTTACCCTCCTATAAAAACCAAGCAATACCCTCTCATAAAACCTTTTACAAACTCTTATCTTCTTCTCCGGCGAAACCCTGCAAAAGCTTGCAAAAACCTTGTTCTTAAAATCAAATGGCTTCATCTTCTAAAGCTATCTCCCAAGAACTCTCTCCGGCAAACTCACCGGAACACTCCCCTGCCCATTCTGAACATTCAGAAAACCCCAACCTTGCAAAAGCTATTGAACAACAAGATTCCGGGGACTCAGCAGAATTTGCTCCGACGACACACTTGCAAAACTTCATAGCAAAAGATCACTTAGAAACCATACTTCCTATCAAATCCAACAACTGCTATTTGGTCCCCTCACCCACTGCGTTCGGCGAAGCCCATGCTATTCTTCTGAATATAATGGAAAATCAAATCCTCTTCCCTCTACTCTCAAGAACCCCAAACAAAATTCCAGTCCGTTATTTGAACCAATTTTGGCAAAGCTGCCGATTTGATAAAGACGATTCTCTTATCAAAGGGTACATTTCAAGACCTGATAAATCTGAGCATCTTGAAATCAAGTTCAACAGAACAATGTTCTCACTTGAATTCAACCTACCAACAAGGGGTCTTCTGGGATTGAAGAGTTATGCAGAGCAACCATCAGACGAAGAGCTCTGTCGCTTCGTAGAAATGCTTGGGTACAACACCCAACTACGGAAGAGAAATGACTTTCGCAGAGGAAGATTACCACCTCTGTTGAACACCTTGTTCTCTATTCTTAACAGATGCCTCACAGGGAAAATAGGAAGTATTGACCAGAGCTCACATCAAATCTTGAGCATCATGTATGGGGTTTACTATGATCTTCCACTAGATTATGTGACCATTATGATGCAAAAGATCATAAACACCATCGACAGAAAGAACAACACGAGAAGGGTCAAAGAAAACGATCCCAACTTTCTACCACCTCTGCAATTTCAAAGAATATTGGGAGTACTGTTCGAACCTCTACTGCTAATCCAAAACTGGCCAATGGAAGGACCAACTCCCAAACAGTTCCCGATGAACAAGAATACCCCCACTGATCATACTGATGGCTACTCACACTACAGACCTCTGTCAAAGAAGCTTCTGCGCTACGCATCGAATAAATCCCTTAAGAAAGAGTATATACGCGATCATAGAACTCCTAAACCGAGTCCTATGACACCCCCACGTTTAGGTGTTCCCCTAGGAACAATGATAGCAAAACCTCTTTCCACTCAAGAAGAAAAGGATCAGAAGTTAGCAAAGCACATGGCTATTCAACTCAGCTTTATAGCCAAACGTGCAGAACTAATGGGAAAGAAGTCTTCATCAAGAACCTTTGCATCTACTCCAAAAGCTAAGAAGAGGAAAACTGCAGAAGGCACCTCAACAAGCGCTGTAGAAGATCAACCTTCACCTCCTCATGCCACAGAAATTGGCTCCTCTGCTCCTCCCTCTTCCCCAAAAATGAAGAAGAAAAGATCGAAATCAACAGATGAAGGGGCACCAAATCCTAAGAGGAGGAAAACCAAAAAGAGGCATGGTAAATCACTTGCAAAGTTGGTTACCATTGCAGAAGAGGAAACTGCTGAAGAAGAAGTTGCAGAAGAAGAAATGGCTACAGAAAAGTATCAATCACCCTATCAATCTCCAGATAGATTTGCTCACCAAGGAGACCTGAACGATTTCTTACAGAACCCTGATATTGCCAACACCCTAAATACAGCAGGGTGGACGGCACAACCTCTCGACCACCACTCTCCAGAAGAACAAGATTTCTTCATTTCTGGCATTGACACACATCTGCAAGAAGATGACACAACACCAAAAAATCAACCAGCCGACACCCCTGTGATTTTACAAAACCCTTTCATTCAAGGATTGGACATTCACAGAAGAAGTCCAAACCCAGCTTCAGAAGAAATAGAACAAACAGAAGCTGAATGGAACAGAGGTGAAATTACAGAGGCTTCTGAGAATATGATGGAAGAAGAAAAAGAAAAAGGGGTCGAAGTTGTACAAAAAGAGGGATTAGCAACAACAGAGACAGAAATAGAGATCTTAGAGACAGATTCAGATGAAGAAGAAGCTGTCTGGATACGTAAGGGTCTTTATCATCCACATGTCATGAGATTATTCGGATCTCATCAAATGTATGACTTCTTACGACCAGAGCAAGGAACTTCAACAGAACTTAGGGAAGAAGCACCAAGCCATAGGGTAGTTACAGAGGATGAAATGATAGACAATGAAGTAGTGCTTGGATGCTTAACAGAGGAAGAAGCAAGAAAAGATGCCTGGATAAATAAAGGCACACAACCAAAACCAACTCCCAGTGCAACCCACATTTCTAACTCCGCAGGTCTAGCTGTAGAAGGAGTTATTGAAAAAGAGCAGCACAGCTCGATCCTAACCCAACCCATCCAGCCAGAGGTTACTCTTTCAACCTCTGTGCCCACAGAAACCGGGGAATCCATTCCTAGGGAGTCTCCTCAAAGAGACTCACCTATTGTTCGTGATCAGTCGCCCCAGATCACCCTAGAACACCCTACAGAGGAATTCGTTTCCTCTGCCACGCACACATTAGGACCAAAACTTCTTTCAGAGAGAAGTAGTGAGCACGGAGACGAAGAGACTCTAGACAAGTCTCCCAGTCAACAGAAGAACATTCCAATAACCACCTCTGGAGTGGATTTGGACACTGTTCTTCACAGAACTTCTGTAGAGATCGAAACTCAGGATTCTTCTCGAGGATCAGAAGGAAATCCTTCCACCCCCATCGTACAAACAAGGGTGAACGAAGGTGTCCCAGGAACAGGGACTCACTCTGGAGACGAATGTGTTCCTCCAGAGGTTACACAAGGAACACAAGTATCAAGGGATGAGTTCCAAACCCTTGTCACCTCTGTGAACCAAACAATGAAAGAGTTGCAAAGCTCTTTCAAATCCTTTACAGAGACAACATCTACGGCTATCCTGAATCTGAACACCAAAATGGACAATCTGTCCACATAGGTAAAAACCGCCATCTCAGAGATGAAGTCTTCTGCCGAAACTACTGCCAAAGCAACAGCCACTTCTGCAGCTCAGGAATTCGGAACAACTGCAACTTCTGCTTTCAGGGACTCTGTCAAAGATTTCCTTGAACAAATGAATACGCAATCCAACAGAGCAGAGGGCATCACTCCTGCAGACTTACAGAATGCCCTATCACAAGTACAAGCAGAGGCAATACGCAACACGACAATGATGCAACCAAAAGACTATATGACCAGAGCACAGCTTACATAGCTCGGACAGAACGTCATTAACCAGGTCACAGAAGTCATTGTCTCCTTCACAACTGCAAATGCCAACTATGTCAAGGATTTCAGAAAGAGTGTCGGCAGAATGCGTTTCAAAACAGAAGCAGAGCTTGCGACATTGATTGGCCTCTGTGATGATGTCTGTGAAAAGTTGATGGCAGCAGGAGCTGAATTACCAAAGAAGCCCAAAACTTCTTGCAGTGCAGAGGGTACTTCTGATAAAAGTCAGGATGATTCTGATGATGACCAACCTGGTCCATCAGATAATCCTGAGGGGGAGAATCTAAGAGATAAAGCTACGAGCAGAGGAATACAAAGTTCACCAATCGCAGCAGAACCAATCAACCAAGCCCCTCCAGAAGAAACCCAACAACAAACCCAAAAGACCACAGAGACAACACCCATCTATGTGGAATCATCTCCTAACGAAACCAAAACTCCAGAAGCAGATCAGCAAACCACAGAGGCAACAACCGCCCCTGAGGTAATCATTTTGGAAGAAACAGATGAACAAACCACAGAGAAAACACCCACCTCTGTGGAAACACCCCAAACCATACCCAGAAGAAAGTCGATTGCCACCAAACCAAAAAGAGCAACGACCTCTGCTTCTGACGTTCTGAAAAGGATGCACACAACAATGAGTGATCGTATGACGAAGAGAGAAGAAGAAAGGCACAGGTTCACTTTAGCTTTCAAAATGGCAAGAAGATTCGATGCCAATACTCCATCAACAGAAACTGAGCTCACAGAAGAAGTCAACAAACAACCTCCAACAGAGGTTACAGAGCAACTCAAGCCAACAGAACCATCGCCACAAAAGTCCTCTAAATCACAAATGTCAAAACCCACAGAGGCAACCCCCATCAAGCCAACAGAAGTGCCAACCTCCAAACTTACAGAAGCAACAGTTTCTGCCCCGCCAAAAACCAAAGATAAGGGCAAAGGTATACTGACAGAAGAGCCTAAGAAGAAAACATTGCCAAAGCCAACAGAGAAACTAATGAAGAGCGCGTTTGATGCCTTTCAAACCCCAAAGCCTGAAGAAGTTGACTGGGCACATGGATTGAAGCCTCTGTCAGACATTCCTCTAACTGGTAGAGCCGCAGAAGTTGTTCAACAAATGGAGAGTCTCAGAAGACAAGTACCACAACCAGGTCCAACATATGAAGAAATGGAAGAAGTGGTATACAAATACCTCTATAAACAATCCTTTCAGACCAATTATCCAACAGATCATGTGACAGATCCAAGGATCAGAGAAGAATTTGAGAACATCTTCACAAGGACAAAGCCAAGAACCAAAGCAGATGTCTTCTCAATCCACAAGATCAAAAAGGTAATCTTCTGCAAATTCTCCTTCACAAGAACCTATCCAAGGGTCAGGTACAATCTTTACAAAGTCAGAAGAGAAAACAATTCAGAAACTACCTTCGCTGATGCTGATTTAAGAAATATCAATCCATATGATCTACCTGACCTTCTGCAATGGACAAAGGACAACTACAACACAGAGGCAAACACCAGAGCCTATCAAGTGTTGAGAAAAGCGATGAGGGAAAAGCTTCTGCTCTACAGCATGATAGATTTCCAGCTGGGAAAGGATCTTGGTCTCAAACATCTGGATTTACGACCACCAGAGGATCGCTGCCCACCGGACGCCGTACCTAACTCAATCATCACAGAACCACGGTTTGGGTTAGTATTTCAAAACCCTCAAGGCGAAACTAAACTATTTGTATGCATGGACTGTCAGAAGTACGCAACAAGTACTCTGAACAAGTTCAGAGCAAGCCTTGTGAAATACAGAGGTTCAAAGAAAATGGATAAAGATGCTGCAGATACTATCATAAGAGAGATTGACGCAACAATTCGCCTAAGAGAACTCTGCATCAGATTCTACAAAGAGATCAGAAAAGTCGGAAGAGACAACAGAAGCTACAACGATTTCAAAGATGCCAAAATCTGATTCTCAGACCTCCAATCTCTGCAAACAATGTTAAAGTTTATCTTTCATTGTACTCAAATGTAAAATGCTCTGGCATATTTCTAAATGAAAGAAATTTCGAGGTATTGTTTAACCTCTGTCTTATCTAACTTAGCCAAACTTAACTCAAGTTCAAATTTTTTATTTTTCACTACTTAGGGGGAGATTGTTACCTTCAATCTTCCTAATCATAGAAGTATTTAGAAGTAGTGAAAAATAGGCTAAGTGAAGAAAGCCTCTTACAGAGGCTCTGCCGACATTACCGAGAAATCTAGGTCAAGAAGCTACAGAAGCAGCAGAGACTTCCTACAGAAGCTCTGTCATACGCACAAAGAAGACCAAAGACTCGGAATCCGGCGAAGACTGCTCCAGAGGACCAGACCGCAGAACCTCTGTAACTCATTACAGAGCCTCTGTGGTCCTTACTGAGACTTGAAGATATTTATAATATCTTGCTACTGTTAAAGGACTCGTACATCAACTTGCATGGTAGCATGCCCTGTCCAACGTCGACGTGTCAAACTCTGATTGGACTCAGTAGGGCTTAGTACATATTAGACGTCTGCTGCATTAAATGCAATATAGCACGTCTGACTGTTCATGCCATCCTTGCAACTGTTCACGACATCCTCTCAACTATTCATACGTACCTTTTGAATAGTAGCATATGCTTTATGGTCCCCTTTAGAGTAGTATATAAGGAAGACTCATGTTGAGTTCTTCCTTACACACAAATACACAACACAACAACATTAAGAACACAAAAAGCTTATTCACCTTAAGAGTCATATCTGTTTTAAAGCTTTTTCTTACTCACGGTTCATAAACCTGTTCTTGATATATATATTCAGTAAACTTTGAGATATAATATTTTGTTCACTGTTTATTTATAGTTTGTTCTAAATCTATCAAACTTATCTGTTAGTTCTTTAAATACGCTTCTGCATCAAGCCTTAAACCTGAACTAATAGATCTGATAATCTTGTTTAAAGCAAAACGGGAACCAACAAATAGATTCTGTAAGTATACCAAAGTCGAACAGGTCGAGAGTGGCAGAAAATCAGAAGGAATGAAGAACAGGTTAGAATAAGTCCAAGTTTCTACCAAAAATCATTGTAAGAGTGGATCACTTGATATAGAAAATCAAGGCAGGCTCTGATACCAATTGTTGGTTCATGTTTTGCTTAACAATGATGATTCTATCTAATTAGTTCAAACAATATATAATGCGGAAGCGTTTTAACGAACTAACAGATATTACGAGGTAGAATAACACACAATATCAAATACAAGAGGTGTAAATAAGACAGATAAATAGCTCAATGATTCGTTGTATTTGATATAATAAGAACACCAAGAACACCGAAAGGTTTGACAAGAAACTGCTCTAAAGGTGTGTGTGTTGTGTAAAAAGCTTAATAGAAGAGTTCACATGAACCTTCTATTTATACTACTTCTAAAGGGGACAATAAGGACTGAAGGTATGAAGACACTGTTGAGGAATAGTAGCTGGAAGGTACAAAACACTATTCTGGAACTGTTGCAAATACAACGTTCATTAAATGCTCCGTATTCAGCTTTAGGCGGAAACCTATCAGAGTTTGACACGTGGAGTTGTCAGGTCACGCATTTGTATGATTGATCTTCAGAACCTTCGAATGGCAGATATTGTAAGAAGCATGTTCGTCCTTGTTTAGATCTTTTGCGTAGATCTTCTTTTTACCACAGAAGCTCTGTCAAGTATGACAGAAGCTCTGTGGCCTTGTCCGCTAAGAGTCTTCTGTTGTTTCTTCACTTCGGTCTTCTTGATTAACCCGGAAGAGCCTCTGTCGAAGACTTCTGTCTTCTCGGTTACTCGGCTACTCGGCAGAGCCTCTGTTGGTGTCGATACTTGGTCTATTTTTCCAATACTTCTATTTATCATAAAGATTGGAGCTAACAGTTTTTGCAATTCCCTTCTCCGCGTTCTCCGATGTCCTCCAACTGGGCGATCCAATTTTAAGAGAATCTCCTCCATCCGGGCAAACAGGTATGTTCTAACTCTGTTAACGAGTGGTGTATGATGTTTTGTTTTCGTATTAGTTAAACGAGATGCAACAAACCTAAGTTTCACTTAGGTTTGGGGTGCCTCACTTTTCAAACATCTACACACTCACTTTTTCCCCTGTGCAAACCTCGGTTTCACCGAGGTTTGGGGTTGGTATTAGTTGACAAACCTAGGCCACGACCTAGGTTTGGGGTGGCCATATTTTAATGAGACTAGCTATTTGATGTTTGTGCGTTAATGTTATGTCTTGCCTGTCTGATACCTGTAATAACCGCACAACGATACTTGTTTTTGTATCGCCTACACCGACACTTGCACATTGGGGACAATGTGTGGGTAAGGTTTGGGGTTGCCCAATCGGGCCCACGTTTATGCATGTAGATTTCCCGCACCTCTGCATGCTTAGATCGCATTAGCTAAATTTTTTGTTTTGAATGATTGAGACCGACCATTGTGGGAAGAATCTTGTAATCGTAACGTGACCATTAAGGAAGGACTGGGAAAGGACATGACTAGGGACATTAGTGGAGACCACCCAATGGCGAGAATTGAGCCTAAATGACGCCTTTCACTTCGAGGGATTTAAACACCTAATTCATATACACTTTTTCGAATTCCTTGTCGTGATTATAGAATGATCTCGCTATAATATTGCATTGAGTAGCAAAGACGACCATCGGGATATTGGGTAAGGGTGTAGTAGACCATATCGTGTGGACCTTAAGAGATGATTTCAGGCATTGTGTGTATGTTTAACCCTGTTTTTAGCTATCGTACCTTTTTACCCATTTGTGTGTACCCATAACCCAAGTTTGCAGCCAAACACTCACCTTGTTCGTTTCAAACCCGTCATTAAACCTTAGCCGAAAGCCTTAGCCAACCTTTATCCGAAAGTGTGTCAATCAAAGGCGGTAATGAACTACGAAAGATAGAGCGGAAAAGAAAGAATACAGGCCAGTCATGAGAATAAATAGAAAAGAGGACCAATGTAGCCCAAGCGAATAAAGAGAGCCAATGCTGCCCCAAAAAAAATTAGTTTAGACAGATATCTACATCTAAATAAGAGAGTCAAAGCGACTCCAGTAATGACAAAGAGGGCCGAGTGATAGAATCGAAACCAGAAAAGTTTAGAACTGTTAATGATTGACATACCGAGGATTTTTGTTCCTTCTTACCCTTCGTTTCTTAACCATAACCCAAGCCCCATTACTACCCTAGTAAAGACCTGGATGATCTTCTGGAAAACGTGATTAGAGTATACGACTACCCTTACCATTATTCCCTGTCTTGCTACTTGATTCCTTTCTGAGATCGACCTTTTGGATATCTGTGCGTCTTTCATTAGAGTTGTCATGTAAATTTCGAGTATTCTTGTACATAACCTCCTATACATGACAACATGTGCGACAACCTAGGTTCGAGCGAAATGAGAGAATCCCGTGAGGTAGGGTCGAGGCGAAATGTTTCCCTAGTATGTTTGGACCTAGTACAACCTTGATGTAATCGGAGCTGTCACGAGTTCAACTCACAATGGAAGGTCATAGATCAAACAGAATAAGAATGAGGCGAGGGTGAGATAGGCATTCACAGGTAAGGGAAATCACCAGTGCATCATGTGGTACCGATTCAGAGTTGTGCAGTTATTATTTTCACGGATATATGCTTTTATTCTATTTTATCGCTAATTTGCTTGGGGACAAGAAACGCTCGGTTTGGGGTTGTTGATAACGCCACTTTTTGGCGTTATTTTCGGTCCTGAAATCAATGAGATTGGCTTGTGTTGATAGCAAAAAGTCGTGGTTTTACGGTTTATCTAGTGAAATGTGCAGGCTATCTAAAAGACAGTGATCATCGAGAAAAGAAGCTGAAAAGAGCCCAAAAAGAGCCAAAATGAAGCCCAAAGGAAGCCCGAGATCCAAGCCCAAGACCCGTGCCCGAACCAAATACCGAACCAGGACCCGAAGCTGACCCAAACACCATCAGAAAACCGGGCGACTTGTGCCGCGACTTGCAAGTCGCGGGACAAGTCGCGTACGTCCCTGTTTCACTCCTTAAGTTTGGCGTTTTTCCGGATTTTAGGTCATTCTTCGCACATCTCGCACAGGACGAACGGCAGCGACTTAGGGGCGATTTCTGGAGACTTTTCACGTCTTTTGGAGCCACGGTAGAGGATCAATCGAGGAGACGTTCAACACGCGAAGTAGATACGAGCACGAGAGAAGGGAGCTCATTATCACATCTATCACGTTTATAATTACCATGTTTACATACACTTTCGCTTTTCTTTCCCTTGTGTTTGAATCCACCACCAACATGAACTAATTTCTAGATGTTGGGGGTTGGAATGAATTTGGTTTAATCATATGAACAGATGACTTGAGATTTTTATCAGTTTTTCCTTTTTAATGAAGCATGTGATTTGGTTTTTAATGCTTTTGTGAGTTTAGCTAGCTTCCAATTGTTTTGTTGTTTTCAATTAAGTTCGAGAGAATTAATTGTTAACTAGAAGTAGAAATTGCATGCCTAAGGTGAGAAAGGGGATAGAGATATACCGAGTAAGCCTTAGTCCCATTACAATCTTGAATTTAATATGTTTTGAATCCCATAGGTTGAGATCGAGAGATAAAACTTGTGTGTTCAAGATAAAAACCGTTGTTGCTTGAGAAAGAACAATGGTGATTTAAAGATTGGGTATTTATTAAAGGGAATAACTGGTAATTGTTTTAAGTCAAATGTTCGCATGTGAAAACCTTAGAATTTCCAACCCTCAACTGTTCTCTCCATCAGAAAGTTCCTAAGTTGTTTACTGTTCCGTTTGTGATTTGTTTTCTTGCAATTAATTAGTTTATAAACCAACCACTCAAAGATCGATCGTTCAGTTAATAGCAATTGTAGTCATTGTGATACTTAGTTCCTAGTTCCCTGTGTTCGATACTCGTACTTTCTAGTACTATTAATTGATTTCGACCCGTACACTTGCGGTAAGATTTAGGGGGGTGTGAACCCGCCTATCAAGTGACAGTGATAGTAGATCGCTGAGTGGAAGGTAACTCTGAGAGTAAAGCAACAGGGGTGCTTTTGGAATCTTTTACAAGATTCTTCTTAAGATGACTTGATTGCTCATGATTAAGCATCGTGCCATATAAGGTAGAAAGAGTCATGGATTTTAGATCCTTTGATAGCTTAAGACACATTGAATAACTGTCCCAGCTTTCAGGTAAACATTCTAAGAACTTTGTCAGTACTTCAAAGTTAGAATATTCCTTACCAACAGTTTTCAGATCTATTATTAAGCAGTTAAAACGTTGGTGTACTTCAGAGAGAGTTTCATTTTTACCACACATGAAGCTTTCGTACTGTCTTACCAGGTTGATCTTGCGTGAGTCCTGGACTTCAGAAGTACCTTCATACTGAACACAGGTTGTGTCCCACATGGCTTTTGAGGTTTTCAGGTTCATGACGGAATGGTAGACTTCGTCAGGAAGAGCCATGGAAAGTATGGATCTGGCTTTGGTGTCAATAGCCACTTTCTTCTTATCTTCATCAGTCCACATATGAATTTCCTTGGGAACCAACCTTTCTGGAATAGCAGCTCTATTCTCAGCGGCTGGAACTTCAGGATCAATTCTTACAGGAATATATGGGCCGTTTTCAAGATAGTAAGGCATAGTAGGATCTACACCTTCTAAGAAGAGAATCATCCTATTTTTCCATAGATTAAAGTTATCTCTGGAAAATCTTGGGGGTTTTGCAAGAGAACCATTGTCAATATAGTTAGTGTTTGTTTTGGTAGCCATTTTAAGAAATAGCAAGGAAGAGAAAAGATTAGTATAGATAAGATCTTGTTTATGAGTTTAAACAAATCTGCTTTGATACCACTTGTTGGTCCCGAATGGTTATACAAGTTTGTAGAAGGGGGGGTTGAATACAAACACATGATTTTTACTTTTCTAAATTGTTTATTGATAAATCAAGACAATTTACAACTTGTTGCGGAACAAGATTAAGGACTAATCCTAATCTAAACAAGTTAAGAACACTAAGTTTCTTGCACTAGAATAAAGATAGAAAGGAGATAAGGAAATTACGAGTAATAACCTTACACACAGTAGTAAGGAAGAATAAGAAGATGGCTGAGCACACTTCATTTCTGAAGTAGGGTTCTTCTTATATATTGCATGCATTTAATGCATGGCAGTATTGCTTTACACGTGGCAGCAGCTGAGTGGTTGCATGTCATTGACCTTTGTAGACAACCTTAGTAGCCGCATGGTGCACAGTGTAGAATCAGAGTTTGTTGTACGATTCTAGACAGAAGGGATGTCCGTTCTGACATTTCGTACGGAGACGTCCAAGGGGGGAAAGACAAAAGTAACTTGTAGAGGAAGACTTCATGATCAGCTTTCGTTGAATCAGTACTTTATCAACGAATGATAAAGCTCAGCGATTGCTGAAGTCTTCTACTTGTAACTTCACGTTGAGTGGACAAATCTTGGCTTCGCTGATATCCGCATCAGTTCATTAGTAGACTTGTCGCTGTTCTTGAGCTTGATCTTTGACTTCAGCGTAGAACATATGTTGACGTGAAACTTGTCTTCAGGGATCATAAGTAAACAACTAACTTATCAGCGATTATCACAGAGACTGAACAGGCTCAGAGCTACTGGATGAATAGTGTTCGCTGAACTTTAAACTTAAAAAGCGAGAGTTCCTATCAGCGGTACTGTAAAGTCTTAGTACTTATCAGCGATAGAGAAACTCTAATACATATTGTTTACTTACAATTTTCACTAAGTGTTTTAAGAGAGGGTCATTATCAAATCACTGAGGGTTTGGATCAACAATAACATTATCCGTACAATACTTGCTCATCCATCAATCCCTACATCTTTTTGGCATCATGCTTTACAAACGGCCACTTATCTCCTAAATATTCTTCCAAGTAAACATTTAGCCTATAAATCTCCTTTAAGAATGCTTTACCAAAAAGATCCAATATACTCTCATCTAATAGTTTTTCGATGTTTATGTTGTCCTTATGTTTCCTTCCACTTCTCTCAATAAATTATAACCATGTTCCACTCCGTGTGTATTTTTAGGTTATCCGTCTAATCATCGTGGGTATAAATGCCACGCTTTGTCACCTTGCAAAATCATTATAAATCGTCGTGTTATCTTCGACGAAACTCAATTTCCTTTTTCCAAAATAAATTACGGTCCTCAAACGTCGTATAAATTTTTGGATTCAAGCCCATCACCATATGTCTTGGAAAATTGGGTTAATTCATCTTCTCTTACGCCGACCCCTCAACCTAGCCAATATAATGGCTCATCAGACAGCCCAAATGACAGCCACAACAGCCCAATCAGTAGCCCCCACTAGCAACCGGCTAATTCTTCTCCCACACATAGCCCAAACATCAACCCCCACCCTCCTTACTTCTACCAACGAACCCGACGCACCCATCTCATCTCCCTAATTCTACTCCACAACCCATTCCTATTTCACGACATGTAACTCGTAGCCAACGTGGGTTTTTCAAACCAAAAATACCATTCAACCTCCATACACAATGTACAAAATCCCTGCTGCCCCGGAACCATGTGTTGGCTCTTCAAGACCCAAATTGGAAAATGGCTATGACCGATGAATTTAATGCTCTAATTGCTAACAAGAAGTGGGATTTGATGCCTTTCTGGTGTTAATGTGTATCCGTTCTATGTGTATGTTTACTCAAAAAGAAAAATATGATGGCTCGTTTAAGAGGCACAAAGCCCGTCTTGTAGGCGATGGAAAACTCAACAGGTTGGCGTAGATTGTTGGCGTGGATTGTGGTGAAACCTTCAGTCTGGTTGTGAAACCGGCTACTATTCACACCGTCCTTAGCTTATCCTTTCTAAATATTGGCTCATTCACCAGTTGGACGTCAAAAATGCTTTCTTACATGGTTCACTCAACAAAACGGTATACATGCATCAACCTTTGGGTTTCGAGATTGGAATCTTCCGAATCATGTCTGCTTATTGAAAAAATCTTTGTACGGACCCAAACAGGTGCCTTGAGCTTGGTACCAAAGATTTGCAGATTACGTTTCATTTATTGGATTCTCTCATAGCTAGGTGTGAGCATCGGAATTGGGTACCCGCTTTTGGAACCGGAACCGCTCTGGAACTGCCGGTTCCAGAACCGGAACCGCTCTGGAACTGCCGGTTCCAGAACCGGAACCGATGTGATTGGTTCCGGTTCCGGTTCCTAAAATACGGAACCGATTAAGACTGGTTCCGGTTATGAGTCTCATTTTTTTGGAACTGTTACCCGCTGGATACCCGGTCCCGCTATTTTTAATAAAAGTTATTTATATATTTATTATATTCAAACGTTTAATGATGTGGTATTAGTTTTGTACCTTTATTAGGTGTTTTATTCGTATTCATCCAAGTGTTTCATTTGAGGTGTTGACGTAAATACGTGAATTGTTATGGAAGTCGTTTTATTGATGTCAAGACTCGATACCCGAAAGTTTATAATTTATTTATGTGATAATTAGTTTTTATCGGATTAGTTTTCACCATTTGTTGTATTTATTACTTTATGTTGGTACTTTATAATTTGCAATAGACTTAAAATTATAACTTTTATTGTATGAATTGTTAAAAAATTAAAAAAATTGACATTGGGTACCCGGAACCGACGGTTCCGGGACTGGTTCCAAAATATAGAGAACCGATGTAAGCGGTTCCGGTTCCTTCATTCTAAGAACCCCGGTTCCGGTTCAGGTTCCGGTTCCATGAAATTTAGCCGGGTACCCGGTTATGCTCACCCCTAAGTGTGCTCATTCCCTCTTTATTCACCGGCAAAGTAATGCAATGACTTATCTCCTTTTATATGTGGATGATATTATCTTGACTGCTTCATCAGATGGACTACGCAAATCTATTATATCTCTTCTTAGTTCTGAATTTGCTATGAAAGATTTGGGGCCTTTGAGCTATTTCCTAGGGATTGCGATCACTCGTCATAAGGGTGGTC
This sequence comes from Saussurea involucrata, assembly GCA_033807775.1. NCBI lineage: Eukaryota > Viridiplantae > Streptophyta > Magnoliopsida > Asterales > Asteraceae > Saussurea > Saussurea involucrata. The sequence continues at coordinate 217,764,022 of CM066321.1, read as the reverse complement.
TGTTTTTATCTCAACGGAAATATGCAATGGAAATTATTGATCGGTATGGGATGTCTTCTTGTAAACCGTCTTCGACCCCTATCGATACTAAACCAAAGTTAAGTGCTAATGCATCTGCACCATATGCGGATCTGACTCATTAGCGTAGCCTTGTAGGAGCTCTTCAGTATCTTACATTTACAAGACCTAACATTACTTATCCAATGCAACAAGTGTGTTTGTTCATGCATGATCCACGGGAAGAATACATGCATGCACTCAAGCGTATTGTGCGTTACATCCAGGGTACTCTTGATCATGGGTTACATTTATATCCTTCATCGACATCAAGTCTTGTTTCCTATACAGATGCAAATTGGGGTGGGTGCCCTGATACACGAGGCTCAACGTTTGGTTATTGTGTTTATATGGGCGACAATTTGGTTTCTTGGTCAGCAAAACGACAAGCTACTTTATCGAGATCGAGTGCGGAGGCTGAGTATCGTGGGGTCGCTAACGTCGTGTTTGAATCTTGTTGGCTACGCAACCTACTTTTAGAACTACAATGTTCCGTCTCAAAAGCTACTTTAGTTTACTGTGATAACGTAAGCTCCATTTATCTTTCCAGGAATCCTGTTCAATATCAGTTCATGCAACATATTGAGATGGATATTCACTTCGTTCGCGAAAAGGTAGCTCAGGGAGAAGTACGTGTTTGTCATGTTTCGTCACGTTATCAGATTGCAGACATATTCACCAAGGTCTTCGTTTGGTTCTATTGACAATTTTTAAACAGTCTCAACGTACTTCCGCCTCCCGTTTCGACTGTGAGGGAATGTTAGAATATATGTTAATATTCTATAAATATTCTGCATTATTTCTCTTCTATTTAGCTCTTAAGTTAGCGTTTTTCAATTAATGTTGATAGGCTAGGATCATGGATGTAAGGGTGTATATATTTCTCTTGTAAATGTTTGGAATGGTAAGGAATCACATTCTATCAATATCATAAACTCCAATTACATTTGGGGTGATGTTGATTTATAAAATTTTGTTCAATTTATGTAAGTTTGTTCTGGATTTTGGATAACTTGTTTAGTTTTATTATGGATTTGTGAATGTTTATGAAAACCTTGTAAAAAAGGAGCATGCCAAGTAGACCCTTAGAGAGGGGTTGCTTCATTTAAATCAACACTTATTACAAAAGTATAAATAGAAAGGAAAAGATCATATCTAAATCAAGAATCGAAATAACAAGACCATTAACAACCATAGGCATACCCATATATTTTACATCCCACATCATTGCGCATATACATAACTGATAAATTATAGAACTTAAAGGTGTTCAGTTTATAAAACTCAAAAGATGCACCTTAAATTTTATCATCAAGACTTCATTCAGGTAGCGTTTGGTCCGCAGACATGATTGGACGGAACAGAAATGGACAGGACTAGACTGGACAAGACAAGACAAGTGTCTGTCTTGTGTTTGGTACGACTAGGACTGGATAGGACAAGACTAAATTTTTTTCCCTAAAAGTTGTTTGATGATTTTATATATCACATAATAGTTAAAAATGACACAAATAAAGTATATATTTAAATAATTTAATTTAAAGCAATGCTAGTTTTGTACACAATTTTCATATACATAAATACATACAAAAATGATGGTACAAAATATGAATGAAGAATCTAAAATAATTGACGATAGTTCGAAAAAAAATATGATTGTGGAGGTGGTCGACGATGGTGGTGGTGGTGGCGGCGGCGATGGGCAATGGTTGTGGAGATGGTGGAGGAGGTTGTTATGGTGGAGGAATTGGTAGAGGTGGTCGACGGTGGCTACTGATGGCCGCCGATAGTGGTAGCGGTGGCGATGGATAGTGGTGACCCTTAAGACTAATACCATGTTATGATTATATATCAAAATGGGGGTAGATCAATACTTTTTTAGTTTCTGCTTCATTTTTGTCTCATGTTGTTACACGTATTTTGGTGGAACAAGAAAAGACTCATTTTTGTCTCATCTTGTCCCATCCAGTTCAGTCATTGTCCATGTCTCATGTCGCGCCAAACGTGGGACAGTAAATATTTATTCTGTCCCATGTCACGCCAAACGTAGGACAGTGAAAATTTGTCCTGTCCCATGTCACGCCAAACGTGGGACAATGAATTTGTTCCGGTCATGTCCCATTTACCAAAGGCACCCTCACCTCCCTCTCTATTTATTACCAACTTCATTCACTCCACTCTCATTATAACACAATTTTCACCCTTGTTTACTACGTCTTCCAACATGAGACAACCTTAACAAAAGTTGTATATTTTTTGTTTAAATCTTTTTTTATGATTTTAATAAATAAAAAACAATTGGTTAATTTTTTTAGTTAAAATATGTACAATTTTGTTCAAATATCTAAAATATATGACATTTTTTTTCTTCTATTGGTATGCTTATTAATAAAAAAAATTATATTATATTCTACAAATATATTATAAAACGAACTATACATAAATAAACCGAGTATCTCACGAGCTTATAGAGTTGAATATTTGGTAGCTCGACTCGACTCGTTAGTATGTCGAGTCGAGTGTCAATCTCGAATAACTCGCGAGTTGTCACGTATCATTTACGCCCCTACTACACACGCTGAAAAACAAAGGCGTGATTGCTTATCACTACATTTAAGTTAGAATCGGACCAACGTGTTACCTGTTACTACCCAATGTGTCACACAAGTTGCAATGTGAGCAGAACACCACCATCTTCCTCGTTGGTGGTTACACCATTGAAGTAGAGCGCACACATACCGATTTTGTTTTTATTTAGATCAAGAAATTTGTATTATGTCAATGAAATTAATATTTTAGATTTTCATAGTTGAAATTAACAGGTTTTAATATTAATGCAGTAACAATTATACTAGAAATTAGTATCCAAGTTTTTCCGTGCATATTTTCTTATTAATGACCACTTAACCATTCATGCCAATGATTACATACTAATGCACGTTAACGGAGCCGTTATCATGAACCCAACCAGCACCTACTTCATGGTGGTCACTAACCTGGCCACTAATTTAATCAAGTTAGTGACAAGTTTAACCAATTTAGTGAGGATATTTAGTAGGGTTGGGTCCGGTGAGAATTGCTAAATTTTGAGATGAGATGCATCAGATTAATTTCCTTTTAAGCCGCAATTCATACGAGGGTATTTAATTAAAAGTAGTTTAAAAGTAGACACTTCTCATCTCATGCCATATTTAGTAACCAAATCAATTCACAAACACGACCACCCTCGCTTTTCACCAATTACTGACCGTTTTCGTATTTGGTCACCAACACAAATAAGTGATGGACCACCAAAAGTTTCGTCGCTAAAAGGCCTTGTAATGACCATATTTTATTTTTTGTTACTAATTAATTTCTTGTACAGACGTCTTCGGTTTAGATTACATTTTACTTGTTTATATGTTAGAGCTAATAATTGAAGTTACAATTTTATTATTTACTGCAATAATTGACATTTTTAGTCATGATTTATGCTACCATTTAATTAGTTTAAAATATTTTGACAAATTAAGGTTAGGAATAAAGGGGTCGGGTTTAAGTGTTTACCGGCTCACATTACCTTGTCGGATGAACATGACAAGGATTGTGAATCTTACCCGGTAAAAACGTTGATAAGGACCGAGAGTCTTAACCAGTAAGAGGGAGTGACATCCACCGATTCGTTCCTTCCTTCGTATACCTCCCCACCAATAGATAAACTCTTACCCGGTAAGCAATTACCGGATAAAGACGTTGCATAAGATGTCATTTTAATGACCTAAAATCTTACCCTTACCCTGTAAGTTAGATGAAAATGTTGATTATTAACGGTAAACGCTTACGAGTAAGCATTGGGAAACAAGGAGTCATGCATTTGATAACATTATCTACACAACCTTCTATCATTTCTGCTTAAAAAATTTCAATATTTACAAACCACGTACCAGTTGTTGCATGAAGCATTCATCTTCCTTAATTTGCTGAATCTTAAAATGTCAAGGAATACCCTGAAACATTTGTAAATGAAAAGAGAATATATATTAACGATTAACTAAGTTCCATAAATGTGCTAACAAAAGATAAGATGCATACCGTTGCCGTGGCAGCAAGGAACCATGTGCCATCAATAAAATCTTGATGCGGCCTCAAATCGGCATGCTCAAATTCAGCCACAGTATCCGTTGCCCGATAATAAACAGCATACTTCGAGTCAACAGCTCTGTAGATTTGACCACATTGCCACCCAATAACATCCCAAGCATCAATGCGATCATTTGGTTGAAACTGAGTAGCTCGTTGAATTATAGGCGGACAAGGTCTTATGCATAAGACATCTACCTCTTCTTTAACAAGTTCACACCCTTTATCTGTTTTCAGTGTCCGATATTCCACCAAATACTTTCCATTAATAACTGGCCCGAGAATTACGGCAGGGTAAAAAATAGTCAAATACCCTTTTTCACCATGTGCTATCTCTACCTTCAATCCACGTAAAACACCCGCCATTAATCTTCCATCCGTTTGTATCTTTACTTTTTCAACCATAGGCTTCACACCCAGTTTGGGTCTCTGCAAGAAAGCTAACAACTTTTAAATCTTTATGCTTAGTTTCGAAAATGAGAACTTTTTTAGCATTTTGAATGGAAGACTTGCCAAGAAAGAAGCAACCCATTTTTGGTTGATCAATTCTTGATGAGGCCTTAGTTTAGAATGTTCGAATTCGAATTCCTCATTGGTTGTCCAGAAGTAAACTGCATACTTCAATCCAGCAAGAATTTTTGAAACAAGGCCTACCCACCATCCATCGTTATACCATGCATCCACTTCTTCAAGCATCTTAAAACGATCCATTCGATTAATTATTGGGGGGAAAGGCCTAAGGTTTGAAGCGTGTGCTATTTCCACAAGTGGTTGTAATCCGTCATCTGTTGTTAGTGTGTCGTATTGAACCAGAAGTTTAACTTTGCTGTTGCCTACTGGGCCGACAACGGTTGCAGCGTACCAGGAACCATGGTAACCTTCTTCGTTACTTTTAACCTCGACTCTTGTCCCTTCACTGAGCCAGGTAGCGGTTCTTGAACTACATATTATCCGCAACTTTGTTACTTTTTTGGATTGCAAATCCAACTGAGACGACTTTTCCTACAGTTAAAAACATCATTAAGCATCCCAATAGAGTAAGGTAATAACGAAAAAACTACTTCATACCTAAAAAGAAATAATCAAAAATTTCAACCATTTAAAGCATTCACCATGTTAACAATTCAAGAAATGAGGATCATGATTCGGTTTGTGGATTCTTTCTTTCTTGTAAGCTATGCTGTTAAAATCGCGATTTATCGTCGATTTATCGGCGATATATCGGAAATCGGTCTGAGCCAAAAAATCGGTCAGGATATCGGCCAGCGATATATCGGCCGATATCGCCGATATATCGGCCGATTTTTAGGCCAAAAAATCGCTGCAAAGTCGCGATTTTGTAAGGGACTGCAAGATTAAGCTGTTCCAGACTGCAATCTTCCACAAGGACTGCAAGATTAAGCTGTTCCAGACTGCAATCTTCTTCGTTTCTTTCTGTTCCAGCAAGGACTGCAAGGTTAAGCTGTTCTTGTTCATATTTTTAAATTGTTTGAACTTGTTAGTTGTTACTTAGTACTTAGTGTTACTGTGTTAGTGGATTAAGTTCTGTTCCAGACTTGTTAATAATTCTGTTCCAGACTTGTTAGTAGTTAGTAGTTAGTAGTTAGTAGTTAGTAGTTAGTAGTTAGTAGATTAAGCTGTTCATATTTTTAAATTGTTCATATAAGCTTAAAATTGTTCCAATTAGTTATAATTGTTTTCTATTTTTAAGCTGCTGTTCATAATTTTAAGGTGCTGTTCATAAGGCTTAGCTAAAGAAAACCTTATTTAAGTTGATGTTTTGATGTTGAACTATGTTTTTAATTAATGCATATGATAAGTTTATGGATATATAAATATATAATATTATATATATATATATATATATAATTCTTTATATAAACCGATATTCCGATATATCACCGATATATCCGATATATCGAATATCGGTCCTGACCGATATCGCACCGCTAACCGATTTTAACAGCATAGCTTGTAAGAGATTGTAACCTCAGAAATTGGAAGCCAGTCAACAGAAACAGGTACTTGTTTATGAAACTCATAAGAGCATCTTAACAGATTCCCCAAAATTTCTCCACAAGGGAGAACCAAAAGTCAAAATCTCCAAAAAAAATTACATTGATCTTCAACAGATTCTCCATTTTCGAGAAACAAACATTGATTATAATATTAAAATATTACATTCATCTATTAAAATATTATTTCTCTCTCTAAATATTTATTTTCGAAGATTTCTATTGGTGCTCTCATCTACTAATCATTTTTAGGGTTCTCCATATTTGGAGAAACATTCTTTCTCTCTCCTACTTTCTCCAATTTAGAGAGCAAAATTATAGCTCAAAATCCTCTTATTCTCTATTTTCTTTAAAATGGGGAAGCTGTTGGAGATGCTCTAGGGCAACAAGAAAGACTCATGAACTGTTTGTGATTATCAATGAATCAACAGAAATAGGTCATTTTCTTACTGTTTTCTTATAATCTATACTAGATTCTATTCCATTATCTCATTTTAGCTTGGACTGGATTTCATGGGTCCTAATTTCCTTCCTTAGATTGCACACATATCATAAGACTCTTTCAATTTGGTAAAAATTCAATTAAAAAAACCAGAAATTGTGTTATACTACTACCAATTCTTTAATCCCTAATTTTCTCTCAAACACAATGCTGTTCATGATCTCTAGAGCAACGTTGATAATCAACTGGAAATAATGTTAGCCACAAATTTCTTCTCAATCACTACTTCAAATCAAGTTGATAGAATTTCGATACTACATGACGGAATTACAAGAACGAAAGTGTGCTAGTACCTGATGTTGATCAACTGGAGAAGGAATCCAAGATCCATCGTCCTGTTTCCAATCACGACAAACCCTAACCCTACATTTATCTACCACAACTTGCAGCACACCACCAATCATGACCTTATACTTGGAATCCTCCGATACATCTTTCAGTTTCCCCCTCCGCCATCCTTTCCCTTGAAACGCCTCCACCTCTTCGCCGATCACAAAGCAACGGTGTGGCTCTGCCGGCGGAACCGGCCTAGTATTTCCATCAGCCACGTTGACGTAGTCTCTAACTTTCTTTCTCTTGCGTCTCCTCTCCTTATTACCATCTCTCTCCATGTATAAAGTCCTGAATTTCACATGTAGAGTTCCGGATGTAGGTGGAGAGTCGATTACAGTTGCTGGAAACCAGACCGGAACGTCGACATTTCTAAGGACCTCGATCTCGTCACCTTTCCTAAACTCATGGTTGCAGCTGATGTTGCTGCTGCGAGTAGACATTACTTGGGAAAACCCTAGGGGAGGGAAATCCAGAAACCCTAGGGAGAGATTTTGGAGTACAAAATCAAAGGGGAAAGAAATCAGATTACAGTAGTAGCAAGATTATTTCCATGGCGGTAGCGGTGGCTTGGTGACCAGGTTTTGTTGTTTTTCTTTTAAGAGGGAGGGGGTGTGAGGCGATTTTGGAATATCTATACTATCTTATAATACATTTAATCCCTAAACTCTTAAAAACAAATCTAAAAGCATATGGTACTGCTATTTTATGCACAATCTCTTAAAATCTCTTCCAACGCCTATCTCACTCTCAATTGCAGCCCCGTGCCATCATGACACTCGATTCAAGATACACGCTCCGACCTCCATCATTACACCGTTCCGTTCATGCTCTCTCCAAGATGACGCTTCGACCTCCAAGACTGCTTGGCTTTTTATATTTGTAAATCTATTCAAATCATATTCAGTCTCAATTGTCGTTTCTTCTTCGGTTCAAATCACCAAGGGTCCATCACCTCATATCTTCTCAGGTTCAAATTCAACATCTTTGGGTTCAAATCGATTCAACATCGATTCGAATTGATTCAACATCTTACTAATGTTTCTTTGATGTTTCTGTTAGGGTTTACCATAAAGATTTAAAAGATTTCATCACCTCAGAATCTTCTCAGGTTCGGGGTTTCTTCTCAGGTATGATTCAACATCTAGGGTTTATCAAGTAAACCCCTATTTCTTCTCTTCCACACCGCTTTCAATCCTTGAAATGGCATTTTCTAAGCGTTTCGTCGAATTTTTAATGGTTCATCTTCGATGCTCACCTCTTAGATTGCTTCAGTTCGATTTCGTTCAGCTCTAATTGCCCCAAAGTTTTTTATCAGTCGTAAGCTTACAATTTCGTGAATGACTAAATTGTTTCTGCTTGAACTCTTTACCATTATTTGTTTTTTTTTATCAGCGGCAAGCTTACAAATTTGTGAATATTTTGATTAGGTTGTTTCTGCTTGAACCCTTTTCTATTATTGCATACATTCGATTAAGATACGTTGTTAAGCTTACAAGGTAAACATCTGGGTCATATTTAAGCTTTCCCTTGATGTGGCTGCCCATTAAAAGGGTGGCTTTATTGTTGATTGCTTTTTACTGGATTGTTTCTACTTGAACTCTTTACCATTATTTGTTTTTTTTATCAGCGGCAAGCTTACAAATCTGTGAATATTTTGATTAGGTTGTTTCTGCTTGAACCCTTTTCTATTATTGCATACATTCGATTAAGATACGTTGTTAAGCTTACAAGGTAAACATCTGGGTCATATTTAAGCTTTCCCTTGATGTGGCTGCCCATTAAAAGGGTGGCTTTATTGTTGATTGCTTTTTACTGGATTGTTTCTGCTTGAACTCTTTACCATTATTTGTTTTTTTTATCAGCGGCAAGCTTACAAATCTGTGAATATTTTGATTAGGTTGTTTCTGCTTGAACCCTTTTCTATTATTGCATACATTCGATTAAGATACGTTGTTAAGCTTACAAGGTAAACATCTGGGTCATATTTAAGCTTTCCCTTGATGTGGCTGCCCATTAAAAGGGTGGCTTTATTGTTGATTGCTTTTTACTGGATTGTTTCTGCTTGAACTCTTTACCATTATTTGTTTTTTTATCAGCGGCAAGCTTACAAATCTGTGAATATTTTGATTAGGTTGTTTCTGCTTGAACCCTTTTCTATTATTGCATACATTCGATTAAGATACGTTGTTAAGCTTACAAGGTAAACATCTGGGTCATATTTAAGCTTTCCCTTGATGTGGCTGCCCATTAAAAGGGTGGCTTTATTGTTGATTGCTTTTTACTGGATTGTTTCTGCTTGAACTCTTTAGGTTGTTTCTGCTTGAACCCTTTTCTATTATTGCATACATTCGATTAAGATACGTTGTTAAGCTTACAAGGTAAACATCTGGGTCATATTTAAGCTTTCCCTTGATGTGGCTGCCCATTAAAAGGGTGGCTTTATTGTTGATTGCTTTTTACTGGATTGTTTCTGCTTGAACTCTTTACCATTATTTGTTTTTTTTATCAGCAGCAAGCTTACAAATCTGTGAATATTTTGATTAGGTTGTTTCTGCTTGAACCCTTTTCTATTATTGCATACATTCGATTAAGATACGTTGTTAAGCTTACAAGGTAAACATCTGGGTCATATTTAAGCTTTCCCTTGATGTGGCTGCCCATTAAAAGGGTGGCTTTATTGTTGATTGCTTTTTACTGGATTGGTTGCTACCTCAGTAGGGCCAGAGTTCTGGTTTGTTTGTGAATTTAATTTTATGGGGTTTGAGTACTCTGTACATTACAAGGGTGGATGTTATTACTTTTTGTTGGATGTGGTCACAAAGTTATGTGTTATTGAAGTCTTACTAAAATGATCTCAATTTGGGTGTAAGGTTAGTTTATAGGGTTGTATTACTGGTCCCCTGATTATCCTTAAAAGTGGTTAAGGATACACACTTAAGTGACAAAAAAATTAAGTTGGGTGAAACACAGACACATTGAATTAAGTTGTGAATTTGGAACCCATTTTGTATTTAATTGTGTTCATTATTGGGATTGATTGGAATAAAGCTTATGAATTGTCATTGTTTTTATCTTAGATCAACGAGGAGGCAAGTGATAAAGTTTTCAAAGTGGAACAGAAATACAATGAGATCCGGAAACCGGTGTATGATAAGCGTAGTGATATCATCAAAGCGATTCCTGAGTTTTGGCTGACTGCTGTGAGTGATTCGTTTTGGTCAACGTTGACTATTTCAAAGTTTTCTTAGCCCAAATCTAATCTTTAATTGTTGATGCAGTTCTTGAGTCACCCTGTTTTTTCTGATCTTCTGAGTGATGAAGACCAAAAGGTTGGACCTTTAACTCATTTAAAGAAATTTAACATTAAAAACTGCAATATATCTTATTCTTTTTTAACAATAATCTTGTTACAATTGTTGATTCTTAGATCTTCAAGCATCTAACCTCTCTGGAAGTGGAAGATTGCAAAGATGTGAAGTTGGGTTACTCAATCTCATTTGTGAGTAATATGCCAAGATCCAATTTTTGTAAATTACCGTTGCTTTGAATATATTTTTGTATGGCTTATTATGCAATCTAATACTTATTTTTTCAGAACTTTAGTCCCAACCCGTATTTTGAAGACAAAATACTCACCAAGACTTTTACCTTCCTTGATGAGGGTACAACAAAAATTACGGCTACCTCAATAAAGTGGAAAGAGGGCATGGTAATTTTGTTATTTTTTACTTTTCTTGCTCATTTGCTAAGCGAAGAATGTTTTTGTAGCTCGACCCTAATATTAAATTGCGTTCTTTTTAAAAGGTGTTCCTAATGGGGTTGCCCACGATCACCATGACCACAAGAAGAAAGGAAACAAGTGGTGCCATTAGGAGGATAGGTTATTAACGTTCATGTGTTTGTTTATAGGTTTACTTTTTACCACCATGTTTCTTACTACTTACTTTGCATATATTCTTGGATATCTCGATGCAGCTTCTTTTGCTGGTTCAGTGGGACTCAACAGAAAGATGTGATGGAGGAAATTCATGATGAAGTATGCTCTTTGTTTATAAATTGATTGAATTTTAACCTTTAAGCATCAGATGTTACAACTTACAAGGATTTACTTTTCACCATGTTTGTTTTATAGGTCACTGAAATAATTAGGGAGGATTTGTGGACCAATCCTCTTACGTATTTCACCCATGTATCCCTTCTTTACCTTTTTAATTCTTATTTTGAGTTTCTTTGATCAATGGAGGGTTTTGTCGGCTTTGTTTACTGATTACGTGTTGCACAATTTATTTGTTCAAGGATGCTGATGAAGAAGACGGTGAAGAAGGCGATGAGGAGGTAAAAAAAGGATACTGAAAAATGGGACCTGCGGTGCTTCATGTATCAGTAAAGAGTAAAGTTGGGATGAACGAGGTTAGAACTTGACAACCATCTGTTTAATTTTTTTTATTAGAATGAACTTTTCATGTGCTCTTTTACAATCTTTCTTTGCTTGGCTTCGAACGTATTTAATCCATGAGTTGTTGGTATCTCAATCAGCAAGACTAAACAACACTCAAAAGGCCGAAGTCACGAACAACGTATCTCCTCCACGCAAAATTTTCATCTAATATGCCACTTTTGGATTACTCAAATACAAGCCGATGGGCAAAGTTAAAGCGAAGATTACTGGGAATAGAGAAAGCTTACAATAGACAGCTGCAAAGTTAAGCCTCGGGCTGCTGAGCTGATGCCGGTAATGTTAATGTTCCTGTATTCCATAACTTGGATGATTTGAAATGGCAAAGGTTTTGAGTTCGTGATTTAGGATATCATCCAATCTAGAACAATTGATGGTAGGAAATGTTCACGGTTAGCGTTCTCAAGTCGCTTTAGATTTTGGTCGATAATGTTTACGTTTTTCGGTTTGTTTTTCGTCCTTGTAAGGGTGTTCGGTTGTGGTTTATGTATCAAACCAAAAATGTCCTCTATAAAAGTACCATGTTGTAAGATTTGTGAATAAGTGGCTGTTTGAGTGGTGGAAACAAGTTTATTCAGCTCTGACTCAAAACTTGGTTATATGATGGTTATTATGATCTACCTAGACTTTGATGTAGTTTATATTTTAATCGATGTGCTATTGTATTTACTTTTTTATTTCACCAAATGAATTCATATGTTCTCTTAAGGTGTGGTCTTATATAGGTCATTCATCGATTATTAGTGACTTATAAGAAAAAGTTACATTTGATTACATTGTGTGGTTGTACAATTAAAATTATAAAAATATTTACCATATGTTTAAAATCTTTTAATGAGTTTTACAATGTATTATTATTGTATATGCAGAACCTTTTAAAAATCCATATTTAAACTCAACAAAATAATAAACACGTTTAAATATAGGATAACTATTATCCCATATATATCATCTAATTCACAATTTAAAGTATACAAAACCATAAATATGAAATCGAGAGGGACGGGGAGTTGAATAAAGCAACAAGAAGTACAAAAGCTTTTGATTTTTTTTCAATGACAGGTTGTTTTAATTTTTTATTCTTCACTTGTAAAAAATTATAATCCCAAACGACCTATATGGAACCCACCCCTAGAACCACGTGTGAGGAGATATTCCAAAACTAACTTAACAATTGAAGCTAGAGGAGGGATTCAAGCCATCTCTCGGAGGATTCGAACTTGAACCAGTTGTGTATTTTAGCGAAGTTGTTCACCCCCTTTGCCAACTGAGTTACACGCTCGAGGGCTTTTCATATTTTTGATTCATGATAAAAATTTCGCACCTTGCTCACCCGGTGCATTGCACGGGCACACTACTAGTTTAATATTAAATGAAACAAACAATTTATAAAGTCAATTTTACTTAAACATAATAAGGACTGAAATTTGATCAAAAAAATGACTGAAACTGTTTGTTTTTAACTTAATGAGATGTATGGCTTATTTGGTCAGCCATAGAGAGGTGTTTGGTAGTGGCTTAATTGAAAAAGTTGTGACTTAGCGAATAAGATGAGAAGGGCAAGCTTTATTTGGTCAGACATGAAAGATTCCCATTTTACCCCTCTCATTAAAAGACACGGTTCCCTCCCACATATGACAAAACCCTGAAATTTTAGTCTTCAACCCGCCTCCCACCCCCCTCACACGAAACCCTACCATCGTCGGCTTCTTCCACGACGCTGTCCACCGGCAGTGTCCACCGGTCGTCCACCAGCAGCGACGACTTTTTCTCCAGCTGCAGGTATATGAAACGTGTACTCTGATTTCGTTTTCCTGTTCGTTTTTACTCTCATGTATGAAATGTGTTCTCTGATTTCGTTTTCATTTCTCGTGTCCGTTTTCTCGAAATGTGTTCTGATTTTGTTTTCATTTCTCATGTATGAAATGTGCTCTGATTTCTCATTTCTTTTTCTTTTAGTTAAATGAAATGTGTTATGATTTCTGATTTCTTTTTCATTTCATTTTTGTTTGGTAAACATTTCAAGAAACAAGAATGAAATGTGTTCTGATTTCTGTTTGGTAAACATTTCAAGAAACAAGAATGAAATGTGTTCTGATTTCTGTTTGGTAAACATTTCAAGAGAAGTGTCATGAATCTGTGTTATAAATGTGTTATAAAGTGTTATAAATCTGTGTTATAAATGTGTTATAAAGTGTTATAAATCTGTGTTATAAATGTTTTTTACACAATGTGTTATAAATGTGTTATAAAGTGTTTTTTACATCATATTGGTTTGACATTTGTGTAGTTTATTATCACATTAGTGCTTAATACACAATGAGGGTAAAATAGTCATTTCTGACGTTTAGATCGTTTGTTCAGCACGACAAACAAACAACAAGATATCAGAGACAGACAAATCCAGACAGACATCTATATCCACACAGGACTTAATGAAAAACCAACCAAACAGCCCGTAAGGATCCATAGGCTTAGATGATATTTACATGCTAAATATTTAGTGGTCGAGAATATTATCAAAAGGAGAACATACACATTTGTTAAAAACGGCCTCAAATTTTGGTTTGCTCGTGGGCACGCGACACACCCCTATTTGCTCGTGGGCACGTCAAACATGCTTTTTAAAGGCAAAAAGATTGCTTGCGGGCGCGAGCACTATTCACAGCTTCTCAAAAGTACTTTTTTCATCAGATTTGTTTTTCCTATTTTAAGGGATTGTCTCCCTTTTTGAATCCGTTTCCTTGGGCCACGAAATCTGATAATCTTTGCTTGGAAGAGTCAACTTTGCCAACTCCAACTTTCATCAAAATGGGTTCTTCAAGATTACACTTTATTTATCTCATTTGAGTATTTTCCCAAAATAGCTAGAGCTCTTAGCATAAAACATAGCTGAAGAACATGTTTAGAGATCACCCATGTTATCATTTCAATCTCCAAATACACACACTCACCATAGTTGTGATTCTATTCCTTCAAGAGCATTGTAATCTTCATCTTTCACTAGTGGATTTCTCTCGGTGGTCTCCTCCACCCGTGGTTTTCTCCCGTTTTGGGTTTCCACTTAAATCTTTGTGTTTTCTTTTAACTCTATATCTGTACTTTGTGTTGGATGCATATTTAGAATCATCATATTTATGTGTTTTGGGAATTTTGTCTTATACACTAAGAACACCCTTGAATATTCAAGGTAGAGATTCATAGGGATCACTAACTCCCTTGTTGGACTTTGGTTAAACTCTTTAATTTGGGTTTAAGTTAGCATTGTTTCCATTCCATTTTATAACAATTGGCATCATAGCATCTTTGGTTATTTTGGTGTAGAAGACTTTATTTGGGTTCTCATTATTTTGTGGTGATTATAGTGTCTATGATATATGATATTCCATTATTAGATAGAAAAACTAGATTTTCTTTATGGCAAGTGAAGATGAAATATATTCTCATTCAAATGGATTTGCATCAAACCTTGAAAGGTTTTGAAAAAATGCATTCCACTTGGACTCTCCCGAAAAACAGTTGAAAGATTTAAAGGCATCTTCTCAAAATCGCTTACATCTTCTCAAAACTGCTTACATCTTCTAATGATATTTTGTAAGATGTTTTGAAAGAAAAAACAATTGCGGCTCCATGGGCTAAGTTGGAGCAATTGTTGTTGAAAAAGAGCCTTCCTAACAAGTTTCACTTGAAGCAACGTTTGTTCACTCATAAGCTTAATGAAGGGGGTTCCGTAACCGAGTATGTCTCTATGTTCAAGGAAATTATTTCTGACTTAGAAAACATGGATGTTAAGTATGATGAGGAGGATTTAGGCTTGTTCTTATTATGCTATTTGCGTAACTCTTATGCTAATTTCAGGGAGACTATTATCTATAGTTGTGATGTTCTTGTATTATATGATGTTCTTTATTCCTTGAGTTCCAAGGAAAAGATGAAAGAGATAATGGTGGTCGGGGATTCTAAGGCCGAAGGTCTTAGGGGGTGTTTGATTAGGGATATTGAAAGGTAATGAATGGAAATCATAACCATTGATGATGTTTGGTTCAAACAGGGAATGGAAAAGAAATGATTAATAGTGTTTGGTTCGAGGTAATATAATCAATCATTATATTAGATTGGGGTAAAATCCATTCCTCCCAAAATTGGGGGGAATAGAAAAATTAACCAGTTCTATCACTCATCGTTCCTTACATCCTCTTCTTCAATTGAGAAACATTAACCCGGTAAAATCCATTAACTCACGCCATTAATGTTATTCACCATCTCCTTCATCTTCATTAATGCCTTTCTTCCTTTCAAAACCCTATATTTGTTTTCTGCAATTTTAGCATCAATTAATGGTAAGTACATGGTTGTTAGCCTTTTTAAGCCCTAGAGTATAAACAAGACCAAGAAAAAAGAACAAGAAGAAGACGAGAGGCATATTTCAAAATACGTTTCAGAAGATGATTTCAGTTTCACAATTTTAGAAGATGATTTCAGTTTCACGATTTTAGAAGATGATTCAATTATCCATGATTTTTTCTGAAGATGATTCTAGTTTCAGAAATATGTTTTCCATTACAATTTTTGAATATGGGTTGAGAAGGGTTTGGTTTTCTTTTACAAAAATGATTTGGAGAGAAGTTGAAGAGGTGATGGAAGGTTTGAACGTAGAAGCCTAGAAAGGGTGTTGATGGGTTCTTGTGATTTGTATAGGAAAGGAAAGTGGGTTTTTCCTTTTTCCAAACAACAACAAAGGAAAAGTATGCAATACAATATAAAACATTATAACGAAGGCATTCATTTTCATTCCTTGTTATTTTCATTACCATTCCCATTTTCATTCATTGAGACGAACCAAATGCCCCCTTAGTGTTCGTGGGAGATGTTTTGATAGAAGTTTCAAGAGTCTGGTGCGTCACCGGTCAAAATCAAAAGCCAAAGATAAAATCAAGTTTTTCAACTATTGCAAGAAGAAGGGTCATGTGATTGATGATTGTTTCAAGCTTCAAAACAAGAACAAAGCAAATGTCAAAGGAAAGCCAAATGATTCCGATGAAATCGAAGTGGTCGAAGAGCTTACGGGTGACCTCATGGTGATGTTGGATGAGGACAATATGTCTTTATCAAATTGGATTCTTGATTCGGCTGCACTGATCATATGTGCCTAATTGTGATTGGTTCTCCTCATACGAGCCTTGTACGGGTTCGATTCGAGTTGGTAATGGATCATTATGCAAGGTTGTGGGCCAAGGCAACATTCGGATCAAAATGTTCGATGGCGTCATCCGTCTTTGGGATATGTCAAACATGTTCCTAATTTGTAAAGGAACTTGATATCTCTTAGGTCTCTTGATCAAAAGGGTTATCGTTTTTTCGGTGAAGGTGGAGTTCTCAAAGTTACAAGATGTTCTCTTGTGTTCATGAGAGGCAAACGAAAGGATGTCGATCTTTATGTTATGGAGAGCACTACCATTCTTAGAGATTCCGAGGTAGCATCATCATCCCTGTCCGACAAGTCGAGGTTGTGGCACATGAGGTTGGGCCATATGAGCGAAAACAGTATGGCGGAGTTGAGCAAAAGAAACTTGTTATGCAGTCAAAGTATTGATAAACTTCCCTTTTGTGAAAACTGTATTTTCGGGAAGCAAAAGAAAGTTCATTTCCAAGTGTCACTCATTCAACCAAGGGTATTCTCGAATATATGCATTTAGATCTTCGGGGACCGACAAAGGTACAACCACACGGTGGTGCTTTTTATATGTTGACTATTATTGACGATTTCTCGCACAAAGTTTGAGCGTTTGTCTTGAAGAATAAGAGCGATGTGTTTTCTTCTTTCCATGATTGGAAAGCTATGATTGAAAAGCAAACCGACAAGCAAGTCAAGTACCTCTGTACCAATAATGGGTTGGAGTTTTGCTTGGAGGAGTTTAATGCCTATTGTTGAGCTCATGGCATTACTAGACACCATACGGTGGTTCATACTCCTCAACAAAACGGTGTGGCCGAACGCATGAACCGTACAATTATGAAGAATGTTCGTTGCATGTTGTCTATTTCTGGAATGACAAATACTTTTTGGGCCGAAGTCACTTCATATGCTTGCTACATCATTAATCACTCTCCATTTTTTGCCATTGACAAGAAGACACCTATTGAGGTGTGGTCCGGCGGTCCGGCAAACCCACGGATTATACTATATTGAAAATATTTGGTTGTCCTGCTTATGCCAAAGTTGATAACGAAAAGCTTGACCCACGTGCGGTGAAGTGCATGGTTCTTGGGTTTCAAGCCGAAGTAAGAGGTTTTCGTTTATGGTGTTCGGAGACCCGGAAGACCATGACTAATAGAGATGTAAAATTTGATGAAGAATCAATGCTCGACAAGCAATCCGATCCTATTTCTCAAGAGAAGGGTATTTCGAAAGAAAAGCAAACTAGGCAATCTCGAATGGAGGCGGAGATTCGAATTCGCACCAATGGTGCATCTACTCCATCTCATCCACAAGTTTCCGATCAACCATCAATCTCAATTTCTTATGGTGACAATGAAGGTGATTCCCAGTCTACTGCACCATCATTGGAACCACCAGAATGCATTGCTAGAGACCAAAGTTAGAGAGCTATTGTACCTCCTAGAAGGTATGCGTAAGTGGATTTTATGGCGTATGCTTTTAGTGTCGCCTCAGAGATCGATTTGGTTGAGGAACCTTCTACTTATGATGAGGCTATTGTTTCCCGGATTCGGAGAAATGGATTGTGGCTATGAATGACGAGATAGAGTCTCTACAAAAAAATGGTACTTGGGAGCTCGTTCCTCTTCCCGTTGGGAAGAAACTTGTTCGTTGTAAATGGGTATATAAGAAGAAGGATGGGATACCAGATGTTGAAGACTCTCATTTCAAGGCAAGACTTATGGCCAAGGGATTTAGTCAAATACCGGGTATAGATTTCATGGACGTTTTCTCTCCCGTTGACAAGCATACTTCTATTCGTGCCTTGTAAGGCATCGTCGCTATGAAAAATTTGGAGCTTGAGCAATTAGACTTCAAAAAAACGTTTTTGCATAGAGAGTTGGAAGAAGACATCTTTATGAACCAACCCGAAGGGTTTGTCACCGTTGGAAAGGAAGACATGGTGTGTCACTTGAAGAAGTCGTTATATGGCCTAAAGCAATCACCGAGGCAATGGTATAAGATATTTGATTCTTTTATGATCTCACAGGGTTTTTCTCATTGTTTGTATGACAGTTGTGTCTCCATAAGGAGATATGCAGATCAATCGATGGTGTACCTTATTTTATATGTCGATGATATGCTTATTGCGACCAAGAGCAAAGAAGAAATCCAAGTTGTTAAAGATCAATTGAATGAGGAGTTTGAGATGAAGGATTTGGGGCATGCACGGAAGATTCTCGGAATGGAGATCATTAGAGATCGAAAGGTGGGCACTTTGGTTTTAAGTCAAAGAGGCTACATTGAGAAGGTGCTAAAGAGATTTTACATGATTGGTGCCAAGGCGGTCTCTACGCCGTTAGCTCCACATTTCAAGTTATCTTCAAGATTATGTCCCATTTCAAATTCCGAGAAAGCGTATACGTCACATGTTCTTTATTTAAGTGTTGTGGGATCATTGATGTATGCAATGATATGTACACGACCCGATTTGGCCTATGTCGTGAGCATGGTAAGTCGTTTTATGGCCAACCCGGGAAAGGAGCATTAGAAGGAGGTGCAATACCTAGAGATACTTCTTTGCATTATGGAACATCTAGAGATGGTGTCGTTGGGTACGTTGACTCGGACTATGGGAAAGACTTGGATGGACGTCGTTCTCTTATGGGCTATGTTTTTACTATTGGCCCGTGTGCGCTTAGTTGGAAGGTTGTTTTGCAACCTACGGTTGCTTTATCTACTACCGAAGCGGAGTATATGGCTATAACATAAGCGTTTAAAGAAGCGATGTGGCTCAAAGGCTTATTTGGTGAGCTTAGCAATTATTTGGTTGTGGATTCGTTCTATTATGATAATCAAAGCTCTATTTTCTTAGCGAAAGACCAAATGTTCCATGAACGCACAAAGCACATTGATGTGCGTTATCATTTTGTGTGTGGAGTCAATGCTAAAGGCGACTTCAAGGTGAATAAAGTTTGCACTCATGACAATCAAGTAGATATTATGATGAAGGTTCTTCTTGCGACTAAGTTCGATTTATATTCGAGCTTGGTCGGTGCTCGTGGTTTGAAGTAGCCCATGAGGGGCTACGATGGAGGAGTCTGGTTTTTTGATGATCATTTTCGGAGAAGTCAATACGTTTGCTAGTGATTATGGTTTATGCTTTGTGGAACTTTGTTCTTGGAAGATTTTTGGTTGGGTTATGTTCTTTGGAAGTGGAATTTGAGTCTAGGTATAGATTGTTAAAAATAATGCCTCAAATTTTGTTCTGCTCGCGGGCACGCCTATATTTGCTCGCGGGCTCCCCAACATGCATTTTGAAGGCAGAAAGTTTGCTCGCGGGCGCGAGGGTTAAAGTGCGTGGGCGCGAGCACTATTCACCATTTCTAAAAAGTACTTTTTTCATCATATTTGCTTTTCCCTATTTTAAGGGACTGTGACCCTTTTGAAATCCCTTTCCTTAGGCCAGTTAAATCTGATAATCTATGCTTGGAAGAGTCAACTTTGGCAACTCCAACTTTCACCAAAATGGGTTCTTCAAGATTAAACTCTATTTATCTCATTTGAGTGTTTTCCCAAAATAGCTAGATCTTTTAGCATAAAACCCAGCTGAAGAACATGTTTTGAGATCATCCATTTTATCATTTCAATCTCCAAATACGCACACTCACCATAGTTGTGATTCTACTCCTTCAAGAGCATTGTAATCTTCATCTTGCACTAGTGGATTTCTCTCGGTGGTCTCCTCCACCCGTGGTTTTCTCCCGTTTTAGGTTTCCACGTAAATCTTATATGTGTTGGTGTTGTCTTCTAACTCTATCTCTTTACTTTGTGTTGGATGCATATTTAGAATCATCATATTTATATGGAATTTTGTCTTATACACTAAGATCACCTGTTGGTCCCGAAGGGCTATACAAGTTTGTAGAAGGGGGGGGGGGGGGGTTGAATACAAACACACAGATTTTACTTTTCTAAATTGTTTATTGATAAATCATTAACAATTTACAGCTTGTTGCGGAAACAAGATTAAGGATAAACCTAAATCTAAACAAGTTGGAACACTAAGTTTCTTGCACTAAGAAAGAGAAGGAAATTACTAATAATAACCTATCTCAAGATAAGAAGGATGAACTTGTCCAGAGTTATCAAGTTGCTTCAAAATGAAGTGAGTTCATCATCTTATATACTGCATGCATTTAATGCATTGCAGTTTACACTTTACACGTGGCAACAGCTGATTGGTTGCATGTCATTGACCTTTGTTGACAACCTTAGTAGCCGCGTGTTGAACAGTGTAGTATCAGAGTGGTTGTACGATTTCAGACAATAAGGAGGTTCTTTTTCTGACATATCGTACGGAGTCGTGCAAGGGTGGTTAAGACAAAAGTACATTGTACGGAGGACTTCATGATCAGATTTTCGTTGATTCAGCGATCTATCATTCTATATCAGCGAATGATAGAGTTCAGCGATAGCTGAAGTCTTGTACTTGATACTTCACGTTGAGTGGACAAATCTGAGTCTTCGTTGATCCGCATCAGTTCATTAGGAGACTTGTCGCTGGTTCTTGAGCTTGATCTTCGACTTCAGCGTAGAACCTATGTTGACGTGAAACTTGTCTTCAGGGATCATAAGTAAACAACTAACTTATCAGCGATCACCATAAGTACTGAACAGACTAGTATTATGGTGAACAGTTTCGCTGAATGTTTAATCAAAAGAGTGAGAGTTCCTATCAGCGGTACTGGAAGATCTTAGTACTTATCTGCGATAGTGAAACTCTGATACATATTGTTTACTTACAATTTTCACTAAGTATATAAGAGAGGGTCATTATCAAATCACTGAGGGTTTGGATCAACAATCTCCCCCTATTTGATTATGACATAGCAACATAGAAAATTGCTATTTGTCCCTTTTACTGTTTTCTGGGATCTTTTCTGTACTGATGGAGTAAAGTACGCTCGCTGAAATTTTTCTTTAAACTTTGTAAAGATTACAGAGGGAATTGGAAAAATTACATGTACAGCAAATAAAATTACAAGTACAAAAGATGTAGATAGCTAAGGATAGAAAGAATTACAAGGCGATCCTATCCGTCAAAAGGTTCTTCCTTGATGAGAAGTTCATCGAGGGTCTTTGATGTGGGAATCATCCAGTCAGGGACATCTACTCCTTGATTCTTTTTCTTCAGAGCTTCTTCAAAAATCAAGGGCTTTAGGTGTCTAGCTTTAATGTCGCGTCTGACTTCACACCAGAATATGAGATCTCTGAGTTGTTCGATGGGAGCGATGTGGAGCTCAGAGATACGTTGAAAGTGATGATTTCCATAGTAGTCTAGAAAGAATATACCATAGGGATCACTTACAACTATGCCAGGAATGAAAGTTTCTCCAGGTGGTAGGGAGGTGTCAAGCGCTGAGAGATCAGCATCAGGGCCAAGAACTTCAGCACGAGAGAAACCAATACCTGTTTCATTTCGTATAATAGGACTTGAGTCTGAGACTTTCTTTTCCTTAGCAGAGACTTTTCTTTGAGGAAGAAGAGTAGAAGGAGGAATATCCACAACAGAAGAAACCAGGTCGATCTGTTTGTTTAAGATCTTCTCGACATGGCTTTTGAACTTTGAGCGCGATCCCTGAATGGATAATTTCGTTTCTAACCAATCAGAGAGACCAAACTTTTCTAAGGTAGCAGCATAGAAGGTTTGCTTGGTTTTGTCTTCTCTGTAGACATCCACTTTAACAACAGGAACGTCGGCGTACAGTCTTCCTCTGATGTTTACTTTGATGATTTTAGATGGTCTAGATCGATAGGTCAGCATTTGTTTAGCCCATTCCAAAGTCGTATCAGATACCTTAGTCTTTTCTCTAACGATCTTTTGAGCATCATCCCATAGCTGACGTTGAACATCAATGGGAGCTCTTTTCAGCTTGGGGTCTTTTATTGATCGTTGAGTAAGCTGGATGGCGTATTCTCTGTCTTTTTCTTCAGCTTCCCTTCTTTCAGTGATTAGGCGTTCAGCTCTGAGGTGTTCCTTGTATTCCTTTTGGGAAACTCTGAATTTTGGAGGAACGGAAGGAAGTTGATCACGCTTCAGAATGATTCGCTGATCTTCGAGTCTCTTGATCATTTCATCTCTTTTTTCTTGATCCTCTTCACTTAGCTTTTGAGGAGCCAAGGAAGGTCTGTTATTGTTCTTCAGGTTCATCAGTCTCAGAGATCAAATCTAAGACTGGGATTATTTCTTCAGCGTTGGGAGCTAGGATTATTGTTGGTGAAGTCGCAGCTGTAGGAACTTCAGCGATATCCTCAAACAGGGGAGAGGACTAGCTGAAACACAGCGATCTTACAAGTAAGAACATTAGGTATAACAGAGATAGATAAAGAATGGGATAGTGTATGGAGGTTGGGAGTGTAGAACTGATAAAGTGTATAGAGGAGGGATGTGGAGTAAGACTAGTGTACCTGACAAACCGGCTTTTTAAGCAAGATCATCAGATTTTCATTTTCAGCGACACTTTTTCCTTTGCCCTTGTCAGCTTCAGATGCTGATGGCTTTGTCTTTGTCCGCTCCCCTGTAGGTTCATTTATCAGAATACCTTTAAGAGCTTTAGATCTCTGAGCAGGCTTGACGATAAAAGAATCATCATCATCGTCATCTTCATCATCATCATTCTTTGGAGAAGAAGATGGTTCATCATCAGACAAGTCGATGGCTTCTTCATCTTCAGCTTCAGACTCAGTTTCTTCAGCTTCTTCTTCGAGTTGCTCCCCCTCAGATACAGAGGTAAGCTTCTCGGTTCCCTCAGGGTGTTCATCTTCCTGAGGTCCAGCGGCTGCTTCAGTTGTCTTCTCACCTTCTTCAGTAAAGGTGAGGTCTTCAGTCATCTCTCCCCTGATAGATTCATCGTGGGAAAGGTCTTCAGCGCTCTTGGAGAGGTCTTCAGCGCTCTTCTCCCCCTCTTTCTCATGATGAGATGGGGAGGAATGTGATGATTCAGCAGCTTGTGTGGTTTCCCTGTCTTCTTGGCCAGGGATCCCCACACAGATTTCAATCGCTGATAATCTGTTTTCTAGACCAGAAATACCAGGATTGATCTTCACGAGTTCAGCACGATCCGCCGTAGTAAAAGATGGAGGTGCAGGGGCAGTCGTGTTGGTCAGGATCTGCTGCAACAAAGTGTTCATAGAAGTGATGTCATTCTTCATCGTATCGACATCAGTCTTCACAGAATTCATGTCAGTCTTGACGGAGCTGACATCAGTCTTTACAGCAGACATGTCACCTTCGAGTTTGCCAACCGATGTCTTCAGCGTTGTGACTGCGATGGACATGGTGTCAACTGATTTCTTGATGGCGAGGTAGTAAATGTAGATATCAGAGAGAACTTTGGCGAAGTCGGTGAGTGATTTATCAACCTTCTCCAAGTCAGCTTTGGAGGCATTCTTTTCGACGACAGTTGTCAGCTTTGAAAGATTCTCTCCAGCGTTTGTTACAGCTGAAGAGTTGTCGGAAAGAGTAGTAGTGAGACCTGTCAACGTCGTCTCTATCGTCTTCAGAGAGGCGTTGATGTCTCTCAAATTAGGACCTGTAACATATAAGAACTTGTGAACAGAGGAAAGCTCAGAAGTTTGGGGTTCAGTTACAGTGTATATGGTTTGGTGTGTACCTGCAGGAGGATTGGTGAATTCATCAAAATCTCGGGTTCCAGAGAAAAGTTCCATATCGTCAGCTAACGTGCGTGGACGTATGGTCATCTCTGCAGGTCCTGTGCCCATCACTCCTTGAGTATTATCTTTAGCTTCTGGAGGAATGACAGGTGCTTCAGTGATTACTGGAGTGGAGTCCAAATGAGTAGAGGGAGAAGCGAAGGATAAGAATGGAGGTTGGTTATTGAGTTCAGCGTTGGATTCGCTGAGAATCACTTCGTCAGTCTTTTGAGAGACTGAAGGAGGTTGGGTAGATTCCAAGTTTGTAACCTCAGCGTTTAGAGACGCTGAAGTTGGGATAGATTGGGTGGCTTGTTCAGCTGTGGCAGAGCGTACCACTGAACTTTCCTTCAGCCCATCAAGAGGAGCTGAGGAGTCTTTAGCAATAGATTGCTAGGGTTGCTCCTTGGTTTTCTTAGTTCTTTTGGAACCATGTTGGGTTTCAGAGTGTTTCCTTTTCAGAGAAGGAATGGAGGTTGCAGCTGGGGTATCAGCGGTGGGTTTGTCCGCTGAAGGAGCTGCAGAAGTAGAAGAAGTAGGGTTTAGAAGAGTTAACAGAGTAGAAAGACGTACCTCATTTTCTACTGGTTTGAAGTCGAGAATCTTAGGGCCGACCTGAGAGAGTTTCAGATCACCCTCTGTTGGGTAGCTGTCCTTCAGGCCTTTTTGGAATACAGCGCTGATGAATCGAGGATAGGGAACCCATGGAGATCTGTCAGCGACGGTGTCCACTCTGAGTACCAGGTCATCATAGATAATCGATGCCCAGTCTATATGTAGACCTTTCAGCAATGCATACCCCATTGCTTGCTGAGGCTTAGCGGCTTGGTCAGAGGAGCCGGACTTGGCAGTCATGCAACTGATCAAATGGGCGAAGATGAAATTCATCTCGCTGGGCATTTTCGATTTCTTGATAATGGTCAACTTCTTCTTGGGCTTCATGTCCCTTCCAGTTTCCCATACATAGCCCATCGCATCGAAGAATGCAATGATGGCTTCCCTGTCTGAGTTTTTCTTGGGGTCAGGGAGGGGAACAAAGGGTTTTTCTTTGGTTGCGATGGGAAGGCTGAGGGCTTTGCGAATGATGGCAGGGGTGATCTTCATGGTGCCATATTCGATATCGCAGAGGATGCAGTCAATTGTTTTTTAGGGGTCTTTGGCTGATGGTAGCTGAGAATGTCTGGCAGAGTACCAGAATTGGGATAGCAAAAGCTGATGTGCAGGAGGTGTTATGGTCAGGGCTGTGGAGATGCAGCAATTCTTCAGGAAGTTCACAGCATCATCTAGATGTGCGACTTGCTTTCGAGGAGGAAACTCGAGAAGCGCATAGAGGTTATTGACTTTAGTCCAATCCAGCTTGTCAAGAGAGAACTTGACCTGAGGAGCCTTGAGGATTTCCACTTCCTCAGCAGTATCATCTGCAGCAGTGTTCTCAGCGATGGTGTTCTTGGGAATGTCAGAAGATGCCATTTTCTGTATTATCAGTTCAACCAAAGATTAACAAATAAGAATAATCTTAATGTGGAAAGATTTTCCAATAAGATGGTTCGAATTTTGTCCATTTCATTCAGACAAAATGTCTTAATGAAGATTAGGGTTTTTCTTGTTTTTGAAAAAACGAAATGTACACCCAATAAAAATCTTGTTTTCCAGTTTCCTTTGAAGATTGGGATTCTGGAAAAACGAATGAAGAACAAGTTTAAGATTTTTGCATTTAAACTTGAAGAACAACCATGAAATGGTTGTGTTCATAAAACCATGAAAGAAAATGATTTCATTTTTAAGAAGTTCTTTTGTTTAATCTTGTTAAAACAAAGAGAAGATCAGAAACAAGTTATTTGCATTTGGTAAATAATAAGAACATATTAACCTTTGATGTTTGAAGAAGATGAACAGTTGTTCTTGAAAAATTCGAGAGCAAAATGCAACAGTGAATTCTTTCTTTGCTTGGAGGAGAAGTTCGCGTAAAAGGAAAATATAAACCTAGAAATTGTTTATATAGAGAGATTTTAGAAAGAGAAAATCTTGAGCGGGAAAAGATTTTCATCATGACACGGACACGTGTTTGCTTTTGATTGGCGAGTAAACGAAACGTGCAAACGTGTGTCAGAAAGAAGAACGTGCCAGGGTTTATCCGTTGTAATGACGTCACAACTGTCCTTTCATATTCTTGGATGTCTCTGAGGTTTTGAAAAACTCAGGGACACTTTTGAAAACATGAAGCACTGAATAGAAATATCAGTGTTTTAGAAATTTCAAAGTATCGCTGATAAGGAAGAGATATTCAGCGATGTAATTTATTTTGAAATCTTGCATTTACATGCGATTTGTCAGAGAGAGAAAACATACCTTGATATCAGCTAATCAAGTTTATTCAGAGAGAGGATGATAGAATGGGTTATACAAGATGATTTTATCCTATTGCTGATCAAATGTGAATCGCTGAAGATTTTACTCTTCAAAGTTCAGCATTCCAAGCTCGCTGATGAGAAAGTTGAACCTTGTCTCATCAAGAGGTTTGGTGAATAGATCAGCTAACTGATAATCAGTTGGGATAAAGTGAAGTTCTATATCACCATTCATCACATGATCTCTGATAAAGTGATACCTGATTTCGATGTGTTTTGTCTTTGAGTGTAGCACTGGATTATTTGCTATAGCGATGGCACTTGTGCTGTCGCAATAGATTGGAATTTTCGAGAGATGAAGGTCATAGTCCAGTAGTTGATTTCTCATCCACAACACCTGAGAACAACAGCTTCCAGCGGCTACATACTCAGCTTCAGCTGTGGAGGTGGACACTGAGTTTTGCTTTTTACTTGTCCAACTTACCAGCTTTACACCCCAGGAGCTGACATCCTCCTGTGGTGCTTTTCCTATCCATTATGCAACCTGCAAAATCACTATCTGAATAGGCGATTAGATCGAATCCTGAGTCTTTGGGATACCAAAGACCTAGATTCGCTGTACCCTTAAGATGTCGAAAAATTCGCTTTACAGCTTTCATATGAGATATCTTAGGTTCAGCTTGATATCGTGCACACAAACATGTTGCATACATAATATCGGGTCGGCTAGCTGTAAGATACAAAAGAGAGCCGATCATCCCACGGTACAGCGTGACATTAACAGGAATACCCTTAGTATCCTTATCAAGTGTCAGCGGTGGTGCCATAGGGGTTTTCATAGCTGAACTTTCAGTTAAGTCGAATTTCTTCAGCATATCTTTAACATACTTTCCTTGATTAATGAAAGTTCCTTTTTCATTTTGCTTTATCTGAAGACCAAGGAAATATGTTAGTTCACCCACCATGCTCATTTTATACTCATATTTCATTCTATCAGCGAAACGAGTACAAAGATCAGGGTTAGTAGAGCCAAATATAATATCATTAACATATATTTGAACAAGAATAATATGACCTTTTACTTTCCTGAAAAATAGAGTTTTGTCGATTTTACCTCGCTCAAATTGTTCAATATGGAGATAAGTGGAAAGAGTGTCATACCATGCACGTGGAGCTTGCTTTAAGCCATAAAGTGCCTTATCCAGTTTATAAACATAACCTGGACGCTTAGGATCTGAGAATCCTGGAGGTTGTTCCACATAGACTTCTTCATTCAGCTTTCCATTTAGAAACGCTGACTTAACATCCATCTGATATACTTTGAAGTCTTTGTGTACAGCGTTTGCTAAGAATAGACGAATAGATTCTAGTCTTGCTACTGGAGCAAATGTTTCGTCATAATCTATGCCTTCCTCTTGTCTGTATCCCTGAGCAACAAGACGAGCCTTGTTGCGGGTAACAGTTCCATGTTCGTCCAACTTGTTTCGATAGACCCATTTAGTGCCTATCACTGTTTTGTCAGTTGGTCTTCGAACAAGTTTCCAAACTTTGTTTCTTTCAAATTCAGTCAGCTCTTCTTGCATGGCGCTGACCCAGTTTGGATCTTTGAGGGCATCATCTACTTTCTTTGGTTCCGTCAGAGAAATAAAGTTAACAAATAAACATATATTACCTGCACTTCGTCGAGTCTGAACACCAGCGTTTGGATCACCAAGAATTTGATCAATTGGGTGATTTACAGTCCATCGTTGAGCCGGGGCGTGAGACGCTGACTCAACTTGAACTGGAGGAGCTGAAGATGAAGCTTTAGCGACGTCTGGAGTATCAGCCAAGAGAGGAATGGATGCAGTTGTCATTATATTCACTAATTGCTGAGAAGTAGATGGAATGTCTGAGATATTGGGTTCAGAAGCAGGTATAGTGTTTATAGGAACAGCTGAGACCCATGATGTTTCAGCTTCACTATTCTGCATATTTGGAATGATAGTAGGACCATCATCTTCAACTGTGTGAGCACGAGGAGTGGGAATATCTTCTGAATCACCAAGATGAGAAAACATCCATTTATTCAGTTCTTCAGTATCAGCGGACGGTTTAGAGTTCGCTGAACGGGATTCGTCAAACGTGACGTGAATTGTTTCTTCAACAGTTTGCCTTCTGCGATTGAAGACTCTGAAGGCTTTGGAGACTGAGGAGTATCCAAGAAAGATTCCATCATCAGCTTTAGGATCAAACTTTCCAAGGGCATCTCTGTTGTTCAGTATGAAACACTAACATCCAAAGATGTGAAGAAAGCTGATTGAAGGCTTTCTCCCATGAAAAAGTTCATAGGATGTTTTATTGAATCTATTGACTATCAGCGACTTGTTTTGCGTAAAACAAGCGGTGTTGACAGCTTCTGCCCAAAACTGAGTAGGCAGGTGAGAATCGCTGAGCATTGAACGTGCAGCTTCAATAATTGTTCTATTTCTTCTTTCAGTGACTCCATTTTGTTGCGGTGTTCTCACTGAAGAAAAGTTGTGAGAAATACCCTTACTCTCAAAGAAGGAATCAAGAGAACTGTTTTTGAATTCAGTCCCATGATCACTCCTTATTGAGCGAACGGTCAAATTGTTCAGGGTTTCCATCTTCCGAACAAAGGTGATGAGTTCTTCAGGGGTGTCGCTCTTAGAACGGAGAAACATAACCCATGTATAACGAGAGAATTCATCAACTATGACCAGCGTATATTTCTTTCCAGCGATGGATTGTTTGTTAACAGGGCCAAACAAATCCATATGGAGTAGTTGTAGAGGAGATGACACTGAGGAGACTTGCTTTGACTTAAAGCTTTCTTTGGTCTGCTTCCCTTTCTCACACGCTAAACATAAAGACTCTTTGGCGTATGAGTGCTGAGGTAGACCAGTAACTAACTCTTTTGAAGAAAGAGTGTTCAGTGTCTTGAAATTCAGATGAGAGAGCCTCTTATGCCATAGCCAGTTGACATCTGATGAGGCTTTTGAGAAGAAACAGAAGTTCTCAGTGGTGGTTGAGTCCATGTTTATTACATAAACATTTTCCAAACGATAACCGCTGAGAGCTATCTTCTCCTTTTTGTCAGTGACAAAGCAGGAGTCCTTAGTAAAGACAACTTTGTTATCCTTGTCGCAAAGCTGACTAATGCTTAAAAGATTATGCTTCAGCCCTTCAACATATGCGACTCTTCTAAAGGTGGTTGTACCATTAGAGAGTACACCAAACCCTCGGGTATGTCCTTTTCCATTTCCACCAAAAGTCATAGAGGGACCCTTCTCTTCCTTGTATTCAGCGAGCAGGCTTTTCTTTCCAGTCATATGTCTAGAGCATCCGCTATCGAGATACCAGATACCCTTCTGAACCTGCATCACAAAGGAAGATTAGTTTTTCTTGGGTACCCACTTAACCATGTGTACACGTTTGTCAGTGGAAGTAGTTGGAATGGAAGGTTCAACAATCTTCGCAACATTTGAAGATTCAGCTTTGTCAGTCTTCACTTTGGTTAATTTCTTAACCTCAGTGGTCTTCTTTGCCTTGGGGGCAATCTTCACCTTAGCTATCTTTTCAGCTTTGGTGGTTGTGGGGCACTTACTAGCAATATGATCAGTGAGTCCACAGTGATAACATTTCCTATAACTAAAAGTTGTTCTAGGACTATTTGAATGCTGAGCTTTTGATTTAGAATTTGAAGGACCAGCACCAAATAAGCTTTTGGCTTTTGAAATGGGAGGAACGTTTAGTTCTTCAGATTTCTTACCAAGGACATCCACTCTGAGTCTAGGAGTAGATCGCTGAATAGACCCACGCTGAGTAGATCCAGAGATGTGATTCCTTGATCCAGAGGAATAAATCACTAAAGCTTTAGAAGCATTCAGCTTTGGTACTAAAGTACCCTTCTGAGGATTTTGGTTAAAAGCAATTCCTTTACCTTTATCTTTAAAGACAGAGGTAGGTTTTGGATAAACCATTTTCTCTTTACCTTTTGAAGAGCTATAAATTTCCTTAGGGATAGTTGGTCTGGACGAGGAACACTGAGAGGATGAAGTGTCAGCGACTGAGGATACGAAAGTTCCAAATAAGAGCATGGAACGATCAATGGTTGGTTCTTGAGTTTCATATTTGTAACCAAGACCACGTTTATCACTCAGTGGAATCTGAGACTTAATTATCTCAGTGATCTTTGTTGAAGAATTACACCATCCTTCAACAGTAGCTTTTTCAGCTTTCAAAGCAACTATAGCTTCTGCTCGTTCGATTTTGACTAGCTGATTTAAATGCACTTGATCTTTAAAATCTTCTTCAATCTTAGAAAGCTTTTCTATTTGAAGGTGACAGTTTTTGAGCTGTTCAGCGAGATCAAGGTTTTGATTTTCAACTATAGTTTTGCCATTCATGGCTTCATATAAACTTCTAGTCAAGAGATCGATTTTACGGAGACTATCAGCTTCATCAATATTTGCAATATTTGTAAAGAAGGAAGGTGATACCTGAATTGTAGAGGTTGAAGTAGAGGGAATGTCTGAACTTTCTTCCTCATCTTCAATCTTTGCCATAAGACAGAGATTTGCTTCATCATCCTCAGAATCAAATGATGATTCTTCTTCTTCAGAGGCAGCCCAATCGTAAGCCATCATGCCTTTGCCTTTCTTCTTGAAGCTTTTCAGCTTCGCATATTTTTCTTTCAGCTTAGCATATTTATCATCTTTATTCCTGGGAATAAAGGATTTCTTGGGAAACGCTGAGTTTCTTGAAACTTTCTTAGACCTGCACTCGTTAGCGAAATGTCCAATCTTTTCGCAGGTAAAACAAGTAGCAGTAGTCTTATCAACAGTAGCTGATGATCTTGTCTTATCAGTTATAGAAAGGGTTTTGTTCTTTCTGAACATTTTCTTTTTGGCGAATCTCCTGAACTTTTTAGTTAGGAGAGCCAAAGATTCATCATTATCTGAAGAGTCAGAATCTAATGATCTTTCAGAGTTACTCTCTAACTCAGTGATAGTGACCGAGGGTCGCTGAGTAGAGGGTTCCTCTGAGATTAAAGCAACAGGGGTGCTTTTGGAATCCTTTACAAGATTCTTCTTAAGATAGCTTGATTGCTCATGATTCAACATCGTGCCATATAAGGTAGCAAGGGTCATTGATCTTAGATCCTTTGACAACTTGAGACACATAGAATAACTGTCCCAGCTTTCAGGTAAACATTCTAGAAACTTTGTCAGCACTTCAAAGTTAGAATATTCCTTACCAATAGTTTTCAGATCTATTATTAAGCAATTAAAACGTTGGTGTACTTCAGAGAGAGTCTCATTTTTACCACAAATGAAACTTTCATACTGTCTTACCACGTTGATCTTTCGAGAGTCCTGGACTTCAGCAATACCTTCATACTGAACACATATTGTGTCCCACATGGCTTTTGAGGATTTCAGGTTCATGACGGAATGGTAGACTTCGTTAGGAAGAGCCATAGATAGTATGGATCTGGCTTTTGTGTCGATAGCCACTTTCTTCTTATCTTCGTCAGTCCACGTATGAACTTCTTTGGGTACCATCCTTTCTGGAATAGCAGGTCTATTCTCAGCGGCGGGTACTGCGGCATCATTTCTTACAGGGATAAATGGGCCATTTTCAAGATAATAAGGCATAGTAGGATCTACACCTTCTAGGAAGAGAGTCATCCTATTTTTCCATAGATTAAAATTATCTCTGGAGAATCTAGGGGGTTTTGCAAGAGAACCATTGTCGATAAAATTTGTGTTTATGTTGGTAGCCATTTTAGAAATAGCAAGGAAGAGAAATCTTAGTATAGATTAGATCTTGTTTATGAGATTAAACAAGTCCGCTCTGATACCACTTGTTGGTCCCGAAGGGCTATACAAGTTTGTAGAAGGGGGGGGGGGGGGTTGAATACAAACACACAGATTTTACTTTTCTAAATTGTTTATTGATAAATCATTAACAATTTACAGCTTGTTGCGGAAACAAGATTAAGGATAAACCTAAATCTAAACAAGTTGGAACACTAAGTTTCTTGCACTAAGAAAGAGAAGGAAATTACTAATAATAACCTATCTCAAGATAAGAAGGATGAACTTGTCCAGAGTTATCAAGTTGCTTCAAAATGAAGTGAGTTCATCATCTTATATACTGCATGCATTTAATGCATTGCAGTTTACACTTTACACGTGGCAGCAGCTGATTGGTTGCATGTCATTGACCTTTGTTGACAACCTTAGTAGCCGCATGTTGAACAGTGTAGTATCAGAGTGGTTGTACGATTTCAGACAATAAGGAGGTTCTTTTTCTGACATATCGTACGGAGTCGTGCAAGGGTGGTTAAGACAAAAGTACATTGTACGGAGGACTTCATGATCAGATTTTCGTTGATTCAGCGATCTATCATTCTATATCAGCGAATGATAGAGTTCAGCGATAGCTGAAGTCTTGTACTTGATACTTCACGTTGAGTGGACAAATCTGAGTCTTCGCTGATCCGCATCAGTTCATTAGGAGACTTGTCGCTGGTTCTTGAGCTTGATCTTCGACTTCAGCGTAGAACCTATGTTGACGTGAAACTTGTCTTCAGGGATCATAAGTAAACAACTAACTTATCAGCGATCACCATAAGTACTGAACAGACTAGTATTATGGTGAACAGTTTCGCTGAATGTTTAATCAAAAGAGTGAGAGTTCCTATCAACGGTACTGGAAGATCCTAGTACTTATCAGCGATAGTGAAACTCTGATACATATTGTTTACTTACAATTTTCACTAAGTATATAAGAGAGGGTCATTATCAAATCACTAAGGGTTTGGATCAACATCACCATTGAGTGTTCAAGCTAGAGATTCATTGAGATCACTAACTTATCCTTTATTTGACTTTGGTTAAACTCTTTAATTTAAGTTTAAGTTAGCATTATCTCCATTCCGTTTTACAACAAAATAAGCCACAATTATAATACATATATTAAGATATATTTGCATGAGACTTACTATTAAGTCTAAAAATTACATTTATCAATTAAGGACCTAAAAGTCATATTAAATCCATGGTATTAAAAGACATCAAATTCGTGGGTGGTAAAGATGGGTATTCACTGAATACCTTCCGTACGGATTTAAGTTTTCCGTGGGTTCTGTATGATCGAATTAATGCTCCGGTGAGATTATTGCTTCCACCTAATGATCTAAATATGATTTGGGCGTGAATTTGCTTAGTTTGGCTCAGTGATCGTACACGTTTCAACAGCTGATACAGACGAACATTTGGTTGGCTCATGGGTTGTGACAAAGGTGTTCGATGAATTGCCTGACATAAATATTCAATAAATTATAAACAAACTATTAATATATCTAAGTAAAAGGTTATAAGAAAAGATTTGCCCTTTTCTTTTGGGTGAAGACCCACCGCCGGCCAATTTTCCGTCAACACCGTGCTCGCTCAGGAGGTTCTTCTCCATTTTTATCATATCCCAGTGTGGCTCTCTCTTTGTAGCTCAGGAGGTTTTTCTCCATTTTTATCCTAGCTTCAGTTCAACACCAGGCGACACGTCCTAGCTCTCTATAGAAGACCCACCGCCGGCCACTTCTCCGTCAACACCGTGCTCGCTCAGGAGGTTCTTCTCCATCTTTATCATATCCCAGTGTGGCTCTCTTTTTGTAGCTCAGGAGGTTTTTCTCCATTTTCCTCCTAGTTTCAGTTCAACATCAGGCGACATTTTCAGGCTTTCTCCGATTTGGGGGGTGCCGATTGTGATTTCAAAAAAAAAGGATAGACTTTGAAGACACAGTTGGTGCAACCAAGACAACTTTTACAGAAAGAAGACTAGTGAATGTGAAACAGACCCCAGACGGGAAACAAGCATCGGTGAACAAGAACGGACCAGAGGCGGGACTCGAGCCGCGGGCCCGCCTACCATTATGACACTCTTAAGCTGGAACTGCCGTGGGCTTGGGAACCCACGGGCTATCCAGTTCCTTAAAGAGCTGATCGCTCGGAAGAAGCCTAACTTGGTATTTCTGTGCGAAACGTGGTGTGGTCGGGAGCGACTAGAGTGGGTCAAGAAGGCGATCGATTATGACGGAATGTTGTGGGTTGAATCCATAGGCCGTGGAGGGGGCCTTGCTCTATTTTAGAAGGATATGGAAGATGTGACTTTGTTGAGCTATTCGCAAAACCACATAGATGTCATAGTTCGGCTGCACGGCATGGCCGCTTGGCGATTAACGGGTACATATGGGGAACCGAATAGAACTCGTAGGGAGGACACTTGGGGCTTATGGAGACGGATGGCAGGGGAGTCAAGACTTCCTTGGTGTCTTATAGGAGATTTTAATAACATCCTAAGTCACGAGGAAAAGAGAGGAGGGGCAACGTATCCAGATTCCCTTTTACAAGGATTTTACCAAACTGTTTTGGATTGTGAGCTACATGATCTGGAGCTTGTAGGGTATCCGTTCACTTGGGAGAGGGGTAGGGGCTCAGAGCATTGGGTTGAATCAAGGCTTGATAGAGCTATGGTCAATCAAGAATGGTGGGATATGTTCGCTATGGCGAAACTCTTTAATCTCGAGGTTTCATCCTCCGATTATTGCCCTATTTTGGTGGACTTAATGTTGGGACAGAATCTGATGCCTAGGCATAGATTCCGATTTGAAAATGCTTGGACATGAGATCCGATATGCCACCATATCGTGAAGGAATGTTGGGGCAGAGATGGGTCTATTAGTAACAAGGTGGCTATGTGTAGGGAAGAATTGGGACAGTGGGGATATAATATATTGGGAGAGGCTAAGAAGAAGTTACGTGCTTATAGAGCGGCGATCCATCGCTACAAAGGCGGGAGGGATGAGGAGGCAATTCGAGAATACAACAAAGCCCATAAAGGAATGTTTGAGACTCTTCAAAGCCAAGATGCCTATTGGAATCAGAGAGCCAAACAACATTGGCTTCAGTCAGGTGATCAAAATACTCGTTTCTTTCATGCTTGTTCGAGTAAACGAAGACGCAACAATACGATACATACGCTTCGGGATGAGGAGGGCATATGGAAGCAGTGGGGTGCGGGTTTCGAGGAGGTGGTGTACAGGTACTTTACAAACATTTTTACTTCTGATCACTATGATTTCTCGCCAATTCTAAGGGGTATTCAGCCGTCAGTCACATTAGAGCAAAATGAAGCGTTAGTAGCGACGGTCACGATGGAAGAAGTGAAGGCTGCAGTTTTCGGAATGCACCGCGATAAATCCCCGGGTCCGGATGGAATGAACCCGGGTTTCTATCAAAGATATTGGGATATAGTCGGCAATGACGTGGTCAAGACGGTGCAAGATTTTTTCTTGACAGAGGAGCTGCCGACTAATTTAAACCAAACCAACATTGTCTTAATTCCGAAAAAGAAAAGACCCGAGATGATGGGGGACCTTCGGCCAATTTCATTGTGTAATGTACTGTACAAAATCATTTCTAAAGTTGTTGCAAATCGACTTAAGAAGATTCTCAATCAAATTATTTCGCCCACCCAAAGTGCTTTTATCCCGGGTAGGCTTATAACTGATAATATTATGGTCTCGTTTGAAGTTCTTCACTATTTGAAGAGGAAGAAGTCTGGCAAGGAGGGGTATATGGCACTTAACCTTGACATGAGCAAGGCTTATGATCGGCTAGAATGGGGTTATGTGTGTGCGGTCCTCTGCCGTATGCCAGGAAAAATGGATACGTCTTATTCGAGCTTGCATTAACTCTGTAAGTTGTCTGATTGTTCATGGGGGGAGGGAAATAGGCCCTATTTTTCCATCAAGGGGTGTAAGACAAGGAGATCCTCTATCCCCTTATTTGTTCATTATTGGGGCTGAAGGATTTTCGATGCTGATGCGTCACTACGAACATAATCGCTGGATCCATGGGTGTCAGATTGCTAGGCGAGCCCCAATCATTTCACACATGTTGTTTGCTGATGATAGTTATCTTTATTGTAAAGCAACGAGTCGGGAGGCGATCATGATCAAAGAGATGCTAACAACGTTTGAACGAGCATCGGGGCAAAAAGTAAATTTTGCTAAATCTTCAATATTCTTTAGTTCAAACACTCAAGGGCGAGTTAAAGAGGAGATTTGTGCGGAGCTGAGCATGGCTGAAGCTAACGAGAACAATAAATATTTGGGTCTGCCAAATACCATGGGAAGGAACAAAAATGTGATTTTGGGCTTTCTGAAAGAGAGAATACAGGGACGCATTCAGAGTTGGGAAGGCATACTTTTATCAAGAGCAGGGAAGGAGGTTCTTTTAAAGAATGTTATTCAAGCATTACCAACGTTCGCCATGAGTGTTTTTCTGTTACCACAAGAGATGTGTCAGGACGTGGAAAGGATGATGGCAAAATGGTGGTGGCAAACGAAACCAAATCAACGTCGGGGGGTCGGCTGGATGAGTTGGGAGAGGTTGTCCAGGCATAAGCATATGGGTGGGAAGGGATTTCGAGACTTGAGGGATTTTAATCTCGCTCTTTTGGGTAAACAAGGTTGGCGGTTGGTGACACAGGAGGACTCGTTGATGGGAAAGGTGTATAAGGCCCGTTACTTCCCGTCGGGCAACTTTCTATCTGCCAAACTTGGTTATAACCCAAGCTTTATTTGGCGGAGTGTTCTTGAAGCTCAAGACATGGTGCGGGCAGGGGGTAGATGGAGAGTGGGGCGAGGGAAAGACATCAACATTTTAGACGAACCATGGCTGCCGGGAAGGGAACATCCATATGTCACTTCAAACCGTGCGGGGCTGGAGGGGAAACGAGTCATGAACCTGCTGGACGACATGGGTCAGTCATGGGATGAAGACATTTTGCGGGACATGTTCAACGAGCGGATAGAGATCTGATTCGCAGCATCCCGTTGAGTAATACATGTAGGGAAGATGGGTGGCAATGGATCAAGGAGGTGTCAGGTAATTATACTGTTCGCAGTGCCTATAGGCTTATTCAAGAACGAAAGGGCCGATGGCACCCAAATGAGGATTCTCGGGTCTGGAAACGGTTGTGGAAGCTCAAAGTGCCCCCAAAAGTGAAAAACTTTGTCTGGAGAGCGGTTTCAGGATGTCTGCCTACACGTGTTCAACTTCGGTTTAAACATGTCGATGTTCCGATGGACTGTCCGATGTGCAACACAGCGTCCGAAACCATTATGCATGTTCTGGTTGAATGTAATTTCGCTCAAGGTTGCTGGAGTATAGCTGGACTAGATCGAAGTATGGGTGCGATGGGGCAAATGGGTATGGTGCATGGTTTCATAAAGCCATTTCTTCGGTTGCGGATGAGATTATGAGGAAAATAGTCATGCTATGTTGGGCTATTTGGAAAGCTCGTAACGATAGAGTTTGGAATCAGCAAAGTACACAGGAGAATGATGTGGTGAGAAGCTCTTCGTACCATTTTTCACAATGGATAGATGCTCATGACAAGGAGAGGTTTCCACGTCGGAGCCTGTTGACTGATGTCGATGGGCAGGAGGTTTGGTGCAAACCTCCGAGCGGTACGATAAAGGTAAATATTGACGCCGCCTTGTTTGAGGAACATGGGAGATTTGCGGTTTGTTGTGTTGCCCGAGATGATGTAGGAAGGTTTGTTCGGATGAGGAGAGTGAGTAGACAAGGGACGGTGGAGCCAACGTTAGCGGAATCAATTGGTCTTAAGGAAGCGTTGAGTTGGATTAGTCATACAGGCTGGGGGCAAGTGGTGGTGGAAATGGACTGTCTGGTCGTGATCCAAGCCCTTAGAAGTAGTATGGATTTCAATTCGTCGTTTGGCTCCATAATCCAAGATTGCAAGGCCATTCTTCGTGACGTTCGGAACGTTTCGGTTCTTTTTGTGAAACGGTCTGCAAACACGGTTGCTCATAGTATTGCTAGAGATTCGTGTTTTTATCCAGACTGTGTCAAGGATGAATTTCATCTGCCTCGATGTTTCTTGTACTTATTCGATTCCGTTAATTAATGAATGAAGTTTCTTTGGTGTTCAAAAAAAAGGCATCAAATTCAAATGACCCTCACCTAGTCTTATAATGGAGGTAATCTATACCAATTGTTTCATTATATATTGATGATTTGATTGTTGTTGGTACTAGACCATAATTAAAGACTTGGGAGAACATCATAAAAAGGTTTATTACAGAAAGTTAAAAAAATATAAATATAAATCTTTAGTCAAAAGTTGAATCAACAAATTTTGAAGTTTAATGATCCATCTTATAGTATAGAAATAGATGGACCTCGAGTCCATATACATACACAGACGAAAATCTCGAAATTAAACCACCTGAACGGCGACTTCGTCGTACTCCTCTCGGCCTTCGGCTTTCTTCCTCCTTAAGGAAACAAGTCGAAGAACAGATCTTGAAAATCGGCTAAACGGGTCTTGTAATCCTTCCATTTCATAGTGTCCAAATCGCCAATCCCGTTTAACAAACGGTCGCATTATGGGTTCGTCCAAGCCTCCTGTCGACACAATCAACCAATCAGAATGTCATGTTATAAACTCCACATGGTTACATCATTCACACATTTAAAACTTGGAGGTTGTTTGGTTCGCATAATTCAAACGAATTTGATGGAATTGGAACGACAAATTCCATTGACCAACTTCCTTAGTGGTGTTTGGTTCACGGAATGAATTGATAAGATTCCATCGGATTTCACCAAATTCGACGGTTGAGGGATTTGATCATTCCTTAGCATACGTATTTGAATTCAATTTCGTGGCAAATGTAACATAATTTATAATTTCGTTTTAGAAAGACAAAAATAACATTTGCATCCAATTTAAGTATTTAACCACCCTCACCCCATCCATGCCACCCCCACCCAGTCGTGCCTCTTACCCCTTACACACCCTGCCCCCATCCTTGCCCCACCCCACCCCTTCCGCCCCCGCCACCTCCATCCCCCCAAACAAAGACGGAGATTCCAATTATTTTTATAGATTCCATTCCAATTCCATCAACCCAAACGCAATCAAAGTGTGTGGTCAAATTCCATCAAATTTCATTCAAATTCCCTCAAAGTCAAATTCCCTTGATGGATTCCAATTCCACCAAATTCCATTCTGTGAACCAAACAACTCTTTAAGGGTTGTTTGGTTCATGGAATTAGAAGGAATTTGAGGGAATTGGAATGGCCAATTCCATTTACCAAATTCCAAACCCATGTTTGGTTCACGAAATGAAAGCCATGGAATCCTTCCAATTCCAATAAATTTAAGGAATTCATCATTCCTCAACTTAAGTGGATGAATTGAATTCCTACCAACCAAACGCATGGTCAAACATGGTCAAATTCCATCAAATTCCATTCCAATTCCTTCAAATTCAAATTCCTTCGATGGATTCCAATTCCATCAAATTCCATTTTGCGAACCAAACGCCCACTTAGGTGACGTTTGGTTCGTAGATTCTGAAGGAATCTGATGGAACTGGAATGTTGAATTCCTTTGACCAAATTCCATTCTTTTGTTTGGTTCATTCATAAATAGGGGATTTCAACGTTCCTTCACAATAAGTTAGGATTTTGATGGAATGGAATCTTATATTTTCATAATCCCAAATATACCCTTTAACCCAAATATAATCTAATGAATTTAATTTAATACTTTTGTTTTCTATTTTTTTTATTTAATTTAAAATTAAAATTTCTTGAAATATATTTTATTTTTTATTTTTTATTTTTTAAATATTAAACATTTTATTTATTCCAATTCCAAAGTTCACTCTGTGAACCAAACGGACATATTGTAATTCTTTAATAGATTTCATTCCAATGTCTACCAATCTTTAATAGATTTCATTCCAATGTCTACCAACCAAACACGTGGTCAAACATGACAACATTCCATTCCAATTCTCTCAAAGTTAAATTTCTTTGACAATTTCATTCTGTCAAAAAACATTTTGCGATCTAAGCGCCACCTTAATTTGATTTGGCTCATGTGAGACAGTATAGTAGTAACAAGTAGGAGTGCACCACTTACCTGCATACATGTACCCCTGTTTGTTTACTTTACGATAAAACGGTCTCGTTTTCTTCTCTTGAGCAGCTTTCTGAAGTTCATACCATGCTTTCTCTCGGTCTTCCCGAGTAACTTTACCCGTAGTCGCCACCTGAAAATATCCAAGATGACACCTGAACCATTGATACAAGTCAAAACATAAGTCAACTCGGTCTTACCTTGGTATATAGATGGTACGAGGGACGTGGGACCCGTGCAAGATCATTGAAACGATCAACGGCCACGAGCCCAAATTTGGGACCATAGCCATCTGCCCATTCCCAGTTGTCGGAAGTGGTCCAGAACAAGTACCCAAGAACTCGAACACCCTGCACAGTTACCATTCAACATCCACATTACCTACTAACTCAAATTTTGACTTTTTTTTATTTTAATTATTAGATGGATCAAAGTTTTAACATAAATACCATCATCATGGCTCCATAAACTGCAAGTAAATGTTCTAAAATGTACGGTCTACGTATCAAATCTGTCTCATCAGAGATACCATTTTCGGCGATAATAAAGGGAATTTTGAGATCTTTGTATCTTTCATGGTAATGCAACAGAACTCGAAACAAACCGTCTGGATATACTCCACGTCCCGATTCACTATATTCGTCAGTCTCAACTAATTTTAGCGCAGTACCACCAATCACTTCCTGATAAACTAAGAAAAAACATCAGAGAAATATCGCTAAAAGTTGCATAATTCCATTTTCCACTAGTTTTTGACTTTTGCAACATTTATGATCTCTCTCTTTGTCACATTTTTGCAAAAATAGCGCAGAAAGTAGAAATGAAATGAGATATGAAAATTATAGCCATAATTCTCAACACCAAATATGCTAGAATTAAAGCAAGAGTACCTGACCGTAGTAATTTATTCCTATATAGTCCATTTTATCAGATATATCGTCCAAAAATGGGAAGAGACTCAAAGAATTAGCGATGGAAACAGCAGCAACGTCGAAGAGGCCATATGGGCGCATAAAAGAGACATGGTGTGCAACTCCCACAATTGGTTTTAACAATACACTGCAAGCAGCAAGATGAAGTGCATATTTATGAACAACTTATATAAATTTGATAACGATAGATATGTAGGTTTTGCTGGAAATTAACCTTTGTTCATGGATGTAATCATAGGCCCGAGAGTGAGCAACAGCGATCCAATGCATAGCCTGATGAAAAACACCAGCTGGTAGAGCAGAAGTGGCAGCCTCCAACGTGTCAGGATGACCACCCGGCCAAGTACCAGCACAGTAAGTCAGCATACAGAACACATGAGGCTCGTTAAATGTTACCCAATAGTCCACCAGCTCAAATACTTGGTCAACAACCAGCCTGCAACAGGTTTTTGACACCCAAAAGCTTAGGTGCATGTATATACACATAATTGATTTATATATGCTTCCAATATAATTGTTATATATATATATAGAGCCAGGTTCAGGGGAAAAGCCGCAAAAAATGAAAAACTTAGGAACGCCCTGGCAGCCGTTCATTTGGACGGTATGCACCTATGCATACCAGTAATTTGTAACATGCAAACATGCATAAAAACCAAAAAACAGCTTAATTTACTTGTATGCACATGTCCATACCGTCCAAATGAATGGTTATCAGGGCATTCCTCAGTTTTCACTTTTTTGATGTTTTCCCCCGAACTTCCCTCTCTCTCTCTCTCTCTCTCTATATATATATATATATATATATATATATATATAATTGTTTTTGACAGAAGAACTGACCTAGTAAAGTCCATAAAATAGTCTACAGTTTTCTCTAATTTCCATCCTCCATAATCCCCGGCCCATGGCGGCAGTGAGTGGTGGAACAAAGTCAGCATAACCTTCATACCATAAGATTGAACTCTACTGATGATCCATCGATATCTCTCCAATGCTGCATAATTAACCTAGAAAAAAGTAAAAAAATGTTTAGATGACTTTAAGTGATCTCCATACTTGATAGTTCATATTCATGTCACAATCATCAAGGGAACAACAATAAAAACAAAATTTACTGCTTACTGATTCTTTAAGGCCATTGACGGGTTCTATTGGCATGATCCTAGTCCAATCTATCCCCATTCGGAAGACCTTAACACCAGTATCTTTAGCCAACTTCAATTCCGTATCAGGATCAGACCAAAACCTCAGCCTTTCCTCCCTGAACAAATCAATAAAAAAATATGCTTTGATGAATTAATTAGCTACTTATGAAACAAAAACTAATTTTCAGGCTTACGGGTTTGGAACATTGTGCCATGCAGCTACATTATGCGGTGCTTCTTCTTCTTCTTCTTCTTCTTCGGTTGATTTGGATTCATCCTCTTTAATATATCTCTCGAGTCCTCTAAGTTTAGCTTCCATGGCTACCTTAAGAGACTTCATCCTCTTTAAAGGAGCAGGACGTTGCTGAGACACACCATCAGCGGCTGCAGAAGCCATTGTTGCATCTGTTGTTTTC
Organism: Saussurea involucrata; assembly: GCA_033807775.1. Taxonomy (NCBI): domain Eukaryota; kingdom Viridiplantae; phylum Streptophyta; class Magnoliopsida; order Asterales; family Asteraceae; genus Saussurea; species Saussurea involucrata. The sequence continues at coordinate 217,720,794 of CM066321.1, read as the reverse complement.
TTCTCATTTTGTTCGCTGACAACCTCATCTTGTGCAAACTGAAGCCAAGCATCATTAAGCCTGTCTTCAACATGAGCTGGTGCAGTTGCCAACCCGAAAAAGAAATGTTCCTCCTCTTCTACAGACAATCATATCAAATGGAATTATACATAATAAATTTCATTCTTTCCTATTTACTTGAGACAGATAAATTCATTGTACCCTCTACTATTACAAGTAATATTAGTTAAACTAAACGTGTAATAATTACACATTTTTAAGTGACATGCCTTTTTTTAGGGGTGTCAAATTTGTACCATGACAAACCAACCAACCAACCAACCAATTCATTACCAACCGTACAAATTCAATTGAATTGGTACCAACTAAATTTACAAACTTGGTTGATACATGGTATTGGAAATCGTACCATACCGTACCTACTTATATATATGTATATTATTTTAACTATTTATTAAATAAATCAATCAATGAAATGAAACATATCTGATTATTAATGTATTATTTATGCATCCGATGATGAGATGTCCTGATTGCTTTTTAAAGAGATTTACTTATTTAGTAAATTAACATTTTATTGTTTACAAATTTACCGTAAAAAACAAAAAGTTTTAATCTGGCCTTCAAACTCAAAGATCTCAACTCATACATTTTATTGTTTTACAACTAAAAGTTTTACGGACATCATGTTTTGGACAGTAGGTTTGTAAACTTTTTAGATGTTGGTACAAAACCGTACCATTATGTACCAACCGAGAAAAGTTGATACCAATTAAGTTAGTATCAATTAGAATTGGTCGGTACACGGTATAAATTTTTACATACCAATTATAATTGGTTGGTACACGGTAACGGTACCATTGTCACCCCTACTTTTTTTCATTGGGCACATTTATTTTGAGTAGTTCGTTTCCAAATTTCCCAAAATCCAGTTCCTAGTACGCATTTATAGATCTAGATTGAAGATGATAAAGCCATCTCAAAATGAATGTTTGTCGATTTTCACCTCAATTTTACTACCCTCACCTACTCAACAACTGGCTGTTTGGCAATTGCTGAATGGTTTAGTGCAGAATGATTAAGTGGTCAGAATGATTAAGAGGCTTTTACGATATAGTGCAAAATGAAATATGGTTGTTTGGTAATTGTTTAGAATGAAATCAAGGTGCTGAATGGTTAAGGGAGGCCCATGATGCTAAATCATTCAGAGGGTTTTAGAACCATTAAGAGGCAGACATTTTTTTGCCAAACATGATTTACCTCTTAGCAATTCAGAGGTTGCCTCTTAATGGAACCATTAAGAGGTAAACAAACAGCCCCTAATACCTGATTAAATGAAATCAAAAATTATACTCCCCCTTTGCAAATTATACCATTCGGCTGAAAATGGAAAGAATCATTAAACCTCTCTACATATAGGTAAGGTAATGTATGCGAGTTTACACCAATTTTGACTGTTTGCGTAATTCCAGAAACATGTAGAGATAAATAATAATTCAAAGCAGAATTGAATTTGAAAGCGGTAGTAAACAGGCATATGAATATATAGAATCTAAGGAGAAATATAATTAATTTACCGTCGTCAGAATCGGAGGAATTGATGTTGAAGATAGCGAGAGTGTCGGAGGTTTCATCAATAGGAGAGTGAAACGGAGCGAGATTTCTTTTACGATAACGGGAGAAGGAGAAGGCGTTGGCGGCTACGGTGATAGTGGCTAGAACTCCGGCGAGCTTGGTGGCCGTCAGAAGGAGAGATATGGGCGCCATTAACCCGGACGATTGTCCAAGGGAGAAGATACGTGACACGTGGACATATGTGTTATCTCACGTAAATGATTCCGACTAGACTCTGCTCTGCTCCAATCCATCCGATATAACTCGGGTGGATAAAATGTAACCACCCCGTAGAAACTAAACTCTTTGGGGATTTGGTTAGAATAATATTTTATGAATGAAATGGAATGTATAGGTAAGGTAATGTATAGGAACCTTTGTGATTCATATACGAGTCAGTTAATTAGTTCATATGTGAATCATACATGTTCATATATGAACTCGTCCCGTGTATTTGTAAAAGTTATGAAACTGCCCTTCTATTTTTGGAACAGCCACAACTTTTGAATAGTCAAAGTTGCAACATTTGACCAGTCACAGCGGATCTTGACCGAATGAATGACTAAGATTACTATTCTTTTTCTCACACACTTAGCATTTCTCAATTGAACCTCTGGCTATATATATTTATATATATACTAGTTATGTACCCGTACGATGCAACGAGATGCAATTATTAGCTGATCTATTCTTATATTTGAAGTGTTCTTTTAGTACCAAGTGATCTAGATATCATCAACCATCAATTCTTTGTTTCATTTATACATCATGACTAATATAGATTACAATCCTGGGGAAAATGTTTAATCACTTCACACTTCATATATAAATTCAAGATAATCTTAGGGGCGGTTTACTAAATGGTTACTTGGTAAGTGTTTACCGGGTTACCTTACCTTATCGGATGAACATGTTAAAGATTGAAAATCTCACCCGGTAAGAGAGATGACAAGGACCGGGACTCTTACGTGGTCAGTGAGAGTAACAACTCTTACCCGGTAAGCACTTACAGGATGAATGTTGCACTAAAATCATACCTGGTAAGCTAGGTAACAGTATTGAGTCTTGCCGTGGGTAAACGACACCTAAGTATATATAAGCAAAGTTAGTTGTTGCATTACAAGCTCAATTGATTTGATCATGTAGCTAGATACATATCAAGCAGAAGATAAAGAAAAATACGAAATCCTTTCTTTGTTAGTCATTCCAAGGAAGTATTTTACCATTCCAAGAAAACTCATTTAAGATATGTATTGGACAAAGAGGTGCAGTGATGTTAGTCAGATTATATTAGGAGCTAAGAGTCGCAACCGGACCGGGGTTGGATGTCTTTGTTTTTGGCTCCAGGCTCAGAATGGCATCCTAATCGACTTGACCGCAATATTCTAGCTAGTAGCCAACTCCAAGAAAGTAGCAAGATAGAAGCGGTGATCTGCATGGCTTTAATTTCCGTTCAATTCTTCACCCGGAGGTTGCAATGATGATTACATGGCAACTTTATTGGGAAAAGGATGGAGCTAATAAGTCTATTTCTTAATTAGTTTCATCAACCCGGCCGGAGGTTGCTTGGCTTCATCCGGCAACTTCAAATTATTCTTTTTGGTCCTCACTGCATGCAATTGTTGGAGATGGCATACATGCAGTAGAAATAAAAAAAAGCCAAAAAAGGAAAGGAAAGTACTACTTGGATAGGAAGAAAGTGAATGAAAGAGAAATGGAAATGAGTTTTGAAAATTTAAATTTCCTAATATCAAAGAGGGAAAGTCATACACGGACATCACTAACCCAATTTGGTGATGTTGGTGGTTGCACTAAAACCTTGTACATTATGCGTATGCACTTGTAATTCATAGTTTTTTTTTTTACCATATGTATTGTGACTTGTGTTTAAGAGTTATGCTTGAATGCATTATAAGGTAGTTAACATATATATATATATATATTATTTATTTTAGTATAGCACTTTAGCCCAACTTTTATAAGACTTATGCCCGACTTTATCTTAAATTACTAATAGCCTAAATATAAAAGCTATTTTGAAATCCCTAAATCACTAGGTTCTAATCGTCCGATCATAGTAAGTTAGTGACATACTGTCGTCATACTATAATCGATTCAGTCTCGGCGTCTCCAGACTCCAATCTCGGATATTCATCGATCCAGTGATTCCATTCTCCAATCTCCTTATTCAATGAAGAGTTGCACACTTAATTTGTTGGGATATTTTGTTTTGTTAAAAAATCTGAAATTCAAAATTATATATGATTTTTTGAAGTTTAAACTTTAAAGTGAAAGGTTTCGACGGGATCGCAGCGGAAACAAACATACATAAAAAAAATTAAACATAACCATGAAACCCCACAAGCCCGAATCCGTTACTAATGTAAACAGGGACAAATAAAAAACAAACCATAGGGGGTTAGAACTACTACCTCGAGTGGTGGAATTGTCGAGTCCGGAAACACGAGAGGTCAAAGTAGACCTCCTATAGCGGTATCCACACGTGAGTACAATACGTTACCGAACGGTTGCTAGCGCTTGTAAACCAAAACCAACACATAAGAAATTGGTTCTTGTGTGTTTGTGTGTGTGTGTGTGATGTCGACAGCGCACAAGGAAGGGAAGGGGAGGAGAGCCCTTTGTGTTTTGCTTGCTTGATTAATGCATTACGTAAACCTAAACTCATTAGGTTTAAAAAATCCTTTTCCTTGGTTATGGACCGGGCCCCTTTTTAGTTTAGCTTAAACCTTAACTTGAGCCTTAAGCCTTTGATTAACTATTAGTAAACAATTAATACTTAGGCCTTTTAGAAGTAACATTAGTTTTAGAGATCGGGCCCTTTTGGCTTAATTAATTATTAGCATAATGATTAATTATTAGGCCTAATATATAGGGGAGTGGTCATTTGAAAACCATTCTTACGTTGCAAACTTTGAAAACTGATTTTATTTGATTTTAGGGGCGTTTTCGTCAGTTAACGATATTGTATTACAATTAAGGAAATTATGTTTTCATTTTAAATTAGGAAGTGTTAATCCTATCTTTAATGAAACACATAAATTTGAATAATAATGTATTTTCTATTACTTTTTTCGTTTTTGTATGCGAGATTTGCTTCATGTTTTTAGCGGTTTTCATCTCCATTATTGCATATTCTTGTTGTTCATTCACGATGGTTCATACTTTCGAAGAAGATACTGTTGAAGCAATGTCCCTTAACGAAATTCACGTCAATGACGTACTAAATAACGATGAAGCATTTATTTCGTCTTTCATTCAACCTCTTGAGGATCGCAACAAGGCTGATGTTTGAGGCTGTGGCAGTCAGTCTAAGAATCATAAAGATATTTTTTTCTTCATCGTTTGTTCCTGGTATGTATGTTTTCTTTTCTTTTATAGTAATATGCAATGAAAAGTACGAATTTCGTGGTATATGAGATATTCGTAGGTTTGTTTTGCAGGTGAAAACATTTCTTTAAATATATTGTTCATAGTCAGTTTTCATGTATTCAAGTGAATGAAAATACACTACAATTTTTTATGGATTGGCTTTAAAGTTCATTAATGTTGTTTGCGTTTTTTACATGAAGCCGTGTTTTTAAGATGTAAGCTACTTTATCATAAGAAGCACCGATTTATGAACAATGTTTTATTAATTTTTATTGTTTTGGTAGATAAAATCACGCAAGAGGTGGTTGCAACACCAAGGGGTTTGAAGTATTGGATTCCGGTTGTCGATAGTAACATAGCACCTAAGATTGGGGATAATTTTGAAACAGTTGAAAGTGCATAATCATTATACCGTAAGTATGCCGATATAGCAGGATTTGACATTCGTCTGGCTAATAAAAAAATAGTAAACTTGGTCGGGTACAAACGCGATATTTCTTTTGTAGCAAACAAGGTATACCGGTGAAATGTGATTTTGATTCGATATATTCTGGTTCTGGCGAGAAAAAAACGTAGGAAATCTAGTGTTAAAAGGTATTGATGTAATGCGTGTTTGAAGATTCATTATGTTAGTGAGAGTGAACGGTATGTGGTATACACATTCATTGAGGCCAATAATCAAATGCTTTTCTTGCCGGAGAATAGAATTTTTTGTGATAGATTTCAAGCTAATTCTAAGGAATCTCATTTGTCTGCTGTAAAAAGGATTTTTAAATACCTTAAGGGGACTCAATTCTTGGGTCTCTGGTATCCCCTTAATTATGGTTTTGAGCTTGTAGCATACACATATTCAGATTATCGAGGATGCACGAATGACAGATAGAGCACTTCTGGAAGTTGTCAACTACTTGGTGAAAAGCTATTGAGTTGGACATCCAAAAAGCAGAGTTGTGTGTCCACTTCTACAGCAGAAGCAGAGTATGTAGCTGCTGCTAGTTGTTGTTCACAAGTCATCTGGATGAAAATTCAACTCAGAGACTATGGTATTAAGTTTGACAAAGTTCCAATCCTCTGTGACTTCAAAAGTGCCATTGCCATCATTGCAAATCATGTTCAACATTAAAAAACAAAGCACATTGATATAAGGTACCACTTTATGAAAGATCATGTTGAAAAATGTACAATTGAGATGTACTTTGTCTCAATTGACTTTCAGCTTGCTGATCTCTTCACAAAACCTCTTGATGAGAGGAGATTTAACTTTCTGATTAGCAAGTTGGGTATGCTCAATATGTCTTCCTAATCTCTGAACAAGAGATCAGAGCTTCTGAGTGTAAATCACAGAGCCTCTAACGGATAATTAGGTAGCATATTTCTATTAGACCCTCTGATACTTATTTCAGAGTTACTTCAACATATCTTTCAACATTTCTTGTTTTCAGAGCCTCAGGTCTGTCCATTAGAGCCTCTTTGTTTTTTTTTTCTGTTAAATTATTCTATGCAAATCTTATCATTTCTTTGATCTAAGCATAATTTAAGGGGGAGCTAAAAGAATTAGGCTGGAAAAGTACAAATCATCATTCAAGGGGGAGCAAGTCCAATAGTTCAGAATCTTAGGAAATTATAACTCAGTCTCTGGTGGAATATCTTCAGAGTTCCTTGACTTGTAATGTACAGAGCTTCTAACATTCTAGGTAATGAGCTTATGAGGAAACTATTTTTGAGAAGGGAAAACCTATTCTGATTCAAACAACTTTGAATATATCTGTAGGACCCAAAATTAAGCAACAATCAAGAATACTCCATAAAGATTGAGTAGAAATAGGTATGAAGATCATTTTATTTAATGATTCCTACTCATATGAATGAATTACAATAGAGGGAGAAATTGAACGTACAAAGCTCTCACAAAGTCTCTCACAAGTTTTTCAAAATCTCAAATGACAAATGAAGCCCAAGACACTTATTTATAGTGTTTAAATACAAGACATGGGCCCAAGCCCATTTAACTCCCATTAAACTCTCAAAGCCCAAAATGACTAATCAAAGTACAATACAGTTGACTATGACTTTACATGGACTTTAATTGACTTTATAAAACTTTCTATTAAATGGGGCTTTTTAGACCTAACAATCTCCCCCTAAAGTTTTATAAAGAAAGCATCTTCAAATAATCTCCCCCTTGATTTCTTTGAAAAGTTTAGTGTTGCACACCTTCACGCCTTGCAAGTCCATCCAAGCTCCCCCTCAAAATTTGCTCATATTCTTCACAAGTATCAACTTTTAAATCGGATCCAATGTGCAATAAGTTTGACTGAATGCACAAAAATAATCAGCTCCATCTGAAGAAACTCAACACATTCGTTACGCGCACAAGAAAGTAATGTACGAGTTACGTTACAAACCATAGTGCATGTAACACCCTAAAAATCAGGGTCAATTTAAACCTCAAAATTCTAACAAGATTAACATAAAATCTTCCAAACCTTATATATAAGCGGAGAATTATCTAGGAGGAGTCATATTTACAAATACTGAATTCTTCAAATAACCTATTAATCTAATCATGTCACTATAATCAGATTAACTAGGTTATCTAAGCAATCCATCAAAAAGCCTCATTGATAATTAACTTCTCCGCTATCTCAAAAGCTCTCGTCCCACATCCCTTTATTTCCTGGAGCCAGTACCTGGTAAGAAAATATAATTTGAAACGATTAGGCTAACGCCTAGTGAGAACATTCAGTTTCAAAATAATATTTTTAACTCAATGCAAACGGGGCATAACAAACCTGGTTTACCCTCATTCTCACCATACTCGTGCCCGTCTCATAATAACGGACATATACCCGATCACATGAGTATGACTATCATTCAGAAAGTCATATTATCGTATTTGATATCCTACTACGAATCATCACGAATTCTAGTTTATCGATCAAGCCTAAGGACAAGCATTTAATCACCATACTTTCTTCTTGGAATGGGGCAGATATAGCACTTATATATTGTCTATTTTAGTCTGCCGAAAGCAAAAGAAAATAACACTTACACTTCGTCTAATTCATGTTTCCACATCTCAAATCCGAATAGCAACTATACTTTGCCTATTCACTACAGTCAATATGAATGACAATTATACTTTGCCTATTTCCTCATTTCTACATGAATAACAATTCTATTTTGCCTATCAATCATTCAACATGAATAGCAATTCTACTTTGCCTATTCAATAATTCAACATGAATAGCAATTCTACTTTTCCTATTCAACCATTTAACATGAATAGCAATTCTACTTTGCCTATTCAATCGTTTCAAGGATACACGGGAATAGCAATTATACCTTGCCTATTCCTCCTTCTCAATTATGAATAGCAATTCTACTTTGCCTATTCATTAATATGAATAGCAATTCTACTTTGCCTATTCATTACATTCCAATATAAACAGGAATAGCAATTATATTTTGCCTATCCTACATTATCAAATAAAGCTAGTGTCTATGGATTCATTACACTTATTCATACTTGTGCAGGTTATTGCTTAATATGGATTTCTCATATCATTTAGTATGAGCAAATCACATTTTTACCACATAGATTCCTCACATCATTCAGTATGAGCAAATCATATTTAATATGTCAATTTCCCATATCATAAGTCTAACAATCAATATCATCGCTCACGGGTCCTTGATATAAATTTATATACACAATTGTCCATTAGACAAATAGTTAAAACTCGTGTAATCGTCCATCCAAAATTCATTCAGGAAATATCTCTTTATAAAAATATACCTTACCGTAATTTAAATACGTTATAAAAGGGTAAGGTAAGAATGAACTCACCTGATAGCAATAGCGTCACTCCTTAAGTTTGTAATGATTTCCGCCACCAAACTTCCAAGGTCTGAAATATCCAAATACATAATGTACTTGTATTAATCTACTGATTAGGACTCTTAAAAATCCTAAATAACCCAAAATCTCGTCATTTATCGCAACCCACTACTTGCGACATCACACTTATCGCAACCCATTGTTGCGATATCCCCCTCTTATCGCAACCAACTGTTGCGACATAACATCTTATCGCAACCAACTGTTGCGACATAATCCTTATCGCAACCAACTGGTTGCGATACACTCACTTTATCGCAACTCACTGTTGCGACAATCATCTTTGTCGCAACTCTCATCTTTATCGCAACTAACTGATGTTCATCTTTGTCTCAACTAACAGAAAACGTATTTAAGTCAAAACTGATACTTTTAAGCCATGCATGAACCTATAAATTTACAGATATGCATAAAACTAACAGTAGAAGAGACTTATGAACTCAGATTCTCCATCTCTTTCAAAAACAACAAAACCCAATTCTAACCCAATAGAAAGCTTTAAATACATAAAAGGAGTAATTTATTGTGAAGACATACATTTGTTTTCACCAATTTGAACCCTTAATTTTACTGCCAAAATCTTATTTTCTTCTCCTTCTTGCTGCTGCCGAGAGTCACCCCCACACACACAAAAGTTTCCAAAATGGATAATAGCCTCTCTTCCACCTAAATGCATATATGAGGCGGTGGTGATGAAATTAACTTTCATCACTTAACCAAATCAGCCCCCAAATAATCATCCATTGGCAACTTTCACCCTCCAACTATAAAATTAAAATTAAAGCTTACCCTTAACTCATAATTCCATTAAAATAAATAACGAAGCTTACTCGGGGATAAACTCTAAAATTAATATATCATATAACTATACATAATTCATCAATAAATCCCATCGTAACACTTTATACAAAAATCGAGGTGTTACAGTGCACATTTTCAGTTTGTAACAAAGAATCCGTCTTTGAAATCCGAATTGAATGACCATTAAGCTCAAGACCTTAACCCATTAAGATCAGAGGAGGGAGTGTCTCAACACACTTCAATAACTCAGCTTGATTCCACAAAATCAGAAGATAAAACACCAATCTAAAAATTGGGAGAAATTGAGTGAAAAACACACTTTCTGTCCAACAAGTGTCCACTGACTTTAACACAGATTCTGACCAATAAGAACACTGATTCAGACCAAACTCAAAACATGAAAAACGTTCAACTCTGTCTTAGGAATCCAACTCATCTGGACTAGTCAAATTTGGAGCTTCGAGGAGGGAGTTCTGAGCAAAATACGACAGGTGCGCAAAGCTGTCAAGTATTTCTGAAATGACACATGTTTGCTCTGAGAGGCTAAGTATAAATCTGAACACTCTTGATCAGAAGTCTGATCACTCATGATCAGAAATCTGATTAAACAAGATCATAAATTTGAACTCGAAGACTTAGAATTCTAGGTTTGCCAAAAACTCAGAATAAGAACGATCACAACTCTAAACAGCCTTGATCAAAAATCTGAATAGCCTGTCCCTTAACTCTGAGAAGGCACATTCAAACCTCGGGAAAGAGTTAAACCTCTGAATAACATGTCCTTGACTTTGAGTTCATAAGAAAACAACTCTGAAAAAGTTGCAGACTTCACAAGACTAGAACTCAATGAACTATCAGAACTCTGATTAGCTTGACATCAATTCTGAACATCTTGAAACATCTCTCTGTTTTCTGTTACACGGCATCAACATCAAACTGTTTTAATCATGAACTTTTTGTTTGACAGAAACATTGACCGATCTGCACTTTAAACTTCAAAATAGCAACTGATTTTCTGTTTCACTTAAAATGACAACTAGTTTACATATCTGCATATTCGGGACAACAACTTTTTCGAACCAATCAGCTTGCAGATTCTGTTTTGTAACAGTTTGGACAACTGTTGTTTTTCTGTTTGGGACAACAACTTGTTGTTTTGAACAGGACGTCACTTTGAATACTCCAACAGCAACTTGCTGTTATTGTTGGTCCCGAAGGGTTATACAAGTTTGTAGAAGGGGGGGTTGAATACAAACACACAGATTTTTACTTTCTAAATTGTTTATTGATATAATCAAACAATTTACAACTTGTTGCGGAACAAGATTAAGGACTAAGCCTGTCACACCCCGCTAAAGCGGAAACACGGGATGTCACAGTTAATGTTTCAAAAGCAATAGGTAGAAGACAACACCAACTCATCACATCAAAATAGTACCAATACAACGAGTTTTAAAAGAAAATACAACTTGTCCATAAAAACGTAAAGTACAATGACATGATGAAATAATTTGATGACGCTAAAGTGATGCCTTCTAAAGTGCGTCCTTACTTGCTATTTCCTGAAAAGCATGTAAAAGAGAGTGTCAACTAAAAATAGTTGGTGAGTTCATAGGTGTTGGTATACGCAAAAATGTAGTATAAGTTGTACGATATTGTTTTGTAACGCATGCTCATGGTATATATAAAAAAATGTAATGTAATGTGTAATGCCTCAGAGGTAGCAAACTAAGCCATTACTAAGCCTCATGACCTTGTATTCATTTGCCCCGAGTCATCATGTCCTATCATTAACATGGCAGTGTAGTAATTAATGCACCCTGTTTTTATCGTAGGTGGGTGGTCAACCAAATAACGTTATCCATAATTACCATGGCTCACACGCATGTGAGTTAATAAGTAATGTTAAGAGTGTTGGGGACTTTTTGTATATGATAGTTGCAAACTTAGAAGCTTTCACATGTGCATATGTACCATAAAGAGCGTTAATCATGCGTAAAAGTTCGGAAATAAAACAATTTATTTCGAATAAAGTTTTGAATCATGTTCTTCACCCCAAAATATGTAAAACAGTAAAAAGGGTTGTGAAGACTCACAAGGTTGAAATAATAGTAACATGCTTTTCACCCCAAAATGTATAAAACAGTAAAAAGGGGCTATGAATACTCACGGTGGTTTGCGTAGGTGTTTCCCGAATGCGTAATGTGATTCCGAAATGAGATCCTACTTCGATCCTACGAATGTAAGGACACTAGTAAGATTCTAGGTTCTAGACTTTGTCACTTAAATCTCCATCTCATCATAAAATGCCTTTGTTGTTAAATTTGTATGTTGTTAAATGTTCTTTAATAGTTCATACTTAGAAAGAACGTTACATGTGATGGTTTTAAAATTACCGAAGTGTTGTAGAGGTAATAACGAAAATAAATGTTTTAGGTCCATATGTAAATATGGTTTGGTGTTAGGTCATGTGTATTATGTATGTATGTACCACAATTCCATCATAAAAGATAAGAAAAGTTAGTAGTTAGATGTTAGATGTTAGATGTTAGATGCGTAAATGAAATGCGTAAATAAATACGTATAGGTATATTCCACAATTCCACCATGCAAATGGTGAAACGGGTAGAGTTAGATTAGTAATTATGTCTAAGTAATATATGTATAATATACCACAATTTCATCACCAAAGGTGAGGAAAAGGATCAAGAGATAGCATATAGCTAGTATACAATATAGTTGTTAGTAGTTAGAATTTGTTAGTCACTTTCGGTTACTGTTTGGATAACTTCCAGAGATTGTTAGGTTCTGATATTTTGTAGTCGGGTACTTCCATGTGTTAGGAAACTTTCGACATAAGATTCATGATTTTTGGATCAACATAAGTACATAAAATAACACTTGACAAAAACAGTGACAGAAACACGTAGCTGTTGCACACTGTTTTTGTAAAAACTGTTTGAGGGTTCAAAACTTAATATTTTTCGGTGATTCCAGTGGGGTTTGATTCCCAACTCATAAAAGTAAATTCCAGAAAAAGAATAACTGTATTTGGACCATTTTTGAGAGAGATAAGGGCATGCAAAGTCAGTAGAAATTTCTGACAGCAAGCTGATGAAAAAGGTCTTTTATATAAAAGCTATTTTCTAATTGGTTCTTCAAAAGATTTTGTTCTTTTTGTCAAGACACGATTTTTACTCAACTAAATCACATATTTTCAGATGAAATCTTTGCTTTTTAATCATCCCAAGCAACATGCAAGGAACTTTAGAAAATCATCTTGCCAAAATACTTTCAAAACTTGTTGTTTTTGAGCTTTTGTAAACACATGCATACCAAACATTCTTAGGTCACTAATATGGGTTTGATTATGGATTCATCACCCTTTTTTAATGACATGCAAGATGTCATGGTGATAGATCTACAAACATTAGTTTACCAAGAGTTGGATTTAGCAAGAAAAAGATGAAAACTTAGAGTTTTTAGAAGTTGAACTTTGAAAGAGAAGAGAAAGTTGTAGGAGGATGATTAAAGGAAGTTACAAAAATGTTTTTACCTTGGTTTCTTGAAGATATGTGGCTGATCTTGGAAGCCTTGGAGAAGAGAATTCTTGAGAGAATATGGAGGTTTTGAGAGAAGAGTTTGTGAAATGAGTGAAGAGTGAAAATGGAGAGGGAGAGGGGGTATTTATGGAGTGAGAAAGAGGGGTTAGGGTGGTGATGGTGGTGTGTGGCCGGTTTTGGGAGAGGGGAAAGGGAGTGTGTGGAGTGTGGTTTTGTATAAAATGATTGTGTTTGTATTTAAATTAAATTTTTATTTAAATCTTTTAATTAATTGAATTATTAGATATTCTTAATTAATTGTTATTGATAATAATACTAGTTTAATTTGCTAGTATTTATTTTGTATATATATATATATATATATATATATATATTTTAGTGTATACATGTTTTTAGTTGGCATTTTATGAGATGTATGGATAATTTCCTAAATTGAGGGATTTTAGACTGGATTTCTAAATTTTCCCTACTGTGTCGGGTTTACTGCTAAAACTAGACAGTGTGACATAGAATAACTGTATCTGACATAATTAGTGCAGTTCTAACCTGAACGCGATTTTGACGGTTGTCACAGTCTCCCCCGGTTAAAAGAATTTCGTCCCGAAATTCAAGAACTTTCGTCCGTAACCGGTTGTTTAGCAAATAAGTGAGGATACTTATGTTTCATGTAATCCTCTCGTTCCCATGTGTACTCAGGTCCACGCCTTGTGTTCCAGTGAACTTTCACTATTGGAATCTTGCTTTGCCTAAGACGCTTGACCTCTCGGTCAAGTATTTCGATTGGTTTTTCAACAATGCACAGTTTTTCATTGACTTGGACTTCCTCCAAAGGTACGGTTATTTCCTCGTTGACTAGGCATTTCTTTAGATTGGACACGTGAAAGGTGTTGTGAATTGCACTTAGTTCCTTTGGCAATTCCAGCCTGTATGCTACTGGTCCGATTCTTTCGGTGATTTTGAAGGGTCCAATGTATCGAGGGCTCAACTTTCCTCGTTTTCCAAATCGGACGGTTCCCTTCCAAGGGGATACTTTCAGAAATACTCTATCTCCAATCTGAAACTCTAACGGTTTCCTACGGTTGTCAGCATAACTCTTTTGACGATCTTGAGCTGCTTTGAGTCTATCCCTGATGATTGCGATCTTGTCGGTGGTTTCTTGCACAATGTCTGGACTAGACAATTGTCTATCTCCAATCTCCAACCAACAAAGAGGTGATCGACACTTGCGTCCATACAGTGCTTCATATGGCGCACACTTGATACTGGTGTGATAGCTATTGTTGTAGGAGAACTCAACTAATGGCAAGTGGTTATCCCAACTTCCTCCGAAGTCTAACACGCATGCTCGAAGCATGTCTTCCAACGTTTGAATGGTTCGCTCGCTCTGGCCGTCTGTTTGGGGATGATAGGCGGTACTTAAATTCAACTGCGTTCCCAATGCTCTTTGAAGTGACTGCCAAAATCGAGACGTGAAACGGCTATCTCTATCTGAGATGATAGAAATCGGGACTCCATGTCGCGTAACAATTTCCTTGATGTAGATCTGAGCCAGTTTTTCCATCTTGTAGTCTTCTCGAATCGGTAGGAAATGTGCAGATTTCGTGAACCGATCGACTATAACCCAAATTGAGTCGTGCCCTCGGGCAGTTCTTGGCAATTTGGTTATAAAATCCATGGTTATTTGTTCCCATTTTCACTGGGGAATCTCTGGTTGTTGAAGCAAACCAGATGGTTTCTGATATACAGCTTTGACTTTTGAGCAAGTTACACATTTTCCTACGTACACAGCAATATCCTTTTTCATTCCTGGCCACCAATAATATTCCCTTAAATCCTTATACATCTTATCCGCACCAGGATGAATTGAATATCGTGACTTGTGAGCTTCGTGCAGGATTATCTCCCGTACGTCGTTAGCTTTTGGGATCCAAACTCTATCCTTGAAATAACGTACTCCATCCACCTTAGTCTCAAATCTGCTTTCTATGCCGTGAAGGGTTTCGTCCTTCAAGTTTTCCGTTTTCATTGCTTCGGTCTGAGCTTCAAGAATTCGAGTCTTTAAGCTTGTTTGTACCAGTGCTCCCATTGCTCGTATACGTGACGGTTTTGTCCTTTCCTTCCTACTCAAGGCATCAGCCACTACATTGGCTTTACCTGGATGATAACGAATATCACAATCGTAATCACTGAGTAGTTCTACCCATCTTCTTTGTCTCATGTTTAGCATTTTCTGGTCTAGAATATGCTGAAGACTTTTATGATCGGTGAAGATGGTACGCTTGGTGCCGTACAAATAATGTCTCCAAATCTTTAGAGCAAAAACCACAGCTCCGAGCTCTAAATCGTGTGTGGTATAGTTCTTCTCATGAACTTTCAGTTGTCGCGAAGCGTATGCTATCACCTTGTCCTTTTGCATTAATACGCAACCTAATCCTTGATGAGACGCGTCACAATATACCACAAAGTTATCGGTTCCTTCCGGTAACGCCAGAATTGGTGCATTGCACAACTTCTTCTTCAATAACTGAAAGGCCTTTTCTTGTGATTCTCCCCAAATAAATTTACTATCCTTTTGGGTCAGTGTTGTGAGTGGTTTAGCGATTTTGGAGAAATTTTCAATAAATCGCCTGTAATACCCTGCCAATCCCAGAAATTGACGAGTTTCTGTTGGCGTTTTGGGAGCTTCCCATTTCTTAACGGCTTCTACTTTGGCTGGATCTACGTGAATTCCTTTTTCTCCAATTACGTGACCAAGAAAGTGTACTTCTCTAATCCAAAATTCGCACTTAGAGAATTTGGCGTACAATTTCTGTTCCTTAAGAAGTTCTAGAATTACGCTTAAATGCTGCTCGTGATCCTCCCTACTTCGAGAGTAAATCAGAATGTCATCTATAAACACTATCACAAACTTGTCAAGGTATGGTCGGCATACCCTGTTCATCAGATCCATGAATACTGCTGGAGCATTGGTTAAACCGAAAGGCATAACCAAAAACTCGTAGTGTCCATAACGGGTCCTAAAGGCTGTCTTAGGAATGTCCTCCTCTCGAACTCTTAATTGATGATAACCTGATCGAAGATCAATCTTAGAAAAATACGTTGCGCCTTGCAACTGGTCGAATAAATCGTCTATTCGAGGTAGAGGATATCAGTTCTTGATCGTCAACTTGTTCAATTCCCTATAGTCGATGCACATCCGCAGCGATCCATCCTTTTTCTTAACGAGCAGAACTGGAGCTCCCCAAGGTGAATAACTTGGTCTAATAAAGTCCTTGTCCAACAGTTCCTGAAGTTGGCTTGACAACTCTTGCATTTCGGCAGGTGCTAAACGATAGGGTGCCTTAGCTACAGGCGCTGCTCCGGGTATAAGGTCAATTTGAAATTCAACTTGTCTAAACGGGGGCAGTCCTGGCAATTCGTCAGGAAACACTTCCGGGTGATCCTTTACCACGGGAATGTCTTGAATTTGCCTTTCCTTGGACTTCTTCTCGTCTATGAGTGCCAAAAATGCAATACATTTCTTCCTCAAATACTTACGAACCTTAATACTTGACACCAACTCTACGCTTCTTCCAACTTTGTGTCCTTGTATTACTAGGGTTTCTCCGTCTTGCAAAGGTATTCTAACCGACTTATCAAAACAGCAAATCTCCGCTCGATTCTTAGATAACCAGTCCATGCCTATAACTATGTCAAAACTCCCCAATTCGATAGGAATAAGATCAACGCTAAACAATTTATCGGCTAGATTTAAAGTACAATCTAAGATTACATCCTTAGCCTCAAATTTGTGACCATTAGCAACCTCAATAATATAAGCATCCGACATTCTCCTAGATTCCAAGTTAATTAGTGGTCTAAACTCCAATGAAATAAAGCTTCTATCCGCCCCAGTGTCAAATAATACTGATGCATAGTGGTTGTTTATGAGAAACGTACCTGTCACCACGTTAGGGTCGCGACGTGCTTCGTCAGCTCCAATGACAAATGCCCGTCCTCGAGCCTGTCCTCCTTGGTTTCCCTGATTGACTTGTCTCGCCTGATTCCCCTTGTAGTTATTGTTCGGTTTCCTTCCAAACTTCGGGCAGGTATTCCGGTAGTGATCCGGACTTCCACATTCATAACATGCCCTCCTTCCTTCTATAGGGCCCTTTCCGCTTTTACAGAACTTAGCGGGATGACCTAGCCGCTTACAGTTATCACAGATGACGCAGGCTCCTTCGTGATGGTAGTTACACTTGTTACACTTAGGAAAGGATCCCTTGTACTGACCTGGTTCCTCTGTGCTTAGTCCGAAATTCCTTACAATGCTCCTATCCTTACTTGCACTACCAAGGGATTTCTTTCCTGACTGGTACTCCGGCTTCCTCTTATGGCTAGCACTACCCGATGATAGAGTTCCAGCTCTCACAGCATCGTTTGTTAGGGTAGTTGCCATTGCTACAACCTCTTGAATTGTGGTCAATTTTGCCGAGGTAACCATTCCTCGAATTCCCGGTGCTAATCCCCATAAGTATCGGTCAATTCTCTTACTCTCGGGAGTGACCATGTGAGGTACCAGTTTCGCAAGTTCGTGGAAACGAGCTGTGTATCGATCTATGTCAGCTCCGATCATAGTATGGTTCCAGAATTCAACTTCTAGCTTCTGGAGTTCACTCTTTGGGCAGTACTCCTCAATGAGCAACTCTTTGAATTCCTCCCATGTGAGCTTGTAGGCATCTTCCCTTCCACGGGTCTGAACCTGGATATTCCACCAAGTTAGTGCCCTACCTTGGAGTTGACATGTAGCATATTCCACCTTGCGGTCCTTCGAACACTTGCTAATATGGAGCACCGACTCCATGCTATCAATCCATGTAAGCAATCCTACGACGCCTTCCTTTCCATGGAATTCTTTGGGCTTACAAGACATAAAGGTCTTGTAGTTACATCCGGTATCGTTATTACTCGAGCTTCCTCCACTACCTCCTTGGTTTCTTGGGATTGCATTGAGGCCGGCGGTTACTTGTGAGACGATGTTAGGTATGGCTTCTTGAATGCGTTGTGCAATGATTCGTGCTATGTCGGGCGTTTGGTTTTCGGGGGTATTTTCCGTGTGACGTGTAGACCTTCTTGGAGGCATGATTCTAAAACATATTTGTAGAAGAAATTTGTTTTAGTATAGTTTGTAAAGTCTTTGAATTCGTATTTTCAAAAAAAGTTTAAGCTTAACAAGTTTTCATTCGGATATTTGAGCAATAAGTAAAGTGTAGAGTATTTAGACAATTTAACTAAAACTTCCCAAATATTTTCATTAATTTTTGGCGGTTTTACAAAATTTCCGGCGTGTATCATATACCGGTACAATTTTAAATGGAAGTACAACTTAAAATAAATGATAAGTAATAAAATATTTTCTCCAAAAGATCATTCCCCATGCCAAACCCGTTCATACTATGCCAAGTATGCTCCTAGCACGAGTAGAAACAACAACAACATTAGCACCATTCCTACAACCAAGCTTGTAGCTTGAGCCCTTGATGCCATCTCTCTCGCCATCTTTGCACTATCCCTTGCTTGCGTCGACACGACGGTTAGTTGGTGCGTGAGTTCTACTAGCTCTGTTAGAACTTGAGCTTGATGAGTCACTCTGACTTGACATCCATGCAACTCGGTTGTCATGGCCCGAATGTGTTGATCCCTTGCTATTCCTAACTCAGTTAAGCATCCAATCGGTACGCCGGGGGCAACCCTTGATGGTTCTGGCGCCTCGGGACGAGGAGTTGCTAGCGTGACTCTCCTAGGGATCGAAACACTTTTCCTAGCCGTTTGACGGATACGAAGTCCTCCGGACGACGGTTGTACGATTATTGGAGTGGGTCTTGGTAGAACCGTGTTGGGTGATACTCTCGGTCCATCGTATGGGTCTCGTTCGCTCGACACCTCGGGTTCCGAGTCCGTGCTATTGTAGGGGTCATCTTCTTGTCGGTTGCTAGACGGGATATCTTGCGATCGCCCCGTGTTGTGGCCCGATGCATTGGTTGAGTATGACGCGGGAGTGTAAGAAGGATTTGATGACGACGACATAGTGAAACTGAAGCAAAAGTGTACTTAGTAACCTATCGCATAAAGGATGTATCCTATCCTACGCCATGTCTATGTTCTAAGCATGCTCCTAACGAGTGTATGTAAAAATCGACATACTCCTACTATAACCATTTCTAGTCTCGCATTAACCTACCTTAATCAAACATAGGTGATCAGGCTATGTTTAATTGAAGTCTGTTAATGCCATTCTAGACTTAGTTATACTAGTAGTAAGTTTAAATGTTTTCATGTCAGTTTTTGGACAATTGGTTATAGTTGGGTTCTTCCGATGAAAGACCGATGTTCTCTATAACCTTTGGCTCTGATACCACTTCTGTCACACCCCGCTAAAGCGGAAACACGGGATGTCACAGTTAATGTTTCAAAAGCAATAGGTAGAAGACAACACCAACTCATCACATCAAAATAGTACCAATACAACGAGTTTTAAAAGAAAATACAACTTGTCCATAAAAACGTAAAGTACAATGACATGATGAAATAATTTGATGACGCTAAAGTGATGCCTTCTAAAGTGCGTCCTTACTTGCTATTTCCTGAAAAGCCTGTAAAAGAGAGTGTCAACTAAAAATAGTTGGTGAGTTCATAGGTGTTGGTATACGCAAAAATGTAGTATAAGTTGTACGATATTGTTTTGTAACGCATGCTCATGGTATATATAAAAAAATGTAATGTAATGTGTAATGCCTCAGAGGTAGCAAACTAAGCCATTACTAAGCCTCATGACCTTGTATTCATTTGCCCCGAGTCATCATGTCCTATCATTAACATGGCAGTGTAGTAATTAATGCACCCTGTTTTTATCGTAGGTGGGTGGTCAACCAAATAACGTTATCCATAATTACCATGGCTCACACGCATGTGAGTTAATAAGTAATGTTAAGAGTGTTGGGGACTTTTTGTATATGATAGTTGCAAACTTAGAAGCTTTCACATGTGCATATGTACCATAAAGAGCGTTAATCATGCGTAAAAGTTCGGAAATAAAACAATTTATTTCGAATAAAGTTTTGAATCATGTTCTTCACCCCAAAATATGTAAAATAGTAAAAAGGGTTGTGAAGACTCACAAGGTTGAAATAATAGTAACATGCTTTTCACCCCAAAATGTATAAAACAGTAAAAAGGGGCTATGAATACTCACGGTGGTTTGCGTAGGTGTTTCCCGAATGCGTAATGTGATTCCGAAATGAGATCCTACTTCGATCCTACGAATGTAAGGACACTAGTAAGATTCTAGGTTCTAGACTTTGTCACTTAAATCTCCATCTCATCATAAAATGCCTTTGTTGTTAAATTTGTATGTTGTTAAATGTTCTTTAATAGTTCATACTTAGAAAGAACGTTACATGTGATGGTTTTAAAATTACCGAAGTGTTGTAGAGGTAATAACGAAAATAAATGTTTTAGGTCCATATGTAAATATGGTTTGGTGTTAGGTCATGTGTATTATGTATGTATGTACCACAATTCCATCATAAAAGATAAGAAAAGTTAGTAGTTAGATGTTAGATGTTAGATGTTAGATGCGTAAATGAAATGCGTAAATAAATACGTATAGGTATATTCCACAATTCCACCATGCAAATGGTGAAACGGGTAGAGTTAGATTAGTAATTATGTCTAAGTAATATATGTATAATATACCACAATTTCATCACCAAAGGTGAGGAAAAGGATCAAGAGATAGCATATAGCTAGTATACAATATAGTTGTTAGTAGTTAGAATTTGTTAGTCACTTTCGGTTACTGTTTGGATAACTTCCAGAGATTGTTAGGTTCTGATATTTTGTAGTCGGGTACTTCCATGTGTTAGGAAACTTTCGACATAAGATTCATGATTTTTGGATCAACATAAGTACATAAAATAACACTTGACAAAAACAGTGACAGAAACACGTAGCTGTTGCACACTGTTTTTGTAAAAACTGTTTGAGGGTTCAAAACTTAATATTTTTCGGTGATTCCAGTGGGGTTTGATTCCCAACTCATAAAAGTAAATTCCAGAAAAAGAATCACTGTATTTGGACCATTTTTGAGAGAGATAAGGGCATGCAAAGTCAGTAGAAATTTCTGACAGCAAGCTGATGAAAAAGGTCTTTTATATAAAAGCTATTTTCTAATTGGTTCTTCAAAAGATTTTGTTCTTTTTGTCAAGACACGATTTTTACTCAACTAAATCACATATTTTCAGATGAAATCTTTGCTTTTTAATCATCCCAAGCAACATGCAAGGAACTTTAGAAAATCATCTTGCCAAAATACTTTCAAAACTTGTTGTTTTTGAGCTTTTGTAAACACATGCATACCAAACATTCTTAGGTCACTAATATGGGTTTGATTATGGATTCATCACCCTTTTTTAATGACATGCAAGATGTCATGGTGATAGATCTACAAACATTAGTTTACCAAGAGTTGGATTTAGCAAGAAAAAGATGAAAACTTAGAGTTTTTAGAAGTTGAACTTTGAAAGAGAAGAGAAAGTTGTAGGAGGATGATTAAAGGAAGTTACAAAAATGTTTTTACCTTGGTTTCTTGAAGATATGTGGCTGATCTTGGAAGCCTTGGAGAAGAGAATTCTTGAGAGAATATGGAGGTTTTGAGAGAAGAGTTTGTGAAATGAGTGAAGAGTGAAAATGGAGAGGGAGAGGGGGTATTTATGGAGTGAGAAAGAGGGGTTAGGGTGGTGATGGTGGTGTGTGGCCGGTTTTGGGAGAGGGGAAAGGGAGTGTGTGGAGTGTGGTTTTGTATAAAATGATTGTGTTTGTATTTAAATTAAATTTTTATTTAAATCTTTTAATTAATTGAATTATTAGATATTCTTAATTAATTGTTATTGATAATAATACTAGTTTAATTTGCTAGTATTTATTTTGTATATATATATATATATATATATATATATATATATATATATTTTAGTGTATACATGTTTTTAGTTGGCATTTTATGAGATGTATGGATAATTTCCTAAATTGAGGGATTTTAGACTGGATTTCTAAATTTTCCCTACTGTGTCGGGTTTACTGCTAAAACTAGACAGTGTGACATAGAATAACTGTATCTGACATAATTAGTGCAGTTCTAACCTGAACGCGATTTTGACGGTTGTCACAAAGCCTAATCTAAACAAGTTAAGAACACTAAGTTTCTTGCACTAGAATTAAGACAGAAAGGAGATAAGAATATTAAAGATAAATATCCTAACACTAAGAGAGAAAGAAGAAGATGGCCGAGCACTTCATGTTGAAGTAGGGTTTCTCTTTATATACTGCATGCATTTAATGCAAAGCAGTATAACTTTACACATGGCAGCAGCTGATTGGTTGCATGGTTTGACCTTTGTAGCCGCATGGTGTACAGTGTAGAATCAGAGTTGGTTGTACGATCCTGGACAAAAGGGATGTCCTTTCTGACATTATCGTACGGAGACGTGCAAGGGGGAAAGACAAAAGTAACTTGTAGAGTAAACCTCATGATCAGCATTCGTTGAATAGTACTTTATCAGTGAGTGATAAAGCTCAGCGATCGCTGAAGTCTTCTACTTGATACTTCATGTTGAGTGGACAATTCTGTGACTTCGCTGATATCCGCATTAGTTCATTAGTAGACTTGTCGCTGGTTCTTGGGCTTGATCTTCGACTTCAGCGTAGAACATATTTGACGTGAAACTTGTCTTCAGGGATCATAAGTAAACAACTAAACTATCAACGATCATCAACAAGACTGAACAGGCTCAGAACTAAGTTGATGAACAGTATTCGCTGAATGTAATCTAAAAAGCATGAGTTTCCTATCAGCGGTACTGTAGAGACATAGTACTTATCAGCGATAGTGAAACTTTAATACATATTGTTTACTTACAATTTTCACTAAGTGTTTCTTAAAGAGTCATTATCAAATCATTGAGGGTTTGGATCAACAATCTCCCCCTATTTGATTATGACATAGCACCAAAGGAAAATTGCTAAGTATGAAAACATAAGGATAAAAAGAACTCATAAAATATTTGTCCCTTTTACTGTTTTCTGGGATCTTTTCAGTACTGATGGAGTAAAGTGCATTCGCTGAAATTTTTCTTTAAACTTCGTAAAGGTTACAGAGGGAAGTGGAAAAATTACAAGTACTACAAATAATAATTACAAGTACAAAAGATTTTAGCTGATAAAGACGGAGGAAATACAAGGCAATCCTATCAGCTATAAGGTTCCTCCTTAACGAGAAGTTCATCAAGGGTCTTTGATGTGGGAATCATCCAGTCAGGGACCGTTACTCCTTGATCTCGTTTGTTCTTTGCTTCTTCAAAGATCAAGGGCTTGAGGTATCGTGCCTGAAGGTCGTGTCTGAATTCACACCAATAGATAAGATCCTTGAGCTGTTCGATAGGAGTGATGGGAAGCTCAGAGATGCGTTGAAAGCATTTTCCTCCATCATAGTCATGAAAGAATATACCATATGGTCCGCTTATGACTTTTCCAGGAATGAAGCGTTCACCAGGGGGCAGGGAGGTGTCAAGCGTTGAGAGGTCAGGTTTAGGACCAAGTACTTCAGCACGTGAAAAACCAATACCTGTTTCATTCCGGATAGGAGGACCTGAATCTGAAGGTTTAGTCTTTTTCTTGGCAGAGGCCCTTCTTTGTTGAGTTGGGATTGGAGAAGGAGGAGGAATATCCACAGCAGAAGAGACCAAGTCGATCTGAGAATTTATAATCTTCTCGATATGGTTCGTATATTGTGAGCGAGATCGCTGAATGGCTATTCACATTTCCAACCATTCAGAGAACCCGTACTTCTTGATCGTAGCAGCATAGATGTGTTGTTTGGTACCATCTTCTCTGAATATATCAACTTCAACGACAGGAACTTCTATGAACGTTTTTCCCTTGATGAGTACCTTGTTGATTCTAGATGGCCGATATCGATATTTCAGTCTTTCTTTGCACCATTCCAAAATAGAATCAGATACCTTGGTCTTTTCTTCAACGATCTTCTGGGCGTCTTCCCATAACTGACGTTGGACTTTAATGGGAGTTCTTTTCAGTTCAGGGTCTTTCACCGATTGTTGGGTAAGCTGGATGGCGAGGGCCTTATCTTTTTCTTCAGCTTCCTTTCGTTCGGCGATTAACCTTTCAGCTCTGAGGTGATCAGTGAATTCTTTCTTTGAAAGTCTGAACTTAGGAGCAGGAACTTTGTCACGAGGAAGGATGATTCACTGATCCTCAAGCTTCTTGATCATTTCATCTCTCTTTTTCTGATCTTCTTCACTTAGCGTTTGAGGAACTAAGGAAGGTCTGTTTTTGTGAGAGAGCAACTGTTCTTCAGGTTCATCAGTCTCAGTGGTTAAATCCAAGACTAGGATTATTTCTTCAGCGATAGAAGCTGAGATTATTGTTGATGTAGTTGAAGGAGCTTCAGTGGGATCCTTAAACAGCGGAGAGGACTAGCTGAAACACAGCGATCATTTAAATGAGATCATTTGGGAAGAAGGAGATAGAGAAAAGAATGGGGTTTAAGTGTATAGAGGTTTTATGGAGAGGAGAACTGAGATTGAGAAGGGATAGAGGAGGGATGCAGTGTAAGGGAATAAGAAATATTGTACCTGACAAACTGGCTTTATCTGAAGGATTAACAAATTGCCTTCTGCAGCGAGGCCTTTGTTCTTGCCTTTGTCAGCTTCAGATGCTGCAGGTTTTGTCTTTGTCGTCTTCCCTGATTGATCTTTGATGATAACCCCTTTTTGAGCTGGGGCATTCTTGATAGGCTGGACGAAGAAGAAGGAGTCATCATCATCGTTCTTATGAGTTGATGATGGTTCGTCGTCAGAGATGTCGACAACTTCATCGTCTTCAGCTTCTTCATCAGATTCTACCTCGTCAGCATAAAGAGTAGTAACATCAGCAACGGCTTCATCATGTTGCTCTTCGAGTTTCTCCCCCTCAGATACAGATGGAGGTTTCTCGGTTCCCTCAGGGTTTTCAACTCCCTGAGGTTGTCCAGTAGAAGTAGCAGCAACAGCAGTTTCATTTGTCTCCCCCTCAGCATTATGGGGAAGACCTTCATCGTTCTTCTCCCCCTCTTCTACATGATGAGTGGGGGAGCTAACGGAGTGTTCAGCAGCAGCAGCAGTCATAGGATCACTGTCTTCAAGGCCAGTGATTCCCATGAAGGTTTCAATCACTGTGATTCTGTCTTCTAGGACAGAAACAACAGGATTGAGGCTTTGAAGATCCTCTCGATCATCCTGAGTGAAGTGAGAAGGGGCACAAGTTAGGGCGTTCAGGCGATCGAGTACTTGCTGAAGTAGATCTTTGACCGTGGAGACCTCAGTCTTGATCGTGGAGACCTCAGTCTTGAGAGAACCAACCTCTGTCTTCAATGATGTGACTTCATTGGACAGAGTGGTGAAATTTGTTGCGAGGGTGGTGTTGGTGAGGTTGAGATCGTTGACGATTGTGGAGTTGGCAGCGATAGTAGTAGCAAATTGACCAATGTTACCATCCACTTTCTCCAGATCATCACTGGAGACTTTCTTGTCAACCACCTCGGTCAGTCTTTTAAGATTTTCTCCAGCGTCTGTAACCGCTGAAGAGTTGGTGGAGATATTGGTGTTGTAGGAGTCCACCTTTGTCACCAGATCTTTCAGGGAGTGTTGAATATCTCCCAAATTAGGACCTGTAACAGTAAATAACTTATGAACAGAGGAAAGCTCAGAAGTTTGGGGTTGAGAGAGAGGAATGTGTATGGTTTTATGTATACCTGCAGGCGGGTTGGCGAAGTTGTCGAAACCTCGTAGACCTGAGTAGTGTTCCATGTCGCCTTCGAGAGGGCCTTGGCGCATGGAGGTGCCTGCAGATCCTAGGTTTGCTTCCATCATCATATGTAGAGTATCAGCAGCCGAATCATGTATGATGATGGGTGTTCCAGAGAACGTGGGGAAAACTAGTGAAGTGTCCAAAGATTGAGTTGGAGGAATGATGGTTGAGAAAGTTTGTTGGGTGCGGGGTTTAGCATTGGATCCGCTGAGAATCACTTCAGTCTGTAGAGAGGCTGAAGGAGGGGGGTTCAGTTCCAAGTTTGTAACCTCAGCGTTTAGAGATGCTGAAGTTGGGATGGAAGGGGTGGCTGTATCAGCTGTGGCAGAGCGTACCATGAAACTATCCAGCGACTCTTGTACAAGATGAGTCGTGGAGTCTTCAGTCGTTGATGGCTTGGAGGGTTGCTCTTTGGATTTCTTGATCCTTTCGGATTCAAGTTGGGAAGTAGAGTGTTTTCTTTTACGAGAAGGAGTGGAGGGTGCAGCCTGGGTATCAGCAGTGGGGATTTCCGCTGAGGTAGCCGCAGAAGTAGAAGAATGTGGATTAAGAATAGATAAGAGATTAGAGAGACGTACCTCATTTGGCATGGGGCTGAAGTCCAGCACCTTAGGGCCAACCTGAGAGAGTCTCAGATCACCCTCTTTTGGGTATTTGTCCCAGAGTCCTTTTAGAAAGACGACGCTGATGAATCGGGGGTATGGAACGCATGTTGGCCTATCAGCCATGTCCACTTTGAACGCCAAATCGTCGTAGATGATCGACGCCCAATCAACATGGAGACCTTTCAGCAATGCATATCCCATGGCTTGCTGAGGTTGAGCAGCTTGATCAGAAGATCCGGTTTTCGCTGTCATACATCTTATCAGGTGAGCGAAGATGAAGTTCATCTCGCTGGGCATCTTTGATTTCTTGATCAGGGTCAGCTTCTTCTCAGGGAGTTTATCTCTCCCTGTTTCCCATACGTAACCCATTGCATCAAAGAATGCAGTAATTGCTTCCCTATCAACGTGGTTTTTGTGGTTTGGCAGAGGGACAAATCGTTTTTCTTTGGTAGCGGCTGGGAGGTTGAGTGCACGCCTGATAATAGCAGGGTTGATTCTGGTGGTGCCAAATTTGGTGTCATAGAGGATGACATCAAGGAGTTTCGTTTGGTCTTTGGGTGAAGGAACCTGAGCTCGTCTGGCAGTATACCAGAACTGAGCTAAAAGGAATTTATGGGCAGGGGGTGTAATAGTTAGGGTTGTAGATAAGTAGCAGGTTTTGAGAAAATTCACAGCATCATCCAGATGTGTGACTTGCTTTCGCTGAGGAAAATCGAAAAGCGCATAGTGGTTGTTGTGTTGGAAGGTGACTTTCTCAAGTTTGAACTTGACCTGAGGAGCCTTGGTGAGAACCACTTTCTCAGCAGTAGTAGTAGGAGCGTCAGTGGTAGATGCCATTTCTGTTTATTATATATGAACATGAAGAAGATGAACAAAAATGTCTTAATGTGGAGAGATTTTCCAAAAAGGTGTTTTCGAATTTTGTCCATTTCATTCAGATAAAAGATGTCTTAATGAAGATTAGGGTTTTTCTTGTTTTGAAAAAAATACAAAACATAGTGAGCATTTGTTTTCCAGTTTCTATTTATTTAAAAAAAATGATTCTGGAAAAACATATGAGAATACAAGTTTAAGATTTTAGTTTTAAACTTGAAGAACAATCATGAAGATTGTGTTCATAAAATCATGAAAAAGAAATGATTTCATTTTTAGAAATGTTTCTTTTGTTTGATCTATTAGAAACAATGATAAGATCAGAAACAAGTAAATGTAGGAAAATAGTGAGAATATTAACCTTTGTTGTCGAAGAAGAAGATGAACAGTTTCTGGAAACTAGAGTTCAGAAATGCAACAGTAATTCTTTTCTTGAAGAAGAAGTTGTTCGCGTAAAGGAAAAATATAAACTCGAATGGGTTTATATAGTGAGACTAGAGAGAGAAAAACTATGAGCGGGAAAAGGTTTTCATGATGACACGGACACATGTTTGCATTTGATTGGATGAGAAAACGAAACGTGCAAACGTGTGTCAGAAAAAGAACGTGCCAGGGTTTATCCGTTTGATTACGTCACAAATGTCCTTTCATATTTTAGGATGTCTCTGAGTTTTTTGAAAACTCAGGGACATTTTGAAAATACGAAGCACTGAATAGAAGTACCAGTGTTGGTTTTAGAAATTTCAATGTATCGCTGATAAGGAAGAGATTTTCAGCGATGTGATTTGTTTTGAAATCTTTCAGTTCTAGGTGAACGTCAGCGAGCAAGAGATAACATACCTTGATATCAGCGAATCAATTTTGTTTAGAGAGTAGATGATAGAATGGGTTATACAAGTTGGTTTTATCCTAGCGCTGATCAAATGTGAACCGCTGAAGATTTTACGCTTCTAAGTTTAGCATTCCAAGCTCGCTGATGAGAAAGTTGAATCTTGTCTCATCAAGAGGCTTAGTGAAAAGGTCAGCTAACTGAAAGTCAGTTGGGATAAAATGAAGTTCTATATCACCATTCATCACATGATCTCTGATAAAATGATACCTGATTTTGATGTGTTTGGTCTTTGAGTGTAGCACTGGATTGTTGGCTATAGCGATGGCACTAGTGCTGTCGCAATAGATTGGAATTTTTGAGAGCTGAAGGTCATAGTCCAGTAGTTGATTTCTCATCCACAAGACCTGAGAGCAACAGCTTCCAGCGGCTAGGTACTCAGCTTCAGCGGTTGAGGTGGACACTGAGTTTTGCTTTTTACTTGTCCAACTCACCAGCTTTCCACCCAGGAGCTGACAGCCTCCTGTGGTGCTTTTCCTATCCAATTTGCAACCTGGAAAATCACTATCTGAATAGGTGATTAGATCAAACCCTGAGTCTTTGGGATACCAAAGACCTAGGTTAGGAGTACCCTTAAGGTAACGAAAGATTCGCTTTACAACGATCATATGATATTCCTTAGGTTCAGCTTGATATCGTGCACACAAGCAAGTTGCATACATAATATCAGGTCGGCTAGCTGTAAGATATAGAAGAGAGCCGATCATCCCACGGTATGTCGTGACATTAGCAGGTATTCCAGAAGGATCCTTGTTTAGTGTCAGTGGAGGCGCCATAAGGGTTTGCATAGCTGAACTCTGAGTTAAATCAAATTTCTTCAGCATATCTTTAACATACTTTCCCTGATTGATGAAAGTTCCCTTTTCATTTTGTTTTATCTGAAGACCAAGGAAATATGTTAGCTCACCCATCATACTCATTTTATACTCTGCTTTCATCCTTTCAGAGAAACGAGTACAAAGGTCAGGATTACTAGAACCAAATATAATATCATCGACATATATTTGAACAAGAATGATATGACCTTTTACTTTCCTAAAAAATAGAGTTTTGTCGATTTTACCTCGCTCAAATTTTTCGATAAGTAGATAAGATGAGAGTGTGTCATACCATGCACGAGGAGCTTGCTTTAAGCCATAGAGTGTCTTATCTAGTTTATAAACATAACTTGGATGCTTAGGATCTGAGAATCCTGGAGGTTGTTCCACGTAAACTTCTTCATTCAGCTTTCCATTGAGGAACGCTGTCTTAACATCCATTTGATAAACTTTGAAGTCTTTGTGTACAGCGTAAGCTAAGAATAGACGAATAGCTTCTAGTCTTGCCACTGGGGCGAATGTTTCGTCGTAGTCTATACCTTCCTATTGTCTGTATCCCTGAGCAACAAGTCGAGCCTTGTTGCGGGTTACCGTTCCATGTTCATCCAACTTGTTTTGATCGACCCATTTAGTGCCTATCACTGACTTGTTGGATGGACGAGGAACAAGCTTCCAAACTTTGTTTCTTTCAAATTCAGTCAGCTCTTCTTGCATAGCACTGACCCAGTTTCGATCTTGGAGGGCATCATCTGTTTCCTTTGGTTCAATCAAATAAATAAAATTAACAAATAAACAAATATTACCTGCACTTCGACGAGTATGAACACCAACGTTTGGATCACCAAGAATATGATCAATATGATGATTTATAGTCCATCGCTGAGCCGGAGCGAAAGTTGATGGCTCAATGTGAACTTCTGGAGGAGCTGAAGATGAGGCTTCAACAACTTCTGGTATATCAGCCAAGTGAGGAAGATGTGCAGATGTCATTTCATTCACTGATTGCTGAGAAGTCGATGGTATGTCTGAGACATTAGGTTCAGAAGCAGGCATAGTGTTTAGAGGAACAACTGAGACCCATGATGTTTCAGCTTCACCAGTCTGCATGTTTGGGATGATAGTAGGACCATCATCTTCAACGGGATGAGTATGAGTTGTGGGAATATCTTCTGAATCCCCAAGATGTGAAAACATCCATTTATTTAGTTCTTCCTTATCAGCAGAAGGTTTAGAATTCGCTGAATGGGATTCGTCAAAGGTGACGTGGATTGTTTCTTCTACAGTCTGCCTTCTTCGATTGAAGACTCTGAAGGTTTTAGAGATAGAAGAATATCCAAGGAAGATTCCATCATCAGCCTTAGGATCAAACTTTCCAAGGGCATCTATGTTGTTCAGTATGAAACACTGACATCCAAAGATGTGAAGAAAGCTGATAGAGGGCTTTCTCCCATGAAAAAGTTCATAAACTGTCTTCTTGAATCTTTTGACGATCAGCGACTTGTTTTGAGTAAAACAAGCAGTGTTGACAGTTTCTGCCCAAAACTGAGTAGGCATGTGAGAATCGCTGAGCATTGACCGTGCGGCTTCAATGATAGTTCGATTTCTTCTTTCAGCGACTCCATTTTGTTGAGGTGTTCTCACTGAGAAAAAGTTGTGAGAAATACCCTTACTCTCAAAGAAGGAATCAAGAGAACTGTTTTTGAATTCAGTCCCATGATCACTCCTTATTGAGCGAACGATCATGTTGTTCAGGACTTCCATTTTCCTAACAAAGGTGATGAGTTCTTCAGGGGTGTCACTCTTAGAACGAAGAAACATTACCCAGGTATAGCGAGAGAATTCATCAACTATGACCAATGTATATTTCTTTCCAGCGATGGATTGTTTGTTAATAGGGCTAAACACATCCATATGGAGTAATTGTAGAGGAGATGTCACTGAGGAGACTTGCTTTGACTTGAAGCTTGCTTTGGTCTGCTTCCCTTTCTCACACGCTGAACATAAGGACTCCTTGGCGTATGAGTGTTGAGGTAGACCAGTGACTAACTCTTTAGAGGAAAGAGTATTCAGT
Source organism: Saussurea involucrata (assembly GCA_033807775.1). Classification (NCBI taxonomy): domain Eukaryota; kingdom Viridiplantae; phylum Streptophyta; class Magnoliopsida; order Asterales; family Asteraceae; genus Saussurea; species Saussurea involucrata. The sequence continues at coordinate 217,689,366 of CM066321.1, read as the reverse complement.
GTCTTGAAGTTGAGATGGGAGAGCCTCTTATGCCATAACCAGTTGGCATCTGATGAGGCTTTTGAGAAGAAACAGGAGTTCTCAGTGGTTGTAGAGTCCATGTTTATAACATAAACATTTTCTAAACGATAACCGCAGAGAGCTATCTTCTCCTTTTTGTCAGAGACAAAGTAGGATTCCTTAGTGAAAATCACTTTGTTATCCATGTCGCAAAGCTGACTTATGCTTAGAAGATTATGCTTCAGTCCTTCAACATATGCGACCCTTCTGAAGGTGGTGGTACCATTAGAGAGTACACCAAACCCTCGGGTATGTCCTTTTCTGTTTCCACCGAAGGTCACTGAGGGACCCTTCTCTTCCTTATACTCAGTGAGCAGGTTCTTCTTACCAGTCATGTGTCTAGAGCATCCGCTATCGAGATACCAGATACCCTTCTTAATCTGCAAACAAAGGAAGATTAGTTAGACTTAGGCACCCATTTCATTTTGGGCTTAGATTTGTCAGTGGTGGTAGAGGAAGTGGAAGGTTCAGCAATCGTCGCAGCATTTGAAGATTCAGCTTTGTCAGTTTTCACTTTGGTTAATTTCTTAACCTCAGTGGTCTTCTTTGCCTTGGGGGCATTGATCTTCACCTTGGCTAACTTTTCAGCTTTGGTGGCTGTGGGGCACTTACTAGCAACATGATCGGTAATTCCACAGTGATAACATTTCCTATAGCTAAAAGTAGCTTTAGGACCATTTGCATGCTTAGCCAATAATTTTAAATGAGTAGGGCCACCACCAAGTATACCTTTGGCATTTGAAATGGGAGGAACATTCAGTTCTTCAGATTTCTTACCAATAACATCCACTCTAATTCTAGGAGTAGATCGCTGAATGAATCCAGGGATCTTGTTCTTAGAAGTAGAGGGGAGAGTCACTGAAGCTTTAGAAGCATTCAGCTTAGGTACAAAGGTACCCTTATGAGGTTTTGGATAAATAGTTTTCTCTTTACCTTTAGAAACTAAGGTAGAGGTTTCCTCAGGGATAGGAGTTTTTGAAGAGGAACACTGAGAAGATGAAGTGATAGGGATAGAGGAGACAAACATTCCAAATTTAAGCATGGAATAATCAGTGGTTGGTTTTTCAGCGTCAACTTTATAACCAAGACCACGTTTGTCACTCAGAGGAATCTGAGACTTAATTATCTCAGTGATCGTTGTTGAGGATTTACACCATCCTTCAACAGTAGCTTTTTCAGCTTTCAATGCAGTGATAGCTTCTTCGCGTTCTATTTTGACTAGCTGATTTATATGAACTTGATCTTTTAAATTTTCTTCAATTTTAGAAAGCTTTTCTATTTGAATGTGACAGTTTTTAAGTTGTTCAGCGAGATCGATATTTTGATTTTCAACAATAGTTTTGCCATTCATGGCATCATATAAACTCATAGTCAGGAGATCGATCTTTCGAAGACTATCAGCTTCATCAATATCTAAAATATTGGTAAAGAAAGAAGGTGATACCTTAGTAGCAGAGATTGAAGCAGAGGAAATGTCAGAGTTTTCTTCCTCATCTTCAAGTTTGGCCATGAGACAGATATTGGCCTTATCATCATCGTCAGAATCAGATGATTCTTCTTCATCAGAAGCAGCCCAATCATAGTTAGCCATCAGGCCTTTGCCTTTCTTTATAAAGCTTTTCAGCTTTGCGTACCTTTCTTTCAGCTTTTGATACTTGTCATCTCTGACCCTGGGGTTAGAGGATTTCTTGGAGAAAGCTGAGGTTCTAGAAACTTTCTTTGACCTGCACTCGCTAGCAAAATGTCCTATCTTTTCATAGTTATAGCAAGTAGAAGTAGCCTTATCAACATGAGTTGATGATCTTGGCTTGTCAGTAATAGCAAGAGGTTTGTTCTTTCTGAAATTTTTCTTTTTGGCGAATCTCTTGAACTTATTAGAAAGGAGAGCCATAGTTTCATCAAGATCTGAAGAGTAAGGATCTGATGAGCATTCAGAGTTAGTCTCCAACTCAGTGATAGTAACAGTGGATCGCTGGGTGGAAGGTGACTCTGAGATTAAAGCAACAGGGGTGCTTTTGGAATCTTTTACAAGATTCTTCTTAAGATGACTCGATTGCTCATGATTAAGCATCGTGCCGTATAAGGTAGAAAGAGTCATAGATTTAAGATCCTTTGATAACTTGAGACACATTGAATAACTGTCCCAGCTTTCAGGTAAACATTCTAAGAACTTTGTCAGAACTTCAAAGTTAGAATATTCCTTACCAACGGTTTTCAGATCTATTATTAAACAGTTAAACCGCTGATGTACTTCAGAGAAAGATTCATTCTTACCACAAATGAAACTTTCATACTATCTTACCAGGTTGATCTTTCGTGAGTCCTGGACTTCAGACGTGTTAGGACATTTAAGTTTTCCTAAATAATTAGAAAGTTTTGTAAAGTAATAGATTTGGGCCTAATGGGCTTAGACATGTAAATGGGCTTGGGCTTACTTGTTGTAACAAGGGGGAAGGGCTATAAATAGGTTATTTCATGTATTGTTGTAATCACAAGTTCATAATTCACAATGTAGCTTTTAAATACTTTTGTGTTCTCTCTCTAGATTAGTTTACTTTTCAATAATAAATTGTTCTCTCCTTCCATTTCTTGTTACAATTACTTGAAGTGTTGAAGATCAATGACTCACAATTGGTATCAGAGCCAAATCGAAGAATTGTTTCTCGATACGATCATCGGATCTCGACATTCCAAGTAAATTTGCCCGATCTGCATGTAAGTTTTCTCAAATCTCTTATGCTCTTGAAGATTTGCTCGTTATTCGATTCCAGATCATCTCCAATTTTTAGAATCGAATTTCGACAAGTTTTGACGATTTTTGAAAATTTCGAGAGTTTTTCGGTGTTCTTCGCGAGAATTCTCAAGATCCGGAAGTTTTTACATGGAAGAATTAATTTGAGCTTCACAAGATCTATTTGCATGTGGATTTAGAGTGAAATAAAACGTTCAGATCTAAATTTCATCAACGATTCATAGAATTCGATTCAGTATGGATCTTAACGATGTTCTTCAATCGATCTTAAGTTCTTGGATGTTTTGATCAAGAATTCTTCCACAGATCTATTTCTCTATCGATTGTGAAAGGTTTGCAATAATTAGATCTGAGAAATCACATTTGATTCAGTGAGTTTAAATTTTGAAAAAGTTGTCAGCTTGTTCTTGGAAGATATTCACGATTTGATGATCAATCTTGAGGTTTTGGACATTTTTGATCGATAATCTCTTCACAGATCTGTTTGTTTTTAGATTTCGAGCAGAATGCAACTTACAGATCTGAAAATTATTGAGAATTCAGTGAGTTTTATGTTCAGATCGTCGACAACATGTATGGTCGCCGGAAAAACGTTTTTCACCGGAAGTTTCGCCGGAGATATTGGTTTGATGTTGATGAACATTTCAGATCTGTTAACTTGGATTTATCGATCATATTACTACATTTTAAAATAAAATCCAGCAAGAAATCAATTATTTAGAGTAGTTGGAAATCATCTCGCCGGAAAAGAAGTGATTCTCGCCGGAGTAATATTGAAGAGATTTCATCGATCAGTTTTATTGCATGGCATCATGTTTATCATTGCAATTTGCTGTTTGTCGATTTTTGAACACAAAGGAACCAAATTAGAGCAACTTTGATCGTGAGTGTATGAAAGAAAAGTCAAGAAGAATCAACAGTGTGCGTGAAAATTGAAGTTGGTGAATTTGGAAGATGATGAATAGGACTAACGGAGTCCGTTAGTGACCAGTTAAAATTCTAACATTTTTGGTCCAATTTCCGTTAGTTTCGTCAAATTTCATGGATTTTGCTAATGAAACTCGTGTGGCATCACTCCTACATCTCGTTTGTCACAAATCCATCTCCACGACATCGATTTATATATGTAGGTTCCCAGATTCACGTTGCATCACATTAATGGTAATAATATAGATAGCGGAAGCATTTAAATATAAAGCCATTAAAGTGAGTGATAATGTAAATGATATTGTAGTAGTGAGAATCAAATATAGAACATGATAATGATAACAAGATCAAGTAAGAAACGCTGCTTGTATATTGATAATGGATAACACCAAGAACAAGATCAATGGTGTATCCTGAAATCTCACAAGGAACAATATCGTACGGAGGTAGTGCTCGGGATTACTACAGTGTGTGCTTAAACAATTGTGGAAAACTATTCTTCCAAAAGCTTACAATCGTTTGTTCCACTACCTCTCTATTTATAGCCCTGATAAAGTGTAGATAGTGTACTATCGTACCCTAGAATGACACGTGGAAAGTGTGTCTCCTACTTTTAGGGCATACGTGGAAAGTATGGACAGTTGTCTAACACTTAGGATTTCTTACGAGACTTAGGCTTCACAGAGGTCTTCACTTCACCAGAGCTCATAGACCAGAGCTCTGTTGGTCTTCGGATTGTGAACAGTTCTTCTGTTGATCCTCTGTTGGTTCCATCAGAACTCTGTTGAGTTATGTTGGTCTTCTTGTTGCTTTTCTTCTAAGTCTTCTGCTGCATCTCTGATGGTCTTCTGACTTGATAATATTTTCAATACTTTTACATTACAGATACTTGGGGCTAACAATCACCCCAAAGTATTGAAAATAATTTTTTTGAAACAGAGATGTAAACAAAAAGAACAGAGAACATTTACCTCTGTTAGCCTTTATACTATTCTTCTAAGATATTATAATGCAGGGTAAGAAATAGTACAATTATGCATAATTATCTCCCTTAAGAATTCCGTCGAATCTTCTGATCAGTATATGGAAGTCCAACATTAGATCAATCTGGTTGACGAAGAGTTTCTGCTGTTCTTCTGGACACTTGCTTCTTGGGAGATCTTGGATTATGTTCTTGAGATATACTAGCGACTCACTCGAGTACTTGTGGGCTTCAGCAGCTCTGATGGCCTTCTTTGTGCCCTTCTGTCGGCAGACAAAGACTGGAGGATCTTCTACTACGGTTCCAGTTCTGTAATGGCCATAACCCTCAAGGTTTTCATTTGGTGGTGCAATCGCTAGTTTCTCTACTTCAAACTCTATGCCTAGCTAGAAATCGATCTGTATTCTGAGATTGATGTGCTCTTGCATAGCGAATCTGACTTCTGGTAGCGCAGTTCTTGCTGGTGTGTATCTTTCTGAGAAGTTCAAGCAATAGGCGTGAAGTGTGATCAGGTTGTATGGGTTCAGAAGGACAAGATCATTGTCATTGAAGAGTTCATTTCTGCCTTCTGTTGATTCAACAGTATACTCATGGTATACAACTCTGTCATGTTGAAACTTCTTGTGCTTGATGTCCAAGATTCTGCGGATACCGAAGTTTATGTTAATGGCTCTGTTCAGATTTGACTTGGTTTGGATGAACTTTAGCCTTGATTCAGAAATGGTGTTTATTCTGATTGGGTTTAGGTATGGGTTAATGGGTACGGCATTGACAGGGATGATGTGTCTGTCAGCATATAGAAATGCATATATCATTTCTAAGGCAGGTTTTTCGGTGTGATGGGTAGAGGTTTCTGGGTTCTGTTCTGGTATTATTGGGTTTGGGTCATCGTGGGTTTCTGCCATAAGTATGTCGATGTGAGCAGATTCTTGAGTAGCTTGAGGTTGGGCTTGGCTTGTTTGTCCATCAGCAGAGGATGGGTCTGTCCTCTCTGGTTCTTTTCTTGGAGATGTAGGAGGGGTGTCTAGACAGATGATCTATGGTGGTTCTTGTGTTGACTCTTCTGTCGGTTTGATGACTCTATCTTTGAATATGTAGTCGAATGCCACCACAGTCATTTCTGGCATGAATTCCTCTGTTTTCCCCTAAACTCCTCTTTCTGTAGCCTCTGCCTCAGTTGTTTCTGTTGATTTCCCTTTACCCTTAGCTTCTCTCTCTCTTTCAACCTCTTTCTCTTTCTCTGCCTCTTTCTCCTTCTCTTTCTCTTTTTCCTTCTCCTTTTCTCTCTCCTTCTCTCTCTCTTTCTCCTTCCCCCCCTTTTGTTGTTCTGTGGACTCACCCATCTGACTATCTGAATGACCTTCTTGAGCATCTTCAAAATCATCATCATCATCAGAAGCGTCAATTCGAGCAGCTGTTGGTGAGGGCGGAACAACAAACTTCAGATCGACTTTGTATCTCTTGCTTGAAGGTTCTCCTGCAGGTGCTTCTTATGCAGGTCTTTTCGATGTAGAGGTAGCCTGTAAAAGAGTTTCAGAAAAACTTGAGACTGCCTTCTTCATTACATCCCCTACCTCTGTTGCGGCACCTCTGATCTCTTCTACTTGAGTTTCAAAGTTGACCTTGTGAGTATCAAGAAACGCTTTCACATGTCGTTCTGTCGCCTGAGCTTTCATCACAAATTTTGATGAAATCGTCATCATTCGGCTAAGAATTAATCTTCTGAAGTCTCCCATTTGGCCAACTGTCATGGGTAGGTCATTTGGGTTAGGGCTGGAGATGTTGAGTGGAGTAGCAGATGAGGTTGTTGCTTCTTTGATGGATTCCTTAACAGAGATGGTGATGATCTCTGTCAAGGTTCTGACGTTAGATTCTGATAGGATAACTGTAGGGATGGGAAGGGTTCTGTTCATCTGCGCGTTGTGGTGCTCTGTCATGAGTCGCTTTAGCTCTGTAAGATCTGTCGAAGTCTTTTTAGCTTCCTCTGCTCTGACTGTTTTCAGCTCTACTATCTCTGTTGTCAGCTTTGCAATCTCTTCTCCTCTGACTCGTTCAGACTCTGTTCTGAGTGCTTCAGCCTCGGCATATTTCTGAGTTATCTCTGCATGGTTGTGAGAGATCTTTAGCAGGTCTTCCTTAAGAGAAGCATTCTCCTTGTGGATCAACTCCTCCTTCTGTTCATTGATAAGTTTATACTCATTCAAGGAGTTGTTGATACTATCACAGAAGCTTTCGAACTCTGCTCTTGTGACAGTGTCAACGGGGGTAATCTTGGTTCCAACACATGGATCCAATTCTGCCTCGAGTTCAGAGGCGCCTCCGTCAAGAGTTGTTTTTATGTTGGCTCTTGGAGGACTTCCACCTGATCCTTGATGTTCCCTTTGAGGGGAAACAACTACAGGTGTTCTGACCAGAGTTTCCTCTTCCAGCTCAGGTTCTGAAGAAGGAAATCTGATGTGATGAGAAGAGTTTGGATCAAGCAAAGTCTTCCCTTGTTCTACTATGGTCTCCCATTGTCCCTGAGTCGGACAGATGCTACGTGAGATTACAAAGATCTATGGTCTATTTTGTGTCATGTCTATATGAGCCACAGAGGCATCATTGTGTGGAGGTGACCTATTTATGTTCTGGGGCGAATGAACATCACTACCAAAGATAGCTTCCCCGGGTATGTGCGTACCAGAGGCATGAAGAGTTGCTTCTGGTGGTTCTTGCTGGTTGGGGTTCGAGGTGTGCACCTCTGTTTCAATAATCCTTTGGTTTTGATCACCAGGATTAGATTGTGTGGTAGCACTGGGATTTTGGTTAAGGATACGCTCATGTGTGCTCTGTTGAACATCTTTTTCTATCCTCACATTCTCCTCGGCTCCTACGGCTGTAGAACTCTCTGGATTCTCTCTGTCATTTCCCTATTTCTCACCACTATCAGAGGAAATGGTTTCCACCTCTGGTGTTTCCTGAACTTCCTCATGGACAGCCTCCCTAGGAGATGCTCTGTCCTCTACTTCCTCCTCCATCTCTCTAGAGGAAGACCCCACTTCGGGTGCTCTTTCCTCTGGTCTGTTAGCTTCCTCTCCTATTTCCTCACTCAAGCTCTCAAAAGAAGGCCCAGATCCTAAGTATGCTGGGGTTCTCACCTCAGGTTCTTGAGGTTGAGCAGCACTCTGATAGTTTTGGATAGAGATGTGGTCTTGAGGGATAAGAGCAAGCATTGTACCTGGAATTCTTTGAATGAAGGGATATTCACCTGATGTAGTGGGAAGGAATTTGGACATTACCCAAACAGGTGTGGAGCGTCCCTGATGAGTTAGTTCCAGTCTGTCGAAGGCTCTTCTGATGACAAGACTGATAAAACGAGGAAACTTGATCATCTTTAAGAACTTGTGGGTTCCAACAACTCCTCCTCTTGCGATGGATGAGGTATTTGTGTTAACAGCGGTAAGAAGATCGTTGTATAGTATGCTGGCGTAGTCAAAGTTTCGGTTAAAGAACAATCCATACATGATCTGTAGGATTTCTGTTGTTGCTTGGTCTTGACTACCAGATTTGCTGGTCAGGGTTCTGTTCAAGGTGGAGAACATGAAGTTCCACATAGTGGGTAGATTCTGTCTTTTAAATTCTCCTATCCTATTCAGATCTTTGTTGTAACCCAAGAATTTCATGAAATCAAGAAGAACAACTACTTTTGGTGGTTTCTCATAGGCTTCTATTCCTAGCTGTCTTTTGGTCTTCATTCTGAAGATTCTTGTTAGATCTGAAGTTTTGTCAATAAACCAAGTGTTGAAGATCTGATAAGAAGGTTCAGAAGTTCTGAGAAGAAGAGTCAGAGATCTGAGAAAGAGAAGTCAGAAGTTCTGAGAAGCGTGATCAAAAGAATGTTCAGAAGTTCTGAACTACCTGTTCAGAACTTATGACGAGTTTCGTTACTTAGTAATGTGTAAACTAATTAGGACACGTGTTTTGTTCTTATTAGTCTTTCTTATTTGTACTGTAGCTTTAATATATCCGTTACAGTATAAATAGAGTGGTTAGCACTACGTTGCTAACTGATTGATTTTCCCATATTACTTGTATTCATTCCTTGTAATCTTTGAGGTTATCTCTCTCTTAGATCTGTAATTCTGTGCATCATTGAATACAATTGGGCTTGATCATACAATTTCTCAATTACTTCTTTCTATATTGATTGTAAGAATAGATCCTGCACTTTCAATTGGTATCAGAGCCAATCAACAAACAAATTCGTTCAAGATTGTGATTGCGAAGATCGATTGATCAATTTCTTGAAGATTTCTTGATTCATTCAAAATTCGATTCCGCTGCTAGGGCTAGTTCTTGAATTCTTAGCAATTCTTGAATTACCTGCTACTTTTCGATCAAGAAAATCGAATTTGTCTTTCTGTTGAATTTTCTTACAATCATGTCTTCTAAAGAATATCTAGCCATGGGTTCCGAAACCAAACCGCCTGTTCTTATACCAGAAGAGTATCAGCAATGGAAAACTCGTATGATCCAATTCCTTGACAACATCGATGAAAATCTTATGATTTCTATTCGAGAAGGTCCAATCGAAGTATATATCGATGTCGCCGCAACCCCTGCTACAGAGACAACTCCAGAAATTCCAGCGACCAGAGTAAAGAAGAATTATTCCCAATACACTGCTGAACAGAAAAATAGGCATGCTATTGACAAAAGAGCAATTACTTTGATGACTTTGGCTGTCCCGAATGAGGTTCTTAACAGGATTGACAGTGGATCATCAGCTAAAGAAATGTGGGACGAATTGGAAAGGCAAATGTTAGGAACTGTGAGATCTATTCAGGCAAAGTTAAATCAAAGCATAAATGCTTATGAAAGGTTCAAAGCAAAAGAGTCAGAAAGTTTGACACAGACATACAGTAAATTTTGCACTATTCTAAATGACTTGAGAAGAAATGGACTGAAGAAAACAAAATCAGAAATAAATTACAAATTTCTGAACAGTCTAAATTCAGAATGGTCATCATTTGCCATAAGTCTGCAAATGAACAAGGATATGTGTGAAGAAGACTTAAATGATTTGTTCTGTGTTCTTAATCAACATGAAGACTCTGTCAAGTTAGTTGTGGAAGAAAAGAAAAATGTTGCTGATCAGTTAGCGTTCTTATCAAAGTCCAAAGCAATCAAAGCACCCAAAAAGACTGCATATCTATCAGAAATACCGAGTCTGGAGGAATCTGACAAAGAAGAAGGATCAGAAGATGATGAAGATATCAAGATAATGGCTGAAAAGCTAGCTTTGCTGACAAATACTTTCAACAAAAGGTATGGGAAGGGCAGATTTCAAGGAAATTATAAGAGAGCTGGAAGTTCAGATTATAAGAAGAAAGATGACAGAGAAGAAAATAAGATTGAAAAGAGAATAGAGAGAAGTGAAGAAAACAAGGAAGAGAAGGAAGAGAGAAAAGAAAAGAATCTGTGTTTCAAGTGTGGAAAATCTGGCCATTATGCCAAGGATTGCAGAGTTAAAGTTGTGAAAGATTATGAATACTACACGAAGAAGGCTCAGCTTGCAAAGAAGAGAGATGACGAGAGTGCGCTATTGGCTGAACAGGAGAATTGGCTGTACTACACTTCTGATGAAGATGATCATATCAACTTTCCACAGATGCGAAGCTATATGGCAAAAATGAGGAATGAGGATGATTCTGATTTTGAAGATGCTGATTCTGAGTCATCTGCTGAGGTACATTCTTCACTTGAATTAGAGTTAATGACACAGATTGGTGAAATGAAAACTGAATTTGCTAATCTAAGAAAACAGATAAAAGGAGAAAGAACTTTGGTTAACAAATTCAGAATTGAAAAAGAAGTAATAAACGAACAATATGAAGAATCTGAGGCTGAGAAACAGAAAGTTAAAGATGAAAATTCTGAATTGATGAAAAGGCTTTCTGAACTAAAAGTTGAGTTTTCAAAAATAAAGGATGAAAAAGGTGATTTACAAATAAAATTTGATATGTTATTTGAAGAAAGAAAGAATTTATACACCAAAATCAAAGAATTGGAAGATTTGAATTTGAAAAGAGGTCAGACTCAGCAAACATTAAATCTTTTATTAAGCAATGTTAAAGATACAAGATTTTACAATCCAAAGAAGGGATTGGGATTGGAAGAAAATGTCATTTTAAAAAGAGCTCCAATACTTCAAGTTTCTAAGCCAAAAATCCCAGAAATTGTTGAAGTTTTCATAAGACCTGCTAGTTCTATAACAAGTTCTGACAATTTGCAAAGACCAAACTCTAAAAAGTCAGATGAGACAATTTCTGAGTCTAAAACAGAAAAGTCAGTTGGTTCAGAAGAAAAGGTTAAGAAAGAAGTTTCTAAATCAACAGATGAAAAGCCAAGATACAATGATACTAAATTCAAGTATGATTCCTTAAATGTCAGCTACAAAAATAAACAACCAAGTTTTTCATATCATGACATTGAGAGCATATTTGATACAAGTAAAAATTCTGAAACAGTCAATCAGAAGTCTGAAACTTCTAGTCAGGATTCTGAACTTTGTAGTCAGAATTCTGAGTCTAAAGATCAGACATCTGAGTCTGTAAATCAGAACTCTGACTCAGGTAGTCAGAAATCTGATTCAACTGGATTTTCTGAAACAAAATCAGATGAATTTTTGCAACTTGAAAAGAGATTTAATCTTGTGAGTCAAGAACTTGAGGATTTAAGGAAAACTTATGATGAACTTGAAAATGATTTCTGTGAGGTGGATATTAAACTTGAAGAAGCTTTGAAAGAAAAGAATATTTTTATTCAGAAAATAACAGAGCTTGAAAAACTGAAGACTGAGTATGATCTTTTTAAAATTAATGCTTCAAGAGAAAATGATAAATTCTTTAATGAATCAAGTACATATGAAAAAGGTGAATCATCTAATTCTTCTAACAAAAAGAACTTGAATTTTTCAGAAAAAGAAGAAAGCAAAAGGAAAGATGATCTTGCAAAGTTGAATGATCTGAAAAAGGAACTTGAGAAGCTTAGAATGAAATCTACTTCTGAACTAAACGCTAGAAATTCTTGTAATAAGGGCAATTGTACTCTGAACAGTATAAATAAAAATGAAATGATCTATGTTTCAGATTTATTGTCACTTGCAAAGAAAAATCTTGTTTGTGTTAGATGTAAAAATGATTCATTCCAATATTCTCACAAATGTCAAGTCAAAATAACTTCTGTTTCATACATAAGAAAAGATATTCAGAAAGTTTCTATTTCTCAAAATACAGAAAAGAAGAAAATTTCTGTTCCTCAGACTCAGAAGAAAGAAAAGATAAAAGAAAAGAAAGTTGAAAACATAGCAAAACCAAAAGTTACAACTCTCAAAAAGAATTTGAACAAACTTGTAAGCAGAAAATGTTCTGACTTCATAAAAGTTCAAGGAAAGTGGTGTTTGAAGAAAGATTTTGAGTGGAGAGTAAAAGGTACTAATGTTAAATCCAATGACAAAGCTAACAAAGATGGACCCATTCCAAAATGGGTACCTAAACCTAACTGATCCTTTTGCAGGGCTGTCATGTGTGGTTTTTAGATTCAGGAGCTTCAAGACACATGACAGGTCAGAAGTCTTTTCTATCAAACTTCACAGAAAAGGCTGGAGGAGCAGTAAACTTTGGAAACAATAGCAAAGGTCAAGTCAAAGGTTATGGGGATTTAACTAAAGGGGATCTAACTATCCAAAAGGTTTTCTATGTTGAAGGATTACAACACAATCTTTTCAGCATAAGTCAGTTTTTAGACAGTCTTTGTCAAATTAAGTTTCAAATAACAGGTTGCATGATTCTAACTGAAAATGATGTCAAAGTCTTCTGGGCCAAAAGACATATGGACTTATTTGTAGTTAATTTTTCAAAATTGAAAACATTAAATACAGTTTGTCTTTTATCAAAATCAACTGCAAATGAATGCTGGCTTTGGCACAGAAGATGTTCTCATCTGAATTTCAAAGATCTTAATAATCTTGTTGCAAAACATTTGGTTAAAGGCTTACCAAAGCTTAAATTTGAAAAAGAATCATTATGCTCAGCTTGTGAAATGGGCAAGATGAAAAAGAGTTCTCACAAATTAAAAATGGATTCATCTTGCAAAGCACCATTAGAAATGATTCATACTGATCTTTGGGGTCCAATTTCAGTTCAATCGATGGGAGGAAAGAAATATATGCTTGTGATTGTTGATGAATTATCCAGATACACGTGGGTTGAGTTCCTAAGAGCTAAGTTAGAAGCTGCTACTACATTGATAAATTTTATCAAAAGGATTCAAGTTCTCTTACAACTTCAAGTTCAGAAAATCAGAAGTGATAATGGAACGGAGTTCAGAAATGAGACTCTTCAGAATTTTTTAGAAAGTTCTGGGATTTCTCACAATTTTTCTGCTGTCAGAACTCCTCAACAAAATGGTGTTGTTGAAAGGAAGAATAGAACTCTAGTTGAGGCTGCGAGAACAATGCTGGCTTATGCAAATCTTCCTACTTTCCTATGGGCTGAAGCAATTGCAACTGCTTGTTTTACACAAAATAGAACTTTAATCAATAAGAGATTAAATAAGACTGCTTATGAACTAATAAATAAAAGAAAACCATTAATCAAATTCTTTCATATTTTTGGTTGCAGATGCTATGTTCTCAGAGACAGAGAAAATCTTGCCAAATTCGATAAAAAGGCAGATGAAGGATACTTTGTGGGTTATTCTTTAACTTCCAAAGCATTCAGAATCTACAATAGAAGAACCAAGAGGATGATGGAGAGCATAAATGTAACTTTTGATGAAGCCAGAATGCGGACTTCTGAACAAGACAGTTCAGAACTCATGCTGAACAAGACAAAAATGACTTCTGATACAAATTCTAATCCTATTTGTTCAGAACTCAATTTACTGTTTAAGGATGCTTTTAGTGAACTAATTTCTGATTCTTATGCAGAATATGAAAACCCAAAGATGGTCAAAGAGATGAAAAATAAGACTCCAGAAATAGTTCAATCAACTGTAATTTCTGACAAAGGTCCATCAGAGGAGTGCCCAAATCTAATAAATACAAGTGGTGAAAACTCTGAACCTTGTAATCAGAATTCTGATTCTTGTACTCAGAACTCTGAACAAGTCAATCAGAACTCTGACTTCATTAATCAGAACTCAAACTTGGATGCAACTCCTACTCATACGTCAGAACAAGGTGACAGTTCAGAATTACGAGCAATCATTGATGAGAATGATGCAAACAACAATTATTCAGAGATTGATGTACTCCCTAGTGCTAATAAATGGACTAAAAATCACCCTATTCATCAAGTAATAGGTGATCCATCAGCAGGAGTAAAGACAAGATCAGCTACAGCAAATGAAGCAATGTTTGCTGGTTACTTAAGTGTAATTGAACCAAAGAAAGCTAATGAAGCCCTAGAGGATCCAGACTGGATTTCAGCAATGCAAGAGGAATTGCTTCAATTTGAAAGAAATAAAGTTTGGAGACTCATTCCAAAGCCTGAAGGTAAATCTATAATTGGAACTAAATGGGTGTTCAGAAACAAAAAGGATGAATCAGGTGTTGTCATCAGAAACAAGGCAAGATTGGTTGCTAAGGGATACTGTCAACAAGAGGGAATTGATTATGATGAGACATTTGCACCAGTGGCAAGAATAGAGGCAATCAGAATATTTTTAGCCTATGCTGCACATAAAAACTTCAAGGTGTATCAAATGGATGTCAAATCAGCCTTTCTAAATGGCAAACTTAATGAAGAGGTGTATGTCCATCAACCTGAAGGTTTTGTTGATCCAGAATTCCCTGATCATGTTTATATTTTAGACAAAGCTTTATATGGTCTAAAACAAGCACCACGAGCCTGGTATGACACTCTTACTAAACACCTGTTAGGTTCAGGATTCAAGAAAGGTAAGATTGACACAACTTTGTTTTTAAAGAAACAGGGTAATGATTTGATTCTGATTCAAATTTATGTTGATGACATAATATTTGGTTCTACCAGTCCAGAATTATGTGATAATTTTTCAAAAATCATGTCATCTGAATTTGAAATGAGCATGATGGGTGAACTGAATTTTTTCCTTGGTCTTCAAGTCAAACAACTACCAAAAGGTATTTTCATAAATCAAGGAAAATATGTCAGAGATATTCTGAAAAAGTTCAAAATGTCTGATTGTGCTTCTATGAGAACACCTATGGCAACTAACATAAAGTTAGATGCTGATCTCAAAGGTGTTTCAGCAGATATCAAACTTTATAGAGGCATGATTGGATCATTACTTTATTTGACTGCAAGTAGACCAGATATCATGTTTTCTACCTGTTTCTGTGCTAGATTTCAATCTAACCCGAAAGAATCACATATGTTGGCTGTCAAAAGGATTTTAAGATATCTCAAAGGAACACCTGATCTAGGTTTATGGTATCCAAAAGAAACTGACTTCAAATTGACTGCTTTCACTGATGCTGATCATGCAGGAAGTAGGTTGGACAGAAAGAGTACATCTGGTGCTTGTCACTTTTTGGGAGATAAAATAGTGAGTTGGGCATCAAAGAAACAGAACTGTGTATCCACTTCAACTGCTGAAGCAGAGTATGTTGCTGCTGCTGCTTCATGCTCTCAAACATTGTGGATGAGAACACAACTCATGGACTATGGATATCAGCTTAATAAGATTCCCATCTATTGTGACTCAGAAAGTGCAATTGCTATTACTCAGAACCCTGTTCAACATTCGAAGACTAAGCATATAGATGTGAGGTATCATTTTATAAAGGACTATGTGGAAAAAGGAACTATAGAGATGCACTTTGTGCATACAAAGTATCAATTGGCTGACTTGTTCACAAAGCCTCTTGATCACAAAAGGTTTTCTTTTCTCATATGTAAAATAGGAATGCTTAATCTGCCTAGTTGAAAATATTTTTTTCTTAAAAATGCTAAATTTTTCTAAGTAAACTTGTCTGAGTAGTGTATTCAGAACTTCTGAGTCTTAAGTTCAGAACTTCTGAGTCTTGAGTTCAGAACTTCTGAGTCTTGAGTTCGGAACTTCTGAATCTTGAGTTCAGAACTTCTGAGTCTTGAGTTCAGAACTTCTGAGTCTTGAGATCAGAACCTCTGAATCTTAAGGTCAGAAATTCTGAGTCAATACTTCAGCAATCTTACTTTCAAAAATTTATTTTTGAGAAATACAAATAACTTCAACTGTATGGATTATGCTTCTTCGATTATCTTTTTATCTCATATTTATGTATCATTAATACTCAAATGCATGCTCAAGTCAAGGGGGAGCATCAAAATTCTTTTGGAAATCATTTTGTGATGCTTAAAAGATTTGTTTTCATTTCTTATCTGTTCAAACCTCTTCTGAATAATCAAAATGTTTTATATTGGTCAGAAGTTGATTTTAAAAGACATTTTGGTTACAAGGCAAAATTCTTCTGAGTCATGGAATCAGAACATCTGTGCGTGTTATTCAGATCTTTGACTTGAGTCAAAATTCTATCCACTAACACGTGTCAGCTTCATATTTGTTTGACAATGCCACGTATTTCATTTAAATCCTTTGTGGTATTTCACATGTGTTGACTCCGTTATAACATTGATTTCGCTTTTCCGTTAAACCTTTCAACTTCGCGGATTTTAAATAGGTCTTAAAATCCCTATTTCAAATTTCTTTCAAATTCCAGAGCGAAACGTGAGATACGAATCAAATCCAGAGTTCTTTGAATCTGTTTTCTTCTTAAATCATGTCTGAAATACGAAGAAGTGGTCCAATTTCTCTACATTCTACAAAATCGATAATGGATTCATCCGATTCGGAAAATGATGAAGTACAAAATAGAGTTGCAGAGGAAGGGGCAATAAGAAATGATGAAGAAGATGAACAAATGGATGAATCTGAAGGAAATGCGGATGAGGTAAACGTTAATATTGAACATGATCAGAGTGCTGCAGGTTCTATTATGTCAGATAGATCTATTCTAGTGGAAAGAGTTGTTCCTGAGAGTGAATGGTTGAAATTATCTGAAAATAACTGTATTATATTGTTTGAGGAAAGTCGTTTTAAGCCTGAACACAGAATTATCATGGAGTTATTCAAACATCATCCGTACAGAAAATGGTTTACAAGAAGTAAAAATGTGCCTGTTCAGTACATACAACAATGGTGGAAATATCTTAGGTTAGAAGATAATAAGTTTGTGTCTGAAATTGGAGGAGTGACATTTGTCTTATCTATCTCTGCACTAAGAGAAATGCTGAATCTACCAGAGAAAGATGATGTACAAAGAAGAACAGATTTTGAGGATTTACCCCTAACAGAGGAATTAATAGCAGAGTTTATGAAGTTGGGATACAATGAAGGATTAAGGACTCTCAGTTTGTTCAGAAGAAACAAATTACCACCTATTTGGGCTTGCTTCTTTCATGTGGTAAATAAATGTTTGTCAGGGAAAAATAGTTCTGCTGATCAAGGTTCTAAACAAATTCTTCAGATATTTCAAGGTTTAGTGAAGAATAGGCATTATGACTATACTTTAATACTTTGGGAAGATATGAAGAATACATTTGAGAAGAATCAGAAAGCAATTCAGAAGAAGACAAAGGATGCTCCACTGACATACATTCCCTACATAAGGTACTGGCAAATTGTTATTTGGTATGCCATGCAGGAAAACAGAACAATCTCAAGAAGAACAAATGAAGAGCATGGCCCTACATTTTATTTGGGTAAGATGACCTCAGTAACAAGACTTGAAAACTATCCCAATCATAAACTATTGCCAAAATCACTTAGGAACTATATTCCAAGGGAGAGTGAGATTTTAAAAGCTTATTGCACCTCTATGGGAATTGAATTACCTCAAATCCCTACCCAAGAGGACCAACCTGAGAAGAGAGGTGAGGAGTCTAGTCGAATTAGAGAGGGGGAGGATGTTCAGATGGGTGAACATTCTGAGAGACCTGAGAGGGAAAATTCTGAGAGCTTGGTTAGACTCAGTGAGGAAAAACAGAATGAGAGTGGTGAGGATGAGAGATTGTTAACAGAGGTTCAAACAGAAAGAGATGCCTCTGAACCAGCTAATCTTGACCAGGTAACCACACATGCTATTGGTTCACATCTCTTGGTGTCCAATATTGAAACAAACACCATGGACCTAGTGGTGGATCTTGAACAACCCATCCGTACCCACTCAGAAGCATTTCAACATGCTACTGTTTCACACAAATCCGGGGAACCATCCCAAACTCATTTGGAGGGAGGTGATAAATCCCAACTTATTTTTCAACACATTGAGTCTGAATATCACAGTCCTATTCATATTGAGCCTGAAATTCCTTTTGACACTTGCACAGATCAGGAATTTCGTACTCCTGAAACAACATTCATAGACATGCCTAATGTTGGGTGTCGAGGATTGGATGGAAGTCCTGGTGAGGTGAACATTACAAAAGCCTCATTCAAACGTGCATCTGTTGTACAAGATGACTGTGTGTTATCTACAGGCCATGAGCTCTCTGGGCACATGAAAACTGGACCATCTGTTGGTTCAGGTTCACTGTTAGAAACTTCTGAATTTGAAAAGATTCAGAGACAAAACAAGGAGATGGGGGAAAAAGTAGAAAATTTGGAGAAGAGGATGGAGGATTTGAATGATGAAGTATCAGATTTGAAAGATGTGTTGGAGAAAAAGTTAATTTCTGTTGAAACCAAGGTAGATGATGTAAAGAAATCCTTGGATTCTCACAAAAAGGAGATCATGGATATAATGTCTGGTTTTCAAAAAGATATGTTGAAACAAATGCAAGATATGCAGGATTCTATACTGAAAGCACTGAGTGTATCACTGGCTTCTACTTCAAAGCCTCTTGATCCTGTTCCTATTGCAGAAGCTGAAGCTGAAGGTACTTCTAATCAGAACTTAAAAAGAAAGTTTGATGATAATGAGCCTCATGATCATCAAAAGGGGGAGAAAAGACAAAGGTTAAGTTCTGATGATGACATTGGCATAGAAGATTTTGAGATAGCAGACATGCACTTAGCCAATACAAAAAGTTCAGAAGATCAGACACAGGAAAATTTAAAGAAGATGATTCAGATAGTACAGCTTGACAGTTCAGATACAGAAGAAATGGAGTTGGGAAGTATTGATAGTAATGAATCAGATAAAACAGAGGAATTGAACTTGGATACTGAGATGGAAGGAAACTCAGATGAAACTGTAGCTATTGAGGAATCTGATTTGAGAATAGAAGAAATAGTGGAAAGTACAGTGGTAAACAGATGTACAGATATTGTGGTTTATAACAGTGAAAGGGCAATGGAGTCTGAATCAGAAGAAAGGAGGTTGAATGAAGAATTGATCAGAAGAATGCATAATGAAGTAGTCAGAGCTTTGAGTGTTCAGAAAATTCATAAAGGAATAAAAGTGATAAGACCCATTGATCTAATGGGAGAAGAAGACAGAACTGTGGATTACACTCAGGATTTTAAAGATGATTTTAGGTTTAACTTTTGTGATGAGTTAAATACAGAAGAAGAGTATGTGAAAGTGAAAGACTTCTTTATGCCTTCTGAATATGTATTCAGAAAACCAATTGAGATTCCAAAGATTAAATTGCAAAGACTAGAAGAACCTGTGTGTGACTTCATTCTAGAATTAAGTGATGTGCCATTAGCCAGACAATTTCATGATGATATTTTTCCTGAGGAAATATATGATAATCTCTACTACACATAAGGAGAGTATGAGCTTTTGGAAAGTAACATTGATGGTTTTATGGATGACAGAGCTCAGATGGTCTACTCAGAAGCTTCTAACATGTTCAGAGTTCCTGACTCAAAACTGCATATTCAGAAAAGAATCGAGAAAGTTCTGATGTTTCAACAAGATGAATTCAATGGTTTAATGTTCGTTAGAATGGAAATACTGAAAGAAAGAAATACAAAGGTTTCCATGTCTACATTTGATTTTCACAGATTGACTCTTGATGATCAGATCTTTCTAGTCAAGTTCTTTGCTAGCACTGAAGAAGCCTTGGTAGAAATTGAATGCAGAAGACTTCTGGGTATTTATGTCAGAAATATATACTTGTATGACTTCCAGTTGGCTATCGAAGAAAGAAAAGAAAAGTGCAATCTGAGTTCTCCCACAAAGAAAACAGAAGTTGATCTGCATGTGAAGGGTTTTGTGAATGAAGGAATGGAGACAGAAGGGTTCACATATATGGTTCACGAAAGACTTGAATTGTTCAGATTAAAAGAGTTGGTGAAGTACAGTGATGCAACTCTGAATTGGTTGTTGATTAGAATGGAAGTAAGTATGGATGCTGAAAAAGAGAGTTTAAAGAAGAGATGCATAAACTGTGTGGAGAGGAGGTTGGATTTTAGAAGAAAAATCAGAAACAGTAGTGAATGGTTGCTATCTGAGGTGAATCCCAAAAAGATTCTACATAATGATTTTGTGTTCCCAGCTGAGTATGAAGTGAATGGAATTTTGTCAGATGAAGCTGAAGAAATGCAGAACACAATATCTCAGAATGTGCAGATAACTAGTTTTGATCAAACTGAACAGTCTGAACCAAAAGAAGATGAAATATCCATTGATCTAAATGGATACTTTCTTGAATTTGATTTACCTGAGTTCTTCAAACCAAAAGAGGTACAATTCTTGGATGTGTATTATGATAGGTCTAAGGAGACTCAGATCTGGTTGGCTGAAAAATCAAGATGTCTTGGCAAAACAAAGCAAGCCGTTTACTCAGATTTTCTAATCACTGGAATCAGAGAATTGAAGGTTAAGAAATTCAGAAAGATGGAGTACTTATCCTTTGAAGTTTTGAGAGAAGATGGCAAGGTTTATTATTTTACTGATGCAGATTTTGAGAAACTGTCAGTGGTTGACTTCTACAGATTACACAGCTTTCTATGTTTTAAAGAGTCAAGTAAAGACAGAAATGAAAGGAAGGCAAGAAGTGTGGTGATTGAGGCCATGTTCTATATCTTAAGGTGGCATTGCTATACAGATTTCCAAATAGCTCTGTATTTGCAAAAGTCATGTGTTTATCTGGCAAATCCCAATACAGATCATGAGCAGAAAAAGGTGTTAAAGACTGGAAGTGTTCACAAGTATCCAGATCTGGGAGTATTTTTGAAGAACAAAAGTGGAAAGATCTTCTTCAGAGCAAAGGAAACTGCAAAATATTGTTCTGGAACTTTAAGGATCATAAAGCACAATTTGGAGAAAAAGATGCTGAAAGTAAAGGAAGCAAACATAACTCAAGAAGCAATAAATCAGCAAGTTGAAGTTATTCAAGAAATTATTGACAAGATTGATAAGAGGCTTAATCTGAGGAATGGGCTACTTCAGAAAATTGTTCCTGCTCTGAAAGAATTAGATGATGCAAAGTTTAAGTTTATTTGACAAAAAGGGGGAGATTGTTAGATCTGAAGTTTTGTCAATAAACCAAGTGTTGAAGATCTGATAAGAAGGTTCAGAAGTTCTGAGAAGAAGAGTCAGAGATCTGAGAAAGAGAAGTCAGAAGTTCTGAGAAGCGTGATCAAAAGAATGTTCAGAAGTTCTGAACTACCTGTTCAGAACTTATGACGAGTTTCGTTACTTAGTAATGTGTAAACTAATTAGGACACGTGTTTTGTTCTTATTAGTCTTTCTTATTTGTACTGTAGCTTTAATATATCCGTTACAGTATAAATAGAGTGGTTAGCACTACGTTGCTAACTGATTGATTTTCCCATATTACTTGTATTCATTCCTTGTAATCTTTGAGGTTATCTCTCTCTTAGATCTGTAATTCTGTGCATCATTGAATACAATTGGGCTTGATCATACAATTTCTCAATTACTTCTTTCTATATTGATTGTAAGAATAGATCCTGCACTTTCAATTCTTCTTAAGGTGCTTGCACGAATGCGGATTGTTCCCGCTCCTCCATTTCTCGAGTTGACACTCCCAACAATCCCATCTTGTTCTTCTATATACTGGCACGTGGTCCACCATTGTTGAACGTAGATTGCAGGAAGATGGTCATCGAATTCTGTTAGGGCTCTAAAAATTTCAGAGTTCCTGAAAAACTCAATAAAAATATGATATAGGGGTAGATAGAGTCCTGGAGTGGGATCGAATCTATAGTTGTTGTCAGCAAACTCGTAAGGAAGAACAATGATTTCATTAGTGGGTTCTATTCGGCTAGAATCAGCAGAGTTTCGAGGTTCCGCCATTGTTGTAGGTTTGGGGTTTTTCTTGAAGAACACATAGGATTTGAATAACGGAGGGAAAGGTGAAGGGTTTTTGAAAGGTTAAGAATGAAATAGGTCAAGGGTATGTGAAAGTCCAGGTTACACTCTTACAATCAAATATGAACATTCAAGATCGTATTCACAGCAACTGGTCATATGATTTATTAACAATCTGTGAATTACAAGATATTACAATGAATTTCTCTAAATGGATTCACCAAAGATTATATCAAAGATTCTTTAAAGATTAGCCAAAGATTCCGTTAGCTACAGTTGCTAACTCCTATATATACTGTAGATAATAGCTAAAGCTACAGTACATATGAGAAACAGACTAATAGAACAATTACACGTGTCCTAATTAGTAACTGAATATAACAGATAATATCCCAAGATATGAATTCTGAACATACTTCTGAATAAGCGCTTCAGAACATTTGTCTTCATAGTCAGAAGTTCTGAGTCTCCTACTCAGAACTCTGAACCTTCTAGTCAGAATCCAACACTTAGAATCTTTTTGAGATTTCTCACTCAGAACTTCTGAGTCTTCTACTCAGAACTTCTGAGTCTTCTGAGTCTTCTTTAGTCTTCTTACTCAGAACTCAACACTTGTGTTTTTGACAAAACTCTAGACCTAACAATCTCCCCCTTTTTGTCAAACACACTTGTACTTTTCACCATCAAATTCTTAGAGCAGGAACAATCTTCAGAAGGAGCTCTTCTGAATGTTTTGACAACTTTTTCTCCCCCTAAAGTTTTGGAAAGCAAAATCATCTTCAAAATCTTTAGCTTTTCTCCCCCTTGATTTTCAAAACTTTAGCGATGCTTTTTCTTCGAATGAAGTCTATGCTTTTTCTCCTCCTTAATGAATAACCTTGCTCCCCCTCAAAATAAGAATTATGGAGCAATTTGTTTTCTCCCCCTGAAAGTATGCATGTATTTCATTAAAATTATTCATTTCAAATATAGTGCTTTAATGAAAACATTTATACAAGGAGAATAAGATTTACTGAACTACACTTGATAACTACTAACATTTGATCATTTGAAAACTTTACAAAAGAAATCCAACTTAATGAAATTTATCAGATTTTTCAATCAAATGAAATCAAATGCATGTGTTTGGATTCAAATACAAGTCATCATTGCATATCGAGTTAAAAATGTTCAGTTTCAATCTCTTTATTAAATCCATTTGGTATGCTTAGCATGCGAAATATGATTAGCTTCAAGAATATGCAATTCTAAAACATATAAGAATACTTTGCTCTACTTACACTATTTGTCCAAAAACAGGATTTTCACAAATTTACAGGTTTATTGCGACTTTGAATTTTCCCAAAGTTTCAAGAGATGTGTGCTCATTGGCATCTTTTAATTTTGTGCTCATTGACATCTTTTAATTTTGTGCACATTGGCATCTTTTAATCAAAAAGTTTAGTAAGAATAAGATACATCGTTAAACATGACTTTCTATCTGGTTCTATAGCAGGATTTGGGTCAGCATATCCCAGACCAGTTGGTCTTAGGTGCTAGGTGACAAGCACCCCTTGGAACTTAATTTCCCAAACCAGAAAGGCCACATCGATATATCTTAAACCCATTTGTACCAGTAGAACATGGCTTTCTATCTGGTTCTATTGCAGGATTTGGGTCAGCCGATCCCAGACCAGTTGGTCTTAGGGACTAGGTGACTAGCACCCCTTAGGACTTACTCTCCCAAACCAGAAAGGCCACAGGTACAAACTTTCAAACTAAATGATTTTATATATATTTATATTTCATCTCAATCACTTGGTACTAAAACGTAGTACTTCCCCCATATTTTTGTTTCCATCCAACATTCTGACATTTAGGCTTTTTGAACATTATATTCTATATAAGTATAGATTTCATAACATTGAGCATTCGGCATAATTTCATTCATGTTTTGCTTACCTTTCGATTTAATTCAGAAGTGAAAGTTGAAACAAATATAGCTCAGATAATACAAAATACTTGTAAAATCACTTTTTGACACACATTTATTCATTGAATGAAAATTAAAAAAATCATATCATTGAATTAAATTGTTAAGATTCAAACATTCAAAGCAATAGAAATAAAACATAATACAATGTTACCTTTCACCACTTGTTCCTTGAAACAGAAAAATATGACAGTTAAGGATATCACCTGAGAAGTATGAGTTCTAAACTGATTTGTTTAGAAGTCTTAGTCTCTGAAGTACGGGTCCTGAACTGAATTATTCAGAAGCCATTGTCATTTTAAGTACGGGTTTTGAACTGATATGTTCAAAAGCCTAAAACGTTGAAGCACAGGTTTTGAACATTATCTTGAAACAATCAGATCAAATTTTGAGTCAATACTTCCTCTGAAATCAAGATAATTCTGCAAGATCAAGAGATTTTGGTAATCATCTACGATGATTCCTCATTAGTTATCAAAAAAAATTCTGAGGAATAGAGTCAGAATTCTGATTAGAAGAGTCAGAATTCTGAGTAACTTGCTCAAAATTCTAAATATCAGAGTCAGAATTCTGATTTAGTTGAGTCAGAATTCTGAGTAGTGGAGTCAGAATTCTGAGTAGTAGAGTCAGAACTTCTGAGTAACAGAGTCAGAATTCTGATAAAACTATCCAGAGAAAATTCCTTAGAAAAATTTTTGGATTTTGTGATTTTTGAACATTCTGAATTTCAAATCACCATAACTTGCTCAAAAATCAGAATTTTTCAACCAAAATTTGCAGGGTTGCTCAAAATGTGATTCTGAACACATTCTCTGGAAATGTTTTCTACGAAAAACACTCACATCTATGAGTTCGATAACCTCATAGCAAACAGAAATTTTTCAAAAAAAACTTCAAAATCAACAAATTGATCTATATGAATCAGAAATCCATAATTACATTCAGACCGAGTTTTGGACTGAATTATCCAAAAGTCAAAATTTTCAATTTAAGCACATCATTTGTTTTCAGTCATGTGTCAGTATGATCATTCAGCTTTACACATGAATAACCTGCAAAACAGATTAAGTTGTCTTTGGTACCCATATGAACTTGGGTCCAGATTTGTTAGGTGTAGTGGCATATGCAGATATTCTATAAGAACCATACCAGTGCTGAATAAAATTCTTGTTCACAAAATCATTAGTCCCACAATATGAACAACAAAGTTTCTTTTGTGCAATTCTGACTAATTGATTTACAGAATAAATCACATCAGGTTTAACAAAAGATTTTCTTTGAAATGTATTGTTCTTCTTGACATTTGAATTAGGAACCTTTGATTTTCGCACTTCTTTCTTGGAAGTAGTTCCTTTAACTCTCCATTCCATTTTTATCTTTTTAAAAGAACAATTATAAGATTTATCAATAGGAGAATTATAAAACAGATTAGAAGAACGAATCTGATCTTTTGAACTATGATTTGATTTGTCAACAACTTTCGTTTCAAATTCTTTAAACTTTTTAACATACAAATCAAACCTTGACTGCAAATCAGATTTGGACTTCCTCTCTATCATGATTTTAGTTGATAAATCAGATAATTTCTTAATAAGTCTCCTTATCTCCAAATGAAAAACTTTCTTTTCCTTCTCAAACTCATCTTTTAAGCATTTTTCTTTAAAGCCATTTACCTTCTTCTTTTCAGCTTTCATAAGATTTCTTTATAAGAAACAACATATCAGTTTTCTTTTCCTCTTCTCCTTCTTAAAATAACATTTCTCTCTTTTGTTATTTATGTACAAAAACCATATCAATCTTCAAAATGAAAGAAATCACAGAATATTACCTTGAATTGTAGCACACGATTAAGAACGATCTTGAATCACCAAATCTTGAAACTAGATCTTGAAATCTTGAATTGTTGCAAAAATGATCGTATCGAATTAAAATTGATTCGATGTGGCTCTGATACCAATTGTAAGTCCCATAGTTGAAGCAACAATCAAGAATACTCCATAGAAAGTAGAATAGAGATAGACATGAAGAACAATTTATTGAATGATCTCTATTCATATACTTGAAATATAATGGAGGGAGAAATTGATATACGACTCTCTCAAAACTCACTGTGTATTCTCTCAAAAGTCTCAAAGTCTCCTTATCTCCAAATGAAAAACTTTCTTTTCCTTCTCAAACTCATCTTTTAAGCATTTTTCTTTAAAGCCATTTACCTTCTTCTTTTCAGTCTCTTTCCTTCCATCTTCTAACTCTTTCTCCAACTCATTTATTTTTACAGAAAACTCATTTAACATTCCTGTTTTCTTTTTCTCAAAACCATTCTTTTCTTTTTGAAAAACATTTTTCTTGCATTCAAACTCTTTTCTTTCTTTTGCAAGAATTTTCTCCAAATCAGAATTTTTCAGAGATAATTCAACAGACTTTGTTTCAAAACCTTTCCTCTCAGTTTGAAAGTCTCTTCTCTCTTTCTCAAATTTCTCTCTTTCAAGTATAACAACTTGTTCAAAATCATAGATTTGTTTCAAGAGTTGACAATTTTTCATTTCACATGATTTGATTCTATTTTTAGAATCTGTCAACATCTTTCTTTCAAAATTGATTTTCTCTTTCAAATCAACATTCTCTTTTTCTAACAACTTTGTGTTCTCTTGAGCCTTTTCGAAATCTTTTAGAAGATCGAATTTATCTTTTTGCAAATTTACAACAACTTTTGCACTTTCCTCAAATTTGGCTTCAAGATTAGCAATCTTGCTTTCAAAATGAACAATCTCAGTTTTTGGTTTAGAAATTGTTTCTTTTGCTTTTACAGGACTTAATTTTTGTAAATTGTCTGAACTGGTTATAGAACTTGCAGGTCTCACAAAAACTTCAACAATCTCAGGCATGATGAAATGACAAATTCAAATATCAACTATGAATTATGAAAAAAATGAGAATCAGCACAGATCTAGAACATGCAAGAATTGATCAAATCTGTCACATGCATTTCATCAAACAGTTAGAGTACATGAATTAATGAAATCTTCTTTTCAACAAAAAATTTGAATAGTAATCAACATGCAGCAGATAGAATCACTTTGATCAAGAAACCAATCAAGAATTTTGAAAACATACCTGTGATCTCTGTTTAATTTCGAAAATTAATCAGCATAGAGAGAAATTCGTTGGATGACTTGATTGTAAAATTGAATTGAATCGATTCAACAGAAAGACAAATCGAATTTCTTGAACAAATGTATAATGAATTCAAGAATTACTAAGAATTCAAGAATTACTAGTAGCAGCGGAATCAATTGACGAATTGATCAAGAAATCTTCAAGAACACGAACATGATCTTGAATGAATTTGTTTGTTGATTGGCTCTGATACCAATTGAAAGTCCAGGTTACACTCTTACAATCAAATATGAACATTCAAGATCGTATTCACAGCAACTGGTCATATGATTTATTAACAATCTGTGAATTACAAGATATTACAATGAATTTCTCTAAATGGATTCACCAAAGATTATATCAAAGATTCTTTAAAGATTAGCCAAAGATTCCGTTAGCTACAGTTGCTAACTCCTATATATACTGTAGATAATAGCTAAAGCTACAGTACATATGAGAAACAGACTAATAGAACAATTACACGTGTCCTAATTAGTAACTGAATATAACAGATAATATCCCAAGATATGAATTCTGAACATACTTCTGAATAAGCGCTTCAGAACATTTGTCTTCATAGTCAGAAGTTCTGAGTCTCCTACTCAGAACTCTGAACCTTCTAGTCAGAATCCAACACTTAGAATCTTTTTGAGATTTCTCACTCAGAACTTCTGAGTCTTCTACTCAGAACTTCTGAGTCTTCTGAGTCTTCTTTAGTCTTCTTACTCAGAACTCAACACTTGTGTTTTTGACAAAACTCTAGACCTAACAGTATGGATATTTATAGTCAAAACATGTGGTTGGGTAATCGTCGTAGGTACTGTAGGCACTCGAGTGTCAGATGGTGGAGTGGCCTGAACAGTGTATCGTGGGAACAGCTAGTGGTTTAGCTTTCAATTAGAGAGTGCCACGTGGATTTTGTTCTGACCACTTTCGTGCAAGTAAACCGTCGCGGTTAGAGATGTGTGGGTGATAAGTTGTTGACGCTTGGAAATAACCCGCACCTCTGATGACGTGGCATAAAAACCGACAGAGCTCTGTTGGAGCTATGCAAGTTTTGCCTCTGATGAGTAGCCATTTTTCATTCTTTTCAAGTATCCTTTGGTGTTTCACCTTTACCCGAAATTATTTAAAATTCTGTATCTGATGTGGAAATGGTCAAAGAACGAGAACAAAACTGACTTAGAAATTTCACAGAGTTCTGGTGAGAATCAACAGAGGCTCTGGTGAAATATCAGAGTTCTGGTAAGTTCTTGACGTTATCAAAGGATTTTCATCAGAACAGGTTTTCCCTCTTTCTTCAAAAAGATTTTTCTTTTCAGACCAAAGAGCAAAGGCATTTTGATTTGAAAAAGATTTGACTTGCTCCCCCTAAAACCATGCGTAAAATACTTTATAAGCTCCCCCTTGAAGTATGAGCAAAAAAAAACTTTTTACAAAAAGAAAAACATTTACAAAACAAGAGATATATATACAGACAGATTCACTAAGCTTGTTGAAAAAGTATGCGTGACAGAGTTCTGGTGAACATCAGAAGCTCTGTTTGAACTATCCTACCCAACTACTTGACAGAGCTCTGGTAGGAACATCAGAGGCTCTGTTGAGTTTGAACAGAGTTAGGAGGATATATTCAGCATACCCAGTTTGCTGATTAAGAAGTTAAATCTCCTTTCATCAAGGGCTTTTGTAAACAAGTCAGCAAGCTGGAAGTCGGTTGAAACAAAGTACATTTCAATCGTCCCTTTTTCAACATGATCCTTTATGAAGTGGTACCTTATGTCGATATACTTTGTCTTGGAGTGCTGAACTGGATTAGTTGTGATTGCTATGGCACTCTTAGAGTCACACAGAATTGGAATTTTTCCGTACTCCAGGCCATAGTCTTTGAGCTGGGTTTTCATCCATATCACTTGAGAGCAACAACTAGCAGCAGCAATATACTCTGCTTCTGCTGTAGAAGTTGATACGCAATTCTGTTTCTTGGATGTCCAACTCACCAATTTTTCACCAAGTAATTGGCAGCTACCAGACGTGCTCTTTCTGTCATTCTTGCATCCTCCGTGATCTGAGTCTGTATATGCTACAAACTCGAAACCAGAATTAAGAGGATACCAGAGACCCAAGAATTGAGTCCCTTTAAGATATTTAAATATGCGCTTGACAGCAGACAAATGAGATTCTTTAGGATTTGCTTGAAATCTGGCACAGAGACAGGTTGCAAACATTATATCAGGTCTGCTAGCAGTTAAGTACAGAAGTGATCCTATCATGCCTCTGTAGTTCTTGACATCTATAGGTTCACCATTAAGGTCAGAGTCAAGTTTAACTCCAGTGGCAATAGGAGTTTTCATTGGATTTGAATTGTTGAGCTTGTATTTTTTCAAAATATCAGAGATGTATTTCGACTGACTTATAAAAGTCTCTCTGATGGATTGTTTTACTTGTAAACCAAGGAAGAATGAAAGTTCTCCCATCATGCTCATTTTGAATTCACTTTTCATCAAATCCTCAAACCTATCACAGTACTCTTGTTGAGTAGACCCAAAAAATAATGTCATCAACATATATTTGCACCAGAAGTATATCATTCTTATACCTTCTAAAGAATAGAGTTTTATCGACATTACCTTTCTCGAAGTGATTTGTCAACAGAAAGTTGGACAGAGTTTCATACCAGGCTCTGGGAGCTTGTTTAAGGCCGTACAGAGCTTTGTCTAGCTTGTAAACGTGGTCTAGAAACTCTGAACTTTCAAAACCAGGTGGTTGCTGGACATAAACTTCCTCTTGTAGTTTGCCATTCAGAAAGGCCGACTTTACATCCATCTGATAGACTTTAAAACCTTTGTGAGCAGCATAGGCTAAGAAGATTCTGATGGCTTCTAGTCTAGCCACAGGAGCAAAGGTTTCGTCATAGTCGATACCTTCTTCTTGGCAATATCCTTTTGCAACCAGACGGGCTTTGTTTCTGATGATAATCCCATCTTCATCCTTTTTATTCCTAAACACCCACTTGGTTCCAATGGCCGCTTTGCCTTTCGGAAGTGGAACCAAGGACCAAACTTTGTTTCTTTCGAATTCCAGAAGCTCTTCTTGCATAACATCGATCCAGTTTGGGTCTTCAAGGGCTTCAGAAATCTTCTTCGGCTCAATCATGCTTAAAAAGTTTACAAAGAAAGCTTCATTGATTGTGGCCGATCTCGTCTTTACACCGTCTTCAGCAGCACCGATAATTTGATGATGAGGATGATCCTTTGTCCATCTTGTCATTGGGGCATGGACAACAGGAGGGGTTTGTGCTTCTGATGGGAAAAGACGATCTTCAGAATCAGAGCTCTGTGGCACACAAGTCTGGAGAGTGGCCTCATTGCTCTGTGAAGGTGATCTTTCAAATAGGGAATCTCTGCCAATATTGGTTAGCAGAGGTGATGATGGCTCTTGCACATGTTCTCTTTGTGGTTCCTCATTTCTCTGAATGACACCTGTAGACAGAGAAGTAGATGGTGAAGTATTGGAGGGACCAGTAAGAGTAGTACCTGTCAGATTTTGTTCTGTTGAATTCTGAGCTTGGTCGCCTCTGTTGATGTTGACAGAGGAAACATCATCATCGAAGAAATCATCGAACACAAGATTGATATCTTCTTCCCTTGTCTTTGAAGAACTTGGCTTCTTCTGTTCTGTGTGTGTCCCTTCTGTTGATTTGCAATCAGAGGCACTTGATGTATTTTCATCAAAGGACACATTAACGCTTTCTTGAATGACACAGGTTATGGTGTTGTAGACTCTGTAGGCTTTAGAGGTTAAGGAATAACCAATAAAGATTCCTTCCTCCGCCTTTTTGTCGAATTTACCTAGCCGTTCTCTGTCATTCAAGATGTAGCACTTGCAGCCAAAAACATGAAAATATTTCACATTTGGCCTTCTATTGTTGTTGAGTTCATAGGGAGTCTTTTTAAATCTTTTTACAATGACAACTCTGTTTTGGGTAAAACAGGCTGTTGAGACTGCCTCTGCCCAGAAGTTGATGGGAAGGACATTACCGGCTAACAAGGTTCTGGCGGCTTCTACCAGAGTTTTGTTCTTTCTTTCCACTACACCATTCTGTTGTGGAGTTCTGGCAGTTGAGAATTTCTGGGAGATTCCTTCTTCTGAAAGATAGGCATCTATTCTTGCATTTTTGAATTCTGTCCCGTTATCACTTCTCAACTTTTGCACTTTCAATCCTAACAGAACCTGTATCCTTCTCAACAAACTTATTAGAATTTCTGGGACATCAGATTTTACTCTGATGAACTCAATCCAAGTATTTCTAGAAAATTCATCAATTAGCACAAGAATATACTTCTTGCCCGACAGACTTTGCACAGAGATAGGACCACAGAGATCCACGTGAAGCATATGCAAAGGTCTGGGACAACTATGATCACTCTTAGTTCTGTGTGAAGATCTTTTCATCTTACCCAATTCACAGACATAACAGAGATGGTTTTTGTCAAATTTCAGCGGAGGAAGTCCTTTTACTAGCTTTAATTTCACGAGCTTGTCAAGGTTTTGAAAATTCAAATGGGTAAATCTTTTATGCCAGAGCCAGGCATCTTCATTTTTCAAAGACACTAAACAGAGTTTTTCTGTTGTAGAGTTTTGGTTAGGATTGAAATTCATTTTATAAAGATTGCCTTTTCTGTCGGCTCTTAAGAGTTCTTGACCAGGCTCGGAAAGCAACAGAGAACAATACTTCTTCCTAAAATTGACATCGAACCCATGATCACAGAGTTGACTTATGCTAAGCAGATTATGGTTTAATCCTTCAACATAAGCAACCTCAGAAACTGAAACACCACCATTGACTAAAGTACCGTAGCCTCTAATCTGTCCGCCATTATCTCCTTAAAAGGTTACTGCACTTCCATTTTTGTTCTTGAAATAAGTAAGCAGCTCCTTATTCCCCGTCATGTGCCTTGAGCATCCTGAATCTAAATACCATATCTGCACATGGGGTTTCTGCAAGACAGATTAGTTTCTTTTAGGTACCCATTGCATTATGGGTCCTTTTTTGTTAGACTTAGGTGGGTTAACAGACTTTCCTTCAGGCTTTTCATTCTTTGATGATGTGCCAGAGGGTTTTTTCTGTACATTCTGAACAGTCTTGGGACTTTCCTTTTGAGACGACTGTTTCAGAACACAGTGGGAACCATTCATATGGTTCTTTAACTGTAACAGAAGTTGAATACAATTGCATTTGATAAAACATGAAAGTTGATGCAAATTGTTGTTTTTATTCAAAAACTGTTGTTTGAAGGGAGTTTGATTTTGAAAAACTTTAGGACCAGATGTCTTTACATACATTCTGTCCTGTGACGACTTTTTGAAATTGTTGTTTCTCGGAGCAAACTCTCTTGACACAAAGCTGTTTTTCTTTTGATTTACAACAGGTGCATGAATAGATTGGTAATTGACTTTCCATTTTCCTTTCTGCTTTGTTGTAAATTTGACTTGATCATAAGCGTATGGAACTGAGGTATAGTCTTCATGAATAATTTTAGCTTTCCCTCTTTTCTTCTCTTCTATCTCATTAGAAGAGAGAATTTTGATACCCTTATTTTTCAAATTTGGCAAAGGTATAAATCTGTTATGTTTCTTAAAGAATGAGACATTTTTCAGAGATCCATATTCAACAATTGCCTGTTTAGGTTTGTGTAAAGCAGTATGAGGAGCACATAAAATTTGCTCATCTACCTCAGAGTCAGAGTCACTGTCAGAGCACAGAAAGTCTCTGGTGGCTCTGATAGAGGTGTTAGACTCTTTGGGTATCTTAGAGTTGTCAGCTCTGGTGGATTTG
Organism: Saussurea involucrata; assembly: GCA_033807775.1. NCBI lineage: Eukaryota > Viridiplantae > Streptophyta > Magnoliopsida > Asterales > Asteraceae > Saussurea > Saussurea involucrata. The sequence continues at coordinate 217,656,388 of CM066321.1, read as the reverse complement.
AACTTTCTTATCTTGGGTTTTAAAGCATCACAAGCAGCATTTTCTTCAATAACTTTCAGAATATCCTCTTCAAAAGTTGTTCGTAAGGTTTCAGAGGATGGAGAGAAGACTGGGGCTCCAGGATTGAGTTCTCTCTGTGTTGTAGCACAAGAGGGTTCTGCAATAGAAGCAACAGACTTCTGTTCCTTGAAAGAATTGAAGTTAAAGATTTCTTTCGGATCGAGACTTTTGATAGAATCAGTAAGCTTCATTTCAGCTCTTCCCTGATCAAGAATAAACTTTTCAGATGGTTTTGTAACCTTTTCCTGATTCAAGGAGTCATAGATGACATTCCTTAAGCTGAGTCTCTTTGCCTTTGTAAAATCTGATATTTTGGCTCTTTTGAAAACAGCAGTTCCGGAGATCACATCCTCTTGCATTTTTCCAATAGAGAAGACAAAGGGATAAGATGCCTTTATCCTTCTTTTGTATGGAACAATGTCATTAAAACCTAGACCTTGCTTGTCCTCTTGAGAATTGATCTTGGTATACACATTCTGTGCATCCTGGTATTTTTTGATTAAAATCTCCTTTTTCTGCAGGGATTGATGTAAAATTTCCCTTTCTCTTTGAAAATAGTCTTTTAAAGCAACAGAGTTTAATCGTTCATTTTCAGATTTAGCAACTTCTTCAGCTTTTTGTTTCAAAATATCTTCAAACTCTTTAACCCTTTTTGAAAACGTGTTTTCTTTCTTTTGTTGTAAGACTTCTAGCTCAGATTTCTCTTTGAATATTTCTTCCTTTTCCTGTTCAAAGAGAGATTTCTCTCTCTTGTAGAAGGACAGATCCTTCTGAGCTAGCTTTCTTAACTCTTTTTCCTCAGAAAGTTTTTGTTTTAAGAGTTGAAACTCTTCAGTTAGCAATGACACATGCATCTCAAGTTCTGAGTCAGACTTGGATTCAGAGGAATATACCTTGGCACTGGGTCTGGTGGTCTCCAGCACTCTGTTGTCTGGCTCTGTTACGGTTAGAGCAAATACATGAGCTATATCTTCTTCTTCAGACCTTTCTATTCTTCCTCCGGTCATCCAATCAACTTCTCCCAGACTTCCATCATCCACAACAACAATGGCTTGCTCTGGTTCATCGTCAGAGGATGAATCAGAGGTCCAATTCTCCATCTCAGCAACATAGCTTCTTTCTCTGTAGTTGTACTTGTATTTATTCTTGTAATAATCTTGATCTTTTACAAGTTTTCCTCTACAATTAGCAGAGAAATGGCCAGGTTTGCCACATCTAAAGCAACGTCCATCATTCTGATTGATGGGTTGGGCAACATCAGCCTTCTGTGGAGCAGGAGCATTGAACTTCTGTTGTGGTTGCTGTCTCTGTTCCGTCGGAGCTCTGTAGTGTTGGTTCTGTTGTGGGGGTGCAGCATAAACTTTGTTCTCATCTTTCTCATATATACCTCTTCTGTCGAATGCTCTGTTGCCAAATCTCTTGTTGAATTGTTGAGTAATTAATGCAAGAGATTTAGCAAACGCATTTATATCGTCATCCTCATCTGATGAGTTTTCTTCAGCATCACTTTCAGCTACCAAACTCTTCTTACCCTTCTTCTTCTTGCCTCTGCTAGAACTCTCTCTGTTGGACTTTCCTTCTGTGAATTTCTTTGATTCGGAAACTAACGCAATAGGTCATGCAATGGTGGATTTGCCTTTTTGCTTGACAACATCCTTCTCTTGTGCGGCCAGAGTGCCATACACATCAGTAAGAGACCATGCATCTAGATCCTGGTTAGCTTGTAAAGACATGGACAGATTCAACCATTCATCATTCAAACTTTTCAGGAACAAAACATTGTTATCTTCCTTCGACCTAACAACCCCACACTTTCTACATTTGTTTATCAAAACATTGAATCTGTTGTAGGTTTGTTGTAAGGTTTCCTCAGGAAGTGCCTTGAAATCGTTGTATTGATTTATACATTGGGTCCTTCTGTTCTTTTGGGTTTTGATACCACCCTCAAGCTGATTAAGAAGTTGATCCCAGATTTCTTTAGCAGTAACACATGAATCTAGTTCTTGAAATATTTCATTAGGAATGGCCATAATCAGAAGTCTAACCGCTTTTAGATCATTTTCCATTTTTAATGTCTCTTCATCAGTGAACCCGGTAGTTTTGGGTTCAAGGTGAGCAGGAATCTCAGCAGTAGTTTGTGTTGCGGGTACATGTGGAACCAAAACCATGGGTTTGAATGGTCCATCCATGACAGAACACATTAAATCTTTGTCCATCCCATCAAGGAAGTTAACCATCCTAATCTTCCATTGAGGATATTCATCTCTCAGAAGAGTAGGAGGTTTGGTCAGAGAACCAGCAGTATAAATGGCATTGATATTGTTATTAGCCATTTTCAAAAAAAAAACAGAGTATGAAAGTTTTCAAGGGTTTTAAACGAAAGTAATCTGAAAGTTTGATGACCAGTGACCAATGGAATAGTAACTTGAGTAGATAAGTTCTTTACACTAGACTTTGAAAGCTTAAGATGACATTAAATAAACTCTGAAAAGCTTGTAATAAACTTTAAATAGTAAAAACAGAGTATATTGAAGCTTTGAGACACACACTTAATCAACAACAGTGAATCAACCTTGGTAGATTGGATGCCTTGATTTAAGCAAATCAAGCAAGCTCTGATACCAATTGTAGGTTCCCAGATTCACGTTGCATCACATTAATGGTAATAATATAGACAGCGGAAGCATTTAAATATAAAGCCATTAAAGTGAGTGATAATGTAAATGATATTGTAGTAGTGAGAATCAAATATAGAACAGGATAATGATAACAAGATCAATTAAGAAACGCTGCTCGTATATTGATAATGGATAACACCAAGAACAAGATCAATGGTGTATCCTGAAATCTCACAGGGAACAATATCGTACGGAGGTAGTGCTCGGGATTACTGCAGTGTGTGCTTAAACAATTGTGGAAAACTATTCTTCCAAAAGCTTACAATCGTTTGTTCCACTACCTATCTATTTATAGCCCTGATAAAGTGTAGATAGTGTACTATCGTACCCTAGAATGACACGTGGAAAGTGTGTCTCCTACTTTTAGGGCATACGTGGAAAGTATGGACACTTGTCTAACACTTAGGATTTCTTACGAGACTTAGGCTTCACAGAGGTCTTCACTTCACCAGAGCTCATAGACCAGAGCTCTGTTGGTCTTCGGATTGTGAACAGTTCTTCTGTTGATCGTCTGTTGGTTCCATCAGAACTCTGTTGAGTTCTGTTGGTCTTCTTGTTGCTTTTCTTCTAAGTCTTCTGCTGCATCTCTGATGGTCTTCTGACTTGATAATATTTTCAATACTTTTACATTACAGATACTTGGGGCTAACAATATATGATTCCTAGAAATCCCTACCGAGTAGCGCGTGTTTTTATCGTTCCTTCTTCGAGCAAATTCGGACCAAGCTCTTAACCCGAATTCTTATTCAACTCGTGGTCTAACGACGGATTCTCTGTTTTACACTAAATGCATACACTTTGAAGATGATTTTAGTGCATTTAGTCGGGGTTATGGAGTACATTGGATCCGATTTTTCAAAGTTGAAAATATGATGAATAAGAGCAACTTTCAAAGGGGAGCCGAGCCTACATTTGAAGAATACACCGCTAAAGTTTTTCAAGAAAATCAAGTGGGAGAGGAGTAAAGACTTTTAAGTGATTTTACTTTCCAAAACTTTAGGGGGAGAATGTTAGGACATTTAAGTTGTCCTAAATAATTAGAAAGTTTTGTAAAGTAATAGATTTGGGCCTAATGGGCTTAGACATGTAAATGGGCTTGGGCTTACTTGTTGTAACAAGGAGGAAGGGATATAAATAGGTTATTTCATGTATTGTTGTAATCACAAGTTCATAATTCACAATGTAGCTTTTAAACACTTTTGTGTTCTCTCTCTAGATTAGTTTACTTTTCAATAATAAATTGTTCTCTCCTTCCATATCTTGTTACAATTACTTGTAGTGTTGAAGATCAACGACTCACAAGACGTACCTTCATACTGAACACAGATTGTGTCCCACATGGCTTTGGAGGTTTTCAGGTTCATGACGGAATGGTAAACTTCGTCAGGAAGAGCCATAGAAAGAATGGATCTGGCTTTGGTGTCGATAGCCACTTTCTTCTTATCTTCATCAGTCCACATATGAATTTCCTTGGGAATCAATCTTTCAGGAATGGCAGCTCTATCAGCAGTGCCTGGAACTTTAGGATCAATTCTCACAGGAATATATGGGCCATTTTCGATGTAGTAAGGAATAGTAGGGTCTACACCTTCTAAGAAGAGTATCATCCTATTTTTCCATAGATTGAAGTTATCTCTGGAAAATCTGGGAGGTTTTGCAAGAGAACCATTATCAATATAGTTTGTGTTTGTGTTGGTAGTCATTATGAGAAATAGCAAGAAAGAGAAAAGATTAGTATAAGCAAGATCTTGTTTATGAGATTAAACAAATCTGCTTTGATACCACTTGTTGGTCCCAAAGGGTTATACAAGTTTGTAGAAGGGGGGGATTGAATACAAACACACAGATTTTTACTTTCTAAATTGTTTATTGATATAATCAAACAATTTACAACTTGTTGCGGAATAAGATTAAGGACTAAGCCTAATATAAACAAGATAAGAACACTAAGTTTCTTGCAATAGAATTAAGACAGAAAGGAGATAAGAATATTAAAGATAAATATTCTAACACTAAGAGAGAAAGAAGAAGATGGCCGAGCACTTCATGTTGAAGTAGGGTTTCTCTTTATATACTGAATGCATTTAATTCAAAGCAGTATAACTTTACACATGGAAGCAACTGATTGGTTGCATGGTTTGATCTTTGTAGACAACCTTAGTAGCCACATGGTGTACAGTGTAGAATCAGAGTTGGTTGTACGATCCTAGACAGAAGGGATGTCCTTTCTGACATTATCGTACAGAGACGTGCAAGGGGGAAAGACAAAAGTAACTTGTAGAGTAAACCTCATGATCAGCGTTCGTTGAATAGTACTTTATCAGTGAGTGATAAAGCTCAGCGATCACTGAAGTCTTCTACTTGATAATTCACGTTGAGTGGACAATTCTGTGACTTCGTTGATATCCGCATCAGTTCATTAGTAGACTTGTTGCTGGTTCTTGGGCTTGATTTTCGACTTCAGCGTAGAACATATTTGACGTGAAACTTGTCTTCAGGGATCATAAGTAAACAACTAAACTATCAGCGATCATCAACAAGACTGAACAGGCTCATAACTAAGTTGATGAACAGTGTTCGCTGAATGTAATCTAAAAAGCACGAGTTTCCTATCAGCGGTACTGTAGAGACATAATACTTATCAGCGATAGTGAAAATTTAATACATATTGTTTACTTACAATTTTCACTAAGTGTTTCTCAAAGAGTCATTATCAAATCATTGAGGGTTTGGATCAACAGTTATGTACCAACATCAACCAATTTTCGAAGTATCTCCATCAATTTGCTGCCATGCTGGGCAATTTTCTGAAGTGTGCTGCACTTTACAAATTAGTTATTGGGCTGGATTTTTTTTAAATATTTGCAGCGCATTAAAATGTATTTTCTCATGGTAGTCAACTCTAATTTTTAATCACCATTATCAAGAAATTGTTGCCATTGCTGCAAATTATTCTTATCCATAAAAAATAAGTGCCAACCCATTAAAAGAACTCTTCACATATAGATTTGGAGCCATACATTTGCATGTGTATAAGTGGATCCATGCAACCATTTCTAGGGTTAAATCTCATTCTCCATGGATTATTTTACTATAACAATTCCCAATACATCTTCTGTCATGCTTTTGTTTATAAGACATCAAACCGATAATGAACACCAAATAACAGGCTGTAATCCATAATATTCTGATATAATACAATAGCTGCCTGTTTTGAACATCACCTTGATTAACCTGTTTTGGACTTTGAACACTTTGCATAAATTTGATCTTAACAGCAACAATTTTCATGTTATGACAGTAACACTCATTTGAACTTCACTGCAGAATTTGTCTCATAACTCAGATTCAGCCTTGAAATCTTCACCATCACATTCACTTTGAAATCCTCCAAATGAATCAAATGCTCACAAAATTGATTAGATATAGAGCGATAAGACGATCTCCATAAATCTTCTTAGAACAAAGATTACATAAAGTTAAGTTTTTGATTGATCACTTCAGAAAGTTAAATTTAAGCAATCAAAGATCCAAAAATTGTTTAAGATCTGACTTTGAATATGCAAAACAGTACCAAATCTTTCTCAGACATTTCATCGAGCAATTGACGTGCATAAATTGATTAAGAAGTAGATTAAGAACATCTAACTTCTTTTCTTCACCAAAAACCATCAAGATCTATAAGATCTTCTTCAAAACTCACAAACAATCTTCAAAATGAAATAAATCACAGAAAAGTTACCTTCAAATTAAGCACACGATTAAGAATGATCTTGAATCACCAAATCTTAAAATTAGATTTTTAATTCTTGAATTGTTGCAAAAATGATCGTATCGAATGAAAATTGATTCGATCTAGCTCTAATACCAAATGTAGATCCCATTATAGACAAACAATAGAAGATACCACTCCATATAAAATGTAGAGATGAAATAAACATGAAGAACAATAATAAAAGAACTCATATCATATTCATTGATTAATAATATGGAGAGACATGGAGAAGAATACACATTTTCACACACATAAACTAATTCTTATGAGAGTCGACTTCATGTGGTGTTCTTCCCAATTTCCCATCCATAGTATTAATCAATGAATATGAGATGAGTTCTTTTATTATTGTTCTTCATGTTTATTTCATCTCTACATTTTATATGGAGTGGTATCTTCTATTCTTTGTCTATAATGGAATTTACAATATCTCTAAACTTTTTCTTCAAAATCAGGTCTCTGAACTTTTCTCAGAGCCTCTGTCAACATTTCTCAGATTCTGATCCTTGTATAAAGAGTTTTTGGATTACTTCTTAATCAGATTTAAGATTTTAAATAATTTTGGGTATAAAAGCTGAAACATCTTGTGGAAATGCAAAATCAACCAACTTCAGAGGCAATAATTCTTCACAGCCTCCGTCCTTCAGAAACACTTATGCGCTTTTTCTGAAATCAAGCTCACTCAGAGTGCAGATTATTTTTGAAAGTGACCAACCTGTCACCCAACATAAAACCTCCGTGACGGTTCCACTTGTGAAAAGTTGTTAGTTCCAAGGCCACGTGGCAGTCTCCGAGTGGCCAACTGACATTGAGACGCCACCACGTCTCTTCAGGCGACGTTCCATACTCCCTAACACTCTAGTACTATCACATTTCAAATATAAAACCGATCAAAACCCTCATTTCACACTTTACGCTTTCAAATTTCCTGAAAAATTATTTCCCTCTCTAAAAACCTCTCGAGTTCTTCGAAGTTCTTCAAGCTTCAAAAACCTGCAATGGTCGCACAAAACTCTAGTGAATTCAGCAGAATTATCCCCAACAACGCCATCAACATCCTGAATATTCCAATCAATAGTAACAACTTCTACGTCGACCTATACCCTGCTCGATACGATGAACTCTACCACATCATCGTCGAGTTCGTCTCTCGTTCTGAACTCATCGATGCTTTAACAATGGCGCACAACCAAGTCCCTGTCTATATGTCAAACAATGGTGGTCCACGGCTGCAGTCGACGAAGACCAAGGTGGAATAGTGGGTTATTTCCAATGTGAAGAAGGTGGAGGATCTGTCAGAATTAGGCCACAAACCCTTAGGCGAGTTCTTCAACTTTTCAAAACCTCAGACATAGAAATCCAAGCCTACGAACAACCACCCGAAAATGAAACCCTATTCGAGTTTGATAAACATCTAGGATACAACCAAGATATAACCCGAGTTAGTGAGTTCCGAAGGATATAATACCCCCCATATGGAACTTCATGTTTAGTGTCCTCAACATAACCATTTCGTGCAACAATGGAAGCCTAGACCAGACTAGCCCTGCCATCCTAACTCTGATGTATGGCCTATACTTCAAGAGGAACATCGATTTCACCGTGATTGTGTTTGATGAAATCTACACCGTGGTAGAAAGGAAGAATAAGGCGCTAGCAAATGGGAAAGAGGTAGGTAAGGACAAGGCCCTAACTTCCATCATGTTCCCTCGTTTCACCTCTCTAGTCATCAGAGCAGCCTTCCAGAAGCTGCAGTTATCAGAGGCAGGACCGAAGACACCTCTGTGGCTCATTAACTCCTTCAAACCCACAGTTCATGGCCCATACCCAGGTTGCAGAAGGGTCCGCAGGACCATGCTGGTAATTCTTACTGAAAACTCCCCAACCATAGCCTTGTATCGTCGTGTTGACCAACCTCAAGAACCTGAGGTGGGATCCCCAAGACACTTTGGACTTGAGCCAATAGATTCTAAGGTCTCAGAGAGCACAACGAAAGGAGGTGCATCAGAGGGAGCAGTACCCACAGAGGGAGCCCCCTCAGAGGGAGAACAAGTGGAATCCTCAAAGGCTAACATAGAGATTTTGGCTAGCTCTGAAGAAAGTAAGTCAGAAAGAACAGAGAGCCCTATGCGTTCTAATCGTATAGAAGCCGAGAGAACAAAGAGCTTAGAAAAATGTTCATTTGAACACACATACTTACTTTAGGACTCCTATCCTAACCCCCAGTGCAACCATATGATCTGTCCAGGATGGTCTAACATCCAAGAACATTAAACAAGAGGTGCACACCTCGAAGCCTAACCAGCCTATCCATTCAGAGGCACCTTTTCAGCCTCTGAACTACACAAGTTAGGGGAAGCCAACAATCTGGACATGTCCTCTCAAAAGGACAAGGCCATTGAAAATCGTACCCACTCACCCCGGGGTAGATCTGAAATCCCTACACAAATGCCTCTATGGCTCATCAGGATATTGACCACACTAGAACCGATATTTTCAGAATATCTCGTAGGGATTGCCCAACTCAGGGGCAATGGGATGGCTTAGTGGCACAAGACCTTACTTGACTGGACAGCAAGAAGGGTCAACACATCTACTTTTCTTCCTCTGAATCTGAGGAGGAGGAGGAAGAAGTGATTATAACACCCAGAGATGTATCTCCTCAGAGCATCAAGGATCGGGTGGAAGTCCTTCGAGAGGCAACATCAAAACACCTCTGAGAGTAGGCGCCCGAACTCGAGGCTAACTTGGGAGCATGTGTTGCGACCAAGGTTACCCCCTCTGACCTTATTACAAAAGCAGAGTTCAAAAGATTTTGTGATGAGATCAGAAACTCCTTGAATAAGTATAAACTTACAATTACAGGTACCACATCCTCATAGCCTCCTGCTCCTCCCACCTCTACAACAGAACTTGAAGCAGAAATCAATGAATAAAAGCAGAAACTCTCTGAACTTGAGAAGAAGGTTGGTTCAGAATCTAAGGCAATGCAGGATGAGATCAAATCCCTAAGAGATGAGCTAGCCAAATATCAGAGAGATAAGGTTCCTAGCTCTGTACCTCCTCGTTCTGTTGGCCTTTCAGAAGAAAGCCTTAAGGCCATCTCTGAACAAATTGCAAAGGGGATTGCATCAGCTTTTGCAACTCTACCAACACCTACTCCTCAACTACCCACTCCAACTCAACTACCAACTCCTTCCATAACCAGACCAGATGATCAGGCCGTTACCAGAGGCAACTTAGGTTGTTAGCTCCAATAGAATATTCTAAGTTCAAGAACCATAGAAGATCTCTGCCGGACAACTACAAGTCTCTCCACACGGATCTGAGCCTCTGTCGATCATTCCTCAAAAAGTCAAGCTTAACCTGAAGATGACCCACGGACCACAGAGCCTCTGTAAAACTCCACAGAGCCTCTGTAAAACTCCGCAGAGCCTCTATGTGGCCAAACTTCTTAAAGACGAAGACTTATGCATATTGAAGACCAAAGATCCTGTGCCTCTCACGTGCCTCTACCTGTACGAAGATTCTGAGGATCAATAGTACAACCATGATGGATAACTTTCTAGGTGTCACAATTTCATGGGTGATAACCTTTTCCTTGTACTATTTGCGGCCAACCTTCACTATATGTAGAGAGCACTATCCTGCCATTTCAGGCATGCAACACACAATTCACACACGCTGAATTTCTAAAGTGAGAGTAATCTTGAGAGAAAAACCACACACAAATGTGTGTTCTTGGTGTAAAACTCCATTGTTCTTAATAATATTGAAGATGACTTGTTGAGCAATCTTATTCTGTTTTGTTTATCTTCTTTATCATTTTAGTGTGTGAATCTACCAAACTATTCAAACCTTTCTATGCTTTCCACATATAATTTCTATACTCTGTTTTGCATATTTAAGTTTGAACATATCGTTGTTGAGTCAATCTAGGATCAAGAATTGGTATCAGAGCAAATTTTGATTCTCAATATCAAAGGATCATCTCTGCAATGATTTTGACTCTTTTGGTAGATTTTTTGGACTGATTTTAGACCTGTTCTTCATTTCTAAGAACAACCCCTATTTTGTGTCATTTTCAACCTGTTTGGATTTAACTCACGAATAGGATCTGTTTCTTCTTTAAAATCTTTCAAGTATGTGTTGCTAATCGTGTAAAACTCTTTTCTTCCTAGATCTAGCTTGTATTTAAACCTGTCTTACTCTTAAAATCACCTGTTTCGTGTTTCTGCTCTCATACTATGTTTTTCTTCTCTTTTCACTCAAAACCCTATTTCCTCTAAAAATGGGAAACACTGCTAACTTTTTCATTGCTGGATCTCAAACAAAACCTCCAACTCTATTGAGAGACGAATATCCTTAATGGAAAATCCGTATGATCCATTTCCTGGAGGGAATTAATAAATAACTGGTCACTTATATCAAAAACCCACCATATGTCCCCATGGTAACTGTCCCAAGGGCACCTGCAACTGCGACCACACCTGAGGTACCTGAATATGACAAACCCAAGGACATTGACAAGTGGTCTCCTCAAAACTGGGAGAAATATGAGATGGGAAAGAAAACCGAACGTTTACTCATTATGGCAATCCCAAATGATCTATTTTAATCTCTTGATGCTTGTGAATCAGCTTATGATCAGTGGATATAACTTGAGAAACAACTTGAGGGAGGTGTGAAGACTCAAAAGAATAGAAGAGCCCAATGCATAAATGAATACTATGCATTCAAAGCTATGCCAACAGAATCACTCCAAAACACCTATGACAGATTCAACTCTTTAATCAATAAGTGTAAGAAGTTTGGCATCCACAGAACCTCAGAGGAAAATAATGTGTTGTTCCTCAAAAGCTTGAACGAAGAATGACTTCAGTTGTCCATGTCACTATAGACAAATCAGGATCTTGACACATGGACACTAACTGACCTATTTGGCACTTTGGCTGCGCAAGAGAACTATGTTGTCCAGACTAAAACCCAGACGGGTGGACCTCTAGCACTAGTAGGAAAAGCCACAGAGGCTCAGGAGAAGCCGCAGAAGGAGAAATGCCCGCATGAGAGTTCCAGAGGAAAGAAGAAGGGAAAGAAAGAGTTAGTTGCTGACAGTGAAGAGGAAGAGTATTCGGGAGAGGATGAGGCAAATATGGCCTCAATTGCTAAATTTTTGGCCTTAATCACCAAAGAGTTTAACAGAAGTTTCAAGAAAAGGCCTAATTTCAACAGAGGATCAGATGATAGAGATAGCCGAGGTGGAAGATTCCAGAATCATATGCCACAGATGGAAAGGCAGTTTGCACCACCACAATCCTATGAGCCAAGATACCAAGGAAGCGATGAGTTTCAGGACCAACAGAGGATGTTTGATCCAAGATATCACGAACAGAAGCCAGCTGATTACCAACAGAGACAAGGAGATTACCCACAGAGGGGTATGCCAAGAGAAGAGCAAAGAGCTCAAGAGAAAGCCAACACACCAATTCCACAGAACAATGGGTTCTTCAAGTGCGGCAAACCGGGACACTATGCTGCAGAGTGTAGGAGTCAACTCAGCAGAGGCCAACCACAGAGAGACTCTGCCTTCTATAAGAAAAAGGCATAATATTATGCACAAAAGTCTCTTATGGTCGAACAAGAAAATTGGGTATCTGATGAGTCCTCTGACGAAGGTGAAAAGAATGCCTATTTTGTGGATTGGCAGAAGTGAGCGACTCAGACTATGATAGTGAGGTATGCACTTCTAACTCAAGTTCTGATGAAACAAAAGTCAAATTGCTTAAACTTACAAAGAAATTAAATGACTTGGAAAAGAAATGTTCTGGAATTGAAAAGAAACTTGCCTTTATGAAAGAGAAGCAAGACTTCTCACTCAAGAAAAGGCAAAAATTGCTCTTGATAAAGAAAACCTTGAAACAGAATACTTTTCAAAAGTTAAGCTCTTAAAAGAAAAAGTTGTTAATCTTGATCTAGCCTTAAAAAACAAGTCCAAAGAGCTCACGGACAATGAGAGTGACATAATGAATATTCTTGCTCTTAAAAACTTTTTTCCAAAGGAAAGAGAAGTTCTCCATCAAGACTTGCACGACAGAGACCTCATGATAAGAAAATACCAAGAGGCTCAAAGAGTTCATGAAAAAGTGAACACCCAAATAGGCAGAAGAGGAATTGGATTATGTGATTTGGATCCTTACACTGGAAACAAAAGAAATAACTCTCTATCCTCCCTATTCTGCATTGGGAATGTTCGAACCAGAATTTCCTAACTTAATCTTTGTACACAAAAGACGCAGAACCTCTGGAGAACCTCACAAGAGGAATCCTCTGAAGATGATAAATGTGTGGTATCAAAACACAGATTTGTCATCCTTAGATTCTGGCAAAAGAGCCTCTAAACCAAAGAAATATCTGAAAACTCAAGATCAGATAGGACTCTTCAAAATTGGCCATCCAGAAACACAAGCCCATGTTGCCTTTGTGTGCGTAATAACCCCTGAAAAGGAGTTGTACGCACAGGCACCCGAGTTTGTTCACTCCTTTGCAGAGGTTAAGATGCAAAAATTCTTTGAAAATGATTTAAAGGAAACCTTTGAAAATCACCTCTTTGAAATTCATGAAACAACCTCTGTCGTACATAGCCTATTTAAAAAAGATTCAATAGAGATCTTTAAAACCCCTGAAGCTGTCCCTTGCATTTCAAAAGATTTAAATCTCTCATTGAACAAAGGTGGATATGAATGTGGCTCATGTTCATACAATCTGGCCTCTGACAAGGTTGACAGAGACTTTCTTGAGTCAGAATCAGAATATGAGGATGACTCAACCTCTGTCACTTCAGAGACTGATTATGTCAGATCGGAGATCGTATTCTGCCCAACAGAGGGAACTAAACTTCCCTGCATTCTTAGCAGAACAATTCCTCCTAAGGAATCAAAAGCAAGAATACCCATCTGCCCAAATTTTATCAACATGTGCATACAGGAAAAAACATCTCTAGAACTAGAGAAAATTCAGAAGCAAAAAGAATTGTCCTCTCAAAATTCTAAGGCTTTAAACTCTTTAAGGCTAAATCATGAAAAGTTCACATGGCAACAAAAAGAAAAGTGGATTCACAATAACAAATAGTGAAACCGACAAAGGGTTACCACAGAAGATGGGTACAAAAGAAGGCTCTTCCGAAGAGGAGTTTTTGCAAAAAACAAATCTAGCCTAGATAGGTCTTTCTATAAAAGGAATTCTGATGCTAGGAGAGATTATTCAAATAAAGCCCCCGTACCCATTTTTAATGATTTTAATGAAAAGTTTAAGCAAGTTGCATCAAATGTTCGTTATTGTCATTGCTTTGAGCTTATGTTCCAATTAAAACAACATTTCTCTGGTCCACACTGCTTCCTCTCTCTCGCCAAAGCTAAGAATGCCAAATTCAAGGGTCAGAAGAAGCAAAATGGTTCTCCTCTTAAGGAAGATAAAACCAAAACCAAGGATGCCAAGGCAACTTTGAAAACCCCTAACAAAAGTGAACCCATTTGAAAATGGGTACCTAAAACTCTCTGAATGTGTTGCAGAAGCAGTATGTGCCCATTTGGTACCTAGACTCCGGGTGCTCTAGGCACATGACCGGCGACAAAGGTCTACTCTCCTCATACAAAGAAAAACTTGGAGGAGGTTCAGTGACCTTTGGAGATAACAAAAAAGGGTATATAAGAGGCTATGGAGTCATTGCCAAATAAGACATGCAGGTGTCTGTAAGAGGCTATGGAATCATCACAAGTCAGAAGACCACCAGAGATCCAGCAGAAGACTTAGAAGAAAATCAACAAGAAGATCATCAGAGCTCGACAGAGCTCTGGCAGAAGACTTATTCTGTTCCACCAGAAGATCATCAGAGCTCTGGCGTAAGAGCTCTGGTGAATGAAGACCTCTGTGAAACTTAAGTCTCGTAGAAATCTCTAAGTGTCAGACACGTGTCCGTACTCTTCCACATCAGCCCTAAAAGGACGGAGACACACTTTCCACGTGTCATTCCAGGGTTAGATAGTACACTGTCTTTCACTTTATCATGCTATAAATAGAAGGGTAGTGGAGCACATATTAGTAAGCTTTTGGAAGAATTGTTTTCCACATTTGTGAGAGCAAACACTGCAACATTCCTTTCCACTATCACTGTACGATTTGTCACCTGAGAGATTTCAGAACAAGAAAGTGTTCTTGGTGTTATTCAAATATATCAATATACGAGCAACTTATTTATTGATCTTGTTATCATTTACTGTTCACTATTATTGATACTCTCACTGTTACATATTCGTCTACACAATCACTCATATTTAATAGCTTTATATTATGCTTCCACTATCTGTTTTATGCTGTTTATATGAGACAACTTGAATCTGGGAACCTACAATTGGTATCAGAGCGGATTGATTTGCTCAAATCAAAACGATCTAATCTAACCAGGTTGATTCAATGTTGTTGATTGTGTTTGTTTTTCAAAAGCTTCATAGTATACTCTGTTTTTACTATTCAAAAGTTTAAAACAAGTTTTTAGAGTTCTTTTAACACCTGTTTAAGCTTTCTAGTTAGTCTGAATATCTTCTCTACTTTAGTTACTGTTCCATTAGTTCACTGTTCATCTACTCTCTGTTTCAAACCCTTTTAAAACCTTTCCAAATCTTCGTACTCTGTATTCTAAAAAGATGGCTAATAACAACATCAATGCTATCTACACGGCTGGTTCTCTAACCAAACCTCCTACTCTTCTGAGAGATGAATATCCTGAATGGAAGATTAGGATGGTTAACTTCTTTGATGGGATGGATAGAGACCTCATGCGATCTGTCACTGATGGACCATTCCAACCTATTGTTTTGGTTCCTCGTGTACCTGCAACAGAAACAACTGCTGAGATTCCAGCTCACTTCGAAGTTAAAACTACTGGGTTTACTGAGGAAGAAAAGCTCAAAATGGAAAATGACCTCAAAGCAGTTAGGCTTTTGATTATGGCTATCCCAAATGATAATTTCCAAGAACTAGACTCATGTGTTACTGCAAAAGAAATCTGGGATCAACTTCTAAATCAACTCGAAAGTGGTATAAAAACCCAAAAGAATAGAAGGACCCAATGTATTAATGAATACAATGATTTTAATGCACTTCCTGAGGAAACCTTGCAACAAACCTACAACAGATTCAATGTTTTAATAAACAAATGCAAGAAATGTGGGGTTGTACGATCGAAGGAAGATAACAATGTATTATTCTTGAAAAGTCTAAATCATGAATGGTTAAATCTATCCATGTCTCTACAAGCTAACCAAGATTTGGATGCACGGTCTCTTACTGATGTGTATGGAACTCTTGCTGCACAAGAGATGGATGTTGTCATGCAAAAAGGCAAATCCACCATTGCAGGCCCAATAACTTTAATCTCTAACTCAAAAACTCCCATTGAAGGAAAATCCAACAGAGAAAGTACTAGCAGAGAAAAGAAGAAGGAGAAAGATGTGAAAAACAAGGGAAAGAAAGTTTGATCGCTGAAAGTGATGAAGAGGAGAGTTCATCAGAGGATGATGATATCAATGCTTTTGCCCAATCTCTTGCCCTAATAACTCAAAAGTTTAACAAGAGATTTGGTAACAAAGTATTCGATAAAAGAGGAAGATATGAGAGAAAAGAGAAAGACGAGAAGAGAGGTTATGCTGCACCTCACCATCAGAATAACCACAGAGCTCCACCAGAGCAGAGACCACAACAGAAGTACAATCCTCCAGCCCCCCAGAAGCAAGTTGATGCTGCCCAACCCATCAACCAAATAGATGGAAGATGTTTTCGATGAGGCAAACCCGACCATTTCTCTGCAAACTGCAAGGGTAGACTGGTAAAGGACCAGGACTACTATAAGAACAAGTATAAATACAACTTCAGAGAGAGAAGTTATGTTGCTGAGATGGAAAATTGGATCTATGACTCGTCCTCTGATGACGAACCAGAGCAAGCCAATTTCTGCGGGGTAGCTGTTGATGATGAGAGTTTGGAAGATGTGAGTTCCAGATTGATCAGGTAACAATATAATCAAAGAGAAATAATAACACGAACAATTGATTATTTCAATCTGTCATCCCTCTCGTATTCAGAAATCAAGATGGTTATAAAGGTTAGAATGAAGAACACAACTATCTCTCTCTCTAATGAATCTATTGGATGGCTAATCAATTGCTTACCTAATTCTAAAGGTTAACATAACCTTAAATACCTAGGCCTTAAACACAATGGCCCATGGCCCAACAATCTAATCTAAGCCCAATTAATAATAATTAAGGCTTTTACAATGATAAACCACTATAATTAAACTAATTACGCTTTATATAATTATTTATATATCTTTCTACTATGTAGGACATTTATGGTCCTAAAAATCTCCCCCTAAAGACATATAAATAAAAATCGGTCTTGAAATCTTCAGATCTTGATCTTCTCTTTCTCTCTGGAATCTTTGAAATGCATCGATGTTGCTTGACTTCGTGACTTTCAGCGCTCCCCCTTGAATAAAGCTCTTGGTCTTCAAATCTTCAACGAGTCAGTCTTTGAATGTCTTTGAACCGCGAGTTGACTTTGCTTTCAGCTTCAGCTTAAAGAACTTGTAGAACCAGTATGCTCGATGGAGGAAATAATTTGAAGCAAACACCACTTGATAAGGAATGAGAAGAATTGATTACTTGTAAGCACTTTGATCACTTGTATTCACTTTGGGAATCTTTGGATCTCGGAACAGAACTGTTACTCCCCCTTGGCTTTTGCATGGGGAATTCTTTACTCCCCCTCGGCTTTTGCTAACTCCCCATTAACTTGATCTTCGGTGTCTTTGAATCTGTACCCTTTCTCCCCCTCATGATGAGAAGGAGCATCCGGAGCATCATGCACGGTCAAAGACAATAGTGACGAGTAGCAAAAAAATGCAGATCACACGATAAGTAACCAGAATGGGGTAATCAACTAACACAGAAACACGTTAGTAACTGTTATCATAACAATTTAAAAAATTGTGTGGCCTATGTTCAGAGTTGGCAAAGGGGTAGCTCTGATAGGACTTCCAGATATCACTGTAGTAAAATTTTAAAAAATACTTATCAATCTGTTCCGGCAATATCACAAAGATATGTAAATGGAATCACAAAGACTCGTGCATGTGTGAAAGAAATAAATTTTAGCTATTAGGCTCAAAAATTGATTTAACTCGGGACACAAGTTTAAAATCAATTGACACCGTGAATAGAATATGAAGTTCGGAGACCGGAGCTGGTGTCTTCCTTTTTCAATATCTAAGACCTCCGAGTGAGGAATAGATAGATTATGAGTTAAATCTCCGTGAATATCTGAAACAAGCATCTGTTGTGAGATACTTGAGAGGCTGGGTGGGGTGACACGAGTTGTCGACACTGGGTCCATGTCTGTTTCAATATTCATCTCCAAAGAACGAGAATGAATAGATTGTATGGTTACCCGGATAACTGACTCGGTTTGGTAAGGACCAATTAATTCTTTTAAGTCCTGTCACAGCCTCACCATATTCTTTTCTCTCCAAACTCATCTATCAATCTAGATCCCTCACTGATGTCTAAAAGTGGATGTGTTTCTTGGGTAGGTCCTTCCGGTTCTGGATTGACCATAGAAACAATGTAAGTCCTAACACTCCTTTCATGCAACGAGTAGAACAGTTAAGTACACAGTGAAGTACGAGTTCTAAACTGAGGTGTTTAGAAGTCATTGCGTTTAAGAACGAGTCCTGATCTGAGGTGATCAGAAGTCATTGTTTGAAATGCCAGAGTTTCAAGAAACAAGATCAAACGCAAAACAGATTGACTCAGTAAGCACATTATTTGCAATAATGAAACAATGATTAGAAAGTTTAATTGTGAAGAACAAGTCACAATTAATATATCAGATAAGAATTGAATCATTGATGTGAAATGATGAACTATGAACACAAAGTGGAATTCAAAAAACCGAGTGTATTTCCATCGAAAAATCAACAAACATTTGAGACATGGAAATAACTAAATCAAGAGAGTTTTGAACATGGCAATCATGGAAGTTAAACTATAGATAATAACAAACGCAAGTAAGTTATTCAGAACGAATTGCCATGGTTTTTTGAATTCAGTTAGAGTTCACATACCATGCATAAGATAGTACTCCCCCTCAAAATTGGCATAACCTTTGAATGCTCGTCATGTGATGTGAATAATAGAAATTAAAAACGCACATGACATTCCGGCAAAATAGATTAGACGGATTTTGGTATCCATCTTGTGATGGATCCTTGACGGTTAGATGCCTTATGAGGACCTGGGATACTATAAGTACCATACCAATACGGAGCATGGTCTTTCTTCACAAAGTCACTTGTTCCACAATAAGAGCAACACAACTTCTGTGTAGATAAGCTGATCAGTTTGTTAACAGAGTAAATTCGATCAGTTTTCACAAAAGGTTTAGCATGAAAAGCTTTGTTGTTCTTGTCACTCTTAACATCGACGAATGGCTTTGGAGCCAGAGCAGATCCTTTAACTCTCCAAACAATGTTTACTTTCTTGAAAGATTGATTATCTTTATTATCAACACGAGAATTATAGAAAAGATTGGAAGGTCGAATCTGATCCTTTGAAAAATCATTTGATTTGACAAAATTATTTGAAGAACGATTTGTAGAAAATGAACTTGAAGCATAAGAAGGTTGAACACCTTTGATCTTGCTTTCATCAAATTTCTTGACTTTAACGGATAAATCATTTCGTTCTTTGAGAATTAAATCAATTTTCTTTTGTAAATTAGACTTAACCATTTGTTCCTTCAAAATCTCGGTTGCTAATCTAGATAATCTCTGTGTATGTTTAGAAATCTCATTCTGAAAGATCTTTCTCTCTTTTGCAAAATTATCTTTCAAACATTTAGCCCTAAAGCCTTCAACTTTCCTCTTTTCAGTCTCTTCGCTTAGAATGTCTAATTCTTTCTCCAAATCAGTTATTTTTAAAGAAAGTTCTCCATTCTTTTTAGTAAAAGATTTGCGTTCAGTTTCAAACTTCTCTCTTTCTAAAATCAAAACGTTTTCAAAGTCGGAGATTTGTTTTGAAAGTTTTAGACACATAAGCTCAAGTCTCTTCTTTTCTTCAAGAGATTTGGTTGAAAGACCAGATTGCTTTTGAATAAGCATTTGTCTTTCTTTTTCAAAACTTTCATTTTCCTTTTTTCAAAAACCTTTTCAAGAGTATTTAGTTTACTTTTAAGCTCAAGGTTTTCACAGTTTAGAAGTTTACCTTTCTCTTCTTCTTCAGTCAGCTTCTCAGAACTATTCCAGATTTGAGATTTTAGTTCCTTCAGTTCTTTGACGTACTTGCTGATCAAATCATCTTTCTGCTTGATATTCTTTTCATATAGTCTTGTTTGCTCTTCTTCAGTCTTCTCCTTCTTATCAGGCTGCTTGTGCTCATCTACCTTCTTATTCACCGGTTCATTCTTCTTCTTACTTTCTACTTTCTACGTCTTCTCCTTCTTCTCTGACTTATCTTGCTCATCAGCTTTCTTCTTTCCCTCATATTGGTCTGATAATCGTGGCGCTTGTTGGAGGAGGTGGAGTAGCGCGGGTTATTGGACGAAGGCTTTTTATAGAATTTCTGTTGTTGGAAAGATTTAGTGAGTAGAGCTATCGATTTCTTAAAGGCTGTGTATTCATCATCAGAATCCTGAAGAGCTGCTTCAAACTGAGATGAATAAGACATTTGTTACCTGAAAAGTTATGATCGTTAATCGGTGTTACTTTGAAGAAAAATTGCGGAAGAAAAATCAAAAATTAAATCAGAAAAACAAATCTATAAAATAAATTCGTTTTAAAAATTTTAAATCTGATTATTATCGAATTCGAACGAACGAAATCACTCTTCGAAAGTGAAATCTGCAAGATAAACAAATCACGTTAGATCAAAGACGTCAACTAAAATCACGTAAAATGATAATAGTCGCTAATAATTGCAAATCGACGCAAATAATCTCACAACGTCACAAAAAAATTGCAAATCGATAGTTATTTTTTTTGCAACTTTCGTTAAAACTTTCAATCACGAGACGTGCGGTAACTCGGGTACCGTCGAGAACTTACCAATCAAAAACTTACCGGGTGATGATGCTTACCGGGTGATATGTAGTTTCCGGATGTGGTTACCGGACACAAGTTACCAAGCAAAATAAACGAGACAAGGCTTACCGGATGGAAAAAAGAACTTACCGGACGACTTACTTTCCACACAAACAAAAGCTTACCGGGTGGAGTCTGAGGTGACCGGGCGTGAGAGAGTCCGGGTGATACTTACCGGACAACAACAAATAAAATTGTAACTTACTGGATACAATTAATTTTCCGGATAAAAAGAGAACATGAGTTCCCAGTTGCCGCAAATGTTGACAAAAACCAATAAACTCCACCAACTTTCGTTTGATGAACACGTGAGTCAAGGAAAAATTGAATTGCACCCAAAATTGAATTGAATTGAACACGTGAACAATTTTGAGTGATTCGACCAATGCATACACAAAAGGTATTTAGTCAACAAAAGAGACTTAAAAATTCAACTGCACAAAATTGTTGACGGTGCAATTGTTTGAGAGGTATCCGGACAGAATTTCATCCGGAAAGTAATGATATTTCCTACCAAAAATTGAAGTGTCCGGGTAAAAAAAAACTTATCCGGTGACTTTTTGTCCGGAAATAATTTATTGTCCGGATAGTGATGAAAATTAGAAAACTTACCCGAAAAGATTGAAAACTTCCGGACACTGCGGCTGGTTGAGAAAAATCGGATCTGGGATCGATAGGGTTGTTTGATTTCACTCCTGTAGGGTTAGATTTTGACCAAAAACACAAAAACAAACACACCCAATCGATTTCTTAGCAAAATATGTCCTATTTTCCAATAATCACCACAAAAACTTTTAGAACACCAAAAACTCAAGATTTGATTTTTAACTTGAAAAATTAATACATTTGAGTCATTGTAATTGCAGATAAAGACTAGATTAAAGCAATTAGACAATCGAGATATGACAGAAAAATATTTAATCTATGAAAGAACTTTGCAAACCCGATTGAAGAACACTTTTTTTTCAAGAAAATCTGCAGTATTTCGATAAATATATGGGAGCCTTCTGGACCTCGAACAAATTAATCCAACCGTTCAGAATGTAAAGCGGGATGTCGTGAAGCTACTGTCCAAAAATCGTGACGATCCGACGGTTCAATCTCCGGGAATAGGCAAAACGGCTCGCTGCGTTTTCCAGAAAAATTGATTACGAAAATTCTTTGTTTTTTCTTGCTTTCGATTGGCTTCTTTTCTTTCTTCAAATCACCGATTCTGCTCTGATACCAATTGAGAGTTCCAGTTTGATCAGGTAACAACGATTCAATGAGAAATAACAAGAACAAATAATGATTTCAACTTGTCATCCCTCTTATATTCACAAATCAAGATAGTTACAAAGGTTTGAATGAAAATCTTAACTATCTCTCTCTAAACAATTAAGCTCACAATGAATCTATGAATCGCTAATGAAAACTCTTGGATGGTGAGTCTCAGATCCGTGCAACAACAATGAAATCAAATAGATAAAACAATGTATGTAACGATTTCAACTGGTCATCTCTATTAAGCTTTCAATCAGAGAGAATTACAAGAAAAGTGTAGGAAAGCAAATGAGACAACTAGCCTATTTTCTAAGGCTAAGGAAACTATTTATATGACGGGCCCATGGTTAACAAGCCCACGGCCCGTTCACTAATAAGCTCAAATTAAACAATTACAATTTAAACCCTTGAACTTTAAATCAACAATAAATGACCCTAACAATCTCCCCCTTTGATTTGAAGTTCGAGTTCGCGCTCCAGCTCTCGCCAGTTATAAACATATCTTTTGCGAAGCGCAAAGTGTACCTCGAACATTCTGATAGCACGGCGATAGTCGATGCGTTCTTCAACCACTTCTAAAGTGTTTCGTGCAGTTATATCATTCGAGTTAGGAACATATGAAACCTTCTGATTTTCTGATTCATAGGAAATGATTTTGCGAAGAGCATTCTGTACTTTGAAGAGCATGCCGTCGCAGAATCTGTCTACCTGACTGAAGCGCAGAAATTTCTTTTCATTCTGATTGTTGATAAAGACAATCCCAAATTCTGGTTGTAGAAGCAGAGCATTTTTGGAATACATCTTCAACTCAGGAGCTTTCAAATTCGGCTTGATCAGATTTACCTTCTTAGCCCTGTTCTCGATTGCCATTTGAAAGTCCGTTAGATAAGACATCATAATTGTACGGACCGGGAATCGACGAACAGCTTCGAGCGCCTTTGTAACAGGTAGCGGTCGGATGGTTCTTGAACGAAGGTCTTTCAGAATAGCCAGGAAGTCAAACGGTCGGAGGTGCTGGAAGTCGGCTTCAGAAAATATCCATTCGTTACTGTCTTCGCGTTTGACAGTGAACACTGGATACACGATTTTCATCATACGTCTTGACTGGATGTTGAGTACCTCGGTGATCCTATGCTTTGTTCTGACTTGACTGACTCGAAGACACCGCTTCATTGCGCAAATGTACCGGCGTTGGTATTCGGGGTTGTAGTTGTAAATACCAAGGCAGAAGGTCGGCTCGATCGGGCGTAGCTTGTGAATAAACAGCTTCTTCAGGGATTCCTCCAGATGAGGAATAAATATCGGGATCTTCTCCCAACGGATTTGTGGCTGTTGAGGAGGGGGAAGATCAGAGGTTGTCGGTTGCTGAGGAGTTGTCGGAATATTGGCAGTTGTGGTCTCGGGTCTTGTTGAAGTTTCAGCGGGTTAAGCAGAGTGAACGGGAGAGGTACCATATAAATTGTGGAGCAGGAACTGATCATAATCAATGTTGTCATCGTCATCAGTAAGGAAAACCAAATTAACCTGGAGATTTGCGGCACTAGCGGCTTTTTCATACCATGCATCTTCGGTTTGCGGGTTGGCTTTGCAGTCTGGATCTATCATATCCAATAACGGTCTGTCTGATGAGTCAAAATCAACTAGTTCCTGTGTTGAACCCTTGGGCTTTTCAACCGTCGGGTCTTCATCATCTGATATTTCCATGTCGATTACCATCTCGGCTAATGGCAACTTGGCTTCAGGTTCGACGTCGGTTGTTGTTGCCGCAGTTGCTGGTTCCAGATGAACCACAGTTGTCGATTCGGTGAGGATAGGGGCGGTCTCGGTAGGTCTTAGTCTTTTCTCCCCCTCACGGTGATCAGGATCATCCTGATCATCGTGCTTTCGCTTCAGACCGCCTGCTTGACTCTTGTAGGTATCTTTGAGTGAGCGGACTCTCTCAGACAGCGTTGTGAGCGCTTGGTTGTAGTCCTTAAGAGTCGAGTCAATGGTATCCAGGCGAGTGGTAATAGATGATGAAGGAGCAGGGACCTGTGATTTCAGAACGGTTATCAGGTCTGCTTCGGTAGAGGCGTTTGTTTCAGATTCTTGGAGCAGTTGGGCTAGTAGCATCGTCTTTAGGGTGTCCACCAAATAGGTAGGTTGAATTAGGACCGGTAGAGGTGTAGGTGCGGTTTCCGTGTCGACGATATGTCCTTTGCCTTTGATTAAACGTTTGATGATGTCGATCTCGGCGGCAATGTGCTGCTCCATCGCCTCGCGGACAGCCTTAAGGGTGCTGTCCAGGGACCCTGGTGACACAAAGTCGTGTAAGATAACTCCGGGATCACTTAGATTACCCGTTGAGGCATCTGCCGCAGAGTCAGAGCCACCTACGTTCACAGTTGGCATAATGGTAGATGTGGTAGGATTTCCGTCCGATCCTCGTGTTCCGCCAGACGGAGACACTACAGACGTTCCGATCGAGTCACGAAGAGTCTCGATTTGATGTTCCTCATGTTGTGTCCTAGCCAAAGAATGTATAATATCAAGTGGCTCTAGACTCAACTGTGCACTGAAAGAAGTCGAGACCGGGGGTTGCTGGTCTCTTATTTCAACACCAGTACTCTCCGAGTGAGAGACCGGTGGAAGTTGTGCTTGATCCCCGTGTGAGACTGAAGCATCCGTCTTTTGAGAGACGGGTGAGTGGATAAGGGGGTTGTGCAATTGCTCCGCTGGGTCCACGGAGGCTTCTTCAATACCCCGTCCCAACGTATGAGACGGGATAGCAGATGTGGCTACCCGGATGTCACTCAGTTGGGTTCGCTCAGGAGCTTCTTTATCTTTACGGCTCAATCTTTCCTGGTTCGCCTACGAACGCAGTTCCCTCCGTCTCACATGATCTAACTCATCACCTAATACTCCCTCGGTTCTATGTCCCTGGGTGGACCATGGGATTCCCTAACTCTCGCCTATAAGCAACTACACTCGGTGCAGCGGGATCCGCGTGTGCCAGATAGGCTTCAGTTGAAAAATTCCGGATAATGATGAAGAAACTTTCCGAACCCCTTATATATGGGACAAAGTTTCCGAATGGGACATCCGGATACCCATCCGGATAGATGGGTGTCCGGATACCTGTCCAGATACTTTAGGGATTTTGATAAGAGGATCCCTGTTCTTCCATTTTCAAGAAAAACTGGGACAATTTGAATTAATGAAAGAACCTTCTCTTGCTCCCCCTCAAACTGAGCATGGGGAGAAACTTGCTCCCCCTCGGAAGTAGCAGAATCGTGCAATGGAGAGTCCGACACAAAAAAAACTTTTGAGCATTTTAAAGAAAAAACATTGTGTCGCTCCCCCTAAAATGATGAACAGTAATTGAAAAACTCACAGGAGTGCCCACACACACACAAAAACTTTTTGACAGAAGAAAGAAAAAACTGTGTGTGACGCTCCCATTCAACAGGTAAGTAAACTTACTTGATACCTGATCATGCTCCCCCTAAACACATGAGCAGCTCGTGAAAGCTCAGGTATAGACAAACCTCACGTCTTCGTAATATTGTTCCTTGTAGATCGTGAGCAGCTCCCTCCTTCCGGTCATGTGCGTGGAGCATCCAGAGTGTAAGAATCACACATGACCGTCCTGCAAAACAAGATTAGCGGACCTTTGGTACCCAGATTTGCCTGGGTCCGGGAGGATTAGGTTTGACACCCCGTGGAGGAACTTGCTTTGACACAGACTTCCCCTTAGGTGTAGATTGTACACCGTTTGGAGTAACTGGTTTTGGCACATGTTGCCTCTTAGGTGTAGAATTTACACCTTTTGGAGGAACAAGTTTTGTAGCAGGTTGCCTCTTGGGTGCCGGTCTAACCTCAATAGGAGAAGCCCGTTTTGGAATGGGTTTGGTCTCCTGCTGTGGTTTAACCTCTGATTGGAAACCCCGTTGTTTATAGTATTTTCTTTTTTTATTACGGGGTTTGCGTTTGGGTGTATGAGTATATATATGATATGACCCAAACCAATCATTGTTATTGATATCATCAAAGTCATTCCAGCCACAACTAGAACAACACAAACAATCATGTGACAATTGAATCAATTGCTGAGTGGAATAGATTTTCATTGGAAGATTAACATCTCTTTTAACAAAATTATTCCTATGATTCCAAGCACAATCGTTTTTGTTTATTCTATAATTAAAAGCAGTATTGAACGACTTTGATGCAGCACCCTCGACAGATTCCTTGGCTGGCCACTTTGGTTTTGCTTGTTTGGCGCGACCAGTTTTATCCGAAACAACAGGGACAGTACGGTCAGTGACTTTTGAGGAAACAGGAATCTTAGTGGTCGGTCGTTCGGTCTTTTGCTTCGGCTGTGATTGTTTTTGAGAATTTGAAGCATTTTTAAGAATCTTAATCACAGCCGGAGTCTTGGATTGAGAACAGTCGCCCTTTTGAAAATTGACCGGACGATTAACCACTGGAGACAAAAAGTCAGAATGACTTGGAAGAGGTTTGTCGAAAGGGAACGATTCAAACTCTTCATCAGAATGGCCTTCAGAGTTCATATATTCTGAAAAATTGACATCCGGAATTTCAGGATTTGGATCAGTCGAGGAAGGCGAGGAACACTTTGTGTCAGTGTGTGTTGGGGAATTTGGTGCGGAAGCGTTTGAAAAATCAGAGTTTAAATTCCTTATAACACACTCATCCTGAGAAACTTTACTTTCTTGTGAAGATATATTTCCTATGAAGGCTTTACACGAGGATGTGTCAGATGAGTTTGAGGAAAGTTCAGGTGAAATCTGCGTTACATTTTGGAGTAGGTCAAGCTGCACTTGGAGTTGACCATTTCTCATGTGCTCTTTCATCGTTTCTCTTGTCATTTCAGACAATTTAGATGAGAGCTTATTGATTTCACTCTGAAGAGTTTCCTTTTCTTCATTTGACACAACTTCGGTTTTCTCAGATTTGAGTCTCTCAATTTCCGGAATAAGCGCTTTCTTTTCGTTTTGAAAAACAGACCTTTCTTTCTCAACTGACTCCTCCAACTCGACAATCTTTGCTTCCAAGATGAGAGGAGGAACTTAGAGTTTAAACTCGTCTGTCTCAGTCTTGGTTGCAGGTGCTTGGTCCTCATTCTTTTTAGAGGAATCCTTGGGCTTCGCAACCTTGTAAGGGTCGAAGTAGTCATTTGAGAGATACTTTTTGTTCTTTTGATAGGAATAGTTCAAAGGTTCATAACAAAACGGAAGTTGTATCCCTCGTTTGTGTGCGCGCTAATATTCCTCGGTTTCCTCTTCCTTTTTGGGTTCAAGAGGACCAGTCCATTGAATGGCATATTCCGGATACTCTTTGTCTAACCCAAAACATGCAAAATCATACAATTAGGAGTTTGGTATCTTCCCTTTTTCAAATAGTGTGGGTTATCATATCCGATTCCCCACTCTTTGTTAAAATAGGTGAACTCTTTGGGTTTATTCAGAAAGATGGTTTGATCAGTTTGACCCCTTTTGTGGAGTTTGGTTTCAAGATCAAGAATTTTGGCAACTAACTCCTTGTGCTGAGTCTGAAGAGAGGAACATTGATAAACAATTTATTCTTTCTCATTCCTGCACTGATCAAGCTGAGACTGAAGATCAGATAATTTGGCCCTTAAGTCTTTAGGTGCTATTGAAAGATTTTTGCATTTTTCCTTCAAAATAGCATTTTCAGACTTATATTTTTCTGTTATTCGCGTTTGAACATCTAGCTTTTCGGTTAGTGATCTAATCTCAATCTTTTGTTCTTTAGTGGTGGCCTTAATGGAATCTGCCTGGTTGGTAAGAGAGTGCATTTTATTCAAGAAATCTTGTTCGGAAGATTCACATACCTGGCTTGTCTTCTCTTCATCAGCTGGAGAGTGATAGCCCATGAAAGCATTTGCACCATCAGTATCGCTTTCATCATCAGAACGACCCAACCAATAGTCGTTTTCCACAAACATAGCTTCTCCAGCTTCCTTCTGCTCAGCCAATGCGAGTTTTGCCTTGTAGTAGTGAGAATTCTTTACCACAGGCCTCGTACAATCTTTAGCAAAGTGACCGAGCTTTCCACAGTTGTAACATGTCACTGGCTCATCCTTCTTCTTACTTTCTGATTTCTCAGTATTCTCCTTCTTCTCTGACTTCTCTTGCTCATCAGCTTTCTTCTTTCCCTCATACTTGTCCTGATGGTCATGGCGCTTGTTGGAGGAGGTGGAGTAGCGCTGATTGTTGGACGAAGGCTTCTTATAGTACTTTTGTTGTTGGAAAGATTTTGTAAGCAGAGCTATCGCTTTCTTGAAGTCAGATACTTCATCATTAGAGTCACTGTCTTCCTTTTCAGATTCGGAAGAGCTTTGCTTTTGAGCACGTTTAGAGTGACCGCTCGAAGATTTCCCTTTCTTGGAGGACATGAGTGCAATAGGATCAGCAGCTGGCTTTGAATCAGTCTTCTTCTCGCTCAGAAGCTCATTCACTTCATCTTCGTCTTGAAGAAGCGTCTCATAGAGTTCATTGATGCCGATGTTCTCTATCAAGTTGTTGTGCTTGACATGAGAAGCAAACACCTTCCATTCCGACATCAGATTATTGAGAAATTTGAGCGCGTTTTCTGTGTTGGAGCGAGTGATCTTATTCTTCTTCAGTTCATTAAGAAGTGAGCAAAACCGTTCATAGGTCTGTGTAAGAGATTCGCCGGTGCGCTGCTTGAAACCATCGAACTTGGATATCGCGCTGTTGATCTTTAGTTGATTTCCGACATCGCTCCCACGCATCATTCTGGCCATTTGATCCCACATGCCCTTTGCTGTGTCTTTGTAGCTGTCGATAGCTGTATAGATCGGGTTGGGAAGAGCTTGGACAAGATATCTCTTTGCATGCTTTTCACCTTCGATCATGCCTCTTTCATCATCGGACATGTCGGTGATAGTCTTTTTCGCACGACGAGCTACAGCAGTTGCAGTTGCTTCTATGTCCTTCATCGGCCAAGGGATTGGACCATCTTCAAGAGCTCTCTTGATGTACTCGTAGTTGTCCTTGGACTCTATGAAGAGCATGAATCTGTCTCGCCACTGGCTATACTCACCTTGGTAGAGACAAGGTGGTTTGGAGTCGGTACCGATTGCGATAGCGTCACGCAAAGACATCTTTGGTTGCAACGGAGTGATCGTCAGACGTGTTGATTGATTCAAAGTGTAAACCTAACGCAAGGCACTATGCGTGGGATCCTAACGCAGGTTCTACGACTGATATAAACTAAGAGTGATCTTATTGGATAGGAATCCAAATAAGGGTCTGATCAGGAAGTGTCCGGATCAGATTAATTGAATGCAGTTTAACAAACAAGCACAGAAGTATCCGGACAACTAAGAGAGTCCGGACAGAATCAGCTTTCCGGATAACAAAAGTTACCAGAACAATAGAAGTGTCCGGACAGGAATATTAAACAAAATGCTTACCGGATGATAAGAGTTTCCGATTAAAAGCTTACCGGATGATAAGAATTTCCGGATGAAATCACTTACCGGATGATTGACTATCCGGAAAGATTGGTTACCGGGAACTTTGGGTTTCCGGAACTGATTTATCCGGAAAGAATGGAGTTTTAGTGACTTACCTGGAGTGCTGAACTTACCCGGATTGTTGGATGTACCCGGAAAGAATGCGCAATTATCTGGAAACTTGGGAAGTGTCCGGAAACTGCGGCTGCTGTGTCCGGGAACTGCGGCTGACTTTTCAAACTCGATTGAAACTCGATTAGGGTTGCACAAAAGCGTTACTGAATGATTAGAAACACTTCCAAACACAAAAATAACACTAACCCAATGGATTTTAAAGCAAAAACAACAAGTTTTGATAGTAAAAATTTGATTTTTTGATGAAGAACACACTCAAAACCTTTAAATTTGATTTGCTTAATTAACCACTCAAATGGACGAATTAGGTTATGAAAATTTGCATAATCAACAATAACAATAATACTAACACAACCCAATAAGCAAAATCGAACAATTTTACCAGAATCAAGATTTTGATTTTCCAAGATGAACACAGACGTGAAAAGTCAAAATCTTACCAGAAATCAATAGAAGTGCTTTGAATCAAATTTGTCCGTCTGCTCTGATACCAATTGTGAATTCCAGATTGATCAGGTAACAATATAATCAAAGAGAAATAATAACACGAACAATTGATTATTTCAATCTGTCATCTCTCTCGTATTCAGAAATCAAGATAGTTACAAAGGTTAGAATGAAGAACACAACTATCTCTCTCTCTCTAATGAATCTCTTGGATGGCTAATCAATTGCTTACCTAATTCTAAAGGTTAACATAACCTTAAATACCTAGGCCTTAAACACAATGGCCCATGGCCCAACAATCTAATCTAAGCCCAATTAATAATAATTAAGGCTTTTACAATGATAAACCAATATAATTAAACTAATTACGCTTTATATAATTATTTATATATCTTTCTAATATGTAGGACATTTATGGTCCTAACAGAAGAAGTAGCTGATTGGATGACTGGAGAGTTGCCAGAAAGATCAACAGAGGCAGCTGTGTCTCAGAATGCATGTGCTCTTTCTGTGATAGATCCAAACAACAGAGCGCTGGAGACCACTAAACCCAGTGCCAAGGTATGTACTACTTTTGAATCTAAATCTGACTCTGAGCTAGAGATGCATGTGTCATTACTCACTGAAGAATTTCAACTGTTGAAACAAAAGCTTTCTAAAGAAAAAGAGTTAAGAAAGCTAGCTCAAAAGGATCTGTCCTTCTACAAGAGAGAGAAAAATCTCTTGGAAATGGAGAAGGAAGAGATCTACAAAGAAAAATCTGAGCTAGAGATTTTGCAAAAACATAAGGAAAATTCTTTTTCTGAAAAGTGTAAGGAATATGAGGAAGTTTTAAAGCAAAAGACAGAAGAGGTTAAGAAATCTGAATACGAAAGGCTTAACTCTGTCGCTCTTAAGGACTATTTTCAAAGAGAAAGAGAGGTTTTACACCAATCTTTACAGAGAAAAGAAATTTTGATAAAAAAGTACCAGGATGCACAAGATGTGCACATTAAAATCAATTCTCAAAAGGATACTCAAAGTTTGGGCTTCAAAGACCTTGTTCCCTTCACTGGAAGGAAGAAGACTTCATTGACCTCTGCCTTTTGTGTTGGAAAAATCCAAGAAGATGTGATCTCTAGTACTGCAGTTTTTAAAAGAGCTAAAACCTCAGATGTTTCAAAAACAAGAAGACTGAATTACAGGAATGTCAGCTATGACTCCTTAGATCATGAAAAGGTTACAAAACCATCTGTCAAGTTCATTCATGATCAAGGAAAAGCTGAGGTAAAATTCCCTGATCTGTCAAAAGTCTTGATCCTAAGGAAAATTTTCACTTCAACTCTTTTAAATGTTAGAAGTCTGTTACTTCTGTGGCTGAGTCCTCTGGTGCCAAAACACTGAGTGAGCTCAACCCTAAAGCACCAGTTGTTGATCCAAACCCTCAGTGATTTGATAATGACCCTCTCTTTTATACTTAGTGAAAATTGTAAGTAAACAATATGTATCAGAGTTTCACTATCGCTGATAAGTACTAAGATCTTACAGTACCGATGATAGGAACTCTCGCTCTTTAGATTAAACATTCAGCGAAACTGTTCACCATTAATGCTCTGAGTCTGTTCAGTCATTATGATGATCGCTGATAAGTTAGTTGTTTACTTATGATCCCTGAAGACAAGTTTCACGTCATCAAAGGTTCTACGCTGAAGTCGAAGATCAAGCTCAAGAACCAGCGACAAGTCTCCTAATGAACTGATGCGGATCAGCGAAGACTCAGATTTGTCCACTCAACTTGAAGTATCAAGTACAAGACTTCAGCTATCGCTGAACTTTATCATTCGCTGAATAGATAATGATAATGCTCTGAATCAACGAAAGCTGATCATAAAGTCCTCCGTACAAAGTACTTTTGTCTTAACCACCCTTGTACGACTCCGTACGAAATGTCAGAAAAGAACCTCCGACTATCTGAAATCGTACAACCACTCTGATACTACACTGTTCATCCATGCGGCTACTAAGGTTGTCAACAAAGGTCAATGACATGCAACCAACCAACTGATGACACGTGTAAAGTGTATACTGACTTGCATTAAATGCATGCAGTATATAAAGAGATGAACCCACTTCATTTGAAGTAACTTGCTAACTCTGGACAAGTTCAATCTCTTATCTCAAGATAGGTTATTATTAGTAATTTCCTTATCTCTCTTAGTGCAAGAAACCTTAGTGTTCCAACTTGTTTAGATTTAGGTTTATCCTTAATCTTGTTTCCGCAACAAGCTGTAAATTGTTAATGATTTATCAATAAACAATTTAGAAAAGTAAAATCTGTGTGTTTGTATTCAACCCCCCCCCCCCCCCCCCTTCTACAAACTTGTATAGGCCTTCGGGACCAACAAGTGGTATCAGAGCAGATTTGTTTAATCTCATAAACAAGATCTAATCTAAGATATTTCTCTTCCTTGCTATTATCTGAAAATGGCTACCAACACAAACACAAATTATATAGACAATGGTTCTCTTACTAAACCCCCTAGATTTTCCAAAGATAACTTCAACTTATGGAAAAATAGGATGACACTCTTCTTAGAAGGTGTAGACCCTACT
Source organism: Saussurea involucrata (assembly GCA_033807775.1). Classification (NCBI taxonomy): domain Eukaryota; kingdom Viridiplantae; phylum Streptophyta; class Magnoliopsida; order Asterales; family Asteraceae; genus Saussurea; species Saussurea involucrata. Next base: position 217,623,740 of record CM066321.1, on the reverse strand, counting down.
ATGCCTTATTATCTCGAGAATGGTCCATTCATCCCTGTAAGAATTGATGCTGCTGTTCCAGCCGCTGAGAATAGACCTGCTATTCCAGAAAGGCTGGTCCCTAAGGAAATCTTTCAGTGGACCGACGAAGATAAGAAGAAAGTGGCTATAGATACAAAAGCCAGATCCATACTATCCATGGCTCTTCCTGACGAAGTCTACCATTCCGTCATGAATCTGAAAACATCAAAAGCCATGTGGGACACAATATGTGTTCAGTATGAAGGAACGTCTGAAGTCCAGGACTCAAGAAAGATCAACCTGGTAAGACAATACGAAAGCTTCATTTCTGGTAAGAATGAATCTCTCTCGGAAGTTCACCAACGTTTTAATTGTTTAATTATAGATCTGAAAACTGTTGGTAAGGAATATTCTAACTTTGAAGTACTGACAAAGTTTCTAGAATGTTTACCTGAAAACTGGGACAATTATTCTATGTGTCTCAAGCTGTCAAAGGATCTAAAATCAATGACCCTTTCAACCTTATATGGCACGTTGCTGAATCATGAGCAATCGAGCCATCTTAAGAAGAATCTTGTAAAAGATTCCAAAAGCATCCCTGTTGCTATAATCTCAGAGGAACTTTCTACTCAGCGATCCTCGGTCACTATCATTGAGTTAGAAAGTAACTCTGAAAGGTCATCAAATTTTGATTCTTCAGATGATGATGAATCTTTGGCTCTCCTAACTAAAAAGTTCAGGAGATTTTCCAAAAAGAAAATGTTTAGAAAGAACAAACCTCTTTCCATAACTGACAAGCCTAGATCATCAGCTTTTGTTGATATGGCTACTGCTACTTGTTTTAACTGCGAAAAGACAGGACATTTCGCTAACGAGTGCATGTCTAAGAAAGTTTCTAGACCCTCAGCTTTTACAAAGAAATCCTTTGTTCCAAGGAATAAAGATGACAAATATTCAAAGCTGAAAGAAAAATATGCTAAGCCGAAAAGCTTTAAGAAGAAGAATAAAGGTCTGATGGCTGACTATGATTGGGCTGCTTCTGATGAAGAAGCATCATCATCTGACTCTGAAGATGATGAAGCAAATCTATGTCTCATGGCCAAGATTGAAGAAGAGGAAGAAAGTTCAGACATTCCCTCCACTTCAACCTCTGCTATTCAGGTATCGCCTTCCTTCTTTACCAATATTGCAAATATTGATGAAGCTGATAGTCTCCGTAAGATCGATCTCTTGACTAGAAGTTTATATGAAGCCATGAACGGCAAAACTGTGGTTGAAAACCAAAACCTTGATCTCGCTGAAAAGCTTAAAAACTGCCACCTTCAAATAGAAAAGCTTTCTAAAATTGAAGAAGACTTTAAAGATCAAGTATATTTAAATCAGCTATTCAAAATCGAACGAGCAGAAGCTATTGCTGCATTAAAAGCTGAAAAAGCTACTGTTGAAGGATGGTGTAATTCTTCAACAAAGATCACTGAGATAATAAAGTCTCAGATTCCCCTAAGTGATAAACGTGGTCTGGGTTACAAATATGATACTCCAAAACCAACCACTGAGCGTTCAATGCTTAAATTTGGAACGTTTGTATCCTCAGTCGCTGATACTTCATCTTCTCAGTGCTCCTCATCCAATACACCAATCCCTAAGGAAACTCCCACCTCCTCAAAAGGCAAGGAGAAAATGGTTTATTCAAAACCTACCTCTGTCTCTAAAGACAAAGGTAAATGAATTGTTATTTACCAAAATCCTCAGAAGGGTACCTTAGTACCAAAGATGAATGCTTTTAAAGCTTCAGTGACTCATCCCTCTGGATCAAGGAAGCAAATCTCTGGATCTATTCAGCGATCTACTCCTAGACTCAGAGTGGATATCCTTGGTAAGAAATCTGAAGAACTGAATGTTCGTCCCATTTCTAAAGCCAATAGTTTACTTGGTGCTGGCACTTCTAATTCGAAATCAAAAGCTCCGCATTCAAATGGTCCTAGAACTACTTTTAGTTATAGGAAATGTTATCATTGTGGACTTACCGATCATATTGCTAGTAAGTACCCCACAGCCACCAAAGCTGAAAAGATAGCTAAGGTGAAGATTGCCCCCAAGGCAAAGAAGACCAACCCTGGTGCAAATCAGGTCAAGGTGAATCCTACCACTGAGGTTAAGAAATTAACCAAAGTGAAGAAATACAAAGCTGAATCTTCAAATGCTGCGAAGACAGCTGAACTTCCATTCCAACTACTTCCACTGACAAACGTGTATACATGGTTAAGTGGGTACCCAAGAAAAACTAATCTTCCTTTGTATTGCAGGTTAAGAAGGGTATCTGGTATCTCGATAGCGGATGCAGTAGACACATGACTGGAAACAAAAGCCTGCTCGCTGAATACAAGGAAGAGAAGGGTCCCTCTGTGACTTTCGGTGGAAATGGAAAAGGACATACCCGAGGGTATGTTGTACATTCAAATGGTACAACCTCCTTCAGAAGAGTCGCATATGTTGAAGGGCTGAAGCATAATCTTCTAAGCATCAGTCAGCTTTGCAACATGGATAACAAAGTAATCTTTACTAAGGAATCCTGCTTTGTCGCTGACAAAAAGGAGAAGATAGCTCTCAGCGGTTATCGTTTGGAAAATGTTTATGTAATAAACATGGACTCAACAACCACTGAGAACTCCTGTTTCTTCTCAAAGGCCTCATCTGATGTCAACTGGCTATGGCATAAGAGGCTATCTCATCTAAATTTCAAGACACTGAACACTCTTTCTTCAAAAGAGTTAGTCACTGGTCTACCTCAGCATTCATACGCCAAAGAGTCTTTATGTTCAGCGTGTGAAAAAGGGAAGCAGACCAAAGCAAGCTTTAAGTCAAAGCAAGTTTCTTCAGTGTCATCTCCTCTACAACTACTCCATATGGATTTGTTTGGCCCTGTTAACAAACAATCCATCGCTGGAAAGAAATATACGCTGGTCATAGTTGATGAATTCTCTCGCTTCACTTGGGTAATGTTTCTCCGTTCTAAGAGTGACACCCCTGAAGAACTCATCACCTTTGTTCGGAAGATGGAAACCCTAAACAATCTGACCATTCGCTCAATAAGGAGTGATCATGGGACTGAATTCAAAAACAGTTCTCTTGATTCCTTCCTTGAGAGTAAGGGTATTTCTCACAACTTCTCTTCAGTGAGAACACCGCAAAAAAATGGAGTCGCTGAAAGAAGAAATAGAACAATTATTGAAGCTGCACGTTCAATGCTCAGCGATTCTCACCTGCCTACTCAGTTTTGGGTAGAAGCTGTCAACACTGCTTGATTTACGCAAAACAGGTTGCTGATAGTTAAAAGATTCAAAAAGACAGCCTATGAACTCTTTCATGGGAGAAAGCCTTCAATCAACTTTCTTTACATCTTTGGATGTCAGTGTTTTATACTGAACAACAGAGATGCTCTTGGAAAGTTTGATCCTAAGGCTGATAATGGAATCTTTCTTGGATACTCCTCAGTTTCCAAAGCCTTCAGAGTCTTCTATCGTAGAAGACAAACTGTAGAAGAAACTATTCACGTCACGTTTGACGAATCCCGTTCAGCGAACTCTAAACCGTCCGCTGATACTGAAGAACTGAATCAATGGATGTTTTCTCATCTTGGTGATTCAGAAGATATCCCCACTTCTCATGCTCACCCAGTAGAAGATGATAGTCCTCCTATCATTCCAAATATGCAGAATAGTGAAGCTGAAACTTCTTGGGTCTCAGCTGTTTCTATAAACACTATACCTACCGCTGAACCAAATGCCTCAGACATTCCATGTACTTCTCAGCAATCAGTGAATATAATGACAACTGCATCCATTCCTCTCTTGGCTGATACTCCCGACGTCGCTGAAGCTTCATCTTCAGCTCCTCCAGTTCAAGTTGAGTCAGCGTCTCACGCTCCGGCTCAGCGATGGACTATAAATCACCCAATTGATCAAATTCTTGGTGATCCAAACGCTGGGATTCAGACTCGACGAAGTGCAGGTAATATTTGTTTATTTGTAAATTTTATTTCACTAACTGAACCAAAGAAAGTAGATGATGCCCTCTGTTGGTGCAAGTGTACCCAGCTTTAAATATTGTGATATATTTTTGGTACACATAAAATCACATCTCCATATTTATTTTGATGATTACAAAACACACCGCATTAATTGTTATCTAATATTTTATCTGAGTGTGCAGATATTTAAATGATCCCGATAAATTTTTTATCTGAAAAATCCAAGTCTGAAGAGTTTCGTCATTTTATTTTAAAATGATAAACACCCTAAAATATTTTTATCTCTTGGATATTTCGTATCTATATAAATATATTTGAATCAAATATATATATAATATATATATTTTTATTTATTAAATATATATATAAATCGCTGATATATATATATATATATGTTATTAAAATCAAATCCCTTTTTACTGTTCACATTATTTGCAAAGAGTCTCAGCCGAAAGTAACCCTGCGTTGCCATGCTCTCATTGGACAAAATTTCAGGCGGTATACCGCCAAGGTCCACGCGGTATACCGCGATCCTGTTCACCCATCACTTCTTCTGCATTTGAAGCTTCTCCTGTCAGGAACTCTGTCAGGCGGTATACCGCCGTGTGCAACGCGGTATACCGCGGGTACTATATACCGTTGGTTTTTGCAGGGTTGACCTTCTCCTCTGCAGTACCTTTTTCTGACGCAGGTATACCGCGATGGGCTGCCGGTATACCGCGAAAGCTTCTGCCCTGTTGATCATCCAGTATAAATACATGCATCCACCAGCATTCAAGTCTACACCAACTTCAGCAATAAATTCTCCCTCAGCATTTGATTATTATTCTGCTGCCTTCTTACTCACACTAAATCACTTAAACTGATAAAATTAATTTTTGAGTAAGAAATCTTGAGTTGATAGCAGATTAAAATCTCTCGATTAGTTGAATCAGCAACACAACTCAAGTGATCAAACTCTCTAAAAATATCCAAGTGATAAACCTTATTCAAGAGTGATTATTCATATTAAAATTATACCCTCTTGTAAGTGTTTGAATAGAGTGAGTGATCCACATTAATCTCTCAAAGAAGAGTGTTTCGCGTTTGTTGTATTAAGGTTTGTGTTTCTACCGTAAAGAACACGTTCGTATTGGATCTCCGAGAAGTGTTTTTTTCTCGAGGTGGACTAGCCAACTTTGTGTTTGGTGAACCACTTTAAAAATATCGTTGTCAAGTATTCTCTTTCCCTTATCTATTTACATTTCCGCTGTGCATTTAAATTATATCTGTTTATATAATTGTTGTATACTTATTTATTTATACTCTGCTTTATTTATTCTGTATTTATTTGTAAAAAGAATTTTTTGAAAGTAAAAGATTTAAAATACAACCTTACCCCCCCCCTTAGGTTGTCCAACATTTGGTATCAGAGCAGGTCTTTCAAAAATTTTCTGCATAATTTTCTCTTATTCTTCTAAATGGCTCAACAAACTAATATCGTGTTTTCAAAACCTCCTTTGATAGATACTGAAAAGTTTGGCATTTGGGCCGAGCTATTTGAATGTCACGTGCGTGGCAAAAATCAAAAGATTTGGAATATTATAGAAAAAGGGAATTTTAAACCCACCATTGTGAAAGATGATGTTTATATTGATAAACCTATAGATGACTGGACTACTTCTGATGAAGCTCATTTTTGTTTAAACTTTGAAGCTAAGAATATATTATATGCTGCTTTAACAACTGACGAAATTGAAAGAGTATATACATATAAAACTGCAAATCAAATATGGGAAAGTTTAAATAATACTCATCGTGGAAACACGGAGGTTAAATCTAGTAAAGTAAATATTTTAGTTCACGATTATGAACTATTCGAAATGAAACAAGATGAGTCAATTGACTCAATGTTTAAAAGATTTAACCTTATTGTGACTACTTTGAAAGGTTTGGATCGCACTTATCCTAACGAGGACTATATAAGGAAAATCCTACGAGCTCTTCCTTCGGAGTGGATGCAAAAGATAACATCTTTAGAAGACTCCCGTGACCTTTCCATAATGAAGATAGATGACTTGATCGGTAATCTTAAAGTGCATGAAATTGCACTTAAAAGAAACAAAGATCGGGAGCAAGTTAAAAAGAAATCAATCGCTCTCAATGTCTCAACACCAAAAGTTGAGAAGAAAAAGGAGAAAGCTAGCTCCTCGAAAGATCCATCCGAAACTCTCGATGAAGTCGCCATGTTGGTAAGAAACTTTTCCAAATTTCTTAATAATAATAATAAATTTTCTAACAATGGCAGATTTCAAAGAAACGGTAACTACCGTCGTGGTGGTGAAAATCGAAGTCGCAAGTTCCATAAACGAGACGAAAAAGTTAAGAAAAATGGCGACTCGAGTGAAGACGATAAAGCTAAGCCAAAGAGAGGCTTTTGCTACTCATGTGGTGACAAAGACCACTACGCCAATGAATGTCCGAAAAAGAACAAGTTCCAAAAGAAGAAGGAGAAAGCCTTCATTGGAGGCGTGTGGAGCGAGAGTGAAGAAGAAGATGACTATCAAGCCATTTGTCTTATGGCCGAAAGCGACGACGAGGTAAAATCTTCTTACTCGGATTACGATAGTGATTATGAAAGTGATAATGAAAATAATCTTGAAGAATTATATGAATCTTTTCATAAAATGGCCGCTCTTGCAAATCGTTACCAAGATGAGAATGCTATGTTAAAAGAAACTGTAAATGCATGTAAAAAGGAAATAAAAAATGTTAAACAAAAATCTGAAAATGATATGGATATAATTGCTAAATTAGAAACTAAATTAGGAGAAAAAGATTTTTGTAAATCTTGTGATGTTTTAAATAAAGAAATTGCATGCTTAAATAAAAAATCACATGAAAATATTATTTGTACAAAATGTGATATTCTTGATAATGAGATTACTTGTTTAAAGGCTAAATGTGCTTCATATGAAAAAGATAACATGCTAGCTAAAGCCTTTGAAAGTAGTAATGAGAAAGTTTTTAACATGCTAAATATGCCTAACCGTATAAATTGTAGAAAAGGCATTGGTTCCAATACTTGTGTTGATAAATGTTCATGTATACCCATCAAAAGATTTTATGAATCACCTAAAGTAAATACAAGAAATCAATATGTGCAAAAACCTCCGTATGTGCGTAAAATAAATAATGTAAATTATAATACGAGAAAACCGTATGCTCGCATGTACCATGATAAATATTCTAAACCTAATAATAATGCGAATGTAAATGCTTGTTTTTATGTGTATGATAAATATAATCGCAAAATTAAAATGGTAAATAAATGGATTCCAAAAGGAATGTTTAGTAATGATAATCCCGGTGGTATGCGTTTATGGTTTTAAATGTGTTATATATTATATATAAGTAAAATATTGTTATTTGTACTTTTTATACTATTCATATATATATATACATACGTACTGCAAATATATATATATATATTTTATTTAATTTTTTTTCTTATATATATATATTTTGTTTGACTTGACATGTGTTATATATATATATTTGTGTTTGATATATTATATATTAAAGTTGTGTAATGTATTATATATATATATATTCTGTTTAACTTTATATATATGCATGTTGGTTGACATTGAAACTAATTGTCAAGGACCCACGAGAAATGGGGACCATAAAAGTTACATCTTCATTATTGTAGATTGACCTTGATATGGACTGGATACTCGATAGTGGTTGCACACGTCACATGACCGGAAACAATAATCTCTTTTCATCATATAAGTCATGTGATGGTGGACAGGTAATTTTTGGAGGAAACTCCAAAGGAAATATAATTGGTAGAGGTACAGTTTCTTGCAACAATGTTCCATTTCTTAATGTTAATCATGTTGATAATTTACATTTTAATTTGTTAACTGTTCGCCAATTGTGTAAAAATAATACAACTGTTGTCTTCGAAGAAGATTCTTGTAAAATCATAAAAAATGGCAAAGTTCTTTTAAATGGTTTTGTAAAAGGAAATTTATATATTTGTAAAACTGTTGTATCTGAAAATGTATGCTTATCTTCTATTAATGATGTTTCTACTTTATGGCATAGGCGTTTAGGTCACGCTAATCTAAGATTAATGCAAAACTTAAAAAATAAGGAGCTTGTGAGTGACCTGCCAAAATTAAAGTTTGATAATCATTTTTGTGATGCTTGTCGTGTCGGCAAACAACATCACGTTTCTCATAAATCAAAAAATGTTATTTCTACTCAAAGAGTTTTAGAACTTTTACATATGGATCTTTTTGGCCCGATGACTATTCAAAGTTTTGGAGGAAATTTTTATACTTTGGTTATTGTGGATGATTATTCCCGTTATACTTGGACTTTATTTTTGAGACATAAAAATGAGGCTTTTGAAAAGTTTAAAATTTTGGGAAAACGAATTCAAAACCAACAAGGTTGTACGATTGTTTCCATACGTACGGACCATGGACGAGAATTCGATAATGATGTACAATTTGGTGCCTTTTGTGATAAACATGGTATAACTCATAACTTTTCGGCTCCTCGAACTCCTCAGTCAAACGGGGTTGTTGAAAGGAAAAATCGAACGTTGCAAGAAATGAGTAGAACTATGCTAAACGAACATCAAGTTCCCCAAAAGTTTTGGTGTGATGCCGTTGCTACCGCGACCTATGTGCTTAACCGTGTCCTAATTAGAGGTATCCTAAATAAGACACCCTATGAACTTTACCGAGGTAGAAAACCTTCCCTAGCTCACCTAAAAGTTTTTGGTTGTAAATGTTTCATTTTAAACACCAAATCCTACCTAACCAAATTTGACCCTAAAGCCTATGAAGGAGTGTTCCTAGGTTACTCTTGGAATAGCAAAGCCTATAGAATCCTAAATAAGGAGACCATGGTAGTAGAAGAATCCTTAAATGTTAGCTTTGACGAGAGTCCTCCCAAACCTAGTGCACCCTTAGCAAATGACAATATCCGTGAAGGAGACGTCTTAGCACAACAACTTAGCAACTTGGATTTAAGTACCCAACCTTCCACAAATAATATTGAATCTAGTGATGCCCCTCCGTGCTTTATTCCACAAGGTATAGATGATCCTAACCTTAGAACCGCTCGAGGCCATCCCGTAGATCAAATTATAGGTGACCTAAACCAAAGGACAACTAGATCACAAATCCATACCCATTGTGCTTTCCATGCCTTTATCTCAACCATAGAACCTAAAACCATAGATGAAGCTTTAGGTGATGAGGATTGGATTATGGCCATGCAAGAAGAGTTAAACCAATTTTCTAGGAATGATGTGTGGGACTTAGTGCCTAGCCCTAGTAGTCAAACCATTATTGGCACAAGATGGGTCTTCCGTAACAAGGTAGACGAGAACGGTGGAGTCACACGAAACAAGGCACGTTTAGTTGCCAAGGGGTACAGTCAACAAGAAGGTATAGATTATGACGAAACCTTTGCACCGGTTGCAAGGTTGGAGTCTATTCGAATGCTTCTCGCTTTTGCAAATGCTAAAGATTTTAAGTTATTTCAAATGGATGTTAAAAGTGCTTTCTTAAATGGTATTATAAATGAGGAGGTATACGTTTCTCAACCTCCCGGTTTTGAAAGTTTTGAAAACCCGACACATGTTTATAAATTAAAAAAGGCGCTTTATGGTTTAAAGCAGGCTCCGCGTGCGTGGTATGATAGATTAAAAACCTTTTTAATTTCTAGTGGCTATATTATGGGTAAAATTGATAATACTTTATTTGTGAAATATGTTCAAAATGATATTGTGGTTGTGCAAGTATATGTTGATGATATTATTTTTGGTTCCACTAATGAAAAATTGTGTAATGAATTTTCTGCGAAAATGACTAGCGAATTTGAAATGAGCATGATGGGAGAGTTAAAATACTTCTTAGGATTGCAAATAAAACAATGTGAAACTGGTATTTTTATTAGTCAATCTAAATATTGTAAAGATATGTTGAAAAAGTTTAACTTTGAAAATGTCAAACCCGTTGAAACTCCAATGACCACAAATTTGCAATTATCTCGTGACGAGGAGGGAAACGATTTTAATGAAAAGATTTATCGTGGTATGATTGGTAGCTTGTTATATTTAACTGCTAGTAGACCTGATATTATGTTTAGTGTATGTTTATGTGCTCGTTTTCAATCTTCACCTAAACAAACTCACTATGAAGCTGTCAAGCGTATTTTTCGATATTTACGAGGTACTACTAATCTTGGCTTATGGTACGCAAAGAAACCCGAGTTAGAAGTAACGTGTTTCGCCGATTCCGATCTTGGTGGATCTATTGTTGACCGAAAAAGTACTAGTGGGGTATGTGCCTTTATAGGTCTCTAACTTGTGTCTTGGTTCTCTAAGAAACAACAATCCGTAGCTTTGTCTACAACCGAAGCGGAATATGTAGCCGCCGCAAGAGCATGTGCTCAAGTCCTTTGGATGAAACACACACTTACCGATTTTGAGGTACACCTAACCAAAATTCCAATTATGTGTGATAACTCAAGTGCCATAAACTTAAGTAAAAATCCCGTTTTACACTCTCGTACCAAACATATTGAATTGAGACATCATTTTTTACGAGATAATGTTCAAAAAGGCACAATCGTGCTTGAAAAGGTTGATTCGGAAGATAATTTGGCCGATATTTTTACAAAAGCCCTTAACAAAAAAGCCTTCTTTAAATTAAGACTTGGTCTAGGCATGCTTGAGTATAACCCTTAAAAATACTAACTCTCAATATTTCATATTTTGAGGGGGAGCATCTTTCGAGGGGGAGCATAAGCGACTTTCTTAAACCCTTTTTGCTTCGACAAAAGGGGGAGAGAAACCGAGTATGCTCTCGTGTTTAGCGTTGTGTTTGTCATCATCAAAAAGGGGGAGATTGTTGGTGCAAGTGTACCCAGCTTTAAATATTGTGATATATTTTTGGTACACATAAAATCACATCTCCATATTTATTTTGATGATTACAAAACACACCGCATTAATTGTTATCTAATATTTTATCTGAGTGTGCAGATATTTAAATGATCCCGATAAATTTTTTATCTGAAAAATCCAAGTCTGAAGAGTTTCGTCATTTTATTTTAAAATGATAAACACCCTAAAATATTTTTATCTCTTGGATATTTCGTATCTATATAAATATATTTGAATCAAATATATATATAATATATATATTTTTATTTATTAAATATATATATAAATCGCTGATATATATATATATATATATGTTATTAAAATCAAATCCCTTTTTACTGTTCACATTATTTGCAAAGAGTCTCAGCCGAAAGTAACCCTGCGTTGCCATGCTCTCATTGGACAAAATTTCAGGCGGTATACCGCCAAGGTCCACGCGGTATACCGCGATCCTGTTCACCCATCACTTCTTCTGCATTTGAAGCTTCTCCTGTCAGGAACTCTGTCAGGCGGTATACCGCCGTGTGCAACGCGGTATACCGCGGGTACTATATACCGTTGGTTTTTGCAGGGTTGACCTTCTCCTCTGCAGTACCTTTTTCTGACGCAGGTATACCGCGATGGGCTGCCGGTATACCGCGAAAGCTTCTGCCCTGTTGATCATCCAGTATAAATACATGCATCCACCAGCATTCAAGTCTACACCAACTTCAGCAATAAATTCTCCCTCAGCATTTGATTATTATTCTGCTGCCTTCTTACTCACACTAAATCACTTAAACTGATAAAATTAATTTTTGAGTAAGAAATCTTGAGTTGATAGCAGATTAAAATCTCTCGATTAGTTGAATCAGCAACACAACTCAAGTGATCAAACTCTCTAAAAATATCCAAGTGATAAACCTTATTCAAGAGTGATTATTCATATTAAAATTATACCCTCTTGTAAGTGTTTGAATAGAGTGAGTGATCCACATTAATCTCTCAAAGAAGAGTGTTTCGCGTTTGTTGTATTAAGGTTTGTGTTTCTACCGTAAAGAACACGTTCGTATTGGATCTCCGAGAAGTGTTTTTTTCTCGAGGTGGACTAGCCAACTTTGTGTTTGGTGAACCACTTTAAAAATATCGTTGTCAAGTATTCTCTTTCCCTTATCTATTTACATTTCCGCTGTGCATTTAAATTATATCTGTTTATATAATTGTTGTATACTTATTTATTTATACTCTGCTTTATTTATTCTGTATTTATTTGTAAAAAGAATTTTTTGAAAGTAAAAGATTTGTAAAAAGAATTTTCCGCTGTGAATTTTTTGACTGAATTCGAAAGAAACAAAGTTTGGAAACTTGTTCGGAGACCAACTGATAAAACAGTAATAGGCACTAAATGGGTCTATCGAAACAAGTTGGACGAACATGGTACTGTAACCCGCAACAAAGCTCGTCTTGTTGCTCAGGGATACAGACAAGAGGAAGGAATAGATTATGATGAAACATTTGCTCCAGTAGCAAGACTTGAATCTATTCGTCTATTCTTAGCATATGCTATACACAAAAACTTCAAAGTACATCAGATGGATGTTAAGTCAACGTTTCTGAATGGAAAGCTGAATGAAGAAGTGTATGTGGAACAACCTCCAGGATTCTCAGATTCTAAGCGTCCAGATTATGTTTATAAACTGGATAACGCACTTTATGGCTTGAAACAAGCTCCTCGTGCATGGTATGACACTCTTTCTACTTATCTCCATATTGAAAAATTTGAGCGAGGTAAGATTGACAAAACTCTATTTTTTAGAAAAGTGAAAGGTCATATCATTCTAGTTCAAATATATGTTGATGACATTATATTTGGTTCTACTAACCCTGAGCTTTGTACTCGTTTCGCTGATAGAATGAAAGATGAGTATAAAATGAGCTTGATGGGTGAACTAACATATTTCCTTGGTCTTCAGATTAAGCAAACTGAAAAAGGAACTTTTATTAATCAAGGAAAGTATGTTAAAGATATGCTGAAGAAATTCGACTTAACTGAACGTTCAGCTATGAAAACCCCTATGGCACCACCGCTGACACTTGATAAGGACACTAAGGGTGTTCCTTGTCAATGTCACGCTGTACCGTGGGATGATCGGCTCACTATTGTATCTTACAGCCAACCGACCCGATATTATGTTCGCAACATGCTTGTGTGCCCGATATCAAGCTGAACCTAAGATATCTCATATGAAAGCTGTAAAGCGAATTTTTCGATATCTTAAGGGTACAGCGAATCTAGGTCTTTGGTATCCCAAAGATTCAGGATTCGATCTAACCGCCTATTCAGATAGTGATTTTGCAGGTTGCAAATTGGTTAGGAAAAGCACCACAGGAGGATGTCAGCTCCTGGGTGGAAAGCTGGTAAGTTGGACAAGTAAAAAGCAAAACTCAGTGTCCACTTCCACAGCTGAAGCTGAATATGTAGCTGCTGGAAGCTGTTGTTCTCAAGTCTTGTGGATGAGAAATCGGCTACTAGACTATGATCTTCAGCTCTCCAAAATTCCAATCTATTGCGACAGCACAAGTGCCATCGCTATAGCAAACAATCCAGTACTACATTCAAAGACCAAACATATAGAAATCAGATATCATTTTATCAGAGATCATGTGATGAATGGTGATATAGAACTTCATTTTATCCCAACTGATTATCAGTTAGCTGGTTTATTTACCAAACCTCTTGATGAGACAAGATTCAACTTTCTCATCAGCGAGCTTGGAATGCTGAACTTTGAAGGATAAAATCTTCAGCGGTTCACATTGATCAGCGATAGGATAAAAACAACTTGTATAACCCATTCTATCATCTTCTCTCTGAATAAACTTGATTCACTGATATCAAGGTATGTTTTCTCTCTCTGACAATCGCATGAAAATGCAAGATTTCAAAACAGAATGCATCGCTGAATATCTCTTCCTTAACAGCGATATTTTGAAAATTCTTAAAACCTTCACTGATATTTCTATTCAGTGCTTCATGTTTTCAAAAGTATCCCTGAGTTTTTCAAAACCTCAGAGATAACCAAGAATATGAAAGGACAGTTGTGACATCATTACAACGGATAAGCCCTGGTACGTTCTTCTTTCTGACACACGTTTGCACGTTTCGTTTACTCGCCAATCAAATGCAAACACGTGTCCGTGTCATGATGAAAATCTTTTCCCGCTCAAGATTTTCTCTTTCTAAAATCCCTATATAAACAAATTCTTTGTTTATATCTTTCTTTTATGCGAACATCATCTTCCTCCGCAAGAAAGAATTCACTGTTGCATTTGTGCTTTCAAAAACTTCAAGAACTGTTCATCATCTTCTTCATCAAACATCAAGGTTAATATGTTCTTATTATTTACCGAATGCAAATAACTTGTTTCTGATCTACTCTTTGTTTAACAAGATCAAACAAAAGAACTTCTTAAAAATGAAATCATTTTCTTTCATGGTTTTATGAACACAACCATTTCATGGTTGTTCTTCAAGTTTAAATGCAAAAATCTTAAACTTGTTCTTCACACATTCGTTTTTCTAGAATCCCTATCTTCAAAGAAAACTGGATAACAAGAATAAATGGGTTTTACTTTTCGTTTCTTAAAATCAAGAAAACCCCTAATCTTCATAAAGACATTTGGGTCTGAATGAAATGGATAAAATTTGAACCATCTTAATGGAAAATCTTTCCACATTAAGATAATTCTTATTTGTTAACATCTTTGGTTGAACTGATAATACAGAGAAATGGCATCGTCTGACATTCCTGCTACCGCTGAGAACATCTCCGTTGATTCTGAGGAAGTGGACATCCTCAAGGCTCCTCAAGTCAAGTTTGACCTTGACAAACTGGATTGGACTAAGGTGAACAACCTCTATGCGCTTCTCGAGTTTCATCCTTGAAAGCAAGTCACACATCTAGATGATGTTGTGAAATTTCTAAAGAATTGCTGCATCTCCACAGCCCTGACCATAACACCTCCTGCCCATCAGCTTTTGCTCTCACAATTCTGGTACTCAGCCAGACACTCTCAACTACCTTCAGCCAAAGACCCCTCCAAAACAATCGATTGCATCCTCTGCGACATCGAATATGGCACCATGAAGATCACCCCTGCCATTATTCGCAAAGCTCTCAGCCTTCCCATCGCTACCAAGGAAAAACCTTTCGTTCCCCTCCCTGACCCCAAGAAAAACTCAGACAGGGAAGCCATCATTGCATATTTCGATGCAATGGGCTATGTATGGGAAATCGGCAGAGACATGAAGGCCGAGAAGAAGCTGACGATTATCAAGAAATCGAAAATGCCCAGCGAGATGAACTTCATCTTCGCTCATCTAATCAGCTGCATGACAGCAAAGAGTGGCTCCTCTGACCAAGCCGCTAAACCTCAGCAAGCAATGGGATATGCACTGCTGAAAGGTCTCAACATAGACTGGGCATCGATTATCTATGATGACCTAGTTCTAAGAGTGGACACCGTCGCTGACAGACCTCCATGGGTTCCCTACCCCCGATTCATCAGCGCCATCTTCCAATATGGCCTGAAGGAGAGCTACCCAACTGATGGTGACCCAAAACTCTCTCAGGTCGGCCCAAAGATACTCGACTTCAAACCAATGGTGAATCAGGTACGTCTTTCTACACTCTTGACTCTTCTTAACCCTACTCCTTCTTCTACTTCTGCAGCTCCTTCAGCGGACAAACCCACCGCTAATACCCCAGCTGCTACCTCTATTCCTCTTAAAAGGAAACAATCTTCTGCCCCACTTGGTTCTAAAAGGATCAAGAAAACCAAGGAGCAACCCCAGCAACTTCATGCTGAAGACTCCTCAGCTCTTTCTGTAGAGCTGAAGGAACGTTCAGTGGTACGCTCTGCCACACCTGAACAACCCATCCATTCCATCCCAACTTCAGCGTTTCTAAACGCGGAGGTTACAAACTTGGAACCTACCCAACCACCTTCAGTCTCTCAAAAGACTGATGAAGGGATTTTCAGCGAATCCAACGCTGAACTCAGAACCCAACCTCCATTCTTATCCTTCGCTCCTCCCTCCACTCATTTGGACTCTACTCCAATTATCACTGAAGCACCTGTCATTCCTCCAGAAGTTAGAGAAAATACTCTTCAAGGAGTGATGGGCACAGGACCTGCAGAGATGACCATACGTCACCGCACTTTAGCTGACGATATGGAACTTTACTCAGGAACCCGTGATTTTGATGAATTCACCAATCCTCCTGCAGGTACACACCAACCCATAAACACTGTCACTAAACCCCAAACTTCTGAGCTTTCCTCTGTTCACAAGTTCTTATATGTTACAGGTCCTAGTTTGGGAGACATCAACGCCTCTTTGAAGTCCGTGGAGACAAAGCTGACAGGTCTCACCACTACTCTTTCAAATAACTCTACAGCTGTAACAAACGCTGGAGAGAATCTTACAAAGCTGATAACGGTGGTGGAGAAGAAGGCTTCCACAGATGACATGAAGCAGGTGGATAAAACTCTCAGCGACTTCGCCAAGGTGCTCGCTGACATCTACATAGACTACACCTCTCTCAAAAACTCAGTTTCATCCATGTCCAGCGAAGTCACAACGTTGAAGACATCGGTTGGACAACTAGAGGGAGATATGTCTACTGTGAAGACTGACTTAGGCTCTGTAAAGACCGATGTTGGTTCGATGAAAACGATGATCGAGCAGCTGCTACACAAAGCGAATACTCCTGCTCCTGCCCCTGCCCCTGTCCTTGCATCTGACAACTTCACAGCGGCGGATCGCACTGAGCTGAAGAAGATCAATCCTGCTATTTCTGGCCTTGAAGACAGAATAGCAAAGATTGAAGTTTGTATAGGTCTATCTGGCCAAGAAGACAGAGAACCTACCAACGCTGCTGAGTCTACCCATTCCTCCCCCAGTCATCATGAAAAAGAGGGGGAGAAGAGCGCTGAAGATCTCTCCAAGAGCGCTGAAGACCTTTCCCATGATGAATCTATCAGGGGAGAGAAGACGAATGCTGAAGAAACCACCGCTGGACCTCAGGGAGATGAAAACCCTGAGGAAACCGAGAAGCTCGTCTCTGTATCTGAGGGGGAGCAACTCGAAGAAGAAGCTGATAAAACCGAATCCGAAGCAGAAGATGATGAAGCCGTCGACATCCCTGATGATGAACCATCTTCTTCTCCAAAGAATGATGATGATGATGACGAAGATGACGATGACTTCTTTATCGTGAAACCTGCTCCGAAGATCAAAGCTCTTAAGGGAATCTCGATAGATGAACCTTCATGGGAGCGGACAAAGACAAAGCCCTCAGCCTCTGGAGCTGAGAAAGGCAAAGGCAAAAGCGTCGCTGAAGATGACAATCTGACGATCTTGCTTGAAAAGCCGTTTTGTCAGGTACACTAAACATCTCTCACTCCGTCCCTCCTCTATCATACACTATCAGTTCTTCTACCCAAGCCTATACACTTGAACCAATTCTCTCTATCTGATTCTACCCAAGTTCTTACTTGTAAGATCGCTGTGTTTCAGCTAGTCCTCTCCCCTGTTTGAGGATATCGCTGAAGGTTCCACAACTGCGACTTCACCAATAATACCAGCTGCTGCTGAAGAAATAATCCCAGTCTTAGATTTGATCTCTGTGACTGATGAACCAGAAGAACAGCTACTCTCGCACAATCGCAGACCTTCCTTAGCCCCTCAAAAGCTAAGTGAAGAGGATCAGAAAAGAAGAGAGGAAATAATAAAGCGATTCGAGGATCAGCGAATCATTCTGAAGCGTGATCAACTTCCTTCAGTTCCTCCAAAGTTCAAAATTTCCAAAGCTGAATACAAGGAACTCCTCAGAGCTGAACGCCTAATCGCTGAAAGAAAGGAAGCTGAAGAAAAAGACAGAGAATACGCCATCAAGCTTACTCAAGAATCCGTCAAAGACCCCAAGCTAAAATGTGTTCCCATTCAAGTCCAACGTAAGCTCTGGGAAGAAGCCCAGAAGATCGTGGAGAAGAAAACTGAAGTTTCTCAGACCACCCTGATCTGGTGTAAAGAGAAAATACACTTCAGATATCGTCCAGCGAAGATCAACAAGGTATTCATCTCTGGAAGAACCTCTATCGGAGTACCTATTGTTGACATCAAACTTTTCAGAGAAGATGGCCAATTTGAAGCTTTTCGCGCTGACACTGTAAAAAGGTATGGTCTCTCTGAATGGCTGGAGATGAGGTTAGCTATCCAAACGTCACAATCTAAGTACAAGGATCATTTCGAAAAGCTAATAAACAGACAGATCGATTTGATATCTTCTTGTGTGGACATTCCTCCTCCTCCTGATCTTAAGCTGAAAAGAAAAAGGGCCTCCTCAAAGAAGAAACGTCAAGATTCAGACTCAGGTCCTGTCATACGAAATGAAACTGGTATCGGTTTCTCTCGCACTGAAGTGCTTGGTCCTGACCCTGATCTATCTGCCCTTGACATATCTCTGCCACCCTGTAAACTTTTCGTCCCTGGTAAAGTCGTCAGTGATCCATATGGAATATTCTTTCTTGACTACGATGGACGAAAATGTTTTCAACGGATCGCTGAGCTTCCAATCACTCCAATCGAACAGCTCAGAGATCTCATCTGGTGGTGTGACTTCAAACAAGACATTCAGGCACGACACCTAAAACCCTTGATCTTTGAAGAAGCGCTGAACAAAAGAAAACAAGGAGTAACGGTTCCTGGCTGGATGATCCCCACTGAAAAGACCCTTGATGAACTTCTCATTAATGAAGAACCTTTGTAAGCTGATATGATCACCCTTTTCTCTATTGTATCAGTTATTCTTCTGTACTTGTAATTTATTTCGCTTGTACTTATAATCTTTCCATTTCTCTTTGTAACTTGATTCAAAGTTTTAAATGTTGGTCCCGAAGGCCTATATGTAACACCCCACTGACCACGACACAATATTGTCCGCTTTGCCCCACTGGCTCACGACTTTGTTCTTGGCGACCGGGCAAGGACTTCCCAAGGACTTCCCAGGAGGTCACCCATCCTGGTACTACTCCCACCCAAGCACGCTTAACCACAGAGTTCCCAAGGAACCCGCATGCTTGTGGCCCCAAAACGCGTTGTGTCTGGTAAGGCCAAGGTTTACTAATATACCCAGCATCTCTCCTGTCCACGGCCGATGTGGGATATGCCTAAGGTGTTACACCCCCCCCCCCTTAGGGACTCATCGTCCTCGATGAGGTTTGCCCCACCATCCCGAACGGCACAGGAGTGGCTCTGATACCATTTGTAACACCCCGCTTACCACGACACAATATTGTCCGCTTTGCCCCACTGGCTCACGGCTTTGTTCTTGGCGACCTGGCAAGGACTTCGCAAGGACTTCCCAGGAGGTCACCCATCCTGGTACTACTCCCACCCAAGCACGCTTAACCACAGAGTTCCCAAGGAACCCGCATGCTTGTGGCCCCAAAACGCGTTGTGTCTGGTAAGGCCAAGGTTTACTAATATACCCAGCATCTCTCCTGTCCACGGCCGATGTGGGATATGCCTAAGGTGTTACACCCCCCCCCCCCTTAGGGACTCATCGTCCTCGATGAGGTTTGCCCCACCATCCCGAACGGCACAGGAGTGGCTCTGATACCATTTGTAACACCCCGCTTACCACGACACAATATTGTCCGCTTTGCCCCACTGGCTCACGGCTTTGTTCTTGGCGACCTGGAAAGGACTTCGCAAGGACTTCCCAGGAGGTCACCCATCCTGGTACTACTCCCACCCAAGCACGCTTAACCACAGAGTTCCCAAGGAACCCGCATGCTTGTGGCCCCAAAACGCGTTGTGTCTGGTAAGGCCAATGTTTACTAATATACCCAGCATCTCTCCTGTCCACGGCCGATGTGGGATATGCCTAAGGTGTTACACTATACAAGTTTGTAGAAGGGAGGGGGTTGAATACAAACACACAGATTTTACTTTTCTAAATTGTTTATTGATAAATCATTAACAATTTACAGCTTGTTGCGGAGACAAGATTAAGGATAAACCTAAATCTAAACAAGTTGGAACACTAAGGTTTCTTGCACTAAGAGACATAAGGAAATTACTAATAATAACCTATCTTGAGATAAGAGATATGCACTTGTCCAGAGTTAGCAAGTTACTTCAAATGAAGCGAGTTCATCTCTTTATATACAGCATGCATTTAATGCAAGTCTGTATATACTTTACACGTGTCATCAGCTGGTTGGTTGCATGTCATTGACCTTAGTTGACAGCCTTAGTAGTCGTAAGGATGAATAGTGTAGTATCAGAGTGGTTGTACGATTTCAGATATTCGGAGGTTCTTTTCTGACAATTCGTACAGAGTCGTGCAAGGGTGGTTAAGACAAAAGTACTTTGTACGGAGGACTTCATGATCAGCTTTCGTTGATTCAGCGATTATCATTTTCTATTCAGCGAATGATAAAGTTCAGCGATAGCTGAAGTCTTGTACTTGATACTTCACGTTGAGTGGACAAATCTGAGTCTTCGCTGATCCGCATCAGTTCATTAGGAGACTTGTCGCTGGTTCTTGAGCTTGATCTTCGACTTCAGCGTAGAACCTATGTTGACGTGAAACTTGTCTTCAGGGATCATAAGTAAACAACTAACTTATCAGCGATCATCATAATGACTGAACAGACTCAGCACATTAATGGTGAACAGTGTTCGCTGAATGTTTAATTTAAAGAGCAAGAGTTCCTATCAGCGGTACTGGAAGATCTTAGTACTTATCAGCGATAGTGAAACTCTGATACATATTGTTTACTTACAATTTTCACTAAGTATATAAGAGAGGGTCATTATCAAATCACTGAGGGTTTGGATCAACAATCTCCCCCTATTTGATTATGACATAGCAACAAAGAAAATTGCTATTTAATGAAAACATAAGGATAAAAAGAACTCATAAAATATTTGTCCCTTTTACTGTTTTCTGGGATCTTTTCAGTACTGATGGAGTAAAGTACGTTCGCTGAAATCTTTCTTTAAGATATTGAATCAGGTTACAATGAAGAACAGAAAGATTATAAGTACAAGCGAAATAATTTACAAGTACAGAAGGATAACTGATACAATAGAGAAAAAGGAGATTATATCAGTTTTCAAAAGGTTCTTCCTTAATGAGAAGTTCATCAAGGGTCGTCTTTTCAGTGGGGATCATCCAGTCAGGAACCGTTACGCCTTGTTTTCTTTTGTTCAGCGCTTCTTCAAAGATCAAGGGTTTTAGGTGTCGTGCCTGAATGTCTTTTCTAAAGTCACACCAGTAGATGAGATCTCTGAGCTGTTCGATTGGAGTGATTGGAAGCTCAGCGATCCGTTGAAAAC
The DNA here is from genome assembly GCA_033807775.1 of Saussurea involucrata. NCBI lineage: Eukaryota > Viridiplantae > Streptophyta > Magnoliopsida > Asterales > Asteraceae > Saussurea > Saussurea involucrata. Next base: position 217,602,362 of record CM066321.1, on the reverse strand, counting down.
ATTTACGTCCGTCGTAGTCGAGAAAGAATATTCCATAAGGATTACTGATGACTTTACCAGGGACGAAAAGTTCACATGGTGGCAAAGAAATGTCAAGGGCAGATAGATCAGGGTCAGGACCAAGCACTTCAGCGCGAGAGAAACCAATTCCAGTTTCATTTCGTATGACAGGACCTGAGTTTGAATCTTGACGTTTCTTCTTTGGAGAGGCCCTTTTTCTTTTCAGCTTAAGATCAGGAAGAGGAGGAATGTCTACACAAGAAGATATCAAGTCGATCTGTCTGTTTATCAGCTTTTCAAAATGATCCTTGTACTTAGATTGTGACGAATGGATAGCTAACCTCATCTCCAGCCATTCAGAGAGACCATACCTTTTTACACTATCAGCGCGAAAGGCTTCGGATTGGCCATCTTCTCTGAAAAGTTTGATGTCAACAATAGGTACTCTGATAGATGTTCTTCCAGAGATGAATACCTTGTTGATCTTCGCTGGACGATATCTGAAGTGGATTTTCTCTTTACACCAGATCAGGGTGGTCTGAGAAACTTCAGTTTTCTTTTCCACGATCTTATGGGCTTCTTCCCAAAGCTTTCGTTTGATTTGAATGGGAACACGTTTCAGCTTGGGGTCTTTGACAGATTCTTGAGTAAGCTTGATGGCGTATTATCTGTCTTTCTCTTCAGTTTCCTTTCTTTCAGCGATGAGGCGTTCAGCTCTGAGGTGTTCCTTGTATTCAACTTTTGAAATTCTGAACTTAGGAGGAACTGAAGGCAGTTGATCACGCCTTAGAATGATTCGCTGATCCTCGAATCGCTTTATTATTTCCTCTTTTCTCTTTTGATCCTCTTCACTCAGCTTTTGAGGAGCTGAGGAAGGTCTGTTTCTGGTTCATCGGTCTCAGAGATCAAATCTAAGACTGGGATTATTTCATCAGCAGCAGCTGGATTTATTTGTGAAGTCGCAATAGTAGAACCTTCAGCGACATCCTCAAACAGGGGAGAGGACTAGCTGAAACACAGCGATCTTACAAATAAGAACATGGGTAGAAGAACTTGGGTAGAAAGAGAAAGATAAATATGTTCAGGTGTAGGCTAGGGTAGTAGAACTTATAGAGGAGGGATGGAGTGAGAGATGTTTAGTGTACCTGACTAACCGGCTTTTCAAGCAAGATCGTCAGATTGTCATCTTCAGCGACGCTTTTGCCTTTGCCTTTCTCAGCGCCAGAGGCTGAGGGCTTTGTCTTTGTCCGCTCCCCTGTTGGTTCATTAATTGAAATTCCCTTAAGAGCTTTGATCTTTGGGGCAGGTTTGACGATAAAGAAATCATCGTCATCTTCGTCATCATCATCATCATCCTTCTTTGGAGAAGAAGATGGTTCATCATCAGGGATGTCGATGGCTTCATCATCTTCTGCTTCGGATTCTTCAGCGTCTTCTTCGAGTTGATCCCCCTCAGATACAGAGGCGAGCTTCTCGGTTCCCTCAGGGTTTTCATCTCCCTGAGGTCCAGCGATAAGATCTTCATTCTTCTCTCCCCTGATAGATTAATCATGGGAAAGGTCTTCAGCGCTCTTTTCCTCGGGATGTTCAGCGCTCTTCTCCCCCTCTTTTTCACGATGATTGGGGGAGGAATGGGCAGACTCTTCAGCTGTGGGAGGCTCTCTGTCTTCTTGGCCAGAGATACCCACACAGCTTTCAATCTTTGCTAATCTGACTTCTAGGCCAGTTATAGCAGGATTGATCTTTTCCAGCTCTTTGCGATCCATCGCTGCGAAAGTTTCCAATGCAGGGGCAGGGGTCGGTTCAGGAGCAGGAGTTCTCGCCTTGTTGAGCAGCTCTTCAAGCATTGTTTTCATCGAACCAACGTCGGTCTTTACGGAGCCTAAGTCAGTCGTCAGAGTTTGAAAATTTGTCTTCACAGCAGACATATCACCCTCTAGTGCTCCAACCGATGTCTTCAGCGTTGTTACTTCGCCGGACATGGAGGAAACTGATTGTTTGAGTGAGGTGTAGTCTGTGTAGATATCAGCGAGCACCTTAGGAAAGTCGCTGAGAGTCTTATCAACTTGCTTCAAGTCATCTGTGGAAGCTTTCTTCTCCACCACCGTAGTCAGCTTTGTCAAATTCTCTCCAGCGTTTGTTACAGCTGTAGAGTTGTTGGAGAGTGTGGTGGTGAGACCGGTCAGCTTTGTTTCCACTGACTTCAGAGACTCGTTGATGTCTCCCAAATTAGGACCTGTAACACATAAGTACTTGTGAACAAAGGAAAGCTCAGAAGTTTCAGGTTTAGTTACAGTGTATATGGGTTGATTTGTACCTGCAGAAGGATTGACGAAATTGTCAAAGTTGCAGATTCCTGAAAAATGTTCCATATCTTCCTCAAAAGTGCGGTGAGGTATGGTGATCTCTGCAGGTCCTGTCTTCATCATTCGTTGAGAAGCGTCAGCGGTGGCTTCTGGAATGATGGCATCTCCAGTGTTCTTTGGAGGAGTGTCCAAGGGAGTGGGGGGAGAAACGAAGGATAAGAATGGGGTTCGGGTTCTGAGTTCAGCGTTGGAATCGCTGAGAATCACTTCATCAGTCTTTTGAGAGACTGAGGGAGGTTGGGTAGGTTCCAAGTTTCTAACCTCAGCGTTTGGAGACGCTGAAGTCTGGATTGAAGGGATGGCTTGAATGGGTGTGGCAGAGCGTACCACGGAACTTTCCTTCAGCTCTTCAGAATGAGCTGAGGAGTCTTCAGCATGGAATTGCTGGGGTTTCTCCTCGGTTTTCTTGATCCTTTTGGAATCAAGTTGGGTTGTAGAGTGTTTCCTTTTCTTAGAAGGAGAGGATTGTGTGGCCGGGGAATCAGCGATGGATATTGTCGCTGAAGGAGCCCCAGAAGTCGAAGAATTAGGGTTAAGAAGAGAGAGAAGGTTAGAGAGACGTACCTCATTGTCGACAGGTTTGAAATCGAGCACCTTAGGGCCAACCTGAGAAAGTTTCAGGTCACCCTCTTGAGGATAGCTGTCCTTCAGGCCATATTGGAAGATGGCGCTGATGAAACGGGGGTAGGGAACCCATGCAGGTCTGTCAGCAGCAGAATCTACTCTTTGCACTAGGTCATCATAAATGATAGATGCCCAGTCAATATGTAGACCTTTCAGCAGTGCGTATCCCATAGCCTGCTGAGGTTGAGCGGCTTGATCAGAGGAGCCGGTCTTCGCTGTCATGCAGCTGATCAGGTGTGCGAAGATGAAATTCATCTCGCTGGGCATTTTGGACTTCTTTATCAGCGTCAGCTTCTTCTCGGGCTTCTTGTCCCTTCCAGTTTCCCAGACATAGCCCATTGCATCAAAAAATGCAATAAGAGCTTCTTTGTCAGCGTGCCTTTTATGGTCAGGGAATGGAACAAACGGTTTTTCTTTGGTAGCATTGGGAAAGTTTAGAGCTTTTCGAATGATTGCGGTGGTTATCTTAATTGTGCCATACTCAGTATCGCTGAGTATGCAATCGATGGTTTTGGAGGGATCTTTGGCGGATGGTAGCTGAGAGTGTCTGGCAGAGTACCAGAACTGGGATAGTAGCAGCTGACTTGCGGGAGGTGTGATGGTCAGGGCTGTTGAAATGTAGCAGTTTTTCAGGAAATTCACAGCATCATCCAGATGTGTGACTTGCTTTCGAGGAGGAAACTCGAGAAGCGGAGAGAGGTTGTTGACCTTGGTCCAATCTAGTTGATCCAGCTTGAACTTAACCTGAGGGGCTTTGATGATATCCACTTCCTCAGAGTCAGCGGAGATGGACTCAACGGTAACATTGATCTTTGAAGATGCCATTTCTCTGTATTATCAGTTCAACCAAAGATGTTAACAAATAAGAATTGTCTTGATATGGAAAGAATTTCCATTAAGATGGTTCGAATTTTGTCCATTTCATTCAGACAAAAATGTCTTAATGAAGATTAGGGTTTTTCATGATTTTGAAACAAAATGTAAAACCCATAAAGTCTTGTATTCCAGTTTTAAAAAAATGGATACGAATGAAGAACAAGTTTAAGATTTAGATTTAAAACTTGAAGAACCACCATGAAATGGTTGTGTTCATAAAACCATGAAAGAAATGATTTTATTTTTAAGAAGTTCTTTTGTTTGATCTTGTTTAAAACAAAGATAAGATCAGAAACAAGTTAAGCATTTGGTAAAAAATAAGAACATATTAACCTTGAAGTTTTGATGAAGAAGATGATGAACAGTTCTTTGAAGATTTGAGAGCACAAATGCAACAGTAATTCTTTTCTTGCGGAGGAAGATTGATCGCGTAAAAGACAAATATAAACCAAGAGATTGTTTATATAGGGAGTTTTAGAGAGAGAAAACCTTGAGCGGGAAAAGGTTTTCATCATGACACGGACACGTGTTTGCATTTGATTGGTAGTTTGAACGAAACGTGCAAACGCGTGTCAGAAAGAAATCGTGCCTAGTGTTATCCGTTGCAATGACGTCACAACTGTCCTTTCATATTCTTGGTTGTCTCTGAGGTTTTGAAAAAAACTCAGGGACTCTTTGAAAACATGAAGGACTGAATAGAAATATCAGTGAAGGTTTTAAGAAATTTCAAAAAGTCGCTGTTAAGAAAGAGATATTCAACGATGCAATTTATTTTGAAATCTTGCATTTACATGCGATATGTCAGAGAGAGAAAACATACCTTGATATCAGCGAATCAAGTTTATTCAGAGAGAAGATGATGAAATGGATTATATAAGTTGATTTTATTCTATCGCTGATCAATGTGAACCGCTGAAGGTTTTATCCTTCAAAGTTCAGCATTCCAAGCTCGCTGATGAGAAAGTTGAATCTTGTCTCATCAAGAGGTTTGGTAAATAGATCAGCTAACTGATAATCAGTTGGAATAAAATGAAGTTCTATATCACCATTCATCACATGATCTCTGATAAAATGATATCTGATTTCGATGTGTTTTGTCTTTGAGTGTAGCACTGGGTTGTTGGCTATAGCGATGGCACTAGTGCTGTCGCAATAGATTGGAATTTTGGAGAGCTGAAGATCAAAGTCTAGTAGCTGATTTCTCATCCACAAGACTTGAGAACAACAGCTTCCAGCGGCTACATATTCAGCTTCAGCCGTGGAAGTGGACACTGAGTTTTGCTTCTTACTTGTCCAACTTACCAGCTTTCCACCCAGGAGCTGACATCCTCCTGTTGTGCTTTTCCTATCCATTTTGCAACCTGCAAAATCACTATTTGAATAGGCGGTTAGATCGAATCCTGAGTCTTTGGGATACCAAAGGCCTAGATTCGATGTACCCTTAAGATATCGAAAGATTCGCTTTACAGCTTTCATATGAGATATCTTAGGTTCAGCTTGATATCGTGCACACAAGCATGTTGCAAACATAATATCGGGTCGGCTAGCTGTAAGATACAATAGTGAGCCGATCATCCCACGGTATAGCGTGACATTGACAGGAACACCCTTTGTGTCCTTATCAAGTGTCAGCGGTGGTGCCATAGGGGTTTTCATAGCTGAACTTTCAGTTAAGTCGAATTTCTTCAGCATATCTTTAACATATTTTCCCTGATTAATAAAAGTTCCTTTTTCAGTTTGGTTAATCTGAAGACCAAGGAAATATGTTAGTTCACCCATCATGCTCATTTTATACTCATCTTTCATTCTATCAGCGAAACGAGTACAAAGCTCAGGGTTAGTAGAACCAAATATAATGTCATCAACATATATTTGAACTAAAATGATATGACCTTTCACTTTTCTAAAAAATAGAGTTTTGTCAATCTTACCTCTCTCAAAATGTTCAATATGGAGATAAGTAGAGAGAGTATCATACCATGCACGAGGAGCTTGCTTTAAGCCATAAAGTGCCTTATCCAGTTTATAAACATAACCTGGACGCTTAGGATCTGAGAATCCTGGAGGTTGTTCCACATAAACTTCTTCATTTAGCTTTCCATTCAGAAACGCTGACTTAACATCCATCTGATGTACAGTGAAGTTTTTGTGTACATCATATGCTAAGAAAAGACGAATAGATTCAAGTCTTGCTACTGGAGCAAAAGTTTCGTCATAATCTATGCCTTCCTCTTGTCTGTATCCCTGAGCAACAAGACGAGCTTTGTTGCGAGTTACAGTACCATGTTCGTCCAACTTGTTTCGATAGACCCATTTAGTGCCTATCACCGTTTTGTCAGTTGGTCTACGAACGAGTTTCCAAACTTTGTTTCTTTCGAATTCAGTCAGCTCTTCTTGCATAGCGCTGACCCAGTTTGGATCTCTGAGGGCATCATCTATTACCTGCACTTCTACGAGTCTGAATACCAGCGTTTGAATCACCAAGAATTTGATCGATTGGGTGACTTACAGTCCATCGCTGAGCCGGAGCATACGTCGCTGACTCAGTCTGAACTGGAGAAACTGAAGATGAGGCTTCAGCTACTTCTGGATTATCAGCTAAGAGAGGAATGTTTGCATTTGTCACTTCATTCACTGATTGCTGAGAAATAGATGGAATTTCTGAGATATTTGGATCAACTGCAGGTATAGTGTTTATAGGAACAGCTGAGACCCAAGATGTTTCAGCTTCACTATTCTACATATCTGGAATGATAGTAGGACCATCATTTTCTATGGTGTGAGCATGAGGAGTGGGAACTTCTTCTGAATCACCAAGATGAGAAAACATCCATTGATTCAGTTCTTCAGTATCAGCGGACGGTTTAGAGTTCGCTGAACGGGATTTGTCAAACGTGACGTGAATAGTTTCTTCTACAGTTTGTCTTCTACGGTTGAAGACTCTGAAGGCTTTGGAGACTGAGGAGTATCCAAGAAAGATTCCATCATCAGCCTTAGGATCAAACTTTCCAAGGGCATCTCTGTTGTTCAGTATGAAACACTGACATCCAAAGATGTGAAGAAAGTTGATTGAAGGCTTTCTCCCATGAAAGAGTTCATAGGCTGTCTTTTTGAATCTTTTAACTATCAGCGACCTGTTTTGCGTGCAGCTTCAATAATTGTTCTATTTCTTCTTTCAGCGACTCCATTTTGTTGCGGTGTTCTCACTGACGAAAAGTTGTGAGAAATACCCTTACTCTCAAGGAAGGAATCAAGAGAACTGTTTTTGAATTCAGTTCCATGATCACTCCTTATTGAGCTAACAGTCATATTGTTCAGAGTTTCCATCTTCCGAACAAAGGTGATGAGTTCTTCAGGGGTGTCACTCTTAGAACGGAGAAACATTACCCATGTGTAACGAGAGAATTCATCAACTATGACCAGCGTATATTTCTTTCCAGCGATAGATTATTTGTTAACATGGCCAAACAAATCCATATGGAGTAGTTGAAGAGGAGATGACACTGAGGAGACTTGCTTTGACTTGAAGCTTGCCTTGGTCTGCTTCCCTTTTTCACACGCTGAACATAAAGACTCTTTGGCGTATGAATGCTGAGGTAGACCATTGACTAACTCTTTGGAGGAAAGAGTATTCAGTGTCTTGAAATTTAGATGCGAGAGCCTCTTGTGCCATAGCCAGTTAACATCAGAAGATGCCTTTGAGAAGAAACAGGAGTTCTCAGTGGTTGTTGAGTCCATGTTTATTACATAAACATTTTCCAAACGATAACCGCTGAGAGCTATCTTCTCCTTTTTGTCAGTGACAAAGCAGGATTCCTTAGTGAAAATCACTTTGTTATCCATGTCGCAAAGCTGACTGATGCTCAGAAGATTATGCTTCAGCCCTTCAACATATGCGACTCTTCTGAAGGAGGTTGTACCATTTGAAAGTACACCATACCCTCGGGTGTGTCCTTTTCCATTTCCACCGAAAGTCACAGAGGGACCCTTCTCTTCCTTGTATTCAGCGAGCAGGTTTTTCTTTCCAGTCATGTGTCTAGAGCATCCGCTATCGAGATACCAGATACCCTTCTTAACCTCCATTTACAAAGGAAGATTAGTTTTGCTTGGGTACCCACTTAACCATGTATACACGTTTGTCAGTGGAGCTAGTTGGAATAGAAGGTTCAGCGGTCTTCGCAGCATTTGAAGATTCAGCTTTGTCTTTCTTCACTTTGGTTAATTTCTTAACTTTAGTGGTAGGAGTCACCTTGACCTGATATGCATCGGGGTTGGTCTTCTTTGCCTTGGGGGCAATCTTCACCTTAGCTATCTTTTCAGCTTTGGTGGCTGTGGGGCACTTACTAGCAATATGATCGGTAAGTCCACAATGATAACATTTCCTATAACTAAAAGTAGTTCTAGGACCACTTGTATGCTGAGCTTTTAATTTCGAATTAGAAGTGCCAGCACTAAGTAAACTATTGGCTTTAGAAATGGGACGAACATTCAGTTCTTCAGATTTTTTACCAAGGACATCCACTCTGAGTCTAGGAGTAGATCGCTGAATAGATCCAAAGATCAGCTTTCTAGATCCAGAGGGGTTGGTTACTAAGGCTTTAGAAGCATTCAGCTTTGGTACTAAGGTACCCTTCTGAGGATTTTGATAAATAACAATTCCTTTACCTTTGTCTTTAGAGACAGAGGTAGGTTTTGAATAAACCATTTTCTCCTTACCTTTTGAGGAGGTAGGTGTTTCCTCAGGTATTGGTGTAATGGACGAGGAGCACTGAGATGATGAAGTGTCAGCGACTGAGGATACGAACGTTCCAAATTTAAGCATTGAACGTTCAGTGGTTGGTTTTGGAGTATCATATTTATAACCCAGACCACGTTTATCACTCATAGGAATCTGAGCCTTAATTATCTCAGTGATCTTTGTTGAAGAATTACACCATCCTTCAACAGTAGCTTGTTCAGCTTTTAATGCAGCGATAGCTTCTGCTCGTTCGATTTTGACTAGCTGATTTAAATAGACTTGATCTTTAAAATCATCTTCAATTTTAGAAAGCTTTTCTATTTGAAGGTGGCAGTTTTTAAGCTTTTCAGCGAGATCAAGATTTTGGTTTTCAACCACAGTTTTGCCGTTCATGGCTTCGTATAAACTTCTAGTCAAGAGATCGATCTTACGGAGACTATCAGCTTCATCAATATTTGCAATATTGGTAAAGAAAGAAGGTGATACCTGAATGGCAGATGTTGAAGTGGAGGGAATGTCTGAACTTTCTTCCTCTTCTTCAATCTTGGCCATGAGACATTGATTTGCTTCATCATCTTCAGAGTCAGATGATGATGCTTCTTCATCAGAAGCAGCCCAATCATAGTCAGCCATCAGGCCTTTTCCTTTCTTCTTAAAGCTTTTCAGCATTGCATACTTCTCCTTCTGCTTTGAGTATTTATCATCTTTATTCCTTGGAACAAAGGATTTCTTTGTAAAAGCTGAGGGTCTAGAAACTTTCTTAGACCTGCACTCGTTAGCGAAATGACCTGTCTTTTCGCAGTTGAAACAAGTAGCAGTAGCCTTATCAACAAAAGCTGATGATTTAGGCTTGTCAGTTATGGAAAGAGGTTTGTTTTTTCTAAACATTTTCTTCTTGGCGAATCTCCTGAACTTTTTGGTTAGGAGAGTCAAGGATTCATCATCTGAAAAATCAGAATCTGATGAACTTTCAGAGTTACTCTCTAACTCAGTGATAGTGACCGAGGGTCGCTGAGTAGATGGTTCCTCTGAGATTAAAGCAACAGGGGTGCTTTTGGAATCTTTTACAAGATTCTTCTTAAGATGGCTAGATTGCTCATGATTCAGCAATGTACCATATAAGGTAGCAAGGGTCATTGATCTAAGATCCTTTGACAGCTTGAGACACATGGAATAATTGTCCCATCTTTCAGGTAAACATTCTAGAAACTTTGTCAGCACTTCAAAGTTAGAATATTCATTACCAACAGTTTTCAGATCTATAATTAAGCAATTAAAACGTTGGTGAACTTCAGAGAGAGTTTCATTCTTACCAGAAATGAAGCTTTCGTATTGTCTTACCAGGTTGATCTTTCTTGAGTCATGGACTTCAGACGTTCCTTCATACTGAACACATATTGTGTCCCACATGGCTTTTGATGATTTCAGGTTCATGACGGAATGGTAGACTTCGTCAGGAAGGGCCATGGATAGTATGGATCTGGCTTTTGTATCTATAGCCACTTTCTTCTTATCTTCGTCGGTCCACTGATGGATTTCTTTAGGAATCAGCCTTTCTGGAATAGCAGGTCTATTTGCAGTGGCTAAAACTAAAGGATCAATTGTTACAGGGATGTGTGGGCCGTTCTCAAGATAGTAAGGTATAGTAGGGTCTACACCTTCTAAGAAGAGTGTCATCCTATTTTTCCACAAGTTGAAGTTGTCTCTGGAAAATCTAGGGGGTTTTGCAAGAGAACCATTGTCTATATAATGTGTGTTTGAGTTGGTGGCCATTTTCAGATAATAGCAAGGAAGAGAAATATCTTAGATTAGATCTTGTTTATGAGATTAAACAAATCCGCTCTGATACCACTTGTTGGTCCCGAAGGCCTATACAAGTTTGTAGAAGGTGGGGGGGGGGGGGGTTGAATACAAACACACAGATTTTACTTTTCTAAATTGTTTATTGATAAATCATTAACAATTTACAGCTTGTTGCGGAGACAAGATTAAGGATAAACCTAAATCTAAACAAGTTGGAACACTAAGGTTTCTTGCACTAAGAGAGATAAGGAAATTACTAATAATAACCTATCTTGAGATAAGAGATATGAACTTGTCCAGAGTTAGCAAGTTACTTCAAATGAAGTGAGTTCATCTCTTTATATACTGCATGCATTTAATGCAAGTCAGTATATACTTTACACGTGTCATCAGCTGGTTGGTTGCATGTCATTGACCTTAGTTGACAGCCTTAGTAGCCGTATGGATGAATAGTGTAGTATCAGAGTGGTTGTACGATTTCAGATATTCGGAGGTTCTTTTTTGACAATTCGTACGGAGTCGTGCAAGGGTGGTTAAGACAAAAGTACTTTGTACGGAGGACTTCATGATCAGCTTTCGTTGATTCAGCGATTATCATTTTCTATTCAGCGAATGATAAAGTTCAGCGATAGCTGAAGTCTTGTACTTGATACTTCACGTTGAGTGGACAAATCTGAGTCTTCACTAATCTGCATCAGTTCATTAGGAGACTTGTCGCTGGTTCTTGAGCTTGATCTTCGACTTCAGCGTAGAACCTATGTTGACGTGAAACTTGTCTTCAGGGATCATAAGTAAAGAACTAACTTATCAGCGATCATCATAATGACTGAACAGACTCAGCACATTAATGGTGAACAGTGTTCGCTGAATGTTTAATTTAAAGAGCGAGAGTTCCTATCAGCGGTACTGGAAGATCTTAGTACTTATCAGCGATAGTGAAACTCTGATACATATTGTTTACTTACAAATTTCACTAAGTATATAAGAGAGGGTCATTATCAAATCACTGAGGGTTTGGATCAACATTAAAGAAAGATTTCAGCGAATGTACTTTACTCCATCAGTACTGAAAAGATCCCAGAAAATAGTAAAAGGGACAAATATTTTATGAGTTCTTTTTATCCTTGTGTTTTCATTAAATAGCAATTTTCTTTGTTGCTATGTCATAATCAAATAGGGGGAGATTGTTGATCCAAACCCTCAGTGATTTGATAATGACCCTCTCTTATATACTTAGTGAAAATTGTAAGTAAACAATATGTATCAGAGTTTCACTATCGCTGATAAGTACTAAGATCTTACAGTACCGCTGATAGGAACTCTCGCTCTTTAGATTAAACATTCAGCGAAACTGTTCACCATTAATGCTCTGAGTCTGTTCAGTCATTATGATGATCGCTGATAAGTTAGTTGTTTACTTATGATCCCTGAAGACAAGTTTCACGTCATCAAAGGTTCTACGCTGAAGTCGAAGATCAAGCTCAAGAACCAGCGACAAGTCTCCTAATGAACTGATGCGGATCAGCGAAGACTCAGATTTGTCCACTCAACGTGAAGTATCAAGTACAAGACTTCAGTTATCGCTGAACTTTATCATTCGCTGAATAGATAATGATAATGCTCTGAATCAACGAAAGCTGATCATGAAGTCCTCCATACAAAGTACTTTTGTCGTAACCACCCTTGCACGACTCCGTACAAAATGTCAGAAAAGAACCTCCGACTATCTGAAATCGTACAACCACTCTGATACTACACTGTTCATCCATGCGGCTACTAAGGTTGTCAACAAAGGTCAATGACATGCAACCAACCAACTGATGACACATGTAAAGTGTATACTGACTTGCATTAAATGCATGCAGTATATAAAGAGATGATCCCACTTCATTTAAAGTAACTTGCTAACTCTGGACAAGTTCAATCTCTTATCTCAAGATAGGTTATTATTAGTAATTTCCTTATCTCGCTTAGTGCAAGAAACCTTAGTGTTCCAACTTGTTTAGATTTAGGTTTATCCTTAATCTTGTTTCCGCAACAAACTGTAAATTGTTAATGATTTATCAATAAACAATTTAGAAAAGTAAAATCTGTGTGTTTGTATTCAACCCCCCCTTCTACAAACTTGTATAGGCCTTCGGGACCAACACCAGTCTTCTCCCCTACCTCTGAATCAATAAGAACATCTTTTGAAGAGGATCTTAAAAGGGTTCTTGAAGAAAATGCTGCATCTGATGCTTTGAAACCAAAGTTGAGAAAGTTTAAGTCCACCAGAGCAAATATATCTGAATCACCCAAAGAGTCTCACACCTCTGCCAGAGCCACTAGAGACTTTCTAGACTCTGATTCTGACTCTGACTCTGAGGTGGATGAGCAGATTTATTGTGCTCAAGAGAATGTCTTGCACAAACCCAAGCAGGTACTTGTTGGATCTGGAGTTTTGAAAACTGTCACACCTTTTATGAACCAATCTAGATTTCCACCAGTTCTTGATTTCAAAAACAAGGGTATCAGAATTCTTTCTTCTGATGAGATAGAAGAGAAGAGAAGAGAAAAAGCCAAGAGTGTTCCTGCGAACCATAATTATGTTCCCTATGCTTATAAACCAATTAGATTTACTCCAGAACAAAAGGGTAAATGGAAAGTCAATGACCAACCTATCCCTACTTCTGCTGTAAATCAAAGGAAAAACACCTTTTGGTCAAAAGAATCTGTTCCAAGGAACAATGCCAATCTCAACAGAGCAAGTCAGGATAGAATGTCAATTAAAACATCTGGTCCTAAAGTTTTTCAATCTAAAATGCCAAATAATCCACAGATGTTGAATAGAAACAACAATATGCATCAATCATCTTCATGTTCTATCAACTGCAATTGCATTCAACTTCTGTTAAAGCTTCAAAATCATTTGAATGGTCCACAGTGTATTCTGAATCAGTCATCTAAAAGGAGAAATCCTAAGACTGTCCACCAGAATATGCAGAGAAAATCCTCTGGCACACCTCATAGAATGGAAAGCCAGTAGGTAAGTCTATTAACACCCCTAAGCCTAACCAGAAAGGACCTGGGTACCTAAAAAGAACTAATCTGTCTTGCAGAAGCCTCATGTGCAGATCTGGTACTTAGATTCAGGATGTTCCAGGCACATGACAAGCAATAAAGAGCTGCTGACTTCATTCAAAAATAAAATGGGAAGTGCAGTAACCTTTGGAGGCGATGGACAGGGACATATTAGAGGTTATGGTGTTTTGAATAATGGTGGTGTTTCAGTTTCAAAAGTTGCTTATGTTGAAGGTTTAAATCATAATCTGCGTAGCATAAGTCAACTGTGTGATCATGGATTCGGTGTCAATTTTAAGAAGAAATATTGTTATTTGTTACTTTCCGAGTCTGGTTAAGAGCTTTTAAGAGCCGACAGAAAAGGCAATCTGTACAAAATAAATTTTAATCCTAATCAAAGTTCTACAACAGAAAAACTCTGTTTAGTCTCTTTGAAAAAGGAAGATGCCTGGCTCTGGCATAAAAGATTTGCTCATCTAAAATTTTCAAATCTTGACAAGCTCGTGAAACTCAACTTAGTGAAAGGTATGCCTTCACTTAAATTTTACAAAGACCATCTTTGTTCTGCATGTGAATTGGGTAAGCTGAAAAGAGCTTCACACAGAACAAAAAATGATCACAATTGCCCTAGACCTTTGCATATGCTTCATGTGGATCTCTGTGGTCCAATTTCTGTGCAAAGTTTGTCTGGTAAAAAGTATATTCTTGTACTTATAGATGAATTTTCTAGATATACTTGGGTTGAGTTCATCAAAGTAAAATCTGATGTCCCAGAAATTCTGATAAGTTTGTTGAAAATGATATAGGTTCTGTTAGGTCTTAAAAACCAGAAGTTGAGAAGTGATAATGGGACAGAATTCAAGAATGCGAGAATTGATGCCTACCTACCAGAGGAAGGAATCTCCCAGAACTTCTCAGCTGCTAGAACTCCCCAACAAAATGGTGTTGTGGAAAGAAAGAACAGAACTCTGGTAGAAGCCGCCAGAACTAAGTTGGCAGGATCTATTCTTCCTATCAACTTCTGGGCAGAGGCAGTCTCAACAGCCTGTTTTATCCAGAACAGAGCTGTCATAGTAAAAAGATTCAAAAAGACTGCTTTTGAACTCATCAACAACCGAAGGCCGAATGTGAAATACTTTCATGTTTTTGGCTGCAAATGTTACATCTTGAATGACAGAGATCAGCTGGGCAAATTTGACAAGAAGGCTGACGAAGGAATCTTAATTGGTTATTCCTTAACCTCTAAAGCCTACAGAGTCTACAACACAAGAACCAGAGTCATTCAAGAGAGCATAAATGTGTCCTTTAATAAAAAATCATCAAGTTCCTCTGATTGCAAACCACCAGAGGGGATACAGACTGAAGAGAAGGCTAGCTCTTCAAATACAAGAGAAGAAGATATCAGTCTGATATTCAACGATTTCTTTGATGATGATGATTCCTCTGACGACATCACCAGAGGCAATCAAGCTCAGAACTCTGTTGAACAGAACTTAACAGGTACATCTCTAACAGGTCCCTCCAATTCTTCACGATTTACTTCTCTGTCTACAGGTCAAATTCAGAGAAATGGGGGACAACCGTCAAATGTAAGAGAACCTGAACAAGAGCCATCATCAACACCTGTGACCCATATTGGAAGAAATTCCTTATATGAAAGCTCACCGTCTCAGAGCCCTGTTGATACATCACATAGCAATGAAGCCACTCTCCAGAGTTGTGTGCCTCAAAGCCCTGGTGCCAATCTTCAGAGCTCTGATGCTGACATACGTCTTTTCCCATCAGAAGCACAGACTCTACCTGTTGTGCATGCTCCAATGACCAGATGGACAAAGGATCACCCCCATCATCAGATTATAGGTGCTGCTGAAGATGGTGTAAAGACAAGATCGACAACAATAATGAGGCTTTCTTTGTAAATTTCTTAAGTATGATTGTTGGTTCCTGTTTTCTTAACAATGATCTTAACTTTCAGTTAGTTCAGATTTAGTTATGGTGCGGAAGCATATTTAAGAACTGAAAGATAATGTAAAGGTAGAAGAACACACAATATCAAATAAATAGTATGTAAAGAACAGATGAGTATCTCCAAGATTACTGTTTGATATTTATCAAGAACACCAAGAACATAACAAGAAAGAACTGCTGGTGTGTGTGTTTGTGCGTAGCTTAATTATCTGATTCTTGTTAATGGAAGAACTCAACATGAGTCTTCCTTTTATACTACTACAAAGGGGACATACTTTAGACAATAAGGACTTATGCTACAGTAGACAGGATCGTATGAACAGTAGCAGGTACTACATGCATTAAATGCGCATGTTCCAACTTGGACAGAGCCCTATCAGAGTTTGACACGTGTTGTTGTTGTCAGGGCATGCCTTAAGCAAGTGGATGAACGGATCCTGGAACAGTAGAAAGATATTTGTAAATCTTCTAAGTCTTTAGTATAAACCGCAGAGGCTCTGTCAAGGGTGACAGAGGTTCTGTGGCTCGGTCCTCTGTGAGCAGTCTTTTGCTGATTCTTGCCTTCGGTATTCTTGGGTTCTTCTGCAGAGCTTCTGTGGGTTACTTCTGTACTTAGACTATTTTCACTACTTTCACAAACAGAAAGATTGGATCTAACAATCTCCCCCTAAGTAGTGAAAATTAAAAAAATTTGAAAGTGCAAGGATTTTCTAAGCACAAGAACAATTTTCTTTTTACATTAGATTATGCCAGAGGCATTTACATTTGATTGTATCGAAAAGAAAATATTACAGAGGATTTGTTTGACTGACTCAGACGTTGGCATCCTTGAAGTCATTGAAACTTCTGCGGTCGAGTCCTTCTTGTATGAGCTCGTGATAGAAGTTGATGCAGAGAGTTCGGAAGTTGATTGTTGCATCGATAACCTCTATAAGTCTGTTGGCCAGACTTTGATCCATGAGCTCTGTTCCTTTGTGCTCCACTAGGATCGCTCTTAACTCTGTCAAAGTACTGGTTGCGTACTTCTGACAGTCCATCTCTACGAACAACTTTGATTTACCAGAAGGATCTAGAAATACTAACCCGACCCTTGGATTTGTGATAATTGAGTTGGGTGTAGCAGAGGGAGGGCAGTAGTCTTCTGGCGGTTGAACGGTTAGGCTTTTTACTCCAAGATCTTGAGCCAATTGGAAGTCGACCATGTTGTATAGCAGAAGCTTCTCGCGTATGGCCTTTCTGATCACTCTGTAGGTTCTGCGAACTTCGTCGGTTGTGAAATTCTCTTTCGTCCATTTCAAAAGATCAGGTAGATCATAAGGATTGAGATTCCTAAGATCTGCATCTGCAAATTGGTTCTCTGATCTGTCCTCTCTTTTGACCTTGTAGATGTTGTAAGAGAGTGTAGGCCAGGTTCTGGTTCTAGAGAACTTACAATATAGGACTTTGACGATCTTGGATGTTGAGAAGACTTCGTATTTAGGCTTGGGTTTTGTTCTGGTGAAGAGGTTTTTGAGGTCAGCACGGAAATCAGGGTCTTGAATGGTTGGTTCAGATTGATCCATTATGCCCATTCTGCTGTATAAGTACCTATACACCACCTCTTCCATTTGTGGTGGTGGTGGTTGAGGTAAGGTTCTGCGCAGAGCATCTAACTGGTTCTTGACTTCTGCTACTCGATCCTCTGAAGGTTTTGCCTTTGGATCCAGAACAGGAATATTTGACAGAGGTGTAGCGCCGAAAGCCCAGTCTTCTTCTTCAGGCTTTGGTGTCTTATACGCATCGAAAGAGCTCTTCATTAGTTTTTCTGTCGAAGGTTGATGCTTGGGCTTTTTCTTCTGCGGTTCTTCTGTCATAATCCCTTTGCCCTTGTCTTTTGCCTTCGGCTGATCTGCTTGTAGATATGGGGTTGCCTCTGTAGGATTTGACGCTTGAGTTTCAGAGGGCTTTGTTGTTGCTGCTTCTTTTGTTGGTTTAGGGATTGCCTCTGAAGGTTTTGATACTTGAGTTTCAGAGGGCTTGATTATGGTTGCTTCTGTTGGAGAGGCTTCTGGTGACTTGCTCAGATATTTCCTCTGTTTTTGAGCAATTGTTTTGGTTCCGTAATGCTATGGATCCATAGGCACCTGAGTTTTTATGTACAATGTTAGGACGCTAGTTTTCCACATTGTAGCACGGAATAGGCATCGGGTTTCATGATAAGTAAAATGTGGGCCTATATGGTCGGGCATTGTCTCATGAGCAGTAAGGTGTGATTCCAATGTGCTTTCTTGGAATTGGATAGCTCAATGTATAGACCTAGAGGGGTTGAAGTTGATACTCCACGAGTGTACGCTTTAAGTAGCTGAGCTTGATATGTCTTATGAATATAATCCAAGTGTTTGGTTTCATTACCATGGATATGTGGCCTACTCTTTCGTTCCGTCACATTCAAAGGAATTGAGTCTCCCCCGTCACCGAAAGGTGTTGTTTTGAGTATTTATTCTCGTTCATGTTTTCGGTGACGTTTTATATTTATATGGATTGTTTTCTACGATTTATGGGTTTGAGTATTGTGCATCATCTGTGTTTTTTGATGTTCCGGGATATAAGGTTTTATCCATGTTTTTCATAAATTGGAAGATCAATTACTATCCACATCTTGGGTGAGTTTTTGGGTTTTGAGTTTACTTTACGAATGAATGTTTCATATTGGGGTTTCGTATTTAAAAATGCACATATTGAAAACGTCTATATTGGTGTTGCCATCGCCTAAAATTACTTTTATCGGAAAATGGGTCGTTTTCATATTTAAAGTAAATTATTTTGGATTTCATAATTTAAGATGCACTCGTTATTTTAACGATTTATATAAACATGATGAAAACGCTTGAACTCACTAGGCGTTACCCTAACCTTTTTTTTATTTGTCGGCATGTGCAACAGGTTCCGGTTGGGGAATAGTTTTAGTGACACTGTGAAGGGGGAGAGATAGTTGTATTCACGAGAAAGGATTAGCTCGATGAAGTCTTCCGCATTTAATTTGGGAATAGCAATGTATACTTGGGTTGTGTAACACCCGTCCTCTTTAGTCTTAGTATCTGACATAAGCTATTGAATGTCGGCATTAATTTTATGTTTTAAAGTTGAAGTTTTTTTAGGTTGAATTTGTAGAAAATATTTTATCCTTTATTTGGTTATTTTGTCGAAGTTTTTAATTAGTTGATCTTTCCAAATTTGAGGATATTACAGTATGAAAATTATTTTTTAGAAACTCGGCCTTGCGAGCGACAAACACCTTGTTTTTGCTAGGGTTGTAGAAATAATACCCAATAGTCTCTTCGGGGTATCCTACAAAGATGCACCTTTCAGATCTAGGCTCTAGCTTCTTAGAAGCTTCCCGTTTAACATAAGTATCACAACCTAGACCTTCATATAAAATAGGTTTGGGACCTTCCCATACCACATCTCACACGGGGTCTTCTCGACCTTCTTGGTTGGTGTACATTGTTTAGTATTCTAGCGGTTGCTTCCAAAGCATACCCCAAAAAACTCTTAGGCAACTTGGTATGACTCATCATAGATCTAACCATATCAAACAAGGTACGGTTTCTCCTTTCAGAAACACCATTATGTTGTGGTGTTCTTGGAGGAGTGAGTTGTGAGATTATCCCACACTCTCTAAGATGAATAGTGAATTCTTGGCTTATATATTCACCATCTCGGTCAGACCAAAGGGCTTTTATCTTTTTGCCAGTTGGTTCTCTACTTCATTGTGAAACTCTTTGAAATTCTCAAAGCTTTCAGATATGTGTTTCATTAGATAAACATATCCATATCTACTAAAATTATCAATAAATGAAATGAAGTAGTAGCAACCATTTCTTGTGGTTGGGTTGAGGGGCCCACATACATCAGTATGTATCACTCCCAACAACTCATTTTCCCTTTCGGGCTTTCCTTTAAAAGGTACTTTAGTTATCTTGTCTAACAAACAAGATTCACATTTATCAAATGAATCATCAGTTGATTCCAAGATCCCATCCACTTGGAGCTTGGCAATGCGTTTCTTATTTATATGGCTAAGACGACAATGCTAGAGGTATGTTTGGCTCAAATCACACTTATGCCTTTTAGCATTCACATTATACATCGATTCAGAATTAAGACTATTACGAACATCAATTTCTTAAATGACATTGACTGGCTTGGAAAAAAAATATAAAATTGCATGCAAACAAGTAGAAATAGAATTATCGTCAAGAAATTTAAACACAAATCCATCTTGTCTCAAACGTGCAACTAAAACAATATTTCTCACATTACTATGAACGTAAAGACAATCATTAAGTTTCATAACTAGACCATTGGGAAGGATCATATCATAATCACCCTGAGACACTACATCTACTCTTGTCCTATTGCCCATCTTGAGCTCCAACTGGCCCGGCCTAAGTTGCCTCTCACATCCTAGCCCCTACAAAGTCAAACCAATATGATTCCCACATATGGTATCCAATACCCAGGAATCATAATCATAAGTGAATAAATCGATGATATACATACCTGAAGGCACGGCTCCCTGAGCCTTCTCCTTCTTTGCCTTTGCAATCAAAACTGAAAAGTTCATTTTCCAATGCCCTTTCTCAAAACATTCAAAGCAAACAGCGTCCAGGGGAATCTTTCCCTCATTCTTCTTGACCTTGCTGGAACTTCCAACTTTCTCCTTTCCCTTCCCAGTGACACTCTTCACACTTTTCTTCTTTGTCACCCCTCCATTGGCCTTGATCATCAGGACAAGCTTGGATTTCTCCAGCTTGGAGGTAATCCATCTTTCAGCAGTCTTAAGCATTCCAAGAAACTAGTGAGGGATTTGTCCAAGCCGTCCATATGATAATTGAGCACAAAGTTATCATATGATTTAGACAGAGAGTTGAGGATCAAGTCGACCCCTAACACTTGTCCAAGAGGGTAACCCAATCGAGCCAGACGGTCAATGTACCATTTCATCCAAAGAACGTGGGCACTGACCGGCGTCCCCTCCTGCATCATACAAGCATGTAATGATTGCACGGTATCAAATCTTTCATTCCTTAATCATTTCCCAAGCTGACAGTTCCTCTTGTTCCTTTAAAGGTTTAGGAGTCATAAAGGCCAACATCAGACATGAAACGCTTAGAGAGTCTCGACGATACTTATCATAAGCAGCTCGAACACTCTCAGAAGCATTCCAAAAAGGAGTGTTTGGAAGGGGGTTCTCGAGTATATAAAACTTTTCCTCATGCCTGCAACCACCCTCTGGAATCAGAACCATTCTAGGAAGTTTTTACCATTTAGCTTTTCCTTTTCCAAAATGGATCGGAGTGTGAACTGGGTGAGGTTTGAGTTTATGTTATCTTGATTAGCAGACATCCACAAAAAATATAGTTTATTTTTAGTAATTAGTTCTCAAAGTTTCAATAACCCTTAAAATTAAAGTTAAGATTCACATTTCACTATTTCTCACGATTGGTTAATTAGCAAAAAAATAGTTATTTAGGTAGGAAACTTCCAATTGTGATTATCACAACTCTTAGACCTTCGTGAGATTCTTTATAAACTTAAAGACATGTTTAATCCCAGTTCTTCACCTTGAGGCTAATTATTGCATGGGCAATACACAATGCATAAGTACCTTAAGTGAGTTCAACCATACTAAAACATCACAATTTCTTATTCGAGTAACTACTCCGAAATTGGTCATCCGGGTCGCGACTATCACAATAAGCGAGCAATACACAAACTACCGTGATCTCGTGATTCGGCTCCTTATCTTACACTACACTTATCCAACCCGGCTTGGCCAATGCTCATACCAAAATCGAACAATTGTATGTTCGATAAGTGTTTTAACTGGGTGGTGAAAAACTCACATTGTTCGTAAGGGTTTTACCGAGTTCTTTTAAAATTAACGTTTTAAAACAATTTTGAGTCGATATATCTATATATATATATAATTCTCTCAATTTTAAAATTTGAATAACCGGTTTGAGTTTGATAACTTATCAATTTATTGTAAACCTTTTACAAATTACCGATTAAAAGAATTACGATTGTGTTTTAATTTTCCCTTTATAAAAACGTTGCAGTAATTCTAACTTATAATTATAAGAAAATAAATAAAGCGGGAAAAACAAAAAGGCAAACACAATCAACCCTAAACAAGCAAACGATTTCGGTACGGCCCACTAATGGAGTTTCCGTGAGTCCACTCAGAAAACCCCGGTCAAACCCTAAGGATACCGCCATGGCTCCCAGTAGCTCCGCCAACCGAGTTGGACTCCGGGACGCCGACTTCGATTCCTTCGGTCTTCCAAAAGAGAAAAAATCTAATCTAATGCTATACTAGGCTAAACATTTAATTTTAACCTAACTATTACATTACAATTGAAGTTAAAAACGATATGCCGATCGTATTATAAATTACAAAACCCACATAAATTATACATTTTAATTTACGAAAATTAAAACAACACACAACATGGGTCATACAGAC
The DNA here is from genome assembly GCA_033807775.1 of Saussurea involucrata. Lineage (NCBI taxonomy): Eukaryota > Viridiplantae > Streptophyta > Magnoliopsida > Asterales > Asteraceae > Saussurea > Saussurea involucrata. Next base: position 217,580,416 of record CM066321.1, on the reverse strand, counting down.
CTATACTGAATCCAACAAGCAAACCAACCAAACGGGATTGGGTTCAATAAGCATAAAGATAACAAGCCCAAAGAAAACGAAATTGGGCCAAAGCCCGGTCAATGCCACGAGTCCTTTCGGTCCACGGGCCACAAAAAACCCTAAAGCCCATTAACCGGAAAAATTAGGGTCGACTAAAATCCTTCACCGAAAAAAAATTAGGGTCGGCCAAGGCGCACCGTGGCGCACATCACACTAGGGAGTCGCCACACGGCCTAAGGTGCACGTTGGCGGCCATGACGGTGGCGCAAGGTGGCGACCGACGCGGTGGTGTTTTCGCGTTTTGACTGTCTTTAGTTCCAATTTTATGCCCTATCACATTGTAACGGGGCTCCGATACCACTGAAGGCTTTTGATGGGATCGCAACGGAAACAAACATACATAAAAAAATTAAACATAACACGCAACCCCACAAGTCCGGATCCGTTACTAATGTAAATATGGACAAAACAAACATACCATAGGGGGTTAGAATTACTACATCGAGTGATGTTGAGTCCGGAAACAAGAGAGGTCAAAGTAGACCTCTTCTAGCGGTATCCACAAGCGAGTACGATACGTCCCCGAACGGTTGCTAGCCCTAGCTTGTAAACCAAAACCGACACACAAGAAATCGGTTCTTGTATGTATGTGTGTGATGTCGATGGCGCACAAGGAAGGGAAGGGGAGGAGAGCCCTTTGTGCTTTGCTTGCTTGATTAATGCATTACCTAAACCTAAACTCATCAGGTTTAAGTAATCCCTTTCCCTGGTTATGGACCGGGTCCCTTTTTAGTTTAACTTAAACCTTAAATTGGGTCTTAAGTCTTTGATTAATTATTAGTAAATAATTAATACTTAGGCTTTTTAGAAGTAAACATTACTTTTAGATATCGAACCCTTTTGGCTTAATTATTTATTAACATAATAATTAATTATTAGGCCCAATACATACTTATATATATATATATATATATAATTAACATAATTATATTTTCACACACTTTATAATTATTATCCTACTAGAAAAATAATTATCTCCCATCACAACTTGTAATTAAAATTGGTTTACGACCATCATGGTCAATTCGAGAACTACGTACTCTAATGCGTACGACCCTCATAGGTTTACTTGAAGTCAGTTGTGATTCAATGTGACATGGGCATAGAGAAACCTACATAAATCCCATTAAAGTCCCAAACCGCCTAAACCCTAAACCGGTCAAACCAAGCCGCTAAAATCGCGTTCCGGTTTGACCGGTCTGGCCACTTGATGTCAAACCACTCGATTTGAAAATTTAATAAACCGCCACTTGTGGTTTGGTTTATGGTTTGAGGGGTTAAACTGCCCAAACCGAACCACGAACACCCCAAATCAGTCAATATTTGAGTTTTGTGCGATATTTTTATGGTTTAAATGCAATGAAATGGTGCTTTTGAATCCATGATTTTTTTCCATGCCATGATAACTGATTTTATGAGTAATTGATTCATGTGAGTAGGTGATTCATTTTGAGAATGCATTAATGTGGTTTATTGTAACACCCGTAACTTTTGATAAGTGAAAGTTGTGTCGTGCAATTTGTGGTTTATAATTATAAGGGTTATGTTAGGATTGGGTTACTTTTGATCCCAAAAACCATTCAACCCAAATGGACCAAATTGATTTGGCCTAATAGCATTTTGGCACAAGAAAACAACCCACGACCTGTAGTCCTAGATCATCCATATGGCTTCCAGGCCGGTGGTGGCTTGACTATCCATCACCATGATTCACACGATGAATCCTCGCATTCCATACGACATTATTACCGCAATCCAAGACCGACGCATAACCAAGGAGCACACGACACATAGGTCATGGTCTAGGCTCGATTCGACGTCATAAAGAGAGTGTCATAAACAGTGGCTCGTAGTCGGTGTACAATAGGTACCCTCAACTGGCACACAATTGTGGTACATAAACCGGCACACAACCGGTGTAGATGACATGATTGGTCAAGAAACATAAACAGAAACACAACATTGTATTGTGGTGCAGAAACTGACACAAATGTGAGGCAGCAGGCAGAGGTCACGGTCCAAACCGAACCTAGCCACAGTGCGACAGGGATATGAACCTAGGCCCAACGAGACAAACCATGTGACAGTGGAAAACAGACACAACACGATTGAACGACCGACCACCATGTGATGGAATGGCGGTTCAGGGAAAAACCAAACAGCAAACAACCGGTGCATGGGTAAAGACAACCACGGCGTCGACTGCAAAATGAGTTGCAGGGTTTTTTGTTTCTTTTGTTTTAAACTGAATTGTTCATTTTTGATGTCAAAGTGAATCTTATGCCACTGTAAGGTCTTGTAACCGAATTTGTTCATTTGTAACTCTTATGCCACTTTTCTTGATATTAAAACCTCAATGAATCCAATGACAGTTAAAATGAATTTATAAAACACCATAAGGTGTTTAGAATTGTATCTTTAAGATATGTGGCCAGTTTTGACGGAACACTTAAAAATCAAACAAGTCTTCTCTATCGGTAGTCCACACATGAACACGTTTGGCTCCTCCACCAGGTGCTAGCCCAAAACTTTGAGATCTAATATTTGTTTTACATAAAAGAATATGTTTCTTTTGTTTATTTTCTCTGATAGCTAATTAACAACTAAATGATTGATTAACTTTTTAATGTTAGCATATCACCTTATGTATATCAACTAAATTAGAGGAAGACTATAACTCAAATAAGGTTATGTAATTATTTGTAGTTATTTATAATATTTATCTATAACTATCTTAATCTTCAACATAATTATATACATTTTACTAATAACACCCTATAATTATCATAATTACAATTCAACGCATGTTTTATAATCATCCTTCAAAAATAATCATTTGTACAATCAATATGATTTAATTCGGGTTTTTTGAAAATAAAGGGAAATGTATTCTTTGTGTGCAACCCTATACGCTTACATCCTCATTGACAGCATTCATGTATGACACATCTTAAGTATATAATTACTTACAACTATAGAATTTCCATCGAAAACTATTAAAACAAGTCATAGTTATTATTTTTAAATCCGTTGCAAAGTGTAACTTGAAACCGTCGAAAAGTATTAAAATCATTAATAATATTTTTTCCAAATCGTTTGATATTTACGTCGCAAAATTCAATTTGGAACCAACAAAAATCCATCAAATACTTAAATGCAAAATAAAATAATTGATTGGGGGGGAGCCGGGGAGGGAAGGGAGGAGGAATATTGATACATAATTATATATGAACATTTGGGCATTGTTTGGCAAAAAAAAGCTAGCTTGTGATAAGCTAGCTTTTTTTCTGGTTACATGTTTGGATAACCATAATAAGCTAGCTTTTTGAAACGCTACTTGGAGTAGCTTTTCAGTAGTTTTTTGTAAGTATTTCAATATTACCCTTATTAATATCAATTATTATTTATTAACTATTATTATAAATAAATATTAATTTTTTATTTTTAATTATTATTACTTAATTAATATTAACTGAAAATTATTAAATTAAATTTTAATTATACATTAATATTAATTTCAATTTATTTAGAGTTATTGTTAATCATATAAATTAATTTTATTTATTTTTAATAACAATAAATATATTTAATTATCAATTACTATAAATCTTGTCAATTATTTTATGATTATTTTTTTAATATTATATGTGACGGTTATTTAAAATCATAAATTAATATATATTTCTTCTAAAGAACGTTTTAATAAATTCAAATTTTATAGTATATATGTAGTAATAAAATTTAAACTCTTTTAATTAACATGTTATGTTATTTAAAAAAAATTTACTACATTGGTTGTATTAATTAACGTATTATATTGCTATAATTTTTTTTAATTATATAATTAAATAGTGTAATTGATAATTTATTGAAGATGCCCTTTTTGGAAATTTTACATGTTTATAAGCTAGTTTTGTCAAACGTTAATTTTTCATCAGCTAGCTTATCAGCTACCAGCTAGCTTATGAATCAACAACTAGTTTATCAGCTATCAGCTAGCTTATCAGCTAGTTTGCCAAACAAAGCCTTGGTCGTTAATGAATCTAACGTATTTATATGTTTTAGAATATAGCTTAAGGTGTCTAAGTGGGTAATTAATGAAGTATTATACTCAGTTAGACCAACACATTTAGACTCATCATAACGTACTTAGACTCGTTAAAAATAATAAGACTCATTATACCCACTTAGACCCCGGGCCGACCCTGACATTTTAGAGGTCTTGTACAAAGAACTAAATGTGGCCCTATAATTTTTTTTTTGGTTGTACTACTTATTAAATTTTCTACTACTAAATTCAAGAATCAATCTTAAAATATAGAAGAATAAAAGAACTATTAGCAAAATTCAAATAATACATTTACACCGTTAAATTAGTACTCACATATCTCCAAAGATTAAGAATAGTAAGTTAATAAATAACAAAAGTAAAGTACTTAGATAATAAGTAAGAGCCCAATATATAGGACAAATAGTTTAATACTTTTTTTTTAATCGTGGGTCTCTGGGTCAACTTATGCGCACCTACTAATCCTCGGACGACCACTAATGGTCTGTAGTCATTGTAGGTGAACCTCCATAGCCTCAAGGGCTTTAGCAGCACCTGGATTTGAACCCTAGGTATATGTGGTTTTCCACTAAATCCCCCAAAGCTTTACCAGTGCTCCACAATCCAAGTGGTTATAGTTTAATACTTTAGTAATGAATATAAGTGGTTCAAGCTCCGACGGGCCCTGCGTGTTACTTAGTTGGCTGACTGAACGTCTACTCCTTGGCACGTTTGAAGGGGCGGGAGTTGGACACTCTCCACGAGTATGTCCTACGCATTGGCACCGCATACATTTTCGCTGTATCGGACCTTCACCATGTGATGGACGTCGATCGTTTTTTCTCGGTCTCCCGGCTCTGTTCTTAGTGTTTAACGGTGGATATCATGGCGGAAGGGGGTCGGGTGGAGACACTCATGCTTCAGGGGGTCTAGCTGGATTTATTACCTCTACGTATGTTGCCCGGTAAGTTTCGGACGTGAAGAAACTTACAGGCAAGTCGCTGCAATCTCTACGACCCATATGTCTTGTCGCAGCCATGGCATGGCCGCACGGTAACCCAGATTTTTGCCATTGGAAACATGAACAAACATGGTCGGTCATATTGACAATCGCGTCAAGTTGGTTATCCCGAACCTGGTACCTCCCATACCCGATTTTTCTTACCCTCAATGTCGACGTGTGACCCGCCCTGAGGAGAACTATCTCCTCCGCCGCTGGTGTGAGTCTATTACGCAGCTTAGCTCCTTTTCGGCGTTGAAGTTGGTACCACTTTTGTTGAAAGGTGTTGATCCAAACCCTCAGTGATTTGATAATGACCCTCTCTTAATACTTAGTGAAAATTGTAAGTAAACAATATGTATTAGAGTTTCACTATCGCTGATAAGAACTAAGACCTTACAGTACCGCTGATAGGAACTCTCGCTCTTTAGATTAAACATTCAGCGAACACTGTTCACCATAATACTCTAAGTCTGTTCAGTACTTATGGTGATCGCTGATAAGTTAGTTGTTTACTTATGATCCCTGAAGACAAGTTTCACGTCAACATAGGTTCTACGCTGAAGTCGAAGATCAAGCTCAAGAACCAGCGACAAGTCTCCTAATGAACTGATGCGGATCAGCGAAGACTCAGATTTGTCCACTCAACGTGAAGTATCAAGTACAAGACTTCAGCTATCGCTGAACTTTATCATTCGCTGATAAACAATGATGAAGCGCTGAATCAACGAAAAGCTGATCATGAAGTCCTCCGTACAAAGTACTTTTGTCTTAACCACCCTTGCACGACTCCGTACGATATGTCAGAAAAAGAACCTCCTTATTGTCTGAAATCGTACAACCACTCTGATACTACACTGTTCAAACATGCGGCTACTAAGGTTGTCTACAAAGGTCAATGACATACAACCAATGAGCTGCTGCCACGTGTAAAGTGTAAACTGCCATGCATTAAATTCATGTAGTATATAAAGAGATGAACTCACTTCTTTTTGAAGTAACTTGCTAACTCTGGACAAGTTCATCGTCTTATCTCAAGATAGGTTATTATTAGTAATTTCCTTATCTTTCTTAGTGCAAGAAACTTAGTGTTCCAACTTGTTTAGATTTAGGTTTATCTTTAATCTTGTTCCGCAACAAGCTGTAAATTGTTAATGATTTATCAATAAACAATTTAGAAAAGTAAAATCTGTGTGTTTGTATTCAACCCCCCCTTCTACAAACTTGTATAGCCCTTCGGGACCAACAAGTGGTATCAAAGCAGATTTGTTTAATCTCATAAACAATATCTAATCTATACTAAGATTTCTCTTCCTTGCTATTTCTGAAAATGGCTACCAACACAAACACAAACTATATTGACAATGGTTCTCTTGCAAAACCCCCTAGATTCTCCAGAGATAATTTTAATCTATGAAAAAATAGGATGATTCTCTTCTTAGAAGGTGTAGACCCTACTATGCCTTATTATCTTGAAAACGACCCATATATTCCTGTAAGAATTGATGCTGCAGTTCCAGCCGCTGAGAATAGACCTGTTATTCCAGAAAGGTTGATTCCTAAAGAAATTCATATGTGGACTGACGAAGATAAGAAGAAAGTGGCTATCGACACAAAAGCCAGATCCATACTATCCATGGCTCTTCCTAACGAAGTCTACCATTACGTCATGAACCTGAAAACCTCAAAAGCTATGTGGGACACAATCTGTGTTCAGTATGAAGGTACTTCTGAAGTCCAGGACTCTCGAAAGATCAACCTGGTAAGACAGTATGAAAGCTTCATTTGTGGTAAGAATGAAACTCTCTCTGAAGTACACCAATGTTTTAACTGTTTAATAATAGATCTGAAAACTGTTGGTAAGGAATATTCTAACTTTGAAGTGATGACAAAGTTTTTAGAATGTTTACCTGAAAGCTGGGACAGTTATTCTATGTGGCTCAAGCTGTCAAAGGATCTAAGATCAATGACCCTTTCTACCTTATATGGCACGATGCTGAATCATGAGCAATCGAGTCATCTTAAGAAGAATCTTGTAAAAGATTCCAAAAGCACCCCTGTTGCTTTAATCTCAGAGGAACCTTCCACTCAGCGACCCTCGGTCACTATCACTGAGTTGGAGAGTAACTCTGAAAGGTCATCAGATTCTGATTCTTCAGATGATGATGAATCTTTGGCTCTCCTCACTAAAAAGTTCAGGAGATTCGCCAAAAAGAAAATGTTCAGAAAGAACAAACCTCTTTCCATAACTGACAAGCCAAGATCTTCAGCTCCTGTTGATAAGGCTACTGTTACTTGTTTTAACTGTGAAAAGATAGGACATTTCGCTAACGAGTGCAGGTCAAAGAAAGTCTTTAGACCCTCAGATTTTTCAAAGAAAAACTTTATTCCCAGGAATTAAGATGACAAATACGCAAAGCTGAAAGAAAAGTATGCGAAGCTGAAAAGCTTTAAGAAGAAAGGCAAAGGCCTGATGGCTAACTATGATTGGGCTGCTTCTGATGAAGAAGTATCATCATCTGACTCTGAAGATGATGAATGTCTTATGGACAAGATTGAAGACGAGGAAGAAAGTTCAGACATTCCCTCCACTTCAACCTCTGCAACTCAGGTATCACCTTCCTTCTTTACAAATATTGCAAATATCGATGAAGCTGATAGTCTTTGTAAGATCGATCTCTGGACTAGAAGTTTATATGAAGCCATGAATGGCAAAACAATAGTTGAAAATCAAAACCTTGATCTCACTGAACAGCTTAAAAACTGTCACCTTCAAATAGAAAATCTTTCTAAAATTGAAGAAGATTTTAAAGATCAAGTTCACTTAAATCGGCTAGTCAAAATCGAGCGCGAAGAAACTATCGCTGCATTAAGAGCTGAAAAAGCTACTGTTGATGGATGGTATAACTCCTCAACAAAGATCACTGAGATAACTAAGTCTCAGATTCCCCTGAGTGATAAACGTGGTCTTGGTTACAAAGCTGATACTCAAAAACCAACCACTGATCGTTCTATGCTCTTATTTGGAACTTTCGTATCCTCAGTCGATGATACTTCATCCTCTCAGTGTTCCTCTTACAGACCGCCTATCCCTGAGGAAACTCCTACCTCTTCAAAAGGTAAAGAGAAAATGGTTTATCCAAAACCTACCTCTGTCTTTAAAGATAAAGGTAAAGGAATTGCTTTTAACCAAAATCCTCAGAAGGGTACCTTAGTACCAAAGCTGAATGCTTCTAAAGCTTCAGTGACTTATCCCTCTGGATCTACTCAGCGTGGATCTATTCAGCGATCTACTCCTAGACTCAGAGTGGATGTCCTTGGTAAGAAATTCGAAGAACTGGATGTTCCTCCTATTTCAAAAGCCAATAGTTTATTTGGTGCTGGTCTTTCTATTTCAAAATCTAAAGCTCAACATTCAAATGGTCCTAGAACTACTTTTAGTTATAGGAAATGTTATCACTGTGGACTTACTGATCATATTGCTAGTAAGTGCCCCACAGCCACCAAAGCTGAAAAGATAGCTAAGGTGAAGATCACTGCCCCCAAGGCAAAGAAGACCACTGAGGTTGAGAAATTAACCAAAGTGAAGACTGACAAAGCTGAATCTTCAAATGCTGCGAAGACTGCTGAACCTTCCATTCCAACTACTTCCACTGACAAATGTGTATACATGGTTAAGTGGGTACCCAAGAAAAACTAATCTTCCTTTGTAATGCAGGTTAAGAAGGGTATCTGGTATCTCGATAGCGAATGCTCTAGACACATGACTGGAAAGAAAAGCCTGCTCACTGAATACAAGGAAGAGAAGGGTCCCTCTGTGACTTTTGGTGGAAATGGAAAAGGACATACCCGAGGGTTTGGTGTACTCTCAAATGGTACAACAACCTTCAGAAGAGTCGCATATGTTGAAGGGCTGAAGCATAATCTTCTAAGCATCAGTCAGCTTTGTGACAAGGATAACAAAGTAATCTTTACTAAGGAATCCTGCTTTGTCGCTGACAAAAAGGAGAAGATAGCTCTCAGCGGTTATCGTTTGGAAAATGTTTATGTAATAAACATGGACTCAACAACCACTGAGAATTCCTGTTTCTTCTCAAAAGCCTCATCTGATGTCAACTGGCTATGGCATAAGAGGCTCCCTCATCTGAATTTCAAGACACTGAATACTCTTTCTTCAAAAGAGTTAGTCACTGGTCTACCTCAACACTCATACGCCAAAGAGTCTTTATGTTCAGCGTGTGAGAAAGGGAAGCAGACCAAAGCAAGCTTTAAGTCAAAGCAAGTCTCCTCAGGGTCATCTCCTCTACAACTTCTCCATATGTATTTGTTTGGCCCTGTTAACAAACAATCCATCGCTGGAAAGAAATATACGCTGGTCATAGTTGATGAATTCTCTCGCTTTACATGGGTAATGTTTCTCCGTTCTAAGAGTGACACCCCTGAAGAACTCATCACCTTTGTTCGGAAGATGGAAACCCTGAACAACTTGACCGTTCGCTCAATAAGGAGTGATCATGGGACTGAATTCAAAAACAGTTCTCTTGATTCCTTCTTTGAGAGCAAGGGTATTTCTCACAACTTTTCTTCAGTGAGAACACCGCAACAAAATGGAGTCGCTGAAAGAAGAAATAGAACAATTATTGAAGCTGCACGTTCAATGCCCAGCGATTCTCACCTGCCTACTCAGTTTTGGGCAGAAGCTGTCAACACTGCTTGTTTTACGCAAAACAGGTCGCTGATAGTCAAAATATTCAATAAAACAGCCTATGAACTTTTTCATGGGAGAAAGCCTTCAATTAGCTTTCTTCACATCTTTGGATGTCAGTGTTTCATACTGAATAACAGAGATGCCCTTGGAAAGTTTGATCCTAAGGCTGATGATGGAATCTTTCTTGGATATTCTTCAATATCCAAAGCCTTCAGAGTCTTCAATCGTAGAAGACAAACTGTTGAAGAAACTATTCACGTCACGTTTGACGAATCCCGTTCAGCGAACTCTAAACCATCCGCTGATACTGAAGAACTGAATCAATGGATGTTTTCTCATCTTGGTGATTCAGAAGATATTCCCACTCCTCATACTCATACAGTTGAAGATGATAGTCCTACTATCATTCCAAATATGCAGAATAGTGAAGCTGAAACATCATGGGTCTCAGCGGTTCCTTTAAACACTATACCTGCTTCTGAACCAAATGTCTCAGACATTCCATCTATTTCTCAGCAATCAGTGAATGAAATGACAACTGCAACCACTCCTCTCTTGGCTGATACTCCAGAAGTTGTTGAAGCCTCATCTTCAGCTCCTCCAGTTTAGATTGAGTCAGCGACTTATGCTCCGGCTCAGCAATGGACTGTAAATCACCCAATTGATCAAATTCATGGTGATCCAAACGTTGGTGTTCAGACTCGATGAAGTGCAGGTAATATTTGTTTATTTGTTAACTTTATTTCTCTAACTGAACCAAAGAAAATAGATGATGCCCTCAAAGATCCAAACTGGGTCAGCGCCATGCAAGAAGAGCTGATTGAATTCGAAAGAAACTAAGTTTGGAAACTTGTTCGAAGACCAACTGACAAAATAGTGATAGGCACTAAATGGGTCTATCGAAACAAGTTGGACGAACATGGAACTGTAACCCGCAACAAGGCTCGTCTTGTTGCTCAGGGATACAGACAAGAGGAAGGCATAGATTACGACGAAACATTTGCTCCAGTAGCAAGACTAGAATCTATTCGTCTATTCTTAGCATATGCTGTACACAAAGACTTCAAAGTATATCAGATGGATGTTAAGTCAGCGTTTCTAAATGGAAAGCTGAATGAAGAAGTCTATGTGGAACAACCTCCAGGATTCTCAGATCCTAAGCGTCCAGGTTACGTTTATAAACTGGATAAGGCACTTTATGGCTTGAAGCAAGCTCCTCGTGCATGGTATGACACTCTCTCTACTTATCTCCATATTGAAAAATTTGAGCGGGGTAAAATTGACAAAACTCTATTTTTCAGAATAGTGAAAGGTCATATCATTCTTGTTCAGATATATGTTGATGACATTATATTTGGTTCTACTAACCCTGATCTTTGTACTCGTTTCGCTGATAGAATGAAAGATGAGTATAAAATGAGCATGATGGGTGAACTAACATATTTCCTTGGTCTTCAGATAAAGCAAAATGAAAAAGGAACTTTCATTAATCAGGGAAAGTATGTTAAAGATATGCTGAAGAAATTCGATTTAACTCAGAGTTCAGCTATGAAAACCCCTATGGCACCACCGCTGACACTAGATAAGGATACTAATGGTATTCCTGTTAATGTCACGTTGTACCGTGGCATGATCGGCTCTCTTTTGTATCTTACAGCTAGCCGACCCGATATTATGTACACAACCTGTTTGTGTGCACGATATCAAGTTGAACCTAAGGAATCTCATATGATCGCAGTAAAGCAAATTTTTCGATACCTTAAGGGTACTGCGAATCTAGGTCTTTGGTATCCCAAAGACTCAGGGTTCGATCTAATCGCCTATTCAGATAGTGATTTTGCAGGTTGCAAAATGGATAGGAAAAGCACCACAGGAGGCTGTCAGCTCCTGGGTGGAAAGCTGGTGAGTTGGACAAGTAAAAAGCAAAACTCAGTGTCCACCTCCATAGCTGAAGCTGAATATGTAGCCGCCGGAAGCTGTTGTTCTCAGGTCTTGTGGATGAGAAATCAACTACTAGACTATGACCTTCAGTTCTAAAAAATTCCAATCTATTGCGACAGCACAAGTGTCATCGCTATAGCCAACAATCCAGTGCTACACTCAAAGACAAAACACATCGAAATCAGGTATCATTTTATCAGAGATCATGTGATGAATGGTGATATAGAACTTCACTTTATCCCAACTGATTATCAGTTAGCTGATCTGTTCACCAAACCTCTTGATGAGACAAGATTCAACTTTCTCATCAGCGAGCTTGGAATGCTGAACTTTGAAGAGTAAAATCTTCAGCGGTTCACATTTGATCAGCGATACAGTTATACAAACTTGTATAGCTCTCGGGAACAATGAACTTGTATAACCTATTCTATCATCTTCTCTTTGAATAAACTTGATTCGCTGATGTCAAGGTATGTTTTCTCTCACTGACAATCGCATGTAAATGCAAGATTTCAAAACAAATTGCATCGCTGAATTTCTCTTTCTTAATCAGCGATACTTTGAAATTTCTAAAACCAACACTGATATTTCTATTCAATGCTTCATGTTTTCAAAAGTGTCCCTGAGCTTTCAAAACCTCAGAGACATCCTAGAATATGAAAGGACAGTTGTGACGTCATTGCAACGGATAAGCCCTGGCACGTTCTTTTTTTTGACACACGTTTGCACGTTTCGTTTACCTTCCAATCAAATGCAAACACGTGTCTGTGTCATGATGAAAATCTTTTCCCGCTCAAGATTTTCTCTTTCTAATCTCACTATATAAACACATTCTTGGTTTATATTTTCCTTTTACGCGAACAACTTCCTCCTCACGAAAACTATTGTTGCATTTTGCTCTCAAGTTTTTCAAGAACAACTGTTCATCATATTCTTCTTCAACATCAAAGGTTAATATGCTCTTATTATTTACCTACTGTTTATAACTTGTTTCTGATCTTCTCATTGTTTTTACAAGATCAAACAAAAGAACTTTTTCAAATGAAATCATTTCTTTCATGGTTTTATGAACACAACCTTTCATGGTTGTTCTTCAAGTTTAAACGCAAAATCTTAAACTTGTTCTTCATATGTTCGTTTCCAGAAACTGGAAAACAAGACTTTTAATGGGTTTGCATTTCTTTTTTAAAACCAAGAAAAACCCTAATCTTCATTAAGACATTTTTGTCTGAATGAAATGGACAAAATTCGAACCATCTTATTGGAAAATCTTTCCACGTTAAGATTATTCTTATTTGTTATATCTTTGGTTGAACTGATAATACAAAAATGGCATCTGCTGACATTCCTACCGCTGAGAACATTGCTGCTACTGCCGCTGAGGAATTGGAAATCACCAAGGCTCCTCAGGTCAAGTTCACTCTAGAAGAACTTGATTGGACTAAGTCAAACAACCTCTATGCGCTTTTCGAGTTTCCTCCTCGTAAGCAAGTCTCACATCTGAATGATGTTGTGAACTTCCTGAAAAACTGTTGCCTCTCGACAGCCCTGACAATAACACCTCCTGCACATCAGCTACTACTTTCTCAGTTCTGGTATTCTGCCAGACACTCTCAGCTACCATCAGCCAAAGACTCCTCAAAGACAAGTGATTGTATCCTCTGTGATATTGATTTTGGCACGATGAAGATCACCCCTGCCATTATCCGCAAAGCCCTCTGCATTCCCACTGCTACAAAAGAAAAACCTTTTGTCCCTCTCCCTGACCACAAGAAACATTCAGATAGGGAAGCCATCACTGCTTTTTTCGATGCAATGGGCTATGTGTGGGAAACTGGGAGGGACAAGAAGCCTGATAAGAAGCTGACTCTTATCAAGAAATCTAAAATGCCCAGCGAGATGAATTTCATCTTCGCTCATTTGATAAGCTGCATGACTGCAAAGACCGGCTCCTCTAATCAAGCCGCTCAACCTCAGCAAACAATGGGATATGCATTGCTGAAAGGTCTACATATAGACTGGGCATCGATAATCTACGATGATCTAGTACTCAGAGTAGACTCTGCCGCTGACCAGCCATCATGGGTTCCTTATCCTAGATTCATCAGCGTCGTCTTCCAAACAGGCCTAAAGGACAGCTACCCACAAGATGGAGACCTGAAACTCTCTCAGGTTGGTCCTAAAGTACTCGACTTCAAACCGGTGGAAAACGAGGTACGTCTTTCTACACTCTTAACTCTTCTCAACCCTACTTCTTCTACTTCTGCAGCTCCTTTAGCGGACAAACCCATCACTGATACCCAAGCTGCAACCTGCATTCCGTCTCATAAAAGGAAACACTCAGCTACCCAACTTAGTTCCAAAAGAACTAAGAAAACCAAGGAGCAACCCCAGCAATCTCATGCTGAAGACTCCTCAGCTCATCTTGAAGAATTGAAGGAAAGTTCAGTGGTACGCTCTGCCACAGCTGATCAAGCCACCCTTTCCATCCCAACTTCAGTGTCTCTAAACGTTGAAGTTACAAACTTGGAATCTACCCAACCTCCTTTAGTCTCTCAAAAGACTGAAGAAGTGATTCTCAGCAGATCCAACGCTGAACCCCGCACCCAACCAACATTCTCAACCTTCGCTTCTCCCTCTACTGATTTGGACTCAAATCCAGTGATCACCGAGATCACTGGAGCAACCGTCATTCCTCCAGAAGCTAAAGCTGACACTCTTCAAGGAATGATGGAAACAGGACCTGCAGAACTGACCATGCGTACATGCACTCTAGCTGACGACATGGAACTCTTTTCAGGGCACAGAAGTTTTGACGACTTTACCAACCCTCCTGCAGGTATACACCAACCCATAAACACTGTAACTGAACCCCAAACTTCTGAGCTTTCCTCTGTTCACAATTACTTATATGTTACAAGTTCTAATTTGGGAGACATCAACGCCTCTCTGAAGAACTTGGAGACGAAGCTGACAGGTCTCACCACTACACTCTCCGACAACTCTTCAGCTGTAACAAACGCTAGAGAGAATCTCACGAAGCTGACAACAGTGGTTGAAGAGAAAGCCTCCAAAGCTGACTTGGAGAATGTTGATAAAACTCTTGGCGACTTTGCCAAAGTTCTCGTTGACATCTACACAGACTACACCTCTCCCAAAACATCAGTTTCATCCATGTCCAGCGAATTCACAACGCTGAAGACATCGGTTGGAAAACTCGAGGGAGACATGTCCGCTGTAAAGACTGACGTGAGTTCTGTAAAGACTGACGTTGGTTCAATGAAGATAATGATACAGCAGATCCTGAACAACACGACCGCCCCTGCCTCTGCACCTGAGAACTTTACTACGGCGGATCGTGCTGAACTCTTGAAGATCAGTCCTGCTATCTCTGGCCTAGAAGACATAGTAGCAGCGATTGAAGTTTATATGGGAGTCCCTGGCCAAGAAGACAGGGAACCGAAAACAGCTGCTGAGTCATCGCATTCCTCCCCCATTCATCATGAGGAAGGGGGAGAAGAATTATGAAGACCTTCCCCACGATGAATCTATCGAAGGGGAGAAGACTGAAGACCTTACCCTTACTGAAGAGGGTGAGAAGACAGCTGAAGAAACTGTTGCTGGACCTCAGGGAGATGAAAACCCTGAGAGAACCGAGAAGCTTACCTCTGTATCTGAGGGGGAGCAACTCGAAGAAGAAGCTGAAGAATCTGAGTCTGAAGCTGAAGATGAAGAAGCTGTCGACATCTCTGATGATGAACCATCCTCTTCTCTAAAGAATGATGATGATGACGATGATGATGATGATGACTCCTTTATCGTCAAGCCTGCTCAGAGGATTAAAGCTCTTAAAGGGATTGTGATAAAAGAATCTACAGGGGAGCGGACCAAGACAAAACCTTCAGCATCTGAAGCTGACAAAGGCAAAAACAAAGGCCTAGCTGAAGAAAACAATCTGACGATCTTGCTTCCAAAGCCAGTTTGTCAGGTACACTAAATCTTCCTTACTACATCCCTCCTCTCTATACACTTTATCAGTTCTACTCTCCACAGCCTATACACTTAAACCAATTTCCTTTCTCTGATTCTACCCAAGTTCTTATTCGTAAGATCGTTGTGTTTCAGCTAGTCCTCTCCCCTGTTTGAGAATATCGCTGAAGTATCTACAACTGCGACTTCACCAACAATAATCCCAACTGCTGCTGAAGAAATAATCCCAGTCTTGGATTTGATTTCTGAGACTGATGAACCTGAAGAACAGATGCTCGCTCATACAAGCAGACCTTCCTTGGTTCCTCAAAAACCAAGTGAAGATGATCAGAGAAGAAGATAAGAAATAATAAAGAAGTTTGAGGCTCAGCGAATCATTCTGAAGCGTGATCAACTTCCTTCCGTTCCTCCAAAGTTCAGACTTTCACAAAAGGAATACAAGGATCACCTCAGAGCTGAACGTCTAATCGCTGAAAGAAGAGAAGCTGAAGAAAAAGACAGAGAATACGCCATCCAGCTTACTCAACAATCAGTGAAAGACCCCAAGCTGAAAAGAACTCCAATTGAAGTTCAACGTCAGCTTTGGGAAGATGCCAAGAAGATCGTGGAAGAAAAGAGAATTGTGTCCAAATCTACTTTGATCTGGTGCAGAGAAAAGGTACACTTCAGACATCGACCTGCCAGAATCATCAAGGTACTCATCACTGGAAGATCAACCCTCAAAGTTTCAATCGCTGAAATCGAGATATTCAGAGAGAATGAACAGTACGAAAAATTCTATGCTGAAGCCATCACGAAGTACGGTCTCTCTGAATGGTTGGAGATCAGATTAGCCATACAGAAGTCTCAGTCTAAGTACAAGGAACATGTTGAAAAACTGATAAACAAACAGATCGACTTAGTCTATTCTTGTGTGGATATTCCTCCTCCTCCTCTCGAAAGTCAGAAAAGAAGGGCCTCGGCGAAGAAGAAGTCTAAATCTTCAAATGATGGTCCTCGTATATGAAACGAAACAGGTATTGGTTTTTCTCGTGCTGAAGTCCTTGGTCCTGAACCTGACATTTCCGGACTTGACACATCTCTTCCTCTTGGTGAGACTTTCATCCCTGGGAAAGTCATAAGCGAACCCTATGGGATATTCTTTATTGACTATGATGGACGAAAGCGTTTTCAACGCATCTCTGAGCTTCCCATCACTCCCATCGAACAGCTGAAAGATCTTATTGTTGGTCCCGAAGGCCTATACAAGTTTGTAGAAGGAGGGGTTGAATACAAACACACAGATTTTACTTTTCTAAATTGTTTATTGATAAATCATTAACAATTTACAGCTTGTTGCGGAAACAAGATTAAGGATAAACCTAAATCTAAACAAGTTGGAACACTAAGGTTTCTTGCACTAAGAGAGATAAGGAAATTACTAATAACAACCTATCTTGAGATAAGAGATTGAACTTGTCCAGAGTTAGCAAGTTACTTCAAATGAAGTGAGTTCATCTGTTTATATACTGCATGCATTAAATGCAAGTCAGTATACACTTTACACGTGTCATCAGCTGGTTGGTTGCATGTCATTGACCTTTGTTGACAACCTTAGTAGCCGCATGGATGAACAGTGTAGTATCAGAGTGGTTGTACGATTTCAAATAGTCGGAGGTTCTTTTCTGACATTTCGTACGGAGTCGTGCAAGGGTGGTTAAGACAAAAGTACTTTGTACGGAGGACTTCATGATCAGCTTTCGTTGATTCAGAGCGTTATTATTTTCTATTCAGCGAATGATAAAGTTCAGCGATAGCTGAAGTCTTGTACTTGATACTTCACGTTGAGTGGACAAATCTGAGTCTTCGCTGATCCGCATCAGTTCATTAGGAGACTTGTCGCTGGTTCTTGAGCTTGATCTTTGACTTCAGCGTAGAACCTTTGTTGACGTGAAACTTGTCTTCATGGATCATAAGTAAGCAACTAACTTATCAGCGATCATCATTGTTGGTGCAAGTGTACCACATCTCTATATATTTTATATATTTATTTTGATGATTACAAACACACCGTATTATTGTTTTTCTAACAATTTTATCCAAGTGTGCAGTTAATTGGACAACATGAAGATTTTATCTGAAGAGTCCAAGACTGGTGTTTACGTCATCATATATCTCATAATAATAAACACCCTAAAATAATATACCACTTGGATATTTCAAAATCCTAACCCAACACTATTTTTAAATTAAACTAAATCTTTGATTTAAATTAATTTAGAAATGTTTTGAATTTAAAATTGAATTATTCAAATCTTAGCCAAAAATGTTGCTGTTGACTCTTTTTGGAATAGGGAAAAAGAAATCAGGTCCCTTTTTAAGCTATGGTCGTTCAATCAAAGGAGCTGAATTTTCTGACGCTGAGATGCCTTTTTCAGGCGGTATACCGCGTGGTGTATGGCGGTATACCGCGGCTCTGCTACACGTGTTGCAGGTTGCTTTTGCAGGTTGACTTCTTTATGTCAGCTACTTTTTCTGGGCGGTATACCGCGCCCATATAGGCGGTATACCGCAGCACCCTTCGACCGTTGCTGCTCCAAGTATATATATCATGCAGCATTCTCAACTCCCAGCGAGAATTGAATACCCATCTTTTGGAGAAACTCTCAGCTACATCCATTCATTTAAATCACTTATTCAATATATTTTTTTTGAGTGATCAAACCCTAAAAAATCCAAGTGTTATACTTATACAAGAGTGATCAATATTGTGAGATATATTCTCTTGTAAGTATTTGAATAGTGTGAGTGATTCACGTTCTCGAGCAAAAGCAAGAGATTTTATTATCATTGTATCAAGGTTTGTGTTCTACCATAAAGAACACTTATAGTGAATCAGTGTGTCGAGAAGTGTCTCGGCAAGTGGACTAGCCAGCCAGTTGGTGGTGAACCACTTTAAATCTCGGTGTCGGTATCAATATTCTCTACCCTTATCTCTTTATATTCCCGTTGTGCACTTAATTTTATTTATATATTTGTTGTGCATGCAATATTTGTTGTTGATTTTGATAAGAGAATTTTTATTTGTGAAATATTTTTAATTACAACCTTTACCCCCCCTAAGGTTGTCCTAACAATCATAATGACTGAACAGACTCAGATCATTAATGATGAACAGTTTCGCTGAATGTTTAATCTAAAGAGCGAGAGTTCCTATCAGCGGTACTGGAAGATCTTAGTACTTATCAGTGATAGTGAAACTCTGATACATATTGTTTACTTACAATTTTCACTAAGTATAAGAGAGGGTCATTATCAAATCACTTAGGGTTTGGATCAACAATCTCCCCCTATTTGATTATGACATAGCAACAAAGAAAATTGCTATTTAATGAAAACATAAGGATAAAAAGAACTCATAAAATATTTGTCCCTTTTACTGTTTTCTGGGATCTTTTCAGTACTGATGGAGTAAAGTACATTCGCTGAAATCTTTCTTTAAAACTTTGAATCAGGTTACAAAGAGAATTGGAAAGATTACAAGTACAAGCGAAATAAATTACAAGTACAGAAGAATAACTGATACAATAGAGAAAAGGGCGATCATATCAGCTTATAAAGGTTCTTCCTTGATGAGAAGTTCATCAAGGGTCTTTGATGTGGGGATCATCCAGTCAGGGACATCTTCTATTTGATTCTTTTTCTTCAGAGCTGCTTCAAAAATCAAGGGCTTCAGGTGTCTAGCTTTGATGTCGCGTCTGACTTCACACCAGTATACGAGATCTCTGAGTTGTTCGATTGGAGCGATGTCTAGCTCAGAGATACATTGAAAGTGATGGTTTCCATAGTAGTCTAAAAAGAATATACCATAGGGATCACTTACAACTGTGCCAGGAATGAAAGTTTCTCCAGGTGGTAGGGAGGTGTCAAGCATTGAGAGATCGGCATCAGGGCCAAGAACTTCAGCGCGAGAGAAACCAATGCTCGTTTCATTTCGAATAGTAGGACCTGAATCAGAGACTTTCTTTTTCCTATCAGAGACTTCTCTTGGTTGAGGAAGAATAGGAGGAATATCCACAGCTGATGAAAGCAGGTCGATCTGTTTGTTTAAGATCTTCTCGACATGGCTTTTGAACTTTGAGTGCGATCCCTGAATGGCTAATTTTGTTTCTAACCATTCAGAGAGACCAAACTTTTCTAAGGTAGCAGCATAGAAAGTTTGTTTGGTTTCGTCATCTCTGTAGATATCCACTTCAACAACAGGAACTTCAGCGTACAGTCTTCCTCTGATGTTTGCCTTGACGATTTTGGATGGTCTAGATCGATAGGTCAACATTTGTTTAGCCCATTCCAAAGTCGTATCAGAGACCTTAGTCTTTTCTCTAACGATCTTTTGAGCATCATCCCATAGCTGACGTTGAACATCAATGGGAACTCTTTTCAGCTTGGGGTCTTTTATTGATCGTTGAGTAAGCTTGATGGTGTATTCTCTGTCTTTTTCTTCAGCTTCCTTTCTTTCAGCGAGTAGGCGTTCAGCTCTAAGGTGTTCCTTGTATTCAGCTTTGGAAATTCTGAACTTTGGAGGAACTGAAGGAAGTTGATCACGCCTCAGAATGATTCGCTGATCCTCGAATCGCTTTATTATTTCCTCTCTTCTTTTCTGTTCCTCTTCACTTAGCTTTTGAAGAGCTAAGGAAGGTCTGTGTCTGTGCGAGAGTAGCTGTTCTTCTGGTTCATCAGTCTCAGAGATCAAATCTAAGACTGGGATTATTTCTTCAGCAGCAGCTGGTATTATTGGTGAAGTCGCAGTTGTGGAACCTTCAGCGATATCCTCAAACAGGGGAGAGGACTAGCTGAAACACAGTGATCTTACCAGTAAGAACTTGGGTAGAAACAGATAGAAAGAATTGGTTCAAGTGTATAGGCTTGGGTAGTAGAACTGATAGTGTATGATAGAGGAGGGATGGAGTGAGAAATGTTTAGTGTACCTGACAAACCGGCTTTTCAAGCAAGATCATCATATTGTCATCTTCAGTGACACTTTTGCCTTTGCCTTTCTCAGCTCCAGAGGCTGAGGGCTTTGTTATTGTCCGCTCCCCTGAAGGTTCATTTATCGAGATTCCCTTAAGAGCTTTGATCCTTAGAGCAGGTTTGACGATAAAGAAGTCATCGTCATCTTCGTCATCATCATCATCATTTTTTGGAGAAGAAGATGGTTCATCATCAGGGATGTCGACGGCTTCATCATCTTCTGCTTCGGATTCAGTCTTCTCAGCTTCTTCTTCGAGTTGCTCCCCCTCAGATACAGAGGCGAGCTTCTCGGTTTCCTCAGGGTTTTCATCTCCCTGAGGTCCAGCGGTGGTCTCTTCAGCATTTGTCTTCTCTCCCCTGATAGATTCATCATGGGAAAGGTCTTCAGCGCTCTTGGAGAGATCTTCAGCGCTCTTCTCCCCCTCTTTTTCATGATGAATGGCGGAGGAATGGGTAGATTCAGCAGCGTTGGTAGGTTCTCTGTCTTCTTGGCCAGAGAGACCTATACAAACTTCAATCTTTGTTATTCTGTCTTCAAGGCCAGAAATAGCAGGATTGATTTTCTTCAGCTCAGTGCGATCCGCCGTTGTGAAGTTGTCATATGCAGGGACGGGGACAGGAGCAGGATCAGGAGTATTCACCTTGTGTAGCAGCTGCTCGATCATCATTTTCATCGAACCAACATCGGTCTTTACAGAGCCTAAGTCAGTCTTCACAGTAGACATATCCCCCTCTAGTTGTCCAACCGATGTCTTCAGCGTTGTAAATTCGCTGGACATGGACGAAACTGAGTTTTTCAGAGAGGTGTAGTCTGTGTAGATGTCAGCGAGCACCTTGGCGAAGTCGCTGAGAGTTTTATCAACCAACTTCAAGTCGTCTGTGGAAGCCTTCTTCTCCACCACCGTTGTCAACTTTGTAAGATTCTCTCCAGCGTTTGTTACAGCTGTAGAGTTATTTGAAAGAGTAGTGGTGAGACCTGTCAGCTTTGTCTCCACGGACTTCAGAGAGGCGTTGATGTCTCCCAAATTAGGACCTGTAACATATAAAAACTTGTGAACAGAGGAAAGCTCAGAAGTTTGGGGTTTAGTGACAGTGTTTATGGGTTGTTGATTACCTGTAGGAGGATTGGTGAATTCATCGAAATCACGATGTCCTGAGTAAAGTTCCATATCGTCAGCTAGAGTGCGGTGACGTATGGTCATCTCTGCAGGTCCTGTGCCCATCACTCCTTGAAGAGTATTTTCTCTAACTTCCGGAGGAATGACAGGTGCTTCAGTAGAGTCCAAATGAGTGGAGGGAGGAGCGAAGGATAAGAATGGAGGTTGGGTTCTGAGTTCAGCGTTGGATTCGCTGAAAATCACTTCATCAGTCTTTTGAGAGACTGAAGGAGGTTGGGTAGGTTCCAAGTTTGTAACCTCAGCGTTTAGAGACGCTGAAGTTTGGATTGAAGGGATGGCTTGTTCAGGTGTGGCAGAGCGTACCACTGAACGTTCCTTCAGCTCTGCAGAAAGAGCTGAGGAGTCTTCAGCATGAAATTGCTGGGGTTGCTCCTTGGTTTTCTTGATCCTTTTAGAACCAAGTGGGGTAGTTGAATGTTTCCTTTTAAGAGGAATAGTGGTAGCAGCTGGGGTATCAGCGGTGGGTTTATCCGCTGAAGGAGCTGCAGAAGTAGAAGAAGGAGTAGGGTTAAGAAGAGTCAAGAGTGTAGAAAGACGTACCTCATTCACCATTGGTTTGAAGTCGAGTATCTTTGGGCCGACCTGAGAGAGTTTCAGGTCACCTTCAGTTGGGTAGCTCTCCTTCAGGCCATATTGGAAGATGGCGCTGATGAATCGGGGGTAGGGAACCCATGGAGGTCTGTCAGCGACGGTGTCCACTCTTAGAACTAGGTCATCATAGATGATCGATGCCCAGTCTATGTTGAGACCTTTCAGCAGTGCATATCCCATTGCTTGCTGAGGTTTAGCGGCTTGGTCAGAAGAGCCACTCTTTGCAGTCATGCAGCTGATTAGATGCGTGAAGATGAAATTCATCTCGCTGGGCATTTTCGATTTCTTGATAATCGTCAGCTTCTTCTCGGCCTTCATGTCTCTGCCGATTTCCCATACATAGCCCATTGCATCGAAAAATGCAATAATGGCTTCCATGTCTGAGTTTTTCTTAGGGTCAGGGAGGGGAACGAAAGGTTTTTCCTTGGTAGCTATTGGAAGGCTGAGAGCTTTTCGAATTATGGCAGGGGTGATCTTCATCGTGCCATATTCGATATCGCATAGGATGCAATCGATTGTTTTGGAGGGGTCTTTGGCTGAAAAAAGTTGAGAGTGTCTGGCTGAGTACCAGAATTGAGAGAGCAAAAGCTGATGGGCAGGAGGTGTTATGGTCATGGCTGTGGAGATGCAGCAATTCTTCAGGAAATTCACAGCATCATCTAGATGTGTGACTTGCTTTCGAGGAGGAAACTCGAAAAGCGCATAGAGATTGTTCACCTTGGTCCAATCCAGTTTGTCGAGGGCAAACTTGACTTAAGGAGCCTTGAGGATGTCCACTTCCTCAGAATCAGCGGAGATGTTCTCAGCGGTAGCAGGAATGTCAGACGATGCCATTTCTCTGTATTATCAGTTCAACCAAAGATGTTAACAAATAAGAATTATCTTAATGTGGAAAGATTTTCCATTAAGATGGTTCAAATTTTAACCATTTCATTCAGACACAAATGTCTTAATGAAGATTAGGGTTTTTCTTGATTTTGAGAAACGAAATGTAAAACCCATTTATTCTTGTTATCCAGTTTTCTATGAAGAAATAGATTCTGGAAAAACGAATGTGTGAAGA
Source organism: Saussurea involucrata (assembly GCA_033807775.1). Taxonomy (NCBI): domain Eukaryota; kingdom Viridiplantae; phylum Streptophyta; class Magnoliopsida; order Asterales; family Asteraceae; genus Saussurea; species Saussurea involucrata. The sequence goes on along the minus strand of CM066321.1, from coordinate 217,556,806 downwards.
ACAAGTTTAAGATTTTTGCATTTAAACTTGAAGAACAACCATGAAATGGTTGTGTTCATAAAACCATGAAAGAAAATGATTTCATTTTAAAGAAGTTCTTTTGTTTGATCTTTTTAAACAAGGATTAGATCAGAAACAAGTTATTTGCATTTGGTAAATAATAAGAACAAATTAACCTTGATGTTTGATGAAGAAGATGATGAACAGTTCTTGAAGTTTTTGAAATCACAAATGCAACAGTGAATTCTTTCTTGCGGAGGAAGATGAAGTTCACGTAAAAGAAAAATATAAACAAGGAATTTGTATATATAGAGATTTTAGAAAGAGAAAATCTTGAGCGGGAAAAGATTTTCATCATGACACGGACACGTGTTTGCATTTGATTGGCGAGTAAACGAAACGTGCAAACGTGTGTCAGAAAGAAGAACGGGCCAGGGCTTATCCGTTGCAATGACGTCACAACTGTCCTTTCATATTCTTGGTTGTCTCTGAGGTTTTGAAAAACTCAGAGATACCTTTGAAAACATGAAGCACTGAATAGAAATATCAGTGAAGGTTTTAGGAATTTTCAAAATATCGCTGTTAAGGAAGAGATATTCAGCGATGCATTCTGTTTTGAAATCTTGCATTTTCATGCGTTTGTCAGAGAGAGAAAAACATACCTTGATATCAGGGAATCAAGTTTATTCGGAGAGAAGATGGAATAGGTTATACAAGTTGATTTTATCCTATCGCTGATCAATGTGAACCGCTGAAGATTTTATCCTTCAAAGTTCAGCATTCCAAGCTCGCTGATGAGAAAGTTGAATCTTGTCTCATCAAGAGGTTTGGTAAATAAATCAGCTAACTGATAATCAGTTGGGATAAAATGAAGTTCTATATCACCATTCATCACATGATCTCTGATAAAATGATATCTGATTTCTATATGTTTGGTCTTTGAATGTAGTACTGGATTGTTTGCTATAGCGATGGCACTTGTGCTGTCGCAATGTCCTGTCTTTTCGCAGTTAAAACAAGTAGCAGTAGCCTTATCAACAAAAGCTGATGATCTAGGCTTGTCAGTTATGGAAAGAGGTTTGTTCTTTCTAAACATTTTCTTTTTGGCAAATCTCCTGAACTTTTTAGTTAGGAGAGCCAAAGATTCATCATCATCTGAAGAATCAGAATTTGATGACCTTTCAGAGTTACTTTCTAACTCAGTGATAGTGACCGAGGGTCGCTGAGTAGAAGGTTCCTCTGAGATTAAAGCAACAGGGGTGCTTTTGGAATCTTTTACAAGATTCTTCTTAAGATGGCTTGATTGCTCATGATTCAGCAACGAGCCATATAAGGTTGAAAGGGTCATTGATTTTAGATCCTTTGACAGCTTGAGACACATAGAATAATTGTCCCAGCTTTCAGGTAAACATTCTAGAAACTTTGTCAGCACTTCAAAGTTAGAATATTCCTTACCAACAGTTTTCAGATCTATAATTAAACAATTAAAACGTTGGTGAACTTCAGAGAGAGATTCATTCTTACCAGAAATGAAGCTTTCGTATTGTCTTACCAGGTTGATCTTTCTTGAGTCTTGGACTTCAGACGTTCCTTCATACTGAACACATATTGTGTCCCACATGGCTTTTGATGTTTTCAGATTCATGACGGAATGGTAGACTTCGTCAGGAAGAGCCATGGATAGTATGGATCTGGCTTTTGTATCTATAGCCACTTTCTTCTTATCTTCGTCGGTCCACTGAAAGATTTCCTTAGGGACCAGCCTTTCTGGAATAGCAGGTCTATTCTCAGCGGCTGGAACTGCAGCATCTATTCTTACAGGGATGAATGGACCATTCTCTAGATAGTAAGGCATAGTAGGGTCTACACCTTCTAAGAAGAGTGTCATCCTATTTTTCCATAAGTTGTAGTTATCTTTGGAAAATCTAGGGGGTTTAGCAAGAGAACCATTGTCTATATAATTTGTGTTTGTGTTGGTGGCCATTTTCAGATAATAGCAAGGAAGAGAAATATCTTAGATTAGATCTTGTTTATGAGATTAAACAAATCCGCTCTGATACCACTTGTTGGTACCGAAGGCCTATACAAGTTTGTAGAAGGGGGGGGTTGAATACAAACACACAGATTTTAATTTTCTAAATTGTTTATTGATAAATCATTAACAATTTACAGCTTGTTGTGGAAACAAGATTAAGGATAAACCTAAATCTAAATAAGTTGGAACACTAAGGTTTCTTGCACTAAGAGAGATAAGGAAATTACTAATAAACCTATCTTGAGATAAGAGATTGAACTTGTCCAGAGTTAGCAAGTTACTTCAAATGAAGTGAGTTCATCTCTTTATATACTGCATGCATTTAATGCAAGTCAGTATACACTTTACACGTGTCATCAGCTGGTTGGTTGCATGTCATTAACCTTCGTTGACAACCTTAGTAGCCGCATGGATGAACAGTGTAGTATCAGAGTGGTTGTACGATTTCAGATAGTCGGAGGTTCTTTTCTGACATTTCGTACGGAGTCGTGCAAGGGTGGTTAAGACAAAAGTACTTTGTACGGAGGACTTCATGATCAGCTTTCGTTGATTCAGAGCATTATCATTTTCTATTCAGCGAATGATAAAGTTCAGCGATAGCTGAAGTCTTGTACTTGATACTTCACGTTGAGTGGACAAATCTGAGTCTTCACTGATCCGCATCAGTTCATTAGGAGACTTGTCGCTGGTTCTTGAGCTTGATCTTTGACTTCAACGTAGAACCTTTGTTGACGTGAAACTTGTCTTCAGGGATCATAAGTAAGCAACTAACTTATCAGCGATCATCATAATGACTGAACAGACTCAGATCATTAATGATGAACAGTTTCGCTGAATGTTTAATCTAAAGAGCGAGAGTTCCTATCAGCGGTACTGGAAGATCTTAGTACTTATCAGCGATAGTGAAACTCTGATACATATTGTTTACTTACAATTTTCACTAAGTATAAGAGAGGGTCATTATCAAAACACTGAGGGTTTGGATCAACACTTATCTACTGGTGTGACTTCAAGAATGACATTCAGGCACGACATCTTAAACCCTTGATCTTCGAAGAAGCGCTGAACAAAAGAAATCAAGGAGTAACAGTTCCTGACTGGATGATTCCCACATCAAAGACCCTTGATGAACTTCTCATTAAGGAAGAACCTCTATAAGCTGATAGGATCGCCTAATTCTTCTATTGTATCAGTTATTCTTCTGTACTTGTAATTTATTTTGCTTGTACTTATAATCTTTCCACTTCCCTTTGTAATCTGATACGAAGTTTAATGAAAGATTTCAGCGAAAGTACCTTACTCCATCAGTACAGAAAAGATCCCAGAAAACAGTAAAAGGGACAAATATTTTACGAGTTCTTTTTATCCTTATGTTTTCATTAAATAGCAATTTTCTCTGTTGCTATATCATAATCAAATAGGGGGAGATTGTTGATCCAAACCATCAGTGATTTGATAATGACCCTCTCTTAATACTTAGTGAAAATTGTAAGTAAACAATATGTATTAGAGTTTCACTATCGCTGATAAGTACTAAGACCTTACAGTACCGCTGATAGGAACTCTCGCTCTTTAGATTAAACATTCAGCAAACACTGTTCACCATAATACTCTGAGTCTGTTCAGTACTTATGGTGATCGCTGATAAGTTAGTTGTTTACTTATGATCTCTGAAGACAAGTTTCACGTCAACATAGGTTCTACGCTGAAGTCGAAGATCAAGCTCAAGAACCAGCGACAAGTCTCCTAATGAACTGATGCGGATTAGCGAAGACTCAGATTTGTCCACTCAACGTGAAGTGTCAAGTACAAGACTTCAGCTATTGCTAAACTTTATCATTCGCTGATAAACAATGATGAAGCGCTGAATCAACGAAAAGCTGATCATGAAGTCCTCCGTACAAAGTACTTTTGTCTTAACCACCCTTGCACGACTCCGTACGATATGTCAGAAAAAGAACCTCCTTATTGTCTGAAATCGTACAACCACTCTGATACTACACTGTTCAAACATGCGGCTACTAAGGTTGTTTACAAAGGTCAATGACATACAACCAATGAGTTGCTGCCACGTGTAAAGTGTAAACTGCCATGCATTAAATGCATGCAGTATATAAATAGATGAACTCACTTCTTTTTGAAGTAACTTGCTAACTCTGGACAAGTTCATCTTCTTATCTCAAGATAGGTTATTATTAGTAATTTCCTTATCTTTCTTAGTGCAAGAAACTTAGTGTTCCAACTTGTTTAGATTTAGGTTTATCCTTAATCTTGTTCCGCAACAAGCTGTAAATTGTTAATGATTTATCAATAAACAATTTAGAAAAGTAAAATCTGTGTGTTTGTATTCAACCCCCCCCCCCCCCCCATTCTACAAACTTGTATAGCCCTTCGGGACCAACAAAAGGCACGAAAGTACTCCATAATAGTAACAATCGGACATCTACGCGCAAAACGGGAGAGTGCATTCACCGACTCTGCACTATTGGAGGTCAGAATGTCATACCATTGTGCAGGAAAATGGGCCGCGAACCACCTCTCCGGTCCAACATCGTCCATAACTTTGGCTGCTTTGTTGGCACTAACTCGTAGAACATTCATGTACCGGTTAAACTCCCGAGCCGTATATGCTTTGCATGCCTTCCAGTAGGCATCGTGGTAGGTGGTAATACGTTTGTCCTGGCCTTTGGCGTTCATCTCCAAATGTCGACAACATAAGGCGTGAGGGGTGTTTGGGTACATGGCAGAGATTGCGACGCTTATGGAAGGAGCCCTGTCGGACATAAACACCAACCCTTGCAGGTCTCCGATAGCTTGTCTCTCAACATGGACAGAAACCAAGTCCACTCCTCCCCGATTTCGGACTTGCCTACTCCAAAAGCTACGGGAACGATGGAGTTATTCTCGTCCATGGCAACCGCCAGGAACATCATACCCAAGTAAGGGCCCTTTAAATGGGCAGCGTCTATTACCAGGACACGACGCAGATTTGCCACAAATGTGCGGATCTGCAAAAACGTAGGTGGTTTCCCTTTGTAAATGTTATAGTTTATAATGTGTAAACATATGACGTGTTAAAATACGTACCGCGGGTCCAAGGGCAACAAAGCACATCTCAAACCGTCCATTTGAATCGATCCTTATCTGGGTGACCGTACCTGGATTCTGCAGCTGCAAATTATATAAATACCCAGGGAGTCGTTCATACGACTCCTCGAATGTGCCTCTGACCATTAGCAGTGCCCTGCATCGCGCACGCCAGCCTTGGTGGTAACCAATTGTGATCCCGTACTGCTGGTGTACATTGCTCATGATGTCCTTTGGACGCATTGACCTGCTAGCATCAAGAAATTTGTTTTTTCAGTATCGCACCCAAAGTCCTTTTGGTGGCTTGTTTGTAGTTGGGATTCAGTTGCGTCCTCGAACAAGTGTGTTCGTCGTGCAACTTTCTATTGACAAATATCCCTCCTTTCTCGCCCACGGACCTCGCGTACAACCTCCAATTACAATTTTCTCTCCCACATATAACTTCGTATCTATTTTTGTCGGATCTCGGCATGTAACTTTCGAAACCCTCTTTTATGAACTTAATTCCGACCTGTGTGGCCAAGTCATCCTTCGAATCAAATATCTGACCTACTTGTATCCTTGAACTGCGATTATAAGGTGTAGGTTCGTAGGTTTGTGTATGGGTATTCGGGTCTGGAAGAATAGGGGGCATATCAAAAAAGTCATTTAACTGACTAAATAATTTATTACTAGGGGTATATTCTTCGTCCTCATCACTATCGGTATCTGATCTGTCTATATCAGAATTACCCATTATGAAAACATGGGTTTCGTCATCAGCAACTCCAGCAAAGCGTCCTTCTTGGTCTTCTTTTTCTTCTTCTTCTTGTGGTTGTTGTTGTTGCGTCTCCGGAACAAAATCAGACTCCTCCATTTGGAGGTCTTCGTCATCACCGTCGTCATCACCTTCGTCATCGTCTTCGTTGCACACCGATGAATCGGCATACACAAAAAGTAATGGAGGTCTTTCTAATTCGGTTGCAAAGTGCAGAAAACCAGAGATATCCCTATCGTTGGAAATGACCCATCACCATTCTTAAACACTAACTTGCAAACAGCAGAATGGTCGATTCCACATTTTTGCATGGCGTATGCAACAAACTTCTGATAAGTATAGTTTACTGTCAATTTTACACCATGCTTAGATTTATAAGCAAAATTCCACTCATTGTTGTCTTGCACCCATTCACCATTGAAACAGAAAAATAGCTTAGCTTTTGCAACAGATGAACTCATTTTTTCAGTAGTATCTCAAATACAAAATACTGAAGAAAGAAAGCAAGAAAGAAGGATGGAATGGGTGTGAATTATGGATTGCATTTTACTGACATTTATGGATGAAATCTCATTGATGAAACAACCAACATTGATGAAACAACCAACATGAATTGCAACCACAATTTGGTCTTCCAAGTACAATGATTCAACATTGATGAAACAAGCCAGTGAATTTCAACCACAAATTTGTCTTCCAAGTACAATAATTGTGAAAAAAAACAGTAAAAACATGCAAAAATTCGTGCAAAAAGAACCAAAAGTGTAATATTTTGGCCCATCGCGGAAGGCCATCGCGGACAGGGGCCAATCTTATCACCGCGACAATAGTTGGGGGGGGGGGGCTCCGCGGGACATTTGGGCCAAACCGCGGGCCACGTGGGCACTGACCCGCGATCGCGAGACCTACCGCGGAAAAATGGGTATTTTTGCAAAATGAACGAGAAAGTGAGTATTTTGGCAAGTTAAAGCCAAACTTTGGGTATTTTAATTAATTTCCCGTTTAATTAACATCCTAGATTCATATTGAGATTGAAGTTATTCTTATTTCTTAAAGTAAACTACGATTTTTGTCTTTATGGTTTATTGTTTATAAAAATTGTTGTCCTTGATTTATAAAAACGTTTTTTTCCATCCCTGTGGTTTTAATTCATTTCTTTTTTCGTCCGAGATTAACTTTGTTAAGAAAAGCCCATCACTTTAGGGGTATTTTGGTCTTTTAATATATTCTTTCTTTTTCCTTAAAATTCTAAAAAATATATGAAGATATTTTATTATTATATTTGTAATATACCCCCACCTTGGGGGTGTTTGGGATTGCTTATATTTTTGACTTATTTGCTTATAGCTTTTTCCCACCACAAATAAGCACTTTGGAGTGTTTGGATAGAAGAAAATCAAAACTGCTTATAACTTCTCCCCACCACAAATAAGTTGTTTTTGAGAAGTCAATCCTAACCTACTTATTTGCTTATGCTTATTTTCTTGTCTATCCAAATTACTTTTTTACCCTCAATTATGAATGTTTATAAGTTATTATTTTTATTTTTAAAATATTAATGTTATTTAAAGTAATATTATTTTTTTAAAAATTATTGACGTTAATTTTTTTGGTCATTTTACATAAATAAGCAAAATTTTGCCAAACAGTAAAAACTTCTTATTTGTTTATCATGTTTCCACACCACAATAAGCTAATCCAAACACTTTTGAAAAACTCATTTTCCTCACCACATAAGCAAATAAGCACTTTTAAAAATAAGCATAAGTTAAAAATATAAGCAATCCCAAACACCCCCCCTAGTCTTCTTCCCAAACACCAACCGTCGATAACAACCCCCTAACTCTTTTTCCTTCCTTTGATGAAGAATGACCCTCCTCCTTACACACTGGTTTTCATACTCCTACATCTCCCCCTCCCATACTTATTCTTCCCCAAAAATATGTCAACTCATGTGAACCCAACCTAGATATTTGAACTGTAATAACCCAAATTAATTAATTAGAGACGAATGAAAGCTATGGGTTTTATTTGGTCATTTTTTCATAAGTTTGGGGTTAAAAGTGAAAATGGGAATCAATCCCCTTATTTTGTTGAGGTGCTGGAAAGAAAGAAAACATTTTCTTATTCCTAGGGTTAGTGTAGGGTTGTGGTGGCTGGACATGGGGATAGACAAAAAGAGAGTCTAGAAAGAAAGCAATGTCAGGTGGGTGTTCTTCCTGCAAGTCGAGAGAGAGGAGAAGAGAGAGAGAGACAACCGGAGAGTGAGAGAGAGAAACCGACGAGCAAGAGAGAGACTGCGTGAGAGAGAAAGAAGAAAGAACCTGTGTGTGTGTCTTGTGTGTGTTGTGTGTGCAGCCGGCAGAGAGGGACGACGGGGGAGAGAGAATGCCGGCGAGAGAGAGGGAACGCCGTCGAGAGAGAGAAGGAGCCGGAGAGAGAGAGAGATATACAGCCGGAGAGAGAGAGAGATACAACCGAGGAGAGAGAGAGCATCGAGAAGGAGGTGGAGACTGTGAGAGGAAGAGATAGGCGATGAGAGAGAGAAGATGGCGGGATTTCGCCGGCACCGGAGAAGGTGGCCGGCGGTGGCCGGCGGCGGCCGGCGGTGGCCGGCAGTGGTGGTCGCCGGAGCTCTAGACAGCAGTTTTTCTCCATTTCGTGTGGTTTTATTCCGGTAAGAAACCCTTCCATTGCATTGCTCTCTTTTCGCGTTATGTTAGATTTATTAGGTTTCTAAGTTGCACCTAGTTATGTAATCTGAGAAACCAAATAACAGTGTTAATATAGAGTCTTGATTTCCAATTCATATTGTCAAGATAAATCAAATGTTGTGGGTTCTTGGTTAGGATATAATTTGTATCAGTTTATAAAAGATGTTTTGTCGTCGAAAACGTGTAGAGTTAGAGGTTTGGCTCAACCCTCATCGATTTAATTGTTGGACCGGATTGTAAATTTAAGAGAAGGGACGGAATGACTATTTTAATTGGAATCGAAACCTCATGTGGACCGAAATTGTTGTTTAATTAATTATAGTGGATTTGAGGTTAGATTTAATTAAATATAGTGGAGCCGAATTAGAATTAATTTAATTTGGGGTAAGTCACGTGGGCCGGTGTCTTAGCTACTTAAATTGGACCTTGCAAACTTTATAATCAAAAGTGGATTGATATTTATTTGGACCAAATTGTTAGAATTGTTAGTGGATCTGATTTACTCATAGTTTGGACCGAGATGTGTAGGTTGTTAATTATAGTGGACTTCGATTTATTAATTAGTTATGGTATGATTTGTTAATACTAGTGGGATTCGGTTTATTAATTAATTATGGATTCGAATTCTAGTAAGTGAACCGAGATCCTCTTTTCACAGTTGTTAGTGGAGTCTAATTAAATAGTTGGGGCGATGGGATTGTTTTCTCATTGGATCAAAGTGCTACTTAGTGCAATTCTTCTTTTGGGTCGGTACTAAGTGGACCGAAAGTTGATGTGTATTGGCTTGGTATGAGTATAATCTAGAGGTGGTCGAGAGTTAAAAATAAGTAGTTTAATCAAGTGAGTCAAGTAGGGGTTTAATAAATTAAGTTGAGAAGTGGATTACTAATGAAAGCCCAATTTATGTGATGGGTGTAAATTGTAGGTTCATGTTGAGGTGATCGACACGAGTAAACATTTATAATCTGGACCTCAGGTGAGTTTTCTAAACTAAAATGTGTGGCTTTTAAAGTGTTTTCAAAATGTGTTATGAATGTGGAGAATTGCCATGCTTTATTATTATGCTTTAATTGCATGAAAGTTGTTTAAAGTTTTATGTAGAATGTATGCATACATCAAGGAGACGTAAACTGGCAAAGACGGGGGAGTCGTTCCGCCAGCTCTCGTGCGGGAAGGGAGGTCCCTATATGCCAGGAGCGAGGCTCCGCAAGGCAGCATGAGGCTGACTCGTTGTCACCTTCGGGTGGCTTCAGGGTGTCAGATTACGAGGAGGCGGACTTTAGTCCGTATATGATTTTAACGTGTTGAGTATGAATGTTTTATGCTGAAAAGATAAACTGTTTTAAATGTTTTGATAACTGTTAGGAGGGACTCACTAGACCTAATGGTCTAACTCTCGCATTTTCAAATAAAAACCTTTTCAGGTAAGCAGGTACAGGAAGGCTATAGCAAGTAAGCAGGGTGTTAGCAGAATGAAGAATGAATAGTGTAGAGACACTATAACTTGTTTTTAGTATTTCTCAGTTGTGTATAGGTTGTTTCCGCCAGCCTAAGTTATTTTAGACAGATGTAATGAAATTTTATGGACCCAGTTTTGTAATTGGTTAATATTAATGCTATGTATGTTTTATTTAGATTGGGTTGTTACAGTTGTTATCAGAGCCGTAGTTTAAGGGATTTAGGTGACCGGACGGGCCTAAACTTAAACTTGGGAGTAGAAATCACAACTGAGAAATAGGAAATGCGTTAGGAGGACACTATTATAGAGATAGGACTAATATGGTACTGAGGACTGTCATGTAAGGTAAGTTTGAAATTCCACCTGGCCAGTGTAATTGCGAACTTACAGGTACATGTATGTGCTCAACCTGCCTTATTATTCCGATGGTAGTCAAAAGCTAGTGTTTATGTCGCGTGCCGGTACTGGAGAATGTCAGTAAGATCCTTGAGAAGTAGATTGAGACCCATAGTCGGGAGATATCGTAAAGGATCATTTATGATGTGATGTATGTATACATCGTAAAGAAGAAATACTGCATAGAGTGTTATGAATTGTCTAGAGGTAGCTCTTCGTAGACTCGAATATGGGGAAAGTTTGAGTTGAGTAAGACTCCTGTTTCGGGAGGGTCCCAGTTCTAGAAATCATGGGATAGGTCAGACGGGATGGAAAGAAAGATCAGTGTCGAAATTTTGAAAGTGTTATAGAACTTAAATTTTTATTTATTTATTTATTTAATCGAGCTTTTAAATGGCAGAGTTAATGAAATATGATGCATATAGTGAAATGAAACCATGTAGAAAGGGAAAGTGAGATAGTAGCTTAAAACAAAATTGTATGAAAGGGGTTGAGTAAGCGAAATGTGGAAAGCGTGTTCAGCAAGTTGTTGCATGACCGAGAGAGCGACCGTGGTAGTAGGGAAAGTGTCAAAGGTAAACTGTGAAAGTAAAGAGGTTGACCTTAGTTGAGAGAGTAGCCTTCAATTGTAAGTAGAATCTCATGCATGGTGTTCTTTATTGTAACCCGAAATTTTCACGAGTTAAGTTAAATGGGTAAATATGAATTTTAATCGAAAACGAGTCAGAAAGTGCACTCGTATGTTTAAAGAAAAGGGTGGTTTCATCCACGATGCACATTGAAGTTTTGAGTATAACGATTTGCAAAGTATTCCACATTTTTATGATAAGCTAAATTGTTACAAAAAGGTCGGGAAAACGTTGCCAGCCAAAACTTTTACAATCAAATACCTATTGTTTTATTGATATCATGCAAGTAAGTGTGAGAACCGAATGATTTGCTTTGTGTCGGTAATTCTTCCAGAATGGTGTCAATGGAAAGATTTTCATGCAATATGATACTGTCGTAATAACGCCGTTCGGTCGGAGTAAGATTAAGTTTATGGAAAGTTGCATGCGAACGATTCTCGAGATCGTTGTGCAGTGCATCGAATTTATAAGAGTGATGGGGGCATGTGTACCCTAGATGTTTTCAAGTGTTGTTTATTTAAACTGATGAAACGTACGAACTGATTTATATATTGCGTGTCATGCATGAAGGCTATGAACTCACTAGGTCGTGGGATGGGACGTTTTTAAGCTAAGAAAGAACTCAGAGAGTAGAAAGTTGTTGGTCAAATTAGGAAGGACGTTTGTAATTTTGGTAGGTGTTCAAGGAGAGAATTGATCAGTGAATGAGTCAGAATTGAATTATAGTGTCAATTGTATGAGGGTCTGTACCTTGTTCGGTAACTAGGAGTACGGTTGTCAAGGGACGGTTGTGTCTATCGGAAGGACCTGAAGCCTTCAAGGTGATGATTTTAACAACTCGTTATGAGTAGTGTGGTGAGGAAGAATGAAATATCTTTGGCGTGGAAGTATGAGTTCGAGGTAAGCTTGTAATGTTGTCGTTACATGAGTATGTTTCAAAAAGAGGGAATCCGATCATGAAGGTGATTAGGGTATGTTGGAAGAATTAGGTTCCGTAAGGAACCCTTGTTTAAGAATAAGTTAAGAAAGTAGTTACGGACTATCTGTTGTTGTAGAAGCCAATAACTGTGTACGTTGGCCGAGACCGAAGACTTGAAGTAGAAAGTTGAGAGTTGATAGAACACCGTATAGGGGTTCTAAGGGGAAGAGAAGTTATTGTTTGACTAAGCATTCTATTTACAAAGAGTGGAGGGTTCGTAGGATGATGAGGTATGTAACTCGGGCAAAGCAGGTGTGTAGATTTTAGCAGTCAGTAAGAAAAGTGGTGTGTCTTCGTAAAGGCTCGGATCGCGAGGAGCTAACTAGAATGGTTGCGTGTGAGCTGTTTGAGAACTCGCGGATTATAGTTCAGCGAGTTGGGAAAGGACTACGTAGTGAGATAGACACGGTTGTAGTATACGGAAGAACATGAAGGAAAGTGTGGATTATGGACGAATGACCGTGAGAGGTTGGTCCGCAGTGTGATGTTATGAGCAAGGAAGGTACAGTTGTAAGGGTGTTGATTTCAAATGTTAAATGTACTAGCTAGTATCGTAGTGAGGTGATGTTAGAGGAGAGAAAGCATCAATTAGAAGCTTTTGGAGTTTTCGGATGAGATGTATGACCTATTAATCAGATTGTTGGAACACGTAGAGAGTAAGTTGACTTTTGGTGCGGTTATGATCGGGATGGAAGGACGGAGTAGTGGTGGTAGATTACCCCAAAGGAGAAACCAAGTGTTTTTGGTTGTAATAGTCACTAAGTAGGCATATGTTGAGGTCATTAGAAGTTTAAAGAGGATGAAGAGTGTGTTAGCCATATTGTGTTATAGTAAGTGCTAAATCTCTAAAGAGCATGAATTGTTTCTTATGTGTGAAGGAATGATCCTAGAAGGAATTAGTTGGAAAGTTGGTTAAAGTTTATCGTATGGCACGATGATGTTTGTGGATCAAAATGGTAATGTAAGTATTAATAGATTGGAAATGCCATGATAGATGTATAAGCCTTTGATTGATGGATTTTGCGAATACCAGTATTTTGGGATGCGATGTTGGGTTATAATATTAGGTGGTTAACTAGGACAAATTATGGTTAATAGAACGAAATGAATTGCATCTCGATTGGAGTTTAACTATTGATATAGGTTGATAATTATAATTGAAATGAGTTGGTCAAGTTAAAGTTGCTCGCGACCAAGAGAAGGAATTGTACTGCTTTGTCTGGTAAGGGTTAGTAGTTATATTGCACTAGCAGAGAAGGGCAGTCGAGTTCGAATATTGTTATTGTAGTCAAGAATTAGATAAGGGCAACTAGGGATTTGTAAGCATTGAGATATTTACAACCGCTCTTTGCATAATGTAAATTGTGAGAAGGAGTACGAGGATTATGGAGGATGTGTCTTTGAGAATGGCACCCTGTTCATCAAAGAATTAGTCGCGATGAATCTAGGTAGGAAGATTGGGATGACGGTATGTTGCGAGTATAAGCATAGATTGGGAGTGTAATCAGAGTTGCGCGACCAAGGCGGGAAAAGTATGTGGTTATTGTTTTGTTATTAGAAGGATTCATTCCGGGGGTTGGGATTTAAGCTTTGATAACCAATTACACCGGTTGTCTTCAGAGTGAATTCCGGGACGGAATTCCATTTAGGAGGGGAGATTGTAATAACCCAAATTAATTAATTAGAGACGAATGAAAGCTATGGTTTTATTTGGTCATTTTTTCATAAGTTTGGGGTTAAAAGTGAAAATGGGAATCAATCCCCTTATTTTGTTGAGGTGCTGGAAAGAAAGAAAACAGTTTCTTATTCCTAGGGTTAGTGTAGGGTTGTGGTGGCTGGACATGGGGATAGACAAAAAGAGAGTCTAGAAAGAAAGCAATGTCAGGTGGGTGTTCTTCCTACAAGTCGAGAGAGAGGAGAAGAGAGAGAGAGACAACCGGAGAGTGAGAGAGAGAAACCGACGAGCAAGAGAGAGACTGCGTGAGAGAGAAAGAAGAAAGAACCTGTGTGTGTGTCTTGTGTGTGTGTTGTGTGTGCAGCCGGCAGAGAGGGACGACGGGGGAGAGAGAATGCCGGCGAGAGAGAGGGAACGCCGTCGAGAGAGAGAAGGAGCCGGAGAGAGAGAGAGATATACAGCCGGAGAGAGAGAGAGATACAACCGAGGAGAGAGAGAGCATCGAGAAGGAGGTGGAGACTGTGAGAGGAAGAGATAGGCGATGAGAGAGAGAAGATGGCGGGATTTCGCCGGCGGCGGCCGGCGGTGGCCGGCAGTGGTGGTCGCCGGAGCTCTAGACAACAGTTTTTCTCCATTTCGTGTGGTTTTATTCCGGTAAGAAACCCTTCCATTGCATTGCTCTCTTTTCGCGTTATGTTAGATTTATTAGGTTTCTAAGTTGCACCTAGTTATGTAATCTGAGAAACCAAATAACAGTGTTAATATAGAGTCTTGATTTCCAATTCATATTGTCAAGATAAATCAAATGTTGTGGGTTCTTGGTTAGGATATAATTTGTATCAGTTTATAAAAGATGTTTTGTCGTCGAAAACGTGTAGAGTTAGAGGTTTGGCTCAACCCTCATCGATTTAATTGTTGGACCGGATTGTAAATTTAAGAGAAGGGACGGAATGACTATTTTAATTGGAATCGAAACCTCATGTGGACCGAAATTGTTGTTTAATTAATTATAGTGGATTTGAGGTTAGATTTAATTAAATATAGTGGAGCCGAATTAGAATTAATTTAATTTGGGGTAAGTCACGTGGGCCGGTGTCTTAGCTACTTAAATTGGACCTTGCAAACTTTATAATCAAAAGTGGATTGATATTTATTTGGACCAAATTGTTAGAATTGTTAGTGGATCTGATTTACTCATATTTTGGACCGAGATGTGTAGGTTGTTAATTATAGTGGACTTCGATTTATTAATTAGTTATGGTATGATTTGTTAATACTAGTGGGATTCGGTTTATTAATTAATTATGGATTCGAATTCTAGTAAGTGAACCGAGATCCTCTTTTCACAGTTGTTAGTGGAGTCTAATTAAATAGTTGGGGCGATGGGATTGTTTTCTCATTGGATCAAAGTGCTACTTAGTGCAATTCTTCTTTTGGGTCGGTACTAAGTGGACCGAAAGTTGATGTGTATTGGCTTGGTATGAGTATAATCTAGAGGTGGCCGAGAGTTAAAAATAAGTAGTTTAATCAAGTGAGTCAAGTAGGGGTTTAATAAATTAAGTTGAGAAGTGGATTACTAATGAAAGCCCAATTTATGTGATGGGTGTAAATTGTAGGTTCATGTTGAGGTGATCGACACGAGTAAACATTTATAATCTGGACCTCAGGTGAGTTTTCTAAACTAAAATGTGTGGCTTTTAAAGTGTTTTCAAAATGTGTTATGAATGTGGAGAATTGCCATGCTTTATTATTATGCTTTAATTGCATGAAAGTTGTTTAAAGTTTTATGTAGAATGTATGCATACATCAAGGAGACGTAAACTGGCAAAGACGGGAGAGTCGTTCCGCCAGCTCTCGTGCGGGAAGGGAGGTCCCTATATGCCAGGAGCGAGGCTCCGCAAGGCAGCATGAGGCTGACTCGTTGTCACCTTCGGGTGGCTTCAGGGTGTCAGATTACGAGGAGGCGGACTTTAGTCCGTATATGATTTTAACGTGTTGAGTATGAATGTTTTATGCTGAAAAGATAAACTGTTTTAAATGTTTTGATAACTGTTAGGAGGGACTCACTAGACCTTATGGTCTAACCCTCGCATTTTCAAATAAAAACCTTTTCAGGTAAGCAGGTACAGGAAGGCTATAGCAAGTAAGCAGGGTGTTAGCAGAATGAAGAATGAATAGTGTAGAGACACTATAACTTGTTTTTAGTATTTCTCAGTTGTGTATAGGTTGTTTCCGCCGGCCTAAGTTATTTTAGACAGATGTAATGAAATTTTATGGACCCAGTTTTGTAATTGGTTAATATTAATGCTATGTATGTTTTATTTAGATTGGGTTGTTACATGAACACAACGAGAACCTATTTCATCCAAAGTTAATTTTCAAATTCACTGGTAACCATCTTTTGTTTACAAACTACGGGTAACCTTTTGATTAAGGTTTTTCTGAACAGGTGGTATTTTGTTGTGATGGAAATTGTCCTTCCCCAAGACCATGCATTTGCGTTTCCATCTGGGTTCTGTTTTCATCGGCAAAGTTGGTTGCACCAATGAAGCTAGTTGTGTGGGTGAAGGAAATGTGGGATCAAGGAAGATCGGTGAAGTAGAGGTCGGAACAGGGAAATGTAAAAAAATGTATGTGTACAAATATACATATATATTAGTATTTAATAAAGTTTAAGAAAAAAGTAAAAAAGACAAGTATGCCCTTTACTTAACTGGTTATTTCTGGCAGAGATTGTCCTAGGGATGAAAAACGAAGGGAATAAAGACAAGAGACAAAAATCGTTATAAATAATAAACCACAAGGACGAAAATTGCAGTTTACTCTATTTCTTATATTTCAAACATGAGTTCGGATACACCGCAACAAGACCCGGACTTTGGCTTCCAAGCATTTGCTTAACAAGGTTATATTTCGCAACCGGCCCCGAACGTTGGTTTCCAACAATTTCAGCAACACCCTTATATTCCTCATCAGTTTACATATCATGGTTTGCTCCAACAAGGTTTTACTCCCGCTAATCACCAACTTCCTCAACCCGCAGCTTTCAACGCCGCAATCGATCTCGATGAGGAGTTTGTTCCTGAAACCCAAGAACCGCAAACACCACAATCGATCTCGACACAACAATCAAACCCGACACCAACGCAAAAAGGAAAAAAGAAAAAATTTGAAAATAGAGCCACCCGACAGGTGTGGAGTAAAGAGGAGGAAGTGGCGTTAGTGTCGGCGTGGGTTGACGTTTCGGAGGACCCCGTTGTCGGTAACGCACAAAGCGGTGGTAATTTTTTTATTATTTTTATTATTATTATTATTATTATTATTATTATTATACTTTAATTTATATAAATGTAGAGAGTTTTTTGAAGCGAATCAAGAGTTTCTGAAAAAACTTGAACTCGAAGAAAAATATTTGCAACTCGAAGAAAGACAGTTGCAACTCGAGTTAGAAAAACGATTTGATAAAGATTTCGAGTTTTTCATAGCCCCGCATGATCACCTTACGGGAGATATTTTGAGGACTACTTTGGCGAAGAAAGAGAGAATTAGAAAATTACATAATTTTTAATATTAGTTTTTAGTGTTTTGTATTTTGTAATTTTTAAATTTTTAATTAATGTTATGAATTTTTATTTTTATTATTTATCTTATTTTTATTTATTAAAAAATATATGAATATTTTTATTTTGTTAAATAATTAAATGTATAAATAAAAGAATTAAAAAAGCTGAGGTGGCATCAGAGTTCAGTGGGTTCGTGGGTTGGCGGTACTCCACTTTAGGGTAAGGAAGGTAGGAAAGAGAAAAACTGACGTGACGCTGACGTGGCAACATGATTCAGTGAGTTCGTGGATAGACCGTACTGATGGTCTAATGGAGTCCTAATTATTTAAATTGGGCTCCCCGTTGGCCCATGAAAGTGCAGCAAGATTTAGAGGCCGAAATATTAACCAATGATTAATGAGGTTGAGAATAATAAAAGGTCTTTGATTCTGTATAATATATATATATATATATATATATATATATATATATATATATATATATATATATATATATATATAATAGACTCATTTTTGCTCAAAATTTTATTCCATATCAAATTAAGACTGAATTTGAAAGTTCTCTACTTTTACAACAAATGAAATTGTAAAATATTACATTTACATCATAGAATTATAAAGAAAATTGTGTGCTGCTTTGAATATATATAAAACATAAAGCCATTCAAAGAAGATTTGGTAATGTTACTAGCTTTATAATTATTTCTTTTTTTACCTATATGTTACAGTTTATAGACATAAAAAATCTATATATGCCAATAATATTGAAAATATAAGCATAGTTGTTAATGGTTCATTGATACTTGTCTATTTATTTACACACAAAAGCATTAAAATCGTTGTCTCCGGTTTAATGAGACTGGTATGATTTGAATGCATTTTGTATAAATGTGCAAAAGCATATCATTTGTTGACAAACTACGTAACGGCAAAGTAGTTGAGTCCCCACGACTATAGCCTAGCGGGTAAGGTGGTAGAGGTCCTTACCAAATACTACGTGTTTTAACTCCCTCATGATGGCCATGGAACGTGTACACTGTAAGCGTTTCAGAGGATGACGTAATACCCGTGTTTGTGGAACCCTATTAGATTACTCTGTTAAAAGGTGTTTGATGATAGAAATAGAATGAGGGTTCCAATATATGTAGAGGAAAATGATTACAGTCTAGCCAATACGAAATTCTAACAATACCATTTTAGAACATCTCCAATAGATATCTTAAAATAGAAAAAAGTGGGATTTTAGCATTGTTGTTGCTCCAACGGCTATGCTATCCTCTATGCTAAAGTAGAGAAAAAATGAGAGAGACTATAAGAGCATCTCCAACAGCTTCTCTATTTTGGAGAAAATGAAGAATATGAGGATTTTGAGGTATATTTTTGCTCCAACTGCTTCCCCAAACTATCCCCAAAATGGAGAAAGTAGGAGAGAGAAGAAGTTTTTCTCCAAATATGGAGATAACCCAAAAAATGATTACTAGATGAAAGCACCAATAGAAATCCTTGAAAATAAATATTTGGAGAGAGAAATAATATTATAATAAATGAATTGAATATTTTAATATTATAATCAATGTTTGACTTTGTTTCTCCAAAATAGAAAATCTGTTGGAGATGAATGTAACTTTTTTTGGAGATTTTGACTTTTGATTCTCCATTTTGGAGAAATTTTGAAGAAGCTGTTGGAGATGTTATAAAAATCTCTAAATTTAAAGAAATCTTTAAATAGATGGTTTTTCCTTAAAACTAATCATTACCTTCAAAAAGCAAAATTTTCATATATTGAATATTTAATAATATAATTAAAGAAATTGAATATTTTAATTAGATAGTTAATATTAGAATTGCTAAAATAACATAGCTGTTGAAGTCGAATGCAATTTTTTTTAATTTTTATTTTTTTTTGCTCTGTTTTAAAAAAACTATAGCATAGGTGTTAAACTTTCTGTTTTATAGACTTATATCAAGTATATGTTTATATAAATATGCATCCGGGTGTACATGGTCTGATTTAAAATGATGTTATTAAGTGATAAATAAGAATTAAATTCATAAAAAAAATCAGATATAAAATAATTCATTTAACATATCATTTTAATGAAAATAGTACGTGGACCACATACAATCTTAAATTATAGTATATAAAACCATCATTTGCATAGATACAAATTTAGAAAATTATGTATGTGTACGTCACGGTCAACATGTAAATAAATCCAAAAAAAGGGTTGTCTTATTTGTTAACATTATTCTTTATAGTTAATTTGGTGATTGTAAAAATTAAAATAAATTTAAAATAAAAAGTCCATATAAATACCAATATCAACCCCCTCCTTTTTTTTCTTATTTTTTTAGTAATTTCAAAATATGATTTAATCTAATAGGTTACATTTTACAACATCCATATATTAATTACAAGTCCTATTTGAATCGATTTTTCAGTCAAATTGAACAACTGAAAATATAAAGAGAGCGTATTGATGTTACAACTTAAAAACGTCTTATATGAACAAACTTTCTCCATCCTCCTATTAGCATTCATTACTGGATTAATAAGTGGAGTTACAGTACCGGTACCCATCTCTGATCTCTGTGACTCGGTACTTTTGTCATTCAGCAGTTTCATAAACATCTCTTGTTGTTGAGTCAGTGTAGCATTCATAATTCTCATCATGTTTTCCGTCATACGGGACTCCATAGTAGATTTGTCGTCACCGGATTAGAAGTACCGACATTAGGTTGATGAGTTTGACTTCCTCCTTCCTCCCGGATAAGTGGCCTTGGTGGACTTGTATTAGCCTCACCCCTTTCAGGTTGATTCTCTGCAAATTCATTTGCCACACGATCCTCTGAAGAAGTAGGAGGTCTACTTGGTGTATTAACCATCGTATTATGTTAAGTACATAGAGATAATTATAAGAAATGCCTATACACAACCCAAACACAAAAAACGTACTTTAACGTTTGTTAATCGCAATAACAATCTGAAACAAGTATGCTTACGTAACAATATATTCATAATAACAGTAGCTAATTGAAATTATGAACATACTACATATAAGAATTCTCGTTACCATAATCACAGTTCTTAATTCACGTATTTTCGTCGACTCTAAGACCATCCCGTCTTAGTATTTCTACCCAATCTCACAAATCATAACTTACTCGTCTCAGGTTAAGTCTATGTATCTTACGATCATACCTAGTTCACTTAAACTACAGCTCTGATACCAAACTGAAACACCCTAAAATGCAAATAAATTTAAACCTTAAATTTACCAGGTTTACAACATCATCTTCCCAAACTTTCATTCATAAATGGAGAATTAGTGTCAAAGGTTCATAATTACAAATGAATTATCATAAACCACCTACTAATCTAATCCATAAAAAATATGATCAGATTATAAGGGTTGTCTATATGATCTCCCAAAAATATCTTCGATTTCACTAATTTCTACGTTACATCCCCAAAAGTCATGATTCTGGTACCCCCTCTTCACTCATCCCTTCGATTCCTTCCCGTGCTAGCACCTGGTAAGAAAATTAGTTTTGGAAGTATTAGGCTTGGGCCTAGTGAGAACATCCAGTTTTAAAAATCAAAACATTTATAAGCTTTCAAAACCAAATCTGTAAACAAAGCATATAAAGTAACCTCTTCGCAAATTCCATAACGTACACATAACATCTTTCGATGACGGGAGTCATACCCGATTCCATTAGTATGACGAACACCAAGTAAGTCATAATATCAAGTTTAAGAGCGCCACTACAAATCACTGAGGATCCTAGAATTCAGCTCATGCCCAAGAAATTACAAGTAAGCCATGCCTATTTCTTAGTGTAGAAGTAGGGATTACAATTAAACCATGCCTATCCCTCATCTCCCAATAGAAAACGGGAATTTCAATTTACCTCGCCTATTCCACGTTTTCACGTCACAATACGAAATGAGAATTACAATTAAACATGTCTATTCCTCATTTCTCAATAGAAAACGGGAATTTCAATTTACCTTGCCTATTCCATGTTTTCATGTCACAATAAACGGGAATTTCAATTTACCTTGCCTATTCCACTTTATCAGATAATGCTAATGCCTATGGACCCATTACACTTACTAACATACGTACATACACAATCAAACACACATATATCAAATCGTATCATAATCAAATTTGAGTTGTAATTATGTTCGTAACACCCAACTGCTAAAGTTATTATCAAAATGATCAAGGAATGTTTCATATCTGGAAAACACAAGATCAGGAAAACCCTATACGGAAACTATCTAGGAAAAACTTATCCGGAACCTAAGTCCGGAAACAATCCAGAAAACGTATCCGGTAAACTCAATCCGGGAGTCTAGTCCGGGATGAAATCCAAGAGTCTAGTCCGGGATGAAATCCGGGAATCTAGTCTGGGACGCAATCCGGGATTCTAGTCAAGGACTCAATCCGGGAAAGCCATTCGGTAAACCAATTCCGAGAATCATCCGAAAAAACAACACTTCCGAAGTATTCGATAAACTGACCTGATTCGTACCAAAAATCATATTTCCACAGTTCTTCAATTCGATTTAACCATACTTTATTGATACATATAAACATAATTCAAAGTATGACTTCAATTCCAACTAATAATTTCAACATATACATAGTCTTAAAAATAAGACGAACTCACAGTAACTCGAGAACTCAAATTCGGAGTTGCACCTAAATCGATCAAGCTTCGATTCCTATTTCACCAAACTAAACCATCAATCGATTGAAATTCCATCTGAATTGAAATTGCCAAATCTTAAGGAAGAAGAATCATAGAAAATAAACAAACCCTTACCAATCGGGTAGAACTTCCGATTTCTCTTTCGCCCTGCTCTGGAAGAGTGACTTACAATTCTTATCAGGATTGGATATTTTCCAATTAAGTCTCAATTTCCTTATTTATACTTCCAAATACTCATTTATTCATTTTAACCCCAAAACTTTCAATTCTATAAGTTTTAAGGTAAAAAGAACAAATTCTCATTCTATCGAAACTCTTAGACAAAATGAGATTACTCAATTCACAAGAAATTAACATTCTCTATAATAACATACATTATTCATGGAAAATTCGAGGTGTTACAAATCTCCCCAACTTGAAAATGATTTCGTCCTAGAAATCAAAACTATACGAACACGTGAGGATACCTATTCTTCATATCCTCTTATGCTTCCCAGGTTACAGTAGGACCTCTATGATGTTTCCATTGTACTTTGACCATGATAACTTCCTTATGTCTTAACTTCTTAGTCGTTCTTTCCAAAATTGCTTCAGGTTCCTCCACGCAATGGTTCTTCTCGTCAACTTTTATTTCAAACATTGGTATAACATTCCCTTCTTCAGCTAGGCATTTTCGAAGATAACACCCATGGAAAGTATTATGGATCCTTTCCAATTCTGCTGGAAGCTCTAACTGGTAAGCTTGAAGCCCTACTCTCTTGGTTATAGTGAAAGGTCCAAGAAAACGAGGACTCAGTTTTCCACGCTTTCCAAACCTTATAATACTTTTCCAAGGAGATACTTTTAACATTACCCGCTCCCCAACTTGAAATTCTATTGGTCTCCTTTTCTGATCGGCATAACTCTTTTGTCGATCTTGAGCCGCCTTCAAATGTTTCCGAATCTCTTTAACTTTATCAGCCATTTGTTGCACAATTTCGGGACCATCAATCTGCTTTTCTCCAGCTTCGAACCAACATATCGGAGTCCTACACTTTCGCCCATATAGAGCTTCGAAAGGTGCCCTCCCGATACTTAGAATGATAACTATTATTATACGCAAATTCAACTAACGGTAAATGCGTATCCCAGTTACCTCCAAAATTAATTACACAAGATCTTAGCATGTCTTCTAAAGTCTGAATTGTCCTTTCACTTTGTCCATCTGTTTGTGGATGGTATGCAGTACTCAAATTTACTCTAGTACCCAATTCTTCTTGCAGTGACTGCCAAAATCTTGAAGTAAATCGACTATCACGGTCTGATACTATAGATACAGGTATGCCATGTCTTGATACCACTTCATCAATGTATAATTTTGCTAGCTTGTCTATTGGTGAAGCTTCTTTCATTGGTAAGACGTGAGCGCTCTTAGTTAATCGATCTACGATTACCCAAATGGTATCGTTACCTCTCGACGTCTTCGGTAACTTAGTCACAAAATCCATAGTAATCTTATCCCACTTCCATTCAGAAATTTCAATGGATTGTAAACTCCCATAAGGTCGTTGATGTTCGGCCTTTACTAACGAGCACGTTACACATTTCTCTACACACCGTGCAACATCTAACTTCATAGCCGACCACCAATAGTGTAGTTTTAAATCTCTATGCATCTTAGTACTTCCAGGATGCATAGAATATTTGGACTTGTGAGCGTCTTGTTAGCTCCAATATTCTGAAATATTAGAAGTATTGAAAAATGGCCAAGTACAGAAGAACTTCCACAGAAGCTCTGCTGAGTGCAACAGAAGCTCTGCCGGGCATCTCAGAAGAATCAAAGGAAGTTTTGATCAAGAGTGATCAAAGACCGAGGAAACTACAGAAGGACGCTTTCAGAAGACCAAGACCGCAGAACCTCTGTTACCAATAACAGAGCCTCTGCGGACAACATCAGAAGACAAGGAACCAAGAAGACTTCTCAGAGGACCGAGCCTCAGAACCTCTGCCACCCTTGACAGAAGCTCTGCAGAAGTAAACAACCAAAGACTCGGAATCCGGTGAAGACTACTTTACAGAGGAACCAGACCGCAGAACCTCTGTAACACATTACAGAGCCTTTATGGTCCTCAAAAGACTAGGAAGATATTTATAATATCTTGCTACTGTTCCAAGACCTGTTCATCAACTTGCATGGAAAAGTACTGTCAAAACACGTGTCAAGCTCTGAGTGGACTCAATAGGGCATGGTACAAAATAGACGTCTGCGCCATTTAATGCATTTACCAAAAGTACATCTGCTCCATTAAATGCGCATGGCTCAAACAACTGCTCACACCATCCAGTTCACTATTCATGCCGTAAAAGGAACAGTGACCTACTTCATAGTCTTCTAAGAGTAGTATAAAAGGAAGACTCATGTTGAGTTCTTCCTAACACACAACAACACAAAAAACAGAAAAACAAGAACACTTCAATCAAACATCAAGAACACATAGCTTATGCACATTTAGAGTCATATCTGTTTAAAGCTTTGCATACTCACTGTTCTTAAATCTGTTCTTGATATATATATATATTCAGTAAACTTTGAGATATTATTTCATGTTCACTGTTTATTTATATTGTGTTCTAAATCTATCAAACATATCTGTTAGTTCTTCAAATACGCTTCCGCATCAAACATAAACTCGAACTAATAGATCTGATAATCTTGTTTAAAGCAAAACGGGAACCAACAATTGGTATCAGAGCAAAGCTTGGTTTTCAATATCAAGTGATCCTCGTTTAGACAAGATTCTTGATAGAAACCGTCTGTTCTTAACCTATTCTTCATTCCTTCAAACAGATTCTGTTTTACTGCCATTTTCGATTTATTCGATCTGGTAACATCCTAGAAACTGTTTCTTTCGTTAAAAACTTCATTCAATATGTCAAGACTAAAATTTAGTGCTGATGCTGATTTTCATTATTATTTCAAACTCAGCACAAATTTTAAGAAAATAATTCCTTCTCTTGAGAAAGAATTAGAGGAAAGAAACAAGATCATTCTTATTAACTCAGACAACATTGCCAAGCTTGAAGAATCAGGTAAACTCCTAAACTGTGAAAATCTTGAACTAAAAAGGAAACTATCTGAGTCAGAAGAGCTTGGTAAAAAGGAGAAAGAGAAGTTTGAGGAAGTTAAGACTGTTTTTAAAGAAGAGAAGAAAAGCCTTGAGCTTAAGTGTCTAAACTTTTCTAAACTGATTTCCAACTTTGAAAAACTTATAATCAGTGAAAATGAAAAGTTTGGAAAAGAGAAAACTCTTCTTGAGACAAAGAATATGGAACTTTCTTTCAAAATCTCAAAATTACAGAAATCTCTTGAAAAAGAGAGGAAAGAGCAGGATTTTGAAAGAAAAGAGTCTGAAAAGGTGAAGAGAGAAGGATTTCAAACAAAGTGTTTGAAAGACAAGTTTGAGAAGGAAAGAAAGGTCTTTAAAGCTGAAATGTCAAATTTAACAAAGAGACTATCCGATTTGTCAAACAAGATTATGTTGGAGAAGAGGTATAAATCAGATCTTCTAAGAAAATTTGATTTAAACCTTAAAGAAAAAGATGTTTTAGCTAAAAGGCTTAAAGACCTTGTCTTAGCAAACTCTTGTTCTAAAAATTCAAATAATCCTGTTTACAAAAAGATGAAAATGGTTTGGAAAGTCAAAAACTCTATTCCTGACAAAAATGCTCCAAAACCATTTGTTTCTACAAAGCCTTCATCTTTTCATTCATATAAATGCTTTGATCTTCTGCTTCAATTAAGAAACCTTTTCTCTAAATCTTTCTGTGTACAAAATGGGTCATTTCAAAAGAAAAATCCAAAGACCCAAAATGAGAAAGGTCATAGAAAGAAAATTGGCAAACCAACAGAGATTGGCAAACCAGAGGACCTAAAGACAGCTCCAAATCCTAACAAAAAAGGACCCATTTGGATATGGGTACCAAAAGTTCTTTGATCTGTCTTGCAGGTACTCGGACTTCTGATCATTACAGATCAGGACTCGCTCTTCAGAGGAGAAAAGGACTCCTAAACACATCAGTTTAGGACTCGCACTTTAGTGAAATAGACTCTTAAACAAATCAGTTTAAGACTCGAGCTTCATCAGAAAAATGACTTCTGACCATTACAGATCAGGACTCACTCTTCAGCAAACAATGGACTCCTTAATACTTCTATTAAGGACTCAGGCTTCAAAATACACTATGACTCTTAAACACTTTGTTTAAGACTCATCCTTCAAAGATTCTATACTTCACAGAGCCTCTGTGGAATTGCTCAGAACCTATGACAATCTCCACAGAACCTCTGATGAGGTTGACCTATGTTCTGTGCATTATTTATCTCTATTGATTCAAGCATAGGTCAAGGGGAAGCAGAAGGAGACCTCAAATTAATCTACAGAGGTTGATCATTCATGGGGGAGCCAAAGGAGGATTATGATCAACAAGAGTTTCTGTCGTCCAAACTAGACACTCTAAAAGGTATGTGTCACACAAAATCTTTTTCCAAAAACACTTTTTCTAGGACAAAAATTTCTAAATATAATGTTTAAAACCATAAAAACTTTGGATGATCAAAAAGTTTTATAAATTATTAGTTATTAGAAATTTCCTATCACAGAGCCTCTGCTGGCTCTGGCAGAGGTCCAAAAACCTCTGTAGGATAATTTCTCTCTACTAAAGATTTATCGATCCTCTCCAATGTTTTTCAAACGTTTTTGGTAAAAGTACAAGCTTCAAGAGATAAAAAGGCAGGTTTCAAACCACAGAGATCAATACTAAAGAGGTTGTTAGATCAAGGAGGAGCGGAAAAGGAGACCTTGCTGAATCTACAGAGATTCATAAGTCAAGGGGGAGCAAAGAATGCGACAGAAGAGATCACATTCGCCGATCAAAAGGAAATAGGTTGGTATCTTGCCACATAAGTCATAAGCCACAGAGTTCTTTCAACCAAAGAACCTCTGTAGATCACTCAAATCATTCAAATGACTTCTGCTGCACAAAATCTTTGAGATTTACAATTTTCTAGGACACCAACTTTCAAATAAGTCCTAAATACATTGTTAAAACTGATCAAAAACTTGGATGATTAAAAATGTTTATAAATTATTAGTTATTAGAAATTTCCTGTCACAGAGCCTCTGCTGGCTCTGGCAGAGGTCCAAAAACCTCTGTAGGATAATTTCTCTCTAAAAAATTATTGATCCTCTCCGTGTTTTTCAAACGATTTTCATTAAAGATACAATCTACAGAGATAAACGTTTTTCAAATTCACAGAGCTTCTGTACCCACAGAGCTTCTGTAAAGATTTCCACTTGGGAATTTCTGTATCTGTAACGGTAATTTTTCTGTGGTGAAAATTTAAAACCCACGCGTTTTTCATTTAATGTGGCCGCCCACGACGTCTCGTCGTCACTGACATTGATGACGTGTCAAGTTTTCATTGACGTACATATCACGTCGTCCTAGAAACTTGCACCACGCCGAATGAACTCGAGTGTGGACCTCAAATTTTATTAACTTTCTCACATTTTCACCGTTCCGAATTCTATCCGTTACCACAGTATAAAACCCAAGTTAAAATAACTTTCAAAACTTTACTATTCTCTCATCTTCTCCGGCGAACTTGCTTATTTCTTTCTGAAAATCTAGAACTTTCAAACCTACAAATGGCTTCCAGTTCCAAATCTGCTCACGTTTCACCAACGAACTCTCCGACATCCTCTCCAGTGCATTCTGAGCACTCCCACAACCCCTCCCAGTGCAACCCACACATCTGACACCGCAGGTCTAGCTGCAGAAGGTGTCATTGAAAAAGAGCAGCACAACTCGAACCTCACCCAACCCATCAAGCCAGAGGTTACTCTTTCAACCTCTGTGCCCACAGAAGACGGGGAATCCATTCCTAGGGAGTCTCCTCAGAGAGACTCACCTATAGTTCGTGATCAATCGCCCCAGATCACACTAGAACACCCTACAGAGGAATTCGTTTCCTCTGACACGCACAATATAGGGCCAAAACTTCTTTCAGAGAGAAGTAGAGAGCACCATGACGAAGAGACTCTAGATAAGTCTCCGAGTCAACAGAAGAATATTCCGATACCCACCTCTGGAGTGGATTTGGACAATGTTCTTCACAGAACTTCTGTAGAGACTGAAACTCGGGTTTCTTCTCGAGGATCAGATGGAAATCCTTCCACCCCCAACGTACAAACAAGGGTGAACGAAGGTGTCCCAGGAACAGGGACTCACTCTGGAGAAGGAGTTGTTCCTCCAGAGGTTACCCAAGAGGAACATGTTACGAAGGATGAGTTCCAAGCCTTTGTAACCTCTGTAACTCAAACATTGAATGAGTTGCAAAGCTCATTCACGTCTTTTACAGAGTCAACTTCAGTCGCGCTTACAGGATTAAATACCAAAGTGGATACCTTATCCACAGAGGTTAAAGCAGCCCTTGCAGAAATGAAGTCAACTACAGAAACTTCTGCTGCTGCTGCCATCGTTTCTGCCACTAACATTGCCAAAACAACCGCTGCAGAGTTCGAGAAAAGTGCGACCAAAGCCTTCAAAACTTCGATCGCAATCTACTTTGAAACAAAGAAGAAAAATGCAGCAAGGCAAGCAGCTCAAGACACCTGCAGAACAGAAGTTACTGCTAAAAGAAGGCAGGATGATCCTGATGATGGAGCATCTGGTCATCCTGAGGGGGAGAAAACAAAGGAAACTACAGAGGCTGCTTCTGCAAGAACTACAGAGAAATCAGCAGAACCCTCTACAACAGAAACCCAGAAGGGAAAACAACAGAGGCAAAACACCTCTATCTCACCAAAGGATGCACCAACCACAGAACCTAAGGTAATCAATATTGCATCCTCATCCTCAGAACAAACTCCACCCTCACCCAAAGAACCAACACCAACCTCACAACCAATCCCGCACAAAACTAGAGTCAAAACCATAGCTCGAAAACCCCAAAGACCAAAACGCTCTGCAGAGTTCATTCTTCGCAGAATGGAATTTGTATCTGCTTTTCAATCAGCAAAGCGTTTTGACATTCCACCTCCAAGACCCGAAGACTCCTCACCAACAGAGACCTCACAACCCGAAGTATCAAAATCTTCAGAGGCAACAACCAAAACATCAGAGCATACAACCCCAAAACCCACAGAACCTCCAACTGTCAAATCAACAGAGGTTCCACCCACACAAATCCAAAACCCAATATCTGAAACCTCAAAGCCAAAAGATAAAGGCAAGAGAATAATGACAGAAGAAGAGCCAAAGAAGAAGATGCCAGTTGCTACAGATAAATTGATGAAAGGTGCATTTAATGCCTTCGTCACTCCTAAACCCGAAGAGGAAGACTGGGCATTCAACTTGAATCCTCTGTCAGAAAACCCATCCCTGAATCCCACAGCTAAGGTAACAGAAGGTAGAGTAGCAGACATCACTCGAAAGATGGATGAGCTAAAGAGACCAATTCCAAGATCTACTTCAACCATTGAACAAATGGAAGAACAAGTCTACAATTATCTCTACAGACAGCACTTCCAGAGCGATCTGCCAGCCCATGTCCGAGATCAGAAGCTAAGAGAGGAATTCGATGCAATCTTCACCTCTACAAAGTCAAAACCAGTCAATCAAGTTTACTCCATTCATAAAATAAAGAAGGTAATCTATTGCAAATACTCCAAAATGAGAACCTATCCTCATACGGTGTATACCATCTGGAAAGTCAAAAGGTCTGACAGATCAGAAAATCAATTCTCTGATGCTGATATCCGAAACCTCAATCCCTATGACTTACCTGACCTTCTGCAATGGACGAAAGACAACTTCAATGACGACTGCCACAAAAGGTCTTATCGAGTTCTCAGAAAGGCGATGCGTGAAAAGCTCCTAATCTACAGCATGCTCGACATTCAACTAGCCATCGATCTGGGCATAACTACTCTAAGTATCAGACCACCAGAGGATTTCTGCCCACCCAATGCCATACCCAATTCAATCATCAAAACTCCAAGGTACGGGTTAGTATTCAAGAATCCTACTGATCAACTGAAACTGTTTGTGACAATGGACTGTCAGAAGTACACAACCCATACTCTGAACATGTTCAGAAAGATACTAGAGGAGAATAAAGCAATAGAGCTTATGAACGAAGAATCTGCTCTGATGATGATCAAAGAGATTGATGCTACACTCGGCTTACGAAATCTCTGTCACAAATTCTATGAAGAACTCAAGGAAGTAGGAAAAGACAACAAAAAGTTCGACGACTTCCCAAATGCAAAAATCTGAGTCTCTTCAAAGAATCTCTGTCAACGTTTATTTCTGTGTACTCAAATGTAAATGCCTCTGGCATAAATTTCAAATGAAAGAAATAATCTTCTGAGGTATTGTTTAACCTCTTCTTTACTTAGGTTAAAATGCATAAATTCAACCTTTTATTTTTCAATACTTAGGGGGAGATTGTTAGCTCCAATATTCTGAAATATTAGAAGTATTGAAAAATGGCCAAGTACAGAAGAACTTCCACAGAAGCTCTGCTGAGTGCAACAGAAGCTCTGCCGGGCATCTCAGAAGAATCAAAGGAAGTTTTGATCAAGAGTGATCAAAGACCGAGGAAACTACAGAAGGACGCTTTCAGAAGACCAAGACCGCAGAACCTCTGTTACCAATAACAGAGCCTCTGCGGACAACATCAAAAGACAAGGAACCAAGAAGACTTCTCAGAGGACCGAGCCTCAGAACCTCTGCCACCCTTGACAGAAGCTCTGCAGAAGTAAACAACCAAAGACTCAGAATCCGGTGAAGACTACTTTACAGAGGAACCAGACCACAGAACCTCTGTAACACATTACAGAGCCTTTATGGTCCTCAAAAGACTAGGAAGATATTTATAATATCTTGCTACTGTTCCAAGACCTGTTCATCAACTTGCATGGAAAAGTACTGTCAAAACACGTGTCAAGCTCTGAGTGGACTCAATAGGGCATGGTACAAAATAGACGTCTGCGCCATTTAATGCATTTACCAAAAGTACATCTGCTCCATTAAATGCGCATGGCTCAAACAACTGCTCACACCATCCAGTTCACTATTCATGCCGTAAAAGGAACAGTGACCTACTTCATAGTCTTCTAAGAGTAGTATAAAAGGAAGACTCATGTTGAGTTCTTCCTAACACACAACAACACAAAAAACAGAAAAACAAGAACACTTCAATCAAACATCAAGAACACATAGCTTATGCACATTTAGAGTCATATCTGTTTAAAGCTTTGCATACTCATTGTTCTTAAATCTGTTCTTGATATATATATATTCAGTAAACTTTGAGATATTATTTCATGTTCACTGTTTATTTATATTGTGTTCTAAATCTATCAAACATATCTGTTAGTTCTTCAAATACGCTTCCGCATCAAACATAAACTCGAACTAATAGATCTGATAATCTTGTTTAAAGCAAAACGGGAACCAACACGTCTTCAAGAAGTAACTCCCGATTTCCCCTAATCTTTGGCACCCAAATACGGCCTTGAAAGAGTTTAACTCCTCGACCATATTCAGTCAGTTGAAGATGTTGCTTAACCATAACTTCATCTTTAAGATTTTTTTCTAATAAAGCTTCTGTTTGTGCCACTTTGACCTTTTCAATCAGACTTGACATCATATCAAATCTGGTGTTGGTCGCTTTCAAACATCCACTGTATTCTTTTCTAGTTAAGGCATCAGCAACTTGTAAAGCCCGTGTCCCGGTATGTCCATTTTTGGTTATATGCTTTTATTTATTCAAAAAAAAAAAATTAAATATTGTAAATCGTCCTCGTTGATTGGTCTCGTTTGCGATTCGGTGTCAAATAACCAATTCGCGAGCTTCTCGGGTTTGTTTCGAGTTGTGTAACTTTTGGGTTGTTAAGGGGCCTTTTATGTTTTTTTGGTGAAAGTGGGATAGAGGATCGGCCCATGCAAAGCATGGACCGAGAGCCTCTCAAACCTCTTAACTTCTTGGTATTTCCTTTCTTGCTAATCAAATCACTAACCCTAATTCCCCTTCTCTTTTCCGCCACCGTGAAGCAGCCCCCCCCCCCCCCCCCTGTCGTGTTCGTCACCGCCGGAGAAAGGAGCAAGAGAGAGAGAGACGAGATCGCGAGAGGAGAGAGTTGATCGGAGGAGTCGCCGGAGTTAACCGGAGAGCGTCGGGAACCGCCGGTAGTGTCGTATTTTTCGTCAAAAGGTAACCCTCGAAACCCCCTCCTCTTGTTGTAGTTGTTTTCTCGTCGAATCGGGGGCCCCGGCGGTGTGGCCGCCGTGCGCAGCGCGCTGCCGCCGTGCGCCACGCGCCACCGCCGGGAGCCGCTGCCGGAGAGCGTACGGTGGCGGGAGGGCTGCTGTGTTCGGTTGTATGCGTTCTTTTCCCTTGCGCGATTCGTTACGTAATTTTACGTTTATCCATATTTCGTTTCGTATCGTCTTTTGTTATGAACCGCCGTCGACAGCCGCCGGCGACCACCGTCGCCGGAGGGCCGTGGATGGAAGGTGGTGATGTCGGATTAAATTTTTTCAGTGTAGAGTATGTGTAATCGTCGTCCAATCGATCGGTCGTTTCGTTAATATTTGTTTTTATCGTCGTTAAATCGTCTATTTATAAAAATTAGTAGTGCAGCCCTGTTTTTGTGACGGCTGTAGTTTTTCCGTCGCAACTCCGTTTGGGCCGAGCTTGGTGTCCACGTTTAGAGCTCGAGACCGGGCACGTTTCCCGTGTTTTGACGGAAAGCCGGTTCGGCCTCGAGCTAGGAGAAATAGGGGCCGCAAGTTTGGAGATTCGTCATTTCATGTGATATTTTCTTAAATCTGTCATGAGCTTGCTAAATTCATAACGTGTTGCTCGTAGATCGTTTTAACCTGAAACCTGTGCCCGTTTTTCCTAATTTGAGTTAGGAACGTTTTTCGTGTTTCGCCGAAAGTCTAATTTGGCCCGGAACTAGGCTGTTCGGGGCTGTTTGTGTGAACTGGTCCGAAAACGGACAGTTTCGGTAGGCGATCTTTAGTAATTCGTAATTATTTGTAGAAAAATCGTTAGGAGGCGAATAGTATGTCCTTGAAAGGGTATTTCAGAGCACTATCCAACCGTATGATAAACCTGGAAATTTTCTGGGTTTATGGTAGTCGAATCAGGTCCCGAACAGACCTGTCCGGTGGGACCGAAAGTTAGTTTTTAGCGACAGTTTTGGGGTGTGTCGCGTCGTGGGGTCCGGGTCTCGTATTGACGTATTTTATCGTACGTTTAGGTGCCGGAAAGTGATCGTCGTTGTGTGGAGCTACTTACTATTTTTAGCTAGGCGCGCACCCGAGGTGAGTTCTCTCACTACAATTAATTAATAGTTGTTTATTATTACTGTAGCACGTGTGTGAAAATTATATGCGGGATTGTTGGGGGCTAGATAGTGGGACGTTTAGTTAACATTATGTGCTACATTATTCGGCGGGGCCGAGTCCCGACGGGGACGGAGGTGTTTTACGCAGTAGGCGTAAAAGGGGCGTTTACGCAGTAGGCGTAAAAAGGATGTCACACGCAGTAGGCGTAAAACGGGTGTTTCCCGCAGTAGGCGGAAACGTGCGGCGGGGCCGTAGACCCGACATCCGCCCGGGAATTTTGTTATGTGGTGGTTATTATACTTGCTTATGATTTGTTCGTAGACTTGGATGTGGTGGTGTGATCCTCTTTGCTTTAGGGGTAATATGAGATAACCATTGTTAATTGTTGTGTTTGAATTCACTAAGCTTCGTGCTTACCCCTCCCAATTTACAGTGGCTGCAGGTACAAGTGGTACGAAGGCATGACTGGCACACACTGACGCGCATGACGGATGGGTCGAAGGACTTGCTTATTAAACATTTTCCCGTTATTGAATAAACAATTTAATTTCCGCTGTTGACTTATGTTTTAATAACGCTCGTGATTGCAATTATTATTTTGGGTTTAATAAATGGAGACTTATTATTAAATATGCGTGTTTAAAATTTTTTTTAAATTTTCTTGAAATTTTGGGGCGTTACCTTAGGCATATCCCACATCGGCCGTGGACAGGAGAGATGTTGGGTATATTAGTAAACCTTGGTCTTACCAGACACAACGCGTTTTGGGGCCACAAGCATGCGGGTTCCTTGGGAACTCTGTGGTTAAGCGTGCTTGGGTGGGAGTAGTACCAGGACGGGTGACCTCCTGGGAAGTCCTTGCGAAGTCCTTGCCAGGTCGCCAAGAACAAAGCCGTGAGCCAGTGGGGCAAAGCGGACAATATTGTGTCGTGGTAAGCGGGGTGTTACAAATGGTATCAGAGCCACTCCTGTGCCGTTCGGGATGGTGGGGCAAACCTCATCGAGGACGATGAGTCCCTAAGGGGGGGTGTGTGTAACACCTTAGGCATATCCCACATCGGCCGTGGACAGGAGAGATGTTGGGTATATTAGTAAACCTTGGTCTTACCAGACACAACGCGTTTTGGGGCCACAAGCATGCGGGTTCCTTGGGAACTCTGTGGTTAAGCGTGCTTGGGTGGGAGTAGTACCAGGATGGGTGACCTCCTGGGAAGTCCTTGCGAAGTCCTTGCCAGGTCGCCAAGAACAAAGCCGTGAGCCAGTGGGGCAAAGCAGACAATATTGTGTCGTGGTAAGCGGGGTGTTACACAACTACATTTGCTTTACCAGGATGGTAATGCAATTCACAATCATAGTCCTTAAGTAGTTCTAACCAACGTCGTTGTCTCATATTCAACTCTTTCTAATCAAAAACATGTTTCAAACTTTTATGATTAGTAAAAAGAGTGCACTTCGTTCCATACAAGTAATGTCTCCATAGCTTCAAAGCAAACACTACTGATGCCAACCACAAGGGTGGTGGCGTGTTGGCAAGGGCTTGGGGGATGTGGTGGAATATCCCATCCACCCCGGGTTCGAGTCCAGGCGTCAGCATTCTGTGGCCAGGCTTAGTCTCAGAAGGCCGCTTTGTTTGTTTGTTTCCAAATTGCCAAGGATGTAGTCTAGGCAAAGCCTAGATGAACCTTATCCAAAAAAACACTACTGATGCCAGTTCTAGATCATGGGTAGGATAATTCTTTTCATGTTCTTTGAGTTGTCTTGATGCATAAGCAATCAGTTTGCCGCGTTGCATCAATACACACCCCAAACCCATCTTTGATGCATCACTATATACTACCAATTCTTTTGTTCCTTCCGGTAGTGCAAGAACAGGGGCTTCACATAATTTCTTTTGTAAAGTTCTAAAAGCTGACTCTTACTTTTCAGTCCATGCAAACTTTACATTCTTCCGTGTTAGAACTGCCAGGGAAGAGGCAATCTTAGAAAAGTCCTTTATGAATATTCGGTAATAGCTTGCCAAACCCAAGAAACTCCGAATCTCCGACAAGTTATTCGGTGTTTCCCAATTCGTCATTGCTTCTATTTTCGCCGGATCCACCTTGACTCTTTCAGAAGTGATGACACGACCGAGAAATTGTACCTCTTTTAACCAAAATTCACATTTTGAGAATTTGGCATACAATTTCTCTTTTCTTAGGACATCTAAGACTTTACGAAGGTGACATTCATGGTCGACTTCATTCTTTGAATAAACAAGTATGTCATCTATAAATACGATGACTGACTTGTCTAAGAAAGGTCGACACACCCTATTCATCAAATCCATGAACACACCAGGAGCATTTGTCAATCCAAATGGCATCACGAGGAATTCATAATGCCCATACCGTGTTCTAAACGCTGTCTTGGGAACATCTTCCTCCCTCACCCTTACTTGGTGATAGCCCGATCTTAGATCGATCATTGAAAAACATCTTGCACCTTGAAGTTGATCAAATAAGTCGTCAATCCTTGGGAGTGGATACTTATTCTTAATAGTCACATTGTTCAATTCTCTGTAGTCAATGAACATTCTCATAGTGCCATCTTTCTTCTTAACGAATAACACCATTAGCTATTTTAACTACTAAGACATCTTCCAAGGTAGTAACAGGCATAGCTAACTTTTGATAAAACGATCGCGATACAAAAGACATGTTGGCACCACAATCAAATAGTACACGTTCATGTATAGAATTAACAAGGAATGTACCAGAAACCACATCCACCGATTCTTCGCTTCTTCAGCAGTCATATGAAACGCTCGACCCGTTGGTTTTGGGGTATTGGGTTTCCTCTCTTGATTTCCTCTATTCTTTAGCTTTAGACAATCTTTTCGGTAATGACTGGGCTTCTTACATTCAAAACAGGTTGGTCCTTGAATGGGACAGTTCCCAATTATGTGACCACTCTTTCCACATTTGAAACATTCATTTGGAACCACCCGACACGGACCAAAATGTTTACTTCTACATTTCTGACACCAATTCGGTTCTCGTCGAGGCTCAAAACGAGGGTTCTTGACAAAAGGCCTGGATTTCTGAGAAGATTCTGATCGACCTTCCCATTTTCGTTTCTCTCCTACTTGTGCTTTCTCAACATTATATATGGCGTAAACTTCTTCTATTGTTTTGGCTTCCTCAATCGTTTCCCTCAGAGTCAAAGCTTTAGAATTTCTGACTCTTGACATCATATCAGCCGGCAAACCTTTCAAATAAGCTTTGATCTTTTTTTTCCGGTTGGGGCCACATACCCCACTAAGTTCAGCTTTTCCAAGAAAATTCGAGTATATTCCCTTACGGACGAATTACCCTTCTTAAGCGTTCGAAATTCTTCTTCAATACGATCCATTTCATTCTCGTTGCAATATTCTTCCAATATTTTCTTTTTAAATGATTCCCAAGTCATTGCTGCCAAAACCGGTGCTGCCACAATTGATGTCACAATGTTCCACTATGTCAAAGCATTTCCTCTTAGCATTTGGGATCTGAATCTAACCTTACTTATTTTTCATTCACAGGCTCTAAATGCTTGTTCCATTTCTCTAATCCAATTAATGCACGCAAATGGATTATCTAATCCGGAAAATTCTGGTGGCTTGCAACTTAAAAATGTCTTATATGAACAAACTTTCTCCATCCTCCTATTAGCATTCATTATTGGATTAATAGGTGGAGTTACAGTACCGTTACCCATCTCTGATCTCTGTGACTCGGCACTTCTGTCATTTAACAGTTCCATAAACATCTCTTGTTGTTGAGTCAGTGCAGCATTCATAATTCTCATCATGTTTTCCATCATACGGGACTCCATAGTAGATTTTGTCGTCACCGGATTAGAAGAACCGACATTAGGTTGATGACTTCCTCCTTCCTCCTTCCCCCAGGATAGGTGGCCTTGGTGGACTTATATTAGCCTCACCCCTTTCAGGTTGATTCTCCGCAAATTCATTTGCCACACGATCCTCTGAAGAAGTAAGAGGTCTACTTGGGGTATTAACCATCGTATTCTGTTAAGCACATAGAGATAATCATAAGAAATGGCTATACACAACCCAAACACAAAGAAACGTACTTTAACGTTCGTTAATCGCCATAACAATCAGAAACAAGTATGCTTACGTAACAATATATTCATAATAAAAGTAGCTAATTGAAATTATGAACATACTGCACATAAGAATTCTCGTTACCATCATCACAGTTCTTAGTTAACGTATTTCCGTCGACTCTAAGACCATCCCGTCTTAGTATTTCTACCCAGTCTCACAAATCATAACTTACTCATCTCAGCTTAAGTCTAGGTATCTTACGATCATACCTAGTTCACTTAAACTACAGCTCTGATACCAAACTGAAATACCCTACAAATGCGAATAAATTTAAATCTTAAATGTACCAGGTTTACAACATCATCTTTCAAAACATTCATTCATAAATGGAGAATTAGTGTCAAAGGTTCATAATTACAAATGAATTATCATAAACAAGCTACTAATCTAATCCATAACAAACATGATCAGCTTATAAGGGTTCTCTATATGATCTCCCAAAAATATCTTCGATTCCACTAATTTCTCCATTATATCGCCAAAGGTTATGATTCTGGTAACCCTCTTCACTCATCCCTTCGATTCCCTTCCCGTGCTAGCACCTGGTAAAAAAATAGTTTTGGAAATATTAGATTTGCGCCTAGTGAGAACATCCAGTTTGAAAAATCAAAACATTTATAAGCTTTAAAAGCCAAATCTGTAAACAAAGCATATAAAGTAACCTCGTCGCAAATTCCATAACGTACACATAACATCTTTCGATGATGGGAATCAAACCTGATTCAATGAGTATGACGAACACCAAGTAAGTCATTTTATCATGTTTAAGAGCGCCACTACGAATCACTGAGGATCCTAGATTTCAGCTCATGCCCAAGAAATTACAATTAATCAGTGCCTATTTCTTGGTGTGGAAGTAGGGATTACAATTAAACCATGCCTATCCCTTATCTCCCAATAGAAAACGGGAATTTCATTTTACCTTGCATATTCCACGTTTTCACGTCACAATACGAAATGGGAATTACAATTAAACATGCCTATTCCTCATTTCTCAATAGAAAACGGGAATTTCAATTTACCTTGCCTATTCCTAGTTTTCACGTCACAATAAACGAGAATTTCAATTTACCTTACCTATTCCACGTTATCAAATAATGCTAATGCCTATGGATCCATTACACTTACTAGCATACGTACATACACAATCAAACACACACACACACACACACATATATATATATATATATATATATATATATATATATATATATATATATATATATATATATATATATATATATCATAT
Organism: Saussurea involucrata; assembly: GCA_033807775.1. Taxonomy (NCBI): domain Eukaryota; kingdom Viridiplantae; phylum Streptophyta; class Magnoliopsida; order Asterales; family Asteraceae; genus Saussurea; species Saussurea involucrata. The sequence goes on along the minus strand of CM066321.1, from coordinate 217,517,986 downwards.
CGTATCATACTCAAATTTGAGTTATAATTATGTTCGTAACACCCAACCGCTAAAGTTATAATAAAAATGATCAAGGAATGTTTCATATCCGGAAAACACAAGATCAGGAAAACCCCATACGGAAACTATCCAGGAAAAACTTATTCGGAACCTAAGTTTGAAAACTCAATCCAGGAGTCCAGTCCGGGAGTCTAGTCCGGGACGCAATTCGAGAGTCTACTCCGGGACGCAATCCGGGAGTCTACTCCGGGACGCAATCCGGGACTCAATCCGGGAATCTAGTCCAGGACACAATCCGGGAGTCTAGTCCGAGACCCAATCCGGGAATCTAGTATGGGACTCTAGTCCGAAAGTCTAGTCCGGGACGCAATCCGGGAGTCTAGTCTGGGACGCAATCCGAGAGTCTAGTCCGGGACTCAATCCGGGAAAGCCATCCGGTAAACCAATTCCGGGAATCATCCGAAAAAACAACACTTCCGGACTGTTCGATAAACTGACTTGATTCGTACCAAAAATCGTATTTCCACAGTTCTTCAATTCGATTTAACCATACTTTATTGATTCATATAAACATAATTCAAAGTATGACTTCAATTCCAACTAATAATTTCAACATATTGTTAGCTTTAATTAGCCCCTAATTTATATGAATGTTTTATAAAGAAATAGTGTCAAGGACTTATTTGTATTTGTTGAGTGTCAAGGGCTAAATATGTAAATAACCAATTGTAGTATTGGTTATAAAGTCTTGTTTGAGAGATATTTTAGGTTAAGCCTCTATTTCAATATATTCATACGTACAGAGAGAGAGAGAGCTTAAAAAAGAGAGAATGTTCATCAATCATATCTTGTAAACTCCTCTTTATCAGTCAATACAAAGATTACTGCTATTATTATTGTTACTTGTTGTATCTGGGAACCAACAATTGGTATCAGAGCAAAGACATTTATTGATTCAAAGTCCAGACACAGCCTCTTCGAATTCAGCCCCTGATCAGTTCAAGAAACGCAGAAGTAAGAGGAAGCTCAATTTGATTTTTGCTATTTCATCCCAGAATCTGTCTACAGCAGCCCTGGTAAGCGCGAACAGTAGATTTCCAGGCTGATTCATCACAGGTTCGAACTTTTGAGTTTAATTCTTGAATTCTTATGTTCAAATAAGTTAACCTGAACTGCTGCGTTTGACCTAACTGTGTTTAAAAATCAGAAATTAATCTGTGTTTGAACTGTGAATTTGAACCTTTGTGATATCAACATTATATCTGTGTTTTAAACCTTTGAATCACCATTAAAATTGTCTCACGATCTCTCAAGTAACATTTTTAAAAGAGTGCTTATCTTTTTATCCCTTGTTTTCATTTAAATGGCAGACTCTAAATGCTCCACATCAGGTCGTTCTAATATTCTTGATCTCAATTTCTATATAAGAGAATGTGGACTTTTGACTCAGGAGAAAGAAAAGCTTATTCTTGAAAAAACCAAGCTTGTTCTTGAAAAAGACAAGAGGGATAAGATTAGACTTGCTGAGGTAAGTATGCCAAGACTAAGATTTAGTTGTGATGCAGATTATAAACACTATTCTAAACTTAGTTCCAGCTTTCGCAAAATTATTCCTAATCTTGAGAAAGAGTTGGATGAAAGAAACAAAAGCATTCTGATCGATTCAGAAAAGATTGCAAAGCTTGAAGAGTCAGGTAAACTCTTAACCCGTGAAAATATTGAGCTGGAGAGAAAATTGTCTGAGTCAGAAAAGTTTTTTGAAAAAGAGAAGAATAGACTTGAACTTAAATGTTTAACATTTTCAAATCTGGTTTCTGATTTTAAAAAGGTTGTGGTCTGTGAAAGAGAGAATTTTGAAAAGAAGAAATCTGTTTTTGAAACAAAGTCTGTGGAGTTTTCTTGCAAAATCTCAGAATTACATAAAACTCTTGAAAAAGAGAGGAAAGTGTCTGATTTTGAAAGAAAAGAATCTGAATAGTTGAAGGTTCAAAGATTTCAAGAATTAAGTCAAAAAGATGACTTTGAAAGAGAAAGAAGGATTTTTAAAACCGAAATATCCAAACTTACAAAGAGACTCTCTGATTTGTCAACTGAGATCATGTTGGAGAAGAGATATAAATCTAATCTCGAAAAGATGTTTGAGATGAATTTGAAGGACAAGAATGATTTGGCTAAAAGGCTCAAGGAATTTGACTTTGCAGACTCCAAGTGTTCACTTAAAACAACTTCAATTTCAATAAACAAGAACAGTTCTTCAAAAGGGTTCTTTAAGCCAAATAAGTTTTCAACAAATCACATCTCTAATTCTAATCCTTTCTATTATCGTAGGCTAGATCAATCAGTTAATCAAGTTTTTACAAGAGTAAAAATGGTTTGGATAGTCAAAGGCTCGTCACTTGTTCAAAATGTTCGAAAGCCATTTGTTTTTGTTGAAAATAACAAGATTAGCAAAGCACTTCATGCAAATCCTAACAAAATAGGACCCATTTGGAAATGGGTACCAAAAATTGTTTGATCTGTCTTGCAGGTACATGGACTCCTTAATACATCTGTTAAGGACTCACACTTCAGTGGATAATGGACTCTTAAACACTCAGTTTAAGACTCATCCTTCAAAGGCAATTGATTTATGTGCACAACAATACAGAACTCAGTCCTAAATGGCTTATTGGATTTCTGCACATATCTGGATTCAGATCAAGACAGGGGTTTATTGTTCAAAATTGTTTAAAAATCAATTTGTTGTTTTTGAGAAAATTTTTCTCGAAAAAGTTCAGTTTACTGTGGTGTGATCGAACTCATACTTGTAGGTGTTTTTAGTAGAAAACATTTCAGATAATGTGTTCAGAATCACATTTCGAGTAACCCTGTAAAATTTCATTGCAAAATTCTGATTTTTGAGCAAGTTATGGTCATTTGAAGTTCTGAAAGTTCAAATATCGCAAAACCCAAGTTGTAAAACGATTTGTTGACTGCCATTTGCTGTTAAATGATTTTATCTGTTGTTTGCTGTTGTAATAACAGATTTAATGTTTCTATAACAATTCATCTGTGCAGGTCACAGATAAGCCATACAGACCTGCAGTGCTTAATGTGCAAACAGACCTTGAAGTGTTAAGACATCAGATTCAAAGTTGTTCAGAGTTACTTACGACTGTTCAGAGTTATGACAACATGTTTCAAAGTTATCATGCTTAATCATAATTTTGTGCAAGGCCACTCAGATTTATGGTTAAGACTTCCAGAGTTTTATTCATACTGATCAGAAGTTCCATTAAAGTCCAGTCAGAAGCAACTCTTAAGACAAACATAAGAGTTGGTTGTTGCTATGTCTGTAAAAGACTGTTGAGTGCAAATGTCCTAAATTCGAGATTCCAGAAGTTCTACAACAGATGGTTCAAAAGCTTATCCAAACAGAAAGCTATCAAGATTTTGTTCATTGATGGCATTTTTTTTCGTTGGAATGATTTGGATGGTCACTACATAAGCAGATTAAGAACTGCTGCTGCTGCTGTTAAACACTGCCGAAAATTAAGCTGCTGCTGTTAAGAACTGTTGCTACTGTTGTTGTTAACCACTGCAGCTGCTGCTGATTAAGTCGTTGCTGCAGATTAAGCTGCTGCTGTTTTGCAGCTGTCCAGAGCTATTAAGCAGCTATTTAAGCTGATGTTTGCTGTGATGCTGCTGTGTTGCTGATAAATGCTATTAAGTCGCCGCTGATTAAGTTACTGCAGTAGATCAAAGCCGCTGATTGCAAGAGTTGTAAAACGGAAGCAGAAGGTTTTTTGCATCGGCATAGAAGGTGCAGCTGTCCAGACTACATCTGCTATTAAGAAAGTTGAGCTTGAACAAGATCAGAGGCTGTGTATGATCTGTACAGAGTACCCACTTATGACAGAAGCTCAAACATGTGAAGAAGTAGATCACAGAGATCGACCAGAGCCTCTGAGCTCACAGAAAACCTGTCCAGATCTAGAAGACTTCTGTTCAGGCAGAAGTTGTTTAATAGCTGACCAAAAGCAGATTCTAATCCAATGTGCAGAACAATAAGCTGCTAAGCTGCTGGACAGAGGCTCTGGTTACACAATCAGAGCTCTTATTCACAGAGCCTCTGAGGCAGTTCACAGAGCCTCTGAGGCAAACCACAGAACCTCTGAGGCTATCCAGAAGCATTTCGAAGTAATGAACTGCACAGGCTGTCCAGTCCTCTGTAGACTAATGTTAGACAACTTGATTCATAGTGGAATTCAGATCACAGAGGTTGTTTTTGCTGCTGTGTACAGAGCCTCTTTAAGGCTTCAAAGAGCCTCTGTGGTGTTGCATCGAAGGTTGTCCAAGAGACTCAACCATAGCTGCTCTAAACATATACAAATCTGTGAAGAGACCATCCAGATTTATGCTCTGTCCAAAATCATATTGCTGCAGAAGTCAACGACAGAGCTTGGGGTCGTTTGCATCATTTTCAGAACTTGATCAGTTGGCGCAAATACGTCAAACAGATCAGAAGCAACATGTAACGACCCAGACCTTTTTCGAAATGTTTTGCGTTTGGTGGGGAGTTTTAAGCAGAAGTAGAAGTTGAGGGGCTAGTTGGTAAATAGGAGTTGGGGTATAAAAAGGCACAAAACCCTAGAGGACATTCCATATTACATATTTTAGTGTGTGTGTCGGCTGAATTTGTGAGGGAAAGAAGAGGAGAGGTTCTTGAAGGTTTTTGGTGCATTTGGAAGAAAGGAGCCATCAAACCTTGGGATTTGAAGAAGAAATAGCATTTGGATTTCGTTTATTGCAAGCAATCAACCAGGTAACACTCTCTTGTTTCATCGATTTATCTTTGATTAGGGAGCATAATGGTTAGTCTTGGGGTTTTTTGTTCAAAAGTGAAGTTTGAAGCTAAAATGAGAGAAATCGGGTCTTATAGTGTGTTTCGATTGCTAAGAACTCAATAATTGTTAAGTTTAGTGATGTTGTTGCTATTACTAATCTTTACTTCGAGAGAATCGAGCTAACCAGTAGATTTCAGACTCAAAAAGGGTCCAGGTCGACGTCCGGAAACCTTCTTGGACGTCCGGACTCCTCGATGCATTAGAAGGTCTCCGAGTGTGGAGACTGTCCGGATAGGAAAGCTACCCGGGTAGGTATTATGTCCGGTAAAGTCTAGTATCCGGTAAGTTCGATATCCGGAAAGGGGTATCGTACGGAATGTAGTAGTTACCCGGATAAGGGTGTTGTCCGGACTAGGTTGTTGTCCGGTTAGTTGGGTGTCCGGACTCTTTAGCGTCCGGAAAAGTAGGGTTGTCCGGAAAACTGAGTTGTACGGATAATTTTGCTGAGTTGTTGTTTTATGCCCGTTTATTCAGGGAAGTCGATTTGGAAGTTTGGAACTGTTTAGGAACGAGAAGTAAGAGCCTCAGGTGAGTTTTCTAACTAAAATACGTGCCTTTTAACGTGTTTTTCTAAAGTGAATACATGATGAGAAATGCCATGTTTTGTTCTTATGCTTTTATTGCATGAAAGTTGTTTAAAGTTTTATGTGAGATGTATGCATACATTGTGTAGACATAAATTGGATAAGTCGGGGGGAGGTTCCGCCAGTACTCACGTCGGGGGGAGGTTCCGTTGATGCCATGGGAAGTGATACCCAGTAAGGCAGCGTGATACTGACTCGTTGTCACTTTCGGGTGACTTCAGGGTGCCATTTACGGGAGCGGATTTATCCGTGGAAGTTTTTAATGTCCAGTTATGTGAAAGTTTATTATTGAAAGTTTTATTTATGAAAGTTATGCAAAGTTTTTAAAATGATTTTGAGAACTGTCAGGAGGGACTCACTAGACCTCATGGTCTAACCCTCGCTTTTCCAAACTAAACCTTTTCAGGTAAGCAGATAGTAGGAGGCTCAGGTAAGTGAGCAAAAGCATGATAGAGGACAAATGCAGATAGAGACAGTGCCACTTATACTTGTAGTAGCTAGTTCATTTTCAGTTGTGTATAGGTTGTTTCCGCCAACCTATTTTTGAGACTTATGTAAGAAAATTTTGGGACCCATTTTTGGGATGTTCTAATTCATATGATATGCGTGCTTATTTTAGACTGGGTTGTTACACAACCGAACGCAGAGCTTAACCATAGAAGCTCTGTGAAGTTGTCCAGAGCCTCTGTGGCAATTCAAACATCGATCTGGATCTGTCCAAAAGAAGTGTGCAACAAATTAAGCAGCTGTCCAACAGAGCTTAATCAATAAGATGCTGATGTTTAAGGATGTCCAGAGCCTCTGTAGGCCATTCAGAAGATGCACAGAGGGTCAAATTCGAAGAAGATGCTCTATGGACAGCTGATCAAAAATGTGAAGAAATAGAAGAGGTGTGAAGTACCTCTGTCAGCTCTCAGAAGGCTTCTCTACATGTGCAAAGGATGTGCAGCAGGTTCAGTGATCAGAAGCAGTCTTGAAGATCAAAGTTCATGCAGATCATAAAGAAGACCTCTGTCAGCACTTGATCAACCTCTGTCGCACAGAGATCAACCTCTGCCGAGCAGCGACAAACATCTGCCGAGCCTTTGTCAAGCGTTTATCAAGCCGCGATCATTCTTTGTCGATCTCTCAGACCAACTTCTGGCGACAACATAAGCTTTGGCTCAGAATTTTGCGATCACCCTCTGTGGTACTGTTCACCACAGAGCCTCTGTGAAACCCGACAGAGCCTCTGTGGACTGAACCTCTGCGACCGAACCTCAGAGCCCGTAGACCAACGTCTTAGTACTTGCTGTCAGCTTTGCGCTGCTTCAGAAACACGCGCACAACATTTTACTCGGTGCTCGGATTCGCATGAGTCCAGTTGCGTTGAACTCATAAGACAAAGATGAAACTTTTTCATGTTTTGATTTTGGTCTGAATCAGTGTGCTTAATTGTCAGAATCTGTGTCAAAGTCAGTAGATACTTGCTGGATAGAAAGCATCACTTCACTCTATCCATTGCCATAATTAGATCAGAATTTTGTTTCTACACACATCAGTGTAGGACCAGTACCTCAACAGATCAGACTTCGACTGGTATTTCTAATCTCTAACCCCAGCACCATGTTTCCTTTTAATTTGAATTAACTGTGCTTCTGGATATTCCTAACAAATGTGGAATCATCAAAGATGATTACCAACACTTTTTGATTCTTACAGGATATCTGATTACAAGTTGAGCCTAAATGAGATTTATTGCTCAATTTGAGGGGGAGAATGCCAATCTGACCATATTCATGCAAAGGTAAAATCTCTAAACCTTTCATCATTTTTTAGAGAATGGCCATCTTTAAAATGATAAAACCTCTTTCAAATGGTCAAACCACTTCTAGATGTCAAAATGCTTTTTCAAATATAGAAGTTGGATTTTAAATGTTTTTCTGAGACTTCAAAGAGTCAGTGTGTGGTAAAATACAATCTTTAGGATAACAATTTCATGGGATCATTGTGTGAGCATATATAGAACTTCTATGGATTCACTTAAACTTGTGTTTCCTACCAAAGAAGTAAACCTTGAGTGATTAAGAGGTAAAGGGTCTACATTAAAGAGTGGGGGAGACAACTCATCTGAGTTTTTCTCATTGTGCTTAAGAGGTAAAAATGAAAAGAGAGTTTGGTTAGATGTGAGCTAAATGATAAAAAGAATGAGGGTGTGAGAACAGAGTCAAAAGAATTATACAACTCTGCACTAACGTTTTCTGAGCCGGGCAAGCCACATTACTGATTTGTCACAATTCTTTGGTGATTATCATTGAAACGGGCAGTTAGCCCATGCCAACTCTTGAATTAACCCCACCAGCTACTCACTTCCTTCTCCACAACGAACTGTTTCACTTTTCCACGGGGAAGCAGCACATATGCTATCCGATCTTTCTTTGAAAGGTTGGATATTGAAAATAAGGAAAGTTTCCCCACCTCCACACTTCACTCATGCACATTGAGTCTGTGGATACCTGTTGTGTCCAAACAGTTTACACACTTTTGAGCTTAATAGATAATATTCTATTTTCTTCCACACAATATCACGAATCTTTGTGATTCCACATGTTTATCTATGTGATATTGCCAAGAACAGTTTGAGAAGTTTATTTTTTAATTACTTCAATGATAACTGGAAGTCCTGTCAGAGCTTCATCCTTGCCAACTCTGAGCATAGGCCACAAATTTTTTATAAATTGTTGTGATAATAGTTGCTATTAGATGATTACCCCCTGGTTACTTATTCTTTAAATGCAGATTCTCATGAGCAGAATGTATTTGCTACTCTTCATCTCCTAGCTGTTTATCTACTATCGGTTACTACTCAAACTGGTTATACAAGCATCCGCACATCAAATCGTTCTCTGATTGTTTGAGTTTAATCTTTGGGAGACAACCGAGATCAAAAAGGAAAAGCAACATTCAAGGTGGAGTAGGCAAAGATCAAGGGGGAGTTAAAAATGAACTAAAGCAACTGACATTGTGGAAGATCAGGAAAAGAAGACTCACAAGACTTGAAGATTGACACACCAACGCCTCTAAAGAAAGCAAGGGGGAGACTACAAGATGATGCTTTCTTTATAAAACATTAGGGGGAGATTGTTAGCTTTAATTAGCCCCTAATTTATATGAATGTTTTATAAAGAAATAGTGTCAAGGACTTATTTGTATTTGTTGAGTGTCAAGGGCTAAAATTGTAAATAACCAATTGTAGTATTGGTTATAAAGTCTTGTTTGAGAGATATTTTAGGTTAAGCCTCTATTTCAATATATTCATACGTACAGAGAGAGAGAGAGAGAGCTTAAAAAGGAGAGAATGTTCATCAATCATATCTTGTAAACTCCTCTTTATCAGTCAATACAAAGATTACTGCTATTATTATTGTTACTTGTTGTATCTGGGAACCAACACATATACATAGTCTTAAAAAGAAGATGAACTCACAGTAACTCGAGAACTCAAATTCGGAGTTGCAAGTAAATCGATCAAGCTTCGAATCCTATTTCACCAAACTAAACCATCAATCGATTGAAATTCCATCTGAATTGAAATTGCCAAATCTTAAGGAAGAAGAATCATAGAAAATAAACAAACCCTTACCAATCGGGTAGAACTTCCGATTTCTCTTTCGCCCTGCTCTGGAAGAGTGACTTACAATTCTTATCAGGATTGGATATTTTCCAATTAAGTCTCAATTTCCTTATTTATACTTCCAAATACTCATTTATTCATTTTAACCCCAAAACTTTCAATTCTATAAGTTTTAAGGTAAAAAGAATAAATTCTCATTCTATCGAAACTCTTAGACAAAATGAGATTACTCAATTCACAAGAAATTAAACTCTTAGACCCGTTGGTTTTGGGTTTCCTCTCTTGATTTCCTCTATTCTTTAGCTTTGGACAATCATTTCGGTAATGACTGGGCTTCTTACATTCAAAACAGGTTGGTCCTTGAATGGGACAGTTCCCAATTATGTGACCACTATTTCCACATTTGAAACATTCATTTGGAACCACCCGACACGAACCAAAATGTTTACTTCTACATTTCTGACACCAATTCGGTTCTCGTCGAGGCTCAAAACGAGGGTTCTTGACAAAAGGCCTGGATTTCTGAGAAGATTCTGATCGACCTTCCCATTTTCGTTTCTCTCCTACTTGTGCTTTCTCAACATTATATCTAGCGTAAACTTCTTCTATTGTTTTGGCTTCCTCAATCTTTTCCCTCAGAGTCAAAGCTTTAGAATTTCTGACTCTTGACATCATATCAGCCGGCAAACCTTTCAAATAAGCTTTGATCTTTTTTTTCCGGTTGGGGCCACATACCCCACTAAGTTCAGCTTTTCCAAGAAAATTCGAGTATATTCCCTTACGGACGAATTACCCTTCTTAAGCGTTCGAAATTCTTCTTCAATACGATCCATTTCATTCTCGTTGCAATATTCTTCCAATATTTTCTTTTTAAACGATTCCCAAGTCATTGCTGCCAAAACCGGTGCTGCCACAATTGATGTCACAATGTTCCACTATGTCAAAGCATTTCCTCTTAGCATTTGTGATCTCAATCTAACCTTACTTATTTTTCATTCACAGGCTCTAAATGCTTGTTCCATTTCTCTAATCCAATTAATGCACGCAAATGGATTATCTAATCCGGAAAATTCTGGTGGCTTGCAACTTAAAAACGTCTTATATGAACAAACTTTCTCCATCCTCTTATTAGCATTCATTATTGGATTAATAGGTGGAGTTACAGTACCGGTACCCATCTCTGATCTCTGTGACTTGGCACTTCTGTCATTCAACAGTTCCATAAACATCTCTTGTTGTTGAGTCAGTGCAGCATTCATAATTCTCATCATGTTTTCCATCATACGGGACTCCATAGTAGATTTTGTCGTCACCGGATTAGAAGAACCAACATTAGGTTGATGACTTTGACTTCCTCCTTCCCCCAGGATAGGTGGCCTTGGTGGACTTTGTTAGGTCCATGATCTTCATACAATCCAAGTATTGTGTAACAAGAAGATGAAGCACATTATTGAAAAAGAAATCTAACCTAGAGAGAACACAAAGTGATTAGAGATCTACATCTTGTATTAATGAATTCACTACTTACAAACTACAAGTAAATACCTATTTATAGTCTTCGTCACTTGCTACAACAATTAAGCCTAAGCTCTTTAACACAGCTATTGCTTTACAAAACTTTCTATTATAAAGGACAACTTCAGTGTCCTAACAGACTTATATTAGCCTCACCCCTTTCAGGTTGATTCTCCGCAAATTCATTTGCCACACGATCCTCTGAAGAAGTAAGAGGTCTACTTGGGGTATTAACCATCGTATTCTGTTAAGCACATAGAGATAATCATAAGAAATGGCTATACACAACCCAAACACAAAGAAACGTACTTTAACGTTCGTTAATCGCCATAACAATCAGAAACAAGTATGCTTACGTAACAATATATTCATAATAACAGTAGCTAATTGAAATTATGAACATACTGCACATAAGAATTCTCGTTACCATCATCACAGTTCTTAGTTAACGTATTTCCGTCGACTCTAAGACCATCCCGTCTTAGTATTTCTACCCAATCTCACAAATCATAACTTACTCATCTCAGCTTAAGTCTAGGTATCTTACGATCATACCTAGTTCACTTAAACTACAACTCTGATACCAAACTGAAACACACTACAAATGCGAATAAATTTAAATCTTAAATGTACCAGGTTTACAACATCATCTTTCAAAACATTCATTCATAAATGGAGAATTAGTGTCAAAGGTTCATAATTACAAATGAATTATCATAAACAAGCTACTAATCTAATCCATAACAAACATGATCAGATTATAAGGGTTCTCTATATGATCTCCCAAAAATATCTTCGATTCCACTAATTTCTCCATTATATCGCAAAAAGTTATGATTCTGGTAACCCTCTTCACTCATCCCTTCGATTCCCTTCCCGTGCTAGCACCTGGTAAAAAAATAGTTTTGGAAATATTAGATTTGCGCCTAGTGAGAACATCCAGTTTGAAAAATCAAAACATTTATAATCTTTAAAAGCCAAATCTGTAAACAAAGCATATAAAGTAACCTCGTCGCAAATTCCATAACGTACACATAACATCTTTCGATGACGGGAATAAAACCTGATTCCATGAGTATGATGAACACCAAGTAAGTCATTATATCATGTTTAAGAGCGCCACTACGAATCACTGAGGATCCTAGATTTCAGCTCATGCCCAAGAAATTACAATTAATCAGTGCCTATTTCTTGGTGTGGAAGTAGGGATTACAATTAAACCATGCCTATCCCTTATCTCCCAATAGAAAACGGGAATTTCATTTTACCTTGCATATTCCACGTTTTCACGTCATAATACGAAATGGGAATTACAATTAAACATGCCTATTCCTCATTTCTCAATAGAAAACAAGAATTTCAATTTACCTTGCCTATTCCTAGTTTTCACGTCACAATAAACGAGAATTTCAATTTACCTTACCTATTCCACGTTATCAAATAATGCTAATGCCTATGGATCCATTACACTTACTAGCATACGTACATACACAATCAAACACACACACACACACACACACACACACACATATATATATATATATATATATCATATCGTATCATACTCAAATTTGAGTTATAATTATGTTCGTAACACCCAACCGCTAAAGTTATAATAAAAATGATCAAGGAATGTTTCATATCCGGAAAACACAAGATCAGGAAAACCCCATACGGAAACTATCCAGGAAAAACTTATTCGGAACCTAAGTTTGAAAACTCAATCCAGGAGTCCAGTCCGGGAGTCTAGTCCGGGACGCAATCCGGGAGTCTACTGCGGGACGCAATCCGGGAGTCTACTCCGGGACGCAATTCGGGACTCAATCCGGGAATCTAGTCCAGGACACAATCCGGGAGTCTAGTCCGAGACCCAATCCGGGAATCTAGTATGGGACTCTAGTCCGAAAGTCTAGTCCGGGACGCAATCCGGGAGTCTAGTCTGGGACGCAATCCGAGAGTCTAGCCCCGGAATTAATCCGGGAAAGCCATCCGGTAAACCAATTCCGGGAATCATCCGGAAAAACAACACTTCCGGACTGTTCGATAAACTGACTTGATTCGTACCAAAAATCGTATTTCCACAGTTCTTCAATTCGATTTAACCATACTTTATTGATTCATATAAACATAATTCAAAGTATGACTTCAATTCCAACTAATAATTTCAACATATACATAGTCTTAAAAAGAAGATGAACTCACAGTAACTCGAGAACTCAAATTCGGAGTTGCAAGTAAATCGATCAAGCTTCGATTCCTATTTCACCAAACTAAACCATCAATCGATTGAAATTCCATCTGAATTGAAATTACCAAATCTTAAGGAAGAAGAATTATAGAAAATAAACAAACCCTTACCAATTGGGTTGAACTTCCGATTTCTCTTTCGCCCTGCTCTGGAAGACCGCCTTACAATTCTTATCAGGATTAGATATTTTCCAATTAAGTCTCAATTTCCTTATTTATACTTCCAAATACTCATTTATTCATTTTAACCCCTAAAACTTTCAATTCTATAAGTTTTAAGGTAAAAAGAATAAATTCTCATTCTATCGAAACTCTTAGACAAAATGAGATTACTCAATTTACAAGAAATTCACATTCTCCATAATAACATACATTATTCATGGAAAATTCGAGGTGTTACAAAAATGCAGACCTTTTTCGGAATTGATTTGCTCCACAAAGTGTACAAAGCCGAACCTGTAGACAAACTTTCATTCTCCTGGATTAGATATCTTAAACAATTTATCGAGAAAGAACCCATTAGGTCCAACCTCCACACTACGCTATCACTTATTTTTGATCGGGTTGTGTTCTAAAAGTCTCCTATTCAACTCCTCTAACTCCCACCTCTCCCACCTCGTGGTTCCCTTCTCCACGACCACCTCCAACTCCAACTCCAACTATCCTCGATCTAACAACTTTTATCCGTGATTGGGGCATCCTTAATTGTATCCAACTGGAACAAACTTGGAAACTCCGTTTTGAGGACCCGGTCTCCCACCCACTTCTCCCCCCAAAAGATTGTATCCCGATCATCCCCCACCACCTTACCCGCTTTTATAATGTTCCCCCACACCGAGTTTCTACCCCCTACCTTTAAAATCCCCTCTCAAGCCTCCCTCCTTCCCGTAGATACTCTCGATGACCTTTACCCACAACGCATCCTTCTCTACTTAAAACCTCCACCACCATTTACAAAGGAGACATAAGTTGGAACTCGACAAACTACCAATATTCAAACCCCCTTTATCAAAGCTCCCCAAGACCCTTCCCCACTTTACCCAAGAGAGACCCTTATTGCCGTACCTCCCCCCCCCCCTAAAAAACCGACATCTCTCGCTTTCCAAAGATTTTAAAACCCCCTTCGGGGCCCGAAACAACGACATGAAGTATATGGATAAGCTCCCAAGGACCGACCGCACCAAAGTCCATCTACCACCAAAAGAGATAAGTTTTGACTTCCAAGAGGCGAGTCTATTATCGACTCTATTCATTGCCGAACCCACTGGTAATCCCCAGTACGAAAACGGTGCCTTATCGGCACCACATCCTAGGCTACTTGCCCATAGCCGAACTTCCAAGTCGGGTACTCCAATCCCAAACATTTTGATTTTCCGAACGTTAATTTCCAGCCCCGAGAGTGCATGGAAGCACTTCAAAATTTTCAGCAGGTTCTTTAGATTGGCTAGATTCCATTTTCCGAAGAAAATCACGTCGTCCACATATTGTAAGTGGGTTAGCGACACCGCATATTGATGTTATTTTTGCGAGAAGAAAATCATAGATATAAGATTGTAAACAACAAGTATGGGTGCTCTAAAAACACCCTTAAACTCTAAAGGAAAAATTGTTTTGATGTGTTTGATCTGACGCTAAGATGATGTTATATCCAACTCATTTCATAGCCAACTTTCTTTTAATGATTAAGTTGCAGGACCTATATACCTTCCTTCAGTTCATTTTCACAACGTCCATCTCTTGTTCACGATAGACCTCGATTCATATTGCATTAGTGAAAACTTGGATTCATAAATTAACTATAGTGTCATTTTTTTGAACGGCAATGCAAAGCTTTTTATTACCAAAGATACCCAAACAGTACCATACCATCAATTACACCACCTGGAAACAGAAGCAGATTAACTATATTACATAAGCCATACGAGATTAAACTCATGGACTCGAAGTGTGTAACTGACAAGACAGTCCCATATGGCTGTTTGCGAGCAGCAAACGACGAAGATGAAGGCCGCAGGTTCAGCCTTGTGATGCTCGTGCTGCTACAGTGCTGTTGGGTCCGCGAGCCAATTTTTCCAACCTCCTAACTTCGTCTTCGATCTTTTAGAGATCCATTCGTAGATTTTTCGTTAGAATTCGAAAAATAAGTCCTTGATGTTGCTTCTTTCTTTCTTGAACACCAGTTTGTTCCTATGGGACCCAATGAAATACAAAAGCGCCCATTTGGTCCCCGTTCATACCGTGTCTCGAAATGTGTTCGTTTCATCTGTCCCACTGTCTTGTAGAATGTCTTGGATGGTCTCTACACTATCGAGGTCTTTTTTCCACCATCTACCCGCAAGTATCCATATTCTCTTCACCTTCGGACATGTAACAAGTGCATGATTCATCGATTCAACCATATCTCCATATCTTGGGCAAAGTAAGCTATCCATGTCTATACCCATATTATCCAAAGTACTCCTACATGGAATACGACCTAAACGGACCCTCCAAACAAAAATACATACATTTCTTGGAATTATTGTTACCCATTTTGTTAGGACTGGGATGGCATTTGAATTTTCCTCGATTTCCTCTAGTAGTTTCCTTGTTTCTTGACGTTGTATTCCTTTGAATCATCAAGCGTCCATTCCACCTTGTCGCTCTTGTGTTGTTTCGGTGTTGCTTCGGTCACTAGAGCCGTGAGTTCCTCTAGCTCTCCGATTTCTCTTCCATGTGGTACTCGACGCCACTTCCATCTCTGTTTCCATTCGCTATCTATCCATTCTCCTCTCTTCGCAACGTCGCGTCTTCTCGCTCTCCAAGCGAAATAAGCGCGGGAATTTTTCTTGTAGTTTCTCGGTACCGCACCATCTTTCCTTCCACATTTGTGTGTCCTTTCCGTCACCGATCTTCTTGCTGAATGAGCTAGAAAAGTTCAGCCCTTTGCTGTCCAATTCTGCCCCCAAGTCGAATAATGCTCGACCATGTCTTACCTGCACCATCAAAGCCAAAAGAGTTACCCCCAAGACCCCCCTTCCCTATATAGACTTTTTATAACCCGAACCCAAAGTGAGTTCTTTTCAATGAGAAAACACCACCACCATTTACCCATAAGGCCTTCGTTCATCGAGGCTAAAGATCCAATGTTGAGTCCCCCTTTTTCGTGATTTTTCAATGTGTTACCCCATTTGACCCACACGATACCTTTTTTACCGTTACCGTCTACCCCCCTCCCCAAAAGAATCTACTTCTCACTCTCTCACATTCTCTCACCACTCCACTCGGGGCTCGATACAAAGAGAAAAAGTACAACGGCAAACTCCCCAATACCAATTTGACTAAGGTGAGTCTCCCACCGAACGAAACAAGTCTTGATTTCCACGACGCGAGCCTTTTTTTATTTTATCAATTGACGAACTCCAATGATCCTTTCTCTTCATAGAACTTAATACCGAAAGACCTAGGTATGTGAAAAGGCATATTACCATGACCGCATCCTACACTTCTCGCCCAATTGGCTACTTCCTCCTCCGAGACTCCCACACAGAAAATTTTACTTTTACCCAAATTAATCTTTAAACCGGACATTTTTTTGGAAGCAAGAGAGGATATTCAATAGGTTTTTGAGGTTTGAAATACTCCATTTGCCAAAGAAAATCACGTCGTCCGCGTATTCCAAGTGTGAAACCGAAACATCAAGTTTACCCACTTTTATTCCAACAAAGAGTCTGTTGGAACCCAGATACGCTTAATCAAGATTAACAGTCTATTAGTTGAGTTTAGAGTTTGATGCGGAAGCGTATTAAACTAACAGATATGTTTGATAGATATTAGAACGCACATATATAAAGAAAACAGTAAAGAATGAAAAGGATTTCTTGAACAGTTACTGTTATTCAATATATAATAACAACACGAAGAACAGATTAAAAACTGTTGGTGTGAGAGAATATAACACTCAGATATTTGACAATAAAGTTTGAGAGTATTAGTGATTCCTTGTGTATTCGTCGTTAGGAAGATCTCAACATGAGACTTCCTTTTATACCACTCTTAGAAGACTATGAAGTTGGTCACTGTTCCTTTTACGGCATGAATAGTAAACTGGATGGTGTGAACAGTGGACTGGATGGTGTGAGCAGTTGTTTGAGCCATGCGCATTTAATGGAGCAGATGTACTATTGGTAAATGCATTAAATGGCGCAGACGTCTATTTTGTACCATGCCCTATTGAGTCCACTCAGAGCTTGACACGTGTTTTGACAGTACTTTTCCATGCAAGTTGATGAACGTATCCAGTAATATCTTCCAAGTCTTTATAGCAGACCACAGAGGCTCTGTAAGGCATTACAGAGGTTCTATGGTCTGACCTTCTGTGGAGCAGTCCACTTGTTTCCGAGTTGATCTTCTTCTTGCGCACTACAGAGGTTCTGTGATTACCTCTGTAGCTTCTGTGGCTTTCTGGACTTGATCTTCTGGAAGAAGTGGCAGAGCCTCTGTGAGAGGCTTTTCTATACTTAGCCTATTTTTCACTACTTCTAAGTATTTCTATGATTAGGAAGATTGAAGCTAACAATCTCCCCCTAAGTAGTGAAAAATAAAAATTTGACTTTGTGTTTAGTTAGGCTAAGTTAGATAAGACAGAGGTTAAACAATACCTCGAAATTTCTTTCATTTAGAAATATGCCAGAGGCATTTTACATTTGAGTACAATGAAAGATAAAACTTTGTTTGTAGAGATTGGAGGTCTGAGAATCAGATTTTGGCATCTTTGAAATCGTTGTAGCTTCTGTTGTCTCTGCCGACTTCTCTGATTTCTTTGTAGAATCTGATGCAGAGTTCTCTTAGGCGAATTGTTGCGTCAATCTCTCTTATGATTGTATCTGCAGCATCTTTTTCCATTTTCTTTGAACCTCTGTATTTCACAAGGCTTGCTCTGAACTTGTTCAGAGTATTTGTTGCGTACTTCTGATAGTCCATGCATACAAATAGTTTAGTTTCGCCTTGAGGGTTTTGAAATACTAACCCAAACCGTGGTTCTGTGATGATTGAGTTTGGTATGGCGTCTGGTGGGCAGCGATCCTCTGGTGGTCGTAGATCCAGATGTTTGAGACCGAGATCCTTTCCCAGCTGGAAATCTATCATGCTGTAGAGCAGAAGCTTTTCCCTCATCGCTTTTCTCAATACTTGATAGGCTCTGGTGTTTGCCTCTGTGTTGTAGTTGTCCTTTGTCCATTGCAGAAGGTCAGGTAGATCGTATGGATTGATGTTTCTTAAGTCAGCATCAGCGAAGGTAGATTCTGAATTGTTCTCTCTTCTGACTTTGTAAAGATTGTACCTGACCCTTGGATAGGTTCTTGTGAAGGAGAATCGGCAGAAGATCACCTTTTTGATCTTGTGAATTGAGAAAACATCTGCTTTGGTTCTTGGCTTTGTTCTCGTGAAGATGTTCTCAAATTCTTCTCTGATCCTTGGATCTGTCACATGATCTGTTGGATAGTTTGTCTGAAAGGATTGTTTGTAGAGGTATTTGTATACCACTTCTTCCATTTCTTCATGTGTTGGACCAGGTCGTGGAATTTGTCTTCTGAGACTCTCCATCTGTTGAACAACTTCTGCAGCTCTACCAGTTAAAGGAATTTCTGACAGAGGCTTCAATCCATGTGCCCAGTCAACTTCTTCGGGTTTTGGGGTTTGAAAGACGTCAAACGCACTCTTCATCAGTTTCTCTATTGCCTTTGACAATGTTTTCTTCTTCTTAGGCTCTTCTGTCAGTATCCCTTTGCCTTTATCTTTTGTTGTCGTGGCAGAACCTGTTGCTTCTGTGGATTTTGAGGTTTGCACTTCTGTAGGTTTGATGGAGGTTGCCTCTGTGGATTTTGACGATTGTGACTTAGAGGACTTTTGTGGCGATGGTTCTGTTGGCTTGACTTGCTCTGTAACCTCTGTTGGAGGTTGTTTGGTGACTTCTTCTGTGAGCTCAGTTTCTGTTGATGAAGTGTTTTCATTGAATCTTCTTGCCATTCTGAAAGCTAAAGTGAACCTGTGCCTTTCTTCTTCTCTCTTCACCATACGATCACTTATCGTTGTGTGCATCCTTTTCAGAATGTCAGAAGCAGAGGTCGTTGCTCTTTTTGGTTTGGTGGCAATCGACTTTCTTCTGGGTATGGTTTGGGGTGTTTCCACAGAGGTGGGTGTTTTCTCTGTGGTTTGTTCATCTGTTTCTTCCAAAGTAATTACCTCAGGGGTGGTAGTTGCCTCTGAGGTTTGCTTATCTGCTTCTGTAGTGTTGGGTTCTTCAGAGGTTGAATCCACAGAGATGGGTGTATTCTCTGTGGTTCTCTGAGTTTGTTGTTGGGTTTGTTCTGGAGGTGCTTGACTCAGAGGTTCTGCGGCTATTGGTGGACATGTAAGTCCTCTGCTTGCAGTTTTCTCTGTAGTTTTCTCCCCCTCAGGATGATCTGATTGACCAGGATGGTCATCATCATCAGAGTCATCCTGACCCTTGTCTGATGTACCTTCTGCTCTGCAGGAAGCATCGGGTTTCTTTGGCATTGTGGCTCCAGCAGCGATCAGTTTCGCGTAGACATCATCACAGAGGCCAAGAAGAGTTGCTAGCTCTGCCTCTGTTTTGAATCTCATCCTTCCTACACTTTCTCTGAAATCTTTGACGAAGTTAGCATTGGCAGTGGTGAAGGAAAGGATGACTTCTGTCACTTGATTAATCACGTGCTGCCCAAGCTCTGTCAGCTGTGCTCTTGTCATGTAGTCTTTGGGTTGCATCAGCATGGTATTTCGCATGGCTTCTTCTTGAACTTTTTGTAGGGCCTTCTGTAGATCTGCAGGAGTGATGCCCGTTGACACTGAAGTCTGTTTGTTCAATTGATCAAGGAACTTGTTGATGGAGTTCTCAATCGAAGAAGGAGTAGTTGTTGCGGCAGAAGTGGTGGATGCGGTAGCAGCAGACTTCATCTGTGAGATGGCAGTTTTCACCTCTGTGGACAGGTTGTCCATTTTGGTGTTCAGGTTTAGCAGTGCCAGTGATGTTGTCTCTGCAAAAGATTTGAAAGAGCTTTGCAACTCTTTCAAGGTTTGGTTCACAGAGGTCTCAAGGGTTTGGAACTCATCCCTTGTGACTTGTGTTCCGGTGGTAACCTCTGGAGGAACACATTCGTCTCCAGAGTGAATCCCTGTTCCTGGGATACCTTCTTTCATTCCTGTTTGTATGTTGAGAATGGAAGGATTTCCTTCTGATCCTTGAGAAGAAACATGAGTTTCAATCCCTACAGAAGTTCTGAGAAGAACATTGTCCAAATCCACTCCAGAGGTGGGTATTGGAATATCCTTCTGTTGACTAGGAGACTTGTCTAGAGTCTCTTTGTCTTTGTGCTCTCTACTTCTCTCTGAAAGAAGTATGGGTCTTAATAAGTGCGTGTCAGAGGAAACAAATTCCTCTGTAGGGTGTTCTTGTGTGATCTGGGGCGATTGATCACGAACATTAGGTGAGTCTCTTTGAGGAGACTCCCTAGGAATGGATTCCCCGGTTTCTGTGGGCACAGAGGTTGAAAGAGTAACCTCTGGCTGGATGGGTTGGGTTGGGATCGAGCTGTGCTGCTCTTTTTCAATAACTCCTTCTGCAGCTAGACCTGCGGAGTTAGAAATGTGGGTTGCACTGGGAGGGGGTGATTGATGTGTGCCTTCTTCAACTTCGGCATCTTTTCTTGTTTCTTCTTCTGGTTCTGTGGAAGTTCCTTGCTCTGTGCGCAAGGAGTCATACATGTGATGAGATCCGTATAATCTCATGACATGAGGATGATAGAGACCTTTTCGTATCCAGATAGCCTCTTCTTTATCTGAATCTACCTCTGAGATTTCTATCCCTGTTTCTGTGGTTTCTTCTACAACCGTTGCCTCTGTAACTTTAGTTGTATTCCACTCAGCTTCGATTTGTTCTGTTTCTTTTGAAGCTTGGTTTGGACTTCTTCTGTGGACGTCCAATCCTTGAATGAAAGGGTTTTGTAAAATCGCAGGGGTTTCGGCTGGTTGATTTCTGGGTGTTGTGTCATCTTCGTGTAGATGTGTGTCAATGCCAGAAATGAAGAAATCTTGTTCTTCTGGAGTGTGGTGGTCGAGAGGTTGTGCCGTCCACCCTGCTGTATTAAGGGTGTTTGCAATTTCGGGGTTCTGTAGGAAATCATTCAGGTCTCCTTGGTGAGCAAATCTATCTGGAGATTGATAGGGTGATTGATATCCTTCTTCTGTCATTCCTACTTCTGCATCTTCTTCTTCTTCTGTAGTTTCTCCCTCTATGATTTCCTCTTCTGCAATGGTAAACAACTTTTTAAGTGTTTTACCATGCTTCTTTTTGGTTTTCCTCCTTTTTGGTTTTGGTGCCCCTTCCTCTGTTGATTTGGATCTCTTCTTTTTCTGTTTTATGAAAAGGGGAGGAGCAGAGGAGCCAATCTCTGTGGCATGGGGAGGTGAAGGTCGATCTTCTGTAGTGCTTGTTGAGGTGCCTTCTGCAGTTTTTCTCTTCTTTGCTTTTGGAGTAGATGCAGAGGTTCTTGATGAAGACTTCTTTCCCATTATTTCTGCGCGTTTGGCTATGAAGCTGAGCTGAATAGCCATGTGTTTTGCTAACTTTTGATCCTTTTCTGCTTGAGTGGAAAGAGGTTTTGCTATCATTGTTCCTAGGGGGACACCTAAACGCGGGGGTGTCATAGGACTCGGTTTTGGAGTTCTATGATCGCGTATATACTCTTTCTTAAGGGATATGTTTGATGCGTAGCGCAGAAGTTTTTTTGACAGAGGTCTGCAGTGTGAGTAGCCATCAGCATGATCAGTGGGGGTATTTTTGTTCATCGGGAACTGTTTGGGAGTTGGCCCTTCCATTGGCCAATTTTGGATTAGCAGCAGAGGTTCGAACAGTACTCCCAATATTCTTTGGAATTGCAGAGGTGGTAGAAAGTTGGGATCGTTCTCTTTGACCCTTTTCGAGTTGTTCTTTCTATCGATGGTGTTTATGATCTCTTGCATCATTATGGTCGCATAATCTAGTGGAAGATCATAGTAAACCCCATACATGATGCTCAAGATTTGATGTGAGCTATGGTCAATACTCCCTATCTTTCCTGTCAGGCATCTGTTGAGAATAGAGAACAAAGTGTTCCACAGAGGTGGTAATCGGCCTCTGCGGAAGTCATTTCTCTTCCGTAGTTGGGTGTTGTACCCAAGCATTTCCACGAATCGACAGATCTCTTCGTCTGTTGGTTGCTCTGCATAACTTTTCAATCCCAGAAGACCCCTTGTTGGTAGGTTGAATTCAAGTGAGAACATTGTTCTGTTAAACTTGATTTCAAGATGCTCAGATTTATCAGGTCTTGAAATGTACCCTTTGATAAGAGAATCGTCTTTATCAAATCGGCAGCTTTGCCAAAATTGGTTCAAATAACGGACCGGAATTCTGTTAGGGATTCTTGATAGTAGAGGGAAGAGGATATGGTTTTCCATGATGTTCAGAAGTATGGCATGGGCTTCGCCGAAAGTAGTGGGTGAGGGGACCAAATAGCAGTTGTTGGATTTGATAGGAAGAGTGGCTTCGAAATGATCCTTAGCTATGAAGTTTTGCAAGTGTGTCGTCGGAGCAAAGTCTGCGGAGTCCCTGGAATCTTGTTGTTCAATATCTCGTGCAAGGCTGGGGTTTTCAGAATGTTCTGAATGAGCAGGGGAGTTTTCCGTTGAGTTCGCCGGAGAGAATTCAGAGGATGTAGCTCGAGAAGATGAAGCCATTTGCAAGTGTTTTGCAGGGTTTCGCCGGAGAAGAAGATGAGAGTTTGTAAAAAGTTTTATGAGAGGGTAAGGTTTGTTTTTATAGGATGGTAAAACGGTAGACTTCGAAAGGGTAAAATATATGGCAATGGATTAAAGTTTGGAATCCGCACTCGAGTTTGAGCGGCGGGTTCAACTTACCAAAAAAAACGTTCCATGTTTGCTCAATGAAAATGGGACACGTAGGCCATGTCAGAAGATGACAGGACGTCGTGCGCGGCCCATTAATGCTAGGCGCGTGGAGTTGTTCTTAGCCATATGAGTTTCACTCTCAGTAAAAGTAACCGTTATTACCACAGATAACAAAATGGCAGAACTTTTGTGTTTTACAGAAGCTCTGTGATTTTGAAAATCTTAGAGTTTTAACCTTCTCATATATCTCATTGTTATCATGACTTTGAAGATTCTACTTTGAACGAAAACGTTTGTAAAGATATTGGAGAGGATTAATAGGATTTTGTCAAGAAATTTTACTCACAGAGGTTTTGTAGCTCTGACGGAACTTGCAGAAGCTCTGTGAGAGCCAGCAGAAGCTCTATGAGAGAAAAAATCTTATAACTTGAATTCTATTAATTTTCTGATCATCCAATTTTTGATCTGTGTTAAGAGATGTTTTTCGCACATTTTTGAAGGTTGGTGTCCGATAAAACTATTTTGATAAACGTTTTGTTCGAGAAGGTCATGGTGTGTGTTGTTGGTTTTCGAGATAACATTCCAAAAGATCGACATAGGGTTAATTTGTGATCACAGAGCATATTTCCTGCAGAAGCTCTGTTGAGCTCAGCAGAAGCTCTATGACCTTAAATTTCTCCTATTTCGAATTTTGTTAAATCTTTTGAACTTTTGTTTTTTGAAATGTTATTCACAGTATATTTAGGACATATTTGACAATTCTTGTCCTAGAAAACTGTTTTCTAAAAACCTTTCATGCGAGAGACATACCTTTTGGTTCTTCTGTTCTCGGCAGTTTTGTCTTTCTTCTGTCGATGGAGAATTATCGACATTCTTCTTCGGCTTTCCTTTGAGAGATTTACCTCTGTAGATCATCTCAGGGCCCCTTTTGCTCCCCCTTGATCTAATCACTTCTGTAGATCAAGAATTTTCTTTTGCTCCCCCTTGACCTAATCACCTCTGTAGATCAAGAATTTTCTTTTGCTCCCCCTTGACCTATGCTTGGATCAAAGAATGATAAGTTTTGCATAGAATATAGGTCATGGTTTTTCAGAGGTTCTGTAGGGGTCGTCAGAGGTTCTGAGTTGACTTACAGAAGCTCTGTGATTTTAAGAACTATTTAAGGTTTTAAGAATTTACATACAGAAGTAGAATCAATCAAAGCAATAAATTAAGCAATGTATTTACTTATTATTTACAGAATATAAAACTATACTTACTGAGGATTTTCACACCATGTTAATCATTCCTATCTTACCCACCAAGAAGTTGAATCTTTTCTCGTCTAGTGCTTTGGTGAATAAGTCAGCGAGTTGATATTCTGTGGGCACAAAATGCATTTCGATTGTACCGTATTCAACATGATGTTTCAAGAAGTGATACCTTATATCGATAAGCTTGGTTTTTGAGTGTTGCACAGGGTTGGCAGAGATAGCAATAGCACTTTTGGAATCGCAGAAGATGGGTATTTTAAACAGAATGTGGCCGTAGTCTTTTAGCTGAGTCTTCATCCATAGAACCTGAGAACAACAGCTAGCGGCAGCAACGTATTCAGCTTCTGCAGTGGATGTGGAAACACAATTCTGCTTCTTGGAGGTCCAACTGACTAGTTTACCACCTAGGAATTGACAACTCCTAGAGGTACTCTTTCTGTCGAGCATGCATCCTCCATAGTCTGAATCTGTATAAGCTTTAAGACCAAAACCAGAGTTCTGTGGATACCAGAGACCAAGATTTTTGGTCCCTTTTAGGTATCTAAAGATTCTCTTTACGGCATCATAATGTGATTTCTTTGGATTAGCTTGAGAGCGTGCACAGAGACATGTGGCATGCATAATGTCAGGTCTGCTTGCTGTTAAGTATAACAGAGATCCAATCATGCCTCTGTAGAGAGTGCATTCTACAGAGATGCCATCTGAATCTAAGAATAACTTGTTTCCAGTGGCCATTGGAGTTTTCATTGCAGAGGCATCAGAGAAGCTATACTTGGAAAGAATGTCAGAGACATATTTAGCTTGATTTATAAAAATTCCCTCTGAGGATTGTTTGACTTGGAGTCCGAGGAAGAAAGTTAATTCTCCCATCATACTCATTTCAAACTCACTCTGCATGAGTTTTTCAAATCTTTTACACTCTTCTGAATTAGTAGACCTAAAAATTATGTCATCTACGTATATTTGTACAAGCATTATCTCACTACTTTTGCGTTTATAGAATAAGGTAGTATCTGTTGTACCTCTGTTGTAACCATTGACTAGAAGAAAGGTAGAAAGTCGTTCATACCATGCTCGTGGAGCCTGTTTCAGTCCATATAAAGCTTTTTCAAGGTAGTATACATGCCTTGGAAACTTTGAGCTTTCAAATCCTGGTGGCTGATTAACGTAGACCTCTTCTTGGATTTCACCGTTGAGAAAAGCTGATTTTACGTCCATCTGATAGACTTTAAAACCTCTGTGGGCTGCGAAGGCTAAGAATATTCTTATTGCTTCGAGCCGTGCGACAGGGGCAAAAGTTTCATCGTAGTCTATGCCTTCTTCTTGTCTATATCCCTTTGCTACTAATCTTGCTTTGTTTCTGATGACCACTCCATCTTCATCCTTCTTATTTCTGTAGACCCATTTAGTCCCAATGGCCTGTT
The DNA here is from genome assembly GCA_033807775.1 of Saussurea involucrata. Classification (NCBI taxonomy): domain Eukaryota; kingdom Viridiplantae; phylum Streptophyta; class Magnoliopsida; order Asterales; family Asteraceae; genus Saussurea; species Saussurea involucrata. Next base: position 217,492,522 of record CM066321.1, on the reverse strand, counting down.
TTCCTCTTGGCAGAGGTACTAGAGTCCATACTCTGTTACGCTCAAATTGCAAAAGTTCTTCTTGCATGGCGTCTACCCAGTTTGGGTCATCTAGGGCTTCAGAAATCTTCTTTGGTTCTATCACACTAATAAAATTTGTAAAGAAACAAAAGTTAGCAGTGGCAGACCTTGTTTTTACTGCGTCAGAAGGTTCTCCGATTATTTGGCTTGGAGGATGGCTTTTTGTCCATTGAGTTGTGCGTGGAAGATGATCATCAATGTCATTCAGACTTTCTTCAGAGACTTCTTGTGTTTCTTCTTGTGTAGCCTCTGTTGTTCTTCGTGCCTTGGTAGTTGATTCTACCGTTTGTGGAATGATTGGTATGAGTGGTGGTGGAGTTTGTTCCTCTGAGGACGTATAGTCTTGGTCCTCGATTTCCTCTGTAATTGGTTCTTCTGTGGTTTGTGCAGCTTCTGTGGTCGTTTTCCTTGATGTTTTATCTTCTGCACTTTCTTCTTCGGCAATTGCATCTGTAGTATGTACAGAAGAAGATGAAGCATTATTAGGACCAGTTAGAGACAAACCTGTAGGATTTTGTCCGACAGAGGATGGTTCTTCAGAAACCCTGATTGTTCCAACAGAAGGATCAATGTTTTCGTTGAGCATCTCTAAAAATAGAAGATCCAAGTCTTCTTTTGCTCGTGAGATGACAGAGGATTTCCCTTTAATTCCGAGTTCTGAACTGATTTGTTCAGAAGTCATTTGGAATGAATCATCAAAAGAAACATTGATGCTTTCTACAATCTTGTGAGATTTTGTAAGGAATGTTCTGTAGGCTTTGGAAGTGGCATAGTATCCAATGAATTTGCCTTCATCTGCTTTTACATCAAACTTTCCTCTTGAATCTCTGTCGTTTAAGACGAAGCATTTGCATCCGAATACATGGAAAAATTTGATGTTTGGCCGCCGTTTGTTAATCAATTCGTAAGGCGTCTTGAGGTGTCTTTTCACAATGGTTGATCGATTTTGAGTATAACACGCAGTAGAAATTGCTTCTGCCCAAAAGTTCATTGATAATCCGCATGCTGACATCATAGTTCTTGCGGCTTCCACAAGTGTTCGATTTTTTCTTTCGACAACACCGTTCTGTTGTGGAGTAAGAGCTGCAGAGAAGTTCTGTGATATTCCTTCTGTTGAAAGATAGGCTTCAATGACAGAGTTTTTAAATTCTGTGCCATTGTCACTTCTTAACTTCTGTATTCTGCAATTATAAAGAACTTGTATTCTTTTCATTAGATTTATCAATATATTTGGAACATCTGATTTCTTTCTAACGAATTCAACCCATGTGAAACGCGAATACTCATCAATTAGGACAAGTATGTATTTCTTGCCACCTAGGCTCTGTATGGCAATGGGACCGCAGAGGTCGACATGAAGCATGTACAGAGGTTTAGTGCAAGATACATCTGTTTTGCCTTTGTGGGAAGCTCTTTTTAGTTTTCCCATCTCACAGGCAGAACATAAATGATCCTTATTGAATTTAACATTTGGCAAACCTTTAACTAGATCAAGTTTGACCAGTTTTTCCAATGTGTGAAAATTTAAGTGACAGAACCTGTTGTGCCATAACCAGGCTTCTTCACTTTTGCAGGCAACAAGGCAAACTTTGTCTTTGTTCTTTGAGTTGAAGTTCATTAGATATAGATCACCTATTCTTTCAGCTCACAGAAGTTCCATACTTGTTTCTTCACTTTGTAGAGAGCAGAAAGTACTTTTGAACAACACATTGAATCCTGTATCACAAAGTTGACTTACACTGAGTAGGTTGTGCTTAAGGCCATCCACATATGCAACTTTGTATACAGAAACGTCTTCTTTCCTTATGACTCCATAGCCTTTTATGTGTCCTTTCTTGTTGTCTCCAAAAGTCCCAGATCCACCATCTTGTGTTTCTTTGTACGTGGATAGTGCACTTCTGTCACCAGTCATGTGCCTTGAGCATCCGGAGTCTAGATACCAGATTGGCACATACTTCTTCTGCAGGACAATCACAGAGATTTAGGTACCCATATCCATATGGGTCCAATATTGTTAGAGTTTTTCAAGTTTTCCTTGGCATTCTTGAAATACATTTTGTTCTCTGCAGAAGAGTCAGATTGTTTCTTTGTGGGATTTGACTTTTGAATTGTCGCAGAGAGTAAACAGACTTGACTTGAAAAATGATTATTAAGTTTAGACATAAGATCAAAGCAATGACAGTATTGAATATGAGATGTAATTTGCTTGAACTTTTCATTGAACTTTTTAAACTCAGCCACAGAGGCATTACATTCTTTCTTTACATTAGATTTCCTATTACTAGAAGATCTATGAATACTCGAATGTTGTTTGCAAAAGCTCTGTTTAGGACCTGCCTTCTGTGGGTTGCTTCTGTGATGAACTTCTTTCATCACTGTCACAGAAGAAAAAGATTTATTAACCTTGGGTTTTGAAAATCTAGAACTTATAGGATCAATAGAGGTCTTCTGTAACATTTTAAGCTCAGCAGAGGTTTTGATATGTAGATTCAATTTTAGAAAATCTTGGCAGATTGGAATCTCTGTGAGTTTCTCTTTTGGAGAAATAGTTCTGTGAGGAACTTCAGAGGAGAATTTGACATCCTCTGTGTCACAGTGAATTATCCCTGATTTGAAATCAGTCTCTGAGTTGTCAGAGGATGAATCGTCCTCGTATACAGAGGTTGAGTCAATTCTTTCAATAGAGGCTGGATTTTCTGAGCATGTATCGTACGAGCTTTCTTCCTCTGTAGAATAGTTTTCATAGATTGCAGAGGTTTCTAATAAGATTTCTTCAGTGAGAGTTTTATCTATAGAAGATGTACAGAAATTTTCTAAAACGCTTGATTTCCATATTTCCAAAATTTCTTTTTCAATTAAATTTTTAAAGTTTTCTTCTGAAAAAATGGGTTTAAACTCAGGAGCTTCTGCTGATAATTTCTTTTCAACGTTTATCAAACAGACAAAAGCAACCTGTGTTTGGGTCTCTGGTTTACCAAACTTGAAGATACCAATCTGATCTTGTGTTTTCAGATATTTCTTTGGTTTGATACCTCTATTGACAGAGTTTGAAGATGATGAGTCTGTGTTTTCAAACCACACGTTAATCATCTTCTTATGTTTCTTCAAGTAAGGATCCACAGAGATTTTCGCCCGTTTGCTTACAGAGATTAGATTTGGAAAATCTGGTTTGTTTGTTTTTCCAATCACAAATAACGAGGACAGAGGTTTGTTTCTTTTACCTTCAACACCTAGGGTGATATCATCATACCCTATACCTCGTCTCCCTATTTGTGAGTTTATTTTTTCATAAACTTTCTGTGCATCTTTATAGTTTTTAAGCAAAACTTCTCTTCTGAGTAAATCTTGCCATAATACCTCTCTTTCTCTTTGAAAGTATTCTTTAAGAGCTCTTATGTCAGTAGTTTCGCTCCTTGAAACTGAAAGTTCTTTTGTTTTATCTTTTAAAGTATTGGTTAATTCAGAAATTTGGTTTTTTAAAGGATCTAGAGTTTTGTTCCAATTCTTTTCTATTCTCTCTTTTTCCTCAAAAATCTTTGCTTTTTCTTGAGTGAGAAGCCGTACTTCTCTCTCATTGAAAGTGAGTCTTTTCTGAATACTTTGATTTATCTCTTTCAGTTCAATTAATTCAATGTTAATTCTAAGTGTATTATCATCTACAGAGGTAATACAAGAGTTGGAATTTGAAGTAGATACCTCAGAGTCAGTGCAGGAGTCGACTTCTGCCATGCCACAGAAGAGGGCATTAGCGGTATGTTCATCGTCAGAAGTAGAGTCTGACTGGAAGTCTTCTGTGTTCTCCTCAGAATGTCCTTTTGCCATTAAGGATTTTTGAGCATAATATTCGGCTTTCTTTTTGTAGAAAGCAGAGTCCCTCTGTGGGCGATTTGATCTGCTTCTGCATTCATTCGCAAAATGGCCTGGTTTTCCGCAGTTAAAACACCCTTGAGGAGTGTTTCCTGTTCGATCATTGGACTTCTGTAGGTCTCCGCCTTTCTCTGATCTACATTCATTTGCATAGTGACCAGGTTTGCCGCACTTGTAGCATTCTTGCTGCGTGTGGCTTACCGAGTCATTTGACCTCTGTCGGTCATTCCCTCTGTAATTTCTATCGCTTGACCTCTGTCGGCCACTTGATTCTTCTCCTCTTCTGTCATCTCTTCTGTTGTCTCTTCTGTCATCCTGGTTTTCTCTATCATATCTTTCATTTCCGGAACCTCTTCTGTTTCCTCTGAACTCTTTTGTCAATAGAGCTAAAGATTTAGCTAGTGACGCAAGAGTTATTTCCTTTTCTGCTTGCTCTTCTTCTTCTTCACTGTCAATTATCACCATCTTCTTCTTCTCCTTCTTCTTCTCCTCTGTGGCTTTATCATTTCTTGGTCTCTGTGCATCCTCTTTAGTTTTACTAACCAATGCATATGGTGCAATGGTTAGTGTTTTAGCCTGTGCTATCTGAGGTTCTTGTGCGGCTAATGTTCCGTAAAGATCAGAGAGAGTCCAGGTGTCTAGATCCTGATTTGTCTGTAGGGACATAGACAGCTGGAGCCATTCTTCATTTAGACTTTTTAAGAACATGACATTGTTTTCTTCAGAAGTTCTGTCAATGCCTGATTTTCTGCACTGGTTGATTAGAGAGTTGAATCTGTCGTATGTTGTTTGCAGAGATTCTGTTGCAGAGGCTTTGAATGCATGATATTCATTGATGTACTGTGCTCTTCGGTTTTTTTGTGTTTTAGCACCTCCTTCCAACTGTCTTTCCAGTTCTTTCCACAGATCATGCGCTGTTTCACATGAATCCAAGGATTGAAAGAGTTCGTTGGGTATTGCCATAATTAATGTCCTCTTGGTTTTCTGAGCAACTTCATCTTCTGCTTTATCTTCGGTTGACCACTCCCCTTTTGGCTTTGGTTTTTGATGTTCGGGGATTTCGGCAGATTCAGCAGTAGCAGGTATACGAGGTACTACTGTCATGGGAATAGGAGGAGGATTGTACAGATATTGTACTTGATTTTTTTCAGTACCCTCGAAAAAATGGACCATTCTTATTTTCCACTGAGGATACTCATCTCGAAGGAGAGTAGGAGGTTTAGTGAGAGAACCAGTAGTAAAGAAATTATTTGTATTTGTCATTTGAAGATTTTTAGAAAGAAAGTATGACTAAAGAGTTACTTCGATGAGCTTGAAGATTTTCTGGGTTTAAGCAGTTTCCAGACACAATTTTAAATCTTAATAATATCTATCAAGAGTCTTGATAAGTGGATCACTTGATATTGAAAATCAAGGAAGGCTCTGATACCAATTGTTGGAACCCAGATACGCTTAATCAAGATTAACAGTCTATTAGTTGAGTTTAGAGTTTGATGCGGAAGCGTATTAAACTAACAGATATGTTTGATAGATATTAGAACGCACATATATAAAGAAAACAGTAAAGAATGAAAAGGATTTCTTGAACAGTTACTGTTATTCAATATATAATAACAACACGAAGAACAGATTAAGAACTGTTGGTGTGAGAGAATATAACACTCAGATATTTGACAATAAAGTTTGAGAGTATTAGTGATTCCTTGTGTATTCGTCGTTAGGAAGATCTCAACATGAGACTTCCTTTTATACTACTCTTAGAAGACTATGAAGTTGGTCACTGTTCCTTTTACGGCATGAATAGTAAACTGGATGGTGTGAACAGTGGACTGGATGGTGTGAGCAGTTGTTTGAGCCATGCGCATTTAATGGAGCAGATGTACTATTGGTAAATGCATTAAATGGCGCAGACGTCTATTTTGTACCATGCCCTATTGAGTCCACTCAGAGCTTGACACGTGTTTTGACAGTACTTTTCCATGCAAGTTGATGAACGTATCCAGTAATATCTTCCAAGTCTTCATAGCAGACCACAGAGGCTCTGTAAGGCATTACAGAGGTTCTATGGTCTGACCTTCTGTGGAGCAGTCCACTTGTTTCCGAGTTGATCTTCTTCTTGCGCACTACAGAGGTTCTGTGATTACCTCTGTAGCTTCTGTGGCTTTCTGGACTTGATCTTCTGGAAGAAGTGGCAGAGCCTCTGTGAGAGGCTTTTCTATACTTAGCCTATTTTTCACTACTTCTAAGTATTTCTATGATTAGGAAGATTGAAGCTAACAGAGTCCCTTTTTCTCCGCTTCGTGCATTAATATGTAAAGGCTTTCCGCGGCGATGAGGAATAGAAAAGGGGCTAGTGGGTCTCCTTACCTTAAACCCTTCCTCATTGGGAATTCCTTCGTTGGGTCCCGTTTACCAACACCGACAAAGTTATGGATCTTAGGCATGCTTCGATCCAACTTACCCATTTTTGGCCAAAACCCATCTTCCTCAAGCAATCAAGTAGAAATGGCCATTCGATGCTATCATACGCTTTTTCAAAGTCGACTTTGAAGATCAAGTCGTTTTTCGTTTTCTTCCGTACATGATCGATCACTTCATTAGCCACCAAAACACCATCTTGAATATACCGCCCTTTTATGAAGGCGCTTTGGGTGTTACTAATGATTTTCCCCATCACGCCTTTCAATCGTTCCACCATTACCTTTGCTATTGTTTTATAAAGAATGCCGACGAGACTTATGGGCCGAAAGTCTCCAAGACTTATTGGAGAATCAATTTTTGGAATTAGAGTTAAAAACGTGGAGTTACATCCTCCACTAATATCTCCTTTTTCCCAAAACCAAGATACCACTCGAATTAAGTCACTCTTAACCACCTCCCAATACTTTTTCAAGAATCCAAAGGTGAACCCATCCGGGCCGGGGGATTTGTTACTTCCACAACTTTTGACCGCACTCCAAGTTTCGTTTTCCTCAAAAGGTTTCTCTAAGCCGATTGCATCCTCCGCCGTGATTTTGGAGAAGAGATCCGCATTTAACGTTGGGCCGTCTACATATTGGGAAGAGAATTTACCTTTGAAGATGTCGAACACGTACTCTTTGATTTTCTGCGGTTCTTCCGTCCACCCCGTGTGAGTTTTCATTCCTCTTATTGCATTTTTCCTCTCTCTTTGTTTTATAATCGCGTGAAACATCTTTGAGTTTTCATCTCCCTCCGTTACCCATTTCTCTTTTGCTTTTTGTCTATCCATTTCTACCTTTTTCCTCTCTAATTCTAACCACTTACTTCTTGCTTGAACCCACCTTTCTTTGTCTAGATCGTTCCAACCCTTTTCTTCTGCATCCATCTCTTTTTTGGTCGCCTCTTCCTTAGCAATTACCAACTCCGTTTCCAAGTTCCCAAACCTTTTCTTAGCCCGATTCTTTACTACTTTCTTGACATTTTTCAGCTTGTCATGAAAGATTCCATCCGATCTAGTGGAAGATACCACCTCGTTCCAAGCATTAGTGACTACCTCTTCCTTTAGCCAAAGGTCGAAGAATTTGAATGGTTTGGGACCAAATCCGCTTTGTCTTCAAACAGTAGAATAGGAGCATGATCCGACCATTTCCTGTCTAAGACTTTTACTCCCAAGTTCTTCCATATGTTCCCGAACTCGTTTGTCACCAAATATCTATCCAACTTGCTGAATTTAAGACCATTGTCGCTAATCCTTGTGAATCTTCTACCCGTCATCGGCACCTCCCAAAGATTACTTCTATAGATGAAATCATTAAACTCCTTTGATCCTTTCAAGTTTGTGATCGAATTAATTCTCTCGTGCTCTCCTCTCACTTCGTTAAAATCGCCGAAAATGCACCAACTTAACCCTTTTTTTATCGACAAGCTCTTCAATTTTCTTCCATAGTTTCACCCTTTCTTTTAGGTCATTTGGCCCATAAACGTTGACTAGACCCACCAGACCCGTAATCCCTTCCCATACGCCGATTACTACCAAAAACGATGTCTCCTTTACCACAAATTCAGATTTGAAGACTTCTTATCCTAGATGGTTATAATACCCCCTGATTTACCCGAAGCTTCACAATATGCAAAATCAACATTTTCATTCCCCCACAAGTTTAAAATCTAGGTGTTAGACCAATTTTTTGATTTCGTCTCCTGGATTCCTATTACCGATGGCTTCACTTTCCCACATATCCCCCGTACCCATTTCTTTTTCTGCCACAATCCTAGTCCTTTTATGTTTAGAGATACTATGTTCATTAATTAACTGGGTTTGAGCGATACTTACCTTCTGTTCCGTTATCGGCCACTTTTTTCTGCGGTTGAGTTCCTGCCTGCCTTTCCCCTTTTGAACCCTTCCAATCGATGCCCAACATATTGCCGAATTCTTCTAAACCTTCCATTGATTCCTTGCTTCCTAACTCATTTGATAACGTAGCTTAAATTACGGAGTTTGCCAAACCTCGTCTTCCCAGTCTGCTAGTCGCTGGCTTTTTCACGGTACCATTGTTCTTCCCTTTCTTCGATTCCACTTTCTTACAATTACGCCTCGCCATCTGTTTGATCAGGTGGAAGCTGACCTTACCGCCCCCTAGATTGATGCCATCGACCTTCTTACCTTTTAATCTCCACGTCTGTGGTCTGTGTCTCGAAATTTCATATTCCTAATCGATTTCAATGGGAGTCCCCTTCTCACAGTCATGTTATACTTCCAATTTAGATGATTGCTGAATATTATCTAGTCGTGTGTTTGGATTTTGTGTCACCTTATTTGGCCCCATATCCACTCCATTCGTTTTTTAGGCTGTGAATCTGGGTTCAACTCCAGATTCAGGTCCACCATTAGGAATTGGCCCAGACGCTTCATTTAAGTACTCTCCTGAACTATCACTGGATATGGACCCTGCAGGCCCAATTTTCTTTGGCCCATAGTTAGAAGGGGTGGTCTTGTTTATCGGGTCAGGTAAGACACCCGTGCCCGACCCACTTTCTTTATTTATCAGGTCTATCCATTTGTTTAGGGGCTACTAGGTTTAACGGTTTCCCCTAGGTCATGATTGGGGGAAATGAGTTTTCCATCTTCCCCATGCAGGCAGACCCTTCGCCTCCCTTACCTCCATGTGTCGATTTCTTCTTTTTTACGGCCACAACTCCGGCCGATGCTCCGGTTTGGTTTCCGTCGTTGGATTGAGGGTTCATACCATCAGACTTTGGCCAACCAGATGCTTCTCTCTCGTCCTCCTTATCTCCCCTCCAAGTATCTTCGACCCCCCAATACTCTTCACTGTTCGCTCTATCCTCTAACCAGATTGACGGAACCTCCTTCCTCCTTCCTCCCCTTCATCTTCATATTCTGACTTACCTGTCGACAGGCCATCTCCCTCTGACTCCGTCACTCCGAATAGACTACTGTCTTCTTCTTCTATCTTAATACGGTAGTAAAAAGATCCCATCTTCATGCAACTCAATGAATTAATCGGAGACAAAATCGATGTGCTTAGTAAAACTTTTCCCCAAAGTAAGTTGTTACTGTCCTCTATTTGGCAATTTTGCATTCTCAAAACCTTTCCCCACTTTCTTGCTATCTCTGTGAAAATATTTTCGTTCCACCCGTGTAACGGAATACCTGTGATTTTTATCTATATTAGTCTTTCTGGGTTACCGTAGCCTTCCGTCCATCTTCGAAGGTCTTTTTCCCAATGGTGAAGGCCATGACTTTTATTTTCCAGTACACCTTTGAGGGTTGTTTCGTTGTCAAATTTCATAAGAATTTGTCGACCCCCCAACATTTTCAGTTCCGATATGCCAAATGGTTTATCTTTCATTAGTAATCGAATAGTGTCAATATTGTCCAGGGTTTTTATCTCTCCAACGAGACAGTCTTTAAGATAGTTTATCGGTTTTACATCCGACGACCAATCTCCTATTACTTCCTCTTCCATCTCTTTCGTTATCTCCATCTCCTCCTCCTTACTAATCTCGCCTTTCACCACCGCTGCATATGAATGTCGACCAACACAAGTGTTCGTCGTCCTCAATTTTTCCTGTGGGACTGGATTCGTCGGATACTTCACCCTATCATCTCTGTGTCCTTCTCGATTCTCCTCCCTTTTTTCGCCTTCTCTATCGGCTTTGAATACTCTTAGTTTAAAAGATTATATCCAAATGTTATTTAGCCGACGTTCCATATCGCTGTTCCAACTATCCTTTCGAAATCGAACAAAACCAAATTTTCTCCCGCAACGTAGCCTCTTCCTAGCCATGTACATGTCTGTTACTGCACCGTATCTCTTGAAATTTTTTCATAAGCTTCCCACTGCCATATTTTCTGGAAAGTTGAAGAACATATATGATACTTGATTCGGGTAGGATTTTGTCCTTTGTCCACGGTTGAAAAAGTTGCTGTTTCCGTCGTTCTGCCTTGATCGAGCCCTCTCATCACTCTTCCTTTCCTTCCGCTCAGTCTCTCTCTCTAACTCTCTCTCTCTCTCTCTCGTCTCTCTTTTTCTAATAATGTCATTAATGCTAACAGTCTCCACTTGATAAAGGTTTTCAATTTTTTACTCTTAGTCGTAAGAGGTTTTTCAAGTTTGTACCCTTTTTTAGGAATGTCACAAGTTGACAATCATCAATTTCTTCATTCCATCATTAATTCTTTAATCTAGCCGACGTTCCATATCGTTGTTCCAACTATCCTTTCGAAATCGAACAAAACCAAAATTTCTCCCGCAACGTAGCCTCTTCCTCACCATGTACATGTCTGTTACCGCACCGTATCTCCTGAAAATTTTCCATAAGCTTCCCACTGCCATATTTTCCGGAAAGTTGAAGAACATATATGATACTTGATTCGGGTAGGATTCTGTCCTTTGTCCACGGTTGAAAAAGTTGTCGTTGCCGTCGTTCTGCCATGATCAAGCCCTCTCATCACTCTTCCTTTCCTTCCGCTCAGTCTCTCTCTCTCTCTCATCTCTCTTTTTCTAATAATGTCATTAATGTTAACAGTCTCCACTTGATATAGGTTTTCAATTTTTTACTCTTAGTCGTAAGAGGTTTTTCAGGTTTGTACCCTTTTTTAGGAATGTCATAAGTTGACAATCATCAATTTCTTCATCCCATCATTAATTGTTCTTAAAATTATTGTTCTTTAATCTGTTTTTTTCTCGGTCATCAGCTGGAATTATAATATACTAACAACATTTATTGACAAGTAAAGGTTTTGATCTCAATTGTTTCACGATCTTTAGATGTCTATCGTTAATCATGGTTTTAGATGAGCTTTTCCGTTTTAGATATGGTTGGTCCTTCTCATTTCAATTTGGAGGTTGTCTAGTTGAAATGTTTATAGATAGATTAGTATTAGTCCCAATATAACTGATGCATAACAACATCTGGTTCAAACACCCATGCTTACAAAATTTGGATGAATTTACATATAAGATGACAAACTGACAAAATAAAAATTAGAAATAAAAAATAATGGAAAAATGACAAAATGACAAAATAAAAGATGGTGCAGTCACATGAGGCATGTAGGACTTCTAAATGTGAGGGGTACATACAGTGATGGTATCATGTAATCATTACTTGTTCAGGGAATTAATGAGGAACAAAACAACAATGCTCTTATTTTGTATGGACTGAGTCAACTCACCGTTTTACTGTGATTTTTATTTATTTATTTATTTATCATGATACACCCGGGTTTGATATAAATGGCTTGAGAGGAGTGCCGTTGGAAATCACCTCCCAAGCCATTAACGAGTATCTCTACGCCCCTACCGATCCTGATGAGGAGTATCCTGACGGGTTCCCTGCTAGAGCCTGGTTCAACCCTCAATTGCGCGACATGGCGGCTATTCTTCGTCAAGACGGATCAGATATCTGGGTACCTAAAACGGCTGACCTGCACCACGGCGACCTAAAACCAGACATGGCTTTCTGGTCGGTTTTCCTCAAGCATAGCGTCATCCCTTCTACTCACCGGACTCTAGTCTCCGTTGAGGCAGCTCAGTTGCTCTACGCTATCCGAGTCGACGTGAATTTTGATGTGGCCACTTCATTCTCAACAGTATACTGAAGACCGGCTGCAACACCCAGTGTCTCCTAAATTTTCCTTGCCTTATCACTCATTTCTGTAGGAGGATAGGGATTGCAGCAGCCTCCGTCCAGGCGGAACTTGTGGCACCCCCGACGGATGTGTGTAAAAAGACGTACAATCTTTTCTGTACACGCCAGGGATTGCCTAACATTTCGTCCGGACGTCGCTACCGGAATAGGGGTAGCCATGGAGCTGTTGTTCAGGAGGAGGAGCCACAGGTTCAGGATGCCGATCCACCACAGCAGCCACGCCCACCACGGCAGCCACGACAACAAGCACCACCACCAGCTGATATTCTTGCGGTGATTCAGGAGGTGCGGACCACGCAGCTAGCCCACGGGGCGATTTTAGAGCGAGTTGCCGACTTTATTGCAACGCCGCCATCTAGCCCGCCACGCTCTGAGCCGCAACGCTCTGAGCCACCACCCACTACCACGTTGCCCCCTCGCCAGAGCATATCCACCAGTATCTTAAGTTGTCTCTACGTGCGAAAACGTTGGCGTAATAGAGGTGCCGGCACATCTTCCTAGCGGCAGCCCTAGGGTGAAATATGACACCTCGGTTTGTTTCCTTTTTCACTTTTGCGCGCTTTCATTTCTATTTGTATGTCAACCTTTTATATCTCAATGTGATGGTCAAAATTCCACGAACACTACTTTTGAACTATTTGTGCACATTGGGGACAATGTGTCTCAAAGGTTTGGAGTTGTTGTTTTTGTTTCTTTTCTTTGTGGGTCGATGTGTATGAACCTTTATTTTGATCGTTAACATGCGTTGTGGGTATAATGTTGAATTAATCGGAATGAATATATATGCTGGAAGTTATTGTTTAGGCGAATTGGAAAAACTTTCATTGACATGTAGTATCTATGTTGCGGCATGCTTGTGGAGGGATAAAGTAGTTGTGCATACTAATTGTGGACATTAGAGGAGACCACCCTAGTGAGACTTTGAGCCTTAATGCCATCAATTCTGAGTGATGTTCTATTTTTGTTCACCATCCTATACACGTCTGAATTCTTTCAATTTGATAGTGATCTCATTTTTCCTTGCATTGAGTAGTAAAGGTTAACTTCTAATTTAACATGTCTATTACTTGTGAATTATGTGTACCTTGAGAAATGATATCGGGCTATGTGTGCAAATTCCTTGGTCTATCATCTTTATCCTCTTTTCTCTTATCCCATTGTTGATGTGTGATTCCCTTAGCCATTTTGCAGCCGCTACTAAGCCCAAAGACTTTGATCTATCCGGATACACTAACCTACCCGTAGTCTACGTGCATCATGGAGTGAGAAATGCAAACAATAGCGCCAAAATAGCTGGGAATGATCGTTGAAGCATGAAGGGTAGTAAAAAAAAATCAAAAATCAAAAATCAAAAATAGAATAAAACTTGCATCTGCTATAAGCAAGTCTCTGTACAAGTATGATAGTCGAAATTCTGCATTACATGAATTGATGGAAATTGTGCGTTCCAAAGAAAGGAAGAGCTACTATTAGATTTGATGCACTTAGGACTAATTGTACTTTACCATTCTTCCTATTCCACTACCTTAAACCATTTCTTACCCTTTAAGCCCCGATTGATCTTTTGGAAAGCATAATTTGTGAGTAATGCATGTTTAAATTTTATCTTATTACTCAATTCCTTTCATGAGATCTTATTTGACTACTACGTGTTTCTATACTATCACATGCAGATGATCTTGTGAATTTTTGTATATCAACTCCCCCGCATGTATTTGTGATGTGTGTGAACCTAGGATTCAAGAGTAAGAGAGCATCCCGTGAGGCTAGGGTCGAAGCGAAATCCACCACTAGTTGTGTGCATGATGAAATTGATCAAAACGAGCATTCGCTTGATAATAGTCTCCTGTCAATGATAGTTTTATCTAAACTCGGTTAATCAAGAAGCTAGGTAGTGTATGTTGGTTCTTATTAATTTCATATTAGTCTTGCTGCGCTTTTGATGATTAAAATGTTTGTTCATATTATCCCCTTTCGAAAACCCATCACTTTAGATGATTGCCTGTTTTATCATTATCATATTGTCTTACGCCAATTTTTGCTTGAGGACAAGCAAAAGCTAGGTTTGGAGTTGTTGATAACTTCGTTATCTGACGGGTTTTTACCCTCCAAATCATACGTTTGTGGCTTGTCTTGAAGCAAGAATTGGCATTTAGGACTAATATTTTGTGCAAGTGTTGTGCGGACATACATGGTGTTAATTGGAAGGAAAAATGCTTATTTATACTCCATTTTGACATACCGGGTGAAGGAAGTGTCGAACCAAGTGAACAAGCGAAGAAAAAAAGAACGTTGGATCCATGCTAAAGTGACATGCGAAAGTGACACGTGTCACTCTCGCCATGTCACTATCGCTCAAAATGTACCGAAGGTTTTCTGAAGTTCAGCGAAAGTGACACAGCGAAAGTGACCATGTCACTCTCGCACGTCACTTTAGCCGTCGGGGGCTGATACTATAAAAAGCTGTAGAATCTTAATTTTTAGGGTTATCTCGGGATTGCTGGAGACTACACTTCTAGGGGAAATGTTAGAACCGTTTTTGAGAGACAAAGAAGACCTTGCATTGATATTGAAGGTGGAGACTCATTTTGGAGCTACAAATCGGTAGTGTGTATCAATCTTGAGGGAGTTTTCTTCATTTCCATAGTATTTGTTGAGAAACAATGTTCTTGGGTGTTGTTATCTTCTTCTCTTTCATGTTAGTTGCTACTAGTGACATGAGCTAAACATTTTGAGGTTGGGGAAAGATGGATTTTGGATTTCTATCGTTAAATATATGAGTATTGCATTTATTTAGTCATTACACTTATTGGTTGAAGTTTGTCTTGCTTGTTCTTATTGTTGTGAGATTGGCCTTCTTACTCATCTTTTAGTTGTATTTCCTTTTGAGAAATTGGTTTTATAACTTGTTAAAAGCTAGATAAACCTAGGGTGAGATATTGGATAGAGATATACCAAGTAAACCCTAGTTTTGTGTATGTGATTCTTATGCTTAATGAGGTGAGTGTTTATGTTTATTGGTTGAGAGACTTTAATATACATTACATGATGCATTCTTGCTATTACTTGAGAGAAAATAGTAAGTATTTTGGGAATTGCTAAATTCAACCTTGTGTATTGATTTATGAATGTGTTTTATCTATTTGTTGGTGAAATCTAAATGAAATCTAACCCCTAACCTTTCCTCATCATCTTGGTAATTTCTTTGTGTTACATGAATCATTGTTAACTTGCTCTTCTTTGCTTATCTTCATTTCTTGAGATAGTTAGTTAATTAATCAAAACTCAAACCAAATTTTATCAACCGTCCATTTTAGACGTGTGGCTAGCCTTTGTGATACTTAAACTCGTAGTTCCTTGGATCGATACTCGTACTTGGTACGTATTACTTGATTGACACCGTACACTTGCGGTAGATTTGGAGGGTTGCATAAACCTTCTATCAGTTACGTCGAGTGGAATAATTAAAATATTTTTTAAGATGTAAAATAGATAATATTTGTTGATAAACGAATATTAGTAATAAATAAAAAGTGTATATATTTTACAACATTTAAAAAAACAGTAATATTTTTTTTAAATAATCGGCGATCTATACATAAATTTTATATCGTTTCAAAATACTTTTACTAATATCTACAAACTGAATTATTGATTTTATATAATTTGATATGTAGAGTGGGATTTTTTGTAATTTTATAAAAAAGATGGACCACTTTTAACTTCATATGATGATGAGAGTATATTTGGCAGATTTTTGTTTCTTTCGCAATTCAATATGGGCCTCTTCCTATGTAAATATAATTTCAATAATCTTTTATATCCAAAGTATATATTTACTTTTAAATAAACTAAACTTAAATAATATTTAATCTGAAAAAAATACCTTTTCTATTTTAAAATAAATGTCCTTAAAATATATAACTATTACATGTTTTTAATTAGTAAGAAAAAAGTCTCTATCTCGTAATTGATGGTAGATTAGAAAAATAAATAATTACTTTTAAAAATAATTAAATACATTTAAAACACATTAAAATAATATAATGTAAAAATTTATTTAAAAAAAAAAATTAGGAAGTGTAAAAGAAATACATTTAGGGGGTAGATTAAATATAAAAAGTTTGACCGTATCTTAGAAGACCGTGAGAGCAATGGGAACATTTAGCCCGCAACACCACAAAGGTTCCCATTCCCCACGGCCACATTATTCCATGCATTTCCATTTTCTATTTTATTTGTATACGTTAATATATATATATATATATATATATATATATATATATATATATATATATATATATATATATATATATATATAGAGAGAGAGAGAGAGAGAGAGAGATTCAAGGGAAAACCTTAAAAAAACGGAAAACTGAATAACACCCTAGGGGCCTTCATCTAGACGGTATTCATTTGTGCATACAGGTAAATTAAGTTGACTTTTTGGTTTTTATGCACAAGTGCATTATGCATTTGTGTATATGGATGTGTGCATGTTACAAATTATCTGTATACACAAGTGAATACCGTCCAGATGAAGGGCCTCCTAAGGTGTTCTTCAGTTTTTCGTTTTTTGAGATTTTCCCTTGAACCTAACCCTATATATATATAGAGAGAGAGAGAGAGAGAGAGAGAGAGAGGGGGGGGGAGGGACATTTGTGTATACATGTACTTTGTAACATGCACAAGTGCATAAAACAAAAAAAACAACTTAATTTATCAATATGTAAAAATGTATACCGTCCAGATGAAAGGCTATCAGAATGTTTCTTAGTTTTTCGTTTTTTTGAGATTTTCCTCTGAACCTCTCTCTCTCTCTCTATTATATATATATATATATATATATATATATATATATATATATATATATATATATATATATATAGAGAGAGAGAGAGAGAGAGAGAGAGAGATAAAGGTTCAACCGAGAACGCTAACTATTTAAGAAAACAAAAAACATGCTCAGGAGCCTCGTTATCTTTACGGCTCAATCTTTCCTGGTTTGTCTTCGAACGCAGTTCTCTCCTTCTCACATGTTCTAATTCTTCAACTAAATCTCCCTCGGTTGTCCTAAGAATTCCCGTTCCAGGTTGGGTTAAAGGGGTTGAAGGAGAGGCAGTAGAAGTGCCTTCGGTAAAGTCTGGGTTCGGTCTGATACGAGGTGGAATTTTGGAGAGCCGAATGGCACGGGTCGTATCGGATTCCGTATCAGAGTCAGATTCAACGTTCTGAACATGTGGAGTAGGTGAAGGTGGGTCGGAAAGATATGGTTTGGATGAGTGATGAAGTTTAGGTCTAGATGATGGACCGGCTTAGGCTTGGCTGGAACCGGGACGCGATTCCACTGCACCACTCACACTAGTTCCCCTTCCCCGAACAATCGACACACCCCGCCCGGCAGCACCTGCTGGCCGGGCCCTTCCACCTCTCACTCTTGGACCCTCACGACGCTCGGGTCTAGGTCCCTGGGCAGGTCCCTCCGGTGCTGGATGGACCATGGGATTCCCTAACTCTTCCCTATAAGCTAAAACTCCTGGTGCAGTGGGATCGGCGATTGCCAGAAGGGCTTCAGGGATGGGCATAGCTACCGCGTTGGATGGATTGCGGATAACCATATACTGTAAATGGTGAGGAGGACATACCGGATGAGTTAGGCGGCGCGGGATGGCGGGATTGGCGTCCATATGTTGACGAACCGCCAGCAAAAGGAAACGCGGGTACGGAAGGAATTTCTTATGTTTGGTACCTCCGATTTGGCGAATGGCAATAACAATTTCCCGCCAGATGATCATGGCGAAGTCCACAAGTCGGTTGTAGCACACGGCATGGAAGAGTCTAAGGAAATCGCTGGTACACTGGTCTATGCCCTTCCATCTCGAAGAAAGGCATCTGTTCAGAATCGTAAACAGAGTGTACCATAAGGGAGCCAGGTATTTTCGGTTGAACGCGGACGGTCGGTCGAGGGCGAAGTTGTAGCCCAGAGCGCGGACTTGGGCGCACAGTGTCGTGTCATTGATCGTGGGGTCATATCCTTGATGACCGCCGGTGTTGGCTTCAGGTAGGGATAGAAGGCAGCGGAAAGATTCCGGCGTGAGTGTGAACTGCTGGTTATCGATCTGAGCAGTGATACTCTGTGTGTTACCGACCATGCGAACTTGAGCGGAGAACCAGACTTGAAGTATGTACAGCAAAGGAACATCGGCAGTGGCGGTAAGGGCCTCACGGAGAGGGTGACGCATAAGTATGTCCACAATCACTCGATGTTGTGGTTGTGGTCTGAAGAGTGCCGGGTCCAGGTGGTGATTGTTGGCCTCCAGTTCGGTGCCATGGTCAGGAGCGACCAGGGCATTGTCCGCTTCTTCATTTATAAGTTCCTTTTGAGGAATTTGTTGCTCTTCCGGTTTCTGTGGGGGATTTTGTTCCTGATCCGCCATTGTATATCTGTAACAAAGAAGCACAGTCAGTATTCGAAGCGGATGAACAAATATCGGCGCGTACGTTTGCTAAAAGTGGCTCAATTTGAGACAAATGGAGGACTGGCAGTGATGAAACAGGTACAGGACTGATAAAGACAAGGGTGTCCGGACACAGTTATGGATTTACAAAACTTTCCGGACAACACAAGTTTCCGGATAACCCAAGGTTTCCGGACGGGAAGAATGTTCCCGGACAAAACGGATAAACCGGATAACATGGTTTCCGGATGATTAAGTATTCCGGATAAACTGGGAGTCCGGACATACCAACTTCCCGGTAGTTGAACTTACCGGAAACCCGAAGGTTTCCGGACAACTAGGGTGTCCGGGTGTTGAGCGAGTCCGGAGAAAATATCTAGGAATATGAAGCTTACCGGATAAATACTCAACAAGTTGAATGTTCCCGGACACAACGAATGTGTCCGGACGAATTCCCAAATCACAATGGTCCAAACTGGAGTTTCTAATATGTGTGAAAGCATATATATAGTATCGATTGACACATACGAGTACCTAAAAAAATCTAAATCTACCAGGAACACCTCGAAATAACCCGAAGTCGAATGGACTTTAAAATGGGTTACAGACTTTATGAAATCGACCAAATCAGAGGTCGAGTTGTGCGTCTCAGAGCGTAAAACAAGTAACAGAGTGATTGAGAATGAAAGGAGAGCATCATACCTGGTTTGTCATTAAAAATGCGAGTGAGATCGAGGAGTTGAGAGTAGTCCGAACGAGAGAGAATGGTTGCGAGGGTTTAGGGTTTTTGACGTATTTTCTGGATAGTGAAACCAAACGAACCCGGACGCTTTATATAATACCCATGAGTCCGGATATGGTACCTGGGATCCTATCCAACCCGAATGGTGACCCAGATACCTGTCCGGATTCTTGGGGTTTTCCAAAAAAATTCCAGTTCTTGAGAATTTTGCAAAAAATAGAACTGTAAAACAACCTTCTCTCGCTCCCCCTCAAACGGAGCATGGGGAAAGACTTGCTCCCCCTCGAATAGTGCAATGGAGAGTCTAACACAAAAAAAACTTTGAGCATTTAAAGAAAAAACACTGTGTCGCTCCCCCTCAAATGATGAGTAAACTTACCTGATGCTGCTTTGTGCTCCCCCTGAACACATGAACACACCGTGAGAGCACAGATATAGACAGATAAAAGTAGACGACAGTATGAAATAAAAGAAACACACGAAGAAAGAAAGAAGACAAACGAAATCTACGAAATAAATACAGCGACTTAATCTAACTGTGTAACTGAGACAAGTAGAATACAAGTGCGAGGAAGTGTATGCTCAATCATCAGGAGTGTAAACACCGGATGATGAGTAAAAAATTACTTACAGATGTATGGAACTTGTAACGGGTACACAATCGGATTAAGTCGTCAGCTTTAGCATACCTAACTTGGACACAAGAGTATTAAAATGTTTTTCGTCCAAGGCTTTTGTAAAGAGGTCTGCTAACTGATGCTCAATATTTACGAAGTAGAGTTCGACTGTACCTCTTTCGACGTGATCCTTAATGAAGTGATACCGAACGTCGATGTGCTTCGTCTTGGTGTGTTGGACCGGGTTGCTGGATATGGAAATAGCGCTTTTTGAGTCGCAGTAAATTTGGACTTTGACATACGTGAATCCGTAGTCTTTGAGTTGCGTCCGCATCCAGATGACTTGTGAATAGCAGCTCGCGGCAGCCACGTACTCCGCCTCGGCAGTTGAGGTTGAAACACATTGCTGCTTCTTGGACGCCCAACTCACCAGGCTATCTCCCAAAAACTGGATGTGACCCGAGGTGCTCTTCCGGTCCATCATATAGCCCGCATGATCCGCATCGGAGTAAGCGGATAGTGCAAAACCTGTCTCTCTCGGGTACCACAAGCCAAGATCAGCAGTACCACGTAAATAACGAAAGATTCGTTTGACAACAGTTAAATGAGACTCCTTAGGTTTTGATTGAAACCGGGTACACAAAAATGTGGAAAACATGATATCCGGTCTACTTGCGGTTAAGTACATTAAAGAACCTATCATCCCGCGATACAATTTAGGGTTTACATCCGTTCCGTTAGGATCGGCGTGAAGCTTCGTACCGGGTGCCATGGGAGTTTTCATTGGTGAGGACCGTTCCATCTGGAATTTCCTAAGAATATCCCGGATGTACTTGGCCTGGTTTATGAATATCCCGGTCGACAGTTGTTTAACTTGAAGACCAAGGAAGAAATTCATCTCGCAAAGCATACTCATTTTAAAAAATTCTCCCATTAGATTGGCAAAGTTCTTAGCATATGTGGGATTAGTAGAACCGAAGATTATGTCATCTACGTACACTTGAACAAGAACTATGTGACCTTTTTCGTTTTTGATAAATAAAGTCGAATCGATTTTACCTCGTGTGAATTTAGACTTTATCAAAAAATCAGACAGTGTATTGTACCATGCTCGCGGAGCTTGCATTAGGCCATAAAGTGCCTTGTCTAGAACGTAGACATGATCAGGCTTCGAATCGTCCACGAATCCTTCCGGTTGTGATACGTACACTTCTTCCTTGATATCGCCGTAGAGAAATGCGGTATTCACATCCATTTGGAAGATTGTGAAGTTCTTGTGCACGGCGTATGCAAGGAACATACGAATGGCTTCGATTCGTGCCACCGGAGCATAGGTCTCATCATAATCGATCCCTTCTTGTTGTCGGTATCCCTTGGCCATGAGACGCGCTTTGTTGCGTACAACGATGCCGTCTTCGTCCTTTTTATTCTTGAAAATCCACTTGGTGCCGATCACCGTCTTGTGTTTTGGACGTGGAACCAGTCGCCATACCTTTAGAGCCTCGAATTGATTGAGCTCCTCTTGCATGGCTATGATCCAGTCTGGATCTTCAAGCGCTTCACGTACGTTCGTCGGCTCGATGTTGCTTAAGAAGCCGGAGAATAGACAGAAGTTGGCGGATGCACCTTGTGTTTGAAATGGAGTAGAGGGATCACCGATGATTTGATGCAAGGGATGAGCTTTCGTCCATCTGGTGGTGTGTGGAAGCGGCTGTTGAGTTGAGTGAGACGCGTCCGAATCCACATAATCACCAGATGGCAGGTCTTGTACCGCTTCAAGTGTTACAGGTTGGTTTCTCGGAGGAGGTGGGGGAGGATTCGTCGGAGGTTGAACGACTTCTTGGTCCGAGGAGTTCAGAAGTTGATCGGCGATTATAGCAAATGACGAATCACTAGGTGTGATCTCCGGATGTGTAACAGGTTCCTCCGGGGAAGCAGTAGTATCGGTAGAGGTGGATGATGACGGTTGAGCTGTCTCCGCAGTGATGGATGGCGTCTTGTAGAAGGCGGTGGACTGAATAGGTTCGACGAGTCCTCAGTACGAGCAACTTCAAGTCGAGGTTGTGCTGAGACAGTAGGGGAAACATTAAAGATGTCATCATAAAAGAACTTAAATAATAAATCTAAATCAGAAGAGTCGGCATTCGAAGAAGATGCATGATTTGGATTTACTGTCGCTTGTGCAGATCCCGAACTTGGAGGTCCGGAAGCTAGCACGCCAGTTAAACCGGGTTCTGAACTGTTTTGTTCAGAAGCCAAATATGCGGCTTCGTCGAATGTCACGTTTACACTTTCGACAACGGTTTTCTTCCGTGTGATGTAAACGCGATACGCTTGACCCTGCATGGAGTATCCGATGAAAACTCCTTCGTCCGCCTTGGGGCTGAATTTGCCGAGATCATCCTTGTCGTTTAAGACGTAGCATGTGCATCCGAATGCATGGAAGTACTTGATATTCGGAACGCGGTTGTTGATGATCTCGTACGGCGTCTTGTTGAACCGCTTGTTGAGGATGGAGCAGTTTTGTGTGTAACAGGCCGTTGACACTGCTTCGGCCCATAGAAAGTGCGGCAGATTGGACTGAGAAAGCATGGTGCGAGTCGCTTCGACTAGGGTACGGTTGCGACGTTCTACCACTCCATTTTGCTGAGGAGTGCGTGCGGCAGAGAATGTGTGTGAAATGCCGACTGAAGTCAGATAGTCGTCCACCGTTTGATTCTTGAACTCCGTCCCGTTGTCGGTCCTTATGGTCTGAACTTGTTATTGCTTGTTCAGTTGGATGGTCTTCAGATGGTTGATGATCAGTTCCGGAGTTTCGTCTGTCGAGCGAAGGAACTTGACCCATGTATAGCGCGAGAAGTCATCCACCATCACTAGGATATATTTGCGCTTGTTGATACTTTGAACACGCATCGGTCCACACAAATCCATATGGATGAGTTCGAGGGACCTGCACGTGCTCGGAGTTACCTTCGGTTGATGCGGCACCCGCTTCATCTTTCCCTTTTCACATGCCCCGCAGAGACGATCCTTCACGAATTGAAGATCGGGCATGCCTTTCACGTGTCCGCCCAGCATCAGTTTGTTGATACTTTTGAAGTTGAGGTGCGATAGACGTCGATGCCAAAGCCAAGCTTGTTGAGAGTTAGCCTTGGACATCAGGCAGACAGGGTTATCGGTTTTGAGGGCTGCGAGGTCGATTGTGTAGAGGTTGGTCTTGCGTTTTTCCAACCAGTAGCTCCTCTCCATCGTCATTTAGGACTCTACACCTTTTAGCTTTGAACCGGACCTCGAGATCTTTGTCGCAGAACTGCCCGATGCTGAATAGATTGTGTCCCAATTCCGCGACGTGTGAGACCTTCTTTATTGTGATCTTGTCTTGGACAATGTCGCCGTAGCCCACGCTCGGCGCTTTGTGGTCGTTCCCAAATCTCACGTCTCCACCATATTCTTCCTGGTAGTTCGTGAGAAGCTCCCTCCTTCCGGTCATGTGCTTGGAGCATCCAGAATCTAAGTACCACACATGACCGTGCTGCAAAATCGAGTTAACGGATTTTAGGTACCCAAATTTGTTTGGGTCCTAGAGGGTTGTTAGGGTAGTTAATTGGTTGATTAGAAGTTCAAGGGTCTATTTGTATTTTGTTTAAACATGGTCTAGTTAGTGAACGGGTTGTGGGCTTGTTAACCACGGGCCCGCCATATAAATAGTTAGCTTAGCCTTAGAAAATAGGCTAGTTGTCTCATTTGCTTTCATTCATTCGTATTGTAATTCTCTCATATTGAAAGCATAATACAGGGATGACTAGTTGAAATCATTGTTCTTATTGTTTATATTACGGATTTCATAATTGTTGCACGGATCTGGAAATAACAATTGGTATCAGAGCAGACGGACACGATTGATTCAAAGCCTTCAAGTTGATTTTTGGTAATTTCTTGACTTTTCTCGTCTGTGTCTCACTTGAATGTTCAAAATTTTGATTCTGATTAAATTGATCGATTTCGCTTATTGGGTATTGTTAGCATCATTACTATTAGTGATTCTGCAAAATTTCACATCTTAACTCGATCGTTTGAGTGGTTTATTAAGCAATTTAAGATCAAAAGTTTTAGTAGTGTTCTTGATCAAATTCGGATTTTTAGCCATAAAAACGTGTTGTTTTTGCTTTAAAATCGATTGGGTTAGTGTTGTTTTTGTGTTTGGCATCGTTTCTAATCTTTCAGGAACATTATTGAGCAACCCTAATTGAGTTCCAATCGAATTTGAGAAGGCAGCCGCAGAGTCCGGACAACCCTGCAGCAGTTTCCGGACAAGCTCTACTTTCCGGGTAATTGTGTTATTCCATCCGGACTTACCTTTCTTTCCGGGTAAACCATTCAGTCCGGGTAAGTCAACATTCTGGGTAAGTCTTTATTTTCTCAATCATTCCGGGTAATTTGTTCCGGAAACCCTGATATTTCCGGTAAAGTAAGTTTTCCGGACAAGCCAAGGTTTCCGGTAATCATTTTCATCCGGAATCTCTGTCATCCGGTAAGTTTTGTGTTTGATAATTCTATCCGGACATATCAACATCCGGTAAGTAATACGTCTATTTGCCATATCCGGACAGTTCTGTCTTCCGGTAACCTTCTGTTATCCGGACACTCCAAGCTATCCGGACTCTCCTACTTTATCCGGATACTTTGTGATTTTTAGTTGTTTTTGTCATTTGATCTGATCTGGACACTACCTGATCAGACTTTTACTTGGATTCCTATCCAGTAAGATCACTCTTAGTTCATATTAATCGTAGAACCTGCGTTAGGACCACTCTTAGTGCATTGCGTTAGGTTTACTCTTTGAATCAATCTACACGTCTGACGATCACTCCGTTGCAACCTACGATGACTTCACGTGACGCACTTGCTATTGGGACCGACTCCAAATAGCCAATGGCGAGATAGATTCATGATCTTCATTGAACCTAAGGACAACTATGTGTACATCAAGAAAGCTCTTGAAGATGGTCCGATTCCTTGGCCGAAGAAGACAATTGCAGCAACTGCAACAAATCTTGAAGTTCGTTATGAGGACAAGACTGAAGCCGATCTGACCAACGAGGAAAGCGGCAGAATAGAAGGCGAAAAGCATGCCAAGAGATATCTTATGCAAGCACTTCCCAACCCAATTTACCAAGCTATCGACGGCTACAAAGGTACGGCAAAAGGCATGTGGGATCAAGTGGCTAGAATGATGCATGGGAGTGTTGTTGGCAATCAATTGAAGATCAACAGCGCAATAACCAAGTTCGATGGTTTCAAGCAGCGCAACGGCGAGACTCTCACCTAAGCATATGAACGCTTCTGCTTACTTCTCAATGAACTGAACAAGAACCAGATTGTTCGTTCCAACACGGAGAACGCGCTCAAGTTCCTCAACAATCTGCTACCCGAATGGAAGGTGTTTGCTTCTCATGTTAAGCACAACAACTTGATAGAGAACATTAGCATTAATGAACTGTATTAGACGCTTCTTAAAGACGAAGATGAAGTGAATGAACTTTTGGGCGAGAAGAAAGATGCAACCAAGCTAGCTGCTGATCCTATAGCACTCATATCCTCAAAGAAAGGGAAATCTTCGGGCCATCATTTTAAACGTGCTCAAAGGCAAAGCTCTTCCGAATCTGAAAAGGAAGACAGTGACTCGAATGATGAAGTAGCTGACTTCAAGAAAGTTGTTGCTCTACTCACTAAATCTTTTCAACAACAACGATTCTATAAGAAGCCAATGTCTAATAATCTGCGCTACTCCACCGCCTCCAACAAGCGCCATGATTATCAAGACAAGGACGAGGGAAAGAAGAAAGTTGATGAGCAGGACACGTCTGAGAAGAAGGAGAAGAAGGAGAAAGATGATAGAAAGAAGAGAGATGAACCAGTGACCTGCTACAACTGTGGAAACTTGGTCATTTTGCTAAAGACTGCACAAGGCCTGTAGTAAAGAATTCTCACTACTATAAGGCAAAACTGGCACTGGCTGAGCAGAAGGAAGCTGGAGAAGCTATGTTCGTGGAAAACGACTACTGGTTGGGTCGTTCTGATGATGAAAGCGATTTTGATGGTGCAAATGCTTTCATGGGCTATCACTCTCCAGCTGATGAAGAGAAGACAAATCAGGTATGTGATTCTTCCGAACAAGATTTCTTGAATAAAATGCAATCTTTTACCGACCAGGCAGACTCCTTTAAGGCTACAACTAAAGAACAAAAGCTTAAGATTAGTTCACTAACCGAAACGCTAGATGTTCAAACAAGAATAACTGAAAACATAAGTCTGAAAATGCTATGTTAAAGGAAAGATGCAAAATCCTTTCAATAGCACCCAAAGACTTAAGGGCCAAATTATCTGATCTTCAGTCTCAGTTTGATCAGTGCATGAATGAGAAAGAAGAACTTGTTTATCAATGTTCCTCTCTTCAAATTCAGCACAAGGAGTTTGTTACTAAAATTCTTGATCTTGAAACCAAACTCCACAAAAGGGGTCAAACTGATCAAACCATCTTTCTGAATAAACCCAAAGAGTTCACGTACTTTAACAAAGAATGGGGTATCGGATATGATAACCCACATTATTTGAAAAAGGGAAGATGGTATACACCAACTTTATATGATTTTGCATGTTTTGGGTTAGATAAAAAGTATCCGGAATATGCCATTCAATGGACTGGTCCTCTTGAACCTGAAAAGGAAGAGGAAACCGAGGAATATAAGCGTGCACACAAACGAGGAATACAACTTCCGTTTTGTTATGAACCTTTGAATAATTCCTATAAAAAGAACAAAAAGTATCTCTCAACTGACTACTTCGACCCCTACAAGGTTGCTACGCCCAAGGATTCCTCCAAAAAGGATGAGGTCCACGCAACCGCAACCAAGACTGAGACGGATGAGTTTAAACTCTATGTTCCCCCTCTCATCTTGGAAGCAAAAATAGTTGAATTGGAGGAGTCTTTCGAGAAAGAAAGGTCAGTTTTTCAAAAGGAAAAACATGCGCTAATCACTGAACTTGAGAAACTCAAATATGAGAAAACCGAAGCTGTGTCGGATGAGGAAAAGGAAACTCTTCGGTGTGAAATCAATAAGCTCTCATCAAAACTGTCTGCCATGACAAGAGAAACGATGAAAGAGCATATGATAAATGGTCAACTCTAAGTTCAGCTTGACCTGCTCCAAAATGCGAAGCACATTTCACCCGAACTTTCCTCCAACTCATCGGACACATCCTCGTGTAAAGCTTTCATAGGAAATATATCTTCACCAGAAATTAAAGTTTCTCAAGATGAGTGTGTTAAAAGGAATTTAAACTCTGAGTTTTCAACCGCTTCCGCACCAAATTCCCCAAAGCACACTGACACTAAGTGTTCCTCGCCTTCCTCGACCAATCCAAGTCCTGAAATTCCGGAGATAGATTTTTCAGAATACATGAACTCCAACGGTAATTCTGAGGGAGATTTGAGTCGTTCCCTTTCGACAAACCTCTTCCGAGCCACACTGATTTTCTATCACCCGTAGTCAATCGACCGATCAACTTTCTAATGGGTACCTGTTCTACCACTAAGGCCCCAGCTGTGATTGAGATTCCCAAATCTAAACCTGTTTCTCAAAACCAATCACAGCCAAGGCAAAAGACCGAGCAATTTCCTGTCAAAACTCCTGTTTCTTCAAAAGTCACTGACCATTCTGTCCCTGTTGTTTCCGATAAAACCGGTCGCGCTAAACAAGAAAAACCAAAGTGGCTAAAGAAGGAACCTGTCAAGGATGCTGCATCAAAGTCTTTCCCTCGTGTCTTTAATTCTAGGATAAACAAAGACAATTATGCTTGGAATCATTTTGAAGTTTCTTTTCCAATTAAACTTAATTCTCTTAATCAATTGATTCAGTTATCGCGTGATTGTTTATGTTGTTCTAATTGTGGTTGGAATGATTTTGATGATATTCAGAATAATGATTGGTTTGGGTCGTATCACATGTGTAATTTATTTCCCAAACGCAAACCCCGTAATAAACAGCAAAGATACTATCAAAAACGGGGTTACCAATCAGCGGTTAAACCACAGCGGGAGACCAAACCTGCTCCTAGATGGGTTGCTCCTACTGAGGTTAAACCGGCACCAAAGAGGAAACCTGCTGCCAAACCTGTTCCTCCAAAGGGTGTAAAATCTACACCTAGGAGGCAACCTGTGCCTAAACCAGTTCCCACAAACGGTGTAAAACCTACACCTAAGGGGAAAGCTGTGTCAAAGCAAGTTCCTCAAAGAGGTGCCAAACCTAACCCTCCTGGTCCCAGGCAAATCTGGGTACCGAAGGTCTGCTAAACTTGTTTTGCAGGATGGTCATGTGTGATACTCAGACTGTGGATGCTCCACACACATGACCGGAAGAAGGGAGCTGCTCACGATCTACAAGGAACAATATTGCGAAGACGTGAGGTTTGTCTATATCTGTGCTGTCACGAGTGTTCATGTGTTAAGGGGGAGCACACAGCGGTATCAGGTAAGTTTACTCAATTGTTGAGGGGGAGCGTCACACACAATTTTTCTTAAATGTATCAAAAGTTTTTATGTGTGTGGATTTCACCACATGCTCAGTTTGAGGGGGAGCGAGAGAGCCGTGTTTTCAAAATTCTACAGGTTTCATATCTTTGAAAAATGGAATTATTCTTTAAAGTGTAAAAGTGTCCGGACACCCATCAGTCCGGATGACTTTACGGACCGGATGGGTATCCGGGGTAGGACTATCCGGAATTCCTACTCTGTTCGGAAACACCCTTTGTCCGGATACTTTGCTTTGACCGGAAAGGTTTGCCATTCCATCCTCTTTCATCCGGATACCATGTTTGTCCAGAAACTCTATTTGTCCGGGAAGTATGGTCTGTCCGGGATGTTCTACATATCTTCATTATGTCCGGACTCCTCTGTATTTGTCAGTTCAGTACCTATTTTGTCACTGCCAGTCCTCAATCTGTCTCAGATTGAGCCATTGAATGCAAAGGTACGCGCTGATACTTGTTTATCCGTCTTGTTTACTAACTTTGGGTCTTTTACAGATATTCCATGGCGGATCAACAACCTCAACAAAATCCGAGGGGGAGCGTCACCCTGTTTTCTTAAAAGTCTCAATGTTTTTTTTAGTTGATGTCTCCCAAGTAAATAACACTCTCAATTCGAGGGGGAGCAAGTCAACCCCCATGTATGTTTTGAGGCGTAGCATGATTATATCCGTACTATGCATATGCCTGAAACCCTACCTGTGATAGCATATAGCCAAGAGTTAGGGAATCCTATGGTCCAGCCAGCGCCGGAGGGACCTTCCCCGGGACATAGAACATGTGAGAAGAAGGGAGTTAAGGTCGAAAGCGAACCAAAAAGATTGAGGCATAAAGATAACGAGGCTCCAGAGCGACCCCAACCGAGTGACATCCGGGTAGCTGCATCTGCTATCCCGTCTCATACGTTGGGACAGGATATTGAAGAAGCCTCCGTGGACCCAACGGAGCAATTGCACGACCCCCTTATCCACTCATCCGTCTCTCAAAAGACGGATGTTTCAACTTCACACGGGGAAATAGCACAACTTCTACCGTCCTCTCACTCGGAGAGTGCATGTGTTGAAACAAGCGACCAGCAGCCCCCGGTCGCGACTTCATTTCGTGCACAATCGAGTCTAGAGCCATTTGCTATTGAAAATCCTTTGGCTAGGACACAAGAGGAGCAACACCAAGTCGAGAATCTTCGTGACTCGACCGGAACCACCGTAGTGTCGTCACCTTTAGGTGGCACGCGAGGATCGGAGGCAAATCCTACCACAGCTACCGACATGCCAGTTATGAACGTAGGTGGCTCTACCTCACAGGTAGATGCCTCAACGGGTAATCTAAGTGATCCCGGTGTTACTCACCTTGACTTTGTGTCGCAAGGGTCCCTGGACAGCACCCTCAAGGCTGTCCGAGAAGCAATGGAGCAATATGTCGTCGCCGAGATCGACACCATCAAACGCATAATCAAAGGTAAAGGGCATATCGTTGACACTGAAACCGCACCCATACCTCCACCGGCTCCTTCTTAGCCTACCTACTCGGTGGACACCCTCAAAACGATGCTTTTAGCCCAACTGCTCCAAGAATCCGAAACCAACGCCTCAACCGAAGCAGACCTGATCTCCGTTCTGAAATCCCAGGTCACTGCTCCTTCATCATCCATTACAACTCGTTTAGACGCCATTGACTCGACTCTCAAGGACTACAACCAAGCACTCACAACGCTGTCCGAGAGAGTCCGCTCACTCGAAGATACCTGCAAGAGTCAAGCAGGCGGTCTGAAATGCAAGCACGATGACCAGGATGATCCTGATCACCGTGAGGGGGAGAAACGACAACGTCTAACCGAGACCGCCGCCCCGATCCAGTCTGAAACTTCAATTGTGGTTCAATAGGAACCCCAACTGCGGCAACTACAACAGAAGCACCTGAAGCCGAGTTGCCATTAGCCGACATGGTAATAGATATAGATATATCAGATGATGAAGACGCAACGGTTGAAAAGCCTGAGGGTTCAATACAGGAACTGGTCGACTTTGATTCATCAGACAGACCACTATTGAATATGATAGATCCAGACTGTGAAGCCAACCCGGAGACCGAAGATGCATGGTATGAAAAAGCCGCCAGTGCCGTAAATCTCCAGGTAAATTTGGTTTTCCCTACTGATGAAGACGACAACATCGACT
Source organism: Saussurea involucrata (assembly GCA_033807775.1). Classification (NCBI taxonomy): domain Eukaryota; kingdom Viridiplantae; phylum Streptophyta; class Magnoliopsida; order Asterales; family Asteraceae; genus Saussurea; species Saussurea involucrata. Next base: position 217,461,879 of record CM066321.1, on the reverse strand, counting down.
ATGATCAGTTCCTGCTCCAGAATTTTTATGGCACTTCTACCGTTCACTATGCTCAACCCACTGGAACTTCAACAAGACCTGAAACTACTACAGCCAACATTCTGACAACTCCTCTGCAAACGACAGCTTCTGATCTTCCTCCCCCTCCTCAGCAACAAATCCGTTGGGAGAAGATCATGGTACTTATCCCTCATCTGGAGTAATCTTTGAAGAAGTTGTTCGTCCACAAGCTTCGCCCGATCGAGCCAACCTTTTGCCTTTGTATCTACAACCTCAACCCCGAATACGAACGACGTTATATCAGCACAATGCAGCGGTGTCTTCCAGTCAGCCAAGTCAGAACCAAGCATCAGATCATAGAGGTACTTAACATCCATTCAAGACGCATCATGAAAATCGTCTATCTAGTGTTCACCGTCCGTCGAGAAGATGGTAACGAATGGAAATTTTCTGAAGCCGACTTTAAGCACCCCTGACCTTTTGACTTCCTGGCCATACTGAAAGACCTTCACACGAGAACCATCCGACCGCTTCAAGTTACAAAGGCGCTCGAAGCTGTTCGTCGATTCCTTGTCCGAACCATAATGATGTCATACTTTACGGACTTCCAAATGGCAATCAAGAACAGAGCGAAGAAGGTAAATCTGATTAAGCCGAATCTGAATGCACCTGAGTTGAATATGTATCCCGAGAACGCTATGCTTCTAGAACCAGAATTTGGGATCGTCTACCTCAACGAGCAAAAGGAGAAGAAATTTCTGCGATTCAGTCAGGTTGAAAGATTCTGTGACGGCACGCTCTACAAAGTTCAAACTGCTCTTCGAAAGATCATCCAGCACGAGTCTGAAAATCCAAAGCGTTCATATGTTCCTAATCCGAATGAAATCAATGCTCGGAATGCTTTGGAAATGGTTGAAGATCGCATCGACTACCGCCGCACAATCAGATGGTTCAAGATACACTTCGCGCCCCGCAAAAGATACGTGGAGAACTGGCGCCAAATCGAACTTCAAATCAAAGGGGGAGATTGTTAGGGCAGTTAATTGGTTGATTAGAAGTTCAAGGGTCTATTTGTATTTTGTTTAAACATGGTCTAGTTAGTGAACGGGCCGTGGGCTTGTCAACCACGGGCCCGCCATATAAATAGTTAGCTTAGCCTTAGAAAATAGGCTTGTTGTCTCATTTGCTTTCATTCATTCGTATTGTAATTCTCTCATATTGAAAGCATAATACAGGGACGACCAGTTGAAATCATTGTTCTTATTGTTTACATTACCGATTTCATAATTGTTGCACGGATCTGGAAATAACAAGGGTTAGGTTTGGCACCTCTTTGAGGAACTTGCTTTGACACAGCTTTCACGTTTGGTGCAGGTTGTACACCGTTTGTGGAAGCTGGTTTTGGCACAGATTGCCTCTTAGATGTAGAATTTACACCTTTCGGAGGAGCAAGTTTCCTCTTGGGTACCGGTTTAACCTCAGTAGGAGCTGCCCGTCTTGCAATGGGTTTGGTCTCCTGCTGTGGTTTAACCTCAGATTGGAAACCCCGATGTTTGTAGTATTTCTGTTTATTATTACGGGGTTTATTTTTAGGTTTATGATTATACATGTAATATGACCCAAACCAATCATTTATGTTAATTTCATCAAAATCATTCCAACCACATCTAGAACAACATAAACAATCACACGATAACTGAATCAATTGATGAACTGAATTAAGTTTAATTGGATAAGAAACTTCAAAACGATTCCAATTATTCCAAGCACAATTGCCTTTGTTTATTCTAGAATTAAAAGCAGTGGAGGAAGACTTTGATGCTGCATCCTTGACAGGTTCCTTGTTCAGCCACTTTGGTTTTTCTTGGTTTGCTTGACCATTTTTATCTGAAACAACAGGGACAGAGTGGTCAGTGACTTTTGAAGGAACGGTATTTTTGGTAGGCAATTGCTCGGTCTTTTGCCTCGGGTGTGATTGGTTTTTAGAAACAGGTTTAGATGTCGGTTTTGATTTTGAAATCTTGATCACAGTTGGGGCCTTTGTTTTAGAACAGCTACCCTGTAGAAAATTGACCGGATGGTTGACTACTGGAGACAAAAAATCAGTATGACTCGGGAGAGGTTTGTCGAAAGGGAACGACTCAAACTCTCCATCAGAATTGCCTTCAGAGTTCATATATTCTGAAAAATCGACTTCCGGAATTACAGGACTTGGATCGGTCAAGGAAGGCGAGGAACACGCTGTGCTTTCGGTTGTGTGCTTTGAGGAATTCGGTGCGGAAGCGTTTGAAAAATCAGAGTTTAAATTCCTTTTAACACACTCATCTTGAGAAACTTTGATTTCTTTCGAAGAGATATTTCCGACGAAGGCTTTACACGAGGATGTGTCAGATGAGTTCGAGGAAAGTTCAGGTGAAGTCTTCGTTATATTTTGAAGTAGGTCAAGCTGCACTTGGAGTTGACCATTTCTCATGTGCTCTTTTATCGTTTCTCTTGTCATTTCAGACAATTTAGATGAGAGCTTATTGATTTCACACTGAAGAGTTTCCTTTTCTTCATTTGTCACACCTTCGGTTTTCTAAGATTTGAGTTTCTCAAGTTCCTGAATTAGCGCTTTCTTCTCGTTTTGAAAAACAGACCTTTCTTTCTCAAGCGACTCCTCCAACTCCACAATCTTTGCTTCCAAGATGAGAGGGGGAACATAGAGTTTAAACTCGTTCGTCTCAGTCTTGGTTGCGGGTGCTTGGTCCTCATCCTTTTTGGGGGAATCCTTGGGCGTAGCAACCTTGTAGGGGTCGAAGTAGTCATTTGAGAGATACTTTTTGTTCTTTTGATAGGAATAATTCAAAGGTTCATAACAAAACGGAAGTTGTATTCCCCGTTTGTGGGCACGTTTATATTCCTCGGTTTCCTCTTCCTTTTCAGGTTCTAGAGGAACAGTCCATTGAATTGCATATTCCGGATACTTTTTATCTAATCCAAAACAACCAAAATCATACAAAGTAGGAGTTTGGTATCTTCCCTTTTTCAAATAGTGTGGGTTATCATATCCGATTCCCCATTCTTTGTTAAAATATGTGAACTCTTTGGGTTTATTCAGAAAGATGGTTTGATCAGTTTGACCCCTTTTGTGGAGTTTGGTTTCAAGATCAAGAATTTTAGAAACAAACTCCTTGTGCTGAATTTGAAGACTGAGACTGAAGATCAGATAATTTGGCCCTTAAGTCTTTAGGTGCTATGGAAAGAATTTTGCATTTCTCCTTTAACATAGCATTTTCAGACTTATGTTTTTCAGTTATTTTCATTTGAACATCTATCTTTTCGGTTAGTGATCTAATCTCAAGCTTTTGTTCCTTAGTGGTGGCCTTAAAGGAATCTGCCTGTTCCGTAAGAGATTGCATTTTATTCAAGAAATTTTATTCGGAAGATTCACATACCTGACTTGTCTTCTCTTCATCGGCTGGAGAGTGATATCCCATGAAAGCATTAGCACCATTAGAACGACCCAACCAGTAGTCGTTTTCCACAAGCAGAGCTTCTCCAGCTTCCTTCTGCTCGACCAATGCGAGTTTTGCCTTGTAGTAGTGAGAATTCTTTACCACGGGCCTCGTACAATCTTTAGCAAAGTGACCAAGCTTTCCGCAGTTGTAACAGGTCACTGGTTCATCTTTCTTTTTACCTTCTACTTTCTCCTGATGATCATGGCGCTTGTTGGAGGAGGTTATTGGACGAAGGCTTCTTATAGAATTTCTGTTGTTGGAAAGATTTAGTGAGCATAGCTATCGCTTTCTTGAAGTCAGATACTTCATCATTGGAATCACTGTCTTCCTTGCAGAGCAAAAATGCTCATAGGCCTGGGTGAGAGACTCGCCGGTGCGCTGCTTGAAATCATCGAACTTGGTTATTGCGCTGTTTATCTTCAGTTGATTTCCGACATCGCTCCCACGCATCATTCTGGCCACTTGATCCCACATACCCTTTGCTGTGTCTTTGTAACTATCGATAGCAGTATAGATCGTGTTGGGGAGAGCTTGAACAAGATATTGCTTTGCATGCTTTTCACCTTCAATCATGCCTCTTTCATCTTCAGTCAAGTCGGCAATAGTCTTGTCCTCAGTACGAGCCTCAGCACCTGCAGTTGCTGCTATGGTCTTCTTCGGCCAATCAATTGGACCATTTTCAAGAGCTCTCTTGATATACGCATAGTTGTCCTGGGACTCTATGAAGATCGTGAACCTGTCGCGCCACTGGCTGTACTCACCTTGGTAGAGGCAAGGTGGTTTGGAATTGGTACCGATTGCGAGAGCATCATGCGAAGTAGACATCTTTGGTTGCAACGGAGTGATCGTCAGACGAATGATTGATTCAAAGTGTAAACCTAACGCAAGGCACTAAGAGTGATATCCTAACGCAGGTTCTACGACTGATATGAACTAAGAATGATCTTACTGGATAGGAATCCAAATAAGAGTCTGATCTGGAAGTGTCCGGATCAGATTAGTTGAAAGCAGTTCAATAATCACACAAGTATCCGGATATCACAAAGAGTCCGGATAGCCTAAGGTTTTCGGATAACTCAAGGGTTACCGGAAGACAGTAGTTACCGGATAAGGAAAATAAACTAAGAGTTACCGGGTAAATGATATGTCCGGATAAGATACTTACCGGATGTTAAGGGTTTCCGGACGAAAGTACTTACCGGGTGATGGAATATGTGGGAAGATTGGTTACCGGGAACTTTGGGTTTCCAGAACTAATTTACCCGGAAAGAATGAGGTTTCAGTGACTTACCCGGAATGTTTGACTTACCCGGAAAGGTTGGATGTCCCCGGATGGAATAACACAAACGTCCGAAAGTGAGGACTTGTCCGGAAACAGCGGCTGTGCTACCTGGAAACAGCGGCTGACTTTTTCAACTTGATTGAAACTCGATTAGGGTTGCTCAAAGATGTTCCTGAAAGATTAGAAACACTACCAAACACAAAAATAACACTAACCCAATCGATTTTGAAGAAAAAAGAACACGTTTTGATGGTAAAAATTTGATTTTTAGTGAAGAACACAACCAAAAACTTTGAACTTAATTTGCTTAATTAACCACTCAAACGATCGAATTAGGATGTGAAAATTTGCAGAAACACTAATGACAATGATGCTAACACAACCCAATAAACGAAATCGGTCAATGTTGCTTGAATCAAAATATGAATGTGCAATCAAGAACATAGACGTGAAAAAGTCAAACTTACCAGAAATCAATAAACAGGCTTTGAATCAATTCTGTCCGTCTGCTCTGATACCAATTGAGAGTCTCAGATCCGTGCAACGAACAATGAAATCAAATAGATAATAACACAATGTAGTATACGATTTCAACTGGTCATCTCTATTAAGCTTTCAATTGAGAGAGAATTACAATACGAAGTAAGAAAGCAAATAAGATAACTAGCCTATTTTTCTAAGGCTAATGAACTATTTATATGGCGGGCCCGTGGTTAACAAACCCACGGCCCGTTCACTAATAAGGCTCAAATACAAGAATTACAATTTAAACCCTGAACTTTAATTCAACATAAATCGACCATAACATATATATATATATATATATATATATATATATATATATATATAGAGAGAGAGAGAGAGAGAGAGGAAGGTTCATGTGAGGAGCGCGTCAAAACGTGAGAACGTGAGGAGCACTCCCATGCTTCTGATCACATATGATTTACAACGCTAAAAATCAGAACTTTCTCGAAAATTCGCGCAAAAGTGGCGCGAGGCGTGGCGCGATGCTGCAGGTCGCGGATCACATGTGATTCAACACTGTAAATCATTAATGATTCATAACTGTCAATTCGAGTCCAGATCAGTTGTGAATCACATGTGATCCACAACTGCGAATCACATGTGATTCATAACTGTCAATTGCTCCTCACGTTCTCTTAAATTGGTACGCTCCTCGTTTGAACCCGCCTCTATATATATATATATATATATATATATATATATATATATATGGGTGGTATTTTTTACTAACCACCCCATTGTTAGAAACTATACAACTACCTTAATCACCATCCATTAATTTGATCAAGGGTCTATGTTGGTCCCGAAGGGTTATACAAGTTTGTAGAAGGGGGGGTTGAATACAAACACACGATTTTTTACTTTCTAAATTGTTTATTGATAAATCTTAAAACAATTTACAACTTGTTGCGGAACAAGATTAAGGATAAACCTAATCTAAACAAGTTAAGAACACTAAGTTTCTTGCACTAGAAATAAGATAGAAAGGAGATAAGAATATTACGAATAATATTCTAACACTAAGAGAGAAAGAAGAAGATGGCCGAGCTCTTCAATTTTGAAGTAGGGTTCTTCTTTATATATTGCATGCATTTAATGCATGGCAGTGTTACTTTACATGTGGCAGCAGCTGAGTGGTTGCATGGTTTGAGCTTTGTAGACAACCTTAGTAGCCGCATGGTGCACAGTGTAGAATCAGAGTTTGTTGTACGATTCTAGACAGAAGGGAGGTCCGTTCTGACATTTCGTACGGTGACGTGCAAGGGGATAGACAAAAGTAACTTATAGAGTAGACCTCATGATCAGCGTTCGTTGAACAGTTCTTTATCAGCGAATGATAAAGCTCAGCGATTGCTGATGTCTTCTACTCGATACTTCACGTTGAGTGGACAGGTCTTGATTCTCTGATATCCGCATCAGTTCATTAGTAGACTTGTCGCTGGTTCTTGGGCTTGATCTTCGACTTCAGCGTAGAACCTTTGTTGACGTGAAACTTGTCTTCAGGGATCATAAGTAAACAACTAAACTATCAGCGATCATCACAGAGACTGAACAGGCTCAGAGCTACTGGATGAACAGTATTCGCTGAATGTCTAAACTAAAGAGCGAGAGTTCCTATCAGCGGTACTATAAAGTCCTAGTACTTATCAGCGATAGTGAAACTCTAATACATATTGTTTACTTATAGTTTTCACTAAGTGTTTAAGAGAGAGTCATTATCAAATCACTGAGGGTTTGGATCAACAATCTCCCCCTATTTGATTATGACATAGCAACAAAGAAAATTGCTAAGTATGAAAACATAAGGATAAAAAGAACTCATAAAATATTTGTCCCTTTTACTGTTTTCTGGGATCTTTTAAGTACTGATGGAGTAAAGTACATTCGCTGAAAATTTTCTTTTAACTTCGTATAAGGTTACAAAGGGAAGTGGAAAAATTACAAGTACAGCAAATAAATTTACAAGTACAAAAGAGGGAAGCTGATAAAGATAGAAAGATTACAAGGAAATCCTATCAGCCTTCAAAAGGTTCTTTCTTAATGAGAAGTTCATCAAGGGTCTTTGCTGTAGGGATCATCCAGTCAGGGATAGTTTCTCCCTGATTTCTTCTTTCTTGTGCTTCTTTGAAGATCAGGGGCTTGAGATATCGTGCCTGAAGAACGCGTCTGAATTCACACCAATAGATGAGATCCCTGAGCTGTTCAATGGGAGTGATGCGAAGCTCAGAGACACGTTGAAAACGTTGTCCTTCATCGTAGTCGAGAAAGAAGATACCATAAGGATTGCTTATGACTTTACCAGGGACGAAACGTTCACCAGGAGGCAGAGAGGTATCCAGCGCTGAGAGATTATGATCAGGACCAAGTACTTCAGCACGTGAAAAACCAATACCTGTTTCGTTCCGGATGGGAGGATCTGAATCTGATGGTTTGGATTTTTTCTTTGCAGAGGCCTTTCTTCGTTGAGTCGTAAGAGGAGGAGGAGGAGGAATATCCACAGCAGAAGAAACCAAGTCGATCTGAGAATTTATGATTTTCTCGACATGGCTCTTATATTGTGAGCTAGATCGCTGAATGGCTATTCGCATCTCCAACCATTCAGAGAAACCGTACTTCTTGATCGTAGCAGCGTAGATGTTTTCCTTGGTATCGTTTTCTCTGAGTAGATCGACCTTAACAATTGGAACATCTATGGTCGTTTTTCCTCTGATGATTACCTTGTGAATTCTGGCAGCCCGATATCGATAGTGCAGTCTTTCTTTGCACCATTCCAAGGTAGAATCAGATACCTTGGTCTTTTCTTCAACGATCTTTTGGGCGTCTTCCCGTAACTGGAGTTGGACTTCGTTGGGAGTTCTTTTTAGTTTGGGGTCATTCACCGATTCTTGGGCAAGCTGGATGGCGAGGGCCTTATCTTTTTCTTCAGCTTCCTTCTTTTCGGCGAGTAATCTTGTGGCTTTAAGATGATCAGCGAACTCTTTCTTTGATAACCTTAACTTTGTGGGAACAAGGACTTTGGAGCGAGGGAGGATGATTCGTTGATCCTCGAACTTCTTGATCATTTCTTCTCTCCTTTTCTGATCCTCTTCACTTAGCTTTTGAGGAGCTAAGGAAGGTCTGTTTTTGTGAGAGAGAAGTTGTTCTTCAGGTTCATCGGTCTCAGTGATTAAATCCAAGACCGGGATTATTTCTTCAGCTTTTGTGGTTGGGATTATTGTTGGTGCAGCAGTGGGGACTTCAGCTGGATCCTCAAGCAGGGGAGAGGACTAGCTGAAACACAACGATCGTTTATGTAAGATTATGGGAAGAAAGAGATAGAGAAAAGAATGGGGTTTAAGTGTATAAAGGTTTTATGGATAGAAGGATTGAGATTGAGAAGGGATAGAGGAGAGATGCAGAGTAAGGGAATAGAAGATATTGTACCTAACAAACTGGCTTTATCTGAAGGATGGCCAGATTGCCTTCTGCAGCGAGGCCTTTGTTTTTGCCTTTGTCAGCTTCAGACGCTGCAGGCTTTGTCTTGGTCGTCTCCCCTGATGGTTCTTTTATTGAAATCCCTTTTTGAGCAGGGACCTTCTTGGGCTCAACAAAGAAGAAGTCATCATCATCATCATCATCATCATCATCATCATCATCATTTTTATGAGTTGATGATGGTTCGTCGTCAGAGATGTCGACAACTTCATCGTCTTCAGCTTCTTCTTCAGACTCGACATCATCAGCGTAAGGTTCGGTCACGTCAGCAGCAGGTTCAGTTTCCTCATCGAGTTGCTCCCCCTCAAGAGCAGAGGGAGTTTTCTCGGTTTCCTCAGGGTTTTCAACTCCTTGAGGTTGTTCAACAACAGCAGTAGTAGAACTCGTCTCCCCCTCAGCTAAGGGAAGGTCTTCAAGAGTTTTCTTCTCCCCCTCAACATTATGGGGAAGGTCTTCATTAGTCTTCTCCCCCTCTTCCACATGATGGATGGAGGAGGATATGATATTCTCAGCATCAACAACATCATGTGTTGGGTCCCTGTCTTCCAGGCCAGAGATCCTGTTAGGGTCGTTTTATGTTGAATTAAAGTTCAGGGTTTAAATTGTAATTCTTTATTTTGAGCCTAGTTAGTGAACGGGCCGTGGGCTTGTTACCCACGGGCCTGCCATATATAATGTTGATTAGCCTTAGAAAAATAGGCTAGTTGTTCATTTGCTTTTATTCTGTATTGTAAAATTCTCTCTGAAAGCAATATATAGATGACCAGTTGAAATCAAATATTCTATTGTCTAATCTACTGATTTCATTGTTCGTTGCACGGATCTGAGACTCTCAATTGGTATCAGAGCAGACGGACAGACTGATTCAAAGCATTTGTATTGATTTCTGGTATGTTTTTTGACTTTTTCACGTCTGTCACATTCTTGAAAATTCAAATCGTTGATTCTGGAAAAATTGATCGATTTTGTTTATTGGGTTGTGTTAGTATCATTGTTATTGTTCATTCTGCAAATTTTCACATCCTAATTCGACCATTTGAGTGGTTAATTAAGCAAATTAAGTTCAAAAGTTTTGAATGTGTTCTTGATAAAAATCCAATTTTTTACCATCAAAACTTGTTGTTTTTGCTTCAAAATCGATTGGGTTAGTGTTATTTTTGTTTTTGGTAGTGTTTCTAATCTTTCAGGAACATTCTTGGGCAACTCTAATCGAGTTTCAATCGAATTGAAAAGGTCAGCCGCAGTGTCCGGATAACACAGCCGCGGTTTCCGGACAAGTCTTCACTGTCCGGACGTTTGTGTTAATTTCTTTCCGGGTACGCATTCTTTCCGGGTAAGTCAAGCATTCCGGGTAAGTCTCATTTTCATTAATCTTTCCGGGTATTATGTTATGGAAACCCAAAGTTTCTGGTAAAGATTTTATCCGGATACCCCTAGGTTTACGGTAAAAGTTTTTATCCGGAATCTACTTACACCCGGTAAGTGCATTATCCGAAATCTCTTCCACCCGGTAAGTATTGTGTTTAACTATTCTATTCGGACACTTCTATCTTTCGATAACCTTTGTTATCCGGAAAGTTAAGTCTGTCCGGATTCTTCAATTTATCCGGAAACCTTTGTGATTTTTGAACTGTTTCTCTATTAATCTGATCTGGACACTTCCAGATCAAACTCTTATTTGGATACCTATCCAGTAAGCTCAGTTCCTAGTTCTAATCTGTCATAGAACCTGCATTAGGATTTCACTCTTAGTTCCTTGCGTTAGGTTTACACTTTGAATCAATCAACACGTCTGACGATCACTCCGTTGCAACCAAAGATGTCTTCACGTGACGCTCTCGCAATCGGTACCGATTCCAAACCACCTTGCCTCTACCAAGGTGAGTACAGCCAGTGGCGCGACAGGTTCACGATCTTCATAGAGTCCAAGGACAATTATGCGTATATCAAGAGAGCTCTTGAAAATGGTCCAATTGATTGGCCGACGAAGACCATAGCAGCAACTGCAGGTGCTGAGGCTCGTACTGAGGACAAGACTATTGCCGACTTGACTGAAGATGAAAGAGGCATGATTGAAGGAGAAAAGCATGCAAAGCGATATCTTGTTCAAGCTCTCCCCAACACGATCTACACTGCTATCGATAGTTACAAAGACACAGCAAAGGGCATGTGGGATCAAGTGTCCAGAATGATGCGTGGGAGCGATGTCGGAAATCAACTGAAGAAAAACAGCGCAATAACCAAGTTCGATGGTTTCAAGCAGGGCACCGGGGAGTCTCTCACCCAGGCCTATGAGCGTTTTTGCTTACTTCTTAATGAACTGAACAAGAATAAGATCACTCGCTCAAACACGGAGAACGCGCTCAAATTTCTCAACAATCTGCTGCCAGAATGGAAGGTGTTTGCTTCTCATGTCAAGCACAACAACTTGATAGAGAACATAGGCATCAATGAACTATATGAGACTCTTCTTCAAGACGAAGACGAAGTGAATGAACTTCTGAGCGAGAAGAAGACTGAATCAAAGCCGGCTGCTGATCCTATTGCACTCATGTCCTCCTAGAAAGAGAAATCTTCAGGCCGTCATTCCACACGTGCTCAAAAGCACAACTCTTCCGAATCTGAAGACAAGGAAGACAGTGATTCCAATGATGAAGTATTTGACTTCAAGAAAGCGATAGCTCTGCTCACTAAATCTTTCCAACAACAGAAATTCTATAAGAAGCCTTCGTCCAATAATCAGCGCTACTCCACCTCCTCCAACAAGCGCCATGATCATCAGGACAAATATGAGGGAAAGAAGAAAGCTGGTGAGCAGGATAAGTCAGAGAAGAAGGAGAAGACGGAGAAAGTAGAAGGCAAGAAGAAAGATGAACCAGTGACCTGTTACAACTGCAGAAAGCTTGGTCACTTTGCTAAAGATTGTACGAGGCCTGTGGTAAAGAATTCTCACTACTACAAGGCAAAACTCGCATTGGCCGAGCAGAAGCGAGCTGGAGAAGCTATGTTTGTGGAAAACGACTACTGGTAGGGTCGTTCTGATGATGAAAGCGATACTGATGGTGCAAATGCTTTCATGGGCTATCACTTTCCAGCTGATGAAGAGAAGACAAGTCAGGTATGTGATTCTTGCCAAAAAGATTTCTTGAATCAAATGCAATCACCTGTTGAACAGGCAGATTCCTTTAAGGCCACCACTAAAGAACAAAAGTTTGAGATTAGTTCTCTAACCGAAAAGCTAGATGTTCAAACGAGAATAACAGAAAAATATAAGTCTGAAAATGCTAATTTAAAAGATAAATGCAAAAATCTTTCAATAGCACCTAAAGACTTAAGGGCCAGATTATCTGATCTTTAGTCTAAGTTTGATCAGTGCATGAATGAGAAAGAAGAAATTGTTTATCAATGTTCCTCTCTTCAGATTCAACACAAGGAGCTTGTTGCTAAAATTCTTGATCTTGAAACCAAACTCCACAAAAGGGGTCAAACTGATCAAACCATCTTTCTGAATAAACCCAAAGAGTTCACCTATTTTAACAAAGAATGGGGAATCGGATACGATAACCCACACTATTAGAAAAATGGTAGATTCCAAACACCTACTTTGTATGATTTTGCTTGTTTTGGGTTAGATAAAAAGTATCCGGAATATGCTATTCAAAGGACTGGTGCTCTAGAACCTGAAAAGGAAGAGGAAACCGAGGAATATAAACGCGCACATAAACGAGGAATACAACTTCCGTTTTGTTATGAACCTTTGAATTATTCCTATCAAAAGAACAAAAAGTATCTCTCAAATGACTACTTCGACCCCTACAAGGTTGCTACGCCCAAGGATTCCTCCAAAAAGGATGAGGACCAAGCACCCGCAAACAAGACTGAGACGGACGAGTTTAACCTCTATGTTCCCCCTCTCATCTTGGAAGCAAAGATTGTCGAGTTGGAGGAATCGCTTGAGAAAGAAAGGTCTGTTTTTCAAAACGAGAAGAAAGCACTAATTCAGGAACTTGAGAAACTCAAATCTGAGAAAACCGAAGGTGTGACAAATGAAGAAAAGGAAACTCTTCAGTGTGAAATCAATATGCTCTCATCTAAATTGTCTGAAATGACAAGAGAAACGATAAAAGAGCACATGAGAAATAGTCAACTCCAAGTGCAGCTTGACCTACTTCAAAATATAACGATGATTTCACCTGAACCTTCCTCGAACTCATCTGACACATCCTCGTGTAAAGCCTTCATCGGAAATATCTCTTCGCAAGAAAGTAAAGTTTCTCAAGATGAGTGTGTTAAAAGAAATTTAAACTCTGATTTTTCAAACGCGTCCGCACCGAATTCCCCAAAGCACACAACCGAAAGCACAGTGTGTTCCTCGCCTTCCTTGACCGATCCAAGTCCTGTAATTCCGGAAGTTGATTTTTCAGAATATATGAACTCTGAAGGAAATTCTGATGGAGAGTTTGAGTCGTTCCTTTTCGACAAACCTCTCCCGAGTCATACTGATTTTTTGTCTCCAGTAGTCAACCATCCGGTCAATTTTCTACAGGGTAGTTGTTCTAAAACAAAGGCCCCAGCCGTGATCAAGATTTCAAAATCAAAACCGACATCTAAACCTGTTTCTAAAATCCAATCACAGCCGAGACAAAAGACCGAGCAATTGCCTACCAAAAATACCGTTCCTTCAAAAGTCACTGACCACTCTGTCCCTGTTGTTTCAGATAAAAATGGTCAAGCAAACCAAGAAAAACCAAAGTGGCTGAACAAGGAACCTGTCAAGGATGCAGCATCAAAGTCTTCCTCCACTGCTTTTAATTCTAGAATAAACAAAGACAATTGTGCTTGGAATAAATGGAATCGTTTTGAAGTTTCTTATCCAATTAAACTTAATTCAGTTCATCAATTGATTCAGTTATCACGTGATTGTTTATGTTGTTCCAGATGTGGTTGTAATGATTTTGATGAAATTAACATAAATGATTGGTTTGGGTCATATCACATGTATAATCATAAACCCAAAAATAGACCCCATAATAATAAACAGAAATACTATAAACAACGGGGTTTCCAATCTGAGGTTAAACCACAGTGGGAGACCAACCCCATTGCAAAACGGGCTGCTCCTACTGAGGTTAAACCGGCACCCAAGAGGAAACCTTCTCCTCCGAAAGGTGTAAATTCTACACCTAAGAGGCAATCTGTGCCAAAACCTGTTTCCACAAACGGTGTACAACCTGCACCTAAAGGGAAAGCTGTGTCAAAGCAAGTTCCTCCAAGAAGTGCCAAACCTAACCCTCCAGGACCCAAACAAATTTGGGTACCTAAAATCCGTTAACTCGATTTTGCAGCACGGTCATGTGTGGTACTTAGATTCTGGATGCTCCAAGCACATGACCGGAAGGAGGGAGCTTCTCACGAACTACAAAGAAGAATATGGTGGAGACGTGAGATTTGGGAACGACCACAAGGCGCCGATCGTGGGCTACGGCGACATTGTCCAAGACAAGATCACAATAAAGAAGGTATCACACGTCGCAGGATTGGGACACAATCTGTTCAGCATCGGGCAGTTCTGCGACAAAGATCTCGAGGTCCGGTTCAAAGCTAAAAGGTGTAGAATCCTAAATGACGATGGAGAGGAGCTACTGGTTGGGAAACGCAAGACCAACCTCTACACAATCGACCTCGCAGCCCTCAAAACCGATAACCCTGTCTGCCTGATGTCCAAGGCTAATTCTCAACAAGCTTGGCTTTGGCATCGACGTCTTTCGCACCTCAACTTTAAAAGTATCAACAAACTGGTGCTGGGCGGACACGTGAAAGGCATGCCCGATCTTCAATTCGTGAAGGATAGTCTCTACGGGGCATGTGAAAAGGGAAAGATGAAGCGGGTGCCGCATCAACCGAAGGTAACTCCGAGCACATCCAGGTCCCTCGAACTTATCCATATGGATTTGTGTGGACCGATGCGTGTTCAGAGTATCTGTGAAATCCCAAATCTAGCAAGAAATCAAGAATGATGTTGAGAGAGAATCTAGAGAGAACTTGTCATCCATATATTGAACTCTAAAGTGTAAATGACAAAATGATCAAGAGGTTACAAGAGATCTAGATTCCTCACTAACTAAGAACTAGACATGCCTATTTATACTCATAACATACAAGGTATAAAGGCAAAGCAACTAATACAGTACATTGACTTTACAGTAAATCTTGAATACAACAATGCTCTAACAATCTCCCCCTTTGGATTCAAGATTTAAAAAATATGACAACAGTCTTCAGCTCTTTGTAAAGTCAATCTTCTCAAACAGACACTCTATCAAACCATCTTCAAATTGCTTTATCTCCACTAGTTTACGGCGAACTATATGCTTTGACACTCTTTAAGAACTCAGCTTTGAAGAATATTCAGACAAACAAGAAAAGTCATTGTCTTTTTCTTTGAAAAGTCAACTTTCTTCAATACAATCTTCAACAGATTGTCTTCAAGTCTTGAACATGGATTTCATATCTTTATATAGAACCATCAATTCGGAAACAAATAAATCAGAAACGATTAGAGTTTGGATCAGAAAGATGTTAAACCATCCACATTGTTGAACTTTTAGGTGTAAGCGCATTCCGAGAACCACTCAGAACTAAGATAACCAAATTCGGTGTAAGCGCATTCCGAGAACCACTCAGAACTAAGATAACCAAATTCAGCAACATTTGGACTTCACATGATCCTTCTCCTCCTAATCTTCAGTCTTTGTTCACGAATCTTTGACTTGAAATATCTTTGATTTGAAAGCTCTTTGACATGAAATTGAAATTAAACTTTTCTCCCCCTTTTTCGATGATGGTGAGCATCATAATCATCGAAAACCATTTTCAATTTCAGTCGTGTCTTTGAGTATTGCTAGCAATCTCCTCCTTAGTGGATAACCTTGCTCCCCCTCAAAATAAGAATTATGGAGCAATTTATTTTCTCCCCCTGAAAGTATGCATATATTTCAATAACGTACAGTATTTGAAATTGTAGCACAAATTTTAACAAATTTACACAAGGAAAATAAAATTCATTGAATTTTATTTTATAACTACAAACATTTGATCATTTGAAATTTAAGTTGAAAAGAAATTCATGTGTTTGGATTCAAGAACAAGTCATCATTGTATATCAAGTTAAAAATGTTCAGTTTCAACCCCTTTATTAAATCTATTTGGTGTGCTAGCATGGGAAATATGATTAGCTTCAAGCATATGCAATTCTAAAACATGTAAGAATACTTTGCTCAAGTCACACTATTTGTCCAAAATCAGAATTTCACAAATTTACGGGTTTATCGCGACTTTGTATTTTCCCAAGTTTCAAGAGATGTGTGCTCATTGGCATCTTTTCTTTTGTGCTCATTGGCATCTTTTGATTTGTGCACATTGGCATCTTTTGATTTTGTGCTCATTGGCATCTTTTAATAAAAAAGTTTAGTAAGAATAAGATACACCGTTAAACATGACTTTCTATCTGGTTCTATAGCAGGATTTGGGTTAGCAGATCCCAGACCAGTTGGCCTTAGGTGCTAGGTGTCGTGCACCCCTTAGAACTTAATTTCCCAAACCAGAAAGGCCACATCGATATATCTTAAACCCATTTGTACCAGTAGAACATGACTTTCTATCTGGTTCTATTGCAGGATTTGGGTCAGCCGATCCCAGACCAGTTGATCTTAGGGACTAGGTGTCGAGCACCCCTTAGGACTTACTCTCCCAAACCAGAAAGGCCACAGGTACAAACTTTCAAACTAAATGATATTCTATATAAGTTCGGATTTCCATCACAAAATATGAATGATATCTCAATCACTTGGTTCTTAAACATAGTGCTTCCCCCATATTTTCGTTTCCATTCATCATTCTGATAAATAGGCTTTTTTGAGCATTATATTCTATATAAGTCCAGATTCACATAACTTTGAGCATTCAGCATAATTTCATTCATGTTTTGCTGACCTTTCGATTTATTTCAGAGGTGAAAGTTGAAAAAATCTAACTCAGATAATACAAAATACTTGTAAAATTATCTTTTAGCACACATTTAATTCATTGAAAGAAAATTGAAAATTTTATCTCGTTGAATTAAATTTGTAAAGATTCAAGTTTTCAAAGTGGTAGAAACAAAATATAATCCAATGTTACCTTTTACCACGTTCCTTGAAACAAAAAGATGTAACAGTTAAAGATATCACCTGAGAAGTGTGAGTTCTAAACTGATTTGTTTAGAAGTCTTAGTCTTTGAAGTACGGGTTTTGAACTGATATGTTCAAAAACCAAAAACATTGAAGCACGGGTCCTGAATTGATGTATTCAGAAACCAAAGTCTCTTTTAAGTGCGGGTCCTAAACTGATATGTTTAGAAACCATTCATGTCTTTGCTCCCCCTTAATGATACATATACACTTAAAAACAATTCACCGCTTCTCTTCTGTTTTCAATCATGTGTGTGGTTTATGTTTCCAAATCAGCACCACACATGATAAACCTGCAAAACAGATTAAGCAGATTTTGGTACCCAACGGGACTTGGGTCCTAGTGTGTTAGGTGTAGATCTCTTTGAAGGAATACTATAAGTACCGTACCAAAAAGAAGTATAATTTTTATGCACAAAATTATTTGTTCCACAGTAAGAACAACAAATTTTCTTTTGAGCTAACCTGATTAATTGATTTACATAATAAACCAAATCAGGTTTGACAAAAGATTTACCTTGAAATGTATTGCTCTTCTTAGCATTTGGAGTGGGAACCTTTGATTTTGGAATATCTTTCTTCGGAACTATTATGCCTTTGACTCTCCATTCCATCTTCACTTTCTTGAAGACTGGAACTTCTTCAGATTTGGAAGTATTAGCTTTAGGCACCTTTGTATTGTTCTCTGATTTATCAAGAAGAGGATTATAGAAGAGATTTGTTGAACGAATCTGATCTTTTGAGAAATCAGTTGATCTATTAAATTGTTCAGAGGAAATGTTTTTAAAACTTGAACTTGAAGCAGTTTTGAAAGAGCATTCAGAATTAGTTGAATTTACAAGTGGAGTCTGAATGATCGAATTATGACTAGTCTGCTTTGAGACATCAAATTTAAAAATGATGTCTTTAAGGTCTTTAACTTTATTTGTCAAAACATTATTTTCTTTAAAAATTAGATCAAATTTCTTTTGGAGATCAGATTTGATCAATTGATCCTTCATAATATCAGCTGATAAACCAGATAATCTTTTGGTAAGATTAAGAATCGTATCTTCAAAATATTCGCGTTCCGATTCAAAATATTTTTCCAAAAACTTTCTTTTATCAGTAATCTCTTTGAAAATTTCCATATTTTTCTTTTTAAGGGTTTTGCTTTCCTTTTCAAAGAGATTTTTCTTTTCTGTGAAATCTTTTCTTTCCTTTTCCAAAACATTTTCTAATTCAGAGATTTTCACGGAAAGCTCAGAACTTTTAATCTTAAAAGATTTGCGTTTTGTTTCAAATTCATTTCTTTCTTTCTCTTGCTTCTCTTTTTCAAGATATAAAACTTTCTCAAAATCGGAGATTTGTTTCAAAAGTTTTATATATTTTAGTTCAATTATTTCCTTTTCTTTAAGAACTTTCTTTGAAGAAGGTGACACTCCTTCACGTTCAGAAAGCTTCTTCTTCATTTCAACGTTTTCACTTTCCAACGTTGTTGTCTTTTCTTGAACTCTTTTTATTTGATTTCGTAAATATGAGTTCCCCTTTTCACTCTTGTCTTTTTCACTCTTCATATCAGCATTTTCTCTTTGAAGAGTTGTTACTTTCTCTTGAAGTTTCTCGATTTGATTGTGCAGACTTGAGTTGTCATTCTTTGTTTCAAGATCTGCAATATAAACTTCAAGATCAGTAATTCTTTTAGTAAGTTCAGCATTTTGTTCTTTCAAAATAGATTTTTCATTTGAAGAAGAAATGTCAAAAATGTGTCTCTTCAAATCAGCATTTTCTTCTTCTAATGCTTTTATACTCCCTTGAAGCTCCTTTATGTTATCTTGATGAGTTGTGATCTCAAGTGTCTTATTTTTCTCTTAAGTGACTTCAAGCACTACAATCTTGTCATTCAAAACTTTCAGTTCGGACTCAAGAGAAGAGACTTTGTCTTCTAATGAAGCTTTTTCAGACTTGAGCTTTATGTTTTTCATTGCCTCTTCATCAGAATATCTCATGTATTTAGAAACCAAACAATCAAGGCGCTTGATCTCATCCTTAGCTTCAAGAAGAGTCAATTTTCTCTCTTTCTCTATATGATACATTTTGATAGAATCCTGAAAAAAATTAAACACACAAAAAAATAGATGAAAGATATCAAAAATAATACCTAATAGAGTGATCGTCAAAAGATTTTCCTAACTGATACCATATTCTCCCACTTAAATTCTCTATGTCAGACATCTTGAAGAATGCTAGAAGATTGATCGTTCAGAAAATCAAGCAGAAATTTTTTTATATAAAGCTCTTAAAGTGTATGAAATACACTATAGAAAAAATTTCGGAATATAATTTTTTTTTTAATTCACAAGAATTCAGATGAATAAGGATTCGAAATCAATGAATTCGAATGAATAAGGGTTCGAATTCAATGAATTCGGATGCTGAAGGGTTCGAATTCAATGAATTCGGATGCTGAAGGATTCGAATTGAATGAATTCGGATGCTGAAGGATTCGAATTCAATGAATTCGGATGAAGAAGGATTCAAATTCACCCAATTCGGATTTAACTGGGTTCGAGTTCACTCAATTCGGACTTAACTTGGTTCGAATTCTTTACTTGAAAAATTAAACCAACTCAGATGAATCCTCAACTTCTCAATTCGAATCTAACAGGGTTCGAATTCAACTCAATTCGAATCCATAAGGGTTCGAATTCAACTCAATTCGAATGCTTCTTGAGTCGAATTCTATACTTGTGATGCCAAGAACACTCCGAATTCCCTTTGAATGATCCGAATTGTGTATGAATGATCCGAATTCACCAAGAATGATCCGAATTCTGCACTTCGAACTTAAAAAACACTAAATCAGCCATAACTTTTTCAATTCTTGATCAATTGTTATGAAATTTGCACAGATTTGTTCGAAATTTGATTCCACACACTTTCTTAGTTAATCACAAATCCTAATTCGATCAATTTAATCGAATTATGATCCAAAATAGTAAGAAAATGTTTTCGAACAAAAACAGATATAAAATGATCAGATCTGCAAATTCTGTGCAGATTTTGGTATAGATCCTTGAATTAAAGATGTTCAGGGATGAAAATCGAGTGCAATGATGTCAAGAATCAATCCAAAAGATCAAAAAATGAAAAAGATGATGATTCTAGATGAACAGTAAATGATGAAGGGTAAGAAATCATCATGAACAGTGATGAATGAAGGATCCGAAATCTTCAAGAACAGTGTAAAAAATCTTCAATTTGCTCTTTGATCTGCTTGAATCTTCTGTTTAGCTCTGATACCAAATGTGAAATCCCAAATCTAGCAAGAAATCAAGAATGATGTAGAGAGAGAATCTAGAGAGAACTTGTCATCCATATATTGAACTCTAAAGTGTAAATGACAAAATGATCAAGAGGTTACAAGAGATCTAGATTCCTCACTAACTAAGAACTAGACATGCCTATTTATACTCATAACATACAAGGTATAAAGGCAAAGCAACTAATACAGTACATTGACTTTACAGTAAATCTTGAATACAACAATGCTCTAACAGTATCAACAAGTGCAAATATGTCCTGGTGATGGTGGATGACTTCTGGCGCTACACATGGGTCAAGTTCCTTCGCTCGAAAGACGAAACTCCGGAGTTGATCATCAACCACCTGAAGACCATCCAACTGAACAAGCAACAATCTGTTCAGACCATAAGGACCGACAACGAGACGGAGTTCAAGAATCAAACGGTGGACGACTATCTGACTTCAGTCGGTATTTCACACACATTCTCTGCCGCACGCACTCCTCAGCAAAACGGAGTGGTGGAACGTCGCAACCGTACCCTAGTCGAAGCGGCTCGCATCATGCTTTCTCAGTCTAATCTGCCGCATTTTCTATGGGCCGAAGCGGTGTCAACGGCCTGTTACACGCAAAACCGCTCCATCCTCAACAAGCGGTTCAACAAGATGCCGTACGAGATCATCAACAACCGCGTTCCGAATATCAAGTACTTCCATGCGTTCGGATGCACATGCTACGTTCTGAATGACAAAGACGATATCAGTAAATTCAGCCCCAAGGCGGACGGAGGAGTTTTCATCGGATACTCCATGCAGGCTCAAGCATATTGCGTTTACATCAAACGGAATAAATTCATTGTCGAATGTGTAAACGTGACATTCGACGAAGCCGCAGATTTGGTTTCTGAACAAAACAGTTCAGAATCCGGTTTAACTGGCGTGCTAGCTTCCGGACCTCCAAGTTCGGGATATGCATAAGCGACAGTAAATCCAAATCATGCATCTTCATCGAATGTTGACTCTTCTGATTTAGATTTATTGTTTAAGTTCTTTGATGATGACATCTTTAATGTTTCCCCTACTGTCTCAGCACAACCTCGAATTGAAGCTGCTCGTATTGAGGACTCGTCGAACCTATCCGGTCTGCCGCCTTCTACAAGCACGCCATCCATCACTGCGGAGACAGCTCAACCGTCATCATCCACCTCAACCGATACTACTGCTTCCCCGAAGGAACCTGTTACACATCCGGAGATCACACCTAGTGATTCGTCATCTGCTATAATCGCCGATCAACTTCTGAACTCCTCAGACTAAGAAGTTGTTTAACCTCCGACGAATCCTCCCCCACCTCCTCCGAGAAACCAACCTGCGACACTTGAAGCGGTACAAGACCTACCATCTGGTGATTATGTGGATTCGGACGCGTCTCACTCAACTCAACAGCCGCTTCCGCACACCACCAGATAGACGAAAGCACATCCCTTGCATCAAATCATCGGTGATCCCTCTACTCCAGTTCAAACACGAGGTGCATCCGCCAACTTCTGTCTATTCTTCGGCTTCTTAAGCAACATCGAGCCGACAAACGTACGCGAAGCGCTTGAAGATCCGGACTAGATCATAGCCATGCAAGAGGAGCTCAATCAATTCGAAGCTCTAAAGGTATGGCGACTGGTTCCACGTCCAAAACACAAGACGGTGATCGGCACCAAGGGGATTTTCAAGAATAAGAAGGACGAAGACAGCATCGTTGTACGCAACAAAGCGCGTCTCGTGGCCAAGGGATACCGACAACAAGAAGGGATCGATTACGAGGAGACCTATGCTCCGGTGGCAAGAATCGAGGCCATACGCATGTTCCTGGCATACGCCGCGCACAAGAACTTCACGGTCTTCCAAATGGATGTGAAGACTGCATTTCTCTACGGCGATATCAAAGAAGAAGTGTACGTATCACAACCGAAAGGATTCATGGACGAGTCGAAGCCTGATCATGTCTACGTTCTAGATAAGGCGCTTTACGGACTAAAGCAAGCTCCGCGAGCCTGGTACAACACTCTGTCCGAATTCTTGATTAAAGCTGAGTTCACTCGAGGTAATATAGACTCTACTCTGTTTATAAAGAATGAAAAAGGCCATATAGTCTTATTACAAGTGTATGTCGACGAAATAATATTCGGGTCTACTAATCCCACATATGCTAAGAACTTTCCAATCTTATGGGACAATTTTTCAAAATGAGTATACTTTGCGAGATGAATTTCTTCCTTGGTCTTCAAGTTAAACAACTGTCGACCGGGATATTCGTAAACCAGGCTAAGTACATCCGGAATATTCTTAGGAATTTCCAGATGGAACAGTCCTCGCCAATGAAAACTCCCATGGTACCCGGTACGAAGCTTCACGGAGATCCTCACGGAACGGATGTGAATCTTAAGCTATATCGGGGGATGATCGGTTCTTTAATGTATTTAACTGCGAGTAGACTGGATATCATGTTCTCAACATTTTTGTGCGCCCGGTTTCAATCAAAACCTAAGGAGTCTCATTTAACTGTTGTCAAACGAATCTTTCGTTATTTACGTGGTACTGCTAATCTTGGCTTGTGGTACCCGAAAGAGACAGGTTTGGCACTATCTGCCTATTCCAATACGGATCACGTGGGCTGCATGATTGACCGGAAGAGCACCTCAGGACATATCCAGTTTTTGGGAGATTGTCTGGTAAGTTGGGCATCCAAGAAGCAGCAATGCGTTTCAACGTCAACTGCCAAGGCGGAGTACGTAGCCGCCGCAAGCTGCTGTTCCCAAGTCATCTGGATGCGGACGCAACTCAAGGACTACGGCTTCACGTATGTCCAAGTCCCAATTTACTGCGACTCGAAGAGCGCTATTGCCATATCTAGCAACCCGGTCCAACACACCAAGACGAAGCACATCGACGTTCGGTATCATTTCATTAAGGATCATGTCGAAAGAGGTACAGTCGAACTCTACTTCGTAAATACTGAGCATCAGTTAGCAGACCTCTTTACTAAAGCCTTGGACGAAAAACGTTTTAATACTCTTGTGTCCAAGTTAGGAATGCTAAAACTGACGACTTAATCCTCTTGTGTGCCCGTTACAAGTTCCATACGTCTGTGAGTAACTGTCTACTCATCATCCGGTGTTTACACTCCTGATGATTGAGCATACACTTCCTCCCACTTGTATTCTACTTGTCTCAGTTACACAGTTAGATTAAGTCTCTGTATTTATTTCGTAGATTTCGTTTGTTTTCTTTCTTTCTTCGTGTGTTTCTTTTATTTCATACCGCCGTCTACTTTTATCTGTCTATATATGTGCTTTCATGGTGTGTTCATGTGTTCAGGGGGAGCACAAAGCAGTATCAGGTAGGTCTACTCATCTGTTGAGGGGGAGCATCACACACAGTTTTTCTTAAAATGATAAAAAGTTTTTTGTGTGTGTATGCACTCCAGAGTGGATTACATATATTGGTCATCAGTTGAGGGGGAGCGACACCGTGTTTTTCTTTAACTGATTAAAAGTTTTTTTTGTGTGTCGGACTCTCCATTGCACTATTCGAGGGGGAGCAAGTCTTTCCCCATGATCAGATTGAGGGGGATCGAGAGAAGGTTCGGTTTAACTCAGACCAGTCCTATGTTTGCAAAATTCTACGTGAACAGGGATGTTTTTTTTGAAATTACCAAAGTGTCCGGAAAGTCATCCGGAAACCCTATCTATCCGGATAGGTTTCCGGACCGGATCCTTTTCCGGTTTGGATGGGACTCCGGATGACCCACCCGGAATCTTGGTTGCATATAAATAACATCCGGATTCATTCCATTTCCTTTATCCGGAAAACCACACCCTAAAACCCAAAACCTCGCAAACTTTCTCTCTCGCTCGGACTCGATTGCTCTCCTCGATTTCACTTTTGTTAGTCGACCACAATCAGGTAAACGTCTCAATACTCTCTCTCGATTACATCTGTGCTTCTTTTACACACTTGAATGCATCCATCGACCACAGATTTGGTCGAGTGCGGGTCTCCGAAACCCATTTTTCAGTCACTAAGACTACGGGTCCATTCGGTAGTTTGTAGGTCGAGTTCATTGCGGTTAAATGCTTCCTTACATCCATCGACTGGTATGCTATGTTTTAACACATGTTTGTGCCTCCATATAAATCGATTGCCGATTCTGCGTTTCGTCCGGACACATTCGTCGTGTCCGGAATCGTTCATATGGACGATGGTTTATCCGGAAACATGCGAGTCTTAGATAGTTCATCCTGATACAAACAACACCCGGAAACCCTAGTTGTCCGGAAACCTTCGGGTTTCCGGTAAGTTCAACTACCGGGAAGTTGGTCTGTCCGGACTCCCATATTGTCCGGAATCACCTGTCTTCCGGAAACCATGTTGTCCGGTTTATCCATTTTATCCGGGAACATTCTTCCCGTCCGGAAACCTTGTGTTGTCCGGAAACTTGTGCTTTCCGGAAAGGTTTGCAATTCCATAGCTGTGCCCGGACACCCCTGTCTTTTTCAATCCCGTAGCAGTTTGTCACTACCAGTCCTCAATTTGTCTCAAATTGAGCCATCAAATGCAAAGGTACGCGCCGACTATTGTTCATCCGCCTCGCATACTGACTGTGCTTCTTTTTACAGATATACAATGGCGGATCAGGAACAAAATCCTCCACAGATCCCGGAAGAGCAACATATTCCTCAATAGGAACTTATAGACGAGGCTGCAGATAATGCCTTGGTCGCACATGACCATGGCACGGAATTGGAGGCCAACAATCACCACCTTGACCCGGCACTATTCAGACCACAACCACAACATCGTGTGATTGTGGACATCCTTATGCGTCACCCTCTTCGTGAGGCCCTCACCGCCACTGCCGACGTCCCGCTGCTGTACGTGCTCCAGGTGTGGTTCTCTGCACAATTTTGCACGGCCGGTAACTGACAAACGATCACTGCTCAAATCGATAATCAGCAGTTCACGCTCACACCAGACTCTTTCTGCCGACTTCTTTCACTGCCTGAAGCCAACGCCGGAAATCATCAAGGATATGACCCCACGGTCAATGACGCGATACTGTGCGCTCAAGTCCGAGCTCTTGGCTACAACCACGCCCTCGATCGACCGTCTGTGTTCAACCGAAAATACATGGATCCCATATGGTACACTATCTTTACAATTCTGAACAAATGCTTTTCTTCGAGATGGAAGGGCATAGACCAGTGTACATGCGACTTCCTCAGACTCTTCCACGTCGTGTGCTATAACCGACATGTCGACGTCGCCATGATTATTTAGCGCGAAATCGTTATCGCTATTCGTCAGATCGGAGGTACCAAACAAAAGAAGTTCCTTCTGTACCCGCGTTTCCTTTCGCTTGCTGTGCGTCAACATATGGACGCAAATCCTGCCATCCCACGCCGCCTAACTCATCCGGTATGTCCTCCTCACCATTTACAATATATGGTCATTCGCAACCATCTGACGCCGTAGCCGCGCCCATACCTGAAGCCCTTCTGGCAATCGCTGATCCCACTGCACCGAGTGTTATAGCATATAGGGAAGCGTTAGGGAATCCCGTGGTCTAGCCAGAACCAGAGGGACCTGCCCAGGGACCTAGACCCGAGCGACGTGAGGGTCCAAGAGTAAGAGGTGGAAGGGCCCGACAAGCAGGTGCTGCCGGGCGGGGTGTGTTGATTGTTCGGGGACGAGGAACTAGAGAGAGTGGTGCAGTGGAATCGCGTCCCGGTTCCAGCCAAGCCCAAGCCGGTCCATCATCTAGACCTAAACTTCATCACTTAACAGAACCATATCTTTCCGACCCCCCTGCACCTACTCCACATGTTCAGAACGTGGAATCTGACTCTGATACGGAATCCGATACCACCCGTGCCATTCGGCTGTCCAAAATTCCTCCTCGTATCGGACCGAACCCAGACTTTACCGAAGGCACCTCTACTGCTTCACCTTCAACCCTCTAACCCAATCTGGAACAAGAATTATTAGGACACCTGAGGGAGACTTAGTTGAAGAATTAGAACATGTGAGAAGGATAGAACTGCGTTCGAAGACGAACCAGAAAAGATTGAGCCGTAAAGATAACGAGGCTCCTGAGCGACCCCAACCGAGTGATATCCGGGTAGCCACATCTGCTATCCCGTCTCATACGTTGGGACGGGGTATTGAAGAAGCCTCCGTGGACCCAGCAGAGCAATTGCACAACCTCCTCATCCACTCATTCGTCTCTCAAAAGACGGATGTTTCAGTCTCACACGGGGATCAAGCACAACTTCCACTAGTCTCTCACTCGGAGAGTGCTGGTGTTGAAATAAGCGACCAGCAGCCCCCTGGTCGAGACTTCTTTCAGTGCACAGTTGAGTCTAGAGCCATTTGATATTATACATTCTTCGGCTAGGACACAACATGAGAAACAACAAATCGAGAATCTTCGTGACTCGATCGGAACGTCTGTAGTGTCTCCGTCTGGCAGAACACGAGGATCGGACGGAAATCCTACCACAACTACCACTATGCCAACTGTGAACGTAGGTGGCTCTGCCTCTGCGGCAGATGCCTCAACGGGTAATCTAAGTGATCCCGGAGTTATTCACCCAGACTTTGTGTCACCAGGGTCCCTGGACAGCACCCTTAAGGCTGTCCGCGAGGCAATGGAGCAGCACGTCGCCGCCGAGCTCGCAAAAATGAAGAGCTTAATCAAAGGCAAAGAGAAGATCGTCGAAGCTGAAACCGCACCTACACCTCCACCGGCTCCTACTCAGCCTACCTACTCGGTTGACACCCTCAAGACGATGATTCTAGCTCAGCTACTCCAACAATCCGAATCTGATGCCTCTATAGAAGCAGACCTGATAACCGTTCTGAAATCCCAGATCACTGCTTCTTCATCATCTATTACCACTCGCCTGGATACTATTGACTCGACTCTTAAGGACTACAACCAAGCGCTCACAACGCTGTCCGAGAGAGTCCGCTCACTCGAAGATACCTGCAAGAGTCAAGCAGGCGGTCTGAAGCGAAAGCACGATGATCAGGATGATCCTGATCACCGTGAGGGGGAGAAAAGACTAAGACCTACCGAGACCGCCCCTATCCTCACCGAATCGACAACTGTGGTTCATATGGAACCAACAACTGCGGCAACAACAACCGACGCCGAACCTGAAGCCGAGTTGCCATTAGCCGAGATGGTAATCGACATGGAAATATCAGATGATGATGACCCGACGGTTGAAAAGCCCGAGGGTTCAACACATGAACTGGTTGATTGTAACTCATCAGACAAACCGTTATTGGATATGATAGATCCAGACTGTAAAACCAACCCGGAGACCGAATATGCATGGTATGAAAAAGTCGCCAGTGCCGCAAATCTCCAGGTTAATTTGGTTTTCCCTACTGATGATGATGACAACATTGACTATGATCAGTTCCTGCTCCAGAATTTATATGGTTCTTCTCCCGTTCACTCTGCTCAACCCGATGAAACTTCAACAAGACCCGAGACATCAACTGCCAATATTCAGACATCTCCTCAGCAACCGACAGCTTCTGATCTCCCACTTCCTCAACATCAACAAATTCGTTGGGAGAAGATCCGGGTATTTATTTCTCATCTGGAGGAATCCATGAAGAAGTTGTTTGTTCACAAGCTTCGCACAATCGAGCCGACCTTTTGCCTAGGTATTTACAACTTCAATCCTGAATACCAACGCTGGTACATCAACGCAATGAAGCGGTGTCTTCCTGTCAGCCAAGTCAGAACCAAGCATCAGATCACAGAGGTACTCAACATACAGTCCAACTGCATCATGAAAATCGTCTATCCTGTATTCACTGTCCGACGTGAAGATAGGAATGAATGGA
Organism: Saussurea involucrata; assembly: GCA_033807775.1. Lineage (NCBI taxonomy): Eukaryota > Viridiplantae > Streptophyta > Magnoliopsida > Asterales > Asteraceae > Saussurea > Saussurea involucrata. Next base: position 217,433,668 of record CM066321.1, on the reverse strand, counting down.
AATTTTCTAAAGCCGACTTCCAGCACCTCCGACCGTTTGACTTCCTGGCAATTCTGAAAGACCTTCGTTCAAGAACTATCCGACCGCTACCAGTTATAAAGGCGCTCGAAGCTGTTCGTTGGTTTCTGGTCCGTACAATTATGATGTCTTATGTAACGGATTTTGAAATGGCAATCGAGAACAGAGCGAAGAAGGTAAATCTGATAAAGCCGAATCTACAAGCTCCTGAGTTGAATATGTATCATGAGAACGCTATGCTTCTAGAACCTGAATTTGGGATTGTCTACGTCAATGAACAGAAAGAGAAAAGATTTCTATGATTCAGTCAGGTAGAAAGATTCTGCGACGACACGCTCTTCAAAGTTCAAGATGCTCTTCGGAAAATCATCCAGCATGAGTCTGAAAATTCAAGGTTCTCATATGCCCCTAATCCGAATGAAACAACTGCTCGGAATGCCTTGGAAATGGTTGAAGAACGCATCGACTACCGTCGTGCTATCAGATGGTTCGAAGTTCCCTTCGCGCTCCGAAAAAGATATGTCGCGAACTGGCGCCAAATCGAACTTCAATTCAAAGGGGGAGATTGTTAGGGTCGTTTTATATTGAATTAAAGTTCAGGGTTTAAATTATAATTGTTTATTTTGAGCCTAGTTAGTGAACGGGCCGTGGGCTTGTTAACCACGGGCCCGCCATATATATTGTTGATTAGCCTTAGAAAAATAGGCTAGTTGTTCATTTGCTTTTATCCTGAATTGTAAAATTCTCTCTGAAAACAATATATGGATGACCAGTTGAAATCAAATATTCTATTGTCTAATCTACTGATTTCATTGTTCGTTGCACGGATCTGAGACTCTCAGATCCTAACACAGGTTTCAGTCTTGCTTAATCTGTCTTCTAGGCTAGATATATCAGGATTGAGTCTTTGAAGATCTTCTTGATCCACTTGAGTAAAGTGCGAAGGAGCACAAGTGGCAGCGTTTAGGCGGTCGAGGATTTGCTGCAGTAGATTAGTGGCAGCGCTGACATCGGTCCTTAAGAAGGACACTTATCCCTTAAGATCTCCAACCTCTATCTTCAATGATGTTACTTCATTGGACAGAGAGGTGAAGTTTGTTGAGAGAGTGTTGTTGGTAGTGAAGTGGTAAGCAAGAGTAGTAGCGAATTTGGCAATGTTGCTTTCCACCTTCTCCAGATCAGCACTGGAGGCCTTCTTTCCGACCTCAGCAGCCAACGATTTGAGGTTCTCTCCAGCGTTTGTAACCGTTGAAGAATTTGCTGAGAGCGTTGTGGTGAGGGATTCCACCTTTGTTTCCAGGGCCTTCAGGTTGGTGTTGATATCCCCCAAATTAGGACCTGAAACAGTTATTAACTTATGAACAGAGGAAAGCTCAGAAGTTTGGGGTTTTGAGAGAGGAGTAGGTTGAGTTATGTGTATACCTGCAGGCGGGTTGGCGAAGTTGTCAAAACCTTGTAACCCTAAATGATATTCCATGTCGCCTTCGAGAGCGCCTTGGCGCATGGAGGTGCCTGTAGATCCTAAGTTTGTTTCCATAATCGCATGTAGAGTATCAGCAGCTGAATCATGAACGATGACGGGTGTTCCTGAAAATGATGGGAAAATTGGTGGAGTGTCCAAAGAAAGAGTGGGAGGAGTGAAGGATTAGAAGATTGATTGTGTGCGGAGTTCAGTGTTGGATCCGCTGAGAATTACTTCAGTCTGTAGAGAGGCTGAAGGAGGTGGGTTTAGTTCCAAGTTTATAACATAGGCGTTTAGAGACGCTAAAGTTGGTTTTGAAGGGGTGGCTTGAGCAGCTGTGGCAGAGCGTACCACTGAACTATCCAATGGCTCTTTAGAGAGAACCGTGGAGTCTTCAGCATGTGAATGCTTCGGGGGTTGCTCCTTGGTTTTCTTGATCTTTTGAGAATCAAGTTGGGTAGAAGAATGTTTCCTTTTTCGAGAAGGATTAGAGGGTGCAGCCTAGGTATCAGCGGTGGGGATTTCCGCTGAAGTAGCTGCAGAAGTAGAAGAAGGAGGATTGAGAAGAGGTAAGAGAGTAGAGAGACGTACCTCGTTTGGAAGAGACTTGAAGTCGAGCAGCTTAGGGCCAACCTGAGAGAGTCTCAGATCACCCTCTTTTGGGTATTTATCCCCAAGTCCTTGAAGAAAGACGACGCTGATGAATCTGGGATATGGAACCTATGTTGGTCTATCAGCCATATCTACTCTGAGCGCAAGATCGTCATAGATGATCGAGGCTCAGTCAACATGGAGACCTTTCAGCAATGCATAGCCCATTGCTTGTTGAGGTTCGTGGCTTGATCAGAGGAGCTGGACTTCGCTGTCATGCAGCTTATCAAGTGGGCGAAGATGAAGTTCATCTCGCTGGGCATCTTTGATTTCTTGTTCAGGGTCAGCTTCTTCTCAGGGAGTCCATCTCTCACTGTGTCCCATGTGTAACCCATTGCATCAAAGAAGGCAATGATTGCTTCCCTATCAGCATGGTTTTTGTGGTTTGGCAGAGGGACAAAGCGTTTTTCTTTCATAGCTGTGGGTAGGCTGAGTGCACGCCTGATAATGGCGGGGTTGATTTTTGTGGTACCAAATTTGGTGTCACAGAGAATGACATCAAGTAGTTTCTTAGGGTCTTTGGGTGAAGGAACCTGAGCTCGTCTAGCAGTATACCAGAACTGAGATAGAATAAATTTATGGGCAGGGGGTATGGTAGTGAGGGCTGTAGATAATCAACAGGTTTTGAGAAAGTTTACAGCATCATCCAGATGCCTGACTTGCTTTTTCGGAGGAAAATCAAAAAGCGCATAGAGATTGTTGTTGTTGAAAGTGACTTTCTCAAGTGTGAACTTGACCGGAGAAGCCTTGATGAGATTCAGTTTCTCAGCAGCAGGAGATTTCTCAGCAGTAGGAGCAGCAGTAGAAGATTCCATTGCTATTTATCATGTCAACCAAAGAACATAGATAAAGAATACAGTCTTAATGTGGAAAGATTTTCCAAAAATATGTTTTAGGGTTTTGCACATTCCATTCAGACAAAAGACGTCTTAATGGAGAATTAGGGTTTTTCTAGTTTTTGACAAAGAGAGACAAAAACCAGTGAAGTCTTATTTTCCAGTTTCCTCTTTCTTAAAAGATAAGGATTCTGGAAAAACATATGAGGTTTCAAGTTTAAAGATTTTGAGATGTAAACTTGAAGAACAACCATGAAGGTTGTGTTCATAAAACCATGAAAGAAATGATTTCATTTTTAAAAGTTCTTTTGTTTGATCTTGTAGAAACAATGAGAAGATCAGAAACAAGTTAAAACAGGTAAATAATTAGAATATTAACCTTGTTGTCGAAGAAGAAGACGAACAGTTTCTGGAAAACAAGAGTTCAAGATGCAACAGTAATTCTTTTCTTGTAGGAGAAGTTGTTCGCGTAAAGGAAAAATATAAACTCGAATGGGTTTATATAGTGGGAATAGAGAGAGAAAAACTTGAGCGGGAAAAGTTTTTCATCATGACACGGACACGTGTTTGCATTTGATTGGATGAGAAAACGAAACGTGCAAATGTGTGTCAGAAAAAGAATGTGCCAGGGTTTATCCGTTTGATTATGTCACAAACGTCCTTTCATATATTAGGATGTCTCTGAGGTTTTTGAAAAACTTAGGGACATTTTGAAAACATGAAGCACTGAATAGAAATATCAGTGTTGGTTTTAGAAATTTCAAAGTATCACTGAAAGGAAGAGATATTCAGCGATATAATTTATTTTGAAATCTTGCATTCATTTGCGAACGTCAGCGAGTAAAGAGAGATCATACCTTAACATCAGCGAATCATGTTTGTTCAGAGAGAAAATGATAGAATGGGATATATAAGTTGGTTTTATCCTTTTGCTGATCAAATGCGAACCGCTGAAGATTTTATTCTTCAAAGTTCAGCATTCCAATCTCGCTGATGAGAAAGTTAAATCTTGTCTCATCAAGAGGTTTGGTGAAAAGATCAGCTAACTGAAAATCAGTTGGGATAAAGTGAAGTTCTATATCACAATTCATCACATGATCTCTGATAAAATGATACCTGACTTCGATATGTTTGGTCTTTAAGTGTAGCACTGGATTGTTGGCTATAGCGATGGCACTTGTGCTGTCGCAATAGATTGGAATTTTCGAGAGCTGAAGGTCATAGTCCAGTAGTTGATTTCTCATCCACAAGACCTGAGAACAACAGCTTCCAGCAGCTACGTACTCAGCTTCAGTGGTTGAGGTGGACACTGAGTTTTGCTTCTTGCTTGTCCAACTCACCAGCTTTCCACCCAGGAGCTGACAGCCTCTTGTGGTGCTTTTCCTATCCATATTGCAACCTGCAAAATCACTATCTGAATACGCGATTAGATCAAACCCCGAGTCTTTGGGATACCAAAGACCTAGGTTAGGAGTACCCTTAAGGTAACGAAAGATTCGCTTTACAGCGATCATATGAGATTCCTTAGGTTCAGCTTGATATCGTACACACAAACAGGTTGCGTACATAATATCAGGTCGGCTAGCTGTAAGATACAGAAGAGAGCCGATCATCCCACGGTACATCGTGACATTAACAGGTATTCCAGAGGGATCCTTGTTTAGTGTCAGCGGTGGTGCCATAGGGGTTTTCATAGCTGAACTCTGAGTTAAATCAAATTTCTTCAGCATATCTTTAACATACTTTCCCTGATTAATGAAAGTTCCCTTTTCATTTTGTTTTATCTGAAGACCAAGGAAATATGTTAGCTCACCCATCATACTCATTTTATACTCTGCTTTCATCCTTTCAGAGAAACGAGTACAAAGGTCAGGGTTAGTAGAACCAAATATAATGTCATCAACATATATCTGAACAAGAATAATATGACCTTTTACTTTCCTGAAAAATAGAGTCTTATCGATTTTACCACGCTCAAATTTTTCAATATGGAGATAAGTAGAGAGAGTGTCATACCATGCACGAGGAGCTTGCTTTAAGCCATAAAGTGCCTTATCCAGTTTATAAACATAACCTGGATGCTTAGGATCTGAGAATCCTAGAGGTTGTTCCACGTAGACTTTTTCATTCAGCTTTCCGTTTAGGAACGCTGACTTAACATCCATTTGATAAACTTTGAAGTCTTTGTGTATAGCGTAAGCTAAGAATAGACGAATGGCTTCTAGTCTTGCCACTAGAGCAAATGTTTCGTTGTAATCTATACCTTCATCTTATCTGTATCCCTGAGCAACGAGTCGAGCCTTGTTGCGGGTTACAGTTCCATGTTCATCCAACTTGTTTTGATAGACCCATTTAGTGCCTATCACGGACTTGTCAGATGGACGAGGAACAAGCTTCCAAACTTTGTTTCTTTCGAATTCAGTCAGCTCTTCTTGCATAGTGCTGACCCAGTTTAGATCTTGGAGGGCATCATCTGTTTTCTTTGGTTCAATCAGAGAAATAAAGTTAACAAATAAGCAAATATTACCTGCACTTCGTCGAGTCTGAACACCAGCGTTTGGATCACCAAGAATTTGATCAATATGGTGATTTATTGTCCATCGATGAGCCGGAGCATGAGTCACTGACTCAACCTGAACTTGAGGGGCTGAAGATGAGGCTTTAGCAACTCCTGGTATATCAGCCAATAGGGGACGAGGTTCAGATATTATTTCATTCACTGATTGCTGAGAAGTAGATGGAATGTCTGAGACATTTGGTTCAGAAGCAGGCATAGTGTTTAGAGGAACAGCTGAGACCCATGATGTTTCAGCTTCACTAGTCTGCATGTTTGGAATGATAGTAGGACCATCATCTTCAACGGGATGAGTATGAGGAGTGGGAATATCTTCTGAATCACCAAGATGAGAAAACATCCATTGATTCAGTTCTTCAATATCAGCAAAAGGTCTAGAATTCGCTGAACGGGATTCGTCAAAGGTGACGTGAATCGTTTCTTCTACAGTCTGTCTTCTACGATTGAAGACTCTGAAGGCTTTGGAGATTGAAGAATATCCAAGAAAGATTCCATCATCAGCCTTAGGATCAAACTTTCCAAGGGCATCTCTGTTGTTCATTATGAAACACTGACATCCAAAGATGTGAAGAAAGCTAATTGAAGGCTTTCTCCCATGAAAAAGTTCATAGGCAGTCTTTTTGAATCTTTTGACGATCAGCAACCTGTTTTGCATAAAACAAGCAGTGTTGACAGCTTCTGCCCAAAACTGAGTAGGCAGGTGAGAATCGTTGAGCATTGAACGTGCAGCTTCAATGATAGTTCTATTTCTTCTTTCAGCGACTCCGTTTTGCTGTGGTGTTCTCACTGAAGAGAAGTTGTGAGAAATACCATTACTCTCAAAGAAGGAATCAAGAGAACTGTTTTTGAATTCAGTCCCATGATCACTCCTTATTGAGCGAACTGTCATATTGTTCAGGACTTCTATTTTCCTGACAAAGGTGATGAGTTCTTCAGGGGTGTCACTCTTAGAACGGAGAAACATTACCCAGGTATAGCGAGAGAATTCATCAACTATGACCAGTGTATATTTCTTCCCAGCGATGGATTGTTTGTTAACAGGGCCAAACAAATCCATATGGAGAAGTTGTAGAGGAGATGACACTGAGGAGACTTGCTTTGACTTAAAGCTTGCTTTGGTCTGCTTGCCTTTCTCACACGCTGAACATAAGGACTCTTTGGCGTATGAGTGTTGAGGTAGACCAGTAACTAACTCTTTAGAAGATAGAGTGTTTAGTGTCTTGAAGTTTAGATGAGAGAGCCTCTTATGCCATAGCCAGTTGACATCAGATGAGGCTTTTGAGAAGAAACAGGAGTTCTCAGTGGTTGTTGAGTCCATGTTTATTACATAAACATTTTCCAAACGATAACCACTGAGAGCTATCTTCTCCTTTTTGTCAGCGACAAAGCAGGATTTCTTAGTAAAGATTACTTTGTTATCCATGTCGCAAAGCTGACTAATGCTTAGAAGATTATGCTTCAGCCCTTCAACATATGCGACTCTTCTGAAGGTTGTTGTACCATTAGAGAGTACACCAAACCCTCGGGTATGTCCTTTTCCGTTTCCACCGAAAGTCACAGAGGGTCCCTTCTCTTCCTTATACTTAGTGAGCAGGTTCTTCTTACCAGTCATGTGTCTAGAGCATCCGCTATCGAGATACCAGATACCCTTCTTAACCTGCAAACAAAGGAAGATTAGTTTGACTTGGGCACCCATTTCGTCATGTGTACACACTTGTCAGTGGAGGTAGATAGAATGGAAGGTTCAACAGTCTTCGCAGCATTTGAAGATTCAGCTTTGTCAGTCTTCACTTTGGTTAATTTCTTAACCTCAGTGGTCTTCTTTGCCTTGGGGGCAATAATCTTCACATTAGCTATCTTTTCAGCTTTGGTGGCTGTAAGGCACTTACTAGCAATATGATTTGTAACATTTCCTATAACTAAAAGTAGTCTTAGGACCATTTGCATGCTTAGCCGTTAGTTTTAAATGAGCAGGGCTAGCACACAGTATACCTTTGGCATTGGAAATTAGAGGAACTTTCAGTTCTTCAGATTTCTTACCAGTTATATCCACCTTAAGTCTAGGAGTGGATCGCTGAATAAATCCAGGGATCTTGTTCTTAGAAGTAGAGAGATAAGTCACTGAAGCTTTAGAAGCATTCAGCTTAGGTACAAAGGTACCCTTATGAGATTTTTGGTTAAAAGCAATTCATTTACCTTTGTCTTTGGAGACTAAGGTAGGTTTTGGATAAACAATTTTCTCTTTACCTTTAGAAGCTAAGGTAGAGATTTCCTCAAGGATGGGAGGTTTTGAAGAGGAACACTGAGAAGAGAAAGTGTCAGGGATAGAGGATACGAACATTCCAAACTTAAGCATGGAACGGTCAGTGGTTGGTTCTAGAGTTTCATCTTTGTAACCAAGACCACATTTATCACTCAGGGGAATATGAGACTTAATTATCTCAGTGATCGTTGTTGAGGATTTATACCATCCATCAACAGTAGCTTTTTCATCTTTTAATGCAGCGATAGCTTCTTCGCGCTCGATTTTGACTAGCTGATTGATATGAACTTGATCTTTAAAATCTTCTTCAATTTTAGAAAGCTTTTCTATTTGAAGGTGACAGTTTTTAAGCTGTTCAGCGAGATCAAGGTTTTGATTTTCAATAAAAGTTTTGCCATTCATGGATTCATATAAACTTCTGGTCAGCAAATCGATTTTTCGAAGACTATCAGCTTCATCAATATTTAAAATATTGGTAAAGAAGGAAGGTGATACCTTAGTAGCAGAGGTTGAAGTAGAGGGAATGTTAGATTTTTCTTCCTCATCTTCAAGTTTGGCCATGAGACAGAGATTGGCTTCATCATCATCTTCAGAGTCAGATGATTCTGCTTCGTCAGAGGCAGCCCAATCACAGTCAGCCATCAGGCCTTTGCCTTTCTTCTTAAAGGTTTTCAGCTTTTTGTATTTTTCATCTCTAGTCCTAGGAGTAAAGTTTTTCTTATGAAGAGTTGTGGATCTAGAGACTTTATTTGACCTGCACTCGCTAGCAAAATGTCCTATCTTTTCACAGTTATAACAAGTAGCAGTAGCCTTATCAATAGGAGTTAATGATCTTGGCTTGTCAGTAATAGCAAGAGGTTTGTTCTTTCTGAAATTTTTCTTATTGGCGAATCTCCTGAATTTATTAGAAAGGAGAGCCATAGATTCAACAAGATCTGAAAAATCAGGATCTGATGAACATTCAGAGTTAGTCTCCAACTCAGTGATAGTGATAGTAGATCGTTGAGTGGTAGGTGACTCTGAGATTAAAGTAACAGGGGTGCTTTTGGAATCTTTTACAAGATTCTTCTTAAGATGACTCGATTGCTCATGATTAAGCATCGTGCCATATAAGTTAGAAAGAGTCATGGATTTTAGATCCTTTGACAGCTTGAGACACATTGAATAACTGTCCCAGCTTTCAGGTAAACATTCTAAGAACTTTGTCAGTACTTCAAAGTTAGAATATTCCTTACCAACAGTTTTTAGATCTATTATTAAGCAGTTAAAACGTTGGTGTACTTCAGAGAGAGATTCATTCTTACCACAAATGAAGCTTTCGTACTGTCTTATCAGGTTGATCTTACGTGAGTCCTGGACTTCAGACGTACCTTCATACTGAACACAGATTGTGTCCCACGTGGCTTTGGAGGTTTTCAGGTTCATGACGGAATGGTAGACTTCGTCAGGAAGAGCCATGGAAAGAATGGATCTGGCTTTGGTGTCGATAGCCACTTTCTTCTTATCTTCATCAGTCCACATATGAATTTCCTTGGGAACCAACCTTTCTGGAATAGCAGCTCTATTCTCAGCGGCTGGAACATCAGGATCAATTCTCACATGAATATATGGGCCGTTTTCATGATAATAAGGCATAGTAGGGTCTACACCTTCTAAGAAGAGAATCATCCTATTTTTCCACAAATTAAAGTTATCTGTGGAGAATCTAGGGGGTTTTGCAAGAGAACCGTTGTCAATATAGTTAGTGTTTGTATTGGTAGCCATTTTAAGAAATAGCAATGAAGAAGAGATTAGTATAGATGAGATCTTGTTTATGAGATTAAACAAATCTGCTCTGATACCACTTATTGGTCCTGAAGGGTTATACAAGTTTGTAGAATGGGGGGGGGGGGGGGGGGTTGAATACAAACACACGATTTTTACTTTCTAAATTGTTTATTGATAAATCTTAAAACAATTTACAACTTGTTGCGGAACAAGATTAAGGATAAACCTAATCTAAACAAGTTAAGAACACTAAGTTTCTTGCACTAGAAATAAGATAGAAAGGAGATAAGAATATTACGAATAATATTCTAACACTAAGAGAGAAAGAAGAAGATGGTCGAGCTCCTCAATTTTGAAGTAGGGTTCTTCTTTATATACTGCATGCATTTAATGCATGGCAATGTTACTTTACACGTGGCAGCAGCTGAGTGGTTGCATGTTTTGACCTTTGTAGACAACCTTAGTAGCCGCATGGTGCACAATGTAGAATCAGAGTTTGTTGTACGATTCTAGATAGAAGGGAGGTCCGTTCTGACATTTCGTACGGAGACGTGCAAGGGGATAGACAAAAGTAACTTGTAGAGTAGACCTCATGATCAGCGTTCGTTGAACAGTTCTTTATCAGCGAATGATAAAGCTCAGCGATTGCTGAAGTCTTCTACTCGATACTTCACGTTGAGTGGACAGGTCTTGCTTCACTGATATCTGCATCAGTTCATTAGTAGACTTGTCGCTGGTTCTTGGGCTTGATCTTCGACTTCAGCGTAGAACCTTTGTTGACGTGAAACTTGTCTTCAGGGATCATAAGTAAACAACTAAACTATCAGCGATCATCACAGAGACTGAACAGGCTCAGAGCTACTGGATGAACAGTGTTCGCTGAATGTCTAAACTAAAGAGCGAGAGTTCCTATCAGCGGTACTGTAAAGTCCTAGTACTTATCAGCGATAGTGAAACTCTAATACATATTGTTTACTTACAATTTTCACTAAGTGTTTAAGAGAGAGTCATTATCAAATCACTGAGGGTTTGGATCAACAGTCTAGATTCATCCAGTGGCATTAATGTTAATAACTAGTCATTGATGAATTAATTTCCTACCAAAAAGTCGTGTACAAGGGTATATTGGTCAAAAAAACTTCTATTCATTTATGTGTAAAGTAATCCCTTTCTCTCTCTCTCTCTCCATAAATCACGGATCCCCAAGATTTTATCATTTCTCTCTCTCTTCTCTACCAAAATCATCCCCAAGATTTTATGGATTCTTGGATTCCACACATGGCGCCGTTGAGAACAATGTCGTCGTAGGGTTCGCCGGCGCCGGGGTCGCGGCGGAGCGTGAATGAGGAGAGCGATGCCGCCGCCGAGAGGTTTAGCCCTGGTGGTCGATGGCGTGGCCCTGGTGGTCGATAGCGCAGACGGCGAAGCAGGCTTTGGCGAGGTGGACGGAGGTTAGTTGGACGAAACAGTTGGACTCGCCGGAATAACCGTGGACGACGCAGATGATGTCGGTGATTTTGGTCGGCGGGAGTGGGGTCTGAAATCGCCCAGAAATTGAATTTTTTTTCACTGAATCCGCCGTGTACTTCGTCACCCACAATCATTTTCTTTTTCTGGGTTTTGTCTTCATGATTTTGTATTCATGATTATGGGTTCATGAGTTTATATGGTTTCATGTTTCTGGCTTCATAAATTTATATGGATTCATGATTCTGGGTTGATGATTTAATGAATTCTTGTTCCTGGGTTCATGGGTTCATGGATCCCCTTTCTCTCTTCTCTACCAATTATTTTCATGATTTTTGTATCCATTTTTTGGATTCATGATTCTGGGTTGATTATATGGATTCATGATTACGGGTTGATTATTTTCATGGATTCTTGTTCATGATTATGGGTTGATTATTTTCATGGATTCTTGTTCCTGGGTTTCATGATGAAAAACACGAAACAGATTAAGAACACAACACATTAATTTAAGGGATTGGGATTACGATTAATTTTAATGGGATGTCAACAAATCGCTAGAAATATGGAAACTGCCATCTTTACACATTTTTTTTAATAATAATTAAAAAACTGAATTTATAAAATTACGTCCATACCCCTCTGTGATAATATTAATTAATAATTATCTTTAATTAAATTAAATGAAATGATTGGTTAAGAAGTGGTCTCTATAGTTTCTACAAATGCATTGGTTTGTAAAAGAAACCTCCCCTATATATATATATATAGAGGGATAATAAAATGTAAACTTTTAAATGTGTGTAAACTATGTAAACTAATCCTAGCCCTTGATTTTTGATCTTGATTAATATGACTTTAAGGGTAGAATAGTCTTTTACACCACATGTTTAATTTCGGCCTCATAATTATCCTTTATTTTAGGAAGTGATTTACTTTAATATTTTTTTTTATTTTTTCATAAAAATTCGAGATATTATTCTTCTTCTTCAATAAACCGTTTTCAATATAATCTTCAAGAGCATAACCGAAAAATTCCAGATTTTTATAAAAATTTCTTCATTGTTATTAGTTCGTGAAATACTGTCATCGTGTCGAACGTTCATCAACAAGGAATGAATGAAGGAATGAATGAAGAACAAAGCATACACGATGATATGATGGTCGAAGACGTTCTTGCCGATTTCGTTATTTCAGTTGCTTCCGATGAAGAACGTGATGAAGATGTAATAACCGAGCCTGATGCAATGGATTGTGAAGATGCAATCGATGTTACACCGAACAAGAAACATAATGTTTTTTTCATCATAAGTTTTTTTAAAGTTCATGTATAAGTTTCGATCAAATTTCATGTATAAGTTTTTCTCAATTTTCATGAATCTGCTTGACAAATTGAGTAATGATTTTCGCATGAAGAAACGAAAATTTAGTTGTTATAAAGTTAATGTGCATTTTTTTGAATTTTCATAACCGCACCACATTTTTTCACATGTGAAATATGATACGATAAGGTTTTATATGAAATTAATTATTAACTGACGATGTGATAACGTGTGAAATTGTTAATTTCAATATGGTTTTTGTGTATTGTATCAATTAATGTATCCTCTTTTTTATGTAGTATGCCATGAAAATATGATGCATATGAAGTTTCATGTGTAATTATCCGTGTTTTTTCACAGCCACATCACTGTTTTCATATATTAAAACAATTGTCAATTCAACAAATGACCACGCACAATTTGTGTATGTGTACATTATCATATGCATAAAATACTATAAATCACAATCCCAGTGCGTCAAACTTATACGCTTTATGTTGTTCATATCAGTTTTACAAAGTTTCATACCCCTCTTTCTTGACCGTTTCCTTCCTTTTCCGTTGACGTCAATAATATTCTCATGATCGTCTTCTTGTCCTCTATCGTGGGCTGCAGTACGCACAATTTGTGTATGTGTACATTATCATATGCATAAAATACTATAAATCACAATCCCAGTGCGTCAAACTTATACGCTTTATGTTGTTCATATCAGTTTTACAAAGTTTCATACCCCTCGTTCTTGACCGTTTCCTTCCTTTTCCCTTGACGTCAATAATATTCTCATGATCGTCTTCTTGTCCTCTATCGTGGGCTGCAGTAGGTTAACGTTGAACATACATCAAGTTAGTTGAAATCATATAAAAAGTTCAATACATGAAATCATATAAAAAGTTCAATACCTTTACTGCTTGACCACTTACGCCCCCGACCGGGGACGTCAATAATATCTTCGGGACTGTGGGTGACGTTTGTGGTCGGGGTTTCAACTGCTCAGAATTGGCTCATAAAAATTCAACCAAATATTATGAAATTGATTTATTTTTGCATACACATTTCACACAATTTCACATATGTTTTTTTCATACAATCTGATTTCACAATATTTCAAACATGTTTTCACATATTTTTAGACACTATTGTGCAGAACAAAGCATCAACAATTGAAATTACGTGATTTCACAAAAACTACAAAGCAACATCACATAAATTGAAACATTTTTTTCATACAATCTGATTTTCACAAAAATTCAAACATGTTTTCACATAATTTTACACACTATAGTGCAGAACACTTGTTTTTCACACAATCTTCCAATAAGCCCCAATTTTTTTTTTCCCAAAACCCAACAGATAGTTCATACATTGTTTAGGGATTTTTCATATATTTCATACATTGGTACTCCTCGTGGTTTCACTTATTCTCAAACATGATTTCACACAATTTCACACTATAGTTTTCCACATAAACACAACATGTACTACATTGTTAATCCCAATTTTTTACCCAAATCCCAACGAATATTTCATACATTGTTTGGGGCTTTTTCATACATCAACCACATAAATTCGAGTTCTCATACCTTCTTCTGTAGGAGCATTCATAGCAACAGCCTCAATATCAACGTCTACGGGATTATCCCGTGTGTTCTTGAACTTTGAGAAAGATGTAAGTAGTTTTATGCGGTCACTCTTCCTCCTCGCTGCAGAAAACCAACCACTCGTGTTATTATATGAACTAAATCCACAGGTTTCATATACTTGCAATAAACCCTAACCTCTGATGCCCCTCGGTTCTCCATCCATCTTTATCGTTATCGCTTTCGATTTCACAGAATAAAGCAAAAAATATTTCAGATTCTTGGAATCAATTATCATTTTCACAAAATAATAACCTCTTTTTGGATTGTTGAGACCGTGAAATATGGAATCTATCCCTAATTTCACGGTTTCCGTATTGATTCCAATTTCCGTCGCACGCCAGTTTACTCATTTACCCTTTTCATATTTCTAATTGGACCATCTTGCCACAAGTTTCATAGATTATTACTTTATTACCACCGCCCCTATTAGGACCATTGATTGAAACGATCTACAGTCTAGATTAGTTTATATAGTTTACACATTTTTCATAGTTTACATTTTAGTGAGCCTCTCTCTCTCTCTATATATATATATGTTATTTCTTCATATGAAATCAAACACAATTTTAATCAATAATCTATTTCCCCTCATGAAATCAACCAGACTTTCTGTCAACATATCATTTCACCTCATGAAATCAACCACACTTTCCGTCAACATATCATTTCACCTCATGAAATCAACCACACTAATTCCATCAACATATAATTTCACCTCATGAACTCAACCACAATTTCCGTGAACATATCATTTCACATCATGAAATCAACCACACTTTCTGTCAACATATCATTTCACCTTATGAAATAAAACTTCTCAAACCCACTCACCTCTTAAATTGTTTATGATTCAGTGAAACCCTAAACATTCATGATTTGGCTTGGATCTGATGTCGACCCTTTTCCTTTTCCTTCACCTCGCTTCCTTGCGTATTATCATACTCATCCATTCATCGTCCAGGATTCAAATCACATTGATCATCAACACACAAACAGATCATCCACGATTCAAAAATAGAGTCAATTACAAATATATTAATAACAGGAGAATTGTTGTAAACAATCTTAATTACACTCACAACAATATCCCCACTACTGTCCATTTGTGTATCCACATTTAGAACAAATCCAAGTATAACCTTTAATTACAATTATACTTGAATTGAATTGATTAGACTTTTAGAATCACTTACCAAGATGGAAGCAGCTCCTCCTAGACATGGTGTTATATGCCCTTTGGTTCTCATCATATAAGTTGTTCTTCTCTAGTAATGGCACATCTTTAAAACATAAATAATTGATAGTTCGATCATAATCAAATTACATTAATAAATAGCAACTAATTTTATTTAGATGACAAAACAAGTATAATTGTAATTAAAGGTTATACTAGTTTGGTATAAGCTGTTTTCTCAATATATATGTTTTTTAAATTTAAAAGTTGGGCTAAATAAATGAAATTGGTAAGGCATTCTCTAACAGAATCAAGGGCATACTTCAAAATAGGGAAGAACAACCCATAAATAAAGAGATTAAATATGAGGATCTCCTCTTTGAAGAGGATCTTGAGTAAAATGTAAACTTTCATTGTGACAATAACAAATATGCTCAGTTTAAATTAAAGTTTATGTTTCTATGTTAAAGCTTTATTATCACATGTTTTATTCGTCACCTACTCTTGATTATTGTCTTGTAATCCTATGAAAAGAAAAGAAAAAGGAAGAAAGAAAGAAAAGATAAGAAAAGAAAGAAAAAGAAAAAGAAAAAGAAAAAAAGGAAGAAAACAAAACAAAAATAGAAAAAGACAAAAAGAATCCAAAGATGTACCAAAAACAATTTATGAGTTCGGATTAACTTTCTTGCTTATGAGTTTTTGGTATAATTTTTAATTTCTAAGTATTTTTCTATCAAAATGACATCTATTTGTACTATTAGGACATAGGGGCGATTGTTAGTCTCAATCATCGATTTGTAAACAATACAAATAAACATCCGACCAGACACCAGTAAACACTTAGAAATAAGCTCTTGACTTTTGCCACAAAAATAGTCTAATCCGATAAGACTCCTATCGGATTAGAGTTGTAATAAGGTCTAAATCTGATATCTTCAAAAGAAACATTATTCTCTCTCTCTCTCTCTCTGTGTGTGTGTGTGTGTGCGCGTGCGTGTGTGTGTGTGACAATTGCATTTAAAAATAGGTTACAAATTTGATCAAGAAAAATAAAAATGTTAAAACAGGTTTTTAAGTCAATCATACACATGACCATTTCGAATATTATATACTATTTAAATTAACAATGTCTTATCCACTTATGCTATACCATAGAGTTGTAGAAAAACGTATAAACGAAGGATTCTTTAAAATTAAATTGTCATGTTCAAAGACTCGTTAGATCGGCCGGTCTACACAACAAGCCTCATGTTTGTTGGTCGAGACCAATTATTGATAGGATCAACCAAGAAATATGTGAGATAACAAAAAACTGAAAGTTTTAGCTCTCGATGTCATTTTCTTAATATAGGTTAAAGTCTGGAATTTCTAGTTCAAGTGAGACTAATCCTATTTTTGGTTACAAGAAATCCTTGACTAGTTTCAAAATGCTTAAAAGCTACAAACTTGACAAAACCCCCCCACAAGATTTGGAATAAATGGTTCTCTACAAGAAGAAAACATAGTTTGTTTCCACATTGAGTCAGTTGAGGTTTCAAGGCATTATTTAGTTTGTCACATTTGAGGAATCTAAGGAGAAGTGTTTGGACATTTTAGTAAAGACAGTCAAAATTTAAATAACTGTTATTGAGAAAGTCGTGTAACAATGTTGTCGTTACTGATATTAAGTTGGGTATTCCTAAATAAATTGAAAAAGAAAATATTATTCTAACGACAATAATATATTTTTGTCATAATCATGATAATTTCAAATGATATTTTTGTAAGATTACTAGGAAATCACAAAGCTTTTACTAAAAGGCAATCGTGATTCATGTATATTTAACTAGGTTTTTATAAAACATTCAAAGCCATAAACATTTTAGATTTGAAAATCGACCCGTTTGTGTATTATTACGTGAATTATTGGAAAACTTTCACATAAAAAAGTCATCTATTTGTTTCTTTCAATCCTTAAAACAACCTTTGAATTTTCTAATTTGAGCATACAAAGTTCATTTATTTTGTCGTTATTCACCTATTTAACACAATGATGACACAATTATCTTAAACTATATATCGGTTTTATCTCAAACTAGTGTTTGATATCGTGCGTTGCACGATGACTATATCTTTTAAAAAAAATTGAAGTTAAATGAGTCGATAACCACATATTTGATATTAAACGAATATAAATATATATTACACTTGATATGAAAGTATTTCATTACATTTCTCATTTGTTTCTTTTGATATATATATATATATATATATATATATATATATATATATATATACGTTTTACTCATCAAAACATGAAATTCGCTTAAAATACTAAAAAAAACGTGTGAAATTATTGATTATATTATGGATTGTTTTGTCATAACTCGTAATACATCGAATTATAGATTTATCCCATACATATATTTTCATCAAATAATTAGATTCACTATGTATCACTATGCAAATAGAGTGTTGTTACATAGTTTTGTATAATGACGATATATGTTGATAATTTGCTTACATTTGTATAAATGAATTTTTAAACATAATGGTTACATATATTCACTGATGCTATGTAAATAAAAAATTAGAGTCATGTGAAATATAAGAAATAAAGAAATTTGAGTGTAACTAATGAAGATGAATAATCTAATTAATTTAATGTTTATTAATAATTACACCAATAACAAAAATTCAGAAAAATGTAAAATAAAAAAATACATATTATTGTATTCACATCTCATGTAAATACAAGGGGAAATTAATTAAAATACCCAAAGTTCAAAATTGGTTTGCCAAAATACCCAAAAACCCAAGCTCTATTGCCAAAATACCCATTATACCCGCGATGGGGTCCGCGATCGCGAACTGGGCCTGCGATTTGGGCCGCGGTGGTCCCGCGGTGGGCCGAAAATTACACATTTGGCCCCTCTACTCCTCGATGGGGTCCGCGGTAGTCCCGCGGTGGCCGAAATTTACACTTTTAGCCCCTTCACTCGATGGGGGGCGCGATTTGGAGGCAGAAATTTACACTTTTGGTCCTTTTTGCACGTTTTTTTTGCAGTTTTACTGTTTTTTCCACGATTATTGTACTTGGAAGACCAAATTGTGGTTGAAATTCACTGGCTTGTTTCATCAATGTTGAATTATTGTACTTGGAAGACCAAATTGTGGTTGTAATTCACATTTTTCATCCATAAATATCAGTAAAAGGCAATCCATAATCATTCATCCATTTCATTGTGGTTGCAATTCACATCCATTCTATCCTTTTTTCTTGCTTTTTTTCTTCATCATTTCAGTATTTTCTTTTTGATATACTACTGAAAAATGAGTTCATCTGTTGCAAAAGTTAAGCTATATTTCTGTTTTGATGGTGAATGGGTGCAATACAACAATGAGTGGAATTTTGCTTATAAATCTAAGCAGGGTGTAAAATTGTCAGTAAATTATACTTATCAGAAGTTTGTTGCATACACCATGCAAAAATGTGGAATCGACCCTTCTGCTGTTTGCAAGTTAGTGTTCAAGAATGATGATGGGTCTATTGTGGAGTTATCCAACGATGGGGATATCTCTGGTTTCTGCA
Source organism: Saussurea involucrata (assembly GCA_033807775.1). Lineage (NCBI taxonomy): Eukaryota > Viridiplantae > Streptophyta > Magnoliopsida > Asterales > Asteraceae > Saussurea > Saussurea involucrata. The sequence continues at coordinate 217,414,919 of CM066321.1, read as the reverse complement.
CTTTGCAGCCCAGTCAGAAAGTCCTCCATCACTTTTTGTGTATGCCGAATCATCGGTGTGCGACGGAGACGATGACGAAGGTGATGACGACGGTGATGATGAAGACCTCCAAATGGAGGTGCCTGATTCTCAATTTCAGGTGTCCTACGACCCAACAGTTTATTCGGATCATGCATATAGTCTTAACGACGATTATCGTAATTTTGTTCCGGAGACGCAACAACAACAACAACAACAAAACGAAGAAGGCCGTTTGGCTGGAGTTACTGACGATGAAACCCATGTTTTCATAATGGGTAGATCTGATATAGACAAATCAGGTACCGACAGTGATGAGGACAAAGAAGAAGAAAAATATACCCCTAATGGTAAATCATTTAGTCAGTTAATTGACTTTTTGATATGCCCCCTATTCTTCCAACCCCGGATACCCATACACAAACCTACGAACCTAAACCTTATAATCACAGTTCAAGGATACAAGTAGGTGAAATATTTGATTCGAATGATGAATTGGCCACACAAGTCGGAATTAAGCTCATACAATAAGGTTTCGAAAGTTACACGCCGAGATCCGACAAAACCAGATACGAAGTTGTATGTGCGAGAGAAAATTGTAATTAGAGGCTGTACGCGAGGTCCGTGGGCGAGAAAGGAGGGATGTTTTGTTGGACATAGTGTCCAGAGTCATTAACTATTGGTAATATTTCTAATAATAGCAGGGTCCTTTTGGGTTGCCCTTAAGACCCAAATAACAATCAGAAGAATGAAAGGGAGTTAAAGTAGTTAGTTTATTAATTTTTCATTTAATGAAAAATTAATTATAGGCTACAATATAAGTAATTGGATTAATTATAGGGACTAAATGATAATTGGTTAAAAGAGTTTTTTAACAAGCTTATCGTTTCAAGGGGGCTAGGTGTAAATAAGGGGATTATAAATAAACTGTTAGGGATCAAACCTTAAAGAGTTTTTGATCAATCTCTCTCTCTCTCTCTCTCTCTCTCTATTGAGGCCGTAACCTCCCCTCTCCTCCCTCCCAAAATCGTAAACCCTAAATAAGGGTTTAGGGTTTAAAGCTTCAATCTTGATTGCTGGTTTGGTGTTCTTAAGTGTGAGCCACTAGACGGATTCACACTATTGATCCTTGACATCCAAGAAGCAAGAACAAGGTTAATTCATCTTTGTGTTTTCGATAATCACAAGAAACAAGCAAGTGTTCTTGATTCTTTCTATTGTAGTTAATTATCTAGAACGTATGCATCTTTATAAGTTGTTTGTTTGTATTGTCATGGATGATTCAATTCTAAATATGCTTCCGTTGCCTATATCATGTGGTAGTACGGTTTAACAAAAGCTTTCAGTGGTATCAGAGCCAAAGTTCTTAGATTTTAGCTCAATAGCTTAAAATTCGTATTGAATTTTCTGGAAAACGCAACGAGTCGTTTTATCTATTCCCGGAGTTTGGACCGTCGGATCGTCGCGATTTTTGGATAGTAGTTTCACGACATTCTGTTTTACCTTCTGGACGGTTAGATTAATCGTTTGAGGTCCAGAAGGCACCTGTTTTATTTTCGACATAGTGTAATAAGTTTGTGGCCATTGAATTGCTTAATCCCTAAGTTAGGGTTTCATGGTCATTACCTCAAAAGCTATAATTTTGAAAACTGAAAAAAAATTCTTGCTTGCATGAAAAAGTTTCTATTTTTAGCGATTAAAGTTTTATTGGTATCCCTAAAGGGTATAGGGTAGTAGTCGTTTTTTTTATGCATGTTATACCATAATTGTGTATGGCGTAGTAGTCGTTTTATTTTTTCATGTTACACCATAATTATGTATGGCTAGTTTCCTAACTTGCCTAAGGAAAAACACATCAATAATAAGCTTTGGAAAATATTGAATGGATAATCTTAAATTGAATAGATAATCCTAATTATGTATGACTAGTTTCCTAACTTGCCTAAGAAAACACGTCAATAATAAGCTATGGCAAATATCGAATGGATAATCTTGAATTGAATAAGATAATCTTAAAATACATTCTTACAATAAGCAAATATATTCAAGTTTGAATAAATATTGTAAGATAAACATTGACATTATATATATAGTGAATATAATTTATATGTCAAATATTCACATTAATTATTTGCATGTGTCCTCACATGTTTAATTGGAATCAAATATGGAAACAATTATATTAATTGTTAAATATGTTCTCACATGGTTAATTAGAATTAATTGGATAATCATAACTTTAAATTGTTTAAAATTCCATTCAATTTTTATATATATTAGACCTCAATTATATATATATGATTAAATAATACATTGATAGTCAAACCGAGACTAGGCGTACTCACTATAAACACTCTAAGGGGGTTTAAGGAGGTTACCTATAATATGGTTACTGAATGAGTCAAGGGTTTTTAAAACGCCATGCGTTACCAAACTCACCGCCTCTTGTGTGGACTAGTGGAATTACCGAAAAGGTTTGATAGGTCAATGTGACAAGTTAAAAAGTATTAACTATGAAGTATAAAACGAAAATCCCGTTTTAGATATACTAAGAAATGTGAAAGTCGTATGCTACCCATGATGAAGAACACACATAATCTTATAGTTTGTTAACGGAGCGTGTACGGTTTGCCGGCACGTTAATGTGAAACTATAGTTGAAAATGATGTGGCGCTCGTGATTCTCAAGCGTACTTGAGGCGAGGGGTCCATGTGTTTTTCCATGGTCGATTCACTATCTTGTTTGTGATCCTCGGCATCCCAATCACAAAAGGAAGATAAGATAATCGAGATTAACATGCCATTGACATAAGTCAATGAATCTCAAAAAGACCTAGGAGTTTCATAGTGAATGAAATTAACAAATAGCATTTGTTTACCTAAAATAACCTTGTGATGTGATTACGGCATCCCTTTTCACATCATAAGATAAAATATGGATCCTAGCCTTGTTAAATATTTTTGGAAAATTATTTTAAGGGTTAAATATCAAACTAACGAAAAATCTATATCTACCGATAGCTGAAAATAATCCTCCTCCTCCTCCTCCTCCTTCTCACTCAAACATCCAACCTTAAGTTACTCTCTATCCTAAGTAAAGATGAGCTAACTGGGGCAAACTACTTGGATTGGATTCGTGTCTTGAGAATTGCCTTGAGGTACGAAGACAAAGAGTATTTGCTCGACGAGGATCTTCCTATACTTAATGATGATGCAAGCCCTGAAGCAGTAACTGAATACAATAAGCAATTAGCGGAATCCACAAAAGTCGCGTGTCTCATGTTGGCGTCCATGTCCCCGGAACTTTAGGAGAGTTTCGAGAACATGGGGGCGTTTGAACTAAATGATCAGCTTCGTGAAATGTTTCAGGAGCAAGCGAGGCAAGAAAGGTTCCAAGTCGTAAAATCGCTTATGGAATGTAAGCAACAGGACGGTGCCCCTGTATGTGCGCATGTGCAAAAGATGAAAGCGTACATTGACAGGTTAGGCAATCTAGGTGTCGATTTCCCAAGAGAGCTTGCCATTGACATGGTGCTAAACTCTCTTAGTGGGGCATATAAACAGTTCATAGTGAACTTCAATATGAATAATATGGACAAGACCTTGATGGAGCTCCATGGCATGTTGAGATCTGCTGAAGCAAGTATAGGTAAGACCCAAAGTGGTCACTCAACTGCTCCCGTCCTGGCCATTAGGGAAGGTGGCTATAAGAAGAAGAAAGTTTCTCATCCCAAAGGGAAGGGAAAGGCTAAAGTTGTTCCACGCAACCAAGGCCTTAAGAGAAAAGCTGATTCTTCTGACATACCACCCATAAGTGACCCTTAAGAGGCCATATGCTTTTACTGTCAAGGGAAGGGCCATTAGAAGAGAAGCTGCCCAAAATATATGGAGGACTTGAAAATGAACGAGGTCAAAGTGTGTGGCACCTCAGGTATTTTTACAATTGAACTCCATAGTACTTCGATTTCTAACTCTTGGGTCCTTGATACGGGATGTGGTACTCACATTTGCTCTAATTTTCAGGGACTAAAGGGAAGTAGGATGTTGAAGCATGGGGAGCTGAATCTGATCATGGGAAACAGGATGACTGCCGCTGTTTCAGAGATTGAAGATTTTGAGCTCGTGCTTAGTAGTGGTTTTTCAATAAAGTTATTAGATTGTTGCTACTCGCAAGAAATGGCTCGAAACATTATTTCTTTTCATGCATTGTACAAGGATGGTTTTGAATTTCAATTTGATAATAATGATGGTTGCATTTTGGTTTATAAACATGGTTGTTTTTATTTTAAAGCCTCTCCTTGTAATGGTGTGTATGAAAGCGTGATTTGTATTGGTAGAAATAATAATAACTTAACTCTAAATGTTGGTTCCTCCAATAGTGAATTGGATAAATCATCGTTATGGCATCATCGTCTTGGCCACATAAACAAGAAACGCATCGCCAAGGTCCAATCGGACGGGGTCTTGGAACCATTTGACATAAAGTCTAATGAAGAATGCGAGTCTTGTTTACTTGGCAAGATGACGAAAGCACCTTTCAAAGGAAAAATGGAAAGGGGTAAGGATCTGTTGGACTTAATCCACACAGATGTATGTGGACCATTCAGATCTGCCACAAGAAACGGTGAAAGATACTTTGTTACCTTTACTGACGATTTCAGTAGATATGGATTTATCTATTTGATGAAAAACAAATCGGACACCTTTGAAGTGTTCAAAGGATTCAAAAACGAAGTAGAAAACCAACTGGGCAAGAAGATCAAGATGCTCCGATCCGACAGGGGTGGAGAATACTTGAGTCATGAATTCTATGACTATCTAAGGGATTGTGGAATAGTTTCTCAATTATCTCCTCCCAGAACACCACAACTCAATGGTGTTGCTGAGAAAAGAAATCGAACGCTACTTGATATGGTTCGGTCCATGATGAGTCGTGCTACACTTCCAATATCGTTCTGGGGCTATGCCTTAGAAACTGCAGCTCATATCTTAAACCTCGTTCCAAATAAGAAGGTTGCAAAGACACCCTCTGGAATGTGGACTGGGACTCGTCCCTCGTTGTCACATATAAAGCTCTAGGGTTGTGAAGTCTTCGTTCGGCGCAAAACTAACGACAAGCTAGAACCTAGAGCAGAGAAGTGTCGGTTCATTGGTTATCCCTACAAATCCTTTGGATATATATTTTACAAACCTTCGGAGAACAAAGTGTTTGTAGCTAGAAGGGGAGTCTTCCAAGAAAGGGAGCTCATTTCCAAAAGGGATAGTGGGAGCATCATTGATCTTGAAGAAATTCAAGAAACAACCAATGATGAACCTATAGTTGACACTAGCCCTCAACATGATGTTGAACCACCTGTTGAGGAAACTAACATACCTCCACCACCTCTTCGCAGAACTAGTAGAGTTAGTCAACCTCTTGAGTTTTATTACGGTTTTCATATTACAAAGGAAGGAGACACACTAGTCAATGATAAAACATTTGATAGTGCGGATGAACCATCCAACTACGAGGAAGCGATGGCAGGCCCTGAGGCTGCCAAACGGAAAGAGGCCATGGAAAGCGAGATTCAATCTATGTACGATAACCAATTTTGTAAATTGTTTGATCACACACCAGGTCGCAAGACAGTTGGGTGTAAGTGGATCTTCAAAAAGAAGACCGACATGGATGGGAATGTGCACACATTCAAGGCTAGACTGGTTGCAAAAGGTTACACTCAAACTCAAGGAATTGATTATGATGAAACCTTCTCACCAGTGGCAAAGATTAAGTCTATCAGGATATTGCTTGCCATATCTGCATTTCATGACTATGAAGTATGGCAAATGGATGTAAAAACTGCTTTCCTCAATGGGAAACTTGATGAGGATGTGTATATGGCACAACCTGAAGGTTTTGTACATACCGAGTATCCAGATAAAGTGTGTAAGCTTGAAAGATCCATTTATGGACTTAAACAAGCGTCTCGTAGCTGGAATCTTTGTTTTCATGAAAAGGTCAAGGAATTTGGATTTTCTCGAAGCGAAGATGAGTCCTGCGTATATGTTAAGGCTAGTGGGAGTAATGTTGTATTTCTAGTCTTTTATGTTGATGACATACTACTCATAGGAAACCATATTCCGATGTTGCAAGATGTAACGGTCTGGCTCGGGAAATGTTTCGCTATGAAAGATTTGGGAAATGCAGCATACATACTTGGAATAAGAATTTATCGAGATAGAACCAAGCGTTTAATTGCACTTAGCCAAAGTACATTCTTGGATAAGATATTTAAGAAATTCAATATCAGTGAATCCAAGAAAGGGTTTTTGCCCATGCAACATGGCATAAGATTGAGAAAAGATCAATGTCCCAACACTAGCAAAGAACTGGACAGAATGAGTCGAATTCCATATGCATCTGCTATAGGATCGATCATGTATGCCATGACATTTACTAGACCTGATGTCTCATTTTCTTTAAGCATGGTGAGTAGATATCAAGGGAACCTAGGCGAAAGTCATTGGACGGCTGTAAAGAACATTCTTAAGTATCTTCGGAGGACTAAAGATATGTTCTTAGTCGATGGTGGAAAAGAGGAATTACGAGTAACAGGTTATACTGATGCGAGTTTCCAGACAGATCGGGATGACTCCCGCTCGCAGTCAGGATGGGTGTTCTTGTTGAATGGTGGGGCCGTGACTTGGAAAAGTTCCAAACAGGATACGGTGGCTGACTCCACGTGTGAATAAGAATATATCGCAGCAAGTGAGGCAACGAAAGAGGCTGCATGGTTGAAAATTTTCATAGGTGATCTGGGCGTTGTACCAAGCATCAGTGAACCCATTGAAATCTTCTGTGATAACGAAGGTGCAGTCGCATTGACTAAAGAACCTAAAGACCATGGGAAGTCAAAGCACATAGAGAGGAAGTATCACCTTGTGCGACACAATGTTGCGGAAAAACAGATCGTGGTGAGTAGAGTGCCAACTGAAGAGAATCCGGCGGATCCTTTCACGAAAGCATTGACTCGACCCAAACATGAGTATCATACTGAAGCCATAGGTGTTAGAATTATCAATATACTTTGAATATTTTAGTTTCTAGTTTGATGTATTAAAACGTAATAAATTGTATTTGATTTGGAGATTATTATATGGAGATTATAATATATGTTGGATTGCGTCCATTTACATTTAATTTATTATTGTTTCGTTTTGCATGTTTAGAACCAACTTCCTGAGTATTAATTTACTTAAACCTCCACAGTCAGTCATACTCCTGGAAGTAAGTAGTGATTCAAGACTGTCATGAAGTGTCGAAAGCATAGAGACTGCAACTAACACTCATGAGTACCTAATGGTGATTTGGGTATTGGAACGACCCGCACTCAAAAGTTTACTTCATGGATTAAGTCAGAGTAATTTTGAGATGATAATTGTTTATGTTCTTCAAACAGAGATGCATAGAGTTTTGCTCTAGGATTCTGTTATGCTTTGGTGTGCTCCAACGCTGACCGTGACTGGCAGTTATACAGGGTATGTCCATGTATAATATGATGAATAGAAATGAACTGTGTAGTCAAAGTTTATTTGTTCCTTCTGCCTAAACAGGAGAAGCGATATCCATGGGCCCCTCGATGATTTTGTGTTGATACTAAGTGTTTGGCCAAACCCTGACTAGAATTGATGTGTTCAATTGAGTAGTCTGATGAATTCAACACATATCGGAAATCGAGAAACATAATCTTGATCCATGAGATAGACATTTATCCATGTCTCAGGTTCATATGATATCTTGTAGAACAAAGGAACATTAAATCACTTATCTTAGGACCGAATCTTTATCAGAGTTTGGCAGCTGCATTGGATGGCTTGCTCTTTGCTGATTATTTGAAAGCGTTAAACCAAATAGAGTTAATAACTTTTCCAAGTGGGAGACTGTTGGACATAGTGTCCAGAGTCATTAACTATTGGTAATATTTCTAATAATAGTAGGGTCCTTTTGGGTTGCCCTTAAGACCCAAATAACAATCAGAAGAATGAAAGGGAGTTAAAGTAGTTAGTTTATTAATTTGTCATTTGATGATAAATTAATTATAAGCTACAATATAATTAATTGGATTAATTATAGGGACTAAATGATAATTGGTTAAAAGAGTTTTTTAACAAGCTTATCGTTTCAAGGGGGCTAGGTGTAAATAAGGGGATTATAAATAAACTACTAGGGATCAAACCCTAAAGAGTTTTTGATCAATCTCTCTCTCTCTCTCTCTCTCTCTATTGAGGCCGTAACCTCCCCTCTCCTCCCTCCCAAAATCGTAAACCCTAAATAAGGGTTTAGGGTTTAAAGCTTCAATCTTGATTGTTGGTTTGGTGTTCTTAAGTGTGAGCCACTAGAGGGATTCACACTATTGATCCTTGACATCCAAGAAGCAAGAACAAGGTTAATTCATCTTTGTGTTTTCGACAATCACAAGAAACAAGTAAGTGTTCTTGATTCTTTCTATTGTAGTTAATCATCTGGAACGTATGCATCTTTATAAGTTGTTTGTTTGTATTGCCATGGATGATTCAATTCTAAATATGATTTCGTTGCCTATATCATGTGGTAGTACAGTTTAACAAAACCTTTCATGTTTGTCATTAGAAAGTTGCACGACGAACACAGTTGTTCGAGGACGCAACTGAATCCCAACCACAAACAAGCCACCAAAAGGACTTTGGGTGCATTATTGAAAGACAAATTTCTGATGCTAGCAGGTCATTTCGTCCAAAGTACATCGTCAACAATGTAAACCAGCAGTACGGGATCACAATTGGTTACTACCAAGGCTGGTGTGTGCGATGCAGGGCACTGCTAATGGTCAGAGGCACGTTCGAGGAGTCGTATGAACGACTCCCTGGGTATTTATATAATTTGTAGTTGCAGAATCCAGGTACAGTCACCCAGATAAGGACCGATTCAAATGGACGTTTTGAGTTGTGCTTCATTGCCCTTGGACCCGAGGTACGTATATTAACACGTCATATGTTTACACATTATAAACTATAACATTTACAAAGGGAAACCACCTACTTTTTTGCAGATCCGTACATTTTTGAGAAATATGCGTCGTGTCTTGGTAATAGACGTTGCCCATTTAAAGGGGCCTTACTTGGGTATGATGTTCCTGGCGGTTGCCATGGACGGGAATAACGCCATCGTTCCCGTAGCTTTCGGAGTAGGCAAGTCCGAGACCGGGGAGGAGTGGACTTGGTTTCTGTCCATGTTGAGACAAGCTATCGGAGACCCGGAAGTGTTGGTGTTTATGTCCGATAGGGCACCTTCCATAAGCGCCGCAATCTGTGCCACGTACCCAAACGCCCCTCACGCCTTATGTTGTCGACATTTGGAGATGAACGCCAAAAGCAAGGACAAACGTATTACAACTTACAACACCATCCACTGGAAGGCATGCAGAGCGTATACGGCTCAGTAGTTTGACCGGTACATGAATGTTCTACGAGTTAGTGCCAACAAAGCAGCCAATGTTATGGAGGATATTGGACCGGAGAGGTGGTCGACGGCCCATTTTCCTGCACAACGTTATGACATTCTGACCTCCAATAGTGCAGAGTCGGTGACTGCACTCTCCCGTTTTGCGCGTAGATTACTGATTATACAACTTATGGAGTACTTTCGGTCCTTTCAACAGGAGTGGTACCAAATTCGACGCCGAAAAGGAGGTGAAATGCTTAATAGAATCACACCAAAGTCGGAGGAGATAATTCTCCTCAAGGCGGGACAGGCGTCGACATGGAGGGTAGCCGAAATTGGGTATGAGAGGTACGAGGTTCGTGATACCCTATTTGAAGCGATTGTAAATATGACCGACCATCTTTGTTCATGTTTTGAATGGCAAAAATATGGGTTACCGTGCGGCCATGGCATCACTGCGGCAAGACATATGGGTCATAGAGATTGCAGCGACTTGGCTGTAAATTTCTTCACGTCCGAAACTTACCGGGAAACAGACGTAGATGTAATAAATCCAAATGGACCCCCTGAAGCATGGGTGTCTCCACCCGACCCCCTTCCGCCATGCTATCCATCGTTAAACACTAAGAACAGAGTCAGGAGACTGAGAAAGAACGACCGACGTCCATCACGTGGTAAAGGTTCGATACAGCGAAAATGTACTCGGTGCCAAGCAGTAGGACATACTCGTAGAGAGTGTCCAAATCCCGCCCCTTCAAGCGTGCCAAGGAGTAGACGTTCAGTCAGCCAACTAACTATCACGCATGGCCCGTCGGAGCGTGAACCACATGGAAGTATAACATATGATACTGTTGATCTGAACATTGATTTCCCTTGATTGGGGCGATAAATCTTGTATGCCTACTGCTCTTGTTTTATATATAACATGATTTTATCTACTTTATCGTCCCGTGTAATTTATCAAACACAAGTGATCTACGTTGTAATTTAACAAACACAAAAGACCCAAGTTGAAAAAAGGCACCAAAAATTAAAATGGGGAAAACATTTTCTTTAATTAATTTCTATATTAAATACCTGAAACAACTCAGACAATACGTGTGAAAAAAACACTAAAAACATGTAAAAACACTTGAAAAATACATAAAATGATAACCTAAAAACTAGAGGGACTAAAAATGAAACATTAGGGGTCAAAACCCTAATTAGAGTCATCTCAAATAAAAGAATTAAAAAAATATGAGGTGTAACCAACAAAAATGAAAAGTCTAATTGATTTAATGATTTAATAATAGTTACATCAATAAAAAAGTTAAAATTTGAGTATAAATAAAATTGGGATTGAGATGCTTAAAAAATATCACCTTATTATCGGTGTTTTTTCTTACAAATCTACAAATTGATAAACTATAAAAAAACATAAAAGACAAAGATGAGAGTCCACGGTTGTCGTACTTAAACCGGGCAACTTCCCCTCGAACTCCAACTTATATTTATTCCCGCAACCTATGAAGACAACAAAAACAAAAAACAGATCAAAATTCTCAGAAAATTCTAAAGTCTCTTTTGATCCATGCTCCAATTTCTTCTTATATAAAATATTGATAAAAATGTGTATATTATACTTCCGTAGATGAACAAATTTATTCTCATTTGTATCTATACTTCTCTTTGTTAATGGAGATAATTGGTAAGGAAATAGAGAGACATGGATTGAGGGATGAAAGAGATCGATAAAAATAAAAACAAACCATAAACAAAATGAGAAAAAAAAAACTTGGGAGATGGAGAAGAAAAACAAACCTGAATCAAAATGAAGAAATTATGGGATGAAGAAAGTAAAAGAGTTAGAGGTTATGAATGGATTAAGAGAATGAGAAAGTAAAAAGGTTATTAGGAAGGTGGAGGGTTTGGAGGTAAAAAGTTAATCAAAGTGATTGTAAATGTGTACCACCCTCAAAATGGGAAAGAGTAACTAAATAAAATTTTCAATAAAACAATCACTTAAGGATAAAAATTCCTTCTACAAGCCATTCTTGGAATTACCTCAAGATAAAACATTAAACTTTCAATAATCAAAACCTAAGTCATTCGCCAAGACTACAAAAGGTCGGGTGTTACTCAACCCCAAATCAAGTTGCTATTTCCCAAATGCGGAAGACTTCACCTAGTTATATACTTCTTGAGCACCCAACTAGCTCTCCACTCTTCACAGTGTCACTAACTACATCCCAACCGGAACCTGTTGCACATGCCGACAAATAAAAAGGTTAGGCTAACTGTTGGTCCCGAAGGGTTATACAAGTTTGTAGAAGGGGGGGTTGAATACAAACACACGATTTTTAACTTTCTAAATTGGTTATTGATAAATCTTAAAACAATTTACGACTTGTTGCGGAACAAGATTAAGGATAAACCTAATCTAAACAAGTTAAGAACATTAAGTTTCTTGCAGTAGAAATAAGATAGAAAGGAGAAAAGAATATTACGAATAATATTCTAACACTAAGAGAGAAAGAAGAAGATGGCCGAACACTTCAATTCTGAAGTAGGGTTCTTCTTTATATACTGCATGCATTTAATGCATGGCAGTGTTACTTTACACGTGACAGCAGCTGAGTGGTTGCATGTTTTGACCTTTGTAGACAACCTTAGTAGCCGCATGGTGCACAGTGTAGAATCAGAGTTTGTTGTACGATTCTAGACAGAAGGGAGGTCCGTTATGACATTTTGTACGGAGACGTGCAAGGGGGTAAGACATAAGTAACTTGTAGAGTAGACCTCATGATCAGCGTTCGTTGAACAGTTCTTTATCAGCGAATGATAAAGCTCAGCGATTGCTGAAGTCTTCTACTTGATACTTCACGTTGAATGGACAGGTCTTGCTTTGCTGATATCCGCATCAGTTCATTAGTAGACTTGTCGCTGGTTCTTGGGCTTGATCTTCGACTTCAGCGTAGAACCTTTGTTGACGTGAAACTTGTCTTCAGGGATCATGAGTAAACAACTAAACTATCAGCGATCATTACAGAAACTGAACAGGCTTAGAGCTACTGGATAAACAGTGTTCGCTGAATGTCTAATCTAAATAGCGAGAGTTCCTATCAGCGGTACTATAAAGTCCTAGTACTTATCAGCGATAGTGAAACTCCAATACATATTGTTTACTTACAATTTTCACTAAGTGTTTAAGAGAGGGTCATTATCAAATCACTGAGGGTTTGGATCAACAATCTCCCCCTATTTGATTATGACATAGCAACAAAGAAAATTGCTAAGTATGAAAACATAAGGATAAAAAGAACTCATAAAATATTTGTCCCTTTTACTGTTTTCTGGGATCTTTTAAGTACTGATGGAGTAAAATACATTCGCTGAAAGTTTTATTTTAACTTCGTATAAGATTACAGAGGGAAGTAGAAAAATTACAAGTACAACAAATTTAAATTACAAGTACAAAAGAGGTAAGATGATAAAGATAGAAGAAATACAAGGAAATCCTATCAGCCTTCAAAAGGTTCTTCCTTAATGAGAAGTTCATCAAGGGTCTTTGTTTTGGGTATCATCCAGTCAGGGACCGTTACTCCTTGATCTCGTTTATTCTTTGCTTCAGCAAAGATCAAGGGCTTGAGAATCGTGCCTGAAGATCGCGTCTGAATTCACACCAATAGATGAGATCCCTGAGCTGTTCAATGGGAGTGATGGGAAGCTTAGAGACACGTTGAAAACGTTGTCCTTCATCGTAGTCGAGAAAGAAGATACCATAAGGATTGCTTATGACTTTACCTGGGACGAAACGTTCACCAGGAGGCAGAGAGGTATCCAGCGCTGAGAGATCAGGATCAGGACCAAGTACTTCGGCACATGAAAAACCAATACCTGTTTCGTTCCGGATAGGAGGACCTGAATCTGATGGTTTGGACTTTTTCTTAGCAGAGGCCTTTGTTCGTTGAGTCTCAAGAGGAGGAGGAAGAGGAATATCCACAGCAGAAGAAACCAAGTCGATCTGAGAGTTTATGATTTTCTCGATATGGATCTTATATTGTGAGCTAGATCGCTGAATGGCTATTCGCATCTCCAACCATTCAGAGAAACCGTACTTATTGATCGTAGCAGCGTAGATGTTTTCCTTGGTACCGTTTTCTCTGAATAGATCGACCTTAACAACTGGAACATCTATGGTCGTTTTTCCTCTGATGATCACCTTGTGAATTCTGGCAGCCCGATATCGATAGTGCAGTCTTTCTTTGCACCATTCCAAGGTAGAACCAGATACCTTGGTCTTTTCTTCAACGATCTTCTGGGCGTCTTCCCATAACTGACGTTGGACTTCGATGGGAGTTCTTTTCAGTTTGGGGTCATTCACCGATTCTTGGGCAAGCTGGATGGCGAGGGCCTTATATTTTTCTTCAGCTTCCTTCTTTCCGGCGAGTAATCTTGTGGCTCTAAGATGATCAGCGAACTCTTTCTTTGATAACCTGAACTTTGTGGGAACAGGGACTTTAGAGCGAGGGAGGATGATTCGCTGATCCTCGAACTTCTTGATCATTTCTTCTATCCTTTTCTGATCCTCTTCACTTAGCTTTTGAGGAACTAAGGAAGGTCTGTTTTTGTGAGAGAGAAGTTGTTCTTCAGGTTCATCGGTCTCAGTGATTAAATCCAAGACCGGGATTATTTCTTCAGCTCTTGTGGCTGGGATTATTGTTGGTTCAGCAGTGGGGACTTCAGCTGGATCCTCAAGCAGGGGAGAGGACTAGCTAAAACACATCGATCGTTTATGTAAGATTATGGGAAGAAAGAGATAGAGAAAAGAATGGGGTTTAAGTGTATAGAGGTTTTATGGATAGAAGGATTAAGATTGAGAAGGGATAGAGGAGAGATGCAGAGTAAGGGAATAGAAGATATTGTACCTGACAAACTGACTTTATCTCAAGGATGGCCAGATTGCCTTCTGCAGCGAGGCCTTTATTTTTGCCTTTATCAGCTTCAGACACTGCAGGCTTTGTCTTAGTCGTCTCCCCTGAGGGTTCTTTTAACGAAATCCCTTTCTCAGGGACCTTCTTGGGCTCAACGAAGAAGAAGTCATCATAATCATCATCGTCATCATCATCATCATTTTTATGAGTTGATGATGGTTCGTCGTCAGAGATGTCGACAGCTTCATCGTCATCAGCTTCTTCTTCAGACCCGTCCTCATCAGCGTAAGGTTTGGTCACGTCAGTAGCAGCTTCAGTTTCCTCATCGAGTTGCTCCCCCTCAGATATAGAGGGAGGTTTCTGTTGATCCAAACCCTCAGTGATTTAATAATGACCCTCTCTTGACACTTAGTGAAAATTGTAAGTAAATGATATGTATTAGAGTTTCACTATCGCTGATAAGTACTAAGACTGTTTCAGTACCACTGATAGTAACTCTCGCTCTTTAAAGTTAAATAGTCAGCGAACTGTGTTCATCGAGTAGCTCTGAGCTTGTTCAGTCTATGAGATGATCGCTGATATGTTATAGTTGTTTACTTATGATCCCTGAAGACAAGTTTCACGTCAACATATGGTCTACGCTGAAGTCGAAGATCAAGCTCAAGAACCAGCGACATGTCTACTAATGAACTGATGCGGATATCAGCGAAGCCAAGATTTGTCCACTCAACGTGAAGTATGAAGTAGAAGACTTCAACAATCGCTGAACTTTATCATTCGCTGATAAAGAACTGTTTCAACGAAAGTTGATCATGAAGTCTCCTTACAAAGTACTATTGTCTTACCTCCCTTGCACGTCTCCGTGCGAAATGTCAGAACGGACATCCTTTTTGTCTATGATCGTACAACAACTCTGATTCTACACTGTGCACCATGCGGCTACTAAGGTTGTCTACAAAGGTCAATGACATGCAACCACTCAGTTGCTGGCACGTGTAAAGCAATACTGCCATGCATTAAATGCATGCAGTATATAAGAAGAACCCTACTTCAGAAATGAAGTGCGCTCAGCCATCTTCTTATTCTTCCTTTCTATCTATGTGTTAGGTTATTATTCGTAATTTCCTTATGTCCTTCTAGTGCAAGAAACTTAGTGTTCTTAACTTGTTTAGATTAGGTTAATCCTTAATCTTGTTCCGCAACAAGTTGTAATTTGTCTAGATTTATCAATAAACAATTTAGAAAAGTAAAAATCGTGTGTTTGTATTCAACCCCCCCCCCCCTCTACAAACTTGTATAACCCTTCGGGACCAACAAGTGGTATCAGAGCAGATTTGTTTAATCTCATAAACAAGATCTGATCTATACTAAGATTTCTCTTCCTTGCTATTTCTGAAAATGGCCACTAACACAAACACTAACTATATTGACAATGGTTCTCTTGCAAAACCCCCTAGATTCTCCAGAGATAATTTTAATCTATGGAAAAATAGGATGATTCTTTTCTTAGAAGGTGTAGACCCTACTATGCCTTACTATCTTGAAAACGGCCAATATATTCCTATAAGAATTGATCCTGCAGTTCCAGCCGCTGAGAATAGACCTGCTATTCCAGAAAGGCTGATTCCCAAGGAAATCCATATGTGAACTGATGAAGATAAGAAGAAAGTGGCTATCGACACCAAAGCCAGATCCATACTCTCCATGGCTCTTCCTGACGAAGTCTATCATTCTGTCATGAACCTGAAAACCTCAAAGCTATGTGGGACACAATCTGTGTTCAGTATGAAGGTACTTCTGAAGTCCAGGACTCTTGAAAGATGAACCTGGTAAGACAGTACGAAAGCTTCATTTGTGGTAAGAATGAATCTCTCTATGAAGTACACCAACGTTTTAACTGCTTAATAATAGATCTGAAAATTGTTGGTAAGGAATATTCTAATTTTGAAGTACTGACAAAGTTCTTAGAATATTTACCTGAAAGCTGGGACAGTTATTCAATGTGTCTCAAGCTGTCAAAAGATCTTAGATCTATGACTCTTTCTACCTTATATGGCACGATGCTGAATCATGAGCAATCGAGTCATCTTAAGAAGAATCTTGTAAAAGATTCCAAAAGCATCCCTGTTGCTTTACTCTCAGAGTTACCTTGCACTAAGCGATCTGCGATAACTGTAATTGAGTCGGAAACTAACTCTGAACGTTCATCAGATTCTGACGCTTCAGATGTTGATGAAACTCTGGCATTCCTGGCTAATAAGTTCAGGAGATTTGCTAGAAAGAGTAATTTCAAGAAGAACAAACCTCTTGCTATTACTGACAAGCCAAGATCATTAACCCCTGTTGATAAGGCTACTGCTACTTGCTATAACTGTGAAAAGATAGGACATTTTGCTAGTGAGTGCAGGTCAAAGAAAGTCTCTAGACCCTCAGCTTTTCCCAAGAAAAACTTTACCCCCAGAACTACAGATGAAAAATACAAAAAGCTGAAAGAAAGGTATTCAAAGCTGAAAACCTTTAAGAAGAAAGGCAAAGGCCTTATGGCTGACTATGATTCGGTTGCCTCTGACGAAGAAGAATCATCTGACTCTGAAGATGATGATGAAGCCAATCTATGTCTTATGGCCAAACTTGAAGATGAGGAAGAAAATTCTGTCATTCCCTCTACTTCAACCTCTGCTACTAAGGTATCACCTTCCTTCTTTACCAATATTTTAAATATTGATGAAGCTGATAGTCTTCGAAAGATCGATCTCCTGACTAGAAGTTTATATGAAGCCATGAATGGCAAAACTGTTGTTGAAAATCAAAACCTTGATCTAGCTGAACAGCTTAAAAACTGTCACCTTCAAATAGAAAATCTTTCTAAAATTGAAGAAGATTTTAAAGATCAAGTTCACTTAAATCAGCTAGTCAAAATCGAGCGCGAAGAAGCTATCGTTGCATTAAAAGCTGAAAAAGCTACTGTTGATGGATGGTATAATTCCTCAACAAAGATCACTGAGATAATTAAGTCTCAGATTCCTCTGAGTGATAAACGTGGTCTCGGTTACAAAGCTGATACTCTAGAACCAACCACTGACCGTTCCATGCTTAAGTTTGGAATGTTCGTATCCTCTATCCCTGACACTTTCTCTTCTCAGTGTTCCTCTTTAAAACCTCCTATTCCTGAGGAAATCTCTACCTTAACCTCTAAAGGTAAAGAAAAAGTTGTTTATCCAAAACCTACCTCAGTCTTTAAAGATAAAGGTAAAGGAATTGCTTTTAACCAAAATCCTCAGAAGGGTACCTTTGTACCAAAGCTGACTTATCCCTCTGGTTCAAAGAATAAGATCCCTTGATTTATTCAGCGTGAATCTATTCAGCGATCCACTCCTAGAATCAAAGTGGATACTATTGGTAAGACATCCGAAGAACTGAATGTTCCTCCTGTTTCAAATACCAAAAGTTTACTTGGTACTGGTCCTTCTAATTCAAAATCAAAAGCTCAGCATGCAAATGGTCCTAGAACTACTTTTAGTTATAAGAAATGTTATCATTGTGGACTTACCAATCATATTGCTAGTAAGTGCCCCACAGCCACCCAAGCTGAAAAGATAGCTAAGGTGAAGATCATTGCCCCCAAGGCAAAGAAGACCACTGAGGTTAAGAAATTAACCAAAGTGAAGACTGACAAAGCTGAATCTTCAAATGCTGCGAAGATTGCTGAACCTTCCACCTCCTCTTCTACCCCCACTGACAAGTGTGTACACTTGGTTAAGTGGGTACCCAAGACAAACTAACCTTCCTTTGTAATGCAGGTTAAGAAGGGTATCTGGTATCTCGATAGCGGATGCTCTAGACACATGACTGGTAAGAAGAACCTGCTCACTGAGTACAAAGAAGAAAATGGTCCCTCTGTAACTTTCGGTGGAAATGGAAAAGGA
This sequence comes from Saussurea involucrata, assembly GCA_033807775.1. NCBI lineage: Eukaryota > Viridiplantae > Streptophyta > Magnoliopsida > Asterales > Asteraceae > Saussurea > Saussurea involucrata. The sequence continues at coordinate 217,396,600 of CM066321.1, read as the reverse complement.
CATACCCGAGGGTTTGGTGTACTCTCTAATGGTACAACAACCTTCAGAAGAGTCGCATATGTTGAAGGGCTGAATCATAATCTTCTAAGCATCAGTCAGCTTTGCGACATGGATAACAAAGTAATCTTTACTAAGAAATTCTGCTTTGTCGCTGACAAAAAGGAGAAGATAGCTCTCAGCGGTTATCGTTTGGAAAATGTTTATGTAATAAACATGGACTCAACAACCACTGAGAACTCCTGTTTCTTCTCAAAAGCCTCATCTGATGTCAACTGGTTATGGCATAAGAGGATCTCTCATCTAAACTTCAAGACACTGAATACTCTTTCATCAAAAGAGTTAGTCACTAGTCCACCTCAACACTCATACGCCAAAGAGTCCTTATGTTCAGCATGTGAGAAAGGGAAGCAGACCAAAGCAAGCTTTAAGTCAAAGCAAGTTTCTCAGTGTCATCTCCTCTACAACTTCCCCATATGGATTTGTTTGGCCCTGTTAACAAACAATCCATCGCTGGAAAGAAATATACGCTGGTCATAGTTGATGAATTCTCTCGCTATACATGGGTAATGTTTCTTAGTTCTAAGAGTGACACACCTGAAGAACTCATCACCTTTGTCAGGAAAATGGAAGTCCTGAACAACTTGACCGTTCGCTCAATAAGGAGTGATCATGGGACTGAATTCAAAAACAGTTCTCTTGATTCCTTCTTGGAGAGTAAGGGTATTTCTCACAACTTTTCTTCAGTGAGAACACCGCAACAAAATGGAGTCGTTGAAAGAAAAAATCGAACTATTATTGAAGCTGCACGTTCAATGCTCAGCGATTCTCACCTGCCTACTCAGTTTTGGGCAGAAGATGTCAACACTGCTTGTTTTACGCAAAACAGGTCACTGATAGTCAAAAGATTCAACAAGACAGCCTATGAACTTTTCCATGGGAGAAATCCTTCAATTAGCTTTCTTCATATCTTTGGATGCCAGTGTTTCATACTGAACAACAGAGATGCCCTTGGAAAGTTTGATCCTAAGGCTGATGATGGAATCTTTCTTGGATACTCCTCAGTCTCCAAAGCCGTCAGAATCTTCAATCGAAGAAGACAAACTATTGAAGAAACTATTCACGTCACCTTTGACGAATCCCATTCAGCGAATTCTTGACCATCTGCTGATACTGAAGAACTGAATCAATGGATGTTTTCACATCTTGGTGATTCAGAAGATATTTCCACTCCTCATACTCATACCGTTGAAGATGATGGTCCTACTATCATCCCAAACATGCAGACTAGTGAAGCTGAAACATCATGGGTCTCAGCTATTCCTTTAAACACTATGCCTGCTTCTGAACCAAATGTCTCAGACATTCCATCTACTTCTCAGCAATCAGTGAATGAGATGACATCTGCACCTACTCCTCTCTTGGCTGATATTCCAGAAGTTGCTGAAGCTTCATCTTTAGCTCCTCCAGTTCAATTTGAGTCAGTGATTCATGCTCCGACTCAGCGATGGACTGTCAATCACGAAGTGCAGGTAATATTTGTTTATTTGTTAACTTTATTTCTCTGATTGAACCAAAGAAAATAGATGATGCCCTCAAAGATCCAAACTGGGTCAGCGCTATGCAAGAAGAGCTGACTGAATTCGAAAGAAACAAAGTTTGGAATCTTGTTCGAAGACCAACTGACAAGACAGTGATAGGAACTAAATGGGTATATCGAAACAAGTTGGACGAACATGGAACTGTAACCCGCAACAAGGCTCGACTTGTTGCTCAGGGATACAGACAAGAGGAAGGTATATACTATGACGAAACATTTGCTCCAGTAGCAGGACTAGAATCTATTCGTCTATTCTTAGCATATGCTGTACACAAAGACTTCAAAGTATATCAAATGGATGTTAAGTCAGCATTTCTCAATGGAAAGCTGAATGAAGAAGTCTATGTGGAACAACCTCCAGGATTCTCAGATCCTAAGCGTCCAGGTTATGTTTATAAACTGGATAAGGCACTTTATGGCTTAAAGCAAGCTCCACGTGCTTGGTATGGCACTCTATCCTCTTATCTCCTAATTGAAAATTTTGAGCGAGGGAAAATCGACAAAACTCTATTTTTCAGAATAGTGAAAGGTCGTATCATTCTTGTTCAGATATATGTTGATGACATTATATTTGGTTCTACTAACCCTGACCTTTGTACTCGTTTCGCTGATAGAATGAAAGCAGAGTATAAAATAAGTATGATGGGTGAGCTAACATATTTCCTTGGTCTTCAGATAAAACAGAATGAAAAAGGAACTTTCATTAATCAGGGAAAGTATGTTAAAGATATGCTGAAGAAATTCGATTTAACTCTGAGTTCAGCTATGAAAACCCCTATGGCACCACCGCTGACACTAAACAAGGATTCAAATAGAATACTTGTTAATGTCACGCTGTACCGTGGAATGATCGGCTCTCTTTTGTATCTTACAACTAGCCGACCCGATATTATGTACGCAACCTGTTTGTGTGCACGATATCAAGCTGAACCTAAGGAATCTCATATGATCGCTGTAAAGCGAATCTTTTGTTACCTTAAGGGTACTCCGAACCTAGGTCTTTGGTATCCCAAAGACTCACGGTTTGATCTAATCGCCTATTCAGATAGTGATTTTACAGGTTGCAAATTGGATAGGAAAAGCACCACAGGAGGCTGTCAGCTCCTGGGTGGAAAGCTGGTGAGTTGGACAAGTAAAAAGCAAAACTCAGTGTCCACCTTAACTGCTGAAGCTGAGTATGTAGCCGCTGTAAGCTGTTGTTCTCAGGTTTTGTGGATGAGAAATCAACTACTAGACTATGACCTTTAGCTCTCGAAAATTCCAATCTGTTGGGATAGCACAAGTGCCATCGCTATAGCCAACAACCCAGTGCTACACTCAAAGACCAAACATATTGAAATCAGGTATCATTTTATCAGAGATCATGTGATGAATGGTGATATAGAACTTCATTTGATCCCTACTGACTTTCAGTTAGCTGATTTGTTCACCAAACCTCTTGATGAGACAAGATTCAACTTTCTCATCAGCGAGCTTGGAATGCTGAACTTTGAAGAGTAAAATCTTCAGTAGTTCACATTTGATCAGCGATCGGATAAAACCAACTTATATAACCCATTCTATCATCTTCTCTCTGAACAAAGTTGATTCGCTGATATCAAGGTATGTCTCTCTTTACTTGCTGACATTCGCATGTAAATGCAAGATTTTAAAACAAATCACATCGCTGAATATCTCTTCCTTAACAGCGATACTTTGAAATTTCTTAAACTAACACTGATATTTCTATTCAGTGCTTCATGTTTTTCAAAATAGTCCCTGAGCTTTCAAAACCTTAGAGACATCCTAAAATATGAAAGGACGTTTGTGACATCAGCACAATGGATAAACCCTGGCACGTTCATTTTCTAACACACGTTTGCACGTTTCGTTTACCATCCAATCAAATGCAAACACGTGTCCGTGTCATGATGAAAAACTTTCCCACTCTAGTTTTTCTCTCTCTAATCTCACTATATAAACTATTTCGAGTTTATATTTTTCCTTACGCGAACTTCTTCTCCAAGAAAGAAAAGATTTACTGTTGCTTATTGAACTCGAGATTTTCCAGAAAACTGTTCATCTTCTTCTTCGGCAACCAGAAATGGCATCTTCTACTGCTGCTCCTACCGCTGAGAAATCTCCTACTATGGAGAAACTGAATCTACCAAAGGCTCCCCAGGTCAAGTTCACGCTTGAGAAAGTAGACTTCTCAAAATCCAACAATCTCTATGCGCTTTTCGATTTTCCTCCGAAAAAGCAAGTCACACATCTGAATGATGTTGTGAATTTTCTCCAAATCTGCTACCTATTCAAAGCCTTAACCTTCGTACCCCCTGCCCATAAATTTCTTCTATCTCAGTTCTGGTATACTGCTAGACACACTCAGGTTCCTTCATCCATGGACCCTAAGAAACTCCTTGATGTCATTCTCTGTGACACTAAATTTGGCACAACCAAAATCAACCCTGCCATTATCAGGCGAGCACTCAGCCTACCCACTGCCACCAAAGAAAAACCCTTCGTTCCTCTGCCTAACTGTTGGTCCTAAAGGGCTATACAAGTTTGTAGAAGGGGGGGGGGTGAATACAAACACACAGATTTTACTTTTCTAAATTGTTTATTGATAAATCATTAACAATTTACAGCTTGTTGCGGAAACAAGATTAAGGATAAATCCTAAATCTAAACAAGTTGGAACACTAAGTTTCTTGCACTAAGAAAGAGAAGGAAATTACTAATAATAACCTATCTCAAGATAAGAAGGATGAACTTGTCCAGAGTTAGCAAGTTACTACAAATTGAAGCGAGTTCAACTTCTTATATACTGCATGCATTTAATGCATGGCAGTATACACTTTACATGTGGCAGCAGCTGATTGGTTGCATGTCATTGACCTTTGTTGACAACCTTAATAGCCGCATGTTTGAACAGTGTAGTATCAGAGAGGTTGTACGATTTCAGACAATAAGGAGGTTCTTTTCTGACATATCGTACGGAGTCGTGCAAGGGTGGTTAAGACAAAAGTACTTTGTACGGAGGACTTCATGATCAGTTTTTCGTTGATTCAGCGATCTATCATTCTTCATCAGTGAATGATAGAGTTCAGCGATAGCTGGAGTCTTGTACTTGATACTTCACGTTGATTGGACAAATCTGAGTCTTCGCTGATCCGAATCAGTTCATTAGGAGACTTGTCGCTGGTTCTTGAGCTTGATCTTCGACTTCAGCGTAGAACCTATGTTGACGTGAAACTTGTCTTCATAGATCATAAGTATATAAGAGAGGGTCATTATCAAATCACTGAGGGTTTGGATCAACAATCTCCCCCTATTTGATTATGACATAGCAACAGAGAAAATTGCTATATAATGAAAACATAAGGATAAAAAGAACTCATAAAATATTTGTCCCTTTTTACTGTTTTCTGGGATCTTTTCTGTACTGATGGAGTAAAGTACGTTCGCTGAAATTTTTCTTTAAACTTTGTAAAGATTACAGAGGGAAGTGGAAAAATTACAAGTACAACGAATAAAATTACAAGTACAAAAGATGTAGACAGACAAGGATAGAAAGAATTACAAGGCGATCCTATCCGTCAAAAGGTTCTTCCTTAATGAGTTGTTCATCAAGGGTCATTGATGTGGCAATCATTCAATCAGGGACATCTGCTCCTTGATTCTTTTTCTTCAGAGCTTCTTCAAAAATCAAGGGCTTCAGGTATCTAGCTTTGATGTCGCGTCTGACTTCACACCAGTATAAGAGATCTCTGAGTTGTTCGATGGGAGCGATGTGGAGCTCAGAGACACATTGAAAGTGAGGATTTCCATAGTAGTCTAAAAAGAATATACCATATGGATCACTTACAACTGTGCCAGGAATGAAAGTTTCTCCAGGTGGTAGGGAGGTGTCAAGCGCTGAGAGATCAGCATCAAGGCCAAGAACTTCAGCACGAGAGAAACCAATACATGTTTCATTTCATAGAGGAGGAACTGAGTCTGAGACTTTCTTTCCCTTGGCAGAGTTCTTTCTTTGTTGAGGAGGAAGAAGAGTAGAAGGAGGAATATCCACAGCAGAAGAAAGCAGATCGATCTGTTTGTTTAAGATCTTCTCGACATAGCTTTTGAACTTTGAGCGCGATCCCTGAATGGCTAATTTCGTTTCTAACCATTCAGATAGACCAAACTTTTCTAAGGTAGCATCATAGAAAGTTTGCTTGGTTTTGTCTTCTCTGTAGACATCCACTTCAACAACAGGAACGTCGGCGTACAGTCTTCCTCTGATGTTTACTTTGATGATTTTGGATGGTCTAGATCGATAGGTCAGCATTTGTTTAGCCCATTCCAAATTCGTCTCAGAGAGCTTAGTCTTTTCTCTAACGATCTCTTGAGCATCATCCCATAGCTGACGTTGAACATCAATGGGAACTCTTTTCAGCTTGGGGTCTTTTATTGATCGTTGAGTAAGCTTGATGGCGTATTCTCTGTCTTTTTCTTCAGCTTCCTTTCTTTCAGCGATTAGGCGTTCAACTCTAAGGTGTTCCTTGTATTCCTTTTGGGAAATTCTGAACTTTGGAGGAACGGTAGGAAGTTGATCACGCTTTAGAATGATTCGCTGATCTTCGAGTCTCTTGATCATTGCATCTCTCTTTTCTTGATCCTCTTCACTTAGCTTTTGAGGAGCCAAGGAAGGTCTGTTTTTGTGAGAGAGAGTCTGTTCTTCAGGTTCATCAGTCTCAGAGATCAAATCCAAGACTGGGATTATGTCTTCAGCGTTGAGAGCTGGGATTATTGTTGAAGTCACAGCTGTAGGAACTTCAGCGATATCCTCAAACAGGGGAGAGGACTAGCTGAAACACAGCGATCTTACAAGTAAGAATTTGGGTAGAACAGAGAGAGAAAGAATGGGATAATGCATGTAGGTTTGCGGAGGTAGAGAATTGATAAAGTGTATAGAGGAGGGATGTGGAGTAAGGAGTTAGTGTACCTGACAAACCGGCTTTTTAAGAAAGATCGTCAGATTTTCATCTTCAGCGACACCTTTTCTTTTGCCTTTGTCAGCTTCAGATGCTGATGGCTTTGTCTTCGTCCACTCCCCTGAAGGTTCATTTATCAGAATCCCTTTAAGAGCTTTAGTTCTCTGATCAGGCTTGACGATAAAAGAATCATCATCATCGTCATCTTCGTCATCATCATTCTTTGGAGAAGAGGATGGTTCAGCATCAGACAAGTCGATGGCTTCTTCATCTTCAGCTTCAGACTCAGTTTCTTCAGCTTCTTCTTCGAGTTACTCCCCCTCAGATACAGAGGCGAGCTTCTCGGTTCCCTCAGGGTGTTCATCACTCTGACGTCCAGCGGTTGCTTTAGCTTCAATTGTCTTCTCACCCTCTTCAGTGAAGGTGAGGTCTTCGGTCTTCTCTCCCCTGATAGATTCATCATGGGAAAGGTCTTCAGCGCTCTTGGAAGGGTCTTCAGCGCTCTTCTCCCCCTCCTTTTCATGATGACTGGGGGGGGGGGGAATGAGATGATTCAGCAACTGTGGTTTTCTCCCTGTCTTCTTGGCCAGGGACCCCGACATAAGTCTCAATCGTTGATAATCTGGTTTGAAGAGCAGAAATACCAGGATTGATTTTGACGAGTTCAGCACGATCTGCCGGAGTAAAATGCTCAGGTGCAGGAGCAGGGGCAGGTGCAGGGGCGGTTGTGTTGGTCAGGATCTGCGTCAACAAGTTCTGAATTGAAGAGATGTCATTCTTCATCGTGTTGACATCAGTCTTCACAGAACTCATATCAGTTTTTACTGAACTGACATCAGCCTTTACAGCAGACATATCACCTTCGAGTGTGCCAACCGATGTCTTCAGCGTTGCGACTTCGCTGGACATGGTGTCAACTGATTTCTTGATGTCGAGGTAGTCTGTGTAGATGTCAGCGAGAACTTTGGCAAAATCACCGAGTGATTTATCAACCTTTTCCACATCAGCTTTGGAGGCATTCTTTCCGACTTCGGTTGTAAGCTTTAAAAGATTCTCTCCAGCGGTTGTTACAGCTGAAGAGTTACCGGAAAGAGTAGACGTGAGACCTGTCAGCTTTGTTTCTACTGTCTTCAGAGACGCGATGATGTCTCCCAAATTAGGACCTGTAACATATAAAAACTTGTGAGTAGAGGAAAGCTTAGAAGTTTGGGGTTTAGTAACAGTGTTTAGGGGTTGTTGTATACCTGCAGGAGGATTGATGAATTCATCAAAATCTCGATGGCCTGGGAAATGTTCCATATCGTCAGCGAGAGAACCTGAACGTATGATCATCTCTGCAGGTCCTACTTCCGTCGTTCCTTTAGCTTCTGGAGGAATGACAGGTGCATCAGTGATAACTGGAGTTGTGTCCAAATGAGTGGAGGGAGAAGCGAAGGGTAAGAATGGAGGTTGGTTACTGAGTTCAGCGTTGGAATCGCTGAGAATCACTTCATCAGTATTTTGAGAGACTGAGGGAGGTTGGGTAGTTTCCAAGTTTGTAACCTCAACGTTTGGAGACGCTGAAGTCGGGATAGAGTGGGTGGCTTGTTCAGCTATGGCAGAGCGTACCACTGAACTTTCCTTCAGCCCAACAAGAGGAGCTGAGGAGTCTTTAGCAATAGATTGCTGGGGTTGCTCCTTGGGTTTCTTAGTTCTTTTGGAACCAAGTTGGGTGTCATAATGTTTCCTTTTAAGAGGAATGGAGGTTGCAGCTGGGGTATCAGCGGTGGGTTTGTCCGTTGAAGGAGCTGCAGAAGTAGAAGAAGTAGAAGGATTTAGAAGAGTTAAGAGTGTAGAAAGACGTAAATCATTCGCCACTGGTTTGAAGTCGAGTATCTTAGGACCAACCTGAGAAAGTTTCAGGTCACCCTCTTAAGGATAGTTGTCCTTCAGGCATTTTTGGAAAATGGCGCTGATGAATCGAGGATACGGAACCCATGGAGGTCTGTCAGCGACGGTGTCCACTCTAAGTACCAGGTCATCATAGATGATCGATGCCCAGTCTATATGTAGACCTTTCAGCAATGCATATCCCATTGGTTGCTGAGGTTTAACGGCTTGGTCAGGGGCTCTTGGCAGTCATGCAGCTGATTAGATGAGCGAAGATGAAATTCATCTCGCTGGCCATTTTCGATTTCTTTATAACGGTCAGCTTCTTCTCGGGCTTCATATCCCTTCCAGTTTCCCATACATAGCCCATTGCATCAAAGAATGCAATGATGGCTTCCCTGTCTGAGTTTTTCTTGGGGTCAGGGAGGGGAACGAAGGTTTTTTCTATGGTTGCAATGGGAAGGCTGAGGGCTTTGCGAATGATGGCAGGGGTGATCTTCATGGTGCCATATTCGATATCGCATAGGATGCAGTCAATTGTTTTGGAGGGGTCTTTGGCTGATGGTAACTGAGAGTGTCTGGCAGAGTACCAGAATTGTGATAGCAAAAGCTGATGTGCGGGAGGGGTTATGGTCAGGGCTGTGGAGATACAGCAATTCTTGAGGAATTTCACAGCATCATCTAGATGTGTGACTTCCTTTCGAGGAGGAAACTCGAGAAGCGCATAAAGGTTGTTTACCTTAGTCCAATCCAGCTTGTCAAGAGAGAACTTGACCTGAGGAGCCTTGAGGATGTCCATTTCCTCAGCAGTATCATCAGCAGCAGTGTTTTCAGCGATGGTGTTCTTGGGAATGTCAGAAGATGCCATTTTCTCTATTATCAGTTCAACCAAATATTAACAAATAAGAATAATATTAATGTGGAAAGATTTTCCAATAAGATGGTTCGAATTTTGTCCATTTCATTCAGACAAAATGTCTTAATGAAGATTAGGGTTTTTCTTGTTTTTGAAAAACGAAATACAAACCCAATAAAAATCTTGTTTTCCAGTTTCCTTTGAAGATAGGGATTCTGGAAAAACGAATGTGAGAAGAACAAGTTTAAGATTTTACGTTTAAACTTGAAGAACAACCATGAAATGGTTGTGTTCATAAAACCATGAAAGAAAATGGTTTCATTTTTAAGAAGTTCTTTTGTTTGATCTTGTTAAAACAATGAGAAGATCAGAAACAAGTTATTTGCATTTGGTGAATAATAAGAACATATTAACCTTTGATGTTTGAAGAAGATGAACAGTTGTTCTTGAAAAATCGAGAGCAAAATGCAACAGTGAATTCTTTCTTTGCTTGGAGGAGAAGTTCGCGTAAAAGGAAAATATAAACGAAGAATTTGTTTATATAGAGAGATTTTAGAAAGAGAAAATCATGAGCGGGAAAAGATTTTCATCATGACACGGACACGTGTTTGCATTTGATTGGCGAGTAAACGAAACGTGCAAACGTGTGTCAGAAAGAAGAACGTGCCAGGGCTTATCCGTTGTAATGATGTCACAACTGTCCTTTCATATTCATGGTTGTCTCTGAGGTTTTGAAAAACTCAGGGATACTTTTGAAAATATGAAGCACTGAATTTAGAAATATCAGTGAAGGTTTTTAGAAATTTCAAAGTATCGCTGATAAGGAAGAGATATTCAGCGATGTAATTTATTTTGAAATCTTGCATTTACATGCGATTGTCAGAGAGAGAAAAACATACCTTGATATCAGCGAATCAAATTTATTCAGAGAGAAGATGATAGAATAGGTTATACAAGTTGATTTTATCCCGAGGGCTATACAAGTTTGTATAATCGTATCGCTGATCAAAATGGGAACCGCTGAAGATTTTATTCTTCAAAGTTCAGCATTCCAAGCTCGCTGATGAGAAAGTTGAATCTTGTCTCATCAAGAGGTTTGGTGAACAGATCAGCTAACTGATAATCAGTTGGGATAAAGTGAAGTTCTATATCACCATTCATCACATGATCTCTGATAAATGATACCTGATTTCGATGTGTTTTGTCTTTGAGTGTAGCACTGGATTATTGGCTATAGCGATGGCACTTGTGCTGTCGCAATAGATTGGAATATTTGAGAGCTGAAGGTCATAGTCCAGTAGTTGATTTCTCATCCACAAGACCTGAGAACAGCAGCTTCCAGCGGCTACATACTCAGCTTCAGCTGTAGAGGTGGACACTGAGTTTTGCTTTTTACTTGTCCAACTTACCAGCTTTCCACCCAGGAGCTGAAATCCTCTTGTGGTGCTTTTCCTATCCATTCCGCAACCTGCAAAATCACTATCTGTATAGGCGATTAGATCGAATCCTGAGTCTTTGGGATACCAAAGACCTAGATTCGTTGTACCCTTAAGATATCGAAAAATTCGCTTTACAGCTTTCATATGAGATATCTTAGGTTCAGCTTGATATCGTGCACACAAGCATGTTGCAAACATAATATCGCGTCGACTAGCTGTAAGATACAAAAGTGAGCCGATCATCCCACGGTACAAAGTGACATTAACAGGAATACCCTTAGTATCCTTATCAAGTGTCAGCGGTGGTGCCATAGGGGTTTTCATAGCTGAACTTTCAGTTAAGTCGAATTTCCTCAGCATATCTTTAACATACTTTCCCTGATTAATGAAAGTTCCTTTTTCATTTTTCTTTATCTGAAGACCAAGGAAATATGTTAGTTCACCCATCATGCTCATCTTATACTCATCTTTCATTCTATCAGCGAAACGAGTACAAAGATCAGGGTTAGTAGAGCCAGATATAATATCATCAACATATATTTGAACAAGAATGATATGACCTTTTACTTTCCTGAAAAATAGAGTTTTGTCGATTTTACGTCGCTCAAATTGTTCAATATGGAGATAAGTAGAAAGAGTGTCATACCATGCACGTGGAGCTTGCTTTAAGCCATAAAGTGCCTTATCCAGTTTATAAACATAACCTGGATGCTTAGGATCTGAGAATCCTGGAGGTTGTTCCACATAGACTTCTTCATTCAGCTTTCCATTTAGAAACGCTGACTTAACATCCATCTGATATACTTTGAAGTCTTTGTGTACAGCGTATGCTAAGAATAGACGAATATATTCTAATCTTGCTACTGGAGCAAATGTTTCGTCATAATCTATGCCTTCCTCTTGTCTGTATCCCTGAGCAACAAGACGAGCCTTGTTGCGGGTTACAGTTCCATGTTCGTCCAACTTGTTTCGATAGACCCATTTAGTGCCTATCACTGTTTTGTCAGTTGGTCTTCGAACAAGTTTCCAAACTTTGTTTCTTTCGAATTCAGTCAGCTCTTCTTGCATGGCGCTGACCCAGTTTGGATCTTTGAGGGCATCATCTACTTTCTTTCGTTCAGTTAGTGAAATAAAATTAACAAATAAACAAATATTACCTGCACTTTGTCGAGTCTGAATACCAGCATTTGGATCACCAAGAATTTGATCAATTGGGTGATTTATAGTCCAAAACTGAGCCGGAGCGTGAGACGCTGACTCAACCTGAACTGGAGGAGCTGAAGATGAGGCTTCAGCGACGTCTGGAGTATCAGCCAAGAGAGGAATGGATGCAGTTGACATTATATTCAATGATTGCTGAGAAGAAGATGGAATGTCTGAGACATTCGATTCAGAAGTAGGTATAGTGTTTATAGGAACAGCTGAGACCCATGATGTTTCAGCTTCACTATTCTGCATATTTAGAATGATAGTAGGACCATCATCTTCAACTGTGTGAGCACGAGGAGTGGGAATATCTTCTGAATCACCAAGATGAGAAAACATCCATTGATTCAGTTCTTCAGTATCAACGGACGGTTTAGAGTTTGCTGAACGGGACTCGTCAAACGTGACGTGAATTGTTTCTTCAACAGTTTGTCTTCTTTGATTGAAGACTCTGAAGGCTTTGGAAACTGAGGAGTATCCAAGAAAGATTCCATCATCAGCCTTAGGATCAAACTTTCCAAGGGCATCTCTGTTGTTCAGTATGAAACACTGACATCCAAAGATGTGAAGAAAGCTGATTGAAGGCTTTCTCCCATGAAAAAGTTCATATGCTGTTTTATTGAATCTTTTGACTATCAGCGATCTGTTTTGCGTAAAACAAGCGGTGTTGACAGCTTCTGCCCAAAACTGAGTAGGCAGGTGAGAGTCGCTGAACATTGAACGTGCAGCTTCAATAATTGTTCTATTTCTTCTTTCAGCGACTCCATTTTGTTGCGGTGTTCTCACTGAAGAAAAGTTGTGAGAAATACCCTTACTCTCAAAGAAGGAATCAAGAGAACTGTTTTTGAATTCAGTCCCATGATCACTCCTTATTGAGCAAACGCTCAAATTATTCAGGGTTTCCATCTTCCAAACAAAGGTGATGAGTTCTTCAGGGGTGTCACTCTTGGAACAGAGAAACATAACCCATGTATAACGAGAACATTCATCAACTATGACCAGTGTATATTTCTTTCCAGCGATGGATTGTTTGTTAACAGGGCCAAACAAATCCATATGGAGTAATTGTAGAGGAGATGAAACTGAGGAAACTTGCTTTGATTTAAAGCTAGCTTTGGTCTTCTTCCCTTTTTCACACGCTGAACATAAAGACTCTTTGGCGTATGAATGTTGAGGTAGACCAGTAACCAACTCTCTTGAAGAAAGAGTGTTCAGTATCTTAAAATTCAGATGAGAGAGCCTCTTATGCCATAGCCAGTTGACATCAGATGAGGCTTTTGAGAAGAAACAGGAGTTCTCAGTGGTTGTTGAGTCCATGGTTATTACATAAACATTTTCCAAACGATAACCGCTGAGAGCTATCTTCTCCTTTTTGTCAGTGACAAAGTAGGATTCCTTAGTAAAGATTACTTTGTTATCCTTGTCGCAAAGCTTACTGATGCTTAGAAGATTATGCTTCAGCCCTTCAACATATGCGACTCTTCTGAAGGTGGTTGTACCATTTGAGAGTACACCAAACCCTCGGGTATGTCCTTTTCCATTTCCACCGAAAGTCACAGAGGGACCCTTCTCTTCCTTGTATTCAGCGAGCAGGCTTTTCTTTCCAGTCATGTGTCTAGAGCATCCGCTATCGAGATACCAGATACCCTTCTGAACCTGCATCACAAAGGAAGATTAGTTTTTCTTGGGTATCCACTTAACCATGTGTACATGTTAGCTCAAATATTCTGAAACATTAGAAGTATTGAAAAATGGCCAAGTACAGAAGAACTTCCACAGAAGCTCTGCTGAGTGCAACAGAAGCTCTGCCGGGCATCTAAGAAGAAGCAAAGGAAGTTTTGATCAAGAGTGATCAAGGACCGAAGAAAATACAGAAGAACTCTACAGAAGATCAAGACCTCAGAACCTCTGTCACCAATAACAGAGCCTCTGCAGACAACTTCAGAAGACAAGGAACCCAGTGAAGACTACTCTACAAAGGACCAGACCGCAGAACTTCTGCAACACATTACAGAGCCTCTGTTGTCCTCACTGAAGACTCAAGATACTTATAATATCTTACCACTGTTAAAGAAATATCTTGCTACTGTTCCAGGATCTGTTCATCAACTTGTATGGTAGCATGCCCTGTCCAACTTCAACACGTGTCAAACTCTGAGTGGACTCAATAGGGCTTAGTACAACATAGACGTCTGCGACATTTAATGCATGCAGTTTTCCAACTGTTCATACCATCTCTTCTTTCCTGTAGCAACAGTCTCTTGTCTAGAATAGATCTTTTGTAGTAGTATAAAAGGAAGACTCATGTTGAGTTCTTCCTAAGAATCACCGTTTTTACACTTTACAAGTTTACACAATCACTTAACACACAACACAAAACACTTACACTCAATTAGCGTCAAATCTGTACTAAGTGTTCTTGATATATTAAATACAGTGGGTCTTTGTGCTATAAATCTATTCTCTTCACTGTTTATTTGATAGTGTGTGTTCTAAATCTATCAAACATATCTGTTAGTTCTTCAAATACGCTTCCGCATCAAACATAAACTCGAACTAATAGATCTGACAATCTTGTATAAGCAAAACAGGAACCAACAATTGGTATCAGAGCAAAGCTTGATTTTCAATATCAAGTGATCCTCGTTTTTACAAAGATTTTTGATAGAAATTGTCTGTTTTTAACCTGTCTTTCATTCCTTCAAACAGTTTCTGTTTTACTGTCATCTTCGATTCATTTGATCTGGTAACATCATAGAAACTGTTTCTTTCGTTAAAAACTTCATTTAAAATATCTAGAATGAAATTTTATGGTGATGCTGACTCAATTTTTTATTCAAAACTCAGCACAAATTTTCGCGAAATAATTCCTTCTCTTGAAAAAGAACTAGATGAAAAGAACAAAAGCATTTTTATTATTTCTGATAAAATTGCTAAACTTGAAAAATCTGTTAAAAACTTAAACTGTGAAAATCTTGAACTAAAAAGGAACTTATCTTTGTCAGATGAAGAAAAGAAAAGACTTGAACTAAAATGTTTAAACTTCTCTAAACTAATTTTCAATTTTGAAAAGATTGTGGTCAATGAAAGAGGAAATTATGAAGAGAAGAAAAACTGTTCTTGAAACAAAGTCGATGAAGCTTACTTATAAAATCTCAGAATTGCAGAATATCCTTGAAAAAGAAAGGAAAGAATCTGATTCTGAAAGAAAAGAATCTGAATAGTTGAAGGTTCAAAGATTTCAAGATTTAAGTCAAAAAGATGACTTTGAAAAAGAGAGAAGGATTTTTAAAACAGAAATATCCAAACTAACAAAAGGACTCTCTAATTTATCAACTGAAATCTTGTTGGAGAAAATATGCAAATCTAATCTCCAAAAGATGCTTGAGGAAAATTTAAGGAAAAAGAATATTTTTGCTAAACAGATCAGGAAATTCAATCGTGAAGGATATTTTAAGCCTAATATGTTTTCAAAACTTCAGACCTCAACATCAAAATTTTTGCATGATCATAGGTTGAACAAATTAGTTAATCAAACTTTTAAAAAGGTGAAAAAGGTTTGGATAGTGAAAGGCTCTATACCTGTTCAAAATGCTCAAAAAGACAAAAAGCCTTTCATTTCTGGTATGTATGACAAATGCATAAAGGCGTTTCACACAATAGGACCCATACGGTTATGGGTACCCAAAACCTCTGTAAGTATAACATAGATACTGTATATTTTGTAAATATTTTTGTTTATTTATTATTTTCTGTATGTAAATTCTTAAATCTACAATAGTTCTTGATATCACAGAACTTCTGTAAGGTCTGCTCAGAACCTCTGACAACCTTCACAGAACCTCTGATGATCTTGACCTATGTCCTGTGCACAACTTATCTTATTCTGAACCAAGCATAGGTCAAGGGGGAGCAGAAGAAGACACTTGATCTACAGAGGTTGTTAGATCAAGGGGGAGCGAAAAAGGAGACCTTGCTGAATCTACAGAGATTTATAAGTCAAGGGGGAGCTAAGAATGCGACAGAAGAAATCACACTCGCCAAACTAAAAGAACAAAAGGTTGGTATCTCGTACTGTTAGGTTTTTGAAAACAGTTTTCTAGGACAAAAAGTGTCAAATATGTCCTAAATATACTGTGGATAACATTTTAAAAATCAAAAGATCAAAAAGTTTCATAAAATTTGAGATATGAGAAATTTGAGGTCATAGAGCTTCTGCTGGGCTCAACAGAAGCTCTGCCAGGAATATGCTCTATGATCGCAAATTTAACCTCTATCGATCTTTTGGAATGTCATCTCGGAAACCAATTACACGCACAATGCTACAGAAGTCTTAAGCTACAGAGTACTTTCATCCAAAGAACCTCTGTAGATCACTCAAATCTTTCAAAAGACTTCTGCTGCACAAAATCTTTGAGATTTACAATTTTCTAGGACACCAACTTTCAAATAGGTCCTAAATACATTGTTAAAACTGATCAAAAATTTGGATGATTAAAAAATGTTTATAAAGTATTAGTTATTAGAAATTTCCTGTAACAGAGCCTCTGCTGGCTCTGGCAGAGGTCCAAAAACCTCTGTAGGACTATTTCTCTACTAAAGATTTATCGATCCTCTCCTTGCGTTTTTCAAACAATTTTCATAAGATACAATCTACAGAGATAAAAGTTTTTCAAAATCACAGAGCTTCTATACACACAGAGCTTCTGTAAAGATTTTCACTTAGGAACTTCTGTAACGGTAACTTTTTAACGGTAACTTTTCTGTGGTGAAAATTTAAACCCACACGCTCTTCATTTAATATGGCCGCCCACGACGTCTCGTCATCACTGACACTATTGACATGTCGAGTTTTCATTGACGTACATATAACGTCGTCCTGGAAACTTGGTCCACGCCAAATGAACTCGAGTGCGGACCTCAAATTTTATTAACTTTCTCACATTTTCACCGTTCCAAATTCTACCCGTTACCACAGTATAAAACCTAAGTTAAAATAACTTTCAAAACTTTACTATTCTCTCATCTTCTCCGGCGAACTTGCTTATTTCTTTCTGAAAACCTAGAACTTTCAAACATACAAATGGCTTCCAGTTCCAAAGCTACTCACGTTTCACCGATGAACTCTCCGCCACTCTCTCCAGTACATTCTGAGCACTCCCACAACTCACATACCGCCGCCGATACCAACAGACATGAATTCGGCGACGAGGCATCCTTTGTACCCACTACCCACCTGCAACAATTTTTCTCTAATGACCATTTCGAGCAAACCCTTCCCATTAAATCAAACAATTGTTATCTTGTTCCTTCTCCTACGGCTTTTGGTAAAGAACATGCCATCTTGCTAAACATCCTAGAGAACCACTTTCTTTACCCTCTTCTGAGCAAAACCGTTGAACAATTACCTGTACGTTACCTACATCAGTTTTGGCAATCTTGCCGTTATGACGCTGACACCGATTTGATCAGAGGCTATATTTCTAAACCTAACCAAAGTAACAGTCTTGAACTGATGTTCAACCGCACCATGTTCTCATTAGAATTTGGCCTTCCAACAAGAGGACTCATGGGAATCAAAAAGTATGCCCCCCAACCAACAAATGAAGAACATGTCGACTTTCTGCACATGTTAGGGTACAACCAACAGTTGAAAAAGAGGAACGATTTCCGCAGAGCAAGACTACCCCCTATGTGGAATACCTTATTCTCCATCCTAAATCGTTGCCTCACGGGAAAAATCGGGAGCATCGATTAAAGCTCACCTCAAATTCTCTCAATCATGTATGGTGTGTACTATGATCTACCACTAGATTATGCCACCATAATGATGCAAGAGATCATCAACACCATCGATCGAAAAATTGCCTCCCAGAAAGCCAAAATGTCTGATCACAACTGGTTGCCCCCTCTGCAGTTCCAGCGAATCCTCAGTGTACTTTTCGAACCCCTACTCCTTATCCAAAAATGGCCAATGGACGGTCCCAAACCTAAGCAATTTCCTATGTCCAAGAATACCCCTATAAAACATGAGGACGGGTACCCGCACAGCAGACCACTGTCAAAGGTAATGTTAGGTTATGCTAGTAATGAAGAACTAGTTAGTGAGTACACACGCGTTTACAGAACTCCTGAACCCAGTTCTGTAACACCCCCGCGTATAGGATTACCCATAGGAGGTAGTGTTGTAGAGAGACTAACAGAGGAAGAATGGAAGATAAAGTTGGCTAAACACAAGGCCAACCAGAAGAACTTCAGAAATATAAGGAAAGACCTCTATCCTTCAAAGAGGAAGTCTTCTGAGGGATCTAAAGAGAAGAAGAAGAAAAAGGGAAAGAAAACCAAGACCCCTACAGAGGAACCACTTGCCTCTGCTTCTGCTATCCAACAACCCCCTGCAGAATCATCTTCTCCACCCACTGAACATAACATAGAACCCTCATCTCCACCACAAACCCAAGGTCACTCTGCCCCTCCTTCTTCCAAAAGAAAAAGAAAGTCAAAATCTACAGATGAGGGGGCACCTAAACCAAAGAAAAGGAAATCAAAGAAGAAGAAACTCTCTTCTCCTCTGCAATCAATTACAAAGGGAATCGAAAAAGAACAACCTCAACCTCCACCTCTGCAAACCCATACAATCACAGAGGGTCTTGATTCACTTCTGCCAAGACAAGAAACTGCAGAAGAAGAGGTCCAAATAGGTAAAATCACTGAAAATAGGTTAGAGGATAGGGTAGAAACATCTGGAGGAAAAGAAAATGAAAAAGAAAAAGATGCCGAAGATAAAGAAGGCACACATCCCTCACCCCCTCCTAGTGCAACCCACAAATCTAACTCCGCAGGTCTAGCTGCAGAAGGAGTTATTGAAAAAGAGTCGCACAACTCGACCCCTACCCAAACCAAACAGCCAGAAGTCACTCTTTCGACTTCTGCGCCCACAAAAATCGGGGAATCCATTCCTAGGGAGTCTCCTCAAAGAGACTCACCTTTAGTTCGTGATCAATCGTCCCAGATCACACTAGAACACCCAACAGAGGAATTTGTTTCCTCTGCCACGCACAATATAGGGCCAAAACTTCTTTCAGAGAGAAGTAGTAAGCACAAAGACGAAGAGACTCTAGACAAGTCTCCAAGTCAAAAGAAGGACATTCCGATACCCACCTCTGGAGTGGATTTGGACACTGTTCTTCACAGAACTTCTGTAGAGACTGAAACTCTTGTTTCTTCTCGAAGATCAGAAGGAAATCCTTCCATTCTCAACGATCAAACAGGAATGAAAGAAGGTGTCCCAGGAACAGGGACTCACTCTGGAGAAGGGGTTGTTCCTCCAGAGGTTACCCAAGAGGAACATGTTACGAAGAATGAGTTCCAAGTCTTTGTAACCTCTGCAACTCAAACATTGAATAAGTTGCAAAGCTCATTCACGACTTTTACTGATTCAACTTCAGGCGCGCTTACAGAATTAAATACCAAAGTGGATACCTTATCCACAGAAGTTAAAGAAGCCCTTGCAGAAATAAAGTCAAATAAAGAAACTTCTGCTGCTGCTGCCATCGCCTCTGCCACTGACATTGCCAAAACAACCGCTGCAGAATTCGAGAAAAGTGCGACCAAAGCCTTCAAGACTTTGATCGCAATCTACTTTGAAACAATGAAGAAACAAGCAGCAAGGCAAGCATCTCAAGACACCTGCAGAACAGAAGTTGCTGCTAAAAGAAGGCAGGATGATCCTGATGATGGTGCATCTGGTCATCCTGAGGGGGAGAGAACAAAGGAATCAACAGAGGCTGCTTCTGCAAAAACTACAGAGAAAACTGCAGAACCCTCTACAACAGAAACCCCGAAAGAAACACAAGGAACACAACAGAGGCAAAACACCTCTATCTCAGCAGAGGATGCACCAACCACATAACCTAAGGTAATCACTCTTGCATCCTCATCCACATAACAAACTCCACCCTCACCCAAAGAACCAACACCAACCCCACAACCAATCCCGCGCAAAACTAGAGTCAAAACCATAGCTCGAAAACCCCAAAGACCAAAACGCTCTGCAGAGTTCATTCTTCGCAGAATGGAATTTGTATCTACTTTTCAATCAGCAAAGCGTTTTGACATCCCACCTCCAAGACCCGAAGACTCCTCACCAACAGAGACCTCACAACCCGAAGTATCAAAACCTTTAGAGGCAACAACCAGAACATCAGAGCATCTAACCCCAAAACCCACAGAACCTTCAACCGTCAAATCTACAGAGGTTCCACCCACACAAATCCAAAACCCAACCTCTGAAACCTCAAAACCAAAAGATAAAGGCAAGGGAATAATGACAGAAGAAGAGCCAAAGAAGAAGATGCCAGTTGCTACAGAGAAGTTGATGAAAGGTGCCTTTAATGCCTTCATCACACCTAAACCCGAAGAGGAAGACTGGGCATTCAACTTGAAACCTCTGTCAGAAAACCCAACCCTGGATCCCACAGCTAAGGTAACAGAAGGTAAAGTAGCAGACATCACTCGGCAAATGGATAAGCTAAGGAGACCAATTCCAAGAACTACTCCAACCATTGAACAAATGGAAGAGCATGTTTACAGTTATCTCTACAGACAGCACTTCCAGAGCGATCTGCCAGCTCATGTCCGAGATCAGAAGCTAAGAGAGTTATTCAATGCCATCTTCACCTCTACAAAGTCAAAATCGGTCAATCAAGTTTACTCCATTCACAAGATAAAGAAGGTAATCTATTGTAGACACTCTAAAATGAGAACCTATCCTCATACGATGTATACAATCTGGAAAGTCAAAAGGTCTGACAGATCAGAGAATCAATTCTCTGATGCTGATATCCGAAACCTCAATCCCTATGACTTACCTGACCTTCTGCAATGGACGAAAGACAACTTCAATGACGACTGCCACCAAAGATCTTATCGAGTTCTCAGAAAGGCGATGCGTGAAAAGCTCCTAATCTACAGCATGCTCGACTTTCAACTAGCCATCGATCTAGGCGTGACTACTCTAAAGCATCAGACCACCAGAGGATTTCTGCCCACCCAATGCCATACACAATTCGATCATCAAAACTCCAAGGTACGGGTTAGTATTCAAGAATCCTGCTGATCAACTTAAACTGTTTGTGACAATGGACTGTCAGAAGTACACAAACCGTACTCTGAACATGTTCAGAAAAATACTAGAGGATAACAAAGCAACAGAGCTTATGGATGAAGAATCTGCTCTGATGATGATCAAAGAGATTGATGCTACACTAGGCTTAAGAAATCTCTGCCTCAAATTCTATGAAGAACTCAAGGAAGTAGGAAAAGACAACAGAAACTTCGACGACTTCCCAAATGCAAAAATCTGAGTCTCTTCAAAGAACCTCTGTCAACGTTTTATTTCTGTTCATTTAATGTACTCAAATGTAAATGCCTCTGGCATAAATTCCAAATGAAAGAAATAATCTTCTGAGGTATTGTTTAACCTCTGTCTATCTTAACTTAGCCTAAAAAGTCAAAATTTATTTTTCAATACTTAGGGGGAGATTGTTAGCTCAAATATTCTGAAATATTAGAAGTATTGAAAAATGGCCAAGTACAGAAGAACTTCCACAGAAGCTCTGCTGAGTGCAACAGAAGCTCTGCCGGGCATCTAAGAAGAAGCAAAGGAAGTTTTGATCAAGAGTGATCAAAGACCGAAGAAACTACAGAAGAACGCTACAGAAGATCAAGACCTCAGAACCTCTGTCACCAATAACAGAGCCTCTGCAGACAACTTCAGAAGACAAGGAACCCAGTGAAGACTACTATACAAAGGACCAGACCGCAGAACTTATGCAACACATTATAGAGCCTCTGTTGTCCACACTGAAGACTCAAGATACTTATAATATCTTACCACTGTTAAAGAAATATCTTGCTACTGTTCCAGGATCTGTTCATCAACTTGTATGGAAGCATGCCCTGTCCAACTTCAACACGTGTCAAACTCTGAGTGGACTCAATAGGGCTTAGTACAACATAGACGTCTGCGACATTTAATGCATGCAGTTTTCCAACTGTTCATACCATCTCTTCTTTCCTGTAGCAACAGTCTCTTGTCTAGAATAGATCTTTTGTAGTAGTATAAAAGGAAGACTCATGTTGAGTTCTTCATAAGAATCACCGTTTTTACACTTTACAAGTTTACACAATCACTTAACACACAACACAAAACACTTACACTCAATTAGCGTCAAATATGTACTAAGTGTTCTTGATATATTAAATACAATGGGTCTTTGTGCTATAAATCTATTCTCTTCACTGTTTATTTGATAGTGTGTGTTCTAAATCTATCAAACATATCTGTTAGTTCTTCAAATACGCTTCCGCATCAAACATAAACTCGAACTAATAGATATGACAATCTTGTATAAGCAAAACGGGAACCAACAGTACACGTTTGTCAGTGGAAGCAGTTGGAATGGAAGGTTCAACAGTCTTCGCAGCATTTGAAGATTCAGCTTTGTCAGTCTTCACTTTAGTTAATTTCTTAACCTCAGTGGTCTTCTTTGCCTTGGGGGCAATCTTCACCTTAGCTATCTTATCAGATTTGGTGGCTGTGGGGCACTTACTAGCAATATGATCAGTGAGTCCACAGTGATAACATTTCCTATAACTAAAAGTAGTTCTAGGACCATTTGAGTGCTGATCTTTTGATTTTGAATTTGAAGGACCAGCACCAAATAAGCTTTTGGCTTTAGAAGTGGGAGGAACATTTAGTTCTTCAGATTTCTTACCAAGGACATCCACTATGAGTCTAGGAGTAGATCGCTGAATAGACCCACGCTGGGTAGATCCAGAGATCTGATTTCTTGATCCAGAGGAATAAATCACTAAAGTTTTAGAAGCATTCAGCTTTGGTACTAAAGTACCCTTCTGAGGATTTTGGTTCAACGCAATTCCTTTACCTTTATCTTTAAAGACAGAGGTAGGTTTTGGATAAACCATTTTCTCTTTACCTTTTGAAGAGGCAGAGATTTCCTCAGGGATAGGCGGTCTGGACGAGGAACACTGAGAGGATGAAGTATCAGCGACTGAGGATACGAAAGTTCCAAATAAGAGCATGGAACGATCAGTTGTTGGTTCTTTAGTTTCATATTTGTAACCAAGACCACGTTTATCACTCAGGGGTATCTGAGACTTAATTATCTCAGTGATCTTTGTTGAAGAGTTACACCATCCTTCAACAGTAGCTTTTTCAGCTTTCAAAGCAGTGATAGCTTCTGCTCGTTCGATTTTGACTAGCTGTTTTAAATGCACTTGATCTTTAAAATCTTCTTCAATTTTGGAAAGCTTTTCTATTTGAAGGTGACAGTTTTTAAGCTGTTCAGCGAGATCAAGGTTTTGGTTTTCAACTATTGTTTTTCCATTCATGGCTTCATATAAATTTCTAGTCAAGAGATCGATTTTGCGGAGACTATCAGCTTCATCAATATTTGCAATATTTGTAAAGAAGGAAGGTGATACCTGAATTGCAGATGTTGAAGTAGAGGGAATGTCTAAACTTTCTTCCTCATCTTCAATCTTTGCCATAAGACAGAGATTGGCTTCATCATCCTCAGAATCAAATGATGATTCTTCTTCTTCAGAAGCAGCCCAATCGTAAACCATCAGGCCTTTGCCTTTCTTCTTGAAGCTTTTCAGCTTTGCATATTTTTCTTTCAGATTAGAATATTTGTCATCTTTATTCCTGGGAATAAAGGATTTCTTGGGAAACGCTGAGTTTCTCGATACTTTCTTAGACCTGCACTCGTTAGAAAAATGTCCAATCTTTTCGCAGTTAAAACAAGTAGCAGTAGCCTTATCAACAGTAGCTGTTGATCTTGGCTTATCAGTTATTGAGAGAGGTTTGTTCTTTCAGAACATTTTCTTTTTGGCGAATCTCCTGAACTTTTTAGTTAGGAGAGCCAAAGATTCATCATCATCTGAAGAGTCAGAATCTGATGACCTTTCAGAGTTACTCTCTAACTCAGTGATAGTGACCGAGGGTCGATGAGTAGAAGGTTCCTCTGAGATTAAAGCAACAGGGGTGCTTTTGGAATCTTTTATAAGATTCTTCTTAAGATGGCTTGATTGCTCATGATTCAGCATCGTGCCATATAAGGTAGCAAGGGTCATTGATCTTAGATCTTTTGACAGTTTGAGACACATAGAATAATTTTCCCAGCTTTCAGGTAAACATTCTAGAAACTTTGTCAGTACTTCAAAGTTAGAATATTCCTTACCAACAGTTTTCAGATCTATTATTAAGCACGTAAAACGTTGGTGAACTACAAAGAGAGTCTCATTCTTACCACAAATGAAACTTTCATACTGTCTTACCAGGTTGATATTTCGAGAGTCCTGGACTTCAGCAGTACCTTCATACTGAACACATATTGTGTCCCACATGGCTTTTGAGGATTTCAGGTTCATGACGGAATGGTAGACTTCGTCAGGAAGAGCCATGGATAGTATGGATCTGGCTTTTGTGTCTATAGCCACTTTCTTCTTATCTTTGTCGGTCCACGTATGAACTTCTTTGGGTACCAGCCTTTCTAGAATAGCAGGTCTATTCTCAGCGGCAGGTACAGCGGCATCAATTCTTACAGGAATAAATGGGCCGTTTTCAAGATAATAAGGCATAGTAGGGTCTACACCTTCTAAGAAGAGAGTCATCCTATTTTTCCATAGATTAAAATTATATCTGGAGAATCTAGGGGGTTTTGCAAAAGAACCATGGTCGATATAATTTGTGTTTGTGTTAGTAGTCATTTTTCAGAAATAGCAAGGAAGAGAAATCTTAGTATAGATTAGATCTTGTTTATGAGATTAAACAAATCCGCTCTGATACCACTTGTTGGTCCCGAAGGGCTATACAAGTTTGTAGAAGGGGGGGGGGGGGGTTGAATACAAACACACAGATTTTACTTTTCTAAATTGTATATTGATAAATCATTAACAATATACAGCTTGTTGCGGAAACAAGATTAAGGATAAATCCTAAATCTAAACAAGGTGGAACACTAAGTTTCTTGCACTAAGAAAGAGAAGGAAATTACTAATAATAACCTATCTCAAGATAAGAAGGATGAACTTGTCCAGAGTTAGCAAGTTACTTCAAAATGAAGCGAGTTCATCTTCTTATATACTGCATGCATTTAATGCATGGCAGTATACAGTTTACACGTGGCAGCAGCTGATTGGTTGCATGTCATTGACCTTTGTTGACAACCTTAATAGCCGCATGTTTGAACAGTGTAGTATCAGAGAGGTTGTACGATTTCAGACAATAAGGATGTTCTTTTCTGACATATCGTACGGAGTCGTGCAAGGGTGGTTAAGACAAAAGTACTTTGTACGGAGGACTTCATGATAAGCTTTTCGTTGATTCGGCGATCTATCATTCTTCATCAGCAAATGATAGAGTTCAGCGATAGCTGAAGTCTTGTACTTGATACTTCACGTTGATTGGACAAATCTGAGTCTTCGCTGATCCGCATCAGTTCATTAGGAGACTTATCGCTGGTTCTTGAGCTTGATCTTCGACTTCAGCGTAGAACCTATGTTGACGTGAAACTTGTCTTCAGAGATCATAAGTATATAAGAGAGGGTCATTATCAAATCACTGAGGGTTTGGATCAACACTAACCACAAAAACCATGTTGATAGGGAAGCCATCACTGCATTCTTTGATGCAATGGATTACGCATGGGACACAGGGAGGGACAATGACTCTGATCAAGAAGTCCAAAATGCCAAGCGAGATGAACTTCATCTTCACACACTTGATAAGCTGCATGACAGCGAAGAGTGGCTCCTCTGATCAAGCTGCTCAACCTCAACAAGCAATGGGTTATGCATTGCTGAAAGGTCTACATGTTGACTGGGCCTCAATCATCTATGACGACCTTGCATTCAGAGTAGATATGGCTGATAGACCTTCATGGGTTCCATATCCCAGATTCATCAGCGCCGTCTTTCAACAAGGACTTTGGGACAAGTACCCAAAAGAGGGTGATCTGAGACTCTCTCAGGTTGGCCCTAAGGTGCTCGACTTCAAGCCGCTGGCAAACGAGGTACGTCTTACTACTCTTTTATCTATTCTTAATACTCCTTCTTCTACTTCTGCGGCTCATTCAGTGGAAATCCCCACCGCTGATACCCAAGCTGCACCATCCACTCCTTCTCGAAAAAGGAAACAATCTACTTCCCAACTTGGTTCCAAAAGAATCAAGAAAACCAAGGAGCAACCCCCCTAGCATTCACATGTTGAAGACTCCACAGCTCATCTTGAAGAGCTGATGGATAGTTCAGTGGTACGCTCTGCCACAGCTGATCAAGCCACCCCTTCCATCACAGCTTCAACGTCTCTAAACGCTGAAGTTATAAACTTGGAACTGAACCCTCCTCCTTCAGCCTCTCTAGAGACTGAAGTGATTTTCAGCGAATCCAACGCTGAACCCCGCACCCAACCAATTTTCTCAACCATCATTCCTCCCACCTCTCCTTTGGTCACTCAATCTCTTCCCCTAGTCTCCTCAACAAACATCTTCCTCAGCGACACTACTGCTGAACATCTTCAGAGGATGATAGAACAAAACACAGGACCTGCAGGTACTTCCAGTCGTCAGGGAACTATTGAAGACGACTATGAACACCTCCCTGAAGGCCCTGGAAACAAAGATGGAATCGTACAAAACCATTCTCTCCACCAACTCTTCAGCGGTTACAGGCACTGGAGAAAACCTAAAGAAGCTGACCGAGGTTGTTGACACGAAAGCCTCCAAAGCTGATATGGAGAAGGTGGATGGCAACATTACAACTTTTTCTACCACCCTCGCTGAAACTTCCACCAACGTCAACAATCTCAACCTCACCAATACCACCCTCGCAACAAACTTCACCACTCTGTCCAATGAAATCACATCATTGAAGACAGAGGTTGGTACTCTTAAGGGTGAGGTTACGACGGTCAAAGATCTACTTCAGCAGATACTCAATCGCCTGGATGCTCCAAAATCTCACTTTACTCAGGCCGACAGAGAAACTCTTCAAAAGATCAGCCCTGCCATTTCTGGCCTAGAAGACAGAATAGCAGTGGTTGAAATCCTTATGGGAGACACTGGCCTAGAAGACAGTGATCCTATGACTGCTGCTGCTGAACAGTCTGTTTCCTCCCCCAACCATGATGTGGAAGAGGGGGAGAAAGCTGAAGGTCTTCCCCATAATGTTGAGGGAGAGAAAACTGAAGTTGTTGCTGCTTCTACTTCTCAACATCAGGGAGTTGAAAACCCTGAGGGAACCGAGAAACTTCCCTCTGATTCTGAGGGGGAGCAACTCGAAGAGCAATACAAAGAAGCCGTTGCTGATGAGGTAGAGTCTGAGGAAGAAGAATAAGCTGAAGAGGAAGAACCCATCGATATCGATGATGAAGAACCATCATCATCCCCTAAAGATGATGATGATGATGCTGATGACTTCTTCTTCGTTGAGCCCAAGAAGGCCCCTAAGAAAGGGATTTCGATAAACGAACCATCAGGGGAGAAGACAAAGCCTGCAGCATCTGAAACTGATCAAGGCAAAAACAAAGGCCTCGCTGCAGAAGGCAATCTGGCTATCCTTCAGATTAAGCCAGCTTGTCAGGTACAATATCTCTTATTCCCTTACTCTGCATCACTCCTCTATCCCTTCTCAATATCAATCCTTCTCTCCATAAAACCTCTATACACTTAAACCCCATTCTTTTTTCTATCTCTTTCTTCCCATGTTTTTACTTAAACAATCGCTGTGTTTCAGCTAGTCCTCTCCCTTGTTTGAGGATCCCGCTGAGGCTCCTACAACTACACCAACAATAATCCCAGCCACAAGAGCTGAAGAAATAATCCCAGTCTTGGATTTAACCACTGCGACTGATGAACCTGAAGAACAGCTGCTCTCTCACAAAAGCAGACCTTCCTTGGCTCCTCAAAAGCTAAGTGGAGAGGATCAAGAAAAGAGAGATGCAATGATCAAACAGCTTGAAGATCAGCGAATCATTCTTCCTCATGACAAAATCCCTGTTCCCACAAAGTTCAGGATATCAAGGAAAGAATACGAGGATCATTTACGAGCTGAAAGATTACTCGCCGAAAAGAAGGAAACTGAAGAAAAAGATAAGGCTCTCGCCATCCAGCTTGTCCAACAATCGGTGAAAGACCCCGCGCTGAAAATAACTCGTATTGATGTCTAACGTCAGCTATGGGATGATGCCAAAAGGATCGTTGAAGAAAAGACTAAGGTATCTGATTGGACTTTGGAATGGTGTAAAGAAATGCTGAACTATCGATCTCGACCATCCAAAATCATCAAGGTAAATATCAGAGGAAAAACGTTTGTAGACGTTCCTGTTGTTGAAGTTGACGTATTCAGAGAAGACAAAACCAAGGAAACCTTTTACACTACTTCATTAGAGAAGTTTGGTTTCTCTGAATGGTTGGAAGTGAAATTAGCCATTCAGCGATCTCGCTCAAAGTTCAAGAGCCACGTCGAGAAATTTTTAAATTCTCAGATCGACTTGGTTTCTTCTGTTGTGGATATTCCTCCTTCCACTCTTCTTCTACCACAACAAATAAGGGCCTCTGCAAAGAAAAAGAAAACCTCAGACTCAGGTCCTCCTATATGGAATGAAACAGATATAGGTTTCTCATACGAAGAAGTACTTGGTCGTGACCTTGACATCTCAGTACTTGACACCTCCCTGCCTCCTGGTGAAACTTTCATCCCTGGAAAAGTCTTAAGTGAACCCTATGGCATCTTCTTTCTAGACTGCTATGGACGACAACACTTTCAACGCATCTCTGAGCTTCCAATCACTCCCATCGAACAGCTCAGAGACCTCATATACTGGTGTGAAGTCAGACGCGATCTTAAGGCACATCACCTCAAGCCCTTGATCTTTGAAGAAGCAAAGAACAAAAAGGATCAAGGTGTAACAGTCCCTGACTGGATGATTCCCACATCAAAGACCCTTGATGAACTTCTCATTAAGGAAGAACCTTTTGACTGATAGGATCGCCTTGTAATTCTTTCTATCTTTATCTGTCTATATCTTCTGTACTTGTAATTTTATTTGATGTACATGTAATTTTTCCACTTCCCTTTGTAATCTTTACGAAGTTTAAAGAAAAATTTCAGCGAATGTACTTTACTCCATCAGTACTGATAAGATCCCAGAAAACAGTAAAAGGGACAAATATTTTATGAGTTCTTTTTATCCTTATGTTTTCATTAATTAGCAATTTTCTATGTTGCTATGTCATAATCAAATAGGGGGAGATTGTTGATCCAAACCCTCAGTGATTTAACAATGACCCTCTCTTAACACTTAGTGAAAATTGTAAGTAAATGATATGTATTAGAGTTTCACTATCGCTGATAAGTACTAAAACTGTTTCAGTACCGCTGATAGTAACTCTCGCTCTTTAAAGTTAAATAGTCAGCGAACTCTGTTCATTGAGTAGCTCTGAGCTTGTTCAGTCTATGAGATGATCACTGATATGTTATAGTTGTTTACTTATGATCCCTGAAGACAAGTTTCACGTCAACATATGTTCTACGCTGAAGTCGAAGATCAAGCTCAAGAACCAGCGATAAGTCTACTAATGAACAGATGCGGATATTTGCGAAGCCAAGATTTGTCCACTCAACGTGATATATCAAGTAGAAGACTTCAGCAATCGCTGAACTTTATCATTCGCTGATAAAGAACTGTTTCAACGAAAGCTGATCATGAAGTCTCCTTACAAAGTACTATTGTCTTACCTCCCTTGCACGTCTCCGTACGAAATGTCAGAACGGACATCCTTTTTGTCTATGATCGTACAACAACTCTGATTCTACACTGTGCACCATGCGGCTACTAGGGTTGTCTACAAAGGTCAATGACATGCAACCACTCAGCTGCTGCCATGTGTAAAGCAATACTGCCACACATTAAATGCATGAAGTATATAAGAAGAACCCTACTTCAGAATTGAAGTGCGCTCAACCATCTTCTTATTCTTCCTTTCTATCTGTGTGTTAGGTTATTATTCGTAATTTCCTTATCTCCTTCTAGTGCAAGAATCTTAGTGTTCTTAACTTGTTTAGATTAGGTTAATCCTTAATCTTGTTCCGCAACAAGTTGTAAATTGTCTTGATTTATCAATAAACAATTTAGAAAAGTAAAAATCGTGTGTTTGTATTCAACCCCCCCCCCCTTCTACAAACTTGTATAACCCTTCGGGACCAACAGTTTTTCGGTGTCCTCAGGGTTTTTAACTCCCTGAGGTTGTTCAGCAGCAGCAGTAGTAGAACTCGTCTCCCCCTCAGCTAGGGGAAGGTCTTCAAGAGATTTCTTCTCCCCATCAACATTATAGGGAAGGCCTTGATCCTTCTCCCCCTCTTCCACGTGATGGATGGGGAGGATACAACAGTTTCAGCATCATCAGCAACATCATGCATTGGGTCCCTGTCTTCCAGGCCAAAGATCCCAACACAGTTTTCAATCTTGCTTAATCTGTCTTCTAGGCCAGAGATCGCAGGATTGAGTCTTTGAAGATCTTCTCGATCTACATGTGTAAAGTGTGAGGGAGCACAAGAAGCAGCATTCATGCGATCTAGGATTTGCTGCAGTAGATTGGTGGCAGTGCTGACATCAGTCTTTAAGAAGGACACTTCTGTCTTCAGCGTTGTGACTTCGCTGGATAGGTTAGTATGGGAGAGGTTGAGATTGTTGATGACAGTAGAGTTTTCAGCAAGAGCATCATCAAAACTTGCAATGTTGCCATCTATCTTTTCCAGATGAGCACTGGAGGCTTTCTAATCAACAACCTCGGTCAGCTTTTTTAGATTTTCTCCAGCGTCTGTAACCGCTGAAGAGTTGGTGGAGAGAGTAGTGGTGATAGATTCCACCTTAGTTTCCAAGTCTTTCAGGGAGTTGTTGATATCTCCCAAATTAGGACATGAAAAAGTTATTAACTTATGAACAGAGGAAAGCTCAGAAGTTTGGGGTTTTGAGAGAGGAGTAGGTTGAGTTATGTGTATACCTGCAGGCGGGTTGGCGAAGTTGTCGAAACCTTGTAACCCTGAATGGTATTCCATGTCGCCTTCGAGAGTGCCTTGGCGCATGGAGGTGCCTGCAGATCCTAAATTTGTTTCCATCATCGCATGTAGAGTATCAGCAACTAAATCATGAACGATGACGTTTGTACCTGAGAACGGTGGGAAAATTAGTAGAGTGTCTAAAGAAAAAGTGGGAGGAGTGAAGGATGAGAAGATTGGTTGGGTATGGGGTTCAGCGTTGGATCCGCTGACAATCACTTCAGTCTGTAGAGAGGTTGAAGGAGGTGGGTTCAGTTCCAAGTTTATAACCTCAGTGTTTAGAGACGCTGAGGTTTGGATGGAAGGGGTGGCTTGAGCAGCTGTGGCAGAGCGTACCACGAAACTATCCAGCGACTCTTGTATAAGGTGAGTCGCGGAGTCTTCAGCAGTTGATGGCTTGGAGGGTTGCTCCTTGGTTTTCTTGATTCTTTTGGAATCAAGTTGGGAAGATGAGAGTTTCCTTTTACGAGGAGTGGAGGGTGCAGCCTGGGTATCACGGGTGGGGATTTCCACTAAAGTAGCTGCAGAAGTAGAAGAAGGAGGATTGAGAAGAGGTAAGAGAGTAGAGAGACGTACCTCGTTTGGCATGGGGCTGAAGTCGAGCACCTTAGGGCCAACCCGAGAGAGTCTCAGATCACCCTCTTTTGGGTATTTGTCCCCAAGTCCTTGTAGAAAGACGGCTCTGATGAATCTGGGATATGGAACCCATGATGGTCTATCAGCCATATCTACTCTGAACGCAAGATCGTCGTAGATGATCGAGGCCCAGTCAACATGGAGACCTTTCAGGAATGCATAGCCCATTACTTGCTGAGGTTGAGCGGCTTGATCAAAGGAGCCGGACTTCGCTGTCATGCAGCTTATCAAGTGGGCGTGAAGTTCATCTCGCTGGGCATCTTTGATTTCTTGATCAGGGTCAATTTCTTCTCGGGCAATTTATCCCTCCCTGTGTCCCATGTGTAACCCGTTGCATGAAAGAAGGCAGTGATGGCTTCTCTATCAGCATGGTTTTTGTGGTTTGGCAGAGGGAAAAAGCGTTTTTCTTTCGTAGATGTGGGTAGGTTGAGTGCACACCTGATAATGGCGGGGTTGATTTTGGTGGTGCCAAATTTGGTGTCACAGAGAATGACATCAAGTAGTTTCTCAGGGTCTTTGGATGAAGGAACATGAGCTCGTCTAGCAGTATACCAGAACTGAGATAGAAGGAATTTATGGGTAGGGGGTACGGTAGTGAGGGCTGTAGATAAGCAACAGGTTTTGAGAAAGTTTACAGCATCATCCAGATGCTTGACTTGCTTTTTCGGAGGAAAAGCGAAAAGCACATAGAGATTGTTGTTGTTGAAAGTGACTTTCTCAAGCGTGAACTTGACCGGAGAAGCCTTGATGAGATTCAGTTTCTCAGCCGCAGGAGATTTCTCATCAGTAGGAGCAATAGTAGAAGATGCCATTTCTGTTAATCACATATAAACATGAAGAAGAGATAAAGAACAATGTCTTAATGTGGAAAGATTTTCCAATAAGATGTTGTTGAGTTTTGTCCATTTCATTCAGACCAAAGATGTCTTAATGAAGATTAGGGTTTTTCTAGTTTTGACAAAAGGGACAAATACTAGTGAATGTCTTATTTTCCAGTTTCCTCTTTCTTAAAAGATAAGGATTATGGAAAAACATATGAGGTTTCAAGTTTAAAGATTTTGAGATGTAAACTTGAAGAACAACCATGAAGGTTGTGTTCATAAAACCATGAAAGAAATGATTTCATTTTTAAAAGTTCTTTTGTTTGATCTTGTAGAAACAATGAGAAAACCAGAAACAAGTTAAAACAGGTAAATAATAAGAATATTAACCTTGTTGTTGAAGAAGAAGATGAACAGTTTCTGGAAACAAGAGTTCAAGATGCAACATTAATTCATTTCTTGTAGGAGAAGTTGTTCGCGTAAAGGAAAAATATAAACTCGAAATGGTTTATATAGTGAGAATAGAGAGAGAGAAAAACTAGAGCGGGAAAGTTTTTCATCATGACACGGACACGTGTTTGCATTTGATTGGATGAGAAAACGAAACGTGCAAACGTGTGTAAGAAAAAGAACGTGCCAGTGTTTATCCGTTTGATTACGTCACAAACGTCCTTTCACATTTTAGGATGTCTCAGAGGTTTTTGAGAGCTCAGGGACACTTTTTTTTAAATGAAGCACTGAATAGAAATATCAGTGTTTGTTTTAGAAATTTCAAAGTATTGCTGATAAGGAAGAGATATTCAGCGATACAATTTGTTTTGAAATCTTGCATTCATTTGCGAACGTCAGCGAGTAAAGAGAGATCATTCCTTAACATCAGCGAGTCAAGTTTGTTCAGAGAGAAGATGATAGAATGGGTTATACTAGTTGGTTTTATCATGTCGCTGATCAAATGCGAACCGCTGAAGATTTTATTCTTCAAAGTTCAGCATTCCAAGCTCGCTGATGAGAAAGTTAAATCTTGTCTCATCAAGAGGTTTGGTGAAAAGATCAGCTAACTGAAAGTCAGTTGGGATAAAGTGAAGTTCTATATCACCATTCATCACATGATCTCTGATAAAATGATACATGATTTCGATGTGTTTGGTCTTTGAGTGTAGCATTGGATTGTTGGCTATAGCGATGGCACTAGTGTTGTCGCAATAGATTGGAATTTTCGAGAGTTGAAGGTCATAGTCTAGTAGTTGATTTCTCATCCACAAGACTTGAGAACAACAGCTTCCAGCAGCTACGTACTCAGCTTCAGCGGTGGAGGTGGACACTGAGTTTTGCTTTTTACTTGTCCAACTCACCATCTTTACACCTAGGAGCTGACATCCTCCTGTGGTGCTTTTCCTATCCATTTTGCAACCTGCAAAATCACTATCTGAATAGGAGATCAGATCAAACCCTGAATCTTTGGGATACCAAAGACCTAGGTTAGGAGTACCCTTAGGGTAACGAAAGATTCGCTTTACAGCGATCATATTAGATTCCTTAGGTTTAGCTTGATATCTTGCACACAAACAGGTTGCGTACATAATACAGGTCGGCTAGGTGTAAGATACAGAAGAGAACCGATCATCCCACGGTACGTCGTGACATTAACAGGTATTCCAGAAGGATCCTTGTTTAGTGTCAGCGGTGGTGCCATAGGGGTTTTCATAGTTGAACTCTGAGTTAAATCAAATTTCTTCAGCATATCTTTAACATACTTTCCCTGACTAATGAAAGTTCCCTTTTCATTTTGTTTTATCTGAAGACCAAGGAAATATGTTAGCTCACCCATCATACTCATTTTATACTCTGCTTTCATCCTTTCAGAGAAACGAGTACAAAGGTCAGGGTTAGTAGAACCAAATATAATGTCATCAACATATATCTGAACAAGAATAATATGACCTTTTACATTCCTGAAAAATAGAGTCTTATCGATTTTACCACGTTCAAATTTTTCAATATGGAGATAAGTAGAGAGAGTGTCATACCAAGCATGAGGAGCTTGCTTTAAGCCATAGAGTGCCTTATCCAGTTTATAAACATAACCTGGATGCTTAGGATCTGAGAATCCTGGAGGTTGTTCCACTTTGACCCATTAAGTGCCTATCACTGACTTGTCAGATGGACGCGGAACAAGCTTCCAAACTTTGTTTCTTTCAAATTCAGTCAGCTCTTCTTTCATAGCGCTGACCCAGTTTGGATCTTGGAAGGCATCATCTGTTTTATTTGGTTCAATCAGAGAAATAAAGTTAACAAATAAACAAATATTACCTGCACTTAGTCGAGTCTGAACACCAGCGTTTGGATCACCAAGTATTTGATCAATTGGGTGATTAATAGTCCATCGCTGAGCCGGAGCATGAGTCGCTGACTCAACCTGAACTTGAGGGGCTTAAGATGAGGCTTCAGCAACTTCTGGTATATAAGCCAAGAAAGGAGTAGGTGCAGATGTCATTATATATACCGATTGCAGAGAAGTAGATGGAATGTCTGAGACATTTGGTTCAGAAGCAGGCATAGTGTTTAGAGGAACAACTGAGACCCAGGATGTTTCAGCTTCACTATTATGCATGTTTGGGATGATAGTAGGACCATCATCTTCAACGGTATGAGTATGAGGAGTGGGAATGTCTTCTGAATCATCAAGATGAGAAAACATCCATTGATTCAGTTCTTCAGTATCAGCAGAAGGTCTAGATATCGCTGAACGGGATTCGTCAAAGGTGACGTGAATAGTTTCTTCAACTGTTTGTCTTCTTCGATTGAAGACTCTGAAGGCTTTGGAGATAGAAGAATATCCAAGAAAGATTCCATCATCAGCCTTAGGATCAAACTTTCCAAGGGCATATCTGTTGTTCAGTATGAAACACTGACATCCAAAGATGTGAAGAAAGCTAATTGAAGGCTTTCTCCCATGAAAAAGTTCATAGGCTGTCTTTTTGAATCTTT
Organism: Saussurea involucrata; assembly: GCA_033807775.1. Taxonomy (NCBI): domain Eukaryota; kingdom Viridiplantae; phylum Streptophyta; class Magnoliopsida; order Asterales; family Asteraceae; genus Saussurea; species Saussurea involucrata. The sequence goes on along the minus strand of CM066321.1, from coordinate 217,361,090 downwards.
TGACTATCAGCGACCTGTTTTGCGTAAAACAAGCAGTATTGACAGCTTCTGTCCAAAACTGAGTAGGCAGGTGAGAATCGCTGAGCATTGAATGTGCAGCTTCAATGATAGTTCTATTTCTTCTTTCAGCGACTTCGTTTTGTTGCGGTGTTCTCACTGAAGAAAAGTTGTGAGAAATACCCTTACTCTCAAAGAAGGAATCAAGAGAATTGTTTTGGAATTCAGTCCCATGATCACTCCTTATTGAGCGAACGGTCATATTGTTCAGGACTTCCATTTTCCTGACAAAGGTGATGAGTTCTTCAGGGGTGTCACTCTTAGAACGGAGAAACATTACCCAGGTATAGCGAGAGAATTCATCAACTATGACCAGTGTATATTTCTTTCCAGCAATGGATTGTTTGTTAACAGGGCCAAACAAATCCATATGGAGAAGTTGTAGAGGAGATGACACTGAGGTGACTTGCTTTGACTTGAAGCTTTCTTTGGTCTACTTGCCTTTCTTACACGCTGAACATAAGGACTCTTTGGCGTATGAGTGTTGAGATAGACCAGTAACTAACTCTTTAGAAGATAGAGTATTCAGTGTCTTGAAGTTAAGATGAGAGAGTCTCTTATGCCATAGCCAGTTGACATCAGATGAGGCTTTTGAGAAGAAACAGGAGTTCTTAGTAGTTGTTGAGTCCATGTTTATTACATAAACATTTTCCAAACGATAACCGCTGATAGATATCTTCTCCTTTTTGTCAGCGACAAAGCAGGATTCCTTAGTAAAGATTACTTTGTTATCCATGTCGCAAAGCTGACTGATGCTTAGAAGATTATGCTTCAGCCCTTCAACATATGCGACTCTTCTGAAGGTTGTTGTACCATTAGAGAGTACACCAAACCCTCGGGTGTGTCCTTTTCCATTTCCACCGAAAGTCACAGAGGGACCCTTCTCTTCCTTATATTCAGTGAGCAGGTTCTTCTTACCAGTCATGTGTCTAGAGCATCCGCTATCGAGATACCAGATACCCTTCTTAACCTGCAAACAAAAGAAGATTAGTTTGACTTGGGCACCTATTTCATCATGTGTACACACTTGTTAGTGGAGGTAGATGGAATGGAAGGTTCAGCAGTCTTCGCAGCATTTAGGGATTCAGCTTTGTCAGTCTTCACTTTGGTTAATTTCTTAACCTCAGTGGTCTTCTTTGCCTTGGGGGCAATAATCTTCACCTTAGCTATCTTTTCAGCTTTGGTTGCTGTAGGGCACTTACTAGCAATATGATTTGTAAGTCCACAGTGATAACATTTCCTATAACTAAAAGTAGTCTTAGGACCATTTGCATGCTTAGCCGTTAGTTTTAAATGAGCAGGGCTAGTACAAAGTATACCTTTGGTATTGGAAATGAGAGAAACTATCAGTTCTTCAGATTTCTTACCTGTTATATCCACTTTAAGTCTAGGAGTAGATCGCTGAATAAATCCAGGGATCTTGTTCTTAGAAGTAGAGGGATAAGTCACTGAAGCTTTAGAAGCATTCAACTTAGGTACAAAGGTACCCTTCTGAGGTTTTTGGTTAAAAGCAATTCCTTTACCTTTGTCTTTAGAGACTGAGTTAGGTTTTGGATAAACAATTTTCTCTTTACCTTTAGAAGTTAAGGTAGAGATTTCCTCAGGGATGGGATGTTTTGAAGTGGAACACTGAGAAGAGAAAGTGTCGGGGATAGAGGATACGAACATTCCAAACATAAGCATGGAACGGTCAGTGGTTGGTTCTAGAGTTTCATCATTGTAACCAAGACCACGTTTATCACTCAGGGGAATCTGATTCTACACTGTGCACCATGCGACTACTAGGGTTGTCTACAAAGGTCAATGACATGCAACCACTCAGTTGTTGCCACGTGTAAAGCAATACTTCCATGCATTAAATGCATGCAGTATATAAGAAGAACCCTACTTCAGAAATGAAGTGCGCTCTGCCATATTCTTATTCTTCCTTTCTATCTGTGTGTTAGGTTATTATTCGTAATTTTGTTAGATCTAGAGTTTTGTCAAAAACACAACTGTTAAGATCTAATCTGAAGAATCAGAGTTCTGAGTAAGAAGACTCAGAAGTTCTGATCAGAGAATAATGAAAAGATTCTAAGTGTTGGATTCTGACTAGAAGGTTCAGAGTTCTGAGTAGGAGACTCAGAACTTCTGACTATGAAGACAAATGTTCTGAAGCGCTTATTCAGAAGTATGTTCAGAAGTTCTGAACAACATGTTCAGAACTTATGACTTGGATATTCTGTTACATTCAGGACACGTGTAATTGTTCTATTAGTCTGTTTCTTATATGTACTGTAGCTTTAGCTATTCTCTACAGTATATATAGTAGTTAGCAACTGTAGCTAACTGAATCTTTGGCTAATCTTTAAAGAATCTTTGATATAATCTTTGGTGAATCCATTTAGAGAAATTCATTGTAATATCTTGTAATTCACAGATTGTTAATAAATCATATGACCAGTTGCTGTGAATACAATCTTAATTGTTCATATTTGATTGTAAGAGTGTATCCTGAACTTTCAATTGGTATCAGAGCCAAAATCGAAGGAATCAATCATCGATACGATCATTCTGCAACGATTCATCATCAACAACCCAATCTTGGTATGAAACAGTCATTTTTTCGGATTTTTTTGTTGCACATACTGTTTTAGGATTGAAAAACACATTTCTGTTGGTTTTTGGACAAAACTCGAAGTATTAATGTTGTCCAGAATACCCTCGCGCATCTACGTACCAATTTTCAGCCCAAACTGATCATTTTTGAGGATTAGACTTAAGATTATTTGAATCTTCATCCATGTCGCAACCAACATGCCTTCATATGTTCATCCATATCGCAATGGTCATATATTCATGCATATCGCAATCCACTGCTCATGAACAGTACCAAATCGCAATGGTCTATTGCGACTTGGCCTCCAAATCGCAATTGTCTATTGCGACTTGGCCCCAAATCGCAATCCACATCACGATGAACAGTACCAAATCGCAATGGTCTATTGCGACTTGGCCTCCAAATCGCAATTGTCTATTGCGACTTGCCCCAAATCGCAATCCACTACACGTTGAACAGTACCAAATCGCAACCTTCAGTTGCGACTTGGGTGAACTTTTACCTATTGCGACTTCAGGTGTTGCGACTTCAGTGCATTGCGACTTCAGTGCGTTGCGACTCTGGGTTTTAACATGGTTTGTGTTGCAACAAAGGGTTAAAAATGTGTAATCGTGATTGTTTCTAGAGATCCAGATGGTATCCTCGCCCAAGTAATCACCCATTCAATATTAAAAAAAAAATCCGCTAACCGGTTAGCGAAACCCCCGTGCTTAGTCTCAGGAGGGGGGCATTGTTCATGGTGTTTAGCATAAAGCGCGTGTGACATCATTCCCATATTTAGGCTGTCACATACATATTTCAACTGTCAATGCTTAAAGGAGCTCAAGTTTGCCAAGATTTTCATAAGATGGGTGTTGGAATTCAGTCTTTAGTTTAATTGAATTAGACGTTTGAGCATTTGCAATCATTATTCTGGAGTTTTGTTGACGATGCTAGACCGTTGAGTGCTCTTCTGACCTGATCAATCAGAATTGTGAGTGTTTGCAGTCGTTGTTCTGGTGCTTTGGTTGTGATTCAGACTCTTGAGTGCTTATAATCATTCAGCTATTTCTTGAAAATTGAAGTTCCGGATTTTCATCAGTCAGTATTATGATATTTTGGGGATGAACATTATTCTACAGTTGATGAACAATGTTACTTGTGGAAGTTCTTCTAAACCCTACCTTATAGTGTATGCTTGATTATGTTTCCTCTTCGAGCAAATCCGAATCACGCTCATAAGCTGAATTCTTATTCAACTCGCGGCTTATCGACGGATTTGGTGTTATAGACTGAGATTGCATTTGGTTTATCACGCAACAACTCGCTCGTTATCTTTCTTGTGAGCTTATCGGCACGAGCTTGAGTTTCCACATTTATGAAGATGGTTTTCGTGCACTCGGTCGAGGCATTGAATCCGATTTGTCAAGGTTGAAATATAAAGAGTAAGAGCATATTTCAAGGGGGAGCCTAGACTACATTTGAAGAATTGCATCACTACGATTTTCTAAAGAAATCAAGGGGGAGAAGAACTGAAGATCTTTCGAGATGGGTGATTCCTTTACAAAACTATAGGGGGAGATTGTTAGGACACAAAATGTCCTAATTATAAGATAGTTTTGTAAAGGGGTATTAATTGTAATATGGGCTTGGGTTATGTTATTAGGGCTTTGGGCTTAATAGTGTAACAAGGGGGTATATAATGTTTAGTGTGTGTAATTAGGGTTGTGTGTGTGTCCATTGCAATGTAGCCTCCAAGGTGTTTGTGTGTGTTCTAGAGAGAGATCTATTCTCTCTCTAGGTGTTCTTCCATTTCAATAATACACCACTTTGATTTATATCTCATCTTGTTACCAATCTCTACAATATATGAATCGTTGCCTTGTTAAAATGGGACTAACAAATTTCCTTATATACTTCTAGTGCAAGAAACTTAGTGTTCTTAACTTGTTTAGATTAGGTTAATCCTTAATCTTGTTCCGCAACAAGTTGTAAATTGTCTTTATTTATCAATAAACAATTTAGAAAAGTAAAAATCGTGTGTTTGTATTCAACCCCCCTTCTACAAACTTGTATAACCCTTCGGGACCAACAGTTTCTCAGTTTCCTCAGGGTTTTTAACTCCCTGAGGTTGTTCAACAGTAGCAGTAGTAGAACTCGTCTCCCCCTCAGCTAGGGGAAGGTCTTCAAGAGATTTCTTCTCCCCCTCAACATTATAGGGAAGGTCTTGATCCTTCTCCCCCTCTTCCACATGATGGATGGGGGAGGATACAACAGTTTCAGCATCATCAGCAGCATCATACATTGGGTCCCTGTCTTCCAGGCCAGAGATCCCAACACAGTTTTCAATCTTGCTTAATCTGTCTTCTAGGCCAGAGATCGCAGGATTGAGTCTTTGAAGATCTTCTCGATCTACCTGAGTAAAGTGCGAGGGAGCACAAGTAGCAGCATTCAGGTGATCTAGGATTTGCTGCAGTATATTGGGGGCAGTGCTGACATCTGTCCTTAAGAAGGACACTTCTGTCTTCAGCGTTGTGACTTCGCTGGACAGGTTAGTATGGGATAGGTTGAGATTGTTGATGGCAGTAGAGTTTTCAGCAAGAGCAGCAACAAAACTTGCTATGTTGCCATCTATCTTTTCCAGATGAGCACTGGAGGCTTTCTTATCAACAACATCGGTCAGCTTTTTTAGATTTTCTCCAGCGTCTGTAACCGCTGAAGAGTTGGTGGAGAGAGTAGTGGTGAGAGATTCCACCTTAGTTTCCAAGTATTTCAGGGAGTTGTTTATATCTCCCAAATTAGGACCTCAAAAAGTTATTAACTTATGAACAGAGGAAAGCTCAGAAGTTTGGGGTTTTGAGAGAGGAGTAGGTTGAGTTATGTGTATACCTGCAAGCGGGTTGGCGAAGTTGTCGAAACCTTGTAACCCTGAATGGTATTCCATGTCGCCTTTGAGAGTGCCTTGGCGCATGGAGGTGCCTGGAGATCCTAAATGTGTTTCCATCATCGCATGTAGAGTATCAGCAGCTGAATCATGAACGATGACGTTTGTACCAGAGAACGGTGGGAAAATTGGTGGAGTGAATAAAGAAAAAGTGGGAGGAGTGAAGGATAGAAGATTGGTTGGGTGCGGGGTTCAGCGTTGGATCCGCTGACAATCACTTTAGTCTGTAGAGAGGCTGAAGGAGGTGGGTTCAGTTCCAAGTTTATAACCTCAGTGTTTAGAGACGCTGAGGTTTGGATGGAAGGGGTGGCTTGAGCAGCTGTGGCAGAGCGTACCACGAAACTATCCTGCGACTCTTGTATAAGGTGAGTCGTGGAGTCTTCAGCCGTTGATGGCTTGGAGGGTTGCTCCTTGGTTTTCTTGATTCTTTTGGAATCAAGTTGGGAAGATGAGAGTTTCCTTTTACGAGGAGTGAAGGGTGCAACCTGGGTATCAGCGGTGGGGATTTCCACTAAAGTAGCTGCAGAAGTAGAAGAAGGAGGATTGAGAAGTGGTAAGAGAGTATAGAGACGTACCTCGTTTGGTATGGGGCTGAAGTGGAGCACCTTAGGGCCAACCTGAGAGAGTCTCAGATCACCCTCTTTTGGGTATTTGTCCCCAAGTCCTTGTAGAAAGACGGCGCTGATGAATCTGGGATATGGAACCCATGATGGTCTATCAGCCATATCTACTCTGTACGCAAGATCGTCGTAGATGATCGAGGCCCAGTCAACATGGAGACCTTTCAGCAATGCATAGCCCATTGCTTGCTGAGGTTGAGCGGCTTGATCAGAGGAGTCGGACTTCGCTGTCATGCAGCTTATCAAGTGGGCGAAGATGAAGTTCATCTCGATGGGCATCTTTGATTTCTTGATCAGGGTCAATTTCTTCTCGGGCAATTTATCCCTCCCTGTATCCCATGTGTAACCCATTGCATCAAAGAAGGCAGTGATGGCTTCTCTATCAGCATGATTTTTATGGTTTGGCAGAGGGACAAAGCGTTTTTCTTTCGTAGCTGTGGGTAGGTTGAGTGCACGCCTGATAATGGCGGGGTTGATTTTGGTGGTGCCAAATTTGGTGTCACAGAGAATGACATCAAGTAGTTTCTCAGGGTCTTTGGATGAAGGAACCTGAGCTCGTCTGGCAGTATACCAGAACTGAGATAGAAGGAATTTATGGGCAGGGGGTACGGTAGTGAGGGCCGTAGATAAGCAACAGGTTTTGAGAAAGTTTACAGCATCATCCAGATGCTTGACTTGCTTTTTCGGAGGAAAATCGAAAAGCGCATAGAGATTGTTGTTGTTGAAAGTGACTTTCTCAAGCGTGAACTTGACCGGAGAAGCCTTGATGAGATTCAGTTTCTCAGCCGCAGGAGATTTCTCAGCAGTAGGAGCAGCAGTAGAAGATGCCATTTATGTTAATCACATATAAACATGAAGAAGAGATAAAGAATAATGTCTTAATGTGGAAAGATTTTCCAATAAGATGTTGTTGAGTTTTGTCCATTTCATTCAGACCAAAGATGTCTTAATGAAGATTAGGGTTTTTCTAGTTTTGACAAAAAGAGACAAAAACTAGTGAATGTCTTATTTTCCAGTTTCCTCTTTCTTAAAAGATAAGGATTCTAGAAAAACATATGAGGTTTCAAGTTTAAAGATTTTGAGATGTAAACTTGAAGAACAACCATGAAGGTTGTGTTCATAAAACCATGAAAGAAATGATTTCATTTTTAAAAGTTCTTTTGTTTGATCTTGTAGAAACAATGAGAAGATCAGAAACAGGTTAAAACAGGTAAATAATAAAAATATTAACCTTGTTGTTGAAGAAAAAGATGAACAGTTTCTGGAAACAAGAGTTCAAGATGCAACAGTAATTCTTTTCTTGTAGGAGAAGTTGTTCGCGTAAAGGAAAAATATAAACTCGAAATGGTTTATATAGTGAGAATAGAGAGAGAGAAAAACTAGAGCGGGAAAGTTTTTCATCATGACACGGACACGTGTTTGCATTTGATTGGATGAGAAAACGCAACGTGCAAACGTGTGTAAGAAAAAGAACGTGCCACGTTTGATTACCTCACAAACGTCCTTTCACATTTTAGGATGTCTCTGAGGTTTTTGAGAGCTCAGGGACACTTTTTTTTAAATGAAGCACTGAATAGAAATATCAGTGTTTGTTTTAGAAATTTCAAAGTATTGCTGATAAGGAAGAGATATTCAGTGATACAATTTGTTTTGAAATCTTGCATTCATTTGCGAACGTCAGCGAGTAAAGAGAGATCATACCTTAACATCAGCGAGTCAAGTTTGTTCAGAGAGAAGATGATAGTATGGGTTATACTAGTTGGTTTTATCCTGTCGCTGATCAAATGCGAACCGCTGAAGATTTTATTCTTCAAAGTTCAGCATTCCAAGCTCGCTGATGAGAAAGTTAAATCGTGTCTCATCAAGAGGTTTGGTGAAAAGTGCTAACTGAAAGTCAGTTGGGATAAAGTGAAGTTCTATATCACCATTCATCACATGATCTCTGATAAAATGATATCTGATTTCGATGTGTTTGGTCTTTGAGTGTAGCACTGGATTGTTGGCTATAGTGATGGCACTAGTGCTGTCGCAATAGATTGGAATTTTTGAGAGCTGAAGGTCATAGTCCAGTAGTTGATTTCTCATCCACAAGACTTGAGAACAACAGCTTCCAGCAGCTACGTACTCAGCTTCAGCGGGGGAGGTGGACACTAAGTTTTGCTTTTTACTTGTCCAACTCACCAGCTTTCCACCTAAGAGCTGACATCCTCCTATGGTACTTTTCCTATCCATTTTGCAACCTGCAAAATCACTATCTGAACAGGCGATCAGATCAAACCCTGAATCTTTGGGATACCAAAGACCTAGGTTAGGAGTACCCTTAAGGTAACGAAATATTCGCTTTACAACGATCATATGAGATTCCTTAGGTTCAGCTTGATATCGTGCACACAAACAGGTTGCGTACATAATACAGGTCGGCTAGCTATAAGATACAAAAGAGAGTCGATCATCCCACAGTACGTTGTGACATTAACAGGTATTCCAGAAGGATCCTTGTTTAGTGTCAGCGGTGGTGCCATAGGGGTTTTCATAGCTGAACTCTGAGTTAAATCAAATTTCTTCAGCATATCTTTAACATACTTTCCCTGATTAATGAAAGTTCCCTTTTCATTTTGTTTTATCTGAAGACCAAAGAAATATGTTAGCTCACCCATCATACTCATTTTATACTCTGCTTTCATCCTTTCAGAGAAACGAGTACAAATGTCAGGGTTAGTAGAACCAAATATAATGTCATCAACATATATCTGAACAAGAATAATATGACCTTTTACTTTCCTGAAAAATAGAGTATTATCGATTTTACCACGTTCAAATTTTTCAATATGGAGATAAGTAGAGAGAGTGTCATACCATGCACGAGGAGCTTGCTTTAAGCCATAGAGTGCCTTATCCAGTTTATAAACATAACCTGGATGCTTAGGATATGAGAATCCTGGAGGTTGTTCCACGTAGACTTCTTCATTCAGCTTTCCGTTTGGGAATGCTGACTTAACATCCATTTGATAAACTTTGAAGTCTTTGTGTACAGCGTATGCTAAGAAAAGACGAATGGCTTCTAGTCTTGCCACTGGAGTAAAGGTTTCGTCGTAATCTATACCTTCCTCTTGTCTGTATCCCTGAGCAACGAGTCGAGTCTTGTTGCGGGTTACAGTTCCATGTTCATCCAACTTGTTTCGATAGACCTTTTTAGTGCCTATCACTGACTTGTCAGATGGACGAGGAACAAGCTTCCAAACTTTGGTTCTTTCAAATTCAGTCAGCTCTTCTTGCATAGCGCTGACCCAGTTTGGATCTTGGAGGGCATCATCTGTTTTCTTTGGTTCAATCAGAAAAATAAAGTTAACAAATAAACAAATATTACCTGCACTTCTTCGAGTCTGAACACCAGCGTTTGGATCACCAAGTATTTGATCAATTGGGTGATTAATAGTCCATCGCTGAGCCGGAGCATGAGTCACTGACTCAACCTAAACTTGAGGGGCTGAAGATGAGGCTTCAGCAACTTCTGGTATATCAGCCAAGAAAGGAGTAGGTGCAGATGTCATTATATTTACTGATTGCAGAGAAGTAGATGGAATGTCTGAGTCATTTGGTTCAGAAGCAGGCATAGTGTTTAGAGGAACAACTGAGACCCATGATGTTTCAGCGTCACTATTATGCATGTTTGGGATGATAGTAGGACCATCATCTTCAACGGTTTGAGTATGAGGAGTGGGAATGTCTTCTGAATCACCAAGATGAGAAAACATCCATTGATTCAGTTCTTCAGTATCAGCAGAAGGTCTAGAATTCGCTGAACGGGACTCGTCAAAGGTGACGTGAATAGTTTCTTCAACTGTTTGTCTTCTTCGAGTGAAGACTCTGAAGGCTTTGGAGATAGAAGAATATCCAAGAAAGATTCCATCATCAGCCTTAGGATCGAACTTTCCAAGGGCATATCTGTTGTTCAGTATGAAACACTGACATCCAAAGATGTGAATAAAGCTAATTGAAGTCTTTCTCCCATGAAAAAGTTCATAGGCTGTCTTTTTGAATCTTTTGACTATCAGTGACCTGTTTTGCGTAAAACAAGCAGTGTTGACAGCTTCTGCCCAAAACTGATTAGGCAGGTGAGAATCGCTGAGCATTGAACGTGCAGCTTCAATGATAGTTCTATTTCTTCTTTCAGCGACTCCGTTTGGTTGCGATGTTCTCACTGAAGAAAAGTTGTGAGAAATAACCTTACTCTCAAAGAAGGAATCAAGAGAACTGTTTTTGAATTCAGTCCCATGATCACTCCTTATTGAGCGAACGGTCATATTGTTCAGGACTTCCATTTTCCTGACAAAGGTGATGAGTTCTTCACGGGTGTCACTCTTAGAACGGAGAAACATTACCCAGGTTTAGCAAGAGAATTCATCAACTATGACCAGTGTATATTTCTTTCCAGCAATGGATTGTTTGTTAACAGGGCCAAACAAATCCATATGGAGAAGTTGTAGAGGAGATGACACTGAGGAGACTTGCTTTGACTTGAAGCTTGCTTTGGTCTGCTTGCCTTTCTCACACGCTGAACATAAGGACTCTTTGGCGTATGAGTGTTGAGGTAGACCAGTAACTAACTCTTTAGAAGATAGAGTATTCAGTGTCTTGAAGTTTAGATGAGAGAGTCTCTTATGCCATAGCCAGTTGACATCAGATGAGGCTTTTGAGAAGAAACAGGAGTTCTCAGTAGTTGTTGAGTCCATGTTTATTACATAAACATTTTCCAAACGATAACCGCTGAGAGCTATCTTCTCCTTTTTGTCAGCGACAAAGCAGGATTTCTTAGTAAAGATTACTTTGTTATCCATGTCGCAAAGCTAACTGATGCTTAGAAGATTATGCTTCAGCCCTTCAACATATGCGACTCTTCTGAAGGTTGTTGTACCATTAGAGAGTACACCAAACCCTCGGGTGTGTCCTTTTCCATTTCCACCGAAAGTCACATAGGGACCCTTCTCTTCCTTATATTCAGTGAGCAGGTTCTTCTTACCAGTCATGTGTCTAGAGCATCCGCTATCGAGATACCAGATACCCTTCTTAACCTGCAAACAAAAGAAGATTAGTTTGACTTGGGCACCTATTTCATCATGTGTACACACTTGTCAGTGGAGGTAGATGGAATGGAAGGTTCAGCAGTCTTCGCAGCATTTGAAGATTCAGCTTTGTCAGTCTTCACTTTGGTTAATTTCTTAACCTCAATGGTCTTCTTTGCCTTTGGGGCAATAATCTTCACCTTAGCTATCTTTTCAGCTTTGGTTGCTGTAGGGCACTTACTAGCAATATGATTTGTAAGTCCACAGTGATAACATTTCCTATAACTAAAAGTAGTCTTAGGACCATTTGCATGCTTAGCCGTTAGTTTTAAATGAGCAGGGCTAGCACAAAGTATACCTTTGGTATTGGAAATGGGAGGAACTATCAGTTCTTCAGATTTCTTACCAGTTATATCCACTTTAAGTCTAGGAGTATATCGCTGAATAAATCCAGGGATCTTGTTCTTAGAAGTAGAGGGATAATAAGTCACTAAAGCTTTAGAAGCATTCAGCTTAGGTACAAAGGTACCCTTCTGAGGTTTTTGGTTAAAAGCAATTCCTTTACCTTTGTCTTTAGAGACTGAGTTAGGTTTTGGATAAACAATTTTCTCTTTACCTTTATAAGTTAAGGTAGAGATTTCCTCAGGGATAGGAGGTTTTGAAGAGGAACACTGAGAACAGAAAGTGTTAGGGATAGAGGATACGAACATTCCAAACTTAAGCATGGAACGGTCAGTGGTTGGTTCTAGAGTTTCATCTTTGTAACCAAGACCACGGTTATCACTCAGGGGAATCTGAGACTTAATTATCTCAGTGATTGTTGTTGAGGATTTATACCATCCATCAACAGTAGCTTTTTCAGCTTTTAATGCAGTGATAGCTTCTTCGCGATCGATTTTGACTAGCTGATTTATATGAACTTGATCTTTAAAATCTTCTTCAATTTTAGAAAGCTTTTCTATTTGAAGGTGAGAGTTTTTAAGCTGTTCAGCGAGATCAAGGTTTTGATTTTCAATAACAGTTTTGCCATTCATGGCTTCATATAAACTTCTGGTCAGAAGATCGGTTTTTCGAAGACTATCAGCTTCATCAATATTTAAAATATTGGTAAAGAAGGAAGGTGATACCTTAGTAGCAGAGGTTGAAGTAGAGGGAATGTCAGACTTTTCTTCCTCATCTTCAAGTTTGGCCATGAGACAAAGATTGACTTCATCATCATCTTCAGAGTCAGATGATTTTTCTTCGTCAGAGACAACCCAATCATAGTCAGCCATCAGGCCTTTGCCTTTCTTCTTAAAGGTTTTCAGCTTTGAATAACTTTCTTTCAGCTTTTTGTATTTTTCATCTCTAGTCCTGGGAGTAAAGTTTTTCTTGGGAAAAGCTGAGGGTCTAGAGACTTTCTTTGACCTGCATTCGCTAGCAAAATGTCCCATCTTTTCACAGTTATAGCAAGTAGCAGTAGCCTTATCAACAGGAGTTGATGATCTTGGCTTATCAGTAATAGCAAGAGGTTTGTTCTTTCTGAAAATTTTCTTATTGGCGAATCTCCTGAATTTATTAGAAAGGAGAGCCATAGATTCATCAAGATCTGAAGAGTCAGGATCTGATGAACATTCAGAGCTAGTCTCCAACTCAGTGATAGTGATAGTCGATCGCTGAGTGGTAGGTGACTCTGAGATTAAAGCAACAGGGGTGCTTTTTGAATCTTTTACAAGATTCTTCTTAAGATGACTCGATTGCTCATGATTAAGCATCGTGCCATATAAGGTTGAAATAGTCATGGATTTTAGATCCTTTGATAGCTTGAGACACGTTGAATAACTGTCCCAGCTTTCAGGTAAACATTCTAAGAACTTTGTCAGTACTTCAAAGTTAGAATATTCCTTACCAACAGTTTTTAGATCTATTATTAAGCAGTTAAAACGTTGGTGTCCTTTAGAGAGAGATTCATTCTTACCGCAAATGAAGCTTTCGTACTGTCTTACCAGGTTGATCTTACGTGAGTCCTGAACTTCAGATGTACCTTCATACTGAACACAGATTGTGTCCCACATGGCTTTGGAGGTTTTCAGGTTCATGAAGGAATGGTAGACTTCGTCAGGAAGAGCCATGGAAAGAATGGATATGGCTTTAATGTCGATAGCCACTTTCTTCTTATCTTCATCAGTCCACATATGAATTTCCTTGGGAACCAACCTTTCTGGAATAGCAGCTCTATTCTCAGCGGCTGGAACTTCAGGATCAATTCTAACAGGAATATATGGCCGTTTTCAAGATAGTAAGGCATAGTAGGGTCTACACCTTCTAAGAAGAGAATCATCCTATTTTTCCACAGATTAAAGTTATCTCTGGAGAATCTAGGGGGTTTTGCAAGAGAACCGTTGTCAATATAGTTAAGAAATTGTTTATAAGATTAAACAAATCTGCTCTGATACCACTTGTTGGTCCCGAAGGGTTATACAAGTTTGTAGAAGGGGGGGGGATTGTTAGCTCCAATCTTTCTGTTTATGAAAGTAGTGAAAAATAGGCAAAGTATAGAAGCCTCTAATAGAGGCTCTGCCGAGACACCAAGAAGACCGAAGGCAAGAATCGACAGAAGACTGCTCATAGAGGACCGAGCTGCAGAACCTCTGTCACCCTTGACAGAGCCTTTGCGGTATACTAAAGACTTAGAAGAAATCAACAAATATCTTTCTACTGTTGCAGGATCCGTTCATCCACTTGTACGAGGAGTGCCCTGACAACCTCCATGTGTCAAACTCTGATAGGGCTCAGTACCAAGTTGACATCCGCGCATTTAATGCATGCAATACCTACTACTGTTCATACGATCCTGTCTACTATAGATCAGTCCTTATTGTCTAAAGTATGTCCCCTTTGTAGTAGTATAAATAGAAGACTCATGTTGAGTTCTTCTATTAACAAGAATTACAACTTCAGCTACGCACAACACACACACCAGCAGATTTCTTGTAATGTTCTTGGTGTTCTTGATAATATCAAATACAGTAAATCTTTTAGTTATTTATTTACAAACTGCTTATTTGATATTGTGTGTTCTTCTACCTTAGCAATCTTTCAGTTCTTTAAATACGCTTCTGCAAATAAATTATCTGAACTATCTGAAAGACTCATCACTGTTAAGCAAAACTGGAACCAACAATTGGTATCAGAGCAAACCTTGATTTTTAATATCAAGGGATCCACTCTAAACAATGATCTTTGGTAGAAACTTGGACTTTTAACCTATTCTTCATAATATTCAAACAATTTTTGTTTTTATGCCATTTTCGATTCATTCGAACTTTGGTAAACATATAGAAAGATCATACGAAGCATCCACTTCACATTCTGAAAAATATGTTGTTCATACCCTATCTTTCTGAATATTTTCTCTCTCTCAAAATGACAAATACAAACAACTTCTTCACTGCTGGTTCTTTAACCAAGCCTCCTATTCTTCTTAGAGACGAATACCCTCAATGGAAGATACTAATGATTCACTTCTTTGAGGGTACTGATAAAGAACTCGTATACTATCTCCGAAATCCTCCTTTCGTTCCAATGATAACAGTACCACGTATTCCTTCCACAGACGACACACCAGAAATCCCTGAACACGAAAAACCAAAAGCTCAGGGTAAGTGGTCCGATTCTGATTGGGCAAAATATGAAGTGGCTCAGAAAACAAAAAGACTTCTGATCATGGCTATTCCCAACGACCTTTTCCAGTCCCTAGATGCATGTGAATCTGCATATGATCTATGGAAGGAACTGGAAAAACAACTAGAAGGGGGGCCAAAACTCAAAAGAACCGCATAGCTCAATACATAAATGAATACTATGCATTTAAAGCTCTGTCGACAGAAACTCTGCAGTCTACATATGATCGGTTCAACTCGCTAATCAACAAATGCAAGAAGTTCGGAATCCACGGAACTTCTGAAGAAAACAATGTCATGTTCCTTAAAAGTCTAAATGGAGAATGGCTCCAGTTATCTATGTCTCTTCAAACAAATCAAGACTTAGATTCCTGGACTCTATCAGACCTCTATGGAACATTGGCAGCCCAAGAACCTCAAGTAGCACAAACAAAAGCCCAGATCATTGCACCTCTTGCACTAGTTGGTAAGACTACAGAGACTAAAGAGAAACCTAAGAAAGAGAAAGCGACAGAGGAAAAGAAGGAGAAGAAGAAGAAAATAATAATAGTTGATAGTGAAGAAGAGAAGGAAGAAGAAGAAACAACCCTGGCATCGATAGCTAAATCATTAGCACTCTTGACTAGGGAATTCAGCAGAGGATACTAGAAGAAGTCTGGTAATGAACGCTACGAAAGAGAAGGATCGAACGACAGAAACGACAGAAGTGGTGACCAACAGAGGTCAAATGACAGAGGTAATGACCGACAGAGGTCGGACGACAAAGCTGGCAACACTCCACAGAATCAAGAGTGTTATAAATGTGGTAAGCCAGGCCACTACGCAAATGAATGCAGAACCAACAGAAGTGGTGACCGACAGAGGTCAGATGACAAAGCTGGAAACGCTCCACAGAACCAAGGCTGTTACAATTGTGGAAATCCAGATCACTTTGCCAACGAATGCAGGAGCAAATCAAATCGCCCTCAGAGGGATGCTGCTTTCTACAAAAAGAAAGCTGAATACTATGTTCAGAAATCCTTAATGGTGAATCAAGAAAACTAGCTATCAGATACATCCTCTGAAGGATGAGAAACAAAGAACGCCTTGTTGTGTGGCATGGCAGAAGTCAGCTCTAGCTCTGATAGTGAGGTATCCACTTCTAACTCTAACTCTAATACAGCAGAAGCTGATTTGCTTAAACTTAACATTGAATACACTGAACATAAAAAGACATGCGAAAGTGTTCAGAATAAGCTCACCTACTATGAGGGAGAAGCTAGGCTTCTCACTCAAGAAAAAGCCAAAAATTTTCTAGAAAAAGAAGAAATTGAAACAAACTGGAACAAAAAATTAAATCCTTTAAAAGAAAAGATTTCTGAACTTAATTCTTCTTTAAAAACAAAATCGAAAGAACTTATGGACGTTGAGTGTGACAGAATGAACATCCTAGCTCTTAAACATTATTTTCAAAAGGAAAGAGAAGTCCTCTGTTAAGATTTACTCAGAAAAGATCCTTTAATTAAAAAAATTCAAGATGCACAGAAGGTGTACGAGAAAATCAATACACAAATAGGGAGACGGGGAATTGGCTTCTGTGATATAGATCCATATACAGGAAACAAAAGAGACAAATCTCTGTCCTCTCTATTTCATATAGGAGATACAAGAAAACCTGGATTTCCAAATCTACTCTTTGTAAGTAAAAGGCAAAAAGTCTCTAGGGAACCTCACAAGAGGAAACCTCTGAAGATGACAAATGTGTGGTTTGAAAACACAGATTTGTCACCTTCAATCTCTGTCAAAAGAGAATCCAAACCTAAGAAGTATCAGAAAACTCAAGATCAGATAGGAATCTTCAAGTTTGGTGACCCCGAGACTCAAACTCAAGTTGCATTTGTCTGCATGATGAATTCTAAAAAGAAGTTATCAGCAGAGGCACCTTAGTTCAAACCAAACCTTACAAAAGAAAAACTTGATATCTCTGAAGAAAACCTCTGTACACCTTCCAATGATCAAAATCTCTTTGTAGAAGACTTAACAGATACTTCTGTTGACTTAGAAGATAGTGCCACGGAAAGGGAAGAAAGTGAGTATGGCACATGCTCTGAAATTCCTTCCTCTGTCAAAATAGAACCAAGTGACTCAACCTCTGTTTATGAGGACGACTCATCCTCTGACGAATCTGAGACTGACTCCAAGTCAGAGATAGTACCTCGTGACACAGAGGATTTTAAACCATCCTCTGAAGTTCTTAACAGAACTATTTCTCCCAAGGAGAAAATCACAAAAGTTCCTATCTGTCCAGACTTTCTAAACATGTGTATACAAGCCAAAACCTCTATTGAGCTTGAGAATTTTAAACAAAGGAAGGAAATATCCACTAAAACTCCAACAAGTTCAAAGATTTTGAAGCCCTTAAAACCTGTTAAAGAAAAATTAACATGGCAACAGAAGGGTAAAGGGACCAAAAATAATAAATCTTTTTCTTTTGTGACAGTGAAACCTGCAGAAGTTCACCACAGAAGGGGTACACAGAAGGCCGCTCTCAACAAAGGATTATGCAAACAACAATCTAGCCTACATAAACCTTCTTGTAATAGAAAGTCGAATGTTAGGATAAATTGTAATGCCTATGTACCCTCATTTAATGTCTTTAATGAAAAGTTCAAGCAAATCTCTTCGCACATTCAATACTGTCATTGCTTTGATCTCATGTTTCAATTAAGCCAACACTTCTCAAGTACAAAATGTTTTCTCTCTGTACCCAAAGAAAATGCTAAATTCAAGGGTAAGAAGAAACAAAATGGTTCTTCAACAGAAGTTAAAACAAAGACCAGGAATGCTAAGGCAAACTTGAAGACCCCTAACAAAACTGGACCCATTTGGATATGGGTACCTAAAACTCTCTGATTGTCTTGCAGAAGCAGTATGTGCCGATCTGGTATCTAGACTCCGGATGCTCGAGGCACATGACTGGCGACAGAGGTCTTCTATCCACATACAAAGAAAAACACGATGGTGGATCTGTGACCTTTGGAGACAACAAAAAGGGGTACATTAAAGGCTACGGAGTCATAAAGAAGGAAAATATAACCGTATGCAAAGTTGCATATGTGGATGGCCTTAAACACAATCTTCTAAGTGTAAGCCAACTCTGCAATACGGATTTCGATGTGATGTTCAAAAGAACCTTCTGCTCTCTACAAGGTGAAGACACAGGAGTCGAACTTCTGCGAGCCGAAAGAAGAGGTGATCTGTATCTCATGAACTTCTGTGCCAAGAACAAGGAAGAAAAGCTCTGCCTTGTTATATGCAAAAGCGAATAAGCCAGGTTATGGCATAACAGGTTCTGTCATTTAAACTTTCATACTTTAGATAAAGTTGCAAAACTTTATCTAGTCAAAGGTCTGTCAGATGTTAAGTTTAATAAAGATCGTTTATGCTCTGCCCGCGAAATGGGAAAACTCAAAATAGCTTCCCATAAAGGCAAAACTGATGTGTCTTGCCCTAGGATTCTGTATATGCTTCATGTTGACCTCTGCGGTCCAATCGCTACACAGAGCCTAGGTGGCAAGAAATATATACTTGTTTTAATCGATGAGTATTCAAGATTTACATGGGTTGAATTTGTCAGAAAGAAATCAGATGTTCCAAACATTCTGATAAATTTAATGAAAAGAATCCAAGTTCTGTATGAGTGCAGGATACAGAAACTGAGAAGCGACAATGGCACAGAATTCAAAAACTCTGTCATTGAAGCTTATCTAACAGAAGAAGGAATATCACAGAACTTCTCTGCTGCACGCACCCAACAACAGAATGGCGTGGGTGAGCGTAAGAACCGCACGCTTGTGGAGGCTGCAAGAACTATGCTGACTGCATGTGGATTACCAATGACATTTTGGGCAGAAGCAATATCGACCGCTTGCTATACCCAAAATCGATCAACCATTGTAAAAAGGCACATCAAGATACCATATCATTTGATCAACAAAAGGAGACAAAACATCAAGTTCTTCCATGTATTTGGATGCAAATGTTTTGTCTTAAACGACAGAGAAGCAAGAGGAAAGTTTGAAGTGAAAGCCGATGAAGGCAAGTTCATTGGATACTCTGCCGCATCCAAGGCCTACAGAGTCTATCTTCTAAAATCACGAATCATTGTAGAAAGTATCAACGTGTCTTTTGACGACTCTTTCCAAATGACTTTTGAACAAATCAGTTCAGAACTCGGGCTAAAAAGGGAATCCTCTGGCATCTCAAAAACAAGAGAAGAAGACTTAAATCTTCTATTTCAAGAGATGTTCCATGATGACATTGATCCCTCTGCTGGAACCATCAGAGCCTCTGGAGGATCATCTTCTGTCAGCCAGATCGAGACAGGTATATCTCTAACTGGTCCCTTAAATACTTCATCTTCTTCTGTTAATCATACAGATGCAAATGCCGAGGGGGAGCCAACAGAAGGTGATACAACAAAGGATACAACCACAGAAGCTACTGAAATACCAACTCCAGCAACTATAGAGGAACCAATACCAGAGGAACACGAGGACTCAGTCTCTACTTCCTAAGAGGAACAAATACTAACACTCATTCCAATCATCCCACAAGCGGAAAAACCAAGCACAAATACAGAAGCACCATCTACAACAGAAGGTGCACCAGAACAACAGAGCACAACCTCTGTAGATCAAATTGACGACTTCGATGACCATCTCCCAAGAACAACTCAATGGATGAAAAGCCATCCTCCAAGCCTTATAATCGGCGATCCTTCTGAAAAGGTAAAAACAAGATCAGCCACTGCTAACTTTTGTTTCTTTACAAACTTTATTAGTATGATCGAGCCAAAAAGAATCTCTGAAACCCTTGACGACCCAAACTGGGTAGATGCTATGCAAGAAGAGCTTCTACAGTTTGAACGAAACAAAGTATGGACCCTAGTTCCTCTGCCACGAGGAAAACAAGCTATAGGGACAAAATGGCTCTTCAGAAACAAAAAGGATGAGGATGGGGTGGTTATCAGAAACAAAGCAAGATTGGTGGCTAAAGGATATCGCCAAGAAGAAGGCATAGATTACGATGAAACTTTTTCCCCTGTCGCACGACTCGAAGCTATAAGAATTTTCTTAGCCTTCGAATCCTACAGAGGTTTTAAAGCCTTTCAAATGGATGTAAAATCTGCTTTTCTAAATGGTGAAATCCAAGAAGAAGTATACGTCCAGCAGCCACCAGGATTTGAAAGCTCCAAGTACCCAAGATATGTGTATTACCTCGACAAAGCTCTGTATGGACTGAAACAAGCTCCAAGAGCTTGGTACGAAAGACTTTCAATTTTCCTTCTCAATAATGACTACGACAGAGGTACGACCGATACAACTTTGTTTTATAAAAGGAAAGGTGATGAAATTATGCTTGTACAAATATATGTGGACGACATTATTTTTGGGTCTATAAATGCACAACAGTGCAAAGATTTCGAAAAAATCATGCAGAGTGAGTTTGAAATGAGTATTATAGGAGAATTAACTTTCTTCCTCGGACTCCAAGTAAAACAATCATCAGAGGGAATTTTCATAAATCAAGCTAAATATGTCTCTGACATACTTACAAAATTCAGTCTCTCTGATGCCTCTGTAATGAAATCCCACATGGCCACTGGAAATAAGTTATACTTAGATCCAAATGATAAATCTGTAGAGTGCAAGCTCTACAGAGGTATGATTGGGTCTCTGTTATACTTAACCGCAAGTAGACCTGACAAAATGCATGCCAAATGCCTCTGTGCAAGATATCAAGCCAACCCGAAGGAATCCCATTATATTGCTGTAAAGAGGATCTTCATATACCTCAAAGGGACCAAAAATCTTGGCCTCTGGTATCCGAAGAACTCTGGATGTGGTCTTAAAGCTTACACAGACTCAGATTATGGAGGATGCAAGCTCGACAGAAAGAGTACCTCTGGGAGTTGTCAATTCCTAGGTGGGAAATTAGTTAGCTGGACTTCTAAGAAACAGAACTGTGTATCGACATCTACGGCAGAAGCTGAATACGTTGCTGCTGCTAGCTGTTGCTCCCAAGTTCTGTGGATGAAAACTCAGCTAAAAGATTATAGGCACAACATATTCAAGATACCCATCTTCTGTGACTCAAAAAGCGGCATAGCCATCTCTGCCAATCCAGTACAACACTAAAAAACAATGCATATCGACATACGTTACCACTTTCTGAAGCATCATGTTGAATATGGCACAATAGAAATGCATTTTGTGTCTACACAATACCAACTTGCAGACTTATTCACCAAGGCACTAGATGAGAAAAGATTCCTTTTCTTGGTGGGTAAGCTGGGAATGATTAACATGAGTTAAAACCTCTGTAAGTATGATTCTAATCTTCTGTAAATATGTACATACATTTTTTTTGTTGTCTGATTTATTTCTGAATGTAAATTCTCAATCATCAAGTGTTCTATACAAACAGAGCTTCTGTAGATTTGCTCAGAACCTCTGATAAACTTGATCTATGTTCTATGCATTACTTATCTTATTTTTACCCAAGCATAGATCAAGGGGGAGCAGGAGGAAACCTTGAACTGATCTACAGAGGTTGATCATTTAAGGGGGAGCCAAAGAAGAATTACGATCAAACAACATCCACAGAAGTCAAGTACTACGCCGAACAACGGAAAGTCAAAATGTGAGTATCTCGTAAAAATCCTTCTTAAAAATAATTTTCTAGGACACAAACTTCCAAATATGTCCTAGAAACATTACTTATGACATTCCAAACAAGAAATAATCAAAACACTTGATGAGCCTTCCTTTATGAGAAATTTAAGGTTCCAGAGCCTCTACTAAGCTCAACAGATCTTCTGTAAGACAGATCCTCCAATACTGCAAATTTCATACGGGAACTCGATCAATCTTCTTGAATGTCATAAAGAAGGTCTTCAGTCAGAAAGTTCAACATACCACAGAACTTTTGCTAACTAATCCTAGGTATTTGAAGTCTACTCGCACAAAATCATTTTCGAAAATAGTTTTCTAGGACACAAATTTCCAAATATGTTCTAGAAACACTACAAAAGACATTTCAAACTTCAAATATTCAAAAAGATTAACGAGCTTTCCAAAATTAGAGCATCTGTTGAGCTCAATAGAGGCTCTGCCAGGTAAAGATTCTATGATCACAAATTTTTAATGAAAACTCTATCGATCAATTTGAATGTCCTCTGAAGAATTCTCTTGTACAAATACACACATAAAGACAAAGAAAGGTTAGTCACAGAGCCCATTCCATCACAAAAATCTCTGTTGATTAACCTAGGCAACTATAAGAGATACTCGTACAAAACCTTTTCACAAACAATTTTCTAGGAAACCATTTTCCAAATAGGTCCTAAAAACATTGTTAAAAACAATTAAAACTTTGGATGATCAAAAAGTTTCATAAATTTTTAGTTATGAGAAATTTCAACTCATAGAGCTTCTGTTGGCTCTGACAGAGTTTCAAAACGTCTGTGAATGCAATTTCTACACTAAGAATCTATTGATCCTCTCCAATGCTTTTCAAACGTTTTTGGTAAAGGTGCTAGCAACAGAGGATATAACAAGAAAGTCAGAAACCACAGAGCTCCTATCACTACAGAGCTTCTGTCATTTTCTGATACTTAGGGAAATTCTGCAAAAGTAACGGTAAAATTCTGCGAGTAAAATTCTTTTGAAAGTTGAAAAGCTCACGCGCCAAGCATTAATGGGCCGCGCACGACGTCCCGTCGTACTCTGACACTACTAACGTGTCGCATTTTCATTGGACGTCCATGGCACACGTTCTTCTGGAAAGTTGAACCAGCCATAAACACTCAAGTGCGGACCCCAAATTTTATTCACTTCCATATATTTACCACTTCATAATTCTAACCGTTATCCTTCAGTATGAAACCCAAGTTACCAATCCTCTCAAAACTTTACGAACTTACACTTTCTTCTCCGGCAAACTTTTGCAAAAACCAGCAAATTCTTCATTATTCATCTTTTTCTTATCCAAGAAATGGCTTCCACCTCTCACGCTCAGAAAAACTCCCGTGCTCACTCTCCGGCGAACTCCCCTGCACACTCTGAACACTATGAAAACCCAGCAATAGCCAGAGACCTGGAAAAGGACAACTCCGGCGACGAAGCAAACTTTGCTCCGACCACCCACCTTCAAAATTTCTTAGAACATGAACATTTTGATAATGTTCTACCTTTAAAACCAAATAACCACTACCTGGTTCCATCTAAAACCACTTTTGGGGAAGCACATGCTCTTCTTCTCCATATCTTGGAAAACCACATACTCTACCCTCTCCTAACCAAAACCGTCAACAAAATACCTGCCAGATACCTAAAACAATTATGGCAAAGTTGCAGATTTGATCCAGAGGATAGACAGATAAAGGGCTACATTTCCAAACCAGATAAATCCGACCACCTTCAACTCAAGTTCAACAGAACGATGTTCTCACTTGAGTTTAGCTTACCCACCAGAGGTCTTCTAGGGATAAAGGCCTATGCAGAGGAACCCACAGACGAAGAGCTCTGCAGGTTCGTTGAAATGTTGGGGTACAACTTGCCACTCAGAAAAAGGAATGACTTCCACATAGGCAGATTACCACCTCTGTGGAATACACTCTTTTCCATACTCAACAGGTGCCTAACCGGAAAAGTGGGCAGTCCAGATCAATCTTCACACCAGATCTTAGCCATAATGTACGGGGTCTACTACGACCTACCTCTGGACTTCGCCACACTTATGATATAGGAAATGGTTAACACCATAGACAGAAAAATCATCTTCTAGAGGAAAAAGGGACAGAAGAAAGAAGCTCTGCCTCCTCTGCAATTTCAACAAATACTAGGTGTTCTGTTAGAGCATCTGCTCTTACTTGAAAATGGCCTATGGAGGGGCCAACAACCAAGCCAACCAAGCTTCTGGGATATGCCACGGATGAAACCCTTAGTCTAGAATATATACGCGATCACAGGACTCCAGACCCAAGTCCTGTGACACCCCCGCGTTTAGGAGCCCCCTTAGGAACAGAAGTAGTCAAAAGTATGACAGATGAAGAATGGGCAGCAGCTTTTCAGAAGCATGAAGAAGTTCAGGCCAGATTCTGTGCACAAAGAGAAACCATAATCCCTTCTGCAAAGAAAAGCAAACCCTCTGCCTCTACTAAAAAGAAAACTCACAAGAGGAAAACAACAGAGGGCACCTCTACTTCTGCTGCTCAAACACAAAAGTCTCCACCTCATGCAACAGAGGTTGGATCTTCTGCACCTCCCTCTCCTCCAAAGGAAAAGAAGAAAAGAAAATCCAAAACCTCTGAGGAGAGTGCTCCGAAACCAAAGAGAAGGAAAAGCAAGAAAAAGACCAAAAATCCTATCTCTCCTATGCAAACTATAGCAGAGGATGATGTGATAGAAGAAGAAGTTTACCAATCACCTCTGCAATCCCCCAATCCCCTCAACTATGCACATCACAGAGATTTCTCTGACTTCCTCCAAAACCCAGAATTCACCCATACTCTAAACACTGCTGGATGGACTGCAGAACCCCTCTCGCATGGCTCTACATAAGAAGCAGGCTTCAGAATGTCTTCTGACTTAGAAGAGGATGATCAAACGCCACAAAATGTTCAGGGTAAGACACCAGAGGTACTACAGAACCCTTTTCTTCAACCAGGATTTGATGTACAAAGGGCAAGCCCAGAGGAAGAGGTAGCTGCAGAAGACCATCACATGGACACCATGTTAGGAGGTCCAACATAGGAGATGGTTGAATCTAGGGAGACTAGGGTAGAAGTCTCAAAAGTGGATTCTGATGAAGAAGAAGCATACCAAATAAGAAAAGGTCGTTATCATCCACATGTCATACGACTAATTGGGACAAATCCCTGCTATGATGATCTAAGGAAAAGCCCAGAAGTCAGGGTAGAAACAGCAAGCCATAGGATAGCTACAGAGGTTGAGACCATAGATGGAGAACAAGTGGTTGGATGCTTCACAGAAGCAGAAAAAGAACAAATGCCTGGAATAATAGAGGCACACAACCAAAACCAACTCCCAGTGCAACCCACATTTCTATTGCCGCCAGTCTAGTGGCAGAGGGCAATATTGAAAAAGGGCAGCACAGCTCAACCCCAACCCAAACCATCCGGACAGAGGAAATTCTTTCATCCTCTGTACCATTAGAAACCGGGGAAACCATTCCAGGGGAATCCTCTCTAAAGGATTTGCCCTTAGTAAGTGATCAATTGCCCCAGATCACATCAGACATCCCAGCAGAGGAATTTGTTTCCTCTGCTACACGCACACACCTAGGCCCAAACATCTCTTCAGAGGAGATTAGAATGCACACAGACGAAGGGATTCTAGACAAATCCCCAAGTCAACTCAAGGATAATCTTGTACCCACCTCTGGAGTGAATCAAGACAATGTCCTTGACAGAACATCTATAGAGACTGAAACTCCAAAAGTTTCTTCTAAAGGATTAGAAGGAAATCCTTCCGCCCCCATCATAAAAACAAGGGCGAAAGAAGGTGTCTCAGGAACAGAGACTCACTCTGGGGAAGAACGTGTTCCCCCAGAGGTTACAACTAGTTCACATGTATCAAGGGATGAGTTCCAAACCCTTGTCACCTCTGTGGACAATACATTGAAGGAGTTGCAAATCTCTTTCAAATCTTTTGCAGAAACAACATCCAGGGCAATCCTTAATCTGAACACCAAAATGGACAACCTGTCCACAGAGGTGCAAAATGCCGTAACCCAGATGAAGTCAACTGCTACCAACACTGCTACCTCTGCAGCTTCAGAATTCGGGAAAGCCGCTACCTCTGCTTTCAAAGAATCGGTCAAACACTTTCTCTAAAAGCTGAAAGAGCAATCCTCTGCTACTAAAGGCCTTACACCTGAAGACCTAAAGAAGGCCTTAGACGAAGTTCAATAGAAAACAATGAAAAACACTCAAGCCATGAAGCCTTCATACTACATGACCAGAGTTCAGCTCACAGAACTTGGGCAAGGGATTCTGGATCAAATGACAGAGTTCATCAGAGCTTTTACTGCTGCCAACGCCAACTATGTCAAGGATTTTCAGAAGAGCGTAGGCAAAATGCGCTTCAACGCAGAAGCAGAGGTTCATGTACTCCTATACCTCTGTGATTATTTATGCGCTAAGATGATCGCTGCAGGTGCTGTACCGCCCAAGAAACCTGAAGCTTCCTGCAGAGCAGAGGGTACTAAAAATAAAGGTCAAGATGACTCTGATGATGACTCTGACGATTCATCAGATCATCCTGAGGGGTGAATCAAGGGCAGAAACAAAGGGAAAAAGCTGCAAGCATAGGTATACAAGCTCCACCTGTATCCGCAGAACCTATTTCTCAAGCACCTCCAACTCAAACCCAAGGAGGAACACAACAACAGTCCACAGAGGCAATACCCACCTCTGTAGAATTCCCCTCTATATTTGGAGAAGAAGTCCAAACCCAAGAAAACTTCCAAATTCTGACATCTTCTGAAGAAGAACTGCCTTCCCCAACACCTAAAACCAACCCAAGAATCAAAAACATTGCTCAAAAATAGAGAAAATATCTGAGCAAAACACCTGAAGCCTCTCCAACATAACCCAAATCACCAATCAAGCCCTCTGAAACTCAAGTGTCAAATCCAACAGAGGCAACCCCCACAGAACCTCCTACAACCAAACCCTTTGAAGCTCAAATGCCAAAACCCACAGAGGAAACCCTATCTCTACAAGCAGACAAACCAATGATGAAAGACAAAGGCAAAGGGATTATGACAGAGGAACCGCAGAAGAAAAAGGCCAAGCATCAACCTCCGACAGAAAAACTGATGAAGAGCTCTTTCGATGCATATATAACACCAAAGCCTGAAGAAGAAGACTGGGCTTATGGTTTCACACCTTTGACAAACATTCCTATTCTGGATCCAAAGGCACCTCCTACAGAAGATCGAGTGGTAGAAGTCAAGAACAAATTGGATGCTCTACGCAAAACCTTACCTCAACCACCACCACCATAAATGGAAGAAGTGGTATACAGGTACTTATACAGCAGAATGAGCATAGATCAATCAGCACCAACCATTCAAGACCCTGATTTCCGTGCCGACCTGGAAAACCTCTTCACCAGAACAAAACCCAAGCCAAAACAAGAAGTCTTCTCATCCTCCAAAATCGTCAAGGTCATCTACTGTAAGTTCTCTAAAACCAGAACCTGGCCTAAGGTCTCTTACAATATATACAAGGTCAAAAGAAAGGACAAATCCGAGAACAAATTCGCAGATGCGGATCTTAGGAATCTAAATCCGTATGACCTACCTGACCTTCTGGAATGGACGAAAAAGAACTTCACCACTGATGAAGTTCACAGAGCATACAGGGTGATCAGAAAAGCTATGCGCGAGAAGCTTCTACTATACAGCATGGTCGACTTCCAATGGGCTCGAGATATTGGAGTAAAGAACTTATGTGTTCAATCGCCAGAAGACTACTGCTCTCCCTCTGCTATACCAAACTCAATCATCACATCTCCAAGGGTCAGGTTAGTCTTTCTAGATCCTGCTGGAAAATCAAGGTTGTTCGTAGAGATGGACTGTCAGAAGTACGCAACAAGTACTTTGACAGAGTTTAGAGCAAGTCTTATGGAACACAGAGGAACAGAGCTTATGGATCAAAGTCTAGCCGACAGACTGATAGAGGTTATTGATGCGACAATCGACTTCCAAACTCTCTGCATCAGCTTCTATCACGAACTTATACAAGAAGGACTCGACCGCAGAAGTTTCAACGACTTCAATGACGCCAAGGTCTGAGTCAATCCACAAGTCTCTGCAAATCTTTCCTTTCATAATGTAATCAAGTGTAAATGCCTCTGGCATATTGTTTATATGAAAGAAAAGTTAAACTTTTGAGGTACACTGTTTCACCTCTTAGTATGTACTTAGCCTAAAAATACATGTACTTTTCAGTTTTTCATTTTTCACTACTTAGGGGAGATTATTAGCTCCAATCTTTCTTTTTATGAAAGTAGTGAAAAATAGGCAAAGTATAGAAGCCTCCAACAGAGGCTCTGCCGAGACACCAAGAAGTCCGAAGGCAAGAATCGACAGAAGACTGCTCACAGAGGACCGAGCCGCAGAACCTATGTCACCCTTGACAGACACTCTGTGGTATACTGAAGACTTAGAAGAAATCAACAAATATCTTTCTACTGTTCCAGGATCCGTTCATCCACTTGTACGAGGAGTGCCCTGACAACCTCCACGTGTCAAACTCTGATAGGGCTCAGTACCAAGTTGATATCAGCGCATTTAATGCATGCAGTACCTACTACTATTCATACGGTCCTGTCTACTATAGATCAGTCCTTATTGTCTTAACTATGTCCCCTTTGTAGTAGTATAAATAGAAGACTCATGTTGAGTTCTTCTATTAACAATAATTACAACTTAAGCTACGCACAACACACACACCAGCAGATTTCTTGTTATGTTCTTGGTGTTCTTGATAATATCAAATACAGTAAATCTTTGAGATATTTATCTGTCTTTTACAAACGGCTTATTTGATATTGTGTGTTCTTCTACCTTAGTAATCTTTCAGTTCTTTAAATACGCTTCCGCAAATATATCTTATCTGAACTATCTGAACTATCTGAAAGACTCATCATTGTTAAGCAAAACAGGAACCAACAGGGGTTGAATACAAACACACGATTTTTAACTTTCTAAATTGTTTATTGATAAATCTTAAAACAATTTACAACTTGTTGCGGAACAAGATTAAGGATAAACCTAATCTAAACAAGTTAAGAACACTAAGTTTCTTGCACTAGAAATAAGATAGAAAGGAGATAAGAATATTACGAATAATATTCTAACACTAAGAGAGAAAGAAGAAGATGGCCGAGCACTTCAATTCTGAAGTAGGGTTCTTCTTTATATATTGCATGCATTTAATGCATGGCAGTGTTACTTTACACGTGGCAGCAGCTGAGTGGTTGCATGTTTTGACCTTTGTAGACAACCTTAGTAGCCGCATGGTACACAGTGTAGAATCAGAGTTTGTTGTACGATTCTAGACAGAAGGGAGGTCCGTTCTGACATTTCGTACGGAGACGTGCAAGGGGGTAAGACATAAGTAACTTGTAGAGTAGACCTCATGATTAGCGTTCGTTGAACAGTTCTTTATCAGCGAATGATAAAATTCAGTGATTGCTGAAGTCTTCTACTTGATACTTCACGTTGAATGGACAGGTCTTGCTTTGCTGATATCCGCATCAGTTCATTAGTAAACTTGTCGCTGGTTCTTGGGCTTGATCTTCGACTTCAGCGTAGAACCTTTGTTGACGTGAAACTTGTCTTCAGAGATCACAAGTAAACAACTAAACTATCAGCGATCATTACAGAGACTGAACAGGCTCAGAGCTACTGGATAAACAGTGTTCGCTGAATGTCTAATCTAAAGAGCGAGAGTTCCTATCAGCGGTACTGTAAAGTCCTAGTACTTATCAGCGATAGTGAAACTCTAATACATATTGTTTACTTACAATTTTCACTAAGTGTTTAAGAGAGGGTCATTATCAAATCACTGAGGGTTTGGATCAACACTAACGCCTAGTGAGTTCAAGGGTTTTATCATGGTTATATAATTTGTAAAACGAGAGAGGTGCAATTTAAATCATGAGTTCAAGAATTTATTTTAGATGCAAATCACCTATTTTACCAACGCACACAAATCCCGTGATGAAAGCTTTAATGTAAAAACGATTCTCATAATGGACTCAACTCAAAACTTACTTGAAAAGTGTAATAGTATTTGATTTCCAAAATGATTGAAATCATGAATAAATCGTTATTATTCAAAACATCCCAAACACGGATGAAGCATGTTGATCCAAACCCTCAGTGATTTGATAATGACCCTTTAAGAAACACTTAGTGAAAATTGTAAGTAGACAATATGTTGGTCCCGAAGGGCTATGCAAGTTTGTAGAAGGGGGGGGGGGGGTTGAATACAAACGCACGTTTGTACTTTTCTAAATTGTTTATTGATAAATCAAGACAATTTACAACTTGTTGCGAAACAAGATTAAGGATAACCCTAATCTTAACAAGTTAAGAACACTAAGTTCCTTACACTAGAAAGAGTTAAAGAAATTACGAATAATAACTTAACAATAAGAAATAAGAAGGTGGTCCGAGCACACTTCAAAACTGAAGTAAGGATCTTCTTATATACTGCATGCATTTAATGCATGGCAGTATGGCTTTACACGTGGCAGCAGCTGAGTGGTTGCATGTCATTGACCTTTGTAGACAACCTTAGTAGCCGTATGGTGCACATTGTAGAATCAGAGTTGTTGTACGATTATAGACAAAAGGGATGTCCGTTCTGACAGTTCGTACGGAGACGTGCAAGGGAGGTAAGACAATAGTAACATACAGGGAGACTTCATGATCAGCTTTCGTTGAGTCAGATCTTTATCAGCAAATGATAAACTTCAGCGATTGCTGAAGTCTTCTACTTGATACTTCACGTTGAATGGACAGGTCTTGCTTCGCTGATATCCGCATCAGTTCATGAGTAGACTTGTCGCTGGTTCTTGAGCTTGATCTTCGACTTCAGCATAGAACTTTGGTTGACGTGAAACTTGTCTTCAGATATCATAAGTAAACAACTAACTTATCAGCGATCATCTCATAGACTGAACAGGCTCAGAGCTATATGATGATGAACAGTGTTCGCTGAATATCTAATCTAAAGAGTGAGAGTTCCTATCAGCGGTACTGTAAAGTCTTAGTACTTATCAGCGATAGTGAAACTCTGATACATATTGTTTACTTACAATTTTCACTAAGTGTTTAAGAGAGGGTCATTATCAAATCACTGAGGGTTTGGATCAACAATCTCCCCCTATTTGATTATGACATAGCAACAGAGAAAATTTCTATTTAATGAAAATAGGCACAGTATAGAAGCCTCCAACAGAGGCTCTGCCGAGACACCAAGAAGACCGAAGGCAAGAATCGACAGAAGACTGTCCCAGAGGACCGAGCCGCAGAACCTCGGTCACCCTTGACAGAGCCTCTGCGGTATACTAAAGACTTAGAAGAAATCAAAAAATATCTTTCTACTGTTCCAGGATCCGTTCATCCACTTGTACGAGGAGTGCCCTGACAACCTCCACGTGTCAAACTCTGATAGGGCTCAGTACCAAGTTGATATCAGCACATTTAATGCATGCAGTACCTACTACTGTTCATACGGTCCTGTCTACTATAGATCAGTCATTATTGTCTTAACTATGTCCCCTTTGTAGTAGTATAAATAGAAGACTCATGTTGATTTCTTCTATTAACAAGAATTACAACTTAAGCTACGCACAACACACAAACCAGCAGATTTCTTGTTATGTTCTTGGTGTTCTTGATAATATCAAATACAGTAAATCTTTGAGATATTTATCTGTCTTTTACAAACTGCTTATTTGATATTGTGTGTTCTTCTACCTTAGTAATCTTTCAGTTCTTTAAATACGCTTCCGCAAATATATCTTATCTGAACTATCTGAAAGACTCATCATTGTTAAGCAAAACAGGAACCAACAGGGGTTGAATACAAACACACGATTTTTAACTTTCTAAATTGTGTATTGATAAATCTTAAAACAATTTACAACTTGTTGCGGAACAAGATTAAGGATAAACCTAATCTAAACAAGTTAAGAACACTAAGTTTCTTGCACTAGAAATAAGATAGAAAGGAGATAAGAATATTACGAATAATATTCTAACACTAAGAGAGAAAGAAGAAGATGGCCGAGCACTTCAATTCTGAAGTAGGGTTCTTCTTTATATATTGCATGCATTTAATGCATGGCAGTGTTACTTTACACGTGGCAGCAACTGAGTGGTTGCATGTTTTGACCTTTGTAGACAACCTTAGTAGCCGCATGGTGCACAGTGTAGAATCAGAGTTTGTTGTATGATTCTAGACAGAAGGGAGGTCCGTTCTGACATTTCGTACGGAGACGTGCAAGGGGGTAAGACATAAGTAACTTGTAGAGTAGACCTCATGATCAGCGTTCATTGAACAGTTCTTTATCAGCGAATGATAAAACTCAGTGATTGCTGAAGTCTTCTACTTGATACTTCACGTTGAATGGACAGGTCTTGCTTTGCTGATATCCGCATCAGTTCATTAGTAAACTTGTCGCTGGTTCTTGGGCTTGATCTTCGACTTCAGCGTAGAACCTTTGTTCACGTGAAACTTGTCTTCAGGGATCACAAGTAAACAACTAAACTATCAGCGATCATTACAGAGACTAAACAGGCTCAGAGCTACTGGATAAACAGTGTTCGCTGAATGTCTAATCTAAAGAGCGAGAGTTCCTATCAGCGGTACTGTAAAGTCCTAGTACTTATCAGCGATAGTGAAAATCTAATACATATTGTTTACTTACAATTTTCCCTAAGTGTTTAAGAGAGGGTCATTATCAAATCACTGAGGGTTTGGATCAACACTAACGCCTAGTGAGTTCAAGGTTTTATCATGGTTATATAATTCGTAAAACGAGAGAGGTACAATTTAAATCATGAGTTCAATAATTTACTTTAGATGCAAATCACCTATTTTTCCAACGCACATAAATCCCGTGATGAAAGCTTTAATGTAAAAACGATTCTCATAATGGACTCAACTCAAAACTTACTTGAAAAGTGTAATAGTATTTGATTTCCAAAATGATTGAAATCATGAATAAATCGTTATTATTCAAAACATCCCAAACACGGATGAAGCATGTTGATCCAAACCCTCAGTGATTTGATAATGACCCTTTAAGAAACACTTAGTGAAAATTGTAAGTAGACAATATGTTGGTCCCGAAGGGCTATACAAGTTTGTAGAAGGGGGGGGGGGGTTGAATACAAACGCACGTTTTTACTTTTCTAAATTGTTTATTGATAAATCAAGACAATTTACAACTTGTTGCGGAACAAGATTAAGGATAACCCTAATCTTAACAAGTTAAGAACACTAAGTTTCTTACACTAGAAAGAGTTAAATAAATTACGAATAATAACTTAACAATAAGAAATAAGAAGGTGGTCCGAGCACACTTCAAAACTGAAGTAAGGATCTTCTTATATACTGCATGCATTTAATGCATGGCAATATGGCTTTACACGTGGCAGCAGCTGAGTGGTTGCATGTCATTGACCTTTGTAGACAACCTTAGTAGCCGTATGGTGCACAGCGTAGAATCAGAGTTGTTGTACGATTACAGACAAAATGGATGTCCGTTCTGACAGTTCGTACGGAGACGTGCAAGGGAGGTAAGACAATAGTAACATACAGGGAGACTTCATGATCAGCTTTCGTTGAGTCAGATCTTTATTAGCGAATGATAAACTTTAGCGATTGCTGAAGTCTTCTACTTGATACTTCACGTTGAATGGACAGGTCTTGCTTCGCTGATATTCGCATCAGTTCATGAGTAGACTTGTCGCTGGTTCTTGAGCTTGATCTTCGACTTCAGCGTAGAACTTTGGTTGACGTGAAACTTGTCTTCAGATATCATAAGTAAACAACTAACTTATCATTGATCATCTCATAGACTGAACAGGCTCAGAGCTATATGATGATGAACAGTGTTCGCTCAATATCTAATCTAAAGAGTGAGAGTTCCTATCAGCGGTACTGTAAAGTCTTAGTACTTATCAGCGATAGTGAAACTCTGATACATATTGTTTACTTATAATTTTCACTAAGTGTTTAAGAGATGGTCATTATCAAATCACTGAGGGTTTGGATCAACAATCCCCCCCTATTTGATTATGACATAGTGTTAGGGTAGAATTTATGTTGATTTTAAGTTCAAGGGTTTATTTTGTAATAGATTAAACTTAGTCCATTGTGAACGGGCCGTGGGCTTGTTACCACGGGCCCAGCGTATTTAAAGTGCAATTAGCTTAGAAAATTAGCTAGTTGTCTCAGTTAGCTTTTTTGCTTTACACTGTAATTCTCTCTAAATCAATAGCTAAGTGGGCAGCCTTTGTGAATCATATCAACTGTTCTTATTTGCTTATTCACAAACATAATCGTTGCACGGATCTGGATTCAACAATTGGTATCAGAGCAGACAGACAGATTCGATTCAAAGGTTCATTCATCAATTTCTGCTTAGTTTGATTTTTACTCGTCTGACTATTCTTGAATTCTTGACTTTTTGATTCAGTCGAAATTGGTTGTTTTTGCTTATTGGGTTGTTTTTGCTTATTGGGTTGTGTTAGCATTATCGTTATAAGTAATTCTGCAAATTTTCACACCCTAATTAGTTCGTTTGGTTGGTCAATTTAGCAATATAATATCAAAAGTTTTGGTAGTGTTCTTGACAAAGATTCGATTTTTAACCATCAAAACTTGTTGTTTTTGCATTGAAATCGATTGGATTAGTGTTATTTTTGTGTTTTGCATTGTTACTAATCTTCCAGAATCGATTTTGGGCAGCCCTAATCGAAAATTCGATCGATTTAAGCAAACAGCCGCAAAGTCCGGATAAGCCAGCCGCGGTTTCCGGACAACTCCAATTCCATCCGGACTCCTCATTTTTCTGGGTAAGTTCTGCAATCCGGGTAAGTCACTATTCCTTATACTATCCGGGTAACATTTGTATCCGAAAACCCAGTGTTTCCGGACATATCTTATCCGGACAATCCATTGTACCCGGAAACTTCATTGTTATCCGGAAACTTAGTACATCCGGATTCCTTCACCTATCCGGACTATATCATCCGGATTCCTGGTTTTTCCGGATTCTCTATCCGGAAACCACCCGGACACATAATCCGGGAGCTGTTTTGAAACCTCAGGAGGGGGACACCTAATCTTAACAAGTTAAGAACACTAAGTTTCTAGCGGGACCCCCGTGCTAAGTCGCAGGAGGGGGACATTTAAGTATTCGTGAATCTGTGCCATCCGGATTCTTTGTTTTACCCAGACACTTTGTGATTTATTGAACTGTTCTTAATTGATCTGATTCGGACACTTCCTGATCAGACCCTTACATGGATTCCTATCCAGTAAGATCACTCTTAGTTCATACCAGTCATAGAACCTGCGTTAGGATTCCACTCTTAGTGCCTTGCGTTAGGTTTACACTTTGAATCAATCTACACGTCTGACGATCACTCCAGTGCAACTGAAGATGTCTCCTGCTGAAGAAGACATGAAAAAGCCGTGTCAGGTATGTGAACCTATCTTTTCAGAACTTTATGACCGAGCGAAACCTCTTGCTGAACGGGTAGTTTCCTTTAAGGCCACCTCTAAAGAACAACTGCTTGAGATTAGGTCTCTAACCGAAAAGCTAGATGTTCAACAAAGATTAACTGAAAATTACAAGTCTGAAAATGCTATGTTAAAAGGAAAATGCAAAAATCTTTCAATAGCACCTAAAGACTTAAGGGCCAAGTTATCTGAACATCAGTCTCAGTTTGATCAGTGCATGAATGAGAAAAAGGATATTGTTTATCAATGTTCCTCTCTTCAGATTCAGCACAAGGAGTTTGTTGCGAAAATTCTTGATCTTGAAACCAAACTCCACAAAAGGGGTCAAACTGATCAAACCATCTTTCTGAATAAACCCAAGGAGTTCACTTACTTCAACAAAGAATGGGGTATCGGATATGATAACCCACATTATTTGAAAAAGGGAGGATGGTTTACACCAACTTTGTATGATTTTGCTTGTTTTGGGTTAGACAAAAAGTATCCGGAATATGCAATCCAATGGACTGGTCCTCTTGAACTTGAAAAGGAAGAGGAAACCGAGGAATATAAGCGCACACACAAACGAGGAATACAACTTCCATTTTGTTATGAGCCTTTAAATTATTCTTATCAGAAAAATCCAAAGAAGTACCTCTCAAATGACTACTTCGACCCCTACAAGGTTGCTAAGCCCAAGGATTCCTCCCAAAAGGATGAGGACCAAGCACCAGCAACCAAGAATGAGACGGACGAGTTCAAACTCTATGTTCCCCCTCTCATCTTGGAAGCAAAGATTGTCGAGTTGGAGGAGTCATTAGAGAAAGAAAGGTCCAATTTTCAAATGGAAAAGCAAGCTTTACTTGAAAAACTTGAGAATCAACAACCGGTCAAACCGAAGTTATGTCTGATGAAGGACAGGAGATTCTTCGGTCTGAAATCAATCGACTCACATCACAATTGTCTGCTTTGGCAACAGAAGTGATGCAAGAAAAAGTGAGTAATGGTCAGCTTCAAGAGCAGATTGACCAACTCCAAACTGAAAAGCAGATTTCACCCGAACTTTCCTCAAGTTCATCTGACACGTCTTCGTGCAAAGCTTTTATTAGCAAAACTTTTTCAACACAAGACGATTTAGATTCCCAAGATAAGAGTGTTTCACGGAACTTGAACTCTGATTTTTTCCTAGCTTCCGCACCAAGTTCCCCGACACACACGAGCACAAAGTGTTCCTCGCCTTCCTCGACCGATCCAAGTCCTGAAATTCCGGAGATAGATTTTTCAGAATACATGAACTCCGAAGGTAATTCTGATAGAGAGTTTGAGTCGTTCCCTTTCGACAAACCTCTTCCAAGTCATTCTGACTTTTTGTCTCCAGTGGTTAATCGTCTGGTCAATTTTCAAAAGGGCGACTGTTCTCAATCCAAGACTCCGGCTGTGATCAAGATTCTTAAAAATGCTTCAAATTCTCAAAAACAAACACAGCCGAAGCAAAAGACCAAACAACCGACCACTAAGATTCCTGTTTCCTCAAAGGTCACTGACCGCACTGTCCCTGTTGTTTCGGATAAAACCGGTCTAGCTAAACAAACAAAACCAAAGTGGCCAGCCAAGGAATCTGTCAAGGATGATGCATCAAAGTCGTTCAATACTGTCTTTCATCCTAGGATGAACAAAAACGATTGTGCCTGGAATCATAGGAATAATTTTGTTAATAGAGATGTTAATTTTCCGATGAAAATTTATTCCATTCAGCAATTGATTCAATTATCACACGATCGTTTGTGTTGTTCTAGTTGTGGTTGGAATGATTTTGATGACATTGCTAATAATGATTGGTTTGGGTCATATCAAAGGTTTAATCATACACCCAAACGCAAACCCCGTAATAACCAGCAAAGACACTATCAAAAACGGGGTTACCAATCAGCGGTTAAACCACAGCGGGAGACCAAACATGCTCCTAGATGGGTTGCTCCTACTAAGGTTAAACTGGCACCCAGGTGGAAAGCTGCTACAAAATCTGTTCCTCCTAAAGGTGTAAATTCTGCACCGAAGAGGAAACAAGTGCCAAAACCAGTTCCCTCTAACGGTGTAATTCTTATACCTAAAGGGAAAGCTGGGACAAAGCAAGCTTCCCCAAACGGTGCCAAACCTAACCCTCCCGGACCCAGGAAAATCTGGGTACCGAAGGTCCGCTAAATTTGTTTTGCAGGACGGTCATGTATGGTCCTTAAACACTGGATGCTCCACACACATGACCGCAAGGAGGGAGCTGCTCACGATCTACAAGGAACAATATTAAGAAGACGTGAGGTTTGTCTATACCTGTGCTCTAACAAGATGCTCACGTGTTTAGGGGGAGCATGCTCAGCTATCAGGTATGTTATTCTACTGTTGAGGGGGAGCGTCACACACACTTTTTCCTTAAATATGTTAAAAAGTTATTGTGTGTGTGGATACTCTCGTGTGCATTTCACACTACGCGCACATTCTGAGGGGGAGCATCCAACTGGATGTTCATCAGTTGAAGGGGAGCGACACAGTGTTTTTCTTTCAATGCCTAAAAGTTTTTATGTGTGTCGGACTATCCATTGCACTATCCGAGGGAGAGCAAATTCTTCCACATGCTCCGTTGGAGGGGGAGCGAGAGAAGGTTCGTTTCTGAAATCCATATAGCTTTATTTTTGCAAAATGTCAAGAATCAGGGAAATTCTTGAAAATCCAGAAGTATCCGGACAGGTTTCCGGACCGGGTCCTTATCCGGATTGGAAGGGAACTCGGGTACCATATCCGGACTCTTGGTCTCTCTTAAATGTCATCCGGATTCTCTTTTGTCCGGATTGCTTCTTTTATCCGGAAACTTTCATCATCTCCGGTATGCTCTTTTGTCCGGACACCTTTTGTCCAGATACCTGTGTTGTCCGGAATGTCTTGCAATTTCATCATTATGTCCGGACGCCCCTACTACTTTCAGTCCTGTACCTGTTTCATCACTACCTGTCCTCAATCTGTATCAGATTGAGCCACTTAATGCAAAGGTACGCACCAGAACTTGTTTCTCCGCCTCAGTTTCTAACTTTGGGTCTTTTTACAGATATTCCATGGCGGATCCACAACCTCAATCCGAGGGGAGGAGTCACACTATTTTTCTAACAAAGTCTAAATATTTTTTTTCTTGTATTGATATCACTCTCACTCCGAGGGGGAGCAAGCCAATCCCCATGTATGTTTTGAGGGGGAGCAGGATAATATCCGTGCTATGCATATGCCTGAAACCCTACCTATGATAGCATATGGACGAGAGTTAGGGAATCCCATGGTCCAGCCAGAGCCGGAGGGACCTTCCCCGGGACATAGGACATGTGAGAATGAGGGAGTTAAGGTCGAAAGCGAACCAGGAAAGATTGGGCCGTAAAGATAACGAGGCTCCTGAGCGAAACCAGCCACGTCATATCCGGGTAGCCACATCTACTACACCGTCTCATCTGTTGGGACGGGGTATTGAAGAAGACTCCGTGGACCCAGCAGAGCAATTGCACGACCCTATCATCCACTCATCCGTCTCACGACAGACGGATGTTTCAATATTACACGGGGAACAAGCACAACTTCCACCGGCCTCTCATTCGGAGAGTGTTGGTGTTGAAATAAGAGACCAGCAGCCCCCGGTCTCGACTTCTTTGCATGCACCATCGAGTCTAGAGCCTATTGTTACTGAACATTCTTCGCCTAGGACACTTGATGCGGAACAACACCAAGTCGCGGATCTTAGTGACCCGACCGGAACGTCTATAGTGTCTCCGACTTCCGGAACACCAGGATTGGACAGAAATCCTACCACAGTTAATATCACGCCAGCTGTGAATGTAGGTGGCTCTACCTCTACGGTAGATGCCTCAACGGGTATTCTAAGTGAGCCCGGTGTTATTTTACCCGACTTTGTGTCGCAAGGGTCCCCGGACAGCACCCTCAAGGCTGTCCGCGAGGCACTGGAACAGCATGTCACCGACGAGATCGCCAAAGCCATCAAAGGCAAAGCAAAAATCGTTGAAGCCGAAACCACACCACCACATCCACCGACATTTGCTCAACCTATCTATTCGGTGGATACCTTAAAGACCATGCTATTGGCCCAACTGCTCCAGGAATCCGACAAAACCGCCTCTAACGAAGCAAACCTGATCTCAGTTCTTCGATCCCAGGTCACTGCTCCATCTTCGTCCGTCACCTCACGCCTTGACGCCATTGACTCGACCCTCAACGACTACAACAAAGCGCTTACCACGCTGTCTGAGAGGGTCCGCTCACAAGAAGACACTTATAAGAGTCAAGCCGGCGGTCTCAAACGCAAGCACGATGACCAGGATGATCCTGATCACCGTGAGGGGGAGAAACGTCTACGCCAAACCGAGACTGTCCAGATCGTGACTGCCGAAACTATAACAGTGGTTCAACAGGAACCCTCAACTGCGGAAACTTCAACAGCAACACCCGAAGCCGAGTTGCCATTAGCACAGATGGTCATCGACATGGATATTTCAGATGACGAAGCCCCAATGGTTGAAAAGCCCGAGGGTACAACACAGGAATTGGTCGCACAAGAACCATCAGACATGCCAATGCTCACCATGATTGATCCTGCATGTGAAACCAACCCGCAAACCGAAGACGCATGGTACGAAAAAGCTGCCAGAGCCGTAAACTTTGAGGTAAACTTGGTGTTTCCCACTGATGAAGACGACAACGTTGATTACGACCAGTTTCTGCTTCAGAATCTCTATGGTACGCCTCCCGTTCACTCGACTCAACCCGCTACGACTTCAGATCAACCCGAAAGCTCAAATGCAAAAATCTCAACATCTCCTCAGCAAACGACAGCTCCTGATCTTTCTCCCCCTCCTCAGCAACAAAACCGTT
Source organism: Saussurea involucrata (assembly GCA_033807775.1). NCBI lineage: Eukaryota > Viridiplantae > Streptophyta > Magnoliopsida > Asterales > Asteraceae > Saussurea > Saussurea involucrata. The sequence continues at coordinate 217,320,923 of CM066321.1, read as the reverse complement.
GGGAGAAGATTAGGGTCCTCATTCCTCATCTGGAGGAATCTCTGAAGAAGCTGTTTGTTCACCGAATTCGCCCGATCGAGCCGACCTTCTGTCTTGGCATCTACAGTCTTGATCCAGCACGCCAACTCCGATACGTAGAAGCCATGAAGCGGTGTCTCCCGAGATACCAGGTACAAACTAAGCATAAAATTTCAGAGGTGCTAAAGATTCAGTCAAACAAAATTATGAAGATCGTCTTTCCCGTATTCACTGTTCGACGTGAAGACGGAAAAGAATGGATTTTTTCTGAAGCTGACTTTAAGCATCTTCATCCGTTCGACCTCCTGGTTATTCTGAGAAACCTTCGCACCAGAACCATCCGACCGCTTGCTATAACAAAGGCGCTCGAAGCTGTTCGTCGATTCCTCGTCCGTTCTATTATGATCTCTTATCTTACGGACTTTCAAATGGCAATCGAGAACCGAGCGAAGAAGGTAAATTTGCTCAAACCGAATCTGAAAGCTCATGAACTGTCAATGTATCCCGAGAATGCAATGCTGCTTCAACCGGAATTTGGGATCGTCTTCCTCAATGCTCAGAAAGAAAAGAAGTTTATGAGGTCCAGTCAGGTAGATCGATTTTGCGACGGCACACTGCTCGAAGTTCAAGACGCTCTTCGGAAGATCATCAAGCACGAATCCGAAAATCCAAAGGTATCCTATGTACCCAATCTGAATGAAAGAACTGCTCAGACTGCTTTGGATATGGTTGAAGAACGTCTCGACTACCGCCGCGCCATCAGATTCTTTGAGGTTCACTTCGCGTTGCGCAAACGATACGTATTCAACTGGCAAGAGATCGAGCGCGAACTCGAACTTCAAATCAAAGGGGGAGATTGTTTGGGTAGAATTTATGTTGATTTTAAGTTCAAGGGTTTATTTTGTAATAGATTAAACTTAGTCCATTGTGAACGGGCCGTGGGCTTGTTACCACGGGCCTAGCGTATTTAAAGTGCAATTAGCTTAGAAAATTAGCTAGTTGTCTCATTTAGCTTTTCTGCTTTACACTGTAATTCTCTCTAAATCAATAGCTAAGTGGGCAGCCTTTATGAATCATATCAACTGTTCTTATTTGCTTATTCACAAACATAATCGTTGCACGGATCTGGATTCAACACATAGCAACAGAGAAAATTGTTATTTAATGAAAACATAAGGATAAAAAGAACTCATAAAATATTTGTCCCTTTCTGTTTTCTGGGATCTTTTCTGTACTGATGGAGTAAAGTACATTCGCTGAATTTTTTCTTTAAACTTCGTAAAGATTACATAGGGAAGTGGAAAAATTACAAGTACAACGAATAAAATTACAAGTACAAAAGATGTAGACAGATAAGGATAGAAAGAATTACAAGGTGATCCTATCCGTCAAAAGGTTCTTCCTTGATGAGAAGTTCATCGAGGGTCTTTGATGTGGGAATCATCCAGTCAGGGACATCTACTCCTTGATTCTTTTTGTTCAGAGCTTCTTCAAAAATCAAGGGCTTCATGTGTCTAGCTTTAATGTCGCGTCTGATTTCACACCAGTATATGAGATCTCTGAGTTGTTCGATGGAAGTAATTGGAAGCTCAGAGATGCGTTGAAAGTGATGATTCCTTTGGTAGTCTAGAAAGAATACACCATAAGGATCACTTACAACTTTGCCAGGAATGAAAGTTTCTCCAAGTGAAAGGGAGGTATCAAGCGCTGAGAGATCAGCATCAGGGCCAAGAACTTCAGCACGAGAGAAACCAATACCTGTTTCATTCCGTATAGGAGGACCTGAGTCTAAGACTTTCTTTTCCTTTGCAGAGACTCTTCTTTGTTGAGGAGGAAGAAGAGTGGAAGGAGGAATATCCACAGCAGAAGAAACCAAATCGATCTGAGTATTTAAAATTTTCTCGACATGGCTCTTGAACTTTGAGCGTGATCCCTGAATGGCTAATTTCACTTCCAACCATTCAGAGAAACCAAACTTATCTAAAGTAGTCGCATAGAAGGTTTGCTTGGTTTTGTCTTCTCTGAATACATCAATTTCAACAACAGGAATGTCAACGAACAGTCTTCCTCTGATGTTTACTTTGATGATTTCGGATGGTCGAGATCGATAATTCAGCATTTCTTTACACCATTTCAAAGTCGTATCAGATACTTTCATCTTTTCATCAACGATCCTTTGGGCATCATCCCATAGCTGACGTTGGACATCAATGGGAGTTCTTTTCAGCGCGGGGTCTTTCACCGATTGTTGGACAAGCTGGATGGTGAGTTCTCTGTCTTTTTCTTCAGCTTCCCTTCTTTCAGCAATTAACCTTTCAGCTCTGAGGTGATCCTTGTATTCCTTTTGTGAAAGTCTGAACTTTGGAGGAATAGAAGGAAGTTGATCACGCTTCAGGATGATTCGCTGATCTTCGAATCTCTTGATTACTTCCTATCTCTTTTTCTGATCCTCTTCACTTAGCTTTTGAGGAGCCAAGGAAGGTCTGTTTTTGTTAGAGAGATGTTGTTCTTCAGGTTCATCGGTCTCAGTGATTAAATCCAAGACCGGGATTATTTCTTCAGCGTTGGGAGCTGGGATTATTGTTGGTGTAGTCGAAGCTGTAGGAACTTCAGCGATATCCTCAAACAGGGGAGAGGACTAGCTGAAACACAGCGATCGTTTAAGTAAGCAGAGTTGGGGAAGAAAGAGATAGAGAAAAGAATGTGGTTAAGTGTATAGAGGTTCTATGGATTGAAGGATTGAGATTGAGAAGGGATAGAGGAGGGATGCAGTGTAAGGGAATAGAAGGTAGTGTACCTGACAAACTGGCTTTGGAAGCAAGATCGTCAGATTGTCTTCTTCAGGCAGGCCTTTGTTTTTGCTTTTGTCAGCTTCAGACGCTGCAGGCTTTGTCTTTGTCCGCTCCCCTGAAGGTTCATTTATCGAAATCCCTTTGAGAGCTGTAGTCTTCTTAACATGCTTGACGATAAAGGAGTCATCATCATCATCATCATCATCGTCATCATCATCATTCTTTGAAGAAGAAGATGGTTCATCATCAGAGATGTCGACAGCTTCATCGTCTTCAGCTTCGTCTTCATCAGATTCAACCTCTTCAGCGTAGGGTGAGGTTACATCAGTAGCAGCTTCAATGTTCTGCTCTTCGAGTTGCTCCCCCTCAGATATAGAGGAAGGTTTCTCGGTTCCCTCAGGGTTTTCAACTCCCTGAGGTTTTGAAGAAGTAGCATCAGCTTCAGTCTCAATACCCTCCCACTCAGCATGGGGAAGGTCTTCTTTATTTTTCTTCTCCCCCTCATCATTATGGGGAAGGTCTTCTTTAGGCTTCTCCCCCTCTTCCACATCATGGTTGGGGGAGGTAACGGACTTTTCAGCAGCAGCAACAGCAATAGGATTACTATCTTCTTGGCCAGTAATTCTTATGCAGTTTTCAATCGCTGCTACTCTGTCTTCTAGGCCAGTAATAGCAGGACTGATCTTTTTGAGATCGTCTCGATCGGCCTGAGTGAAATGAGAAGTTGGGGTGTTCAGGCGATCGAGCACTCTTAAGAGAACCAACCTCTGTCTTCAATGATGTGACTTCATTGGATAGAGAGGTGAAGTTTGTTGAGAGAGTGGTTGTGGCGGTTGAGTTTTCAGCGAGGGTTGGCAGTTAGAGTTTTGTTGAAAGATTCCATCTTTGTTTCCAGGGCCGTCAGGGAGGTGTTGATATCCCCCAAATTAGGACCTGAAAAAGTTATATACTTATGAACAGAGGAATGCTCAGAAGTTTGGGGTTGAGAGAGAGAAGTGTGTGGGATTTTATGTATACCTGCAGGCGGGTTGGCGAAGTTGTCGAAACCTCGATGTCCTGAAAAAGTTTTGTAGTCGTCTTCAATATTTCCTAGATGACTGGAAGTACCTGCAGGTCCTGTGGTCTGTCCTATCATCCTCTGAAAATGTTTAGCAGTAGTGTCGTTGAGGATGACGGTTGTTGAGGAGAATAGGGGAATAGATTGAGTGACCAAAGAAGAGGTGAGAGGAATGGAGGATGAGAATGATGGTTGGGTGCGAGGTTCAGCGTTGGATCCGCTGAGAATCACTTCAGTCTGTAGAGAGGCTGAAGGAGGTGGGTTCATTTCCAAGTTTATAACTTCAGCGTTTAGAGACGCTGAAGCTGGGATGGAAGGGGTGGTTTGTTCAGCTGTGGCAGAGCGTACCACTGAACTTTCCATCAGCTCTTCAAGATGAGCTGAGAAGTCTTCAGCATGTAAATGCTGGGGGGTTGCTCCTTGGTTTTCTTGATTCTTTTGGAACCAAGTTGGGTAGTAGATTGTTTCCTTTTTCTAGAAGGAGTAGTGGTTGCAGTTGGGGTATCAGCGGTGGGGATTTCCACTGAATGAGCCGCAGAAGTAGAAGAAGGAGGATTGAGAATAGATAAGAGAGTAGAGAGACGTACCTCGTTTGGCAGGGGCTTGGAGTCGAGCACCTTAGGGCCAACCTGAGAGAGTTTCAGGTCTCCTACTTTTGGGTAGTTATCCTTAAGGCCGGTTTGGAAGATGGCGCTGAGGAATCTTGGGTATGGAACCCATGATGGTCGATCAGGAAAATCTACTCTGAGCGCAAGATCGTCGTAGATTATCGAGGCCCAGTCAACATGGAGACCCTTCAGCAATGCATAGCCCATGGCTTGCTGAGGTTGAGCAGCTTGATCAGAGGAGCCACTATTCGCTGTCATGCAACTTATCAGGTGTACGAAGATGAAGTTCATCTCGCTTGGCATCTTTGAATTCTTGATTGCAGTTAGTTTCTTCTCGGCTTTTTCATCTCTCCCTTGATCCCATACGTACTTCATTGCATCAAAGAATGCAATGAGTGTTTCTCTATCAGCATGTCTCTTGGGGTCAGGGAAAGGAACAAATGGTTTGTCTTTGGTGGCAACAGGGAGATTCAGTGCTTTCCGAATGATAGCAGGGTTGATTTTGATGGTGCCAAAATCAGTGTCACAGAGGATGACATCAAGTAGTTTGGTAGGGTCTTTGGATGATGGTAGCTGAGTGTGTCGGGCGGTATACCAAAATTGAGATAATAGTAACTGATGAGCAGGGGGTGTTATGGTCAAGGCTGTAGAGAGGCAACAGGTTTTCAGAAAATTCATAGCGTCGTCTAGATGCTTGACTTGTTTCTTCGGAAGAAAATTGAACAGCGCATGGAGGTTGTTTGATTTTGTAAAAGAGACATCCTCAAGTTTGAACTTGACCTGAGGAGCCTTGTTGATTTCAAGTTCCTCAGCAGCAGTAGTGTTCTCAGCAGTTGGAATACCAGTAGAAGATGCCATTCCTGTTAAATATGAACATAGATAAAGAATACAGTCTTAATGTGGAAATATTTTCCAATAAGATGTTTTTTAATTTTGTCCATTTCATTCAGCCTAAAATCCCTTTGAGAAAGATTAGGGTTTTTCTTGTTTTGAGAAAGAGTTACAAAACGTAGAGATTATGTGTTTTCCAGTTTTCATTTGAAGAAGGAATTCTGGAAAAACATATGAAGAACAAGTTTACGATTTTTGATATAAACTTGAAGAACAACCATGAAGGTTGTATTCATAAAATCATGAACAGAAAATGATTTCATTTTAAAAAAGTTCTTTTGTTTGATCTGTTAAAAGCAAAGAATAAGATCATAAACAAGTAATGTAGGTAAATAATAAGAGTATTAACATGATTCGTCAAAGAAGAAGAAGATGAACAGTTTCTGGAAATTTTGAGAGCTCAAAATGCAACAGTAAATCTTTTTCTTGCTTGGAGGAGAAGTTTTTTTTCGCGTAAAGAGAAAAATATAAACCCAAAATGGTTTATATAGAGAGAGTAGAGAGAGAAAATCTTGAGCGAGAAAAGATTGTCATCATGACACGGACACGTGTTTGCATTTGATTGGAAGGTAAACGAAACGTGCAATCGTGTGTCAGAAAAAGAACGTGCCAGGGCTTATCCGTTACGATGACGTCACAACTGTCCTTTCATATTTTAGGATGTCTCTGAGGTTTTGAAAGCTCAGGGACACTTTTGAAAATATGAAGCACTGAATAGAAATATCATTGTTGGTTTAAGAAATTTCAAAGTATCGTTGTTAAGGAACAGATATTCAGCGATGCAATTTGTTTTGAAATCTTACATTCACATGCGAACATCAGCGAGTAAGAGAGAAAACATACCTTGACATCAGCGAATCAATTATGTTCAGAGAGAGAATGATAGAATGGGTTATAGAAGTTGATTTTATCCTATCGCTGATCAAATGTGAACTGATGAAGATTTTACTCTTCAAAGTTCAACATTCCAAGCTCGCTGATGAGAAAGTTGAATCTTGTCTCATCAAGAGGTTTGGTGAACATATCAGCTAACTGATAGTCAGTTGGGATAAAATGAAGTTCTATATCACCATTCATCACATGATCTCTGATAAAATGATACCTGATTTCGATGTGTTTTGTATTTGAGTGTAGCACTGGATTGTTGGCTATAGCGATGGCACTTGTGCTGTCGCAATAGATTGGAATTTTCGAGAGATGAAGGTCATAGTCTAGCAGTTGATTTCTCATCCACAAGACCTGAGAACAACAGCTTCCAGCGGCTACATACTCAGCTTCAGCAGTTGAGGTGGACACTGAGTTTTGCTTTTTACTTGTCCAACTCACCAGCTTTCCACCCAGGAGCTGACAGCCTCCGGTGGTGCTTTTCCTATCCAATTTGCAACCTGCAAAATCACTATCTGAATAGGCGATTAGATCAAACCCTGAGTCTTTGGGATACCAAAGACCTAGGTTCATAGTACCCTTAAGGTAACGAAAGATTCGCTTTACAGCGATCATATGAGATTCCTTAGGTTCAGCTTGATATCGTGCACACAAACAGGTTGCGTACATAATATCGGGTCGGCTAGCTGTAAGTTACAAGAGAGAGCCGATCATCCCACGGTACAGCGTGACATTAACAGGTATTCCATTTGAATCCTTGTCTAGTGTCAGTGGTGGTGCCATAGGGGTTTTCATAGCTGAACTCTGAGTTAAATCGAATTTCTTTAACATATCTTTAACATACTTTCCCTGATTAATGAAAATTCCTTTTTCATTTTGCTTTATTTGAAGACCAAGGAAATATGTTAGCTCACCCATCATGCTCATTTTATACTCTTCTTTCATTCTATCAGCGAAACGAGTACAAAGGTCAGGGTTAGTAGAACCAAATATAATGTCATCAACATATATCTGAACAAGAATAATATGACCTTTTACTTTCCTGAATAATAGAGTCTTATCGATTTTACCACGCTCAAATTATTCAATATGGAGATAAGTAGAGAGAGTGTCATACCATGCACGAGGAGCTTGCTTTATGCCATAAAGTGCCTTATCCAGTTTATAAACATAACCTGGACGCTTAGGATCTGAGAATCCTGGAGATTGTTCCACATAGACTTCTTCATTCAGCTTTCCATTTAGAAACGCTGACTTAACATCCATCTGATATACTTTGAAGTCTTTGTGTACAACGTATGCTAAGAATAGACGATTAGATTCTAGTCTTGATACTGGAGCAAATGTTTCGTCGTAATCTATGCCTTCCTCTTGTCTGTATCCCTGATAAACAAGACGAGCCTTGTTGCGGGTTATAGTTCCATGTTCGTCCAACTTGTTTCGATAGACCCATTTAGTGCCTATCACTCTTTTTTCATTTGGTCTTCGAACAAGTTTCCAAACTTTGTTTCTTTCGAATTCAGTCAGCTCTTCTTGCATGGCGCTGACCCAGTTTGGATCTTTGAGGGCATCATCTATTTTCTTTGGTTCAATCAGAGAATTAAAGTTAACAAATAAACAAATATTACCTGCACTTCGTCGAGTCTGAACACCAGCGTTTGGATCACCAAGAATTTGATCAGTTGGGTGATTTACAGTCCATCGTTGAGCAGGAGCATAAGTCGCTGACTCAAATTGAACTGGAGGTGCTGAAGATGAAGCTTCAGCAACTTCTGGAATATCAGCCAATAGAGGAGTAGGTGCAGATGTCATCTCATTTACTGATTGCTGAGAAGTAGATGGAATGTCTGAGACATTTGGTTCAGAAGCAGGTATAGTGTTGAAGGGAACTGCTGAGACCCATGATGTTTCAGCTTCACTATTCTGTATATTTGGGATGATAGTAGGACTATCATCTTCAACTGTATGAGTATGAGGAGTGGAAATATTTTCTGAATCACCAAGATGTGAAAACATCCATTGATTCAGTTCTTCAGTATCAGCAGACGGTTTAGAGTTTGCAGAACGGGATTCGTCAAAAGTGACGTGAATAGTTTCTTCAACAGTTTGTCTTCTTCGATTGAAGACTCTGAAGGCTTTGGAGATTGAAGAATATCCAAGAAAGATTCCATCATCAGCCTTAGGATCAAACTTTCCAAGGGCATCTTTGTTGTTCAGTATGAAACACTGACATCCAAAGATGTGAAGAAAGCTAATTGAAGGCTTTCTCCCATGAAAAAGTTCATAGGATGTTTTATTAAATCTTTTGACTACCAGCGACCTATTTTGCGTAAAACAAGCAGTGTTGACAGCTTCTGCCCAAAACTGAGTAGGCAGGTGAGAATCGCTGAGCATTGAACGTGCAGCTTCAATAATAGTTCTATTTCTTCTTTCAGCGACTTCGTTTTGTTGCGGTGTTCTCACTGAAGAAAAGTTGTGAGAAATACCCTTACTCTCAAAGAAGGAATCAAGAGAACTGTTTTTGAATTCAGTCCCATGATCACTCCTTATTGAGTGAACGGTCAAGTTGTTTAGGGTTTCCATCTTCCGAACAAAGGTGATGAGTTCTTCAGGGGTGTCACTCTTAGAACGGAGAAACATAACCCATGTATAGCGAGAGAATTCATCAACTATGACCAGCGTATATTTCTTTCCAGCGATGGATTGTTTGTTAACAGGGCCAAACAAATCCATATGGAGAAGTTGTAGAGGAGATGATACTGAGGAAACTTGCTTTGACTTAAAGCTTGCTTTGGTCTGCTTGCCTTTCTCACACGCTGAACATAAGGACTCTTTGGCGTATGAGTGCTGAGGTAGACCAGTGACTAACTCTTTTGAAGAAAGAGTGTTCAGTGTCTTGATGTTTAGATGAGAGAGCCTCGTATGCCATAGCCAGTTGACATCAGATGAGGCTTTTGAGAAGAAACAGGAGTTCTCAGTGCTTGTTGAGTCCATGTTTATTACATAAACATTTTCCAAACGATAACCGCTGAGAGCTATCTTCTCCTTTTTGTCAGCGACAAAGCAGGATTCCTTAGTAAAGATTACTTTGTTATCCTTGTCGCAAAGCTGACTGATGCTTAGAAGATTATGCTTCAGCCCTTCAACATATGCGACTCTTCTGAAGGTTGTTGTACCATTAGATATTACACCAAACCCTCGGGTATGTCCTTTTCCGTTTCCACCGAAAGTTACAGAGGGACCCTTCTCTTCCTTGTATTCAGATAGCAGACTTTTCTTTCCAGTCATGTGTCTTGAGCATCCGCTATCGAGATACCATATACCCTTCTTAACCTGCATTACAAAGGAAGATTAGTTTTTCTTGGGTACCCACTTAACCATGTGTACACACTTGTCAGTGGGGTTAGAAGAAGAGGTGGAAGGTTCAGCAGTCTTCGCAGCATTTGAAGATTCAGCTTTGTCAGTCTTCACTTTGGTTAATTTCTTAACCTCAGTGGTCCTCTTTGCCTTGGGGGCAATGATCTTCACCTTAGCTATATTTTCAGCTTGGGTGGCTGTGGGGCACTTACTAGCAATATGATTTGTAAGTCCACAATGATAACATTTCCTATAACCAAAAGTAGTTCTAGGACCATTTGAATGTTGAGCTTTAGATTTTGAATTAGAAGGACCAATACCAAGTAAGCTATTGGTTGTTGAAATGGGAGGAACATTTAGTTCTTCGGATTTCTTACCAATGATTTCCACTTTGATTCTAGGAGTAGATCGCTGAATAGATCCACGCTGAATAACTCCAGAGATCTTATTCTTTGAATCAGGGGGATAAATCACTGAAGCTTTAGAAACGTTTAGCTTTGGTACAGAGGTACCCTTCTGAGGATTTTGGTTAAAAGCAATTCCTTTACCTTTGTTTTTAAAGACTGAGGTAGGTTTTGGATAAATAACTTTTTCTTTACCTTTAGAAGTTAAGGTAGAGATTTCCTCAGGGATTGGCAGTTTAGAAGAGGAACAATGAGGGGATGAAGTATCAGCGACCGAGGATACGAAAGTTCCAAATAAGAGCATGGAACGATCAGTGGTTGGTTCTAGAGTATCAGCTTTGTAACCAAGACCACGTTTATCACTCAGGGGAATCTGAGACTTAATTATCTCAGTGATCTTTGTTGAGGAATTGTACCATCCATCAACAGTAGCTTTTTCAGCTTTTAATGCAGTGATAGCTTCTTCGCGCTCGATTTTGACTAGCTGATTTAGGTGAACTTGATCTTTAAAATCTTCTTCAATTTTAGAAAGATTTTCTATTTGAAGGTGACAATTTTTAAGCTGTTCAGCGAGATCAAGGTTTTGATTTTCAACTACAGTTTTGCCATTCATGGCTTCATATAAACTTCTAGTCAAGAGATCGATCTTTCGAAGACTATCAGCTTCATCAATATTTGCAATATTGGTAAAGAAGGAAGGTGATACCTGAGTTGCAGAGGTTGAAGTAGAGGGAATGTCAGAATTATCTTCCTCATTTTCAAGTTTGGCCATGAGACATAGATTGGCCTCATCATCATCTTCAGAGTCAGATGATTCTTCTTCGTCAGAGGCAGCCCAATCATAGTCAGCCATGAGGCCTTTGCCTTTCTTCTTAAAGGTTTTCAGCTTTGCATACCTTTCTTTCAGTTTTTTATATTTTTCATCTCTATTCCTGGGAATAAAGTTTTTCTTGGGAAAAGTTGAGGGTCTAGAGACTTTCCTTGACCTGCACTCGCTAGCAAAATGTCCTATCTTTTCACAGTTATAGCAAGTAGCAGTAGCCTTATCAACAGGGGTTGATGATCTTGGCTTGTCAGTAATAGCAAGAGGTTTATTCTTCTTGAAATTACTCTTTCTAGCAAATCTCCTGAACTTATTAGCCAGGAATGCCAGAGTTTCATCATTATCTGAAACGTCGGAGTCTGATGATCTTTCAGAATTAGTTTCCAACTCAGTGACAGTGATAGTCGATCGCTGAGTGGAAGGTGACTCTGAGATTAAAGCAACAGGGGTGCTTTTGGAATCTATTACAAGATTCTTCTTAAGATGTCTCGATTGCTCATGATTCAGCATCGTGCCATATAAGGTAGAAAGGGTCATTGATTTTAGATCCTTTGACAGCTTGAGACACATTGAATAACTGTCCCAGCTTTCAGGTAAACATTCTAAGAATTTTGTCAGCACTTCAAAGTTAGAATATTCCTTACCAACAGTTTTTAGATCTATTATTAAACAGTTAAAACGTTGGTGTACTTCAGAGAGAGTTTCATTCTTACCACAAATGAAGCTTTCATACTGTCTTACCAGGTGGATCTTTCGAGAGTCCTGGACTTCAGAAGTACCTTCATACTGAACACAGATTGTGTCCCACATAGCTTTTGAGGTTTTCAGGTTCATGACGGAATGGTAGACTTCGTCAGGAAGAGCCATGGAGAGTATGGATCTGGCTTTGGTGTCGATATCCACTTTCTTCTTATCTTCATCAGTCCACATATGAATTTCCTTAGGAATCAGCCTTTCTGGAATAGCAGGTCTATTCTCAGCGGCTGGAACTGCAGCATCAATTCTTATAGGAATATATGGGCCGTTTTCAAGATAATAAGGCATAGTAGGGTCTACACCTTCTAAGAATAAATCATCCTATTTTTCCATAGATTAAAATTATCTCTGGAGAATCTAGGGGGTTTTGCAAGAGAACCGTTGTCAATATAGTTTGTGTTTGTGTTGGTAGCCATTTTTGGAAATAGCAAGGAAGAGAAATCTTAGTATAGATCAGATCTTGTTTATGAGATTAAACAAATCCGCTCTGATACCACTTGTTGGTCCCGAAGGGCTATACAAGTTTGTAGAAGGGGGGGGGGGGGGGGGGGGTTGAATACAAACACACGTTTTTACTTTTCTAAATTGTTTATTGATAAATCAAGACAATTTACAACTTGTTGCGGAACAAGATTAAGGATAACCCTAATCTTAACAAGTTTAGAACACTAAGTTTCTTGCACTAGAAAGAGTTAAAGAAATTACGAATAATAACTTAACAATAAGATATAAGAAGGTGGTCCGAGCACACTTCAAAACTGAAGTAAGGATCTTCTTATATACTTCCTGATTTAATGAATGGCAGTATGGCTTTACACGTGGCAGCAGCTGAGTGGTTGCATGTCATTGACCTTTGTAGACAACCTTAGTAGCCGCATGTTGAACAGTGTAGAATCAGAGTTGTTGTACGATTACAGACAAAAGGGATGTCCGTTCTGACAGTTCGTACAGAGACGTGCAAGGGAGGTAAGACAATAGTAACATACAGGGATACTTCATGATCAGCTTTCGTTGAGTTAGATCTTTATCAGCGAATGATAAAGTTCAGCGATTGCTGAAGTCTTCTACTTGATACTTCACGTTGAATGGACAGGTCTTGCTTCGCTGATATCCGCATCAGTTCATGAGTAGACTTGTCGCTGGTTCTTGAGCTTGATCTTCGACTTCAGCGTAGAACTTTGGTTGACGTGAAACTTGTCTTCAGAGATCATAAGTAAACAACTAACTTATCAGGGATCATCTCATAGACTGAACAGGCTCAGAGCTATATGATGATGAACAGTGTTCGCTGAATATCTAAACTAAAGAGTGAGAGTGAAACTCTTATACATATTTTTTCTTACAATTTTCACTAATTGTTTAAGAGAGGGTCATTATCAAATCACTGAGGGTTTGGATCAACACAATATGTATTAGAGTTTCACTATCGCTGATAAGTACTATGTCTCTACAGTATTGCTAATAGGAAACTCATGTTCTTTAATTTTAACATTCAGCGAACACTGTTCATCAATAGATCTTTGAGCATGTTCAGTCCAATTGATGATCGTTGATAGTTTAGTTGTTTACTTATGATCCCTGAAAACAAGTTTAGTTGTTTACTTATGATCCCTGAGCATGTTCAGTCCAATTGATGATCGCTGATAGTTTAGTTGTTTACTTATGATACCTTAACTTCACGTCGAAGATCAAGCCCAAGAACCAGTGACAATGTCTACTAATGAACTGATGCGGATATCAGCGAAGCCAAGACATGTCCATTCAACGTGAAGTATCAAGTAGAAGACTTCAACGATCGCTGAGCTTTATCACTCGCTGATAAAGTACTGTTCAACGAACGCTGATCATGAGGTTTACTCTACAAGTTACTTTTGTCTTATCCCCTTGCACGTTTCCGTACGAACTGTCAGAACGGACATCCCTTTTGTCTAGGATCGTACAACCAACTCTGATTCTACACTGTACACCATGCGGCTACTAAGGTTGTCTACAAAGGTCAAACCATGCAACCAATCAGCTGCTGCCACGTGTAAAGTTATACTGCTTTGCATTAAATGCATGCAGTATATAAGTAGAAGCCTTACTTCAACATGAAGTGCTCGGCCATATTCTCATTTCTCTCTTAGTGTTAGAATATTACTCGTAGTATTCTTATCTCCTTTTTGTCTTAATTCTAGTGCAAGAAACTTAGTGTTCTTAACTTGTTTAGATTAGGCTTAGTCCTTAATCTTGTTCTGCAACAAGTTGTAAATTGTTTGATTATATCAATAAACAATTTAGAAAGTAAAAATCTATGTGTTTGTATTCAACCCCCCCTTCTACAAACTTGTATAACCCTCTCGGTACCAATAAGTGGTATCAGAGCAGATTTGTTTAATCTCATAAACAAGATCTTGCTTATACTAATCTTTTCTCTTCCTTGCTATTTCTCATAATGGCTACCAACACAAACACAAACTATATTGATAATGGTTCTCTTGCAAAACCTCCCAAATTTTCCAGAGATAACTTCAATCTATGGAAAAATAGGATGATACTCTTCTTAGAAGTTGTAGACCCTACTATGCCTTACTACATCGAAAATGGCCCATATATTCCTGTGAGAATTGATCCTGAAGTTCCAGGCACTGCTGATAGAGCTGACATTCCTGAAAGATTGATTCCCAAGGAAATTCATATGTGGACTGATGAAGATAAGAAGAAAGTGGCTATCGACACCAAAGCCAGATCCATTCTTTCCATGGCTCTTCCTGACGAAGTCTACCATTTCGTCATGAACCTGAAAACCTCCAAAGCCATGTGGGACACAATTTGTGTTCAGTATGAAGGTACGTCTGAAGTCCAGGACTCACGAAAGATCAACCTGGTAAGACAATACGAAAGCTTCATTTGTGGTAAGAATGAATCTCTCTCTGAAGTACATCAGCGGTTTAACTGTTTAATAATAGATCTGAAAACCGTTGGTAAGGAATATTCTAACTTTGAAGTTCTGACAAAGTTCTTAGAATGTTTACCTGAAAGCTGGAACAGTTATTCAATGTGTCTCAAGCTGTCAAATGATCTAAAATCAATGACTCTTTCTACCTTATATGGCACGATGCTCAATCATTAGCAGTCGAGACATCTTAAGAAGAATCTTGTAAAAGCACCTATGTTGCTTTAATCTCAGAGTCACCTTCCACTCAGCGATCCACTGTTACTATCACTGAGTTGGAGACTAACTCTGAATGCTCATCAGATCCTGACTCTTCAGATCTTGATGAATCTATGGCTCTCCTTTCTAATAAGTTCAGGAGATTTGCCAAAAAGAAAAATTTCAGAAAGAACAAACCTCTTGCTATTACTGACAAGCCAAGATCATCAACTCCTGTTGATAAGGCTACTGCTACTTGCTATAACTGTGAAAAGATAGGACATTTTGCTAGCGAGTGCAGGTCAAAGAAAGTTTCTAGAACCTCAGCTTTCTCCAAGAAATCCTCTAACCCCAGGTCTAGAGATGAAAAGTATCAAAAGCTGAAAGAAAGGTATGCAAAGCTGAAAGGCTTTAGGAAGAAAGGCAAAGGCCTGATGGTTGACTATGATTGGGCTGCTTCTGATGAAGAACAATCATCTGACTCTGAAGATGATGATGAGGCCAATCTTTGTCTAATGGCCAAAATCGAAGATGAGGAAGAAAAGTCTGACATTTCCTCTACTTCAGTCTCTGCTACCAATGTATCACCTTCTTTCTTTACCAATATTTCAGATATTGATGAAGCTGATAGTCTTTGAAAGATCGATCTTCTGACTATGAGTTTATATGATGCCATGAATGGCAAAGCTGTTGTTGAAAATCAAAACCTTGATCTCGCTGAACAACTTAAAAACTGTCATCTTCAAATAGAAAAGCTTTCTAAAATTGAAGAAGATTTAAGAGATCGGGTTCATATTAATCAGCTAGTCAAAATCGAACGCGAAGAAGCTATCGCTGCATTGAAAGCTGAAAAAGCTACTGTTGAAGGATGGTGTAAATCCTCAACAACGATCACTGAGATAATTAAGTCTCAGATTCCTCTGAGTGACAAACGTGGTCTTGGTTATAAAGTTGACGCTGAAAAACCAACCACTAATCATTCCTTGCTTAAATTTGGAATGTTTTTCTCCTCTATCCCTGACACTTCATCTTCTCAGTGTTCCTCTTCAAAAACTCCTGTCCCTGAGGAAATCTCTACCTTAGTTTCTAAAGGTAAAGAGAAAATTGTTTTTCCAAAACCTCAGAAGGGTACCTTTGTACCTAAGCTGAACGCTTCTAAAGCTTCAGTGACTCATCCCTCTACTTCTAAGAACAAGATCCCTGGATTCATTCAGCGATCTACTCCTAGAATCAGAGTGGATGTTATTGGTAAGAAATCCGAAGAACTGATTGTTCCTCCCATTTCCAATGCCAAAGGTATACTTGGTGCTGGCCCTGCTCATTTAAAATTAACGGGTAAGCATGCTAATGGTCCTAAAGTTACTTTTAGCTATAGTAATTGTTATCACTGTGGACTTACAAATCATGTTGCTAGTAAGTGCCCCACGGCCACCAAAGCTGAAAAGATATCTAAGGTGAAGATCAATGCCCCCAGAGAAAAGAAGACCACTGAGGGCAAGAAATTAACCAAATTGAAAACTGACAAAGCTGAATCCTCAAATGCTGCGAAGATTGCTGAACCTTCCACTTCCTCTACCACCACTGACAAATCTAAGCCCAAAATGAAATGGGTGCCTAAGTCGAACTAATCTTCCTTTGTTTGCAGGTTAAGAAGGGTATTTGGTATCTCGATAGCGGATGCTCTATATACATGACTGTAAGAAGAACCTGCTCACTGAGTATAAGGAAGAGAAGGGTCCCTCAGTGACCTTTGGTAGAAATGGAAAAGGACATACCCGAGGGTTTGGTGTACTCTCTAATGGTACAACAACCTTCAGAAGGGTCGCATATGTTGAAGGACTGAAGCATAATCTTCTAAGCATCAGTCAGCTTTGCGACATGGATAACAAAGTGATTTTCACTAAGGAATCCTACTTTGTCGCTGACAAAAAGGAGAAGATAGCTCTCAGCGGTTATCGTTTAGAAAATGTTTACGTTATAAACATGGACTCTATAACCACTGAGAACTCCTGTTTCTTCTCAAAAGCCTCATCTGATGTCAACTGGCTATGGCATAAGAGTCTCTCCCATCACAACTTCAAGACACTGAATACTCTTTCTTCTAAAGAGTTGGTCACTGGTCTACCTCAACACTCATACGCCAAAGAGTCCTTATGTTCAGCGTGTGAGAAAGGGAAACAGACCAAAGGAAGCTTCAAGTCAAAGCAAGTCTTCTCAGTGTCATCTCCTCTACAACCTCTCCATATGGATTTGTTTGGCCCTGTTAACAAACAATCCATCGCTGGAAAGAAATATACATTGGTCATAGTTGATGAATTCTCTCGCTATACCTGGGTAATGTTTATCCATTCTAAGAGTGACACCCCTGAAGAACTCATCACCTTTGTCAGGAAAATGGAAGTCCTGAACAACATGACCGTTCGCTCAATAAGGAGTGATCATGGAACTGAATTCAAAAACAGTTCTCTTGATTCCTTCTTTCAAAGTAAGGGTATTTCTCATAACTTCTCTTCAGTGAGAACACCGCAACAAAATGGAGTCGATGAAAGAAGAAATAGAAATATCATTGAAGTTGCACGCTCAATGCTCATCGATTCTCACCTGCCTACTCAGTTTTGGGCAGAAGCTGTCAACACTGCTTGTTTTACTCAAAACAGGTCGCTGGTCGTCAAAAGATTCAAGAATACATCCTATGAACTTTTTCATGGGAGAAATCCTTCAATTAGCTTTCTTCACATCTTTGGATGTCAGTGTTTCATACTGAACAACAGAGATTCCCTTGGAAAGTTTGATCCTAAGGCTGATGATGGAATCTTTCTTGGATACTCCTCAGTCTCCAAAGCTTTCAGAGTCTTCAATCGAAGAAGACAGACTGTTGAAGAAACTATTCACGTCACTTTTGACGAATCCCGTTCAGCGAATTCTAGACCTTCTGCTGATACTGAAGAACTGAATCAATGGATGTTTTCTCATCTTGGTGATTCAGAAGACATTCCCGCTCCTCCATCTCATATTCATCCCGCTGAAGATGATGGTCCTACTATCATCCCAAGCATGCAGACTAGTGAAGTTGAAACATCATGGGTCTCAATTGTTCCTTTAAACACTATGCCTGCTTCTGAACCTTCTGTCTCAGACATACCATCTACTTCTCAGCAATCAGTTAAAGAAATGACATCTGCACATATTCCTCTCTTGGCTGATATACCAGAAGTTGCTGAAGCCTCATCTTCAGCTCCTCCAGAAGTTCACATTGAGCAATCAACTTTGGCTCCGGCTCAGCGATGGACTATAAATCACCATATTGAACAAATTCTTGGTGATCCAAATGCTGGTGTTCAGACTCGACGAAGTGTAGGTAATATTTGTTTATTTGTTAACTTTATTTCTCTGATTGAACCAAAGAAAACAGATGATGCCCTCCAAGATCCAAACTGGATCAATGCTATGCAAGAAGAGCTGAATGAATTTGAAAGAAACAAAGTTTGGAAGCTTGTTCCTCATCCATCTGACAAGTCAGTGATAGGCACTAAATGGGTCTATCGAAAAAAGTTGGATGAACATGGAACTGTAACCCGCAACAAGGCTCGACTTGTTGCTCAGGAATACAGACAAGAGGAAGGTACAGATAACGACGAAACCTTTGCTCCAGTGGCAAGACTAGAAGCCATTCGTCTTTTCTTAGCTTACGCTGTACACAGAGACTTCAAAGTTTATCAGATGGATGTTAAGTCAGCAATCCTAAATGGAAAGCTGAATGAAGAAGTCTACGTGGAACAACCTCCAGGATTCTCAGATCCTAAGCATCCAAGTTATGTTTATAAACTGGATAAGGCACTCTATGGCTTAAAGCAATCTCCTCGTGCATGGTATGACACTCTATCCTCTTATCTCCTTATCGAAAAATTTGTGCGTGGTAAAATCGACAAGACTCTATTTTTCAGAAAAGTAAAGGGTCATATCATTTTTGTTCAAATATATGTCGATGATATTATATTTGGTTCTACTAACCCTGACCTTTGTACTCGTTTCTCTGAAAGGATGAAAGCAGAGTATAAAATAAGTATGATGGGTGAGCTAACATATTTACTTGGTCTTCAGATAAAACAGAATGAAAAGGGAACTTTCATTAATCAGGGAAAGTATGTTAAGGATATGTTGAAGAAATTTGATTTAACTCAGAGTTCAGCAATGAAAACCCCTATGGCACCGCTGCTGACACTAGACAAGGATCCTAAAGGAAAACCTGTTAATGTCACGACATACCGTGGGATGATCGACTCTCTTATGTATCTTACAGCTAGCTGACCTGATATTATGTACGCAACCTGTTTGTGTGCACGATATCAAGCTGAACCTAAGGAATCTCATATGATCGCTGTAAAGCGAATCTTTCGTTACCTTAAGGGTACTCCTAACCTAGGTCTTTGGTATCCCAAAGACTCAGGGTTTGATCTAATCGCCTATTCAGATAGTGATTTTGCAGGTTGTAAACTGGATAGGAAAAGCACCACAGGAGGCTGTCAGCTAGTTGGACAAGTAAGAAGCAAAACTCAGTGTCCACCTCAACCGCTGAAGCTGAGTACGTATCCGCTGGAAGCTGTTGTTCTCAGGTCTTGTGGATGAGAAATCAACTACTGGACTATGACCTTCAGCTCTCAAAGATTCCAATCTATTGCGACAGCACAAGTACCATCGTTATAGCCAATAATCCAGTGCTACACTCAAAGACCAAACACATCGAAATCAGGTATCATTTTATCAGAGATCATGTGATGAATGGTGATATAGAACTTCATTTTATCCTAACTGATTTTCAGTTAGTTGATCTGTTCACCAAGCCTCTTGATGAGACAAGATTCAACTTTCTCATCAGCGAGCTTGGAATGCTGAACCTTGAAGAATAAAATCTTCAGCGGTTTGCATTTGATCAGTGATAGGATAAAACCAACTTGTATAACCCATTCTATCATCTACTCTCTGAACAAAATTGATTCGCTGATATCAAGGTACGTTCTCTCTTGCTCGCTGACGTTCGCCTAGAAATGAAAGATTTCAAAACAAATTGCATCGCTGAATATCTCGTCCTTTCAGTGATACTTTGAAATTTCTAAAACCAACACTGATACTTCTATTCAGTGCTTCGTATTTGTAACGTCCCCAAAAATTACAAGGAATTTAAAAATTTTAAAGTAACATTTCATTAATAAAAACTCATTTAATAACTCAATCATTTCATTTGCAAACTCATAATTAATATTCTCACGAACAATAAACAGCGGAATAAATGTCTAAAGTTAAAATCATAAAAGTAATCAACTCTTCCCAAGCGCCAGTGTGTACTCGTCACGCCTTGGAGCCACTCGTACCTGAAACCACAATTTTATTGGGAAAGGATAAGCACGAAGCTTAGTGAATTCAGACACCATAAATAACACGGTTATTCTCACACCACCTCTAAACAGATAATTGCACATAAACAGCATACAAGTCTACGAACAAATCATAAACATGCATACCTACACCATCCCACCCAAAGGCATAAGCTGGTCCACCCGACCACACGATAACCGTGCAAGCATTACCCGGCTCCCCCGGGTTCCTACGCCACCCGCGTATATAAACCTCGGCCCCGCCGAGTCACTACGCCACCCGCGTATATAAACCTCGGTCCCACCGAAGTCCTACGCCACCCGCGTAGTCATAACAATAAAGGTCCGACTAGACACCCCACTATTTAGTCCCGCATCACAAGCAATTAAAACTACCACACACGTACAAATCGTAATGTAAAAATAACCGACATTAGTTATAGTGAGAGAACTCACCTCGTAAGCGCGCCTAGCTCACAAACAATAATTCAAGCTCCACAAATCCAAGATCACTTCCCGACACCTAATCGAACGTTAACAATTATCAAAATGACGCCCCCAAACCAAGGCCACGACTACTAGCTTTAAAACGCATCAATTCCAGTTTTTACACTCAACACGCAGGTCTGTTCGGGACCTGTTTAACCCCTCAAAAACTGATTAAACCAGAAATATTTTTCCATAAACACAAATTCCCAAGTCTTAGGATTCCAGGGACATATCGCACGCGCTCTAACGATTTTTCTACAATTTATTATGGATTTTACAAAACTGATTAACTGCACAGCGAAAAACAGCACTTTTCGTTACAAAACAGCAGTTTGACACTAGCTACGGTCCGACCTGGTTCTTCCGCAAAACATACGAAACTTACTAGACTCAGAATGGGAACTTTTGGCACAGTTTTCATCCCAATCCGACATTCCTAGCAGAAGTTATGGCTTCCGCAAAACAGTGGCAGAAACTGTGACTTTTAAAACGGAACGCGAACTGACAAAACCGGACCTGCTGTATAAACAGCCAAATTACGCCTAGCTAGAGGCCGAACCGGACTTCCGCTAAAACATGAAAAGTGTGCCCGGAACAGAATGTGAACCGTGGGAACCGATTTCGCCCCAATCCGAGCTACGACAGAAAAGTTATGCACGAAATAAAACAGTGACAGAAACGACGTCTTCACATAAAATGATGAACTGCTGTAAAAACGACCACTTTTTCACCTAGCTAGAGGCCGAACCAGATTTCCGCTAAAACATGGAAAATGTGCCCGACCCAGAACGTGAACCGTGGGCACCAGTTTCGCCTCAAACCGAGCTACGGAGAAAAGGTTATGGCCGACGCAAAATAGGGACAGAAAGTGATTTTTAAAACGGTTCAAGGTTTAATCGATTCGGGTTTACGCGATCAGGTCACGGATTAGAGTTCCATGGTGACTAGGGTCTGGACTCGACCACGCACCACCCACTGCCACCTCCGGCAGTGGTGGTCGCCGGCAGCGGCGGCGACGACGATTGTGGTTTACGATTTCGGCGATAACAAGAAACGAAACAACTCGACTGCCCTATCCCGTCCCACACACACACACAACCCACACCCACTGCCACCACCCGTGGTGGAGCACAGCGGCGGCCACACAGCAGGCAGCCATGGCTGCGGCGGTGGTGGGGTGGTTTTGCGGCTGAAACGACGAAGGAAAAGAAAACGGAGAGATGATTCTTACCTCGCGACGACGACGACACAGCAGCAACCACGCGGAAAAACCTATCACCGGCTGCTCCTTCACCTTCTCGCTACACTCTCTCTCTCGCTATATTCTCTCTCTCTCTCTCTCTCTCTCTCTCTCTCTCGCCGGCCAAACAGCAGCGGCGCCGGAAAAACGATGGGGAGGGGGAGTTTTGGCCGTGAGCACAAGAAGGAAAAAGGGGCTAGGGTTTTTGGTTGTGACACTCTATTTGTGTGTGTAGCAAGAAAACGAGAAGGGAAACGAGAGGGGGGTCGGTCCTAAATGGGCCGATCCCATGCAACTATGCTCAAATGTCTCTTTTGGTCCCTCAATTTCCACAATCTTGCTAAAATAATAAATGTCCATTCCATTAGTTTTAACCGATTTATAACATTTAAGGTCCTTGTCATCTAACCCCGTTAAATAAATTCGCTAAATAAACATTATAAATAATTAATTAAATAAAATGTATATCGGGACACGGGCTTTACAACTCTCCCCCACTTGAATTAGACTTCGTCCTCGAAGTTTATGTCCGTGAATAGCTATAGATAGTTCTCCCTCATCTCAACCTCAGGTTCCCAAGTCCACTCGGAACCCTTTCGGTGTTTCCACTGGACCTTCACTAACTGGAATCTAAATTTCTCACCCCGTCTAGAATTTCTCGAATACTTTTCTTACTAACAAAACTCCTTCAAGGACACTGAAATTATGATCGGAAGAACATTCCAACAACTGGAATCATTCCTAGTTAAACGACTTCGATTGCCTCCCAACCTTAGATGTTCCATACATCCCGATTCAAATTTCAAGCTCTAACCATTCTAAAGATGCTTACCAATATACCCTACTGGATACTCGAATCCGTTCATTCCTACCATTAACTGTCGATTAACTTCCACGAGTTCTAATAGACTCCCCAAAATTTATTTCACACGAATCATCAAACCAGTAAATTTATAATCACCCACGAAGGTCATTCCACCATAACCATTCATCACAAGTGAGTATTTCAGGGTTACTACTACCATCACCATAATTACCTTATAATCGACTACAATTCCCCGATTACACTAAAAGTGTTTGGCCTCAAGCCCAAAAGTCGACACCTAAATATACTACTTACCTCAAAAAGGTTACTGCGCATTTATGCTCTTAATTACAAAGGGCATCATTCCCTTAACCGATACTATTCGGCCTAGAGTACCAACATGCGTGGAATACCCAACTTTCCACCGTCTACTTATCCTCCACACCCGCTCTACGAAGCCTAGTTACACCGTATCAAGATACACCTTAACGTCTACCTCCCAGGTACGTCTCAAGGCCCTGCACATCGGAACTACCTCCCAGGTAAGTGCTCAAGACTATATCCTCCTAGTGCCTACTGAAAAGTTAAGGTCATAACACATGAATTCCGGGGTCCCACCCCGAGATACCCAACCGACCATTACCAATGACTGACTAACGTGACCAAGAATCCAATGCAAAACAGTCTACCAACAACACGCCTATCTCGGAATGACTTACTCACCCAAACATGAAAATATTCAACGTGCTATAAATGCAAAACTGTGCAACAAAACAACCCATCAACAAGACTCCACATCGAGTCATTAAAACCGTGCAATTGACCCATGACTATCTCAAAGTCAAAACCGAGCAAAATGCTCCACGCTTGCTAGACCCATAAGTCGGTCAAAAACGCGTTTAAATAAAGTTCAAGCAAGCAATACTCTAAAATCAACATTAGTCCCAAACTCAACACGGGTTAAACAAAAGAGTTTTTCCAAAAGGACTCGCACCCTTAAAATTCTCAAAATGACACATAACACCTAAAAGCGCATTTCCCAAATGGTTTACAAAATCATTTACAAAATATTTTCAACGTCAAGATTTTTCATTTCAAAAAGACCGTAAGTAATAAAACTACTATTACCAGGTCGGTAGTTACGCAAAAATGGACACGCTCGTCCCACAAATGAAAATCATGTCGAAAATCATTTCATTGCAGCTTAGTTTACTCACAAAACGTAAAGCGAAATAAATAATTTCTTTGAAAATGAACCGTCACGGTTCTAGCATGAATTGACTCATGACATGTATTTAAAGTAACCACTCGACCTTACACCGGGTGCGACAAAAGTGTGCACATAATTTCGAAATCAGTTCCACGACATTTGACCCCAAAATTCCTCTTTTTCAACAAAAATGTCGTGGCACAGGGTTCACTAACAAATCTTACGCACGTCGGCTAGTCATACAAAACGATGAAACGGTTTACAAATATATTTTTGTTAAAACACAACTATCTCGTGTAAGTTTCAAACTTAAAGATAAAACCAATCCGTTTCCATCATTTGAAAGTATCGACTAAAATCTCATAAAATCTCAAAAGGTGGGGTTCTTTAAATTGATTTTCAAGATTTCCCCAAATGGTCACATAAACAAATAAGATATGCACCTCGTGAAATTAAACCCACACGACTCAACATGCCGTAAAACAAACTTATTTTAACCAAATCAATCAAATAGCTTTATACAGACATTGTGGAATGTAACTTTCCGTCTCAACTCTAACATATGTGGAGGAGTTCCAATGTTAAAGTCACAAGTCGTAGCCACTTGCCCAACATTTTAAATACCACAAAACACGGATATCATCTTACCCGAAAGAACCGTTGGAAAAACAACGAAATGAGACAAATTCTAACAAAGTTTGAACTCCCGTGATAAAACGATTTCATACACTTTCAAAACCATATTTCAAAATCTTGTGTGTGTGCTGAACATTTCCCAAAATTCCAAAACACCATCCATAAAATGATTTGAAACACAAGAATTTGTTAATGCAATCTATTTCAAAATCAAACTTTGTGCATGACTCGGTTAGCATTCTACGCCTCGACTCCTACTCCTCCAAATCTCTCCGATCCACTAACGTCATCCGGACATTTAAACCTCTTAGGCAAGTTGGGAAATTATGTCAAATAATCCCTACGATTTTTCCTCAAATCAAAGTCGGCTCTCTAAGCCTATGATTCTAGCACAATCATCCATCTTGGCCCGACACAAACATCATCCTCATCTTCACTCCAAGTGATTAATACTAGAATCGTCCTTTTATTCCAACGACTACTAATTTATAACCTTCGTCACTACCCCAACGATCATCACCTCAAGCAAAACAAGTACCCACCTGTACTAGTAGGTTTACCATAGTCGTTCCTCCTTGTGATAGCTATTCAGGGTAGATATTACAACGGGTTATTAGCACATAATAACTCGCACTAACAACGCTCACGCTCAACTCCTTGGATTCCTCGTGACTTTCTCCGACTCGAGCATTGATCCTGTGTTTCCGATAGTAGGAGCTCTACTACTACCTTCCACACCTATCATCACTCGTTCCGAGTTCCATCCGATGGGTCCAAGTAGTTTCTCGCCGATAACTACACACATATGCCCGCACCGGCATATGTACACACTCTTCCTAGCTCCCTAGGAATAATCATAATACCCCACTACCCTTGCTAGGGCGGAACCCCCACTAACCCTGACGAGTCGCCTCGTGCACACACAGTCGTATACAGTGGAAACCATATAGACATTCGAATATAAGATTCTATCCTACAACGGTTGGACTCAAACAAGAGCTGCGCAATAGAACTAAATCCAACATTCTAAGGCTATTCGGCTCCTACCGCATACAACCTATAGTGCATCCGCTTAACAACCTATCAAAGTTAGCATAAGTTCCTAATAGCAAGTAACAACCATACAATACAGTGTATTAAGCACCAAGCAATCTAGCATACATACTCCTATGTTCTAGAAAGAAATTTTTGCATACGTACTCATATGTAAACGCTATTCCCAGCTCACTAGGAATTTCATCTCATCCCACTACCCTTGCTACAACGGAATCCCTGTTAGCCATAACGAGTTGCCTCGCGAATACCCAGTCGCATGCAGCGTGAATCAAATAGACATTCGAATACAAGATTCTATCCTAGAACGGTTGGACTCAAACAAGAGCTGCGCAATAGAACTAAATCAAATATTCTAAGGCTATATGATTCTTACTGCATACAACCTATAGGGCCTTCACTTAACAACCTACTATAACTAGCATTGATTCCTACTAGCAAGCAGTCAACATACAGCATAGTGTCAACAACAGGCAATCTAGCATGCATACCCTATGCCTAGAAAGCAATACAACACTAAGCAATGTACCTTTCCCCCTTGGCTCCGGCTGACTGTACACACTGCGCCCTCGATCACCGTTCCTCAAACGGATTTTTCTTTCTTTTTATTTCCCAAAAAAAAACTTTAAAGAAAAATTTTATAGCCGCAAACTTGAGATCAAACACACCGAAATGCGTTTGATTCACTCAAGCCGTGCTCTGATACCAAGTTGTAACGTCCCCAAAAATTACAAGGAATTTAAAATTTTTAAAGTAACATTTCATTAATAAAAACTCATTTAATAACTCAATCATTTCATTTGCAAACTCATAATTAATATTCTCACGAAAAATAAACAGCGGAATAAATGTCTAAAGTTAAAATCATAAAAGTAATCAACTCTTCCCACGCGCCAGTGTGTACTCGTCACGCCTTGGAGCCACTCGTACCTGAAACCACAATTTTATTGGGAAAGGGTAAGCACGAAGCTTAGTGAATTCAGACACCATAAATAACACAGTTATTCCCACACCACCTCTAAACAGATAATTGCACATAAACAGCATACAAGTCTACGAACAAATCATAAACATGCATACCTACACCATCCCACCCAAAGGCATAAGCTGGTCCACCCGACCACACGATAACCGTGCAAGCATTACCCGGCTCCCCCGGGTTCCTACGCCACCCGCGTATATAAACCTCGGCCCCGCCGAGTCACTACGCCACCCGCGTATATAAACCTCGGTCCCACCGAACTCCTACGCCACCCGCGTAGTCATAACAATAAAGGTCCGACTAGACACCTCACTATTTAGTCCCGCATCACAAACAATTAAAACTACCACACACGTACAAATCGTAATGTAAAAATAACCGGCATTAGTTATAGTGAGAGAACTCACCTCGTAAGCGCGCCTAGCTCACAAACAATAATTCAAGCTCCACAAATCCAAGATCACTTCCCGACACCTAATCGAACGTTAACAATTATCAAAATTGACGCCCCCAAACCAAGGTCACGACTACTAGCTTTAAAACGCATCAATTCCAGTTTTTACACTCAACACGCAGGTCTGTTCGGGACCTGTTTAACCCCTCAAAAACTGATTAAACCAGAAATATTTTTCCATAAACACAAATTCCCAAGTCTTAGGATTCCAGGGACATATCGCACGCGCTCTAACGATTTTTCTACAATTTATTATGGATTTTACAAAACTGATTAACTGCACAGCGAAAAACAGCACTTTTCGTTACAAAACAGCAGTTTGACACTAGCTACGGTCCGAACTGGTTCTTCCGCAAAACATAAGAAACTTACTAGACTCAAAATGGGAACTTTTGGCACAGGTTTCATCCCAATTCGACATTCCTAGCAGAAGTTATGGCTTCCGCAAAACAGTGGCAGAAACTGTGACTTTTAAAACGGAACGCGAACTGACAAAACCGGACCTGCTGTATAAACAGCCAAATTACGCCTAGCTAGAGGCCGAACCGGACTTCCGCTAAAACATGAAAAGTGTGTCCGGCACAGAATGTGAACCGTGGGCACCGATTTCGCCCCAATCCGAGCTACGACAGAAAAGTTATGCAGGAAATAAAACAGTGACAGAAACGACGTCTTCACATAAAATGATGAACTGCTGTAAAACGACCACTTTTTCACCTAGCTAGAGGCCGAACCAGATTTCCGCTAAAACATGGAAATTGTGCCCGACCCAGAACGTGAACCGTGGGCACCAGTTTCCCCTCAAACCGAGCTACGGAGAAAAGGTTATGGCCGACGCAAAATAGGGACAGAGAGTGATTTTTAAAACGGTTCAAGGTTTAATCGATTCGGGTTTACGCGATCAGGTCACGGATTAGAGTTCCATGGTGACTAGGGTCTGGACTCGACCACGCACCACCCACTGCCACCTCCGGCAGTGGTGGTCGCCGGCAGCGGCGGCGGCGACGATTGTGGTTTACGATTTCGGCGATAACAAGAAACGAAACAACTCGACTGCCCTATCCCGTCCCCCACACACACACACAACCCACACCCACTGCCACCACCCGTGGTGGAGCACAGCGGCGGCCACACAGCAGGCAGCCATGGCTGCGGCGGTGGTGGGGTGGTTTTGCGGCTGAAACGACGAAGGAAAAGAAAACGGAGAAATGATTCTTACCTCGCGACGACGACGACACAGCAGCAACCACGCGGAAAAACCTATCACCGGCTGCTCCTTCACCTTCTCGCTACACTCTCTCTCTCGCTATATTCTCTCTCTCTCTCTCTCTCTCTCTCTCTCTCTCTCTCGCCGGCCAAACAGCTGCGGCGCCGGAAAAACGATGGGGAGGGGGAGTTTTGGCCGTGAGCACAAGAAGGAAAAAGGGGCTAGGGTTTTTGGTTGTGACACTCTATTTGTGTGTGTAGCAAGAAAACGAGAAGGGAAACGAGAGGGGGGTCGGTCCTAAATGGGCCGATCCCATGCAACTATGCTCAAATGTCTCTTTTGGTCCCTCAATTTCCACAATCTTGCTAAAATAATAAATGTCCATTCCATTAGTTTTAACCGATTTATAACATTTAAGGTCCTTGTCATCTAACCCTGTTAAATAAATTCGCTAAATAAACATTATAAATAATTAATTAAATAAAATGTATATCGGGACACGGGCTTTACAGTATTTTCAAAATGTCCCTGAGTCTTTCAAAAACCTCAGAGACATCCTAAAATATGAAAGGACGTTTATGACGTCATCCTAACGGATAGGCCCTAGCACGTTCTTCTGACACACGTTTGCACGTTTCGTTTTCCTCAACCAACCATATGCAAACACGTGTCCGTGTCATCATGAAAAACTTTTCCCGCTCATAGTTTTTCTCTCTCTACTCTCACTATATAAACACATTCGAGTTTATATTTTTACCTTTACGAGAACAACTTCCTCTTCACGCAAGAACACTGTTGCATTTCGAACTCCTCATTTTCCAGAAATTGTTCGTCTTCTTCAATCAAGGTTAATATTCTTATTATTTACCTGTCTTTAACTTGTTTTTGATCTTATTCTTGTTTTTAACAGATCAAACAAAAGAAACCTTTTTAAAATGAAATCATTTTCTTCTCATGATTTTATGAACACAACCTTCATGGTTGTTCTTCAAGTTTAAAACAAAAATCTTAAACTTATTCTTCATATGTTTTTCCAGAATCTCTTCTTCAAACAGAAAATGGAAAACACATACTCTCCATGTTTTGTATTTCTTTTTCAAAACAAGAAAAACCCTAATCTTCATTAAGACATCTTTTGTCTGAATGAAATGGACAAAATTCAAAAAAAACATCTGTTTGGAAAATCTTTCCACATTAAGACATTTTTGTTCATTTTCTTCGTGGTTACATGTGTTACACAGAAATGGCATCCTCTGAAGCTCCTTCTGCTAAAACCCCCACTACTGCTGAGAAAGTGGTTCTCACCAAGGCTCCTCAGGTCAAGTTCAAACATGAGAAAGTCACCTTCCAACACAACAACCACTATGCGCTTTTCGATTTTCCTCAGTGAAAGCAAGTCACATATCTGGATGATGCTGTGAATTTTCTCAAAACTTGCTGCTTATCTACAGCCCTAACTACTGTACCCCTTGCCCATAAATTCCTTTTACCTCAGTTCTGGTATACTGCCAGACGAGCTCAGGTTCCTTCACCCAAAGACCCAACGAAACTCGTTGATACCATCCTCTGTGACACCAAATTTGGCACCACCAAAATCAACCCTGCTATTATCAGGCGTGCACTGAACCTCCCAGCCGCTACCAAAGAAAAACGTTTTGTTCCTCTCCCAAATCCCAAAAACCATGCTGATAGGGAAACAATCATTGCATTCTTTGATGCAATGAAGTACGTATGGGAAACAGGGAGAGATGAAAAACCCGAGAAGAAGCTGACCGCAATCAAAAAGTCCAAAATGCCAAGCGAGATGAACTTCATCTTTGCCCACCTGATAAGCTGTATGACAGCAAAAACCGGCTCTTCTGATCAAGCTGCTCAACCTCAGCAAGCCATGGGATATGCATTGCTGAAAAGTCTCCATGTTGACTGGGTATCGATCATCTACAACGATTTGGCGTTCAATGTGGACATGGCTGACAGACCAACATGCGTTGCATACCCCCGGTTCATCAGCGCCGTCTTTCTAAAAGGACTCGGGGACAAATACCCAAAAGAGGATGATCTAAGACTCTCTCAGGTTGGCCCTAAGGTGCTCGACTTCAGCCCCATTCCAAACGAGGTACGTCTCTCTACTCTCTTATCTATTCTTAATCCTCCTTCTTCTACTTCTGCGGCTACCTCAGCGGAAATCCCCATCGCTGATACCCACGTTGCACCCTCCACTCCTTCTCGTAAAAGGAAACACTCTAATTCCCAACTTGACTCCGAAAGGATCAAGAAAACCAAGGAGCAACCCTCCAAGCCATCAATGGCTGAAGACCTAGCGTCTGACTCTCAACAGACTACGCTAGATGATTTCGTAGTACGCTCTGCCACAGCTGATAAAGCCACCCCTTCCATCCCAACTTCAGCGTCTCTAAACGCTGAGGTTATAAATCTGGAACTGAACCCACCTCCTTCATCCTCTCTACAGACTGAAGTGATTCTCAGCGGATCCAACGTTGAACCTCGCTCCCAACAAATTTTCTCAACCTTCATTCGTCCCACTCAATCTTTGGACACTCCACCAGTTTTCCCCTCGTTCTCTGGAACGCCCGTCATCATACATGATTCAGCTGCTGATACTCTACACATGATGATGGATGCAAATTTAGGATCTGCAGGCACCTCCATGCACCAAGGCACTCTCGAAGGAAATATGGAACACTACTCAGGTCTACGAGGTTTCGACAACTTCGCCAACCCGCCTGCAGGTATACACAAAACCATAAATACTCCTATCTCTCAACCCCAAACTTCTGAGCTTTCCTTTGTTCACAAGTTGTTTACTGTTACAGGTCCTAATTTGGGAGATATTCAAAACTCCCTGAAAGATCTGGTGACAAAGGTGGACTCTTACAACACAACTCTCTCCACCAACTCTTCAGCGGTTACAGACACTGGAGAGAATCTCAAAACGCTGACAACCGAGGTCGCTAAGAAAGCCTCCAGTGCTGACATGGAGAAGGTTGAAGGTCATATTGGAAGCTTTGCTACTACAATCGCTGACCACTCCACCATCGTCAACAATCTCAGCTTGGCGCACACCACCCTCTCTACAAACTTCACCACGCTGTCCAATGAAGTCACATCATTGACGACACCGGTTGGAACTCTTCAGGGTGAGGTGACTTCTGTCAAGACTGAGGTTGGCACTGTCAAAGACCTACTCCAACAAGTACTCGATCACCTGAACGCCCCAACTTGTGCTCCTTCGCATTTCACTCAGGATGATCGAGAGGATCTTCAAAGCCTCAATCCTGTTGTTTCTGGCTAGAAGACAGAATCGCAGTGATTGAAACTTTCATGGGAATCACTGGCCTAGAAGACAGTGACTCTCATGCTGCTGCTGTTGACATTCCGATTACCTCCCCTACTCATCATGAGGAAGAGGGGGAGAAGAACTATGAAGGGCTTTCCCATAATGCTGAGGGGCAGACAAATGAAACTGCTGCTGCCGTTACTTCTACTGGACAACCTCAGGGAGTTGAAAACCCTGAGGGAACCGAGAAACCTCCCTATGTATCTGAGGGAGAGCAACTCGAAGAGAAACATGATGAAGTTGTTGCTGATGTTACTACACCTTATGCTGACGAGGTCGAATCTGAAGAAGAAGCTGAAAACGACAAACCCATGTACATCGCTGATGATGAACCACCATCATCCCCTAAAAATGATGATGATGATGATGATGACGATGATGACGATTTCTTCTTCGTCCAGCCTATCAAGAATGCCACAGCTCAAAAAGGGGTTATCATCACTGAACAATCTGGGGAGGGGACCACCAAAAGGCCTGAAGCATCTGAAGCTGACAAAGGCAAGAACAAAGGTGTTGCCTCTGAAGACAACTTGGCTATTCTCTTCAGCAAGCCAGTTTGTCAGGTACAATATCTTTTATTCCCTTATACTGCATCCATCCTCTATCCCTTCTCAACCTCAGTTCTCCTCTTCGTAAAACCTCTATACACTTAACCCTCATTCTTTTCTCTATCTCTTTCTACCAAATGATCTTACTTAAATGATCGTTGTCCTCTCCCCTGTTTGAGGATCATGATGAAGTCTCTCCTGCTATAACTCCAATAATCCCAGCCACAAGAGCTGAAGAAATAATCTTGGTTTTGGATTTAATCATTGAGACCGATGAACCTGAAGAACAGTTGCTCTCCCACTAAAACAGACCTTCCTTGGCTCCTCAAAAGC
Organism: Saussurea involucrata; assembly: GCA_033807775.1. Lineage (NCBI taxonomy): Eukaryota > Viridiplantae > Streptophyta > Magnoliopsida > Asterales > Asteraceae > Saussurea > Saussurea involucrata. The sequence goes on along the minus strand of CM066321.1, from coordinate 217,288,512 downwards.
TAAATGAAGAGGATCGGAAAAAGAGAGAAGAAATAATCAAGAAGTTTGAGGATCAACGAATCATCCTTCCGCGTTCTAAAGTCACTCCTAAACCTACTAAGATCAGACTGACAAAGAAAGAATTCGCTGATCACCTCAGAGCTGAAAGGTTAATCGTCGAAAGAAGGGAAGCTGAAGAAAAGGATAAAGCCTATGCTATCCAGCTTGCTCAACAATCGGTGAAAGACCCCGCACTGAAAAGAACCCACATTGAAGTCCAACGTCAGTTATGGGAAGACGCCCAGAAGATTATCGAAGAAAAGACCAAGGTATCTGCCTCTACCTTGAAATGGTGCAAAGAAAAACTAAACTTTCGATATCGGGCTGCCATAATTCACAAGGTAAACATCAGGGGAAGATCAACCATCAAAGTTGCAGTTGTTGAGGTTGATATATTCAGAGAAAACAGTACCAAGGAAACCTTCTATGCTGATGCTATCACGAAGTACGGTTTCTTTGAATGGTTGGAGATCAGAATAGCCATTCAGCATTCACGTTCTCAATTCAAAAATCATGTCGAAAAACTTCTTAATCGACAAATCGACTTGGTTTCTATAGCTGTGGATATTCCTCCTCCAGCTGCTCCTGTTCCAAAAAAAAGGGCCTCTGCAAAGAAAACAATAATACCTTCCGACTCAGGTCCTCCCATCAGAAATGAAACAGGAATCGGCTTCTCTCGCGCTGAGGTACTTGGCCCTGAACCTGACCTCTCAGCTCTCGACACCTCTCTGCCCCCTGGTGAACGTTTCGTCCCTGGTAAAGTCATAAGCAAACCTTATGGTATCTTCTTTCATGACTATGATGGACGAGAACACTTTCAACGTATCTGTGAGCTACCCATCACTCCAATCGAACAGCTCAGGGATCTCATCTATTGGTGCGGATTCAGAAATGATCTCCTCGGACAATACATGAAGCCCGTGATTTTCAAAGAAGCACAAGAAAGAAGAAATTAGGGAGAAGAAGTCCCTGACTGGATGATTCCCTCCACCAAAACCCTTGATGAACTTCTTGTTAAGGAAGAACCGTTCTAGCTTATAGGATTTCCTTGTAATTCTCTTATTTGTATCAGCTTATATCTTTTGTACTTGTAAATATCTTTGTTGTACTTGTAATTTTTCCACTTCCCTTTGTAACCTGATACGAAGTTTAAAGAAAAATTTCAGCGAATGTACTCTACTCCATCAGTACTCAAAAGATCCTAGAAAACAGTAAAAGGGACAAATATTTTATGAGTTCTTTTTATCCTTATATTTTCATACTTAGCAATTTTCCTTCATTGCTATGTCATAATCAAATAGGGGGAGATTGTTGATCCAAACCCTCAGTGATTTGATAATGACCCTATAAGAAACACTTAGTGAAAATTGTAAGTAGACAATATGTATTAGAGTTTCACTATCGCTGATAAGTACTATGTCTCTACAGTACCGCTGATAGGAAACTCATGTTCTTTAATTTTAACATTCAGCGAACACTGTTCATCAATAGAGCGCTGAGCCTGTTCAGTCCTATTGATGAGCGCTGATAGTTTAGTTGTTTACTTATGATCCCTAAAGACAAGTTTCACGTCAACAAAGGTTCTACGCTGAAGTCGAAGATCAAGCCCAAGAACCAGCGACAATGTCTACAAATGAGCTGATGCGAATATCAGCGAAGCCAACACATGTCCACTCAACGTGAAGTATCAAGTAGAAGACTTCAGCGATCGCTGAGCTTTATCACTCGCTGATAAAGTATTGTTCAATGAACGCTGATCATGAGGTTTACTCTACAAGTTACTTTTGTCTTATCCCCTTGCACGTTTCCGTACGAACTGTCAGAACGGACATCCCTTTTATCTAGGATCGTACAACCAACTCTGATTCTACACTGTACACCATGCGGCTACTAAGGTTGTCTACAAAGGTCAAACCATGCAACCAATCAGTTGCTGCCACGTGTAAAGTTATACTGCTTTGCATTAAATGCATGCAGTATATAAAGAGAAACCCTACTTCAACATGAAGTGCTCGGCCATGTTCTTCTTTCTCTCTTAGTGTTAGAATATTACTCGTAGTATTCTTATCTCCTTTCTGTCTTAAATCTAGTGCAATAAACTTAGTGTTCTTAACTTGTTTAGATTAGGCTTAGTCCTTAATCTTGTTCCGCAACAAGTTGTAAATTGTTTGAATATATCAATAAATAATTTAGAAAGTAAAAATCTGTGTGTTTGTATTCAACCCCCCTTCTACAAACTTGTATAACCCTCTCGGAACCAACAAAGCATAGCTCATAACTCCCATATTGTGGAAAACAATCCATACAAATATAAAACGTCACCGAAAACATGGATAAAGACAAATACCCAAAACAACACCTTTTGGTGACGGGGGCGACCATGTTCCCTCGAATGTGACGGGCACACAAAGTTAGGTCACTTACCGATGTTATTGAGATTCCAGTATTGGATGTCGAGTGTGGCCACTTAAAACACACACCCATGAAATGCCGACATCCAAGAACGTAATAGCACGTAGGACTTATACCATACCGCCGATGCCTAACTGTGCCTCAATATGGAAAACTAGTGTCCCATCATTGGCATAATATCCTAATCAATATGTTAGCATATAATTCTTACATCTTACCATCGATGCCTACTCCGTGCTACAATGGGAGAAACTAGCGTCTCACCATTGAACGTAAAAACTCAAGTGCCTATGGATCCATAGCAACTAAGGTCCAAAACATTACATGACTCCAAACGAATGAACTAGCGCATTCAAAACATGTAATTCTCAATAATTATAAATTATGACCAAGCTCTACGTTGAGCTATCGAAACTGAATAAATGTCCCCCAAAATCCAACATAATCAAATACCGATCCACAAACTCAACTGATCAAAAGACCATTGTTAAAAGTCATAAAATGAAATAAAACGTAAATACCCCACGTGTATGTGAAACATGCTCCATAAACGTAAATGACTCCACACAACTTTAGCTTAATACAAATCATTTTTCCAAAATACCCATCAAGGTGCATTTATACCAAAAGATTTATACTCGTAAGATAAATCGTTAAAATATATCAATACCTAAGATTAACTCATCGAAATACTCAAAATATATCTTTTCTTCAAAACCAAAAGGTTTACAATTTACAAAATATTCGTAAGGTCGGGAATGACCAAAATCCAATGACTCACACTCGTATTTTCAAAGTGTACTATAACACAAACTATGCATATTTCCAACAAACACAAAAATGCATTTTTTACCAAATAACTTCCATTTATGCAATAATTCATTAACATGTTTCCATTTATGATTCATTTATCAAATTACCCAAAAATCCCAAATATGGGTATTCTACAATGTTTATAATGTTAAATACTTCAAAAAATAAAAATCCACCAAATAACTCAACAATTGATAATTTCATATAAAACATATAAACACGTTAAAATAAACATTTTTGGCATGTACAGCGTTTTTACAAAGCAACTTGAACTCACCTTGCTAGATTTAGGCTAAATCTAGAAATTTTTTTCCCCAAACGTAAGCTCCTTTAAAGAAACTTGAATCTTCAAGCCAAATCTTTCAAAAAACTCGATCCATAAGTTTCCAACCATAAATATTCACATCCAACCATAAAGACTCATTCCCCAAATATTTTACATCAAGATCTCAACTTATACCAAAACCCTAATTTCATAGATGAAGAAGGAGAAGATTACCTTAACCAAGCACAACCAAAATCACCCAATAATACCCTAAAATAGAAGAGAAGGTGAAAACAACAACAACCTAGTTTTTTGGTAGAGCGAGATTACCTTCACCACTTGAATCCTCATAGCAAAGCTCCTAATCTTTCACAAAAGCTTCAAGCTTCCATATCTTCAACAATGGTGGAAAGGGGTTTGATTTGAGTGGAGAAGATGAACAAAAGGAGGAAGGATTTAGGGTTTTCTTGAGAGGAAATCGGTTAAGAGAGAGAGAGAGAGAGAGAGAGAGAGAGAAACTGAGTTGTGGGTTTGGAAAATGAAATTAGGGAAGAGAGAGAGAAAGGTCTTAAAAGGAAACCAAAATATTTCATCAGGCCTACGCGGACGTCCGACTTAGACACAATGCGGACGCCCGACCTTTGAGCTGGTCCGCACCCATGAATCCTCTGTTGCTTCCACGGACGACCCGCAGACTTCCGCGCTGATGCGGACGTCCAACCTTGTGCCCATGCGGACGTTTGCATGTCCAAAATTCCGATTTTCAATTTTCGAGGTGTTACAAAATGTACCAAAATGACTTAATTGCAATGAAAAATACATTTTTTTATATAGGGGCCTCTAAATCTTTAACATAATTAATATTTTAAAGATTAAAAAAATTATTGTTAAGAATCCTACTCTAAAAAGGTGTCACATCACTTTAGTGTGGTTTTCCTTTTAGTTATATATATATTTTATAAACTATTTATCTTATCTCTATAAAGAATCATTTTCTAGCAAATCTGTCAATCATTTATTGTAAGTTTTTATTTAATTAATAGATGGAAAGATGAAAGGGTATATAACAAATATTTATAGAAAGTTATGTTAGTTGAAAATTAAAGTTAATTAAATTGGAATATACTCATTTAGTGAGAAACTTTTTATTTCAAAAAAAAATCAAAATTATGAGAAAAAAGAAAAATGAGAATGAAGTCTTGGGAAGAGACCACATCATCACACGTGGTTTTTGTTTTATTATATAAACTAGGTAACAGCACCGCGTTTTGCGCGGTCAATACAAATATTATTATAAAGATTAATATATTTTACTAAAAAAATTGATTTATAAGCAGTTGTTATCTTACTAAAAGACAAAAAAACATAATTTATTAAAATAAGTATTGTTAGCTTACTAAAACAAAGAATACAAACATTGGTATCTTACTAAAAAAAATAAAACAATTTAAAAGTAATGATTTATAATCATTGTTAGTTTACTAAGACAAACAAAAAATGAAATAAATAAAAAATATATTTTATTAAATAAGTTTTTATTTATAAGTATTGTTAACTTATCAAAAAAAATGTAAAGAAATAAAAATTTACATATTAAAAAAATTGATTTATAAACATTTTTTGCTTACTAAAAGGAAAAAAAATATGCTCTATTAAAATAAGTATTTGATTTATAATCATTGTTATCTATCTTAATAAAAAAAAGTTCATATAATATTTAGATCAAGTAAACTTACGAAGGAAAAATAAATCAATAAAGTCAGTAATTATAATAAAATAATAATTATAATTTATTAGAAAAAATTTTGATTTATAAGTCGTTATCTTACTAAAAATAAAGGAATATATATAAAAAATATTATTTATTAAAATAAGTATTGATTTATAATTATTGTTAGTTTACTAAAGGAAAGAATATAAACATTTGTATAGATCTTACTAAAAAAATAAAACAATTTAAAAGTTTTGATTTATAATCATTGTTAACTTATTAAGAAAAACATAAATTAAATAAAAAAAAATATATTTTATTAAATAAATTGTGATTTATAAGTACTGTTAGGTTATCTATAAAAATGTAAATAAATAAAAACATACAACATTAAAAATATTTTTGATTTAAAAGCATTGTTAGCCTACTAAAAGATAAAAAAATATAACCTATTAAAATAAGTATTGTTAGCTTACACAAAAAAATGTAAATAAGCAAAAATATATTTTTAATTTATAAGCATCGTTGACTTTAAAAAAAATAAGTATTGATTTATAATGATTGTTATCTTTTTTAATAAAATAAATTCATATAGTATTTCTTTCATTTAACCTTACAAATTAAAATAAATAAATAAATAAACTCATTAATAATAATAAAATAATCATCGTTATCAAATAGTGATCATAATTTTAAAAAATATGTGAACGTTGAATTTATTAAATTATGGATTGATTAAATAATTAAATACTTTAATTTAAAATCAATAGTAAAATATAGAAAATGAAAAGGTGAAGACATTCAACGCTATATTTTTTATTTAAAAAAAATCAAAAATCTCACAAACTTTTAAAGTCTCAATGGTGGTCTCTCCTTAACTTACTCTCTCACATTCTCCTTTATATATATATATATATATATATATATATATATATATATTGATTATGGGTTGATTAAATAAATAAATACTTACTTTAAAATCAGTAATAAAATATAGAAAATGAAAAGGTGAAGACATTCAATGCTACATTTTTTATTTAAAAAAAAATCAAAAATCTCACAAAATTTTAAAGCATCAATTGTGGCCTTTCCTTAACTCACTCTCTCACATTCTCCTTTATATATATATATATATATATATATATATATATATATATATATATTGATGTTGGCTTAATAAAAAAATAAGTATTGATTTATAATGATTGTTATCTATCTTAATAAAATAAATTCATATAGTATTTCACTCATTTAACCTTACAAAGTAAAATAAATAAATAAACTCATTGATAATAATAAAATAATCATCGTTATCAAATAGTGATCATAATTTTAAAAAATATGTGAACGTTGAATTTATTAAATTATGGGTTGATTAAATAAATAAATATTTTAATTTAAAATCAATACTAAAATATAAAAAATGAAAAGGTGAAGACATTTAATGCTACATTTTTCTATTTAAAAAAAATTCAAAAATCTCATAAAATTTTAAAGCTTCAATGGTGGTCTCTCCTTAACTCACTCTCTCACATTCTCCTTTATATATATATATATATATATATATTGAATATTGATTGATTGATTAATACATACAAACAAAAATTTATATCTTATACTTCTTTCATCTCAAAAATAAACATAATATCAACAAATATTTTAAGATATCTTATATATTACTTATAGTTGACACAGTTCCTTAATTTTTTTCAGTTTTATATTATAAAAAACATATAAAAAGCATTTAAATATTAGTTTAAACTTTTCATTACAATGGACAGCGAATCAAAGTTGGATTTGAGTGGTCTTTGATGCATGCTTAAAGTTTAAACTGGTGATTAAAATTTGAAGTTACAACAATTTGTTTTATGCCTTAAGATAAATTCATTATATTTATACTATTATTTAAAATTCAAATAATTAAATTTAAATAGTCGCGTAACAATAGGATGTTTAGAAATAAATTCAGAAATTAATCATTCTAGATTAGATAGTTTATTGGGTTTTTTTAAACTTTTTCTCAAAATTTGAATCATATTGACCTATTTTTACACAGGGGTGTATTTAACAATTTTAATGTTTTAAGTTTAAAAACTTAATCATTCAAAATCAGACACTTCGTTGGGTTTTTAGACTTTTCCTCTTTAAAATTGTGAAACTATTTATGGCTAATTAAGTTTTTGTACCTGATTAGTGGCTTTAAGCAGAAAGTATGTATGGTTGGTTGACCAAAGGGATTGGAGGGGGCCGCATTGTGGTTAACATGAGACCCAGGAGAGGAGAGGAGAGGAGGGTCCATTACAAAATTCTTATTCTAGGCCTTTTGAACCTGTCAATGTCAGATTTACATAATCAGGGCATTCACACATGAATCCTCCTTAATTATATAACCCACACTCTACCCACCTTTCCCTCACCTCACCTTTCTCTCTCTAAATTCTCCCCTTTCTTGTTCTCTCTCTCTCTAGAGGGTTTCAATGTGTAAGAGAAAACAAACATTTCAAACGTTGTTCCTAGGTAAGAAAAGCTTTTTTCATTGTACTTGTCAAATCATCTTATCTTAATTCTAATTGAAATCTTATATATGTAGGAATGGATATCATGAATGTGGTTGATGGTGGTGGTGCCTTTGGTGGCACTATGACTATGATGGTGGACGAGGAGGAGGAAGAGGAGGAGGATGATGAGGCGGTTTGCTTGTTATGAAGTCGGTCGGTGCTATCCTTACTTGAGCTTTTACCCAAATCTTTCTCTTTTCTTTTAAGTGTTTTTTTTCTGTTTAATTTTTTTTTTGACTTGTTGCCTTTTTTATCTGTCGTGACAATCATTTTCTTGACCTTGTAAGACCTTTTCTTGACCTTGTAAGACCCAAATACACCTTCTAGTTCTTTGCTTCTTGTTGTCGCTTGGACCTTACATCACTGTAAAGTGACCAAAGGCCTTCTTGCGTCTTTCTTCGTTCCCACCCAACTCATGTTCTCCTTCCTTGTCTATCCCTTCTGAGCTATTTCCTCTTGTAAATGAGAGACACTATTCAGGGTTATATTTCTGTTCAATTAATTAGACATAAATATGGGTAGAAACATAACCCTAATTGATCTTTCTTTTAGTTGTCTGAAGAAACCCTAATTCTTCGTCTTTGTCAACGAGAAATTAAGACCAAAATCCTCCATCTATCATCATCAAAACGCTTCATGGGCTAGGGCACATGTCAAAAAGAATTGAAGAAAACCTTAGAAGATGGTGGCATATATATATATATATATATTCTAGATCTACAGCAAAATCCGGTCGTTCTTTCTGTTATCTTAATGCTTTATTGTAAGGTTACTTAATTTCAAGTGAAATAAATTCAAGATGCCAATGATTTATTGGGTATTTTCTTTTACATCTTACGGTACTTCATTTGGTCAGTCCAAGTGCGTCAGTCTATCTCTAATACACACACCCACCCACCCACACCTACATATGTGTGTGTGTGTGTGTCAGTAATTATTCCGGTAGGGCTTTAATGTTAGCTTGGATTATCAGGGCAGAAATCTCTAGGGGGTCAGTGGTAGTTGTTTTATATGTTTGTTTAAAAACTAATAAAAATAACAAGAGAATATTGTACTAAAAATCAGAGCTTGAAGTTATATACATTTTCATATCTTAAAATACAAAACGCATCCAGAATTGTCTGAATTACATTTAAAACATTGTTAAACAATTCGTTGTTGATCAACGCTTCATTATCTTTTTTCTAAGGTTGTATTTTCTGGGGTTGGTTGGGGCGGGGGTCAGTATTTTCTAAGATTGTTAATTTAGCAGACTACAAGTTGGATAGTTTTTATCAAGGTAATGGGAAGACTAAGCACGTGAGAGACGTGGTGGAAACACACATCTTCCCCACAGTGTTGGAAGGCACAGATTTTATAATGTTCCGAGTGGATTTGGTGGGCTCGTTTAGGTATAAAAAGGTTGGAACCAAGTCTTGTGGGTGTAAATGTTGCAGATAACACAAAAATGCAAAGGGGGTTTATTCGATTGGTTGAGCCAGGTCTTGATTCCAAGCTGAGGAAGAAGCCTCCACCTGATTAGTGATTATGCTTATTATTGAACCATGCTGATCAGGTGGTGCATTAATTCAGTGGTTGGCATTATTTTCCTTCATTTTCATGTACATGTAAACTATGTATACAAAGATCTCTCGTGATGTAATTTTTCCTTGAAGGACAACGTTTGTAAATAGAGTTGTTTGATAATTTGAAGATTTGAAACCTTAAGAGAATTAACTCAATCTTTTATTCTTTTCGTGTTAAAAGTAAAATATAATGACTTATTTTCGATGTTTCAATATATATGTAACATTTTCCTTGTCAGTATAAAAGTTTCTTTATCAAAATAATCTTTTTGTTTTATATATATATATATATATATATAGAGAGAGAGAGAGAGAGAGAGAGAGAGAGAGAGAGAGAGAGAGAGAGAGAGAGAGAGAGAGAGAGAGAGAGAGAGAGAGAGAGAGAGAGAGAGACTGGTGGTTTCAAGGAAAAACCTTAAAAATATAGAAACCTGAGAAACACCTTGTTAACCCTTTATCTGAACGGTATGCACTTATGCATACAAGTAAATTAAGTTTTTTCGGTTTTTATGCACGTGTACCTTATGCATTTGTGCATATATACGTGTGTATCTTACAAATTACTTGTATGCACTTGTATGAAATGTTGTCAGAGTGTTCTTCAGTTTTCATTTTTTTTAAGGTTTTCTTCTAAACCTAATCATATATATATATATATATATATATATAGGAAAGTTCAAACGAGAACGCTAACTATTTGAGAAAACACAAAAACAGCAAATCGTGTACAAAATCACATGTGATTTTATATTAGTGCCAAAAAAAATGGACGCAGACGACTGGGTCGTGACTTAAGTCGTGAGGCAAAGTCGTGTGAATCATATATGATTTTGTATGTGAATCTTGTATGATTTTGTACATTAACAACCATCTCGATATAGTTTTTTCTTCATTTTAATCGTTTTTACGTGAAATGCTATGTATGTGTTATATTTATGAATATGTATTCACGTTTCATGGTGTTCATATTCAGTATGAATAACAAAAAAGAACGTTCATTCACTACTCATGACGAATAACACAGTATTCAAAATGAATAATACAACATTAAGGATGGATAATACACGAATTCATGATTCATGTATTATTCATCATGAATCGTGTATTATATACCTTGAATGTTGTATTATTCATCATGAATGATACATTATTCATGATGAATAATATATGAATGACTCGTGAAGGAGTGGACACATGACGCACTCTCTTTTGTTCTCCAATTCATAACCGAAACTTGGTTTTATTCATTACGATTATGTATGCACATCTTCAGGTGTCCACATTCAGTATGAATAATAATAAATGTGAACGTTCACTCACTATTCATGATAAATAATACAAGATTCAGGATGAATAATAAACGAATTCATGAGTGGTGTATTATTCACCATGAATGATGTATTATTCATACTGAATGATACATTATTCATAAGGAATAATACATGAGTGACCCGTAAAGGTGTGGAGACGTGGCATATTATTTAAATAACACATTATGTTATATCATATGATAATTTGAGAAATTTTTCTTTAAAAAAACAAAAAAGAACAATCTTTATTAAATCATAACAAACTTATATTTTACGGTGTGTCGATTGCATATTATTTTATATGAATATGATACTATACAAATTAATCATCGGTAAAAGCTTTTATGATATGGATATTTGTTTGCAATATTTACTTTAACTTCAAATCTTAGATTCAAACTCATGTTAAACATATAATATTTAAAAAGAACTCTAGGAAATATCTTTCTTGTCACTATTTCCTTTTTCAATTACACAAAAGAACAAAAAAGCTCAAGTGTATTATTGAAGCAAATCATTATGGTTTTCTTTCCTTCTTTGTTTTCTTCCTCTTTTATCTCACACACACACACACACACACACACACACACACACACACACACACACACACACACACACACACACACACACACACACACACACACACACACACACACACACACACACACACACACACACACACACACACACACACACACACACACACACACACACACACACACGTATATATATATAGAGGGATGATAAATTGTAAACCGCTAAATGTGTATAAACTTGTAAACTTTTGGATTTCATAGGTTTTTTCTTTATGAAATTATTTTATGAAATTGTTTATTTTGATAAAAATGTTTCATATTATTCATTTCTTAATGAATTTGTTTCATATATTTGTGTTTTTTATGTAAAACGAAAAAGTTTCATAGGAATGAAAAAACAATATGCATGAAACTACATAAAAACACAAATATATGAAACAATTTCATCAAGAAATGAATGATATGAAACAATTTCATTAAAATAAACAATTTCATGAAAAAATTTCATTAAAAAACCTATGAAATCCAAAATTTACACGAAAAAAAGTTTACAAAATAGTGAGCCTCTATATTGATATATATATATATATATATATAGATATATATATATATATATATAGGGGTGGTATCGGGTACAAACCAACTAGTTTGTACAAACCCGTACAAACTCAATCTACCTTCATGAATTTGCAATTTTTTTAATTTGGCTTCATGAATCTATATTTTGGCTTCATGAATATATAATTTGGCTCCATAACTTCTTATTTGTTTATTTATAAGGGTATTTTAGGGCTCCACCGGAAAATATAGATTCATGAAGCCAAATTATATATTCATGAAGCCAAATTTTATATTCATGAAGCCAAAATATAGATTCATGAAGCCAAATTAAAAAAATTGCAAATTCATGAAAGTAGATTGAGTTTGTACAAACTCGTACAAACCATACATAGCTTCATGATTTTGTAAATTTGGCTTCATGAATGTATATATATATATATATATTTTGGCTTCATGAATATATAATTTGGCTTCATGAATATATCATTTGGCATTTTTAACTAATTTTTTTTACAAAAATACCCTAAAATACCCTTATTTTTGTAAAAAAATTAGTTAAAAATGCCAAATGATATATTCATGAAGCCAATATATATATATATATATATATATATATATATATATATATATATATATATATATATATATACATTCATGAAGCCAAATTTACAAAATCATGAAGCTAGGTATGGTTTGTACGAGTTTGTACAAACTAGTTGGTTTGTACCCGATACCACCCCTATATATATATATATATATATATATATATATATATATATATATATATATATATATATATATATAGGGAAGGGTTCAATTGAGAAGTCTAAATATTTTGAGAAATAGAGAAGTGATCATATCTGTTGGTTCCCGTTTTGCTTTAAACAAGATTATCAGATCTATTAGTTCGAGTTTATGTTTGATGCGGAAGCGTATTTGAAGAACTAACAAATATGTTTGATAGATTTAGAACACAATATAAATAAACAGTGAACATGAAATAATATCTCAAAGTTTACTGAATATATATATATCAAGAACAGATTTAAGAACAGTGAGTATGCAAAGCTTTAAACAGATATGACTCTAAATGTGCATAAGCTATGTGTTCTTGATGTTTGATTGAAGTGTTCTTGTTTTTGTGTTGTTGTGTGTTATATGTTATTGTTGTTGTTTTGTGTTAGGAAGAACTCAACATGAGTCTTCCTTTTATACTACTCTTAGAAGACTATGAAGTAGGTCACTGTTCCTTTTACGGCATGAATAGTGAACTGGATGGTGTGAGCAGTTGTTTGAGCCATGCGCATTTAATGGAGCAGATGTACTTTTGGTAAATGCATTAAATGGCGCAGACGTCTATTTGTACCATGCCCTATTGAGTCCACTCAGAGCTTGACACGTGTTTTGACAGTACTTTTCCATGCAAGTTGATGAACAGGTCTTGGAACAGTAGCAAGATATTATAAATATCTTCCTAGTCTTTTGAGGACCATAAAGGCTCTGTAATGTGTTACAGAGGTTATGCGGTATGGTTCCTCTGTAAAGTAGTCTTCACCGGATTCCGAGTCTTTGGTTGTTTACTTCTGCAGAGCTTCTGTCAAGGGTGGCAGAGGTTCTGAGGCTCGGTCCTCTGAGAAGTCTTCTTGGTTCCTTGTCTTCTGATGTTGTCCGCAGAGGCTCTGTTATTGGTAACAGAGGTTCTGCGGTCTTGGTCTTCTGAAAGCGTCCTTCTGTAGTTTCCTCGGTCTTTGATCACTCTTGATCAAAACTTCCTTTGATTCTTCTGAGATGCCCGGCAGAGCTTCTGTTGCACTCAGCAGAGCTTCTGTGGAAGTTCTTCTGTACTTGGCCATTTTTCAATACTTCTAATATTTCAGAATATTGGAGCTAACAATCTCCCCCTAAGTATTGAAAAATAAAAGGTTGAATTTATGCATTTTAACCTAAGTAAAGAAGAGGTTAAACAATACCTCAGAAGATTATTTCTTTCATTTGAAATTTATGCCAGAGGCATTTACATTTGAGTACACAGAAATAAACGTTGACAGAGATTCTTTGAAGAGACTCAGATTTTTGCATTTGGGAAGTCGTCGAACTTTCTGTTGTCTTTTCCTACTTCCTTGAGTTCTTCATAGAATTTGTGACAGAGATTTCGTAAGCCGAATGTAGCATCAATCTCTTTGATCATCATCAGAGCAGATTCTTCGTTCATAAGCTCTGTTGCTTTATTCTCCTCTAGTATCTTTCTGAACATGTTCAGAGTATGGGTTGTGTACTTCTGACAGTCCATTGTCACAAACAGTTTCAGTTGATCAGCAGGATTCTTGAATACTAACCCGTACCTTGGAGTTTTGATGATTGAATTGGGTATGGCATTGGGTGGGCAGAAATCCTCTGGTGGTCTGATACTTAGAGTAGTTATGCCCAGATCGATGGCTAGTTGAATGTCGAGCATGCTGTAGATTAGGAGCTTTTCACGCATCGCCTTTCTGAGAACTCGATAAGACCTTTTGTGGCAGTCGTCATTGAAGTTGTCTTTCGTCCATTGCAGAAGGTCAGGTAAGTCATAGGGATTGAGGTTTCGGATATCAGCATCAGAGAATTGATTTTCTGATCTGTCAGACCTTTTGACTTTCCAGATGCTATACACTGTATGAGGATAGGTTCTCATTTTGGAGTATTTGCAATAGATTACTGTGATCCCACAATGACAAGTAATAAGAGTAAATACACAAGATATATGAATCAAAGAAGTACACCTCTATATATGATTGAAGAACGTGCAGCTTACAACTTCACAGAAGGTTGAGAGGTTTACAAAGTGGAAGGAGGCTGCGAAGATAGAGGCGTGTGTATTTTGTATGTTGTATGTTATATGTTATGACCTAAAAATACAGATAGTATACTATATATACTATTCAAAGTTTGACAACATGTCACATTTGGTCCCTCAACTATAATACTACATGGTACAAGATAATGTAACATTAACAATCTCCCCCTTTGTACCAATGTAGAGCCATAAGCTTTAGATATTCATTGGAACCACTTGTGTCTTCCGAAGCCCGAAAATCAACTCGAATCTTCTTAGCGCGTTGCGGTAGTCTACTCGATATTTGACGGCAACCATTACTTCCTTTATCAACGCCTTTTGTTTCTTCGACAGCTTCTCTTCTCCTTTAGCATCCAATCGTAATCTGCTCACTAGATGAATCTGAATCATCTTGAAAGTTCCGTCGCTGAATTTATTTGCATCAGTGACTCTCATGAATTTCTTCTCTGAGGCTGAGTCAATGAATACAACTCCAAGATCTGGTTTGCTCAGCAAGGTGTAAGCTTGAACACTCTGAATATCTGCCAGATCTAGATTCGGAGGTCTGATGTTGAATCGTTCTTGACGCGCTTCCAAGGCCATTTGAAAATCCTTAAGATATGAAAACTTCAGGATGTTCTTCATGTACCTCTTCAGACTTTGATAAGCATCTGACCATTCTCCCTTCTTTTTAGGATCTCGAGACAGGATTTCATACAAGTTGCAAACGTCATTGAGCTGTAGTTTCTGAAAATCTGCCTCATTAAAGACTAGTTCTGAATCATCTGATCTCTGAACGGTAAATACTGGGTACCAAACCTTTGAAAGCTTTCGCGATTCTATCTTCAGTACTCTTCTGATCGGTTTGTCAGACTTTATTGCATTGGCGTTCAGCGATTCATATCTCATGAAATAGAGATATTCAGTTCTGTGCTTTTCTGGCCAGTCTTCAATCCCGTAGACTTTTTCCCAAGTGATTGGCTGCATGACCCTTACAAACATATTGCTTCGTAAGATTTCCTGAAAGGGAGTCATAATTCTGACTCGTAGGCCAGTCGCCACAAATCCTGGTTCATTCTGGATAATGTCTTGGAGAAGTCTGATTTCTGCTTGAAGCGTTGGATCTCTGAGATGTTCAGCAGGTTGTAGGTTGATAACGATCGGAGCTTGCGGTTGAATTACTTGAGCTTGAGCTGGAGTTATTGAAGTATCTGTTTGTTGAATAGAAGATCCTGGAGCTTCAGTCTCTGAATCTAGAGCAACCATCATAGTATCAGAAGAATCAAACACATTTGCAATTTCTTGTTTGATCTGCACCGTTGTTCGTTCGGGCTCTTCATCTGAATCTATGATTATAACGTCTGTCGTCCAATCATCTTCTGTTCTATTGTCACTAGCCGAAGGCTTTTCAACCCCAGCTATGACATAAGCTAGAATATCGAGATTCTCTGAGTCAGTGGCTCCTTTACTTGTATCCTCGGACGCTTTACCGGATGATGTCTCAGTTTCTTTCTCTACTGCAGTGCTCTCAGAAGCAGCAACTGTACTTGTTCCAACACCTGTACCTGTACCTGTACTCTCCCCCTCATGGTGATCTGGATCATCCTGATCATCATGTCTTCTTTTCTGAGCGGTTTCAGCTTGAACACCACAAGCCAGTTCGACTACTTCGACCCTTTTGACAATCGAATGAAAGCCAGCCAAAAAGGAATCTGCCATGTTGGAGATTGAGGTATTTAGCTGCTCAAATTGGGGAACAAGCAGTGGATTGGTGGTTGATGAAGCTTGAGGCGGTGGGGGAGGTGGAGGTGCGGTTTGTTGACGAAGCAAGCTAATAAGATCGACATCCTCGCCTGGTCTTGGATCGTGTTTGGCAAGAAGTCGTGCAAGCAGCTCTGACTTGAGTAGATCTTCAGGAGCAAGATTTAACGGGATCGATGTTGGATCTTGTTGAACGGGTTCGGCTCTAGTCGGTTGAGGTTCAGATGTAGAAGATTCAGCCGGTCCTTTACCTTTCACCGCTCTGATTACATCATCACGTAATTTCTGAAACTCTGCTTTCATTTTGTCAGTATGAGCCTGATATGTGTTGTCGATAGATCTGACGAAATGCTTTAGTAGAGTAAGTGGCACGAATCTATTCGGAGGAGGGCCAACCAAACTAAACGCTCGTTCGAGTTCAGCACTAACACCCAGACCACTTAGGTTACTGGTTGAAGTATCGGTTGAAGCAACCGTACTGCCTGTGTTCAAAGCTGGCATAGTGTTAGCAATGACAGGACTTCTACCCGATCCTCGTGACGCACCAACAAAGGGTGGCACTCTGGGTGTTCCGGTTGGGGCACGAAAGCTCCCAACAAGGTGTTGTTCAAATAGCGGTGACCTAGGAAAAGAAGTTGTTCCAAAAGGCGCTAGACTCGATGTGCTCTGAAATGAAGTCGGTGGCCGGGGCAGGGGCCTACCTGTTTCAATACCAGCGAACACCGAATGTGTTGCCGATAGACTTTGTGCATATTCCCCTGTGCTGAATGAAACACCGGCCTGTTGAGAGACCGATGAGTGGCTTGGTGGGGGTGTGCACTGCATGGTTGGGCGGACCATGGCTGTTTCAATGCTCAACGGCGACGAACGCACGTTGGCAGAAGATGTGGTTGCCCGGCTTGGATCGGCTTGGGAAGAGTCGGTAGTTATAACTTTTTCCGACTCTTTCACAATATCGCTCATTTCTTTTCTCCCTCTTTCCTTACTACTAGACACGTTTTCATCATCTACGTCTACTTCTTTTTGTATAAGTGTAGTATCAACAGCAGCAACTGTAGAAGTAACCATAGGTTCTGGTTGACTAGATGAACCTGCACCAGGTGTTTCAACGCGAGGCCTTTTTCTTGTTTGCCTTGGTAACAAGTTTGCATCTGGATCTGAGTCATATTCATAATCACCAAAATCAACAAGAGGATGGAATGGTTCTGTTCTTTGGCTTGAAGAAGATGTTGCTTGATCGCCAGAGCGTGAAGATGTAGCACGACCAGTACTTCGAGTCCTACCCCCCACTCTCTTTCTTGTTGTTCTTCTCACCACTCGTTGTTCAGGAACCCCTTGTTCCTGAACCCCCTCGACAATAGGACCCTCACCACCTACTGGGTTTGCATCTTGGGCAGGTCCAGCCGGATCTGGCTGGTCCATTAATGCGTTTTGCTCCCTATACTGAATCACTACCCAACTAGCCTGGTCGGCATAATTCAGTACCTCTGGTCGAATAACGGCGGTATGTACGAATGGTTCATGTGCTGGCGGTACAAGGCGGTGCATCCAGCTTGCTGGTCCTCGCTCAGCTTCCTCTCTTCTTGGGATTTCCGGTCGGTCTTGCATAGCCTGATGAATAAGGATTTGGAAGAACCGTTGAAATGGCACAAAGTTGCGTCTCATTTTGGGTTTGAGCTGATCTGCAACAATTTCCACCATTTCATTCCAGATAAGGACAGCATAATCTATATTGCGGTTGAAGGCGAATGCATGAAACATCTTTAGGATCGCTAGATTCGTCTTATCTAGGCCAGTATGCTTAGATGTCATGCAGCGATTGAGGATTGAGCATAGGGTGTACCACACCGGCGGTAGATGTTGTCTTCTGAATTGTGATGAACCGGTGAGTACGGGGACTCTCGGATCTTGATATCCAAGGCTGCGGATATCAGTGAATAATTCTTCAGAAACAGCTGGATCTTCGAAGTTGTCGCGTCTTGGAAGTTCGAGAGCACGACGTAAGCCTTGTAGTGTGATCCTTACTTCGAAATGGTCTATATTAGCATTGAATCGCTGTGGTCGAGCCGTAGGATTGAATCGGAGTGTGTGCCAAAATTGTTGTAAATAAATGGCAGGCACTCTCTCGACCCTTGTCAGTGCAGTGCGAATTGGATGACCACGGATGATCTCTAGAATTATCCGGTGAGAGAAGTTGCTTTCAAGATCCAGGTGATGATTATTTTCACGGATTGCTAGAAAGCTGGCCCTTGGCATGATTTCTTCATCCGGGTCAACGGCATTGACGGACGGATGTGAAGAGCGTTGCGAGGCGATGATGGTGTTGTCATCGGATGCATATTCAGCAGGTTGTTCAGCCATCTGTAAGGTATTTTAACATGTTAGAACAGATTTAAGCAATTCAAACAGAAAGGTATTTTTCTTGAAAAAAAATCCCAAAAAAATGCAAAGTGTAAGAAACCTCGCAATGCACGATTGCGAGGCTCGCAGTCAACAGATGTAGAAGATTGCGAGGCTCGCAAAACCTGGAAGGTTGCGAGGATCGCAGTCTTAAAGAGTATGAATTGCGAGGCGTTTGAATGTCAGATGATTGCGAGGCTTATGAACATTAGCAGTAAAACCCATGTGATTTTCCAGATTTACGAAATAAGCATGTATAGATGTTAAAATTGATACTAGCATGCTCGGTTTTAGTTTGTGAGTAAACCCTAATCATTTAAAACATCTAACAAGCACCAATCAATCAAGTTTTAGCATGTGACAGAGACCTAACCTAAAACCCCTTAAACCCTAGATGCAAAATCGATTAAAATAGGAGTTTTATCGGATGAAATGTAATAAGAATCGAGAATACATACCTCTTAATCGAATGTAGTCGATTACACGGAATAGAATCAACAAATAATACTCCTTTGGTCGAATCGCAATGTTCAGTATCGAGAGAAAAACGAGGGTTCTTTTATGGAGAGGTTTTGAAATAAAGACTAAGTCAAAGATCGCAAGTATATATAAACATTTGAAATCCGTGACACGTGTCACTACCTGATTTGCCCAAAATTAAAAAAAAACGGATCGCAATGAAAAATCCCAAACCTCGCAATATAAGATTGCGAGGGAATCTTTGGATCGCAGTTAACAATTGCGAGGGAATCTTTGGATAAAAGGAATCTTCGCATCGCAACAGTTTATTGCGATGGAATCTTTCCATCGCAGTCTTCTATTGCAAGGAATTTTGATTAATTTTGACATTTTGACATTTTTGATCTTTTTCCAAATTTTAGCCCACTGGAAGATGTCCAACTTCCAATTGTTTATCTAAACTAGGTAATTTTCAAGACTATTTTTCACTCCCCCTTAAATGATGCATAAGGGTTTGTAAAAAATACAAGTTAGAAGCACTTACCTTGTTATCTTCAAGCATTAAGTATTTGGAAATACCTTTTACTTACTCTGTCATGTATGCACACTCCCCCTCTTTTTGTGCATACTCCAATTCCTGTACTCCCCCTGAGACTATGAACAAGTCTTTTGCACACATAGATATCATCACAATTGTATCGTTACGATAAAATAAACTTTGAAACACAACAAATACATGAAATTGAAATATCTTATGTTGATAATAGAATGTGATGAAAATATGAATGTATCAATTTAGATAGATTTATCTAGATTGAAAGATACATATTTCCATCCATTAAATGATCAAATTAGATATTACACTTTCATGTTCAACATGCCAAGCTTGGATATTAAGAAATTAAAGCGTTTTTCATCCAAGGCTTTTGTAAACAAATCGGCAAGTTGATGCTCTGTTGGAACTAAATATAATTCAACCGTACCTTTTTCCACATAGTCTTTTATGAAGTGATACCTGACATCTATGTGTTTGGTCTTTGTGTGTTGAACCGGATTTGCTGTAATGGCAATTGCACTTTTGCTGTCACAGTTGATAGGGATCTTCTCGTATCTGAAGCCGTAGTCCTGCAGTTGAGTCCTCATCCACAGAACTTGTGAACAACAACTGGCCGCAGCAACATACTCTGCCTCCGCAGTTGATGTAGAAACACAGTTTTGTTTCCTCGATGACCAACTGACCAACTTTTCCCCTAAAAACTGAACATGACCAGAAGTGCTCTTCCGGTCTAGCAAGCTACCTCCATGATCTGCATCTGAGTATGCAGTGAGCTCGAATCCTGATCCCTTTGGGTACCAAAGTCCAAGGTACGGTGTCCCTTTCAAATATCGAAAGATCCTTGTAACAGCACTTCGATGTGATTGTTTTGGCTGTGCCTGAAATCTTGCACATAAACATGTAGAGAACATTATATCTGGACGACTCGCAGTGAGGTACATTAATGAACCTATCATCCCTCGGTAGTTCTTGACATCGACATCTACACCGTTTGGATCAGGACCAACTTTTGATTGGTGAGCCATAGGTGTACCAATCGAAGTACAGTTTTCCATTTTGTATTTCTTCAAAATGTCAAACACGTATTTTGATTGGTTGATGAAGATACCTGTCGAGAACTGCTTGACTTGTAATCCGAGAAAGAAATTAATTTCTCCCATCATACTCATCTGGAATCTGGTCATCATTAAACCCGAAAACCACGTGCATAATCCAGGATTAGTTGAACCAAAAATAATGTCATCGACGTAAATTTGTACCAAAAGAATATCACCTTCTTGTTCCAGAGTGAAGAGAGTTGTGTCAATTTTACCTTTTCGAAAGCCAGCACCAAGTAAGTAGGTAGATAGGATTTCATACCAGGCGCGAGGGGCTTGCTTCAGACCATAGAGAGCTTTGTCAAGTATGTAGACATGATCTGGATAATCTGTGTCCACAAAACCCTCTGGTTGAGAAACGTATACTTCTTCTTTCAAAACGCCGTTCAAGAATGCTGTCTTCACGTCCATTTGATAAACAGTGAAGTTTCTGTAGGCAGCGTATGAAAGAAATATCCGTATTGCTTCTAAGCGAGCAACCGGTGCGTATGTCTCATCATAGTCTATTCCCTCCTGTTGCCTGTACCCTTTTGCTACAAGGCGTGCTTTGTTTCTTATCACAATCCCTTCACTGTCTTTCTTGTTCTTCAGGATCCATTTTGTACCAATGACCGTTTTACCCTTTGGTCTAGGAACAAGTCTCCATACTTTTAGAGCTTCAAATGAGTTCAGCTCATCTTGCATGGCAATTATCCAATCTGGATCTTCTAAGGCATGTTGAACAGATGTAGGTTCAACTTGACTAAGAAAGAGCGCAAATAGGACCTCGTTTGCCGTTGCCGATCTTGTTTTGACTGGTTCGTTGACTTGACCAATAACCTGAGTAATGGGGTGACTCTGCGTCCATTTCGTTGAGTGTGGAAGAGATGCAGCACCTACATTTGGATCCACCAAGGTAGGGTCTTTATAGAAGTTCAACTGTATTGTCAAGATAGGTTCCGGTGTTTTGACAGGTTCATTGACAGATGTGTCAACAGGAACTGCCTCCGGTTCTGCTTCAGAAGATGACTCTGGTATGTTTGCAGACCCATCATCATTGACATTTGAAGTTGTACCCGACGAAGAAGCACCATGTGTGGATTCACGTTGTCGTCTACTTCTCATGATGATTTCTTGTGTAGAAACCAAATGCCTGTCACTCGAAGATGTTGTCTGAGTCGTTGCATCTGTTGAGGGTGCCGATGAAGGACCCGACAACGAAGCCTGAGCTGGTGTTGCAACCTGACTCCTGTTATTTAAAGATGACGAAGAGTTATCATTACTAAAGTAGTCATCATAAAAGTATTCAAACAATAAATCAAGATCACTGGGCTTTGAGTTAGAAGTGGAAGCTTGATTCTTGTTTGATGTCCTAGTCACCATCGGACGTATTTGTCCGGATGCTAGGATCCCTGATATTGCGGGTTCTGTACTGTTATGGACAGAAGCCATTTCTTCAGATTCGTCGAATTTGACATTGACACTTTCTTTCACATTCTTTGAAGACTTGAGATAGATCATGTAAGCCTTTGATGTGAGCGAGTATCCGATAAAGAAGCCCTCCAGCCCTTTAGGACTGAATTTGTTCAATTTGTCCTTATCGTTCAGCACAACGCACCTGCAACCAAACACACGAAAGTAGTGTATTACAGGTTTTCTATTATTCATTAATTCATATGGTGTTTTGCCAAACCGTCGATGTATAATGGAACGGTTTTGTGTGTAGCATGCCGTTGCAACAGCTTCAGCCCACAGATACAGAGGTAGATCAGAATAAGACAGCATCGTTCTGGCCGCTTCAACGAGTGTTCGGTTTCGTCTTTCAACTACACCATTTTGCTGAGGTGTTCTGGCCGCTGAATGTTGATGTGAAATTCCTAATGACTGAAAGAAGTCATCAAGAGTTCTGTTTTTGAATTCTGTCCCGTTGTCTGATCTGATATTCTGAACTGATAGTTGTAGATTCACTTGAATCTGTTTGATTAACGAGATGATCAAGTCTGGAGTTTCGTCTTTTGAACGAAGAAACTTGACCCATGTATATCTTGAGAAATCATCAACAACAACTAACACATATCGTTTGGCATTGATACTCTGAGTCTTCATCGGACCACAGAGATCCGTATGAAGAATTTCTAGTGCTTTGCTTGTGCTGGGTTCCGGCTTTGGTGGGTGAGGAGCATGCTTTATCTTCCCTGTTTCACATGCAGTACAGAAGTTGTCTTTCTCAAACTTCAGTTCTGGTAGACCAGTAACTAAATCACCTGTCTGTAGCTTTTGAATGTATCGAAAGTTGAGGTGAGATAGTCTTCGGTGCCATAACCAGCTTTTGTCAAACGACGCCTTTGACATCAGACACACACTCATCTTGGGGTTTAGCTTGGATAGGTCAATGGTGTAAAGATTTGAATTGCGCGACCCAACTAGAAGTTCATTTCCGTCATCGGTTAGAACTGCACACCGAGTCTTCTTGAAATGTACTTCTAGGTCTTTGTCACAGAATTGACCTATACTAAACAGGTTGTGTCCCAATCCTTCAACATAGTTAACCTTGGTTATTTTGACCTTGTCTGTTACTATGTCTCCATAACCTAAGATAGGAGAGTACTGATCATTTCCAAATTTGACTCTCCCTCCATCTCTTTCTACAAAGTTGCTCAAGAGTTCCTTTCTTCCAGTCATGTGTTTTGAGCAACCAGAATCCAAGTACCACACATGACGGAGCTGCAAAAAGGAATTTAAACAGTTTTAGGTACCCATTGCCAATTGGGTCCTTTTGGGTTAGGAGTCTTTGTAGTTCTAGGTAGCCATTTCAAATTGGCAATGCTCTTTCTATTTCCATTGTTAGAGTAATAAGAGTAATTAGGTGTATACAACCAACAGTTATAGTCAGATTTGCCAATGAAATCATCCACACCACATGAAGCACAACAGATTTTATCATGAGACAAGTTAATCAGTTGTTGCATTGTATAAATCTTGCAAGGTGTTACAAGTTTTCTATTGTCAACAGCATGATTAATTACATTCAAAAACAACTTGTCCTTCTTGAAATTTAAAACATTTAAAGGAACTTTGGATGATTTGATCTTTGTCACTTCTTGTGTGGATGCTTTTATCTTCCACTCAAGTTTCTTGTTGGTTCTTAAATTACGATCTGAAACACCAGACAAAGAAGAGTTGTGAGATTTTGAATATAGAGTTTGAGTAGATTTAGCATGCTTCTTCTGTTTTGGTTTTCTTTTCTTTTTCTGAAATGATTGTTTTGATTTAGATTTAGAATAGTAATCATTGACAGAAATTTTCTCTGAAGACTTGGAAGATTCCCCTTCCAAAATGATCTTTTTAGGTTCCTCTTCTTTTATCAAAAAATCAGTGTGATCTGGAAGTTTTGCACTGAAGTCAAATAGAACAGGCAATTCATTTTCAACTTTGCCTTTGCCTTTACCAACATCCATACTATCAATATCAGTATCACTTTCTGATGAAGCATAAAAGAAACCATAAGACTTAGGATAATGAAATTCATTAAATTCTGATGAAGCATGTTTAACAGATTTTTCCTTTAAATTCCAAAAATCATAACCATGAGATGTTGGTTTACTAAGAAAATCATCTATTTCTTTTTCTTGGTCATCTATTTTACAACCCTTCAAAACAGTTGTTCCCATGAAAGCTTTGCATGAAGAAAGATCTGAATCAGAAGAATGTGTTACGTTTGAAACCTTTTCATCAGATATTTCCTCAAGTTTTCTTTTCATATCAATTAAGTTTTCTAAAAGAACTGTGATCACAACTTCCTTTTCAATCTCAAAAACAAGTCTGTCGACATCGCGAATGTCTTCAATCTTGCTTTCGGATATTCTTTGTGAGAAAACGGTATTTTTAGATACAAGAGATTCTTTTTCGAACTTAAGTTTCTCTCTTTCTTTCCCTATTAGTTGTCTTTCAAGAAAAAGCGTTTTCTGAAAAGTAAATAGTTGATCTGAAAGATCCAAACATCTAAGTTCTAGAGATTTCTTTTCTTCAAAGCTTTCAGGTTCATCATTTATGCTATATGACAAAACAGTAAAGATAACTTCTTTTTCAATATAAAAAAGAAGTTGATCTTCGTTTCTGATTTCTTCAACATTAAAAATTATATTCCTTTCGAGCTCCATGAGTTTTTGTTCAAGAACCATTGGTGGAAAATACCTTTTTCCTTCCAAAACAGATTTTTCAGGATTATCCTTTTGAGTATTTTCTTTTTCCTCTGGTTCTTTAACAATATAACTCTCAAAATAATCATTTGGTAAGGTTTTTTCATTATCTAATGCCTTGGCATTCTCTGGACCATACCTAAAAGGAAGTTGCATTCTAACAGTGATTTTTCTTTTTGTTTCTTCCTCAGCCTTTTGTTCTTCCTCATGAAGTTGTTTGATTTGATAGCAAGGATGTGTAACAGGCATAAACCATTCAAATTCATACTGAGTGGGAGTTTTAGTTATGGCATTCCTTAGGTACTGAGGATTGTCATATCCAATACCCCACTTTGCGTTATAGTATCTGAATTTGTTTGGCTTATTCATTTGAATTGTTTGTTCTGTTGGACCTGCTTTGTACAGTTTATTTTCCAGATCTTTGATATTTTCACTCAGCTCTTCATTTCTTTCTTTATAAGCATGTAAAAGACTTTCAAACTCGCTATTCTTTATTTCTGAACTCATTAATTTTTCCGATAGTTCAGATACTCTATCTTGAAAGTACGCATGACCAATATCGAATTCAGTCTTTTTCTTTTTCAATTCAGTAATTTGACTATCTTGTTCTATTAGTCTTTCCTTTTGAGTTGAAATTATTTCATTAGCAATGTTCTCATCAGCTTTTAATTCTTCTAACCTTTGTGTTAAGCATGCTTGTTTAGAAATAAATTGATTATAGAAATCGAAATATACCTGTTCTGAAGTAGACTCTGCTCCTTCATCATCGGCTTCTTTGGTCATGAAGCACATCTTTGTTTGAGCAGTAGTCTCATTATTAGCTTCATCATCAGAATGATCAAGCCAGTAATCCTCTTCTACCTTTAGTGCAATACCCGATTGCTTCTTTTAAGCAAGCAACAACTTGTTTTTGTAGTAATTGGTATCTTTCACTATCTGCTTCCAGCACTCCTTCGCGAAATGACCAGGTTTCCCACAGTTGTAACAGGTCTGTGGTTCTTCCTTTTTCTCAAAAATCTTTTTCTCCTCTGGCCTCTTGTAATCATTTGGACGTCTATACTCAGTAGGCCTTTTGTACTCTTCCGGCCTCCTGTATTCTGCTCTTTTGCTTGATTCAACATGCGCCCTATGCTCAAAGTTCTTTGAGCCCGACGCATACCTCTGATTATTAGAACCAGGACTTTTCCCAAATTTTCTCTGAAAAGAACTGGTAAGCAGAGCCAGAGAATCCTTCATTCTCTCTATTTCTTCTATCCCACTTGCTTCCTCCATTTCTCCTTCAGACTGGTTCTCCTCATCCTGGGAGTATCCTCTGCTTGAAATAAACGCAAGTGGATCTTGCTCTTCATCCTTCATCCCTCTTTTATCTTCATTCTTCACTTTCCTATTCTTCTTCACTTTCTTCGCTTCAGCATCATCTTCATCCTGCTTCAACGTTTCAAACATCTGTTGTAGAGGTAATTCTGATAGCTTAGCATTCTGCTTCATTCGGTGAGCGTACTTCTTCCATTCTGGTTGAAGAACGGTCAGGAATTTTACGTTGTGCTCAATAACCTTCCTCTCTATTTTGAATCTGCTTAGCTCATTCAATATTGTGGTGAAGCGTACATAAGCAGAGTCAAGAGTCTCTCCTTCTTTCTGTTTGAAGCATTCGTATGAGTTGATGATGGTTGAGATTTTCATTTGATTCTCTACTTCAGATCCTTGAAATAACTTTATCAGTTCATCAAACATGGCTTTACCAGATTGATTTTTGCTGTCTACCCTCCGATAGACATTATCGGTCAAGGCCTGAATAATTAGAGATTTCGCCATTTTATCTCCTTGGTACAATTTCTTCTGTTCAACAGAGTAGTGAATCGGTAGAACAGTAACAATATCTGGAATTGGATCACCATCAATAGCAATCCCTCTTCTTGTTATAGGCTTCATTGGTCCATTATCTAGAGAATTGATAATGAATTCTCCGTTCTCTTGTCTATCTACCCAGTCTAGGAATCTGTCTTTCCAAATTTTGAATTCTGATGTAAAGAGAACTGGAGGTTTGTCTTTGGAACCAATGGATAGCACATCTCTTGTAGTCATTTAATTACTTGTCTGATCGTTTTATCTCTTGTTCAGTAGCTTTCTTTTTCAACAAACTCTTTCTGTCTCTGCCTTTGTATGGGTTGCGAGGCTACTGTTTGCGATGCAACAAAAAGTCTCAACAATCTGTTGCGAGGCAAACAAAGTATCGCAATGAAATAGGATCGTAGTGAACAATTGCGATGGAAACTAAGTCTCGCAGTCAACAATTGCGAGGCAAACACCAAACCAACAAATCGCAATAACAGATTGCGAGGCAAGAAACAGATCGCAATTAAAAATTGCGAGGATCGCAGTCCATAGATCCTGAAAGTTGCGAAGCTCGCAGTCCAGAATTCTAGAAGGTTGCGAGGCTCGCAGTCTTAATTTCTAGAAGATTGCGAGGGGTTTGAATCTTGCGAGAGATATGAATATTAGTTGGTTGCGATGGTTATGATGATTTTTAAGCAGATGTTCAAATGAACTCAAAAATGCTTGAAATTTTGAACGAGTGTTCCTGGGTAATTTCTGGGCACTTTTATAACCTTGAGTTCTGTCTAAAAACCAACCTAACCTTGATTTGATGAGCAAAACAGTGAGTTTTACTCAAAACAGAGACTTCGTGAAAAACAGAGAAGATGTACGTATTGATCTAATTTCCTGGTGATATGCGGATTTAAATACATAGGAAATTTCTATTTTCACTTCTTGATCGATTCCAACCACTAGAAGAACTCCAGAGACCAAAATCAACCAAAAAATTGAACTTGAAGAATACAGATACGTACAACTTTTAAGAACAAATCTGAACAAAATGATATTAAGCTCTGATACCAATTGTGATCCCACAATGACAAGTAATAAGAGTAAATACACAAGATATATGAATCAAAGAAGTACACCTCTATATATGATTGAAGAACTTGCAGCTTACAACTTCACAGAAGGTTGAGAGGTTTACAAAGTGGAAGGAGGCTGCGAAGATAGAGGCGTGTGTATTTTGTATGTTGTATGTTATATGTTATGACCTAAAAATACAGATAGTATACTATATATACTATTCAAAGTTTGACAACATGTCACATTTGGTCCCTCAACTATAATACTACATGGTACAAGATAATGTAACATTAACAATTACCTTCTTTATTTTGTGAATGGAGTAAACTTGATTGACTGGTTTTGACTTTGTAGAGGTGAAGATTGCATCGAATTCCTCTCTTAGCTTCTGATCTCGGACATGGGCTGGCAGATCGCTCTGGAAGTGCTGTCTGTAGAGATAACTGTAGACTTGTTCTTCCATTTGTTCAATGGTTGAAGTAGATCTTGGAATTGGTCTCCTTAGCTCATCCATCTTTCGAGTGATGTCTGCTACTCTACCTTCTGTTACCTTAGCTGTGGGATTCGGGGATGGGTTTTCTGACAGAGGATTCAAGTTGAATTCCCAATCTTCCTCTTCGGGTTTAGGAGTGACGAAGGCATTAAATGCACCTTTCATCAATTTCTCTGTAGCAACTGGCATCTTCTTCTTTGGCTCTTCTTCTGTCATTATTCCCTTGCCTTTATCTTTTGGCTTTGAGGTTTCAGATATTGGGTTTTGGATTTGTGTGGGTGGAATCTCTGTTGATTTGACAGTTGGAGGTTCTGTGGGTTTTGGGGTTGTATGCTCTGATGTTTTGGTTGTTGCCTCTGAAGGTTTTGATACTTCGGGTTGTGAGGTCTCTGTTGGTGAGGAGTCTTCGGGTCTTGGAGGTGGAATGTCAAAACGCTTTGCTGATTGAAAAGCAGATACAAATTCCATTCTGCGAAGAATGAACTCTGCAGAGCGTTTTGGTCTTTGGGGTTTTCGAGCTATGGTTTTGACTCTAGTTTTGTGCGGGATTGGTTGTGAGGTTGGTGTTGGTTCTTTGGGTGAGGGTGGAGTTTGTTCTGAGATGAGGATGCAAGATTGATTACCTTAGGTTCTGTGGTTGGTGCATCCTTTGGTGAGATAGAGGTGTTTTGCCTCTGTTGTTTTCCCTTCTGGGTTTCTGTTGTAGAGGGTTCTGCTGATTTCTCTGTAGTTTTTGCAGAAGCAGCCTCTGTAGTTTCCTTTGTTTTCTCCCCCTCAGGATGACCAGATGCTCCATCATCAGGATCATCCTGCCTTCTTTTAGCAGTAACTTCTGTTCTGCAGGTGTCTTGAGCTGCTTGCCTTGCTGCATTTTTCTTCATTGTTTCAAAGTAGATTGCGATCGAAGTTTTGAAGGCTTTGGTCGCACTTTTCTCGAACTCTGCAGCGGTTGTTTTGGCAATGTTAGTGGCAGAGGCGATGGCAGCAGCAGCAGAAGTTTCTATAGTTGACTTCATTTCTGCAAGGGCTGCTTTAACCTCTGTGGATAAGGTATCCACTTTGGTATTTAATCCTGTAAGCGCGCCTGAAGTTGACTCTGTAAAAGACGTGAATGAGCTTTGCAACTCATTCAATGTTTGAGTTACAGAGGTTATAAAGGCTTGGAACTCATCCTTCGTAACATGTTCCTCTTGGGTAACCTATGGAGGAACAACTCCTTCTCCAGAGTGAGTCCCTGTTCCTGGGACACCTTCGTTCACCCTTGTTTGTACGTTGGGGGTGGAAGGATTTCCATCTGATCCTCGAGAAGAAACCTGAGTTTCAGTCTCTACAGAAGTTCTGTGAAGAATATTGTCCAAATCCACTCCAGAGGTGGGTATCGGAATATTCTTCTGTTGACTTGGAGACTTGTCTAGAGTCTCTTCGTCATGGTGCTCTCTACTTCTCTCTGAAAGAAGTTTTGGCCCTATATTGTGCGTGTCAGAGGAAACGAATTCCTCTGTAGGGTGTTCTAGTGTGATCTGGGGCGATTGATCACGAACTATAGGTGAGTCTCTCTGAGGAGACTCCCTAGGAATGGATTCCCCGTCTTCTGTGGGCACAGAGGTTGAAAGAGTAACCTCTGGCTTGATGGGTTGGGTGAGGTTCGAGCTGTGCTGCTCTTTTTCAATGACACCTTCTGCAGCTAGACCTGCGGTGTCAGATGTGTGGGTTGCACTGGGAGGGGTTGAGGGATGTGTGCCTTCTGCAACTTCGGCATCTTTTCCTTTCTCATTTTCTTTTCCTCCAGACGTTTCTACCCTATCCTCTAAACCTATTTGCACCTCTTCTTCTGTAGTCTCTTGTCTTGGCAGAAGTGAATCAAGAACCTCTGTGAAGATTTGAGTTTGCAGAGGTGGTTCGATTTAATGGGAAGGGTTTGCTCGAAATGGTCATTTGAGAAAAATTGTTGCAGGTGGGTAGTGGGTACGAAGGATGCCTCGTCGCCGGAGTCGTGTCTGTCGGCATCGGTGGCGATGTGTGGGTTGTGGGAGTGCTCAGAATGCACTGGAGAGGATGTCGGAGAGTTCGTTGGTGAAACGTGAGCAGATTTGGAACTGGAAGCCATTTGTAGGTTTTGAAAGTTCTAGGTTTTCAGAAAGAAATAAGCAAGTTCGCCGGAGAAGATGAGAGAATAGTAAAGTTTTGAAAGTGATTTTATCTTGGGTTTTATACTGTGGTAACGGATAGAATTCGGAACGGTGAAAATGTGAGAAAGTTAATAAAATTTGAGGTCCACACTCGAGTTCATTCGGCGTGGTGCAAGTTTCTAGGACGACGTGATATGTACGTCAATGAAAACTTGACACGTCATCAATGTTAGTGACGACGAGACGTCGTGGGCGCCACATTAAATGAAAAACGCGTGGGTTTTAAATTTTCACCACAGAAAAGTTACCGTTACAGATACAGAAATTCCCAAGTGGAAATCTTTACAGAAGCTCTGTGAATTTGAAAAACGTTTATCTCTGTAGATTGTATCTTTAATGAAAATCGTTTGAAAAACACGGAGAGGATCAATAAATTTTTAGTAGAGAGAAATTATCCTACAGAGGTTTTTGGACCTCTGCCAGAGCCAGCATAGGCTCTGTGACAGGAAATTTCTAATAACTAATAATTTATAAACATTTTTAATCATCCAAGTTTTTGATCAGTTTTAACAATGTATTTAGGACTTATTTGAAAGTTGGTGTCCTAGAAAATTGTAAATCTCAAAGATTTTGTGCAGCAGAAGTCATTTGAATGATTTGAGTGATCTACAGAGGTTCTTTGGTTGAAAGAACTCCGTGGCTTATGACTTCTGTGGCAAGATACCAACCTATTTCCTTTTGATCGGCGAATGTGATCTCTTCTGTCGCATTCTTTGCTCCCCCTTGACTTATGAATCTCTGTAGATTCAGCAAGGTCTCCTTTTCCGCTCCTCCTTGATCTAACAACCTCTTTAGGATTGATCTCTGTGGTTTGAAACCTGCCTTTTTATCTCTTGAAGCTTGTACTTTTACCAAAAACGTTTGAAAAACATTGGAGAGGATCGATAAATCTTTAGTAGAGAGAAATTATCCTACAGAGGTTTTTGGACCTCTGCCAGAGCCAGCAGAGGCTCTGTGATAGGAAATTTCTAATAACTAATAATTTATAAAACTTTTTGATCATCCAAAGTGTTTATGGTTTTAAACATTTTATTTAGAAATTTTTGTCCTGGAAAATTGTTTTTGGAAAAAGATTTTGTGTGACACATACCTTTTAGAGTGTCTAGTTTGGACGACAGAAACTCTTGTTGATCATAATCCTCCTTTGGCTCCCCCTTGAATGATCAACCTCTGTAGATTAATTTGAGGTCTCCTTCTACTCCCCCTTGACCTATGCTTGAATCAATAGAGATAAATAATGCACAGAACATAGGTCAACCTCATCAGAGGTTCTGTGGAGATTGTCATAGGTTCTGAGCAATTCCACAGAGGCTCTGTGAAGTATAGAATCTTTGAAGGATGAGTCTTAAACAAAGTTTTTAAGAGTCATAGTGTATTTTGAAGCCTGAGTCCTTAATAGAAGTATTAAGGAGTCCATTGTTTGCTGAAGAGTGAGTCCTGATCTGTAATGGTCAGAAGTCATTTTTCTGATGAAGCTCGAGTCTTAAACTGATTTGTTTAAGAGTCTATTTCACTAAAGTGCGAGTCCTAAACTGATGTGTTTAGGAGTCCTTTTCTCCTCTGAAGAGCGAGTCCTGATCTGTAATGATCAGAAGTCCGAGTACCTGCAAGACAGATCAAAGAACTTTTGGTACCCATATCCAAATGGGTCCTTTTTTGTTAGGATTTGGAGCTGTCTTTAGGTCCTCTGGTTTGCCAATCTCTGTTGGTTTGCCAACTTTCTTTCTATGACCTTTCTCATTTTGGGTCTTTGGATTTTTTTTTAAATGACCTATTTTGTACACAGAAAGATTTAGAGAAAAGGTTTCTTAATTGAAGCAGAAGATCAAAGCATTTATATGAATGAAAAGATGAAGGCTTTGTAGAAACAAATGGCTTTGGAGCATTTTTGTCAAGAATAGAGTTTTTGACTTTCCAAACCATTTTCATCTTTTTGTAAACAGGATTATTTGAATTTTTAGCACAAGAGTTTGCTAAGACAAGGTTCTTAAGCCTTTTAGCTAAAACATCTTTTTCTTTAAGGTTTAAATCAAATTTTCTTAGAAGATCTGATTTATACCTCTTCTCCAACATAATCTTGTTTGACAAATCGGATAGTCTCTTTGTTAAATTTGACATTTCATCTTTAAAGACCTTTCTTTCCTTCTCAAACTTGTCTTTCAAACACTTTGTTTGAAATCCTTCTCTCTTCACCTTTTCAGACTCTTTTCTTTCAAAATCCTGCTCTTTCCTCTCTTTTTCAAGAGATTTCTGTAATTTTGAGATTTTGAAAGAAAGTTCCATATTCTTTGTCTCAAGAAGAGTTTTCTCTTTTCCAAACTTTTCATTTTTACTGATTATAAGTTTTTCAAAGTTGGAAATCAGTTTAGAAAAGTTTAGACACTTAAGCTCAAGGCTTTTCTTCTCTTCTTTAAAAACAGTCTTAACTTCCACAAACTTCTCTTTCTCCTTTTTACCAAGCTCTTCTGACTCAGATAGTTTCCTTTTTAGTTCAAGATTTTCACAGTCTAGGAGTTTACCTGATTCTTCAAGCTTGGCAATGTTGTCTGAGTTAATAAGAATGATCTTGTTTCTTTCCTCTAATTCTTTCTCAAGAGAAGGAATTATTTTCTTAAAATTTGTGCTGAGTTTGAAATAATAATGAAAATCAGCATCAGCACTAAATTTTAGTCTTGACATATTGAATGAAGTTTTTTTAACGAAAGAAACAGTTTCTAGGATGTTACCAGATCGAATAAATCGAAAATGGCAGTAAAACAGAATCTGTTTGAAGGAATGAAGAATAGGTTAAGAACAGACAGTTTCTATCAAGAATCTTGTCTAAACGAGGATCACTTGATATTGAAAACCAAGCTTTGCTCTGATACCAATTGTTGGTTCCCGTTTTGCTTTAAACAAGATTATCAGATCTATTAGTTCGAGTTTATGTTTGATGCGGAAGCGTATTTGAAGAACTAACAGATATGTTTGATAGATTTAGAACACAATATAAATAAACAGTGAACATGAAATAATACCTCAAAGTTTACTGAATATATATATATCAAGAACAGATTTAAGAACAGTGAGTATGCAAAGCTTTAAACAGATATGACTCTAAATGTGCATAAGCTATGTGTTCTTGATGTTTGATTGAAGTGTTCTTGTTTTTCTGTTTTTGTGTTGTTGTGTGTTATATGTTATTGTTGTTGTTTTGTGTTAGGAAGAACTCAACATGAGTCTTCCTTTTATACTACTCTTAGAAGACTATGAAGTAGGTCACTGTTCCTTTTACGGCATGAATAGTGAACTGGATGGTGTGAGCAGTTGTTTGAGCCATGCGCATTTAATGGAGCAGATGTACTTTTGGTAAATGCATTAAATGGCGCAGACGTCTATTTTGTACCATGCCCTATTGAGTCCACTCAGAGCTTGACACGTGTTTTGACAGTACTTTTCCATGCAAGTTGATGAACAGGTCTTGGAACAGTAGCAAGATATTATAAATATCTTCCTAGTCTTTTGAGGACCATAAAGGCTCTGTAATGTGTTACAGAGGTTCTGCGGTCTGGTTCCTCTGTAAAGTAGTCTTCACCGGATTCCGAGTCTTTGGTTGTTTACTTCTGCAGAGCTTCTGTCAAGGGTGGCAGAGGTTCTGAGGCTCGGTCCTCTGAGAAGTCTTCTTGGTTCCTTGTCTTCTGATGTTGTCCGCAGAGGCTCTGTT
This sequence comes from Saussurea involucrata, assembly GCA_033807775.1. Lineage (NCBI taxonomy): Eukaryota > Viridiplantae > Streptophyta > Magnoliopsida > Asterales > Asteraceae > Saussurea > Saussurea involucrata. The sequence goes on along the minus strand of CM066321.1, from coordinate 217,254,190 downwards.
ATTGGTAACAGAGGTTCTGCGGTCTTGGTCTTCTGAAAGCGTCCTTCTGTAGTTTCCTCGGTCTTTGATCACTCTTGATCAAAACTTCCTTTGATTCTTCTGAGATGCCCGGCAGAGCTTCTGTTGCACTCAGCAGAGCTTCTGTGGAAGTTCTTCTGTACTTGGCCATTTTTCAATACTTCTAATATTTCAGAATATTGGAGCTAACAATATCCATTGGATTAAATAATCCACGGTCAAGAAATTCGTGTCACACCTGATTAATGCGCGCGTCCACATTAATTAATAAACGACGCTCAGGGGTATTTAGGGTAGTTTCGTAAAATATACGCGGGACAGGTTCATATATGAATTTGTGCGATTCATATATGAACCTTTGTGTTCATATATGAACCTTTGTAATTCACATATAAAATATTTTTAACTAATTCATATATGAACCTTTGTGATTCATATATGAATCTTTGTGATTCATATATGAATCAGTTAATTTGTTCATATGAGAATTAGTTAAAAAAATTCATATATAAATCATTAAGGTTCATATATGAACACAAAGGTTCATATATGAATTAGTTAAAAAAGTTTATATGTAAATTAAAAAGGTTCATATATGAACACAAAGATTCATATATGAATCAGTTAATTGGTTCAACTGATTCATATATGAACCTACAATTAATTAGTTTCATATATGAAACACAAAGGTTCATATATGAATCACAAGATTCATATATGAATTAGTTATAAAGAGTTCATATGTGAATTACAAAGGTTCATATATGAACGTATAGTTCATATGTGAATCACACAGATTCATATATGAACCCAGCCCGTGTTTTTTGTAAACGAGATGACTAATTACCAAAATACCCTTCCGTGTTCAAAATCAGCGCATTTAATCGAAGAGTCTCGATCACTTCTCTATTTCTCAAAATATTTAGACTTCTCAAATGAACCTAACACTATATATATATATATATATTAGAAGTACTATATTTTACTCACGGTCATGATTTTGATGAAGACAAATTAACATCCTCGGTAATAGTTGTTGTTTATCGCCGATGATCCATGGAGAATAGTGATTCATTAGTAATAGTTGTTGATGACATATTTACCCATAAATGTTTGTCCGAAGAACTTTCATCGACAAATTTATTTGTCAATGAAACCCATCAAAATGTAGTGTCATGCACACAAATCTTTTCTTAATTACCACTATTTGACATGAATTATATTTAGGTTTTTTGAAGACCTAGATAGTTATTTAACAATTGGTATGAAGACGAAGGATAGAGAGAGAGAGAGAGAGAATGGCGACAGTGGCAATCGGAACTAGAGAATAGGTACATTCGGCAGGCTTCGCACTAGAACAAGACCTGGGTTAATCACCTCCGATTTCTTCATTTTTGTTTTGCAACATTCCTGAAAATTGGAATGCGATTTGTGGAGAATATTCAAAAGGTATGGGTTGGTCGTGGACTTGTACTTGGCAAAAAGAAGGTTATATAGTAGTGGTTTGCGTTTCGAATTTGTAAGATTCAAGAACATTATGGATGTGTCACTCTTCGAGAAACTTCTTAAAACGATGCTTATTGGAAATACTAATCTGAAAGTGTGTAGGGCTAAAGCAAGAGAAGAAGATGTTCAAATAGGAACGTTTGGATCGGATAGGAATTTAAACCGGTCTAACTTATGGTCGGCAAATGGAGGAAGACGTGATGAGAGAAAACACATCGAAGTGGTAAAAGGTGTGTCCCCAAAGTGTTAGAGAATTATTGTATTCAAGATTTACTGTAAAGTCAATGTACTGTATTAGTTCATAATGCCTTTATACCTTGTATGTTATGGGTATAAATAGGCATGTTCTTAGTTCTTAGTTCTTATTAGTCATTTACTCTTTCAAGATCAATATATGGATGACTATTGCTCTCTAGATTCTCTCTCTATATCTGATTGCTAGATTCTGGGTTTATCAATTGGTATCAGAGCTAAACAGAAAATTCAAGCAGATCAAAGACCAAATTGAAGATTTTTTACACTGAAGCTGAAGATTTCGGATCCTTCATAGATTACTGTTCATCGAAGATTTCTGACCCTTCTTCGATTACTATTCATCCAGATTTCATCTTTTCTGCCATTTTTGATCTTTTTGATTGATTCTTGACACTATTGAACTCGATTTTCATCCCTGATCATCTTTAAAACAAGGAATTTTACCAAAATCTGTATAGAATTTGCGGATTTGATCATTTTAGATTTGTTTGTTCGAAAACCCCAAACTTACTGTTTTGGATCTTAATTCGATTAAATTGATCGAATTAGGATTTGTGATCAACTAAGAAAGTGTGTGGAATCAAATTTCGAACAAATCTGTGCAAGTTTCATTACAATTGATCAAGAATCGAAAACGTTATGGCTGATTTAGTGATTTTCGAGTTCGAAGTGAAGGTTTCGGATTGTTCTTGATGGTTTTGGATCATTCATAGATGGTTTCGGATCCTTCTTCAATTACTGTTAGTTTCGAATCATTCATCATTTACTGTAGCTTGGTTTCGGATCACAAAGAGAAGTAATTTTTTGTTTACGTTTTGGTTTCGGATCCTTCAGCATATGAAATCCTTTGGTTTCGAACCCTAGTTGGTCCGAATCCATTGGTTTCGAACCCTTCTTGGTCCGAATTCGTGTTGATTAAAAAAAAATTCAAAAAAAAATTTATTCTGAAATTTTTTCTATAGTGTATTTTATACACTTTAAGAGCTTTTCAAGAAAAAAATTTATATAATTTTTTTTTTCTATAGTGTATTTCATACACTTTCTGCTTGATTTTCTGAAAGATCAACATCTAGCAATTCCAAAGAGAGAAATGGCTTTGAAGCAAACTATTATAACTGAAATACCTCCAACTCCACAATTTTTGTTAAATCATATAGTGAAGGTTTGAAGCAAACTTTTGTTAAACCTAATACTTCAAATCCTTCATTTCCTGTTTTAAATAAAGCATTGGAGGAAGAAAATGTTGATCTAAAGAGACAAATTTTAGACATTTCTTCTTCAAATGCTAAACTTACAAAAAGAATTACTGATCTTGAAGTTTATATTGCAGATCTTGAAGCAAAGAGTGACAACTCGAGTCTGCACGATCAAATCAAGAAACTTCAAGAGAAAGTAACAATCTTTCAAAAGGAAAATGCTGATCTGAAGAGTATTGAAGACAAAGAGAGAGAAGGAGAACTCATATGTTAGAGGGCAATTAAAAGAAGTTCAAGAGAAAAGAATAACATTGGAAGATGAAAGTGTTGATTTGAAGAAAAAGCTTTCAGAACGTGAAAGAGAGTCACTTTCTTCAATGAAAGTTCTTAAAGAAAAGGAAGTAATTGAGCTGAAATGTATAAAACTTTCAAAACAAGTTTCTGACTTTGAGAAAGTTTTATTTTTAGAAAAAGAGAAGCTCGAAAAAGAAAGAGCTGATTTTGAAACTGAAACGAAAATTTTTTAAGATTAAAAGTTCTGAACTTTCCGTGAAAATCTCTGATTTAGAAAATCTTTTGAAAAAATAAAGAAAAGATTTTGCGGAAAAGAAAAACCTCTTTGAAAAGGAAAGTAAAACCCTTAAAAAGAAAAATATGGAAATTTTCAAAGAGATTGCTGATAAAAGAAAGTTTTTGGAAAAAGATTTTGAATCGGAACATGAATATTTTGAAGATGCGATTCTTAATCTTACCAAAAGATTATCTGGTTTATCAGCTGATATTATGAAGGATCAATTGATCAAATCTGATCTCCAAAAGAAATTTGATCTAATCTCGAAACAGAAAAATGTTTTGATAAACAAAATCAAAGAACTTGAAGACATCATTTTTAAATGTGATGTCTCAAAGCAGGCCAGTCATGATACTATCTTTCAGACTCCATTTGTTAAATCAAATGATTCTGAATACTATTTTAAAACTGCTTCAAGTTCAAGTTTCAAAAACATTCCTTCTAAACAATTTAATAGATCAACGAATTTCTCAAAAGATCAGATTCGTTCAACAAATCTCTTCTATAATCATTTGCTTGATAAATCGGATAAGGGTTCAAAAGTGCCTAAAGTTAATACTTCCAAACCTGAAGAAGTTCCAGTCTTCAAAAAGGTGAAGATGGAATGGAGAGACAAAGGCACAACGATTCCAAAGAAAGATGTACCAAAATCATCTGCTTCCACATCAAAGGCCAAAAGTAACAATGCTCCTAAAGGTAAATCTACTGTTCCACCTAATCTCGTGTATTCTACAAATCATCTGATTAGGTTGGCACATAAGAAAATCTGTTGTTCTTTTTGTGGATCAAATGATTTTGTGCATAAAGATTATACTTCTTATTGGTACGGTACTTACAGTATTCCTTTTAAGAAATCTACATCTATCACACTAGGACCCAAGTGTCGTTGGGTACCAAAATCTGCTTAATCTGTTTTGCAGGTTCATCATGTGTTGTGCTGATTTGGAAATATATATACCACACACATGACTGAAAACAGAAGAGAAGCGGTGAATTTTTTTTAAGAAGAGTACTTGTACCATTAAGGGGGAGCAAAGATTATTGGTTTCTAAACACATCAGTTTAGAACCCGGATTTCAACGTCATTGGTTTCTGAATACATCAGTTCAGGACTCGTGCTTCAACGTTTTAGGTTTTTGAACATATCAGTTCAAAACCCGTGCTTCAACGACTATGGCTTCTGAACAATTCAGTTCAGGACCCGTACTTCAAAGACTAAGACTTCTAAACAAATCAGTTTAGAACTCATACTTCTCAGGTGATATCCTTAACTGTCACATCTTTCTGTTTCAAGGAACAAGTGGTGAAAGGTAACATTGCATTATGTTTTATTTCTACTGCTTTGAATGTTTGAATCTTTACAAATTTAATTCATTGAGATGAAATTTTTCAATTTTCATTCAATGAATGAAATGTGTGTCAAGGGTGATTTTACAAGTGTTTTTGTATTATCTGAGTTATATTTGTTTCATCTTTCACTCCTGAAATAAATCGAAAGGTCAGCAAAACATGAATGAAATTATGCTGAATGCTCGAAAATATGTAAATCTGGACTTATATATAATATAACGCTCAAAAAGTCTATTTGTCAAAATGATGGATGGAAACGAAAATATGGGGGAAGCACTATGTTTTTAGAACCAAGTGATTGCGATGCATCAAATAAACATATAAAAATCATTTAGTTTGAAAGTTTGTACCTGTGGCCTTTCTGGTTTGGGAGAGTAAGTCCTAAGGGGTGCTCGACACCTAGCACCTAAGGCCAACTAGTCTGGGATCTGCTAACCCAAATCCTGCTATAGAACCAGATAGAAAGTCATGTTTAACGGTGTATCTTATTCTTACTAAACTTTTTGATTAAAAGATGCCAATGAGCACAAAATTAAAAGATGCCAATGAACACAAAATCAAAAGATGCCATTGCGCACAAAATCAAAAGATGCCATTGAGCACAAAATTAAAAGATGCCAATGTGCACAAAATCAAAAGATGCCAATGAGCACACATCTCTTGACACTTGGGGAAAATACAAAGTAGCGATAAACCTGTAAATTTGTGAAAATTCTGATTTTGGACAAATAGTGTGAGTAGAGCAAAGTATTCTTATATGTTTTAGAATTGCATATGCTTGATGCTAATCATATTTCGCATGCTAGCTAACCAAATAGATTTAATAAAGGGGTTGAAACTGAACATTTTTAACTTGATATGCAATGATATCTTGTTTTTGAATCCAAACACATGCATTTGATTTCATTTGATTGAAAAATCTGGTATACTTCATTAAGTTGGATTTCTTTTGTAAAGCTTTCAAATGATCAAATGTTAGTAGTTATAAAATGTAGTTCAATGAATTTTATATTCCTTGTATAAATGTTTTCTTTAATGCACTGTATTTAAAATGAATATTTTTAATGAAATATATGCATACTTTCAGGGGGAGAAAACAAATTGCTCCAGAATTCTTATTTTGAGGGGGAGCAAGGTTATTCATTAAGGATGAGATTGTTAGTAATACTCAGAGATGCGACTGAAATTGAAAAAGGTTTTCGATGATCATGATGCTCACTATCATCGAAAAAGGGGGAGAAATGTTTAATTCAATTTCATGTCGAAGATAATTCAAGATCAAAGAGATGAAGATACTAATTTCAAGAAATCATTCAAAATACAAGAAGTCCAAAATTCGCATGCTAGATTCGGATTGTTCAAAATTGCATTAGTTTTGAATCTTGTGAAGTCAGAAATGTTGCTGAATTTGGTTATCTTAGTTCTGAGCGTTTCGGAATGTGCTTACACCTAAAAGTTCAACAATATAGATGATTTCGCATCCTTCTATCCTTCTGATTCAAATTAGTATGGTTTCGCACTTGCCTTGGTACGACTCCTCATGGTTTCGTATCCTTATTTATACGACTTCCATGGTTTCGGACCCAACTTGATTCGACTTCCGTTGGTTTCGTACTTGCCTTGATCCGGATTTCTTGATTTCGCACTCTACATGATTCGAATCCCATGGTTTCGAACCCTTATTGATTCGAATCCCATGGTTTCGAACCCTTATTGATTCGAATCCCATGGTTTCGCACCCAACTTGATACGAAACGGATGGTTTCGCACCCTCTTGCATCCGAATCCTTATGGTTTCGAATCTGTCTATATCCAAATTGATGGTTTCTGATCCTTAAAGTTAATATGAGAACTAAGGTTCTTGCATCAAGAAGGATACAAGAAGTTACTGTTTGTCAAAGACTGATAAAGCTGCAAAGATCTGTTTTCATATACAAGACTTGAAGATGGTTTGATAGAGTGTCTGTTTGAGAAGATTGACTTTACAAAGAGCTGAAGACTGCTGTCATATTTTTTAAATCTTGAATCCAAAGGGGGAGATTGTTAGAGCATTATTGTATTCAAGATTTACTGTAAAGTCAATGTACTGTATTAGTTCATAATGCCTTTATACCTTGTATGTTATGGGTATAAATAGGCATGTCTAGTTCTTAGTTAGATAACAATAAACAACAATCTAGAACAATTGTAAGCATTAGTCATTTACTCTTTCAAGATCAATATATGGATGACTATTGCTCTCTAGATTCTCTCTCTATATCTGATTGCTAGATTCTGGGTTTATCACAAAGCATGACTCTAAAAATGTTTAAGCACCTGGAAATCAAAATGTATCTCACGAGGATAAGAGGATCCTAGAGGTCGATCGGGAACCCGGATTGAAAATTTTGCTTTCACGAAGTTTAATCTATGAGGTCAAAAAGGTTGATAACATGGATGTTTTAGTGTACTTATGTAGATTCCGTATTTAGACAACAGTTAAGAAATACTCCATAGATTTAGAATAGAGACATGCATGAAGATCAATTTATTGAATGATCTCTATTTCATATGAGTGAAATATAATGGAGGAAGAAATGAATGTATAGAACTCTCACACAGTTCACTGTGATCTATCAAAAGTCTCTTAAAATCTCAATTGAAATAAATAGACCAAGACACATATTTATAGTGTCCAATTTACAAAGAATGGGTCCAAGTCCATTTACCTCCCAAAGCCCAAAATGACTTAAAAAGACATTACACTTTTCTTTTCAAGAAAATAAATCAAGTTAACTGAAACTAGAGTAGAAACCAATTTCACGGCAGATCAAATGATCTGATCAATCTTTGAAATTCAAATTGAAATCCAGAAAAGTTGAAAATACTTATCAATTGATTCTTGAACAAATTGGCAGCAATTTCTTCTGAATTTGATGTCGTTTGGCTCTAATACCAATTGTTAGGTCCAAATCAACCATTAATTCAAGAACAAAACAGTAACAATCAGAATTGAGAGCAACAACACTAGGATTGAATGTCAAATGTCATATGCTTTGTATTAAACTAGAGAGAAATTACTAAAACCTAGTGAGAGAAATATTGCAAACTGAGGAGCGTATACAAAGTGGAAAGCTAACTAACACAAGGCTAACTAACTTTATCTATACTAGAAAAGCTTTGATAAATATACAATACTTCTACATGAAAGACAAATACAAATTACACACATGCTAGTATTCTATAGTCTTCATGTACACAAGAAATTCTTCAGAGAATAATCTTTTAAGTCCTAGAGTCTGAACAAACATGTTCATACTTTCCAGCCTAACTCTAATGAAACTACTTCAGATCTATGATCTCTCTTCTTTAGACTTCACACTTAGTCAAACCTTCACTAGACAAGTTTGATCATACATCTTTAGAGCTTTGATTAGGCACTTCAGATATTCAACACTTAACATATTTCAATCTTTCCAACTCTAAGTACTCTTCCTCAGATTTCTGATCAAGTATATCAGAGCACAACACTTAGCTATTTGAACCAACTTATTCAATATTACAACTTATGCTCGGCATAAGGTTTGCCAAATGTAAACATAAAATATTTGGGTGGAGCAGAAATTCTTTTAATCCTTGAAAACATAGAAACAACAAAAAATATTCTTGCCGAAGTGAACCATGGTATCCATCAATGGTTATGGAAGTTAAAGAATTAGGAATCAAACCCTCCTCAAGTCATGCTTACTTGGGTAAACATTCTCAGGGTCCTACTTCAATGTTGGACTAAAAGCGTCTTCACCCGCTTCACTGATCGGTAGGTCATGGTGGTGAAAACAATGATTGGAAGGGGAACACGATGTCGAGTTGGATGATAGAAACACCAGAACGTTGTGGAAGACGGGGCTCCTCGGTGCCAGATTTCCAACCGGAGTTTGTGGGGATCATTCATTCGGAGCAACCAATGATTGATTTGCCTTGTTCTGGAAGTGGAAAGGTTGTGGACGATTCATTGTTCAAGAACCCAATATCCATTCTTTCAAGTCCGGGGAAGAGAAGAAAATTGAAAAGATTCCTCCTGTGGTGGACCACAATGTCAAAGACATTGGGTCAAATTAAGCTTTTGGGCCTACCTTATAAAATTTAGATAAATGGGCCAAAAACCTCTCTTCCATCCAGTGAAAGGAGATAAAATTGGCACTCATCCCATGACTCAACTATAACAGCTTGATAGTGGCCTTAATATTCTTTCTACCCATCCAGAAGCATTTCATGAAGGTTCTAGCTCAAATCAAGTTGAAGAAAGAAAAGCGTTTGGGTTATTAAAATTTAATGAAACCTTTGTGGAAAAAGAAAGAAAATGATGCTCTAAGGGAAAATGGGGTCTTTCTCGGAGAACTTAACTTTTGAAAGGGAAGATGTGCATGAGGATGATCAAGGAGATGGATCGAGGGAAGCATGGGGAAAAGTGTGTTAAGAGAAAGTGAAGGTTGTACTATTTTTTTTTTCAAATAAAGCCAGAAGCGATAACCCTTCAATGGGTGAACGAGCTTCGCAATGGACTAAAGGTGAAATTAGCAAAAGCAAGCTATTTGGTGTTGGGTGCTATATACTAACATGGAAAATTTGGTAATCGGCTGGGGTGCAGGCCAATTCCTTACCTTTTACTTACCGGGTTTGCCGACTGGTGCCAACATGCGACGTCTAGTGAACTGGAATTTTGTTCTAGAGAAGTTCAATAAGCAATTTACAAACTTGAAAGTGAAAATGATGTCCTTCGATGGCAGGTTAACTCTTGTTAAGTCGGTTCTTGGAAGTTCCTCTGTACATTTTTATGTTTCGTGCACCGTCAAGCGTGTTAAAAAGTATTGAGAGATCGAGACGAGAGTGTGTTGGTCCCGAAAGGCTTAAACAAGTTTGTAGAAGGGGGGGGGGGGGGGGGTTGAATACAAACACACTATTTTACTTTTCTAAATTGTTTATTGATAAATCATTAACAATTTACAGCTTGTTGCGGAAACAAGATTAAGGATAAACCTAAATCTAAACAAGTTGGAACACTAAGGTTTTCTTGCACTAAGAAAGATAAGGAGATTACTAATAAAATCCTATCTTGAGAGATTTGAACTTGTCCAGAGTTAGCAAGTTACTTCAAATGAAGTGAGTTCATCTCTTTATATACTGCATGCATTTAATGCAATTCTGTATATACTTTACACGTGTCATCAGCGGATTGGTTGCATGTCATTGACCTTTGTTGACAACCTTAGTAGCCGCATGAATGAACAGTGTAGTATCAGAGTGGTTGTACGATTTCAGATTTTCGGAGGTTCTTTTCTGACATTTCGTACGGTGGCGTGCAAGGGAGGTTAAGACAAAAGTACTTTGTACGGAGGACTTCATGATCAGCTTTCGTTGATTCAGCGATTATCATTTACTATTCAGCAGATGATAAAGTTTAGCGATAGCTGAAGTCTTGTACGTGATACTTCACGTTGAGTGGACAAATCTGAGTCTTCGCTGATCCGCATCAGTTCATTAGGAGACTTGTCGCTGGTTCTTGAGCTTGATCTTCGACTTCAGCGTAGAACCTTTGTTGACGTGAATCTTGTCTTCAGGGATCATAAGTAAACAACTAACTTATCAGCGATCACCATAAGGACTGAACAGACTCAGCGATATGGTGAACAGTGTTCGCTGAATGTTTAATCTAAAAGTGCGAGAGTTCCTATCAGCAGTACTGTAAGATCTTAGTACTTATCAGCGATAGTGAAACTCTGATACATATTGTTTACTTACAATTTTCACTAAGTATTTAAGATAGGGTCATTATCAAATCACTGAGGGTTTGGATCAACAATCTCCCCCTATTTGATTATGACATAGCAACAGAGAAAATTGCTATTTAATGAAAACATAAGGATAAAAAGAACTCATAAAATATTTGTCCCTTTTACTGTTTTCTGGGATCTTTTCAGTACTGATGGAGTAAAGTACATTCGCTGAAATCTTTCTTTAAATCTTTGAATCAGGTTACAATATGGATAAGAAGGATTACAAGTACAAGCGAAATAAATTACAAGTACTGAAGGATGACTGATACAATAGAGAAAGTGGTGATTGTTGTCAGCCTTCAAAGGGTTCTTCCTTAATGAGAAGTTCATCAAGGGTTGTCTTTTCAGTTGGAATCATCCAGTCAGGAACCTTTTCTCCTTTATTCTTTAGCTTCAGAGCAGCTTCAAAAATCAAGGGTTTTAGGTGTCGTGCCTGAATGTCTTTTCTGAAGTCGCACCAGTAGATGAGATCTTTGAGCTGTTCGATTGGAGTGATTGGAAGCTCAGCGATCCGTTAAAAGCATTTACGTCCGTCGTAGTCAAGAAAGAATATTCCATAAGGATTACTGATGACTTTACCAGGGACGAAAAGTTCACATGGTGGCAAAGAGACGTTAAGGGCAGATAGATCAGGATCAGGACCAAGTACTTCAGCGCGAGAGAAACCAATTCCAGTTTCATTTCGTATGACAGGACCTGAGTTTGAATCTTGACGTTTCTTCCTTGGAGAGTCCTTTTTTCTTTTCGGCTTTAGATCAGGAACAGGAGGAATATCCACACAAGAAGATATCAAATCGATCTGTCTGTTTATCAGCTTTTCGAAATGATCCTTGTACTTAGATTTTGATGGTTGGATAGCTAACCTCATCTCCAGCCATTCAGAGAGACCATACCTTTTTACAGTGTCAGCACGAAAGGTTTCAGATGAGTCATCTTCTCTGAACAGTTTGATGTCAACAATAGGTACTCCGATGGAGGTTCTTCCAGAGATGAATACCTTGTTGATCTTCGCTGGACGATATCTGAAGTGGATTTTCTCTTTACACCAGATCAGGGTGGTCTGAGAAACTTCAGCTTTCTTTTCCACGATCTTCTGGGCTTGTTCCCAAAGCTTTCGTTGGATTTGAATGGGAATACGCTTCAGCTTGGGGTCTTTGACAGATTCTTGAGTGAGCTTGATGGCGTATTCTCTGTCTTTATGTTCAGCTTCCTTCCTTTCAGCGATGAGGCGTTCAGCTCTGAGATGATCCTGGTATTCAGCTTTTGAAATTCTGAACTTAGGAGGAACTGAAGGTAGTTGATCGCGCCTTAGGATGATTCGCTGATCTTCGAATCGCTTTATCATTTCTTCTCTCCTCTTTTGATCTTCTTCACTCAGCTTTTGAGAAACCGAGGAAGGTCTGTTTCTGTGCGAGAGAGGTTGTTCTTCTGATTCATCAGTCTCAGAGTTTAAATCTAAGACTGGGATTATGTCTTCAGCGGTAGCTGGAATTATTGGTGAAGTCGCAATAGAAGATCTTTCAGCGATATCCTCAAACAGGGGAGAGGACTAGCTGAAACGCAGCGATCTTACAAATAAGAACTGGGTAGAAGAACTTGGGTAGAAAAGATAGAAAAAAAATGTGGATGTGTATGGTGTTTGTGGAATGGATAACTGATTTTTCAGAGATGATCAGGGAAGGAAAAATAAGTTTAGTGTACCTGACAAATCGGCTTTGCAAGTAGGATCGCCAGATTATCATCTTCAGCGATGCCTTTGTCTTTGCTTTTCTCAGCGCCAGAGGCTGAGTGCTTTGTCTTTGTCTTCTCCCCTGAAAGTTCTTTTATTGAAATACCTTTAAGAGCTTTGGTTCGAGGAGCAGGTTTGACAACAAAGAAATCATCGTCATCTTCATCATCATCATCATCGTTCCTTGGAGAGGAGGATGGTTCAGCTTCAGGGATGTCGAAGTCTTCGTCTTCTTCTGCTTCGGATTCCTCAACATCTTCTTCGAGTTGCTCCCCCTCAGATACAGAGGCGAGGTTCTCGGTTCCCTCAGGGTTTTCATCTCCCTGAGGTCCAGTAATCCGATCTTCATTACCCTCTCCCCTGATAGATTCATCATGGGAAAGGTCTTCAGCGCTCTTATTTTGATCTTCAGCGCTCTTCTCCTGTTCAGCGCTCTTCTCCCCCTCTTTCTCATGATGGGCGGGGGAGGAATGGGTAGATTCAGCATTGGTGTCGTCTCTGTCTTCTGGGCCAGAGACTTTCACACAACCTTCAAGCTTAGCTATTCTGTCTTCTAGGCCAGAAATAGCAGGCGTGATTTTCTTCAGCTCTTGGCGATCCTCTGCGGTGAAGGAGTCCAAAACAGGTGCAGGGGCCGGAGCAGGAGCTGGATTGTTTGCCTTGTTCACCAGCGTCTCGATCATTGTCTTGACAGAACTAAGATCGGTCTTCACTGAGCCCAAGTCGGTCTTGACCACTGACATATCACCTTCGAGTGTACCAACCGATTTCTTCAGCGTTGTAACCTCGCTGGAAACGGTGGAAACTGACGATTTGAGGTTGGTGTAGTCAGTGTAGATGTCGGAGAGCACTTTGGCAAAGTCGGCGAGAGTTTTATCAAGGTCTTTGATGTCATCAGAGGAGGCCTTCTTTTCCACCACAGTAGTCAGCTTCGTCAGATTCTCTCCAGCGTTTGTTACAGCTGTAGAGTTATTTGATAGACCGGTGGTGAGATCCGTAAGTTTCATCTCCATAGACTTCAGAGACTGGTTGATGTCTCCCAAAAAAGGACCTGTAACATATAAGTACTTGTGAACAAAGGAAAGCTCAGAAGTTTCAGGTTTAGTTACAGTGTTTAAGGTGGGATCTGTACCTGCAGGAGCGTTGACGAACTCATCAAAGTTTCGAGTCCCTCCATAGTGTTCCATATCTCCCTCAAAAGTTCCGTGAGGGATGGAGATCTCTGCAGGTCCTTTCTTCGTCATTCGCTGAGAAGCTTCAACGGCTTCTTGAATGATGGCATCTCCAGTTTTGATTGGAGGAGTGTCCAAAGAAGTAGAGGGAGGAGCGAAGGATAAGAATTGGGGTTGGGTTTCAAGTTCAGCGTTGGATTCGCTGAGAAGTACTTCATCAGTCTTTTGAGAGACTGACGAAGGTTGGGTAGATTCCAAAGTTCTAACCTCAGCGTTTAGGGACGCTGAAGTAGGTTTAGAAGGGATGGCTTGAATTGGTGTGGCAGAGCGTACCACGGAACTTTCCTTCAGCTCTTCAGAATGAGCTGAGGAGTCTTCAGCATGCAATTGCTGGGGTTGCTTCTTGGTTTTCTTGATCCTTTTGGAATCAAGAGGGGTAAGAGATTGTTTCCTTTTCTTAGAAGGAATGGATTTTGTGGCCGGGGTATCAGCGATGGGTATTGTCGCTGAAGGAGCCACAGAAAGCGGAGAATTTAGAAGAGTGAGAAGAGTAGAGAGACGTACCTCGTTGGCGACAGGCTTGAAGTCGAGAACTTTAGGGCCAATCTGAGAGAGTTTCAGATCACCCTCTTCAGGATAGCTGTCCTTCAGGCCATATTGAAAGATGGCGCTGATGAATCGCGGGTAAGGAACCCATGCTGGTCGGTCAGCGGCAGAATCAACACGTTGAATGAGGTCTTCATAGATGATGGAGGCCCAGTCAATGTTGAGACCTTTCAGCAGTGCGTAACCCATGGCCTGCTGAGGTTGAGCGGCTTGATCAGAAGATCCGGATTTCGCTGTCATGCAGCTGATCAGGTGAGCGAAGATGAAGTTCATCTCGCTGGGCATCTTGGATTTCTTTATCAGCGTCAGCTTCTTCTCAGGTAGCTTGTCTCTTCCAGTCTCCCAGATGTAACCCATCGCATCAAGGAAAGCAATGATTTCTTCCCTGTCAGCGTGCTTCTTGTGGTCAGGAAATGGAATGAAAGGATTTTCTGAGGTAGCGTTAGGGAATTTCAGAGCTTTGCGGATTATTGCGGGGGTTATCTTGATGGTGCCATACTCAGTATCGCTGAGTATGCAGTCGATGGTTTTAGATGGATCTTTGGCTGAGGGTAGGTTGGTGTGTCTAGCAGAGTACCAGAATTGGGATAATAGACACTGACTGGCAGGAGGTGTGATTGTCAGTGCTGTGTATATGGGGCTATTCTTCAAAAAATTTACAGCGTCGTCTAGATGGGATACCTGCTTCCGAGGAGGAAACTCGAGAAGCGCTGAAAGGTTGTTTGCCTTTGTCCAGTCTAGTTGATCCAGCTCAAACTTAACCTGAGGAGCTTTGGTGATTTCCAGTTCCTCAGAATCAGCGGAGATGGACTCAGCGGAAACATTCAGCTTTGAAGTTGCCATTTCACTGTATTATCAGTTCAACCAAAGATGTTAACAAATAAGAAATATCTTAATGTGGAAAGAAAATTTCCATTAAGATTTTTCGAATATTGCCCATTTCATTCAGACAAAAAAAAGTCTTAATGAAGATTAGGGTTTTTCTTGTTTTTTAAAAAAAAAAACGAATATAACACCTATAAGCCATGTATTCCAGTTTAAAAAAAAATGGATACGAAAGAAGAACAAGTTTAAGATTTTAGATTTAAAACTTGAAGAACAACCATGAAATGGTTGTGTTTATAAAACCATGAAAGAAAATGATTTTATTTTTGAGTTCTTTTGTTTGATCTTGTGTAAAACAATGAGAAGATCGAAAACAAGTTATTTGCATTTGATAATAGATAAGAACATATTAACCTTGAGTTTGATGAAGAAGATGATGAACAGTTCTTGAAGATTGAGAGCACAAAATGCAACAGTGTTCTTTTCTTGCGGAGAAAGATTGACTCGCATAAAAGACAAATATAAACTTTGAGAGAGTTTATATAGGAAGAGAGTAGAGAGAGAAAAACTTGAGCGGGAAAGTTTCTCATCATGACACGGACACGTGTTTGCATTTGATTGGATAGACAACGAAACGTGCAAACGTGTGTCAGAAAAAGAAACATGCCTGGTGTTATCCGTTGCAATGACGTCACAACTGTCCTTTCACATTCTTTCGTTGTCTCTGAGGTTTTGAAAGAAAAACTCAGGGACTCTTTGGAAAATATGAAGCACTGAATAGAAATATCAGTGAGGGTTTTAAGAAATTTCAAAATATTATTCAGCGATGAAAGAATTTGAAATCTTGCATTTTCATGCGTTTTGTCAGAGAAAACATACCTTGATATCAGTTTAACCCAATTTATTCAGAGAGAAGATGATGAAATGGATTGTACAAGTTTATTTTATCCAGAGCCTATACAAGAATGTATAAACGTATCGATGATTAAATGTGAACCGCTGAAGATTTATCCTTCAAAGTTCAGCATTCCAAGCTCGCTGATGAGAAAGTTGAATCTTGTCTCATCAAGAGGTTTGGTAAACAAATCAGCTAACTGATAATCAGTTGGGATAAAATGAAGTTCTATATCACCATTCATCACATGATCTCTGATAAAATGATATCTGATTTCTATGTGTTTTGTCTTTGAGTGTAGCACTGGATTGTTTGCTATAGCGATGGCACTTGTGCTGTCGCAATAGATTGGAATTTTGGAGAGCTGAAGATCATAGTCTAGTAGTTGATTTCTCATCCACAAGACTTGAGAACAGCAGCTTCCAGCGGCTACATACTCAGCTTCAGCTGTGGAAGTGGACACCGAGTTTTGCTTCTTACTTGTCCAACTTACCAGCTTTCCACCTAGGAGCTGACATCCTCCTGTGGTGCTTTTCCTATCCATTTTGCAACCTGCAAAATCACTGTCTGAATAGGCGGTTAGATCGAATCCTGAATCTTTGGGATACCAAAGACCTAGATTCGCTGTACCCTTAAGATATCGAAAGATTCGCTTTACAGCTTTCATATGAGATATCTTAGGTTCAGCTTGATATCGTGCGCATAGACATGTTGCAAACATAATATCGGGTCGGCTAGCTGTAAGATACAGTAGTGAGCCGATCATCCCACGGTACAGCGTGACATTGACAGGAACACCCTTTGTGTCCTTAGCAAGTATCAGCGGTGGTGCCATAGGGGTTTTCATAGCTGAACTTTCAGTTAAGTCGAATTTTTTCAGCATATCTTTAACATACTTTCCCTGATTTATAAAAGTTCCTTTTTCAGTTTGCTTAATCTGAAGACCAAGGAAATATGTTAGTTCACCCATCATACTCATTTTATACTCATCTTTCATTCTATCAGCGAAACGAGTACAAAGCTCAGGGTTAGTAGAACCAAATATAATGTCATCAACATATATTTGAACTAAAATGATATGACCTTTTATTTTTCTAAAAAACAAAGTTTTGTCAATCTTACCTCTCTCAAATTTTTCAAGGTGGAGATACGTAGAAAGAGTGTCATACCATGCACGAGGAGCTTGCTTCAAGCCATAAAGTGCCTTATCCAGCTTATAAACATAACCTGGACGCTTAGGATCTGAGAATCCTGGAGGTTGTTCCACATAAACTTCTTCATTCAGCTTTCCATTTAGAAACGCTGACTTAACATCCATTTGATGTACAGTGAAGTTTTTGTGTACAGCATATGCTAAGAAAAGACGAATAGATTCAAGTCTTGCTACAGGAGCAAAGGTTTCGTCATAATCTATACCTTCCTCTTGTCTGTATCCCTGAGCAACAAGACGAGCTTTGTTGCGAGTTACAGTACCATGTTCGTCCAACTTGTTTCGATAGACCCACTTAGTGCCTATCACTGTTTTGTCAGTTGGTCTCCGAACAAGTTTCCAAACTTTGTTTCTTTCGAATTCAGTCAGCTCTTCTTGCATAGCGCTGACCCAGTTTGGATCACTGAGGGCATCATCTATTTTCTTTGGTTCAGTTAGAGAAATAAAGTTAACAAATAAACAAATATTACCTGCACTTCTACGAGTCTGAATACCAGCGTTGGGATCACCAAGAATTTGATCGATTGGGTGATTTACAGTCCATCGCTGAGCCGGAGCATGCGTCGCTGACTCAGTCTGAACTGGAGAAACTGAAGATGAGGCTTCAGCTACTTCTGGATAATCAGCTAAGAGAGGAATGCTTGCATTTGTCACTTCATTCACTGATTGCTGAGAAATAGATGGAATTTCTGAGACATTTGGATCAACTGCGGGTATAGTATTTATAGGAACAGCTGAGACCCAAGATGTTTCAGCTTCACTATTCTACATATTGGGAATGATAGTAGGACCATCATTTTCAGTTGTATGAGTATGAGTAGTGGGAACATCTTCTGAATCACAAAGATGAGAAAACATCCATTGATTCAGTTCTTCTGTATCAGCGTTCGGTTTATAGTTCGCTGAACGGGATTCGTCAAACGTGACGTGAATAGTTTCTTCTACAGTTTGTCTTCTTCGGTTGAAGACTCTGAAGGCTTTGGAAACTGAGGAGTATCCAAGAAAGATTCCATCATCAGCCTTAGGATCAAACTTTCCAAGGGCATCTCTGTTGTTCAGTATAAAACACTGACAACCAAAGATGTGAAGAAAGCTGATTGAAGGCTTTCTCCCATGAAAAAGTTCATAGGCTGTCTTTTTGAATCTTTTGACTATCAGCGACCTGTTTTGCGTAAAACAAGCCGTGTTGACAGCTTCTGCTCAAAACTGAGTAGGCAGGTGAGAATCGCTGAGCATTGAACGTGCAGCTTCAATAATTGTTCTATTTCTTCTTTCAGCGACTCCGTTTTGTTGTGGTGTTCTCACTGACGAAAAGTTGTGAGAAATACCCTTGCTCTCAAGGAAGGAATCAAGAGAACTGTTTTTGAATTCAGTTCCATGATCACTCCTTATTGAGCGAACAGTCATATTGTTCAGAGTTTCCATCTTCCGAACAAAGGTGATGAGTTCTTCAGGGGTGTCACTCTTAGAACGGAGAAACATTACCCATGTATAACGAGAGAATTCATCAACTATGACCAGCGTATATTTCTTTCCAGCGATGGATTGTTTGTTAACGGGGCCAAACAAATCCATATGGAGTAGTTGAAGAGGAGATGACACTGAGGAAACTTGCTTGGACTTAAAGCTTGCCTTGGTCTGCTTCCCTTTTTCACACGCTGAACATAAGGATTCTTTGGCGTATGAATGTTGAGGTAGACCAGTGACTAACTCTTTGGATGAAAGAGTATTCAGCGTCTTGAAGTTGAGATGTGAAAGCCTCTTGTGCCATAGCCAGTTGACATCAGAAGATGCCTTTGAGAAGAAACAGGAGTTCTCAGTGGTTGTTGAGTCCATGTTTATAACGTAAACATTTTCCAAACGATAACCGCTGAGAGCTATCTTCTCCTTTTTGTCAGAGACAAAGCAGGATTCCTTGGTGAAAATCACTTTGTTATCCATGTCGCAAAGCTGACTGATGCTCAGAAGATTATGCTTCAGCCCTTCAACATATGCGACTCTTCTGAAGGATGTTGTACCATTTGAAAGTACACCATACCCTCGGGTGTGTCCTTTTCCATTTCCACCGAAAGTCACAGAGGGACCCTTCTCTTCCTTGTATTCAGCGAGCAGGCTTTTCTTTCCAGTCATGTGTCTAGAGCATCCGCTATCGAGATACCAGATACCCTTCTTAACCTGCAATACAAAGGAAGATTAGTTTTGCTTGGGTACCCACTTCACCATGTATACGCGTTTGTCAGTGGAAGTGGTTGGAATGGGTTCAGCAGTCTTCGCAGCATTTGAAGATTCAGCTTTGTCTTTCTTCACTTTGGTCAATTTCTTGACCTCAGTGGTAGGAGTCACCTTGACCTGACTTGCAACTGGTTTGGTCTTCTTTGGTGCTATCTTCACCTTAGCTATCTTATCAGCTTTGGTGGCTGTGGGACACTTACTTGCAATATGATCGGTAAGTCCACAGTGATAACATTTCCTATAACTAAAATTAGTTCTAGGACCACTTGTGTGCTGAGCTTTTAATTTGGAATTAGAAGTGCCAGCACCAAGTACACTATTGGTTTTTGAAATAGGACGAACATTCAGTTCTTCAGATTTCTTACCAAGGACATCTACTCTGAGTCTAGGAGTAGGTCGCTGAACTGATTCAGAGGTCTGATTTCTAGAACCAGATGAATGAATCACTAAGGCTTTGGAAGCATTCAGCTTAGGTACTAAAGTACCCTTCTGAGGATTTTGATAAATTACAATTCCTTTACCTTTATCTTTAGAGACAGAGGTAGGTTTTGAATAAACCATTTTCTCCTTACCTTTTGAGGAGGTAGGAGTTTCCTCAGGGATTGGTGTAATCGACGAGGAGTACTGAGATGAAGAAGTGTCAGCTACTGAGGATACGAACGTTCCAAATTTAAGCATTGAACGTTCAGTGGTTGGTATTGGAGTATCATATTTATAACCCAGACCACGTTTATCACTCAGAGGAATCTGAGCCTTAATTATCTCAGTGATCTTTGTTGAAGAATTACACCATCCTTCAACAATAGCTTGTTCAGCTTTTAATGCAGCGATAGCTTCCGCTCGTTCAATTTTGACTAGCTGATTTAAATGGACTTGATCTTTAAAACCTTCTTCAAATTTTGAAAGCTTTTCTATTTGAAGGTGGCAATTTTTAAGCTTTTCAGCGAGATCAAGATTTTGGTTTTCAACCACAGCTTTGCCGTTCATGGCTTCGTATAAACTTCTAGTCAGTAGTTCGATTTTACGTAGACTATCAGCTTCATCAATATTTACAATATTGGTAAAGAAGGAAGGTGATACCTGAATGGCAGATGTTGAAGTGGAGGGAATGTCTGAACTTTCTTCCTCTTCTTCAATCTTGGCCATGAGACATTGATTTGCTTCATCATCTTCAGAATCAGATGATGAGGCTTCTTCATCAGAAGCAGCCCAATCATAGTCAGCCATCAGGCCTTTTCCTTTCTTCTTAAAGCTTTTCAGCTTTGCATACTTCTCCTTCAGCTTTTGATACCTGTCATCTCTATACCTGGGGTTAGAGGATTCTTTAGGAAAAGTTGAGATTATCATCCTATCGTTCCATAGATTTAAGCTATCTTTGGAGAATTTAGGGGATTGCGCAAAAGAACCATTGTCTATATAGTGAGTGTTTGTATTTGTGTTGGCCATTTTCAGATAATAGCTAGGAAGAGAAATATCTTAGATTAGATCTTGTTTATGAGATTAAACAAATCCGCTCTGATACCACTTGTTGGTCCCGAAAGGCTTAAACAAGTTTGTAGAAGGGGGGGGGGGGGGGGTTGAATACAAACACACTATTTTACTTTTCTAAATTGTTTATTGATAAATCATTAACAATTTACAGCTTGTTGCGGAAACAAGATTAAGGATAAACCTAAATCTAAACAAGTTGGAACACTAAGGTTTTCTTGCACTAAGAAAGATAAGGAGATTACTAATAAAATCCTATCTTGAGAGATTTGAACTTGTCCAGAGTTAGCAAGTTACTTCAAATGAAGTGAGTTCATCTCTTTATATACTGCATGCATTTAATGCAATTCTGTATATACTTTACACGTGTCATCAGCGGATTGGTTGCATGTCATTGACCTTTGTTGACAACCTTAGTAGCCGCATGAATGAACAGTGTAGTATCAGAGTGGTTGTACGATTTCAGATTTTCGGAGGTTCTTTTCTGACATTTCGTACGGTGGCGTGCAAGGGAGGTTAAGACAAAAGTACTTTGTACGGAGGACTTCATGATCAGCTTTCGTTGATTCAGCGATTATCATTTACTATTCAGCAGATGATAAAGTTCAGCGATAGCTGAAGTCTTGTACTTGATACTTCACGTTGAGTGGACAAATCTGAGTCTTCACTGATCCGCATCAGTTCATTAGGAGACTTGTCGCTGGTTCTTGAGCTTGATCTTCGACTTCAGCGTAGAACCTTTGTTGACGTGAATCTTGTCTTCAGGGATCATAAGTAAACAACTAACTTATCAGCGATCACCATAAGGACTGAACAGACTCAGCGATATGGTGAACAGTGTTCGCTGAATGTTTAATCTAAAAGTGCGAGAGTTCCTATCAGCAGTACTGTAAGATCTTAGTACTTATCAGCGATAGTGAAACTCTGATACATATTGTTTACTTACAATTTTCACTAAGTATTTAAGATAGGGTCATTATCAAATCACTGAGGGTTTGGATCAACAGAGTGTTTTTGGAGGCTTGAGTGGGGTTAAACTAGCTTTGATTAGGTGGAACACGACCCTTTATTAGCTCAGGGGGGACTAGGTATAGGGAGTCTCTAAGCAATGAACCTTTCTTTGTTAGGGAAGTGGTGGTGGAGATTCTGTACCAAAATGAACTCCTTGTGGGCAAGGATAACTAGCAACATACATGATGATGATGGCGGTTTGAGAAGGGTAAGAGGTGACATTCCTAGAGGATGAGGGGGTATGTGGGGAAATATCATATTCATGTGTCGGAACTTAGACGATTTCAGTGTGTACTTTTCCTCATCTTTCGTCAAAAAACTTGGGGATGGGGCATTTATCTCGTTTTGGTCCTGACAATTGTGCTGGGAATTTTTGATTGAGTGACCGTTTTCTAAGGTTGTTTAACTTGGAAAAGGAGAGAGGTCAATGTGAGGGATAGAGGTCGTTGGAGTGAAGGTAGATGGGAGTAGGTGGGATTTATAATTTGATATCGAGCCTCGACAGGCGGGTCATAACCAAGTTATGGGATATTTCTGCTTAGGTTCAAAATATATATCCTTTCGTTAATTGCAAGGACAAATGGTGGTGGCTTGTGGATGAAGACGGAGAGTTCATGGTCAAAACTTGAAGATCTTGATTGAAGATAAATGTCTTGAAGACAATAGTTTGTATCCAGAAACTGGATTGAACAATCTCGTTCATATAAAGATCAACATATTTATATGGTGTGTGCTACGTGGAAGACTTATGATTCGAGTTGCCTTGGATAGTCGGGGAGTTGAGTTAGATTCGGTTCTTTGCCAATGTTGTGAAGAGGCTTCCGAAACTCTAGACCATTGCATCGCATGATGCAAGGTTGTTAGAGCGATTTGGGATTAAGGTCTAAATTGGTGGGGCCTCGATACCGACAAAGGAATACGGTGAATGAGATCTTGATCTTCCAAGGAGACTATTCTCTCTCGCCTTGGCTAAAGAAAAATTGGCAAGCAACCATTTTGGACCACTTGTTATCAAATCTAGGAGCATCCAAATAACTTAGTTTTCTAGAAAAACTTGTCATCGACCGAAATTATGTTCGCAGAGATACAAGTTAGCATTTTCGATTGGGTTTCGAGAAGATTACGGAAGGGAACCATCTAGTAGGGTATGTCGATTGCCAAACCAAATCTTTTTGTAACTTTTGGTGTCCTTAGCTTTTGAGTCCAGTCTATGTTCTTGTGTGTTTCGTCGCTTACTGCCTCTTGATTGTAGCTTTTGGTTGTTTGTGGTTCTTGTTTTTCGGCGGTTTTTCCCTCTTGTGCTCCTCTCCATATTTTGCACCTCGCAGTTATATATGCTTGGAGGGGGTCTTGTTTTTGCAATGTGTTGTTTTTGCTTCAATATATTGACACCTTTCAAAAAAAAGTTGAGAATGTAAGATCAAGGTATTAATCACTTTTAATCTTAAACTCATCCATGAATCGCGCTTGATAGGGGGATTAATCCGGTGCATCTGGGTGCATCTCATCCTAATGTGGATCTAAAGATATAGATTTTTTTCTTACCCTTCTCAATATAATTTTCATTCTCATCAAAATTCCGAAACCCAACCCTTGGTATGAAATGGTGCAAAAACTATTAAAAAAACAAATAAATAACATTGTAAATTTTTGAAATTAAATATAAACATTTAGAGTCATAATAGTTGTTATCATCAATAGTTAATTACTTAAAAGGTCTCTTGATACAATAAATTTTCAAAAAAAGATAAAATTTATTATAATTTCAGAAATGTTAATGATAAATATATAAACTTATAATGAGAAAAGATAATTAAAGGTTATATTCTAAAAAATCTCTTTGTTTAAGATACATTGGGAACATGTGAGCATATTGCTTGCACACACAAATACAAAATGGCTTTGGTTTCATAAACTAATATTAGGATTCCTGTAATTCTGTGAGATTTGTGTTCAAACTTCAAACCACATTATATTTATTCGTTTATTTTCACATGGAATAGTTTAAAAGGTTGATAAAATTTACAGCAATGGTAATAATCAATTGGTTTTTACATTTTGTTTTTGTTTTCAGCCAAGAAACAATTAATATTTGAAAGGGGTTCATGCAATGACCCGGTTTGCAATAAGCATCTCAAAAAACTATAAATTAACCATGAATCTAGGAAACAAGGCAATTAGAAAAGAAATGGCTAATTATAATTTTCATAAAATCAACTCAAATACAACGACGAAAATAAATGATTATAACCGTAATAATAAATTTTAGCTGGAGATGTATATTCTTACCGATCTACGATAATCCAAACAATAACATAAAGAGCCCAATCGATAAACGAATTGGTACTTGAATCCACTTTCAACTTATTTTTACCAAGCTAGCAAACACAATATAAAACTTACCTGAAAATGCACTAATTTTAAAAGGGAGGTTAGACCAAAAAGATCTAATGAGAAATCTCTATCAAAGATATAATTCAGTACAATCATTTTGACATAATGCCATAAATCATTTATTCATAAACTAGGCTCTCATGGTACTACGAACCAATTAGTCATAAGTTGACACTCAAGCACTACATTCATCCCCGGTAACTAATCACAACAATCGCTTTTCTAAAACAAACGCACACCCCAATAAGACCGCAATCAATACCGTAGTGGCCCACCACATGAAACCTATTCGTGAGCAACATATCTTGATAAAACCGAAGTCAATATCGATAGTGGCTCACCACACAAAACATATTTGTGGGCCAAAAGTATATTTAGATATAACCCCTCATGCAAGGACCATTATATTCTCACACACACAAGCTTATGTTGTGTAAGTCCTTTTATCCCAAAAATCAATTATTACACCACATGTGTTAATTTCCAACAACATGTAAAAATATTGTATCACAGTTAACGGTAATAAGTTAAACATACCAAACCGGTATAATAGCGAAGTAATAACCATTTAATATTATATGTATTTCAGTTCGAAAATGGTTAAAAGAAAACTTACCTTAAGTCCAATTACTCAACATCGAGATTTAACTGTTAAAATTGCTCAAACCAGACATATGAATTAACCGAATTATGAGGTGTTAACCCACCTTAATTATCTCAACTTCACCTTTTATAATCTTTAAATCAACATTCTAAACTAATACATTATACATCAATCATATCTCGAAACAGGAAATGAAGCAAAGCAAACCTTTATTTCTCAAAAACTTAGACTTTAACCTTGAAGTCTCAAAATGATACCAATAAATCTTTACCATAAATTTTATCAAGAAATATCCAAAATCAACCACAAAAAGTCTTTCGTTGACGACTTTAAGATTAACTTACTCAAAACAAAATATTTCCAAGTACCGTAAAAATTACTAACAATTGAAGAAATCTTAAATTAAATGGATAGGAAAATTATACCGTAGGAGAAATAATATAATACAAGCATCTTCAAGATTTTTTTTCCCTTCTCTTCCTTTATCAACGCTCTTTATCCATAAATCTCTCTAAAATACCCACACATGAGGTGAAAAAAGAACTAAGGAGGAGAAATTACCAAAATCACCTTTGAGAAGCAACTACAGTTTTATAACTCAATATTTACATAATTGGCCCCTCCAAAATTGATAAATTACCTAAAATCACCTTTGAACTTTTCGTTTTACCAAATACTAAAATGCTTTATTATAGTCTCTTCCTTAACAGAATTTCGTTCCGTAGTTCATTCAAATAACAAGCGAGGGTAACTGAATACCAATAAACGAGTTTTCACGATACCAACACTTTGATTCTTCAATATAAACTACTTAACCATGACACGAATACCAACAGATTGTCAAACTTTCGATGCGCAACTCTGATTAGACTCACGATATTCTTAATAATCTCAACCTTGATCAATAATCATAGACTTAAAAATCACCTTATTTTCCATTCTAACTTACTTAACACCTAAAATCAAGAGATTTAAAAAGGCATAACAAACATTACCCGCTTCGATCATATCAAGACATGTTTTAAAAACACACCTAAATTTGGAATCCCCGAACAACTACAATTCTTATAAAAGAAAGAATTCTAAAGAGGGTTATACCACAACAAAATTTAAATTTCCCGATTAGACATCACAACCACATAATCCGTTATCTTAACATAAGATCATTCTTTCATTCTCACTTAGATTCACACAAAAGAATTATTAATGGACAAATATGCCATCCTCAAAATCACCCAGTCATCACAAATTAAATTCAACACAAAGAGTAGCACACCCTTAATACACCAATGATCACTAATTCATCAATGCTAAACAATTCATTTGAATTTGACACCCAATTGAAACAAAAAAATAGTCTAAGTTCATACTTTAAACCATTTAAATATAATCTTGCAAGAACAAATTTCCTATGGATAACTAGCCACGGTAGCCGCATCAATCACCTAACAATTCAGCGATCATTCCGTCGAGATCGCAATCAACACAGGTAATGAGACCACGAGTAAACCACTCATCGGACCATTACAACTTCACACACATCACTTCTACCGCGCAAGTTAACCAAATCAACATGGATAAAAACATATAAATCACACCAAAAATATCCGTTACTTAAAGAATCCATCAGACAAAGCCGATACAAATCCTGAAACCAATAAAATCAAAATTTCCACGAAATCAATCCATAACTCACAAATTTTGACAATAAACTCAAAAATTCACTTACTTCCCAAAAAGAAGCAACTCATGCCTACACGACACTGAATCCTAATAACACAATATTGAACTCCAAGATCACCCGAAACATTTACCACACAAATGCTAATTTAAATAAAATGGTCTTTCATTCTAAACACCAAATTCAACTACCTTTATCAAACCTTTTCGAAATAATAAACATGCACTTTCAATATAAGCCTTGCTATTAATCGCAAGATTTAGATCAAACATCAAATTCACCATAAATCCATAACGAGTATAATCGACTATTCAAACGCACAAGACCATCACGAATAATACTTAATGATATATAATACATCACACTTCTCCATATCTAAGCGTAGTTAACCGAACCACTTAATATATTATTTTACACACAAGAAATATTTCAACATTTCAATTCAAAATCCTTAAACAAATACTAAACACTATTAACCAATCGAATCTTGAAATTTCAACAATGCCCAATTGAAAATAAATAATTTATCCATATTTACCAAACAACCAAATAAAAACATGAATTCTACGCTTAGGAAGTCTCCAAAATACTACTGAAACCTTCAATTTTCATTCCAACATAAGCATATTATTGTCTATACAATCCCGATACCTTAATCGATTTCAATTTTCAACTTTAACTTCTTATCCAGAACCTCCCAAATAAAACTAAAATTATAAGACGCCTTCCAATAACACTCTAATGCTATCACTTAACATAATCACAAAAATAGATGAAAAGTAAAAGACTTACACATCTAACTGCCCTACAATGCGCGTTTTTTAATCGCATAAATACTATACCACCATATTATAACACAATAATCATATCGCATAATCTTCATGACACCCTTTAGATATTCAATGGATGATCCTTTCTTCACATCAATCAATATATCAATATCTTAAAATATTATCTTGATTTAATTTTCTCAAACTCGGATAAAACAAAAATCTTAAATACTTCAATTATCCTAAGGGCATAACAACTATCTCATACCGATACTCATCCTATAATTTCAACACAATCCATTACTTAAAAATATGGAAAATCCACTATCACCTTAATGTCTTACACATATAACTTAGCATAAAAATGCCAAGCACAAAGCCTTAAATATCTAATTCACTGTTGGGTCTAGAAAGCCTCAATTATATAGAAAGTTTTATAAAGTCCATGTATAGTAAAGAAAAGTCAAATGTGTTGTAATTAGCTTTGTAATTAGTCATTTGGGCTTTGGGAGTTTGATGGGAGTTAAATGGGCTTAGGCCCATGTCTTGTATTTTGGTCACTATAAATAAGTGTCTTGGGCTTCATTTGTCATTTGAGAAACTTTGAGATCACACACACTTCACAGTGAGTTATGAGAGACGTTTGTAATTGAGAAATTCTCCCTCCATTGTATTCAAAGCTTATGAGTAGAAATCATTCAATAAAATGATCTTCATGCTTACTTCTACTCAATTTATATGGAGTATCTTGATTGTTGCTTGATTTTGGGATCTACATTCACTTAAACCACTCTACAAAGGAGGTTTATAACATTAACCACACATCACATAACCGACAAAGTCACCAACTGATCAGGATACTAATAATATAAAACGATTTCACTACTTAAGTTCTCAAATCTAAGAGAAGTACTAGATAAACACCTAACTTCTCTGAACCGCTTTTCTACACTAAGAAAAGTTCATAAAAATGAAAATCTTATACCATCACGGATAAAATCAACAAATGCTTCCTCTCAACTTAAGTCTAGCCTATCAGCAACCTAGTTCACTTAAACCAAAGACCAAATACCATCTATAACGATCGAGTTTCCAAAAAACGCCTCAAAAGCTATAAGTTAACCACAAACAGGTAATCAACTAATACTCAATAATAACCACAATAATAAATTCTAACCGGAGATTTAGGTCCCAGCCGATCTATGGTCACCCAAATTGATAACATAATATAAACAACCCGATCAATACTAGCGATCTAGTAATTATTAATTTCACTTTCATCTACCTTTTCCCAAGGTAGCAATACCAATATCAAATTCAGTGGAAAATGCATTAATTTTAAAAACGAGGGTTAGACCAAAAGGTCTAGCTTAGTGAGAAATCTTTGTCAGAGAAATAATTCAGTAAAATCACTTTGACATAATGCCATAACTAATTTAGTCATAAAGTACGATCTCAGGCACTACGAACTAGTTAGTTATAAGTTGACACTCAAGCATAACATCCATCCAAGGTAACTAATCACAACAGTCGCTTTTCTAAAACAGTGCACATCCCGGTAAGACCGCAATCAGTACTGATAGTGGCCCACCACATGAAATACATTCTTGAGTAACAATACGCAAACCATGAGAAAATCGAAGTCAATATATGTAATGGCTTACCACACGAAACATATTTCTGGACCAAAAATATATTTATATATAATCCCAACTGTGCGGAACATTACAGTCTCACACCCACATGAGCTTCTATTGTGTTAGTCCCTTTATCCCAAAAATCATTTATGACACTACATGTGTTAATTCCCAACAACATGTAAAAATATTGTATCACAGTTGATGCTAGAAATTTAAACATATCAAACTGGTACAATATCAAAGAAATAATCATTTAATAATATATCCATTTCAGTTCAATAATGGTTAAAAGAAAACTCACCTCAAGTCTAATTACTCCATACTGAGTCTTGAAAACCAAACACCCGAATTAAACAAATTAGGAAAGGTGTTAACGGACCTTTATTATATCAAAATTCACCTTTTACAATCCTTAAATCAAGACTCTAAAACAATTCCTCAATCCTGTCCCAAAACGGATGACGAAACAAACCGAGCCTCTATTCCCTAAAAACTCAATCTTTAACCTTTAAATCTCAAAATTACACCAATTAATCTTTACCAAAAATTTAATCAAGAAATATTCAAAATCGACCACAAAAGGTCTTTTATCAAGGACATTAAGATAAATATACCCAAAACATAATATTTCCAAGAACCCTAATAATTACCAACAATTAGAGAAACCTTAGATTAAATGGATAGAAAATTACACATTAAGAGAAATAATATACTCCAATCATCATCAAGATTTTTCCCCTTTTCTTCCTTTACAAATTAATGCTCTCTCTCTCTCTCTTTCTCTCTCTCTCCATAAATATCTCTAAAATACCCACACATAAGGTGAAAGAAGAGGAACTAAGAGGGAGAAAGTAAGTCCACAGAAGAAAACGAAATGAGAAACAACTTCACTTTTATAACCTAATATATAACTAGCCCCTCCAAAACTGATATATTGTCAAAATCACCGTTGAACTTCTCATTTTACCAAATACTAAAATGAGGTTACGTGGATCCCAAATTTAGTGCAAGTATCAATCAATCAATCAAACACAAAATAGATTCAATGATTATGTCCTATGATTGAATGTAATTAGAGAGTAAAACCAAAGTACGGCCAAAGGATTTAACAATGATGATTAACCCTAATCTAGGTAAACAAAAGTTATTTATACCTCATTAAGGCATTTACACATTTAGCCCATAACATTAATACAATAAAACATTTAACCCTAACAAACACCCCCTTTGGATTAAAGTTGACGTAGATGCCAATTTGGAACATATCTTCTTCTAATTCCGAACGAGACCTCAAATCATCTTAGTTCGTGTTTGTACTCAGTTCTTTCAGCTATCAGCTCCAATGCCTCAACAACGAGTCTTATGTACTTCGGCTCTAAGGACTTTACTCATTTGCCATCCATAGCAAGTTTGGCTCACAGTTAGTCTCAAAGTAACATCAGAGTACCATCACAGTATCAGGCCATTTCATGCATTTCACCCTTAATGTTCTTGTATGGCATGCCGAATTCAGGAAGTTCAAAAAGCATGTTGGCAGGTACATTCTCGATGTTGGGAAGACTTTGATCTGGTTTGAGCAGATTGATCTTCGACTGATGACTTTCGATTCCCATTTGGAAGTCTTCAACATAAGATAGCATTATTGCACTCTTCATATAACGCTTTACTGCTTCTAATGCATCAAGGACTTCACGGGGTGAATGGTTCTGGTCTTCATATCCCTTAGCAAAAACTGGAGATCTTGCAGTTCCAAGTTTTCAAAGTCAGCTTTGGTAAACATCTAGTCTCTACCATCATCTCTAGTCACAGTGAAGACCGGATACCAAACTTTGAGTAGACGAGTGGATTGGATCTCTTTGACGACTTTAATCTTGTACTTTGTTCTAACAGAACCGACTGGTTAACCTTTTGTCTATCTCATGTTCACGTACTCAATTTGTTTCTGTTTGTCTTTCATAGATTCAATATCGTACAAAGCGACATGTTTATACCTACATATCTAGTGGGAAAAAAATTCCTCTTTGGCCTCTAGCTTCTAAGAATGGAGTAAGGGGATTATTACCCTTTCGCATTTCAGAGGTGGATCTGATTAAGCATGAGAATCATAAAAAATGGGGGGTTCTGATTGAGCTCGGTTAGATCCTTCAGCTGTGTAAGTGAGCAATGGGATAGGTGTTGATTGTAACTCTGGTGGCGGATAATCCTGAAAGGTTTGATAGAACAGAAGGTCGTATTCTCTATGTTGCTAAAATTTTCATCATCAAAGGAGCACATATCATTGACTCTGGTTTATATCGCGACTATTGCGTGTTATGTGATCGGTCGTTCAACCTTTCGATCTATTTTAGAATCAAGATCAACGAGAGCCTATTCATCCGCCTCATCTGATGTCAATTTATCACCATCCTCAGGCTTTTCAACCATTGGATTTACATCATTAGAAATAAATGTACCTTCAGCCATTGAAGTGTCCATATCCTGTACCTGTGTCTGATCCTACTCTGAAGTATGTACATTTTCTGTAGTTTCAGTTTGTACCTCTATAGCCTTATCAACCTGTACTATCTCTGGTTCGGATGTGCGTTGGTGGTTCTCCCCCTTATGGTGATCAGGATCATCTTGATCATCATTCTTGCGCTTGAACCCCTAAGCTTGACCCTTGCAAGTGTCTTTGAGAGAGGCAACTCTATCACACAGTGTAGCTAAAGTTTGTTGCACATACTAAAGAGTGGTTGTGAGGGTTTGGATCGTATCAGGTGAGATACTTTCGGTAGGTTTGGGTATAGTGGCTTCGGCTTGAGATCGGAGTAGGTCAACTAAGTCAACTTCAGTAGAGATATTGGTGTTGGCTTGGGACATGAGTCAATCAAGTAGTAGGGCTTTCAGGTCATTTAAAGAGAGGTTGTTTGGATTTTAAGGTGCTGGAGTAGGTAAATTTATAGCTTCTTCGGGCTCAGTCCTCACAAGTTTACCTTGTAGTAAACGTTTCAGATCAGCCACCTCTTTCTTTATCTCCTTTTCCAAGTGATCGCCGATAGCCTTTAGGGCGCCGTCCAAATATTCATTGGAAACAAATTCCGGAAAGTAACTCCTGGATCACTTAGATTGTCAGTTGAAGTAACCATCGTTGAGATAACGGCTGTACTGCCTACGTTTACAGCTAGCGTGATGTTGACTGTGGTAGGACTTCCACCAATCCTTGTAATCCACCAGAAGGTAGAGTTACTATAGGTGTTCATGTTGGGTCACTAAGACTTCCAACAATAGCCGATGTAGATAATGGTGTCCTAACCAAAGAAAGTATATTTCAAGTGGCTCTAGACTCAATTGTGCATCAAAAGAAGTCGAGAACCGGGGCTGGTGTTCTCTTGTTTCAATACCATAACTTTCCAAGTGAGAGACCGGTAGATTATGAGCTAAGTCCCCATGTGAAAGTGAAACAGACATCTGTTGAGGGATGCCTGAGTGGCTAGCTGTGCACTTGCATCGCTAGGTCCACGACGACTTCTTCAATACCCTGTCCCAACGGATGAGACTGGGCAGCAGATGTGGCTACCTGGCGACACTGGTTTGGGGAAGGCTAACACTATGTTATTGTCTTTTCACACTAAAATGCTCATTGTTTCTTTTCGATCGCCTTTCCCTCACACTCATATTTTCTACATTTTCAACTAAAACTCCCTCCACTCTCCTTATCTCTCCAGTAGTGGATAATGGGTCGGAGTTAGTAGAAGGAGTGGTTGAGGTTGAACGGGCATCATCAATAGGTGTAGGGCGAACACCGATGTGAGGTGGCATGAATCTGAGACGTTGTTCACGCTCGACATCAGAGTTTGTGTTGTCGGATGATGATGATGATGCTTGCTGATGAGGTAAGTTGCCTTCGGTGTCATCTGAATCTTCGTCTCTGAGTAGTAGAGCATCGTTGACTACTGGAACCTTGTACTTTTGTACCTTTGTACTTTTATGCAATAAAATAATACAAACAATTCTTGAAACACAAGCTTCATGATCAGCGATCGCTGATGGGTTCTTTCATCAGTGAGGCCTGATGTAAGTCAGCTATCGTTGAAGTCTTGTTCTTGAATTGTCGCGTGTGTGTAGACTTATCTTGGTTTCATTGATGTTCGCTTCAAATCATGAGTATATTGTCTTTGTTCATCAACTTTGTCTTCGATGTCAGTGATGAACTCTTTAGTCGCGAGTCTTGTCTTCAGGAATTACATCTAACACTATTATATTAGAAACTATCAGCGATACTGAACATACTCAGTATGTTATCGCTGATGGTGAAACACTAATACATACAGATGTTAAATGCAATTTTCACTAAGTATTCTAAGGGTCATCGTCAAATCACTGAGAGAGTTAGGATCAACATGATGAGGATGATCTTTCAAAGGTTTGAAATGGTCCTTTGAAGATAAATTGGGTAGGAAAACCATACCTTTTCTTGGTTTCATGCAATGATTTCTAGCCATTTTTGGCTGCAACCAACTCTTCATCCGAAAGATTCTTCCTCGATGTTGGTCCTGAGAGGAGGGAGGTGGCATCCGAAGATCATTTATCAAATTGATTCTTTGAAGTTTTTTCTCTTTCTTTTTTCTTTTCTAATCTTCTTCCATTTCAGCATTCATATCCCATTGTCTATTCTTGAAAAGACACACCAATATCGGGTTCCTTAATTTTGAGTTGCTTGAAGGAGGAATTGATACAGAGAGCTCTGGTTGAGTGGTGATTGAAGCAAACTATTCTATATTAGTTTCAAAACCATATTCTGAATACATGGAGTTTGTATCAGAGTCAAACAATGCTTTTTCTACAATCGTTTGGCTGGTGAACTGATTGGTCAGAGACTTCTCCCCCTCAACTCGCATCCTCTTTCTGAACTTCCTCCCCCAAATTCAAGGTTTCTTCTTGGCATCTTTAAGAGCATCCTCTCCCTGAATCCGAGGTTCCTCGTGAATTCTTTCCCTATCATTAGTCCTTTGATCATGATCTTCTTTCTCTTGAGCATCCTCTATTGATTCAATTGGTTTCATTTCAGTCTTTCCACCGGAAGGTTCTTCATCAGATGGCTGACATTCTGATCCAGTGCCATTGGAATCCGAACTATTCTTCCCCTGCTAGCACTCAGACGATACAGAGCCTGAATGAGCTGAAAAACAATATGATTGAACTGATCTTTTATTTTACTAGTTCGTCTTTCAGTGATGTAAATCGGCTCTCTGTCGGAACTTGTAATAAGGTAGGTTGGTTCAGTGGATGAAGGTGTTAGAATATGTGAGTAGGTTGATAGATTGAGAGAGACACACTAGAGATGGTGGCAGAATCAGCCATTTTCATATATTGAGAGAGTAATACAAATGAAGTGTCTAACCTAATAATGAAACCCTAAGAGACTATTTATACAAGGTAAGTTACACATAATTACAGAAAGGACCCTGAACTATACATATTGACATTAATACTCTAACATCCCCCCTCAAACTCAAGTAGGGGAAGAATGAGTCAAATTGAGTTTGGAAACAAGAGCCCGAAAACGCCCTGGAAGATGAGCTTTGGTGAAGATATCGGCAGTCTGATCAATGGTTGAGATTGGAAAAAGTTTAACCGTCTTGCAAAGAACATGTTGACGCGTGAAATGACAGTCAATCTCGATGTGCTTTGTACGCTCATGAAAGACATCATTGTGAGCAATCTGAATAGCACTAGTGTTGTCACACCACAATGGTGTTGGGGAAAATTGATGAGCACCCATATCAGATAGTAGCCAGCGTAGTCATACGAGTTCTTGAGTGGCGTCAGCTAAGACTCGATATTCCGCTTCAGTGCTGGAGCGAGTTGTCAGCGATTGTTTCTTGCTGCGCCAGGAGATGAGAGAGTCCCCAAGAAAGAAACAATAGCCGGTAGTGGAACGACGATCGGTTATGTCACCATCCCAGTCAACATCTGAGAAGGCACGAAGCTGTAAGGATGAGGTGGATGAGAAATGAAGCCCATGGAACATTGTCCCTTTGAGGTACCGAAGTATACGAAGAACAGCGGCATAGTGGTCTGAACACGGGGTAGCCATGAATTGGCTAACTATATGAACTGCATAGGCAAGATCTGGTCTAGTGACAGTCAGGTAGACCAGAGATCCAACTAGTTGACGGTACCGTGTAGGGTCTTTCAGCGGGGTTCCGGCATTCGGAGCAAGGTGCAGATTTTGCTCAATGGGTGTAGATGCAACTTTGTTGTCCGTGATCCCAGCTTTGGACAGCAGATCTGAAATGTACTTGGCTTGACAGAGATAGATGCCCGAAGAGTCTGATAGAACTTCAAGTCCAAGAAAGTAGTGTAGTTTGCCAAGATCTTTCAGCTCAAAACATGAGCTGAGAGATTATTTGAGATGATTGATACCTGTAGTGTCACTGCCGGTGATGATCATGTCATCAACATACAACAGGAGTAAGATAGTACCTGCAGCAGTAGTCCGAGTAAACAGGCCAAAATCATAGTTACTTGGAGAAAATCCCAAGGAGATGACGATGTTGCTAAACTTTTCAAACCAAGCACGAGGAGCTTGTTTGAGGCCATAGAGGGCTTTTCGAAGTCGACATACATGTCCCTGACGGGAGGTCACACCTGGAGGGAGTCTCATGTAGACTTCCTCTTCGAGATCGCCATTCAGAAAGGCATTTTTGACATCCATCTGATAAAGTGGCCATTTCTTGGTGGCAGCTTTGGCGAGAAGACTACGAACTGATGTGACATGAGCCACAGGAGCAAACGTTTCCTCGTAGTCAATGCCATATTCTTGATTGAAGCCTTTTGCCACAAGGCGTGCTTTGTATCGATCAATGGATCCATCAGACTTGGTTTTGATTTTGAAGACCCATTTGCAACCAATGGGTGACTTTCCTGGTGGGAGAGGAACAAACTCCCATGTATTGGCTTTGTCAAGTGCCTGAAGTTCCTCTGTCATAGCTTGCTTCCAAACAGGGTTAGAATCGGCTTCCTTGAAGGAAGTTGGTTCATGGGTGGACAGTAAAGTGGCATAACAATGATAACCACGAAGGTGAGAAGGAACTTGTCTTACCCGAGCGGAGCGTCGTGCTTCATCTTGTGGTTGAGAGGAGCTAGGATCCATAGACTCAGCAGATGGCTCAGAAGTAGTACTTGGAATTGGTGTAGATGATTGATCGTGATCAGATGGCACAGATGGGGCCGGTGAAGGTTCAGATGGAACAGATGAAGGTTCCGGTTGAGAAGAGGCGGAAGGAGGTGGAACAGATGGCACAGAATAAGGCTCAGACGGAGGTGAGTTAGAAGGAGGTGGGACAGATGGTGAGGTCAGTATGGAATCAAAATGTAGTGAGTCCAAAGAGATAGAGTTATCAGTGAAGAAGGAAGTGGAAGGATTGGGTATGTCTTGAAATTTGGATACTGTTGAGAAGGGAAGATGTTCCCAGAATGTGACATGACGGGATATACGTAGTCTTTTAGAGACTGGATCCCAACAACGATAACCTTTGTGTTCAATACCGTAGCCAATAAAGCAGCATAATCGAGAACGAGGTTCAAGTTTGGTGTGTTCATGAGGTTGCAACTGAACAAAGCAGGCACAACCCCATACTTTTAGGAGTTCATATGCAGGGGAGACCCCATGGAGCATTTCATAGGGAGACTTTTGATTGAGGATGGGAGTCGGGTGACGGTTGATGGTGTAGACAGCCGTGAAGGCAGCTTCGCCCCAAAAACGTTATGGACACTTGGCTGAGATTAATAGAGTACGAACAGTATCGATGATGTGGCGATGTTTACGTTCTGCACGTCCATTTTGCGGAGAGGTTCCTGGACAGGAGTACTGAGAAAGAGTACCCTGAGATCGAAGAAAAGAGAGGAGAGAAGATTCTTTGTATTCCATAGCATTATCTGCTCGAAGAATCTTTATAGGTTTGGAAAACTGGGTTTGGATCATACAAGCGAAGGTGATGTAGATTTGAGGTAGTTCGGAGCGATGTTTCATGAGATATATCCATGTAAATCGTGTGTGATCATCGATAAAGATAACGAAGTATCTATAACCCCCCATGGATGGATGTGGGGCTGGCCCCCAAACATCAGAGTGAATGAGGTCAAAAGGGGAAGCAGAATTGAGTTCATTTAGTTGAAAAGGTAAGGCATGGTGTTTGCCAAGTTGACAGGATAAGCAAGAAATGTTTTCAGAAGAGGTGTTGCCTAACAGTCCTGAACTAGCTAACAGTTTTATCCTAGCTAGAGATAAATGTCCTAGTCGTTTATGCCACAATTCAAAGGAAGGGGTACTGGAAACAGAGGCAACATGATTTGAGGATTGTAAGGGGAGACGAAGGTAGGCCACTTCAACCATCCGACCAACTTTACGGCCTACTCCAAGGATCTGCTTGGTCTTTGGATCCTGCACAACACAACCAGTAGGATGAAACAAAACAATTAGGCCGGATTCCATAAGTTGAGTGATAGAAATCAGACTCAGAGATAAGTTTGGAATATGTAGCACATCAGGTAATTGAAGGTTGGTGGTAGATACAGTTCCACTGAAAGATACGGGTAACCGAGTGTCATCCGCAGTGCGGACTGATGAGTACATGCTGGAGGTTTGCTTAGAGATAAACCCGTCAGCCTTAGGTGTCATGTGGTTACAGCAACCAGAGTCGAATAGCCAAGGATTGCCTGGTGCTGAGATATTGCACTGAGAATTCATTCCCATAGAACCTGTCAGGAGTCGCTCTATTAGGTCTTGGTTTTGTCGCAGGAGTGCCATAGAATCAGGTGATGAGTTGGTGTTATGCATAGGTGATGAGTTGGTGTTATGCATTCCCATAGAACCTGTCAGGAGTCGTTTTATCTCATTTTACCAAATACTAAAATGAGGTTACGTGGATCCCAAATTTAGTGCAAGTATCAATCAATCAATCAAACACAAAATAGATTCAATGATTATGTCCTATGATTGAATGTAATTAGAGAGTAAAACCAAAGTACGGCCAAAAGATTTAACAATGATGATTAACCCTAATCTAGGTAAACAAAAGTTATTTATACCTCATTAAGGCATTTACACATTTAGCCCATAACATTAATACAATAAAACATTTAACCCTAACAATCACCCCCTTTGGATTAAAGTTGACGTAGATGCCAATTTGGAACATATCTTCTTCTAATTCCGAACGAGACCTCAAATCATCTTAGTTCGTGTTTGTACTCAGTTCTTTCAGCTATCAGCTCCAATGCCTCAACAACGAGTCTTATGTACTTCGGCTCTAAGGACTTTACTCATTTGCCATCCATAGCAAGTTTGGCTCACAGTTAGTCTCAAAGTAACATCAGAGTACCATCACAGTATCAGGCCATTTCATGCATTTCACCCTTAATGTTCTTGTATGGCATGCCGAATTCAGGAAGTTCAAAAAGCATGTTGGCAGGTACATTCTCGATGTTGGGAAGACTTTGATCTGGTTTGAGCAGATTGATCTTCGACTGATGACTTTCGATTCCCATTTGGAAGTCTTCAACATAAGATAGCATTATTGCACTCTTCATATAACGCTTTACTGCTTCTAATGCATCAAGGACTTCACGGGGTGAATGGTTCTGGTCTTCATATCCCTTAGCAAAAACTGGAGATCTTGCAGTTCCAAGTTTTCAAAGTCAGCTTTGGTAAACATCTAGTCTCTACCATCATCTCTAGTCACAGTGAAGACCGGATACCAAACTTTGAGTAGACGAGTGGATTGGATCTCTTTGACGACTTTAATCTTGTACTTTGTTCTAACAGAACCGACTGGTTAACCTTTTGTCTATCTCATGTTCACGTACTCAATTTGTTTCTGTTTGTCTTTCATAGATTCAATATCGTACAAAGCGACATGTTTATACCTACATATCTAGTGGGAAAAAATTTCCTCTTTGGCCTCTAGCTTCTAAGAATGGAGTAAGGGGATTATTACCCTTTCGCATTTCAGAGGTGGATCTGATTAAGCATGAGAATCATAAAAAATGGGGGGTTCTGATTGAGCTCGGTTAGATCCTTCAGCTGTGTAAGTGAGCAATGGGATAGGTGTTGATTGTAACTCTGGTGGCGGATAATCCTGAAAGGTTTGATAGAACAGAAGGTCGTATTCTCTATGTTGCTAAAATTTTCATCATCAAAGGAGCACATATCATTGACTCTGGTTTATATCGCGACTATTGCGTGTTATGTGATCGGTCGTTCAACCTTTCGATCTATTTTAGAATCAAGATCAACGAGAGCCTATTCATCCGCCTCATCTGATGTCAATTTATCACCATCCTCAGGCTTTTCAACCATTGGATTTACATCATTAGAAATAAATGTACCTTCAGCCATTGAAGTGTCCATATCCTGTACCTGTGTCTGATCCTACTCTGAAGTATGTACATTTTCTGTAGTTTCAGTTTGTACCTCTATAGCCTTATCAACCTGTACTATCTCTGGTTCGGATGTGCGTTGGTGGTTCTCCCCCTTATGGTGATCAGGATCATCTTGATCATCATTCTTACGCTTGAACCCCTAAGCTTGACCCTTGCAAGTGTCTTTGAGAGAGGCAACTCTATCACACAGTGTAGCTAAAGTTTGTTGCACATACTAAAGAGTGGTTGTGAGGGTTTGGATCGTATCAGGTGAGATACTTTCGGTAGGTTTGGGTATAGTGGCTTCGGCTTGAGATCGGAGTAGGTCAACTAAGTCAACTTCAGTAGAGATATTGGTGTTGGCTTGGGACATGAGTCAATCAAGTAGTAGGGCTTTCAGGTCATTTAAAGAGAGGTTGTTTGGATTTTAAGGTGCTGGAGTAGGTAAATTGATAGCTTCTTCGGGCTCAGTCCTCACAAGTTTACCTTGTAGTAAACGTTTCAGATCAGCCACCTCTTTCTTTATCTCCTTTTCCAAGTGATCGCCGATAGCCTTTAGGGCGCCGTCCAAATATTCATTGGAAACAAATTCCGGAAAGTAACTCATGGATCACTTAGATTGTCAGTTGAAGTAACCATCGTTGAGATAACGGCTGTACTGCCTACGTTTACAGCTAGCGTGATGTTGACTGTGGTAGGACTTCCACCAATCCTTGTAATCCACCAGAAGGTAGAGTTACTATAGGTGTTCATGTTGGGTCACTAAGACTTCCAACAATAGCCGATGTAGATAATGGTGTCCTAACCAAAGAAAGTATATTTCAAGTGGCTCTAGACTCAATTGTGCATCAAAAGAAGTCGAGAACCGGGGCTGGTGTTCTCTTGTTTCAATACCATAACTTTCCAAGTGAGAGACCGGTAGATTATGAGCTAAGTCCCCATGTGAAAGTGAAACAGACATCTGTTGAGGGATGCTTGAGTGGCTAGCTGTGCACTTGCATCGCTAGGTCCACGACGACTTCTTCAATACCCTGTCCCAACGGATGAGACTGGGCAGCATATGTGGCTACCTGGCGACACTGGTTTGGGGAAGGCTAACACTATGTTATTGTCTTTTCACACTAAAATGCTCATTGTTTCTTTTCGATCGCCTTTCCCTCACACTCATATTTTCTACATTTTCAACTAAAACTCCCCCCACTCTCCTTATCTCTCCAGTAGTGGATAATGGGTCGGAGTTAGTAGAAGGAGTGGTTGAGGTTGAACGGGCATCATCAATAGGTGTAGGGCGAACACCGATGTGAGGTGGCATGAATCTGAGACGTTGTTCACGCTCGACATCAGAGTTTGTGTTGTCGGATGATGATGATGATGCTTGCTGATGAGGTAAGTTGCCTTCGGTGTCATCTGAATCTTCGTCTCTGAGTAGTAGAGCATCGTTGACTACTGGAACCTTGTACTTTTGTACCTTTGTACTTTTATGCAATAAAATAATACAAACAATTCTTGAAACACAAGCTTCATGATCAGCGATCGCTGATGGGTTCTTTCATCAGTGAGGCCTGATGTAAGTCAGCTATCGTTGAAGTCTTGTTCTTGAATTGTCGCGTGTGTGTAGACTTATCTTGGTTTCATTGATGTTCGCTTCAAATCATGAGTATATTGTCTTTGTTCATCAACTTTGTCTTCGATGTCAGTGATGAACTCTTTGGTCGCGAGTCTTGTCTTCAGGAATTACATCTAACACTATTATATTAGAAACTATCAGCGATACTGAACATACTCAGTATGTTATCGCTGATGGTGAAACACTAATACATACAGATGTTAAATGCAATTTTCACTAAGTATTCTAAGGGTCATCGTCAAATCACTGAGAGAGTTAGGATCAACATGATGAGGATGATCTTTCAAAGGTTTGAAATGGTCCTTTGAAGATAAATTGGGTAGGAAAACCATACCTTTTCTTGGTTTCATGCAATGATTTCTAGCCATTTTTGGCTGCAACCAACTCTTCATCCGAAAGATTCTTCCTCGATGTTGGTCCTGAGAGGAGGGAGGTGGCATCCGAAGATCATTTATCAAATTGATTCTTTGAAGTTTTTTCTCTTTCTTTTTTCTTTTCTAATCTTCTTCCATTTCAGCATTCATATCCCATTGTCTATTCTTGAAAAGACACACCAATATCGGGTTCCTTAATTTTGAGTTGCTTGAAGGAGGAATTGATACAGAGAGCTCTGGTTGAGTGGTGATTGAAGCAAACTATTCTATATTAGTTTCAAAACCATATTCTGAATACATGGAGTTTGTATCAGAGTCAAACAATGCTTTTTCTACAATCGTTTGGCTGGTGAACTGATTGGTCAGAGACTTCTCCCCCTCAACTCGCATCCTCTTTCTGAACTTCCTCCCCCAAATTCAAGGTTTCTTCTTGGCATCTTTAAGAGCATCCTCTCCCTGAATCCGAGGTTCCTCGTGAATTCTTTCCCTATCATTAGTCCTTTGATCATGATCTTCTTTCTCTTGAGCATCCTCTATTGATTCAATTGGTTTCATTTCAGTCTTTCCACCGGAAGGTTCTTCATCAGATGGCTGACATTCTGATCCAGTGCCATTGGAATCCGAACTATTCTTCCCCTGCTAGCACTCAGACGATACAGAGCCTGAATGAGCTGAAAAACAATATGATTGAACTGATCTTTTATTTTACTAGTTCGTCTTTCAGTGATGTAAATCGGCTCTCTGTCGGAACTTGTAATAAGGTAGGTTGGTTCAGTGGATGAAGGTGTTAGAATATGTGAGTAGGTTGATAGATTGAGAGAGACACACTAGAGATGGTGGCAGAATCAGCCATTTTCATATATTGAGAGAGTAATACAA
The DNA here is from genome assembly GCA_033807775.1 of Saussurea involucrata. Lineage (NCBI taxonomy): Eukaryota > Viridiplantae > Streptophyta > Magnoliopsida > Asterales > Asteraceae > Saussurea > Saussurea involucrata. Next base: position 217,211,940 of record CM066321.1, on the reverse strand, counting down.
ATGAAGTGTCTAACCTAATAATGAAACCCTAAGAGACTATTTATACAAGGTAAGTTACACATAATTACAGAAAGGACCCTGAACTATACATATTGACATTAATACTCTAACATCCCCCCTCAAACTCAAGTAGGGGAAGAATGAGTCAAATTGAGTTTGGAAACAAGAGCCCGAAAACGCCCTGGAAGATGAGCTTTGGTGAATATATCGGCAGTCTGATCAATGGTTGAGATTGGAAAAAGTTTAACCGTCTTGCAAAGAACATGTTGACGCGTGAAATGACAGTCAATCTCGATGTGCTTTGTACGCTCATGAAAGACATCATTGTGAGCAATCTGAATAGCACTAGTGTTGTCACACCACAATGGTGTTGGGGAAAATTGATGAGCACCCATATCAGATAGTAGCCAGCGTAGTCATACGAGTTCTTGAGTGGTGTCAGCTAAGACTCGATATTCCGCTTCAGTGCTGGAGCGAGTTGTCAGCGATTGTTTCTTGCTGCGCCAGGAGATGAGAGAGTCCCCAAGAAAGAAACAATAGCCGGTAGTGGAACGACGATCGGTTATGTCACCATCCCAGTCAACATCTGAGAAGGCACGAAGCTGTAAGGATGAGGTGGATGAGAAATGAAGCCCATGGAACATTGTCCCTTTGAGGTACCGAAGTATACGAAGAACAGCGGCATAGTGGTCTGAACACGGGGTAGCCATGAATTGGCTAACTATATGAACTGCATAGGCAAGATCTGGTCTAGTGACAGTCAGGTAGACCAGAGATCCAACTAGTTGACGGTACCGTGTAGGGTCTTTCAGCGGGGTTCCGGCATTCGGAGCAAGGTGCAGATTTTGCTCAATGGGTGTAGATGCAACTTTGTTGTCCGTGATCCCAGCTTTGGACAGCAGATCTGAAATGTACTTGGCTTGACAGAGATAGATGCCCGAAGAGTCTGATAGAACTTCAAGTCCAAGAAAGTAGTGTAGTTTGCCAAGATCTTTCAGCTCAAAACATGAGCTGAGAGATTATTTGAGATGATTGATACCTGTAGTGTCACTGCCGGTGATGATCATGTCATCAACATACAACAGGAGTAAGATAGTACCTGCAGCAGTAGTCCGAGTAAACAGGCCAAAATCATAGTTACTTGGAGAAAATCCCAAGGAGATGACGATGTTGCTAAACTTTTCAAACCAAGCACGAGGAGCTTGTTTGAGGCCATAGAGGGCTTTTCGAAGTCGACATACATGTCCCTGACGGGAGGTCACACCTGGAGGGAGTCTCATGTAGACTTCCTCTTCGAGATCGCCATTCAGAAAGGCATTTTTGACATCCATCTGATAAAGTGGCCATTTCTTGGTGGCAGCTTTGGCGAGAAGACTACGAACTGATGTGACATGAGCCACAGGAGCAAACGTTTCCTCGTAGTCAATGCCATATTCTTGATTGAAGCCTTTTGCCACAAGGCGTGCTTTGTATCGATCAATGGATCCATCAGACTTGGTTTTGATTTTGAAGACCCATTTGCAACCAATGGGTGACTTTCCTGGTGGGAGAGGAACAAACTCCCATGTATTGGCTTTGTCAAGTGCCTGAAGTTCCTCTGTCATAGCTTGCTTACAAACAGGGTTAGAATCGGCTTCCTTGAAGGAAGTTGGTTCATGGGTGGACAGTAAAGTGGCATAACAATGATAACCACGAAGGTGAGAAGGAACTTGTCTTACCCGAGCGGAGCGTCGTGCTTCATCTTGTGGTTGAGAGGAGCTAGGATCCATAGACTCAGCAGATGGCTCAGAAGTAGTACTTGGAATTGGTGCAGATGATTGATCGTGATCAGATGGCACAGATGGGGCCGGTGAAGGTTCAGATGGAACAGATGAAGGTTCCGGTTGAGAAGAGGCGGAAGGAGGTGGAACAGATGGCACAGAATAAGGCTCAGACGGAGGTGAGTTAGAAGGAGGTGGGACAGATGGTGAGGTCAGTATGGAATCAAAATGTAGTGAGTCCAAAGAGATAGAGTTATCAGTGAAGAAGGAAGTGGAAGGATTGGGTATGTCTTGAAATTTGGATACTGTTGAGAAGGGAAGATGTTCCCAGAATGTGACATGACGGGATATACGTAGTCTTTTAGAGACTGGATCCCAACAACGATAACCTTTGTGTTCAATACCGTAGCCAATAAAGCAGCATAATCGAGAACGAGGTTCAAGTTTGGTGTGTTCATGAGGTTGCAACTGAACAAAGCAGGCACAACCCCATACTTTTAGGAGTTCATATGCAGGGGAGACCCCATGGAGCATTTCATAGGGAGACTTTTGATTGAGGATGGGAGTCGGGTGACGGTTGATGGTGTAGACAGCCGTGAAGGCAGCTTCGCCCCAAAAACGTTATGGACACTTGGCTGAGATTAATAGAGTACGAACAGTATCGATGATGTGGCGATGTTTACGTTCTGCACGTCCATTTTGCGGAGAGGTTCCTGGACAGGAGTACTGAGAAAGAGTACCCTGAGATCGAAGAAAAGAGAGGAGAGAAGATTCTTTGTATTCCATAGCATTATCTGCTCGATGAATCTTTATAGGTTTGGAAAACTGGGTTTGGATCATACAAGCGAAGGTGATGTAGATTTGAGGTAGTTCGGAGCGATGTTTCATGAGATATATCCATGTAAATCGTGTGTGATCATCGATAAAGATAACGAAGCATCTATAACCCCCCATGGATGGATGTGGGGCTGGCCCCCAAACATCAGAGTGAATGAGGTCAAAAGGGGAAGCAGAATTGAGTTCATTTAGTTGAAAAGGTAAGGCATGGTGTTTGCCAAGTTGACAGGATAAGCAAGAAATGTTTTCAGAAGAGGTGTTGCCTAACAGTCCTGAACTAGCTAACAGTTTTATCCTAGCTAGAGATAAATGTCCTAGTCGTTTATGCCACAATTCAAAGGAAGGGGTACTGGAAACAGAGGCAACATGATTTGAGGATTGTAAGGGGAGACGAAGGTAGGCCACTTCAACCATCCGACCAACTTTACGGCCTACTCCAAGGATCTGCTTGGTCTTTGGATCCTGCACAACACAACCAGTAGGATGAAACAAAACAATTAGGCCGGATTCCATAAGTTGAGTGATAGAAATCAGACTCAGAGATAAGTTTGGAATATGTAGCACATCAGGTAATTGAAGGTTGGTGGTAGATACAGTTCCACTGAAAGATACGGGTAACCGAGTGTCATCCGCAGTGCGGACTGATGAGTACATGCTGGAGGTTTGCTTAGAGATAAACCCGTCAGCCTTAGGTGTCATGTGGTTACAGCAACCAGAGTCGAATAGCCAAGGATTGCCTGGTGCTGAGATATTGCACTGAGAATTCATTCCCATAGAACCTGTCAGGAGTCGCTCTATTAGGTCTTGGTTTTGTCGCAGGAGTGCCATAGAATCAGGTGATGAGTTGGTGTTATGCATAGGTGATGAGTTGGTGTTATGCATTCCCATAGAACCTGTCAGGAGTCGTTTTATTTGGTCTTGGTTTTGTCGCAGGAGTGCCACAGAGTCAGGTGAAGAGTTGTTGTTTTGCAGTGCCTGAATTGGCGGTGTAGAGGAGTCTGAAGTGATTGATGCAACAAAGGACTGATTACGCAGTTGCCTTAGATTACCAGAGTGACGTTGATTACTTGAGTTCCTTGGATATTTTAGACAGTCAGACCCATAGTGTCGTGGTTGTGTGATCCCACACCAACGACATTTTAGAATCGGGCAGTTGAGAAGAAGATGAGAAGTAGAGTGGCAATATGAGCAGTCACTGTATTGAGACTCGGTACGGAGGGCCATCTGACGGATTAGGAAATTGAAAATCGAAAAGAGGAGTTTCTGATTTGTGAGTTTGAATAAAAGAGGTTATGAACAGTACCAAGTCGCAATGGTCAGTTGAGATTTGGGGTTGTGAACAGTGTCAAGTCGCAATGGTCAGTTGAGATTTGGGGTTGTGAATAGTACGAAGTCGCAGTGGTCAGTTGCGATTTGGAGGTGAATAGTACGAAGTCGCAGTGGTCAGTTGCGATTTGGAGGTGAATAGTACGAAGTCGCAGTGGTCAGTTGCGATTTGGAGGTGAATAGTACGAAGTCGCAGTGGTCAGTTGCGATTTGGAGGTGAATAGTACGAAGTCGCAGTGGTCAGTTGCGATTTTGGAGGTGAATAGTACGAAGTCGCAGTGGTCAGTTGCGACTTGGATGAGTGTGTGCGTTGCGACTTGGATGAACGTATGATGTTCTTGAGTCGGGTTTTGCAAAACAGATCCGTTTTGGCTGAAAACTGGTACGTAGGTTCGTGATGATATTCTGAACAACTTTAAAACTTGGAATTTTGTCAAAAAACCAACAGAGAATGGATTTTCTGAGCAAAATCGACAGCAGCAAAATAAGGGAAATAAACTTGAGAATGCAGATCTGAAAGATGGTTGAGGATGCTTACCTAGAGCTCTGATACCATGTTAGAATATGTGAGTAGGTTGATAGATTGAGAGAGACACACTAGAGATGGTGGCAGAATCAGCCGTTTTCATATATTGAGAGAGTAATACAAATGAAGTGTCTAACCTAATAATGAAACCCTAAGAGACTATTTATACAAGGTAAGTTACACATAATTACAGAAAGGACCCTGAACTATACATATTGACATTAATACTCTAACAGAAGGGATAGAGGATCTTGGTCCAACATCAGAAAAAACTGTGGAGCTTGGCCCCCTACCATAAAAGTATGTTGAGCGGTTTTATCAATAATATCACGTAACAATCCCTTTTGATCGTCTACTATTTTGTGAAAGGGAAATTAGAGAATCCTTTACTTCATCATGATCCAACTTCCTTGCTAGTTTTTCCAACTCTGTATTCACAATATTGACAAAGTTCCCTAGATCTTGAGTAATAGAGATTTTGTTGGACTGATGCAAATCAGTTTAGATTCGATTTGACTCTAGAATTCAGATAGTATGACTTAAGGAACCATTTTTTCATTTAGTCTTCATGATGTGTCTTGTTGTTTTTTTCTTAAGCCTTTGCAAGAGCTTCCATCTTCCTCAGTATTTCTCTCACCGTTCCTTAGTGTTCTACAATATGTTTCTTAAGAGTCTCACTCATCCAACTGTCTGCATCTTTTTTCGAGCACACGGTTTTTCTCTGAGAGATTTATGGAAAGAGTGGCAAACTGAGAAGCATTTAGTTGATTATGTTGATTGAAAAAACTTAGTTGATCAAATCACTTGAGCTGGTAGAGCATAGAGTGTTCAGACTTGATGAATGTGACCACAGCCGATGGTTGAGCTCTATCACTAAATCGGATTTGAGTAACTGTATCTAATGAAATGAAGATAGGTTGAGATTCATCAAGGGTCTAAGTAGAAAGAGTGATTCCGACTTCATCCTAAATCATGGCAACAATCGGAACATTTGAGGATGAGGAACTTGATACATACGGATCCTCTTTCTTAGAAGATAATGGGTGATACTTAGGTTGTTGTGTGCAGTTACTTGTTCCTATTGTTTGAAATGAGTATGCCTTCATATTAACAAGTATTTGACATTTTGACCTACAAACATTAACACAAATTAAAGACACAGCCAAAAATGTGACGGGTTGAACAACTGATACCAAAACATATTAGATGTGTATGATATGATTCATGAGGATTGTCAACTATCTTACAGAGGATCAACCTTATAGAACAAGTAAAGTGTTTAATTTTTTGTTATCAACCATACTTTCACTTGTGTCTATCAAATTGTATTTCCTACTGTTTTTTGTGGCTCTTTCCATAGTGTTCATCCAGATGAACCAGGAGAGGTTGATTTAAACAGGTGGTGCATAGTTCCAAAATGTGGAGATATGATTTTTTACACGGTTCTTGACATCATATCATGCAAAAAGGCACCCACTTTTATACATGTATTTTACGCGACTGTAAATTTGTGTAAAAATAGGTTCAACCATCTAAAATGCCCAATTTTGTACTAATGTGTTTTTGGTTTCTTAGAAAAAGAGAAGCTACAAGTTTCTTTGTTGGTGATATACCATCGGAGTGTTTCAAAAGGATTTGACCTAAAACTCATATTTTGAAACCACTCCTTTTTGAAACAATACAATATGATACAATATCTTTGCTCAAGTCTACTAGTGTGCTAGTATTTTGACTTTTTTTAATTAATATAAAATTTACCGTAGCTCAGGTAGGAAGCTCCTATCTTTGATGTGTTTGCTTTCATTATAGGTTCTATGGTAGGTGATAACTCTATTTTTAGAGTTATTATTTCCTTTTATTTTTATTTTCTTTTGTCAAGTTTTAGTAATTTTTCTTCTAAAATCACCCATTCTTGGTAATATTCCGAAAATTGAGCAAAAAGAGTGAACCACAATTTTTATAAACCATTTGGTAGATTTTTGCTGCACTTTTACAAAAATTCTGCAGTGACTTGCGGGTGCCCACTCCGGATCCCACTGGCGTGCCAAGAAGAAGACAAATGAAATATTAGCTTGAAAATCAGTCCTGGAGAATAGAAGAGTCTATGGCAGAAGCATGGGAAGAAAAGCAACAAGTATGTCCCCTTGAAGATGGCAATTAGAATTGTTTATTGAAACCAATGGTACTTAAAGTTGACTTTTTGGAAAAGATGAAGAGACCTTGGGGTAATAGTATACAAACTTGTGGAGAGAAGCTTTGCTCATGGGAAATGGATTTTAGCTTGATCTTTTAGCTTCTAGACAATCCCCCATTTTTGTTTGGTCCAACTTTTCCCCTAAGTATATAAAGAAGTGTTGGGTTTCATTTATTTATTCTTCCATCTACCACATTTAGTGCAAGTTAGTTGTCGTTTTTAGCTCTAGAATTTATTGCAGTAGCTCTTAATTTTTTGTATTTTAATTCCTAGTGTAATCTTTAGTTTAAAGTAATTTGTAGCAGTGCTGTACTCACAGTGCCCACTGTGGTTTTTAATCGAAGTCACTTTTAGTTTTTTTATGTGCAACTTCTCATCTCTCGTTTTCTCTACTTCGGTAATTATGAGCTAAACATCCCTCGGGATGTAGGAAGGAAAAGTATCTGGATTTTATGAAAAATGCTTGAGTAATATACATACTCCGAATATTTATTGTTTTGGTCATTCACTCTCGATTATTGCCCAATGATGCGAACAAGCCGATCACTTGTGAGGATCTAAAGTCTAGTTCTTAACTCAAAAATGAGTAGAACACAGTGACACGAGCTTGAATGATGCTAGGGAATTCGAAAGAATTCTTATGACACTTGCGAAAGTGAGGTCTGCACAGTGAGCTAATCTCAACCCACTAGAGTAGTAGGCAAGCTACTTTGTGTACTTAAAAACACTTAGAGTATTTGTCTCTACAAATTCCATCGAGGCCTGAAAAGTTCCTTTTTGAGATTACCATTGACAAAACAGTAAGGATTAAGAGTATGGGATTTTAACTAGAAGGTGTGAGTATTTGTGTAACCGGGCTTCTCTAACGGGAGTGCCCACTGTTGATTCTTGTTTTGTTTAGACAAGATTATCAGATCTATTAGTTCAAGTTTAAGTATGATGCGGAAGCGTATTTGAAGAACTAACAGATATGTTTGATAGATTTAGAACACACAATATCAAATAAACAGTGAAGAGAATAGATTTATAGCACAAAGACCCACTGTATTTAATATATCAAGAACACTTAGTACAGATTTGACGCTAATTGAGTGTAAGTGTTTTGTGTTGTGTGTTAAGTGATTGTGTAAACTTGTAAAGTGTAAAAACGGTGATTCTTAGGAAGAACTCAACATGAGTCTTCCTTTTATACTACTACAAAAGATCTATTCTAGACAAGAGACTGTTGCTACAGGAAAGAAGAGATGGTATGAACAGTTGGAAAACTGAATGCATTAAATGTCACAGATGTCTATGTTGTACTAAGCCCTAATGAGTCCACTCAGAGTTTGACACGTGTTGAAGTTGGACAGGGCATGCTACCATACAAGTTGATGAATAGATCCTGGAACAGTAGCAAGATATTTCTTTAACAGTGGTAAGATATTATAAGTATCTTGAGTCTTCAGTGAGGACAATAGAGGCTCTGTAAAGTGTTGCAGAGGTTCTGCGGTCTGGTCCTTTGTAGAGTAGTCCACTGGGTTCCTTGTCTTCTGAAGTTGTCTGCAAAGGCTCTGTTATTGGTGACAGAGGTTCTGAGGTCTTGATCGTTTGTAGCGTTCTTCTGTAGTTTCTTCGGTCTTTGATCACTCTTGATCAAACTTCCTTTGCTTCTTCTTAGATGCCTGGCAGAGCTTCTGTTGCACTCAGCATAGCTTCTGTGGAAGTTTTTCTGTACTTGGCCATTTTCCAATACTTCTAATGTTTCAGAATATTGGAGCTAACAATCTCCCCCTAAGTATTGAAAAATAAATTTTGACTTTTTGAATTTTTGGCTAATTTAAGATAGACAGAGGTTAAACAATACCTCAGAAGATTATTTCTTTCATTTGGAATTTATGCCAGAGGCATTTACATTTGAGTACATTAAATGAACAGAAATAAAACGTTGACAGAGGTTCTTTGAAGAGACTCAGATTTTTGCATTTGGGAAGTCGTCGAACTTTCTGTTATCTTTTCCTACTTCCTTGAGTTCTTCATAGAATTTGAGGCAGAGATTTCTTAAGCTTAGTGTAGCATCAATCTCTTTGATCATCATCAGAGCAGATTCTTCATCCATAAGCTCTGTTGCTTTGTTCTCCTCTAGTATTTTTTTGAACATGTTCAGAGTACGGGTTGTGTACTTCTGACAGTCCATTGTCACAAACAGTTTAAGTTGATCAGCAGGATTCTTGAATACTAACCCGTACCTTGGAGTTTTGATGATCGAATTGTGTATGGCATTGGATGGGCAGAAATCCTCTGGTGGTCTGATGCTTAGAGTAGTCACGCCTAGATCGATGGCTAGTTGAAAGTCGAGCATGCTGTAGATTAGGAGCTTTTCACGCATCGCCTTTCTGAGAACTCGATAAGATCTTTGGTGGCAGTCGTCATTGAAGTTGTCTTTCGTCCATTGCAGAAGGTCAGGTAAGTCATAGGGATTGAGGTTTCGGATATCAGCATCAGAGAATTGATTCTCTGATCTGTCAGACCTTTTGACTTTCCAGATTGTATACATCGTATGAGGATAGGTTCTCATTTTAGAGTATCTACAATAGATTACCTTCTTTATCTTGTGAATGGAGTAAACTTGATTGACCGATTTTAACTTTGTAGAGTTAAAGATGGCATTGAATTCCTCTCTTAGCTTCTGATCTCGGACATGAGCTGGCAGATCGCTCTGGAAGTGCTGTCTGTAGAGATAACTGTAAACATGCTCTTCCATTTGTTCAATGGTTGGAGTAGTTCTTGGAATTGGTCTCCTTAGCTTATCCATTTGTCGAGTGATGTCTGCTACTTTACCTTCTGTTACCTTAGCTGTGGGATCCAGGGTTGGGTTTTCTGACAGAGGTTTCAAGTTGAATGCCCAGTCTTCCTCTTCGGGTTTAGGAGTGATGAAGGCATTAAAGGCACCTTTCATCAACTTCTCTGTAGCAACTGGCATCTTCTTCTTTGGCTCTTCTTCTGTCATTATTCCCTTGCCTTTATCTTTTGGTTTTGAGGTTTCAGAGGTTGGGTTTTGGATTTGTGTGGGTGGAACCTCTGTAGATTTGACGGTTGAAGGTTCTGTGGGTTTTGGGGTTGGATGCTCTGATGTTTTGGTTGTTGCCTCTGAAGGTTTTGATACTTCGGGTTGTGAGGTCTCTGTTGGTGAGGAGTCTTCGGGTCTTGGAGGTGGGATGTCAAAACGCTTTGTTGATTGAAAAGCCGATACAAATTCCATTCTGCGAAGAATGAACTCTGCAGAGCGTTTTGGTCTTTGGGGTTTTCGAGCTATGGTTTTGCCTCTAGTTTTGTGCGGGATTGGTTGTGGGGTTGGTGTTGGTTCTTTGGGTGAGGGTGGAGTTTGTTCTGTGGATGAGGATGCAAGAGTGATTACCTTAGGTTCTGTGGTTGGTGCATCCTCTGCTGAGATAGAGGTGTTTTGCCTCTGTTGTGTTCCTTGTGTTTCCTTCGGGGTTTCTGTTGTAGAGGGTTCTGCAGTTTTCTCTGTAGTTTTTGCAGAAGCAGCCTCTGTTGTTTCCTTTGTTCTCTCCCCCTCAGGATGACCAGATGCACCACCATCAGGATCATCATGCCTTCTTTTAGCAGCAACTTCTGTTCTGCAGGTGTCTTGAGCTGCTTGCCTTGCTGCTTGTTTCTTCATTGTTTCAAAGTAGATTGCGATCGAAGTCTTGAAGGCTTTGGTCACACTTTTCTCGAATTCTGCAGCGGTTGTTTTGGCAATGTCAGTGGCAGAGGCGATGGCAGCAGCAGCAGAAGTTTCTTTATTTGACTTTATTTCTGCAAGGGCTTCTTTAACTTCTGTGGATAAGGTATTCACTTTGGTATTTAATCCTATAAGCGCGCCTGAAGTTGAATCTGTAAAAGTCGTGAATGAGCTTTGCAACTTATTCAATGTTTGAGTTACAGAGGTTACAAAGACTTGGAACTCATTCTTCGTAACATGTTCCTCTTGGGTAACCTCTGGAGGAACAACCCCTTCTCCAGAGTGAGTCCCTGTTCCTGGGACACCTTCTTTCATTCCTGTTTGATCGTTGAGAATGGAAGGATTTCCTTCTGATCTTCGAGAAGAAACAAGAGTTTCAGTCTCTACAGAAGTTCTGTGAAGAACAGTGTCCAAATCCACTCCAGAGGTGGGTATCGGAATGTCCTTCTTTTGACTTGGAGACTTGTCTAGAGTCTCTTCGTCTTTGTGCTTACTAATTCTCTCTGAAAGAATTTTTGGCCCTATATTGTGCGTGGCAGAGGAAACGAATTCCTCTGTTGGGTGTTTTAGTGTGATCTGGGGCGATTGATCACGAACATTAGGTGAGTCTCTTTGAGGAGACTCCCTAGGAATGGATTCCCCGGTTTCTGTGGGCGCAGAAGTCGAAAGAGTGACTTCTGGCTGGATGGGTTGGGTTTGGATCGAGCTGTGCTGCTCTTTTTCAATAACTCCTTCTGCAGCTAGACCTGCGGAGTTAGATGTGTGGGTTGCACTAGGAGGGGGTGAGGGATGTGTGCCTTCTTCATCTTCGGCATCTTTTTCTTTTTCATTTTCTTTTCCTCCAGATGTTTCTACCCTATCCTCTAACCTATTTTCAGTAATTTTACCTATTTGGACCTCTTCTTCTGCAGTTTCTTGTCTTGGCAGAAGTGAATCAAGACCCTCTGTGATTGTATGGGTTTGCAGAGGTGGAGGTTGAGGTTGTTCTTTTTCGATTCCCTCTGTAATTGATTGCAGAGGAGAAGAGAGTTTCTTCTTCTTTGATTTCCTTTTCTTCGGTTTAGGTGCCCCCTCCTCTGTAGATTTTGACTTTCTTTTTCTTTTGGAAAAGGGAGGGGCAGAGTGACCTTGGGTTTGTGGTGGAGATGAGGGTTCTGTGTGATGTTCAGTGGGTGGAGAAGATGGTTCTGCAGGGGGTTGTTGGATAGCAGAAGCAGAGGCAAGTGGTTCCTCTGTAGGGGTCTTGGTTTTCTTTCCCTTTTTCTTCTTCTTCTCTTTAGATCCCTCAAAAGACTTCCTCTTTGAAGGATAGAGGTCTTTCCTTATATTTCTGAAGTTCTTCTGGTTGGCCTTGTGTTTAACCAACTTCATCTTCCATTCTTCCTCTGTTAGTCTCTCTACAACACTACGTCCTATGGGTAATCCTATACGCGGGGGTGTTACAGAACTGGGTTCAGGAGTTCTGTAAACGCGTGTGTACTCACTAACTAGTTCTTCATTAGTAGCATAACCTAACATTACCTTTGACAGTGGTCTGCTGTGCGGGTAGCCGTCCTCATGTTCTGTAGGGGTGTTCTTGGACATAGGAAATTGCTTAGGTTTGGGACCGTCCATTGGCCATTTTTGGATAAGGAGTAGGGGTTCGAAAAGTACACTGAGGATTCGCTGGAACTGCAGAGGGGGCAACCAGTTGTGATCAGACATTTTGGCTTTCTGGGAGGCGATTTTTCGATCGATGGTGTTGATGATCTCTTGCATCATTATGGTGGCATAATCTAGTGGTAGATCATAGTACACACCATACATGATTGAGAGAATTTGAGGTGAGCTTTGATCGATGTTCCCGATTTTTCCCGTGAGGCAACGATTTAGGATGGAGAATAAGGTATTCCACAGAGGGGGTAGTCTTGCTCTGCGGAAATCGTTCCTCTTTTTCAACTGTTGGTTGTACCCTAACATGTGCAGAAAGTCGACAAGTTCTTCATTTGTTGGTTGGGGGGCATACTTTTTGATTCCCATGAGTCCTCTTGTTGGAAGGCCAAATTCTAATGAGAACATGGTGCGGTTGAACATCAGTTCAAGACTGTTCCTTTGGTTAGGTTTAGAAATATAGCCTCTGATCAAATCGGTGTCAGCGTCATAACGACAAGATTGCCAAAACTGATGTAGGTAACGTACAGGTAATTGTTCAACGGTTTTGCTCAGAAGAGGGTAAAGAAAGTGGTTCTCTAGGATGTTTAGCAGGATGGCATGTTCTTTACCAAAAGCCGTAGGAGAAGGAACAAGATAACAATTGTTTGATTTAATGGGAAGGGTTTGCTCGAAATGGTCATTAGAGAAAAATTGTTGCAGGTGGGTAGTGGGTACAAAGGATGCCTCGTCGCCGGAGTCATGTCTGTTGGTATCGGCGGCGGTATGTGAGTTGTGGGAGTGCTCAGAATGTACTGGAGAGAGTGGCAGAGAGTTCATCGGTGAAACGTGAGTAGCTTTGGAACTGGAAGCCATTTGAAAGTTTGAAAGTTCTAGGTTTTCAGAAAGAAATAAGCAAGTTCGCCGGAGAAGATGAGAGAATAGTAAAGTTTTGAAAGTTATTTTAACTTAGGTTTTATACTGTGGTAACGGGTAGAATTTGGAACGGTGAAAATGTGAGAAAGTTAATAAAATTTGAGGTCCGCACTCGAGTTCATTTGGCGTGGAGCAAGTTTCCAGGACGACGTTATATGTACGTCAATGAAAACTCGACATGTCAATAGTGTCAGTGATGACGAGACGTCGTGGGCGGCCATATTAATAGAAGAGCGTGTGGGTTTAAATTTTCACCACAGAAAAGTTACCGTTAAAGAAGTTCCTAAGTGAAAATCTTTACAGAAGCTCTGTGGGAACAGTAGCTCTGTGATTTTGAAAAACTTTTATCTCTGTAGATTGTATCTTATGAAAATTGTTTGAAAAACGCAAGGAGAGGATCGATAAATCTTTAGTAGAGAAATAGTCCTACAGAGGTTTTTGGACCTCTGCCAGAGCCAGCAGAGGCTCTGTTACAGGAAATTTCTAATAACTAATAATTTATAAACATTTTTTAATCATCCAAGTTTTTGATCAGTTTTAACAATGTATTTAGGACCTATTTGAAAGTTGGTGTCCTAGAAAATTGTAAATTTCAAAGATTTTGTGCAGCAGAAGTCTTTTGAAAGATTTGAGTGATCTACAGAGGTTCTTTGGATGAAAGTACTCTGTAGCTTAAGACTTCTGTAGCATTGTGCGTGTAATTTGTTTCCGAGATGACATTCCAAAAGATCTATAGAGGTTAAATTTGCGATCATAGAGCATATTCCTGGCAGAGCTTCTGTTGAGCCCAGTAGAAGCTCTATGACCTCAAATTTCTCATATCTCAAATTTTATGAAACTTTTTGATCTTTTGTTTCTTGAAATGTTATCCACAGTATATTTAGGACATATTTGACACTTTTTGTCCTATAAAACTGTTTTCAAATACCTAAAAGTACGAGATACCAATCTTTTGTTCTTTTAGTTCGGCGAGTGTGATTTCTTCTGTCGCATTCTTAGCTTCCCCTTGACTTATAAATCTCTGTAGATTCAGCAAGGTCTCCTTTTTCGCTCCCCCTTGATCTAACAACTTCTGTAGATCAAGTGTCTTCTTCTGCTCCACCTTGACCTATGCTTGGTTCAGAATAAGATAAGTTGTGCACATGACATAGGTCAAGATCATCAGAGGTTCTGTGAAGGTTGTCAGAGGTTCTGAGCAGACCTTACAGAAGTTCTGTGATATCAAGAACTATTGTAGATTTAAGAATTTACATACAGAAAATAATAAATAAACAAAAATATTTTCAAAATATACAGTATCTATGTTATACTTACAGAGGTTTTGGGTACCCATAACCGTATGGGTCCTATTGTATGAAACGCCTTTATGCATTTGTCATACATACCAGAAATGAAAGGCTTTTTGTCTTTTTGAGCATTTTGAACAGGTATAGAGCCTTTCACTATCCAAACCTTTTTCACCTTTTTAAAAGTTTGATTAACTAATTTGTCCAACCTATGATCATGCAAAAATTTCGATGTTGAGGTCTGAAGTTTTGAAAACATATTAGGCTTAAAAGATCCTTCACGATTGAATTTCCTGATCTGTTTAGCAAAAATATTCTTTTTCCTTAAATTTTCCTCAAGCATCTTTTGGAGATTAGATTTGTATCTTTTCTCCAACATGATTTCAGTTGATAAATTAGAGAGTCCTTTTGTTAGTTTGGATATTTCTGTTTTAAAAATCATTCTCTCTTTTTCAAAGTCATCTTTCTGACTTAAATCTTGAAATCTTTGAACCTTCAACTGTTCAGATTCTTTTCTTTCAGAGTCAGATTCTTTCCTTTCTTTTTCAAGGATATTCTGCAATTCTGAGATTTTATAAGTAAGCTTCATCGACTTTGTTTCAAGAACCGTTTTCTTCTCTTCATAATTTTCTCTTTCATTGACCACAATCTTTTCAAAATTGAAAATTAGTTTAGAGAAGTTTAATCATTTTAGTTCAAGTCTTTTCTTTTCTTCATCTGACAAAGATAAGGTCCTTTTTAGTTCAAGATTTTCACAGTTTAAGCTTTTAACAGATTTTTCAAGTTTAGCAATTTTATCAGAAATAATCAAAATGCTTTTGTTCTTTTCATCTAGTTCTTTTTCAAGAGAAGGAATTATTTCGCGAAAATTTGTGCTGAGTTTTGAATAAAAAATTGAGTCAGCATCACCATAAAATTTCATTCTAGATATTTTAAATGAAGTTTTTAACGAAAGAAACAGTTTCTATGATGTTACCAGATCAAATGAATCGAAGATGACAGTAAAACAGAAATTGTTTGAAGGAATGAAGAACAGGTTAAAAACAGACAATTTCTATCAAAAATCTTTGTAAAAACGAGGATCACTTGATATTGAAAATCAAGCTTTGCTCTGATACCAATTGTTGGTTCCCGTTTTGTTTAAACAAGATTATCAGATCTATTAGTTCAAGTTTAAGTATGATGCGGAAGCGTATTTGAAGAACTAACAGATATGTTTGATAGATTTAGAACACACAATATCAAATAAACAGTGAAGAGAATAGATTTATAGCACAAAGACCCACTGTATTTAATATATCAAGAACACTTAGTACAGATTTGACGCTAATTGAGTGTAAGTGTTTTGTGTTGTGTGTTAAGTGATTGTGTAAAATTGTAAAGTGTAAAAACGGTGATTCTTAGGAAGAACTCAACATGAGTCTTCCTTTTATACTACTACAAAAGATCTATTCTAGACAAGAGACTGTTGCTACAGGAAAGAAGAGATGGTATGAACAGTTGGAAAACTGCATGCATTAAATGTCGCAGACGTCTATGTTGTACTAAGCCCTATTGAGTCCACTCAGAGTTTGACACGTGTTGAAGTTGGACAGGGCATGCTACCATACAAGTTGATGAATAGATCCTGGAACAGTAGCAAGATATTTCTTTAACAGTGGTAAGATATTATAAGTATCTTGAGTCTTCAGTGAGGACAACAGAGGCTCTGTAAAGTGTTGCAGAGGTTCTGCGGTCTGGTCCTTTGTAGAGTAGTCCACTGGGTTCCTTGTCTTCTGAAGTTGTCTGCAGAGGCTCTGTTATTGGTGACAGAGGTTCTGAGGTCTTGATCGTTTGTAGCGTTCTTCTGTAGTTTCTTCGGTCTTTGATCACTCTTGATCAAACTTCCTTTGCTTCTTCTTAGATGCCTGGCAGAGCTTCTGTTGCACTCAGCAGAGCTTCTGTGGAAGTTTTTCTGTACTTGGCCATTTTCCAATACTTCTAATGTTTCAGAATATTGGAGCTAACAATCTCCCCCTAAGTATTGAAAAATAAATTTTGACTTTTTGAATTTTTGGCTAATTTAAGATAGACAGAGGTTAAACAATACCTCAGAAGATTATTTCTTTCATTTGGAATTTATGCCAGAGGCATTTACATTTGAGTACATTAAATGAACAGAAATAAAACGTTGACAGAGGTTCTTTGAAGAGACTCAGATTTTTGCATTTGGGAAGTCGTCGAACTTTCTGTTATCTTTTCCTACTTCCTTGAGTTCTTCATAGAATTTGAGGCAGAGATTTCTTAAGCTTAGTGTAGCATCAATCTCTTTGATCATCATCAGAGCAGATTCTTCATCCATAAGCTCTGTTGCTTTGTTCTCCTCTAGTATTTTTTTGAACATGTTCAGAGTACGAGTTGTGTACTTCTGACAGTCCATTGTCACAAACAGTTTAAGTTGATCAGCAGGATTCTTGAATACTAACCCGTACCTTGGAGTTTTGATGATCGAATTGTGTATGGCATTGGATGGGCAGAAATCCTCTGGTGGTCTGATGCTTAGAGTAGTCACGCCTAGATCGATGGCTAGTTGAAAGTCGAGCATGCTGTAGATTAGGAGCTTTTCACGCATCGCCTTTCTGAGAACTCGATAAGATCTTTGGTGGCAGTCGTCATTGAAGTTGTCTTTCGTCCATTGCAGAAGGTCAGGTAAGTCATAGGGATTGAGGTTTCGGATATCAGCATCAGAGAATTGATTCTCTGATCTGTCAGACCTTTTGACTTTCCAGATTGTATACATCGTATGAGGATAGGTTCTCATTTTAGAGTATCTACAATAGATTACCTTCTTTATCTTGTGAATGGAGTAAACTTGATTGACCGATTTTAACTTTGTAGAGTTGAAGATGGCATTGAATTCCTCTCTTAGCTTCTGATCTCGGACATGAGCTGGCAGATCGCTCTGGAAGTGCTGTCTGTAGAGATAACTGTAAACATGCTCTTCCATTTGTTCAATGGTTGGAGTAGTTCTTGGAATTGGTCTCCTTAGCTTATCCATTTGTCGAGTGATGTCTGCTACTTTACCTTCTGTTACCTTAGCTGTGGGATCCAGGGTTGGGTTTTCTGACAGAGGTTTCAAGTTGAATGCCCAGTCTTCCTCTTCGGGTTTAGGAGTGATGAAGGCATTAAAGGCACCTTTCATCAACTTCTCTGTAGCAACTGGCATCTTCTTCTTTGGCTCTTCTTCTGTCATTATTCCCTTGCCTTTATCTTTTGGTTTTGAGGTTTCAGAGGTTGGGTTTTGGATTTGTGTGGGTGGAACCTCTGTAGATTTGACGGTTGAAGGTTCTGTGGGTTTTGGGGTTGGATGCTCTGATGTTTTGGTTGTTGCCTCTGAAGGTTTTGATACTTCGGGTTGTGAGGTCTCTGTTGGTGAGGAGTCTTCGGGTCTTGGAGGTGGGATGTCAAAACGCTTTGTTGATTGAAAAGCCGATACAAATTCCATTCTGCGAAGAATGAACTCTGCAGAGCGTTTTGGTCTTTGGGGTTTTCGAGCTATGGTTTTGCCTCTAGTTTTGTGCGGGATTGGTTGTGGGGTTGGTGTTGGTTCTTTGGGTGAGGGTGGAGTTTGTTCTGTGGATGAGGATGCAAGAGTGATTACCTTAGGTTCTGTGGTTGGTGCATCCTCTGCTGAGATAGAGGTGTTTTGCCTCTGTTGTGTTCCTTGTGTTTCCTTCGGGGTTTCTGTTGTAGAGGGTTCTGCAGTTTTCTCTGTAGTTTTTGCAGAAGCAGCCTCTGTTGTTTCCTTTGTTCTCTCCCCCTCAGGATGACCAGATGCACCACCATCAGGATCATCATGCCTTCTTTTAGCAGCAACTTCTGTTCTGCAGGTGTCTTGAGCTGCTTGCCTTGCTGCTTGTTTCTTCATTGTTTCAAAGTAGATTGCGATCGAAGTCTTGAAGGCTTTGGCCGCACTTTTCTCGAATTCTGCAGCGGTTGTTTTGGCAATGTCAGTGGCAGAGGCGATGGCAGCAGCAGCAGAAGTTTCTTTATTTGACTTTATTTCTGCAAGGGCTTCTTTAACTTCTGTGGATAAGGATAGAGGTCTTTCCTTATATTTCTGAAGTTCTTCCTCCTTCGAAATGATTGTCAAAAATCTGAAGTATATTGCTAATATAATCAAGTTGAGTGTCACATTATTATACCTCAATTAAACAAAGCCTGATCACCTATGTTTAATTCAGGTATGTATAATGAGAAACTCGGATTGGTTATAATGGAAGTATGCTTAAAATAAATTCCCTACAAAAAAAATAAAAAAATAAAAAATGGAAAGCATGATTTTTGTGTGTGCATGCATAAACATTGCATATCCTAGGCACTTACAATAGCACGCTTAGTAACTATGCATTAGGGATAGTTGTGAAGAAATGGTTCCAAGAAAGTGGCGTTAGTGAAAGAACTTTTTGACTACTTTCGATGATTAAAGTTGGAAACTTATTTTGGTGGCATGTAGCTGACTATTAGAACTCTAAGTACTAGGTATCTTTTAGAGAAAACATTTTGTTGTTTATTGAACCTATGTGATGGTTGAACCGTGTTTGTTTGAAGGAAGTGTTTTGAAATCCATGATTATGAAGTTACTGTATGTTGCTATATTTATGTGCTCAAATGATTAGTTGTAGACATACCATATGATATTCATAACCTAGTTAAGTAGAACTTGTATCAAAAGTATGACCAAATTCCTATTTGATTCTGGAGCGGATAGGAGCTTTGTATCACTAGAGTTTAGGCCAAAAATTAACTTGAAACCCCAAAAGTTGAAAGAGGTCTACGTTATTGAATTTGCTAATGGGCAGGAAGTTAAGGTCAGAGATGTAATTACGGACTGCACTTTAAACTTAGCTAATAGGAGCTTTAGTATAGACCTTATTCCAATTGAGCTTGGAAGCTTTGACATAGTCGTGGGCATGGATTGGCTGTCCAAAAACCGAGTTGAAATATGTTGTTCCGAAAAGATCATTCGAATTCCGCTACCAGAGGGTAAAACACTCGTCGTACATGGAGAGAAGTCCGGAAAGAACTTTAAGTTAGTGACGTGTATGAAGATGCGGAAGTACTTGAAAAAGGAATGCATCGCATTTTTGGCTCATGTCATAGTCAAGGAAATCGAAGAAAAACGCATTCAGGATTTTCCTATGGTTCGGGATTTTCTCGAGGTGTTCCCGGAGGAGCTACCAGGACTACCCCCGTCAAGACAAGTCGAGTTCCACATCGACTTAATTCCTGGAGCTGCACCTGTAGCTAAATCACCGTACCAATTGGCCCCATCAGAAATGCAGGAATTGTCAGGACAACTCCGGGAGCTGCTCGACAAAGGACTTATAAGACCTAGCTCTTCGCCATGGGGTGCACCAGTTCTTTTCGTTAAAAAGAAAGATGGATCCTTGCGGATGTGCATCGATTATAGAGAACTCAATAAGCTAACTATCAAGAACCGATACCCTCTTCCCCGAATCGACGACCTGTTCGACCAACTCCAAGGTGCTACCTACTTTTCAAAAATTGATCTTCGATCTGGATATCATCAAATGAGGGTCCGTGAAGAGGATGTTCCCAAGACGGCGTTTAGGACTCGATACGGCCATTACGAATTCCTGGTTATGCCTTTCGGGCTAACCAACGCACCAGCTGTCTTCATGGACTTAATGAACAGGGTTTGTAGACCGTACCTGGACGAGTTCGTGATCGTGTTCATAGATGATATACTAATTTATTCGCAAAGTAAGGAGGATCATGAGCGACATCTAAAGTTGATACTAGAATTACTCAGAGACCAGAAATTGTATGCAAAGTTCTCCAAATGCGAATTTTGGATTCGAGAGGTACAATTTCATGGCCACGTGATTAATGAGAAGGGAATTCATGTAGACCCGGCAAAAATTGAGGCCATCAAGAAATGGGAAGCCCCGAAGACCCCGACAGAAATCCGTCAATTTCTCGGTTTAGCAGGCTATTACCGGCGATTCATTGCGAATTTCTCAAAAATTGCGCAACCACTAACGACATTAACCCAAAAGGATAAGAAGTTCATTTGGGGAGAGAAACAAGAAGAAGCATTTCAAACACTTAAGCATAGGTTGTGTAATGCACCAATTCTGGCGTTGCCAGAAGGCGCGGAAAATTTCGTAGTCTACTGCGATGCATCACACCAAGGATTGGGGTGTGTGTTGATGCAGAAGGACAAGGTCATTGTGTATGCTTTGAGGCAACTTAAAGTTCATGAGAAGAACTATACTACTCATGATCTAGAGTTAGGAGCCGTAGTGTTCGCACTCAAGATTTGGAGACATTATCTTTACGGCACGAAATGCACCGTCTACACCGATCATATAAGCCTTCAACATATCCTTGACCAGAAAATGCTTAATATGAGGCAAAGAAGATGGGTTGAACTGCTTAGCGACAATGATTGTGAAATAAAGTATCACCCAGGCAAGGCTAATGTGGTAGCCGACACACTAAGCAGGAAGGAAAGGGTGAAACCGTCAAGGGTACGAGCAATGGGTGCGTTCATTCAGACGAGTCTAAAGACACAAATTCTTGAAGCTCAAGAAGAAGCATTGAAAGCATAGAATTTGAAGGACGAGACCCTACATCACTGGGAACTTAGATTTGAAACAAAGTCAGATGAGGTACGTTACTTTGAAGACAGAGTTTGGATACCAAAGGTTAATAACCTACGATCAACAATTTTGGATGAAGCCCATAAATCAAGATATTCGATTCACCCAGGAGCCGACAAGATGTACAAAGACCTAAAGGAATACTACTGGTGGCCGGGAATGAAGAAAGACATCGCTTTGTACGTAAATCAGTGCTCAAATTGTGCAAAAGTTAAGGCCGAACATCAGAAACCATCTGGACTATTACAACAACCCAAGATTCCCCAATGGAAATGGGAACAAATAGCTATGGATTTCGTAACGAAGCTACCCAGGACCAGGAAGGGGCACGACGCAATCTGGGTTATAGTGGACCGACTTACGAAATCTGCGCATTTTCTTCCTATTCGGGAAGACTACAAGATGGAAAGGCTTGCACAAATTTACGTCAATGAAATCGTTATGCGTCATGGAGTTCCTATTTCCATGATCTCGGATAGAGATAGTCGTTTTACGTCACGATTTTGGCGATCACTCCAGAAAGCGTTGGGTACGCGTTTGGATTTGAGCACTTCCTACCATCCTCAAACGGACGGTCAGTCAGAAAGAACCATACGGACGCTAGAGGATATGTCGCGTGCATGTGTGATAGATTTTGGTGGAAGTTGGGATACTCACCTACCATTAGTTGAGTTCTCTTACAACAACAACTATCATACCAGCATTCAGTGTGCACCGTATGAAGCCTTATATGGACGCAAGTGTAGATCCCCACTTAGCTAGTTAGAATATGGCGACCGACAATTGACTAGGCCCGAAATCGTTCAAGAGACTACTGACAAGATCTCAGTTATCAAGGATAGACTTAAGGCCGCAAGAGATCGTCGGAAGAGTTATGCTGATAACCGCAGGAAGCCATTAGAATTCCAAATGGGTGATAAAGTGCTTCTAAAAGTATCGCCTTGGAAAGGATTAGTACGCTTCGGAAAAAGAGGCAAGTTGAGTCCGAGATATGTTGGCCCGTTTGAAATAATTGAACGGATTGGCCCAATAGCATATAAACTTAATTTACCGCAAGAGTTGAGTGCCATCCACAATACGTTCCATGTGTCAAACCTTAAGAAATGCCTAAGTGATGAATCATTGGTTCTACCTCTAGAGGATATTCAGGTCAACGAGCGATTACACTTCATAGAAGAACCAATTGAAATCCTCGATCAAGAAGTCAAACGAACAAGACGTAGTAAGATCCCAATTTTAAAAGTTCGTTGGAATTCGAGGCACGGACCTGAATATACATGGGAGCGAGAAGATCACATGAAACGTGAGTACCCTCATCTATTTGCAAAGGATCAGACGGGAGATAGCAATCAACGAATTTCGGGACGAAATTCTTCTAACAAGGGGAGACTATGACACCCGTCAACCAAGCCACTCAGGTTAGCAAGTGAATAGTATTATACTTGTTGTAACAAGTAGGAATTTCTCATTATGACTTAATTATGATAGTTAAGGGTTAGTTTCCTAAGAATTCCAACAGTACACTTAGAAAATCCTGTTACCGCACGGAACTGCTTTAATTGTCTTATAAAATGCCAATGGGAACAGTTAACATTAGGATATAATAATATTAATAATAAGAGGAGTAAATATATAGTTTATAAATATACCCAAATCTAAATTTTAAAACTTTAGGTAATCAAACCAAAAATTGATTAGATAAAGGAAGTTTTAGCTACTTTAAATCAAGTTTTATAAAAATTTTTAACATATAAATACTTAAACAAAAAAAAAAATAAAAAAAATAAAAATAAAAACAGAAATTAAAGCCCAAATTCGGCCCTTCCAATAACCCAACACCTACACCCACTAAATACTTCCATAGTTTCAAGAAAACCTCTTCATTTTCCTCTCAACCCCTCTCTCTCTCTACATTCAAACTCAATACTCTCTCTTCCCTCTCTAACACCAGCCGAATTCAGCCCCAATCCACAGCAAAAATCGTCAAAACCTTGAAGACATTGAAGGTATACATCAACCATAGAGTGGTGAAACTCATTTCCTTGTGTTCTCCTTCATCTTCTTCCTTTTTCTTGTAATTTCTCCTTCTTTTTCCTACTTTATCTTCATGATTCTTGAGTTTCTGGAAATAGGACCTTAATGGACCCTTTTCATGGTAGATTAATCACCAAAGACATGTTATGTCAAACAAATGGTGGTAATCCTTAAGCCATACAACTAGAACTCAAGAAGATGATGTTATAACTACATGCATGTGGGTTTTTGTCACAATCTGAGATGTGTGAGTTCATGCATGTGTTTTTAAAAGTCAAAAATAGATTTTTATCTAAGAACATTGTCAAAGTAGTGGTAGATGAGTGTTCAAGCAAAGAACCAACCATATGAGTGAAAATATGGATAAAAAACACTCATTTTCCATGAATAAGCATCTTCAGTTTCTGGCAGATTACATGCATGCCCTTCATCCGACCATATCTTGTAAAATACTTAACTAAATGATGTGATCCTTCTTCTGTAGCTTTCTTTGTTGAGTTATGTTTCAAACCCAAGTGGTTTCATGTAAAAACCCGTAGATTTGACCCTTCAACTACTCATATCAAATTAAGTGTGCAAGAACAATCTGACAGAGAAAAATCTCTGCTTTAATCAGTTATAAGTCTCTTAATATTCAACTAAAATTCTTGGATTTTTATTCTGGAAGTTATTTTAATGGGTTGTATTTCAAGCAAAAGTGGTTTCACTCAAAAATATTAAGATTTGAGGTCTCAAACACTCAAACCAAGACTGGTGTGCAAGAAATCAGAATCTGGCAGAATGAAAGGTCTACCTTAAAATCGTCATATCTCCCTCAATATGTAACCAAAAATGATGAAATATTTCTGGAAGATACTTTTATGAGTTAGGATTAAAACCCATTTTGAATCACTGGAAAATGTTAAGAATTGACACTCCAAATGGACTTGACAAAAAGATGGTGCAGACTGTTTTGGTAACTGTGACACTTAAACTTAAGTGTAATGATTAAAATAGCTAGCCAACTCTAAAAATAGTGATATTTATGTCAAAAGTTCCCTAAAACATTAAATTGATACACATAAAAAGTTGGACTAATAAAAATTTCCAGAAGATATTTAAAAATGACCATAAGTAGACTTAATATTCTGCCATCATATAAGTAAAACACTAATTCAAAAGAAAAAGGGATTTGTAGAGTCATTAAAAGATGAAAAGCTTGTAAATTGTAGAAATTGTCAAAACCATAAATAAAAACTATATATACATGTATATGAAGGTATAAATAATACCCTAACAAATAATAGATTTATAACAAACCGAACATTGTTAAATCACAAGGTAAATGAGAAATACAATTACATATGTAATTAATGAAAGTATTCGTAATGAAGAAAATATAAAACGTGGTAAAATGGATTAAATACTACTTATAACCTATAAATTTTATTATGTAACAATAAAATCCTACAAACCTTTTAAAACTAATAATTTACTTGAGACCAACAACGCAAAATAATACTTACACTTAATAACTAACACTAAGGCATTTTATAAGACATGATGGGCTAAGCAATGCTTTAGCCATAAGAGTTAGACCGAAACTGATAATGTGTTTCACTTCCTTAGGAAGGACCTAGAATCGAGAAACTGTGCAATCGTGCGGCAACACTTGGAAATTCTTGCTAAACATCGTGAGTATTCACAGCCCCTTTTTACTCTTTTGTTACAATTTGGGGTGAAAAGCATGATATTGAATTTCAAATTGCTTGAATTATGCTATGAAATGTCGAATTTTAACTTTAAAGTGTTTGTGCACTAAGGTATGTATACTTTTTGATGTACTTGAGTTTTAAATGAAAAAGTCCCCACTTGTTAGACACTACTTATTAACTCATTATGAGCCAATGGTATTTGTGGGTAGCGCTATTTGGATTGACAACCCCACTTTAAGCTGACGAGCTAGAAGTGCACTTTACCAAAAACAATAATGGTCTTACCCATGTGGAATTAATCCACCGCTGAGGTAGGACGTGAATAATTTAAGGGGCGTTGGTTTGTCGGAAGGTTTGGTAGTGGCTCAATGCGATGACATCATTGTATATTTTATACCTCGTGCAAATACTCGAACAATTGGTTACGTAAACTTCGTGTGAACAAAAGTTTCACAATAACAATTTCTGCATACAAATTTATTTTTAGTGCATACGAAAACCTGTGAACTCACCAACTCTTCGTAGTTGACCCTTTTCCTTTTTATCATGCTTTTCAGGTGTTAATAAGTAAGTGAAGGCATGTAGGGTGCATTTTGCGTGATGACATCAACATCAAGAACATTAAAACTTCTATTGTTAATTTCTGTATCCGACGTCTTCTTTTTGGAACAACTTACTTAAGACGTTGTAATGTAATATTTTGAACTACTGTATTAAATGTTGTGGTTGGTGTTGTCTGTTACCTTTTGAATGAAACCCTACGCTGTTATACCTCGTGTTTCCGCTTTAGCGGGGTGTGACAGATTTGGTATCAGAGCCTAAGGTTATAGAGAATGCCGGTTTTCTTATGGAAACCACAAACTATAACCCAACTATAATGCAAACTATTTTCAAAACGGTTTTCGAAATGATTGTCAAAAATTTGAAGCATATTGCTAATATTATCAAGTTGAGTGTCACATTATTATACCTCAATTAAACAAAGCCTGATCACCTATGTTTAATTCAGGTATGTATAATGAGAAACTCGGATTGGTTATAATGGAAGTATGCTTAAAATAAATTCCCTACAAAAAAAATAAAAATAAAAAATGGAAAGCATGATTTTTGTGTGTGCATGCATAAACATTGCATATCCTAGGCACTTACAATAGCACGCTTAGTAACTATGCATTAGGGATAGTTGTGAAGAAATGGTTCCAAGAAAGTGGCGTTAGTGAAAGAACTTTTTGACTACTTTCGATGATTAAAGTTGGAAACTTATTTTGGTGGCATGTAGCTGACTATTAGAACTCTAAGTACTAGGTATCTTTTAGAGAAAACATTTTGTTGTTTATTGAACCTATGTGATGGTTGAACCGTGTTTGTTTGAAGCATGTGTTTTGAAATCCATGATTATGAAGTTACTGTATGTTGCTATATTTATGTGCTCAAATGATTAGTTGTAGACATACCATATGATATTCATAACCTAGTTAAGTAGAACTTGTATCAAAAGTATGACCAAATTCCTATTTGATTCTGGAGCGGATAGGAGCTTTGTATCACTAAAGTTTAGGCCAAAAATTAACTTGAAACCCCAAAAGTTGAAAGAGGTCTACGTTATTGAATTTGCTAATGGGCAGGAAGTTAAGGTCAGAGATGTAATTACGGACTGCACTTTAAACTTAGCTAATAGGAGCTTTAGTATAGACCTTATTCAAATTGAGCTTGGAAGCTTTGACATAGTCGTGGGCATGGATTGGATGTCCAAAAACCGAGTTGAAATATGCTGTTCCGAAAAGATCATTCGAATTCCGCTACCAGAGGGTAAAACACTCGTCGTACATGGAGAGAAGTCCGGAAAGAACTTTAAGTTAGTGACGTGTATGAAGATGCGGAAGTACTTGAAAAAGGAATGCATCGCATTTTTGGCTCATGTCATAGTCAAGGAAATCGAAGAAAAACGCATTCAGGATTTTCCTGTGGTTCGGGATTTTCCCGAGGTGTTCCCGGAGGAGCTACCAGGACTACCCCCATCAAGACAAGTCGAGTTCCACATCGACTTAATTCCTGGAGCTGCACCTGTAGCTAAATCACCGTACCAATTGGCCCCATCAGAAATGCAGGAATTGTCAGGACAACTCCGGGAGCTGCTCGACAAAGGACTTATAAGACCTAGCTCTCCGCCATGGGGTGCACCAGTTCTTTTCGTTAAAAAGAAAGATGGATCCTTGCGGATGTGCATCGATTATAGAGAACTCAATAAGCTAACTATCAAGAACCGATACCCTCTTCCCCGAATCGACGACCTGTTCGACCAACTCCAAAGTAGCACCTACTTTTAAAAAATTGATCTTCGATCTGGATATCATCAAATGAGGGTCCGTGAAGAGGATGTTCCCAAGACGGCGTTTAGGACTCGATACGGCCATTATGAATTCCTGGTTATGCCTTTCGGGCTAACCAACGCACCAGTTGTCTTCATGGACTTAATGAACAGGGTTTGTAGACCGTACTTGGACGAGTTCGTGATCGTGTTCATAGATGATATACTAATTTATTCGCAAAGCAAGGAGGATCATGAGCGACATCTAAAGTTGATACTAGAATTGCTCAGTGACCAGAAATTGTATGCAAAGTTCTCCAAATGCGAATTTTGGATTCGAAAGGTACAATTTCTTGGCCACGTGATTAATGAGAAGGGAATTCATGTAGACCCGACAAAAATTGAGGCCATCAAGAAATGGGAAGCCCCGAAGACCCTGACAGAAATCCGTCAATTTCTCGGTTTAGCAGGCTATTACCGACGATTCATTGCGAATTTCTCAAAAATTGCGCAACCACTAACGGCATTAACCCAAAAGGATAAGAAGTTCATTTGGGGAGAGAAACAAGAAGAAGCATTTCAAACACTTAAGCATAGGTTGTGTAATGCACCAATTCTGGCGTTGCCAGAAGGCGCGGAAAATTTCGTAGTCTACTGCGATGCATCACACCAAGGATTGGGGTGTGTGTTGATGCAGAAGGACAAGGTCATTGCGTATGCTTCGAGGCAACTTAAAGTTCATGAGAAGAACTATACTACTCATGATCTAGAGTTAGGAGCCTTAGTGTTCGCACTCAAGATTTAGAGACATTATCTTTACGGCACGAAATGCACCGTCTACACCGATCATATAAGCCTTCAACATATCCTTGACCAGAAAATGCTTAATATGAGGCAAATAAGATGGGTTGAACTGCTTAGCGACTATGATTGTGAAATAAAGTATCACCCAGGCAAGGCTAATGTGGTAGCCGACACACTAAGCAGGAAGGAAAAGGTGAAACCGTCAAGGGTACGAGCAATGGGTGCATTCATTCAGACGAGTCTAAAGACACAAATTCTTGAAGCTCAAGAAGAAGCATTGAAAGCAGAAAATTTGAAGGACGAGACCCTACATCACTGGGAACTTAGATTTGAAACAAAGTCAGATGAGGTACGTTACTTTGAAGACAGAGTTTGGATACCAAAGGTTAATAACCTACGATCAACAATTTTGGATGAAGCCCATAAATCAAGATATTCGATTCACCCAGGAGCCGACAAGATGTACAAAGACCTAAAGGAATACTACTGGTGGCCGGGAATGAAGAAAGACATCGCTTTGTACGTAAATCAGTGCTCAAATTGTGCAAAAGTTAAGGCCGAACATCAGAAACCATCTGGACTATTACAACAACCCAAGATTCCCCAATGGAAATGGGAACAAATAGCTATGGATTTCGTAACTAAGCTACCCAGGACCAGGAAGGGGCACGACGCAATCTGGGTTATAGTGGATCGACTTACGAAATCTGCGCATTTTCTTCCTATTCGGGAAGACTACAAGATGGAAAGGCTTGCACAAATTTACGTCAATGAAATCGTTATGCGTCATGGAGTTCCTATTTCCATCATCTCGGATAGAGATAGTCGTTTTACGTCACGATTTTGGCGATCACTCCAGAAAGCGTTGGGTACGCGTTTGGATTTGAGCACTTCCTACCATCCTCAAACGGGCGGTCAGTCAGAAAGAACCATACATACGCTAGAGGATATGTTGCGTGCATGTGTCATAGATTTTGGTGGAAGTTGGGATACTCACCTACCATTAGTTGAGTTCTCTTACAACAACAGCTATCATACCAGCATTCAGTGTGCACCGTATGAAGCCTTATATGGACGCAAGTGTAGATCCCCACTTAGCTGGTTAGAAATTGGCGACCGACAATTGACTAGGCCCGAAATCGTTCAAGAGACTACTGACAAGATCTCAGTTATCAAGGATAGACTTAAGGCCGCAAGAGATCGTCAGAAGAGTTATGCTGATAACCGCAGGAAGCCATTAGAATTCCAAGTGGGTGATAAAGTGCTTCTAAAAGTATCGCCTTGGAAAGGATTAGTACGCTTCGGAAAAAGAGGCAAGTTGAGTCCGAGATATGTTGGCCCGTTTGAAATAATTGAACGGATTGGCCCAGTAGCATATAAACTTAATTTACCGCAAGAGCTGAGTGCCATCCACAATACGTTCCATGTGTCAAACCTTAAGAAATGCCTAAGTGATGAATCATTGGTTCTACCTCTAGAGGATATTCAGGTCAACGAGCGATTACACTTCATAGAAGAACCAATTGAAATCCTCGATCAAGAAGTCAAACGAACAAAACGTAGTAAGATCCCGATTTTAAAAGTTCGTTGGAATTCGAGACACGGACCTGAATATACATGGGAGCGAGAAGATCACATGAAACGTGAGTACCCTCATCTATTTGCAAAGGATCAGACGGGAGATAGCAATCAACGAATTTCGGGACGAAATTCTTCTAACAAGGGGAGACTGTGACACCCGTCAACCAAGCCACTCAGGTTAGCAACTGAATAGTATAATACTTGTTGTAACAAGTAGGAATAACTCATTATGTCTTAATTATGATGGTTAAGGGTTAGTTTCCTAAGAATTCCAACAGTACACTTAGAAAATCCTGTTATCGCACGGAACTGCTTTAATTGTCTTATAAAATGCCAATG
Source organism: Saussurea involucrata (assembly GCA_033807775.1). Taxonomy (NCBI): domain Eukaryota; kingdom Viridiplantae; phylum Streptophyta; class Magnoliopsida; order Asterales; family Asteraceae; genus Saussurea; species Saussurea involucrata. The sequence goes on along the minus strand of CM066321.1, from coordinate 217,182,291 downwards.
GGAACAGTTAACATTAGGATATAATAATATTAATAATAAGAGGAGTAAATATATAGTTTATAAATATACCCAAATCTAAATTTTAAAACTTTAGGTAATCAAACCAAAAATTGATTAGATAAAGGAAGTTTTAGCTACTTTAAATCAAGTTTTATAAAAGTTCTTAACATATAAATACTTAAACAATATTAATTAAAACTTAAAAAAAAATATAAAAAAAAAAAATAAAAACAGAAATTAAAGCCCAAATTCGGCCCTTCCATTAACCCAACACCTACACCCACTAAATACTTCCATAGTTTCAAGAAAACCTCTTCATTTTCCTCTCAACCCTTCTCTCTCTACATTCAAACTCAATACTCTCTCTTCCCTCTCTAACACCAGCCGAACTCAGCCCCAATCCACAGCAAAAATCGTCAAAACCTTGAAGACATTGAAGGTATACATCAACCATAGAGTGGTGAAACTCATCTCCTTGTCTTCTCCTTCATCTTCTTACTTTTTCTTGTAATTTCTCCTTCTTTTTCCTACTTTATCTTCATGATTCTTGAGTTTCTGGAAATAGGACCTTAATGGACCCTTTTCATGGTAGATTAATTACCAAAGACATGTTATGTCAAACAAATGGTGGTACATGAGTGTTCAAGCAAAGAACCAACCATATGAGTGAAAATATGGATATAAAACACTCATTTTCCATGAATAAGCATCTTCAGTTTCTGGCAGATTACATGCATGACCTTCATCCGACCATATCTTGTAAAATACTTAACTAAATGATGTGATCCTTCTTCTGTAGCTTTCTTTGTTGAGTTATGTTTCAAACCCAAGTGGTTTCATGTAAAAACTCGTAGATTTGACCCTTCAACTACTCATATCAAATTAAGTGTGCAAGAACAATCTGACAGAGAAAAATCTCTGCTTTAATCAGTTATAAGTCTCTTAATATTCAACTAAAATTCTTGGATTTTTTTTTCTGGAAGTTATTTTAATGGGTTATATTTCAAGCAAAAGTGGTTTCACTCAAAAATATTAAGATTTGAGGTCTCAAACACTCAAACCAAGACTGGTGTGCAAGAAATCAGAATCTGGTAACTGTGACACTTAAACTTAAGTGTAATGATTAAAATAGCTAGCCAACTCTAAAAATAGTTATATTTATGTCAAAAGTTCCCTAAAACATTAAATTGATACACATAAAAAGTTGGACTAATAAAAATTTCCAGAAGATATTTAAAAATGACCATAAGTGGACTTAATATTCTGCCATCATATAAGTAAAACACTAATTCAAAAGAAAAAGGGATTTGTAGAGTCATTAAAAGATGAAAAGCTTGTAAATTGTAGAAATTGTCAAAACCATAAATAAAAACTATATATACATGTATATGAAGGTATAAATAATACCCTAACAAATAATAGATTTATAACAAACCGAACATTGTTAAATCACAAGGTAAATGAGAAATACAATTACATATGTAATTAATGAAAGTATTCGTCATGAAGAAAATATAAAACGTGGTAAAATGGATTAAATACTACTTATAACCTATAAATTTTATTATGTAACAATAAAATCCTACAAACCTTTTAAAACTAATAATTTACTTGAGACCAACAACGCAAAATAATACTTACACTTAATAACAAACACTAAGGCATTTTATAAGACATGATGGGCTAAGCAATGCTTTAGCCATAAGAGTTAGACCGAAACTGATAATGTGTTTCACTTCCTTAGGAAGGACCTAGAATCGAGAAACTGTGCAACCGTGCGGCAACACTTGGAAATTCTTGCTGAACATCGTGAGTATTCACAGCCCCTTTAAAGTGTTTGTGCACTAAGGTATGTATACTTTTTGAATTTCAAATTGCTTGAATTATGCTATGAAATGTCGAATTTTAACTTTAAAGTGTTTGTGCACTAAGGTATGTATACTTTTTGATGTGCTTGAGTTTTAAATGAAAAAGTCCCTACTTGTTAGACACTACTTATTAACTCATTATGAGCCAATGGTATTTGTGGGTAGCGCTAATTGGATTGACAACCCCACTTTAAGCTGACGAGCTAGAAGTGCACTTTACCAATAACAATAATGGTCTTACCCATGTGGAATTAATCCACCGCTGAGGTAGGACGTGAATAATTTAAGGGGCGTTGGTTTGTCAGAAGGTTTGGTAGTGGCTCAATGCGATGACATCATTGTATACTTTATACCTCGTGCAAATACTCGAACAATTGGTTACGTAAACTTCGTGTGAACAAAAGTTTCACAATAACAATTTATGCATACAAATTTATTTTTAGTGCATACGAAAACCTGTGAACTCACCAACTCTTCGTAGTTGACCCTTTTCCTTTTTATCATGCTTTTCAGGTGTTAATAAGTAAGTGAAGGCATGTAGGGTGCATTTTGCGTGATGACATCAACATCAAGAACATTAAAACTTCTATTGTTAATTTCTGTATCCGACGTCTTCTTTTTGGAACAACATACTTAAGACGTTGTAATGTAATATTTTGAACTACTGTATTAAATGTTGTGGTTGGTGTTGTCTGTTACCTTTTGAATGAAACCCTACGCTGTTATACCTCGTGTTTCCGCTTTAGCGGGGTGTGACAGATTTGGTATCAGAGCCTAAGGTTATAGAGAATGCCGGTTTTCTTATGGAAACCACAAACTATAACCCAACTATAATGCAAACTATTTTCAAAACGGTTTTCGAAATGATTGTCAAAAATCTGAAGCATATTGCTAATATTATCAAGTTGAGTGTCACATTATTATACCTCAATTAAACAAAGCCTGATCACCTATGTTTAATTCAGGTATGTATAACGAGAAACTCGGATTGGTTATAATGGAAGTGTAAAGCCCGTGTCCCGGTGCGTTTATTATTAATTTTTTTTTAATTATTTAAAATGTCCACCTTTTAATAGTTTTGGTTATCGGTTGATGTCGAAATGGACTTATTGCGAATTTTGGTTGCACTTTTGGGTAGTTTGAGATGTTCTTAGAAGTCTAGGGGCCTTTCCGTCTTTTTGGTGAACCTTAAGCATGGACTCGGCCCATGCAGCCGAGCCCCTTCTTCTTCTCGTTATTTTTTATACGGCCTCAACACCCTTTGTTTTCTTATTTTCCCTGTTAGCCAAGCAATCCCAAACGAATTCCACAAAACCCTACGGCCATTCTTATTTACTTGTGAGGCCGTGAGTTTTATCGAGAAAGCGAGAAAGAGTGAGATCTGCAGTCGCCGGAAAAAGAGAGAGAGAGACCGCCGGAAGTCGCCGTCACCACCTCCTGCTGTTCGCCGGAGTTTCGAGGGAGGGAGGATCGAGTGCGGTTACGTGGCGTCGTCGTAAGGTAATCACCTCATCTGTTTTGTTTTCTTTCCTTCTTGTTCCCGTCGCCGCCGCCGTTCGCCGCCGCTGTGGCGGTGGTGGATGGACGGTCGTGGCTGCCGTTGTGGATGCGTGTGCGTGAGGCTGGTCGAGAGAGAGAGGGAGAATGGTCGGGTTATTGTCTCGTGCGATCGTAATCGAAAAACCGCCGCCGGCCGCCGCCGGCCACCCCCGGCGACCACCACTGCCGGAGATGGCAGTGGGTGGCGCGTGGTCGTGACCTGACCTTTGTCACTATAGAGCCCTTAACCCGTGACTTAATCGTTAAGCCGAATAGTTTAAACCATCGGTTCTAAAATCACTTTTTATGCAAAAATATGGTTCAGCCCCTGTTTTGTGTCGGCAATAACTTTTCCGTCGTAACTCCGTTTGAGCCGAAACCGGCGCCCACGGTTCAAGTTCAGGGTCGAGCACGTTTTCCGTGTTTTAGCGGAAAACTGGTTCGGTCTCTAGCTCGGCGAAAAAGTGGTCGCAAGTTCAGTGTTTCGTCATTTTATGTGAAAATTAGTTTTCTGTCCAGTTCGTATTTCGGCCATAACTTTCTCGTCGTAACTCGGTTTGAGGCGATTCTGGTGTCCACGGTTCACATTCTGTGTCAGGCACGTTTTTCGTGTTTTAGCGAAAGGCTGGTTCGGCCCCTAGCTAGGCGGAAAACTTCTGTTTTTACAGCAGGTCGGTAAACCGACAGTGTTGTAATCTGCCACTGTTTTGTCATGGTCATAACTTTCTGCTCGTAACTCGGTTTGGGGTGAAATCGGTGTCAAAAGTTCCCTTTTTGAGTCTAGAAACTTTTCTGTGTTTCGTGAAAAATCCAGTTCGGGACGTAGCATGGGTCGATTTGTCGTTTTATACTGAAGGGTGCTGAATTTTCGCTGTTCCGGAATCTGTTTTTGTAAAATCCGTAGTAAATTGTAGAAAAATCGTTAGGAGGCGTATAATATGTCCTTGGAACACTAACTCAGAGGACTTTCTGGTCATGAAATAATATTGGGATTTTTCTGGGTTTAAAGGGGTCGAAACAGGTCCCGAACAGACCTGTTTTGGGTGAACGGAAGATAGTTTTAGTGACGGTTTAAGCGTGTGTCGTGCCATAGGGTCCGGGTCTCGTATTGACACGTTTTAACATGCGTTTAGGTGCTGGGAAGTGACCGTAATTGTGGAGCTTGAATTGTGTTGTTAAGCTGGGCGCGCATTCGAGGTGAGTTCTCTCACTGTGTAGTTAGGGGTTGTATGCATGTCATAATAGTTTGTATGTACTATTGTCTTTGTGGTGTGAACTAGTTGTTTGTGGTGTGTAATATTTGATTGGTTTGAATGCTTGGTATAAATGTGTTACATTACAATTCGGTGGGACCGAGGCCTCGATGGTACTGAGGTGTTGGTTACATTACAATTCGGTGGGACCGAGGCCTCGATGGTACTGAGGTGTTGGTTACATTACAATTCGGTGGGACCGAGGCCTCGATGGTACTGAGGTGTTGGTTACATTACAATTCGGTGGGACCGAGGCCTCGATGGTACTGAGGTGTTGGATACATTACAATTCGGTGGGACCGAGGCCTCGATGGTACTGAGGTGTTGGATACATAATTACTTGTAGATGTTTACTCGTTTTATGTAACTGTGATGTTGTTGCTTATGTGCGGATAGGGGTGATGTGTATATAATTCCTATCTGCGCATGTGTTGGAATTCACTAAGCTTCGTGCTTACCCTTTCCCAATAAACTGTGGTTTCAGGTACGGGCGGCTCCAAGGCGTGACGAGTACACACTGGCGCGCGAGAAGAGCTGGTTGCTTTATGATTTTAATAATTAAACGTTTATTCCGCTGGTTTTATTTTATAAAGACATTAATTATGTGTTTGCAAACGAAACGTTGGGATCATTTATTGAGTTGTTATCAATGAATTGTTTATTTAAAAATTTAAATTTGCTTGTAATTTTTGGGACGTTACAACTTGGTATCAGAGCACAGCTTGAGTGAATCAAACGCACCTCGGTGTGTTTGGTCTCAAGTTGCGGCTGGGAAATTTTCAAATTCTTTATTAAATCTTTTTGGAAACAAAAGAAAAAGTAAAGACCCGTTCGAGGAACGGTGATCGGAGGCGCAATGTGTACAGTCAGCCGGAGCCAATGGGGAAAGGTACAGTACTTAGTGTTTTATTGCTTTCTAGATCATAGAGTATGCATGCTAGATTGCCTGTTGTGGACACTATGCTGTATGTTGAACTACTTGCTATTAAGAATTTATGCTAACTATGATAGGTTACTAAGTGGATGCCCTCTAGGTTGTATGCAGTAAGAGATTTATAGCCTTAGAATATTCGATTTAGTTCTATTGCGCAGCTCTTATTTGAGTCCAACCGTTCTAGGATAGAGTCTTGTATTCGACTGTCTATTTATTTCGCAATGCATAAAATCGGGTATTCGCGAGGTCACTCGTCATAATTAGTAGGGATTCGGTAGTAGCAAGGGTAGTGGGATAAGAGGAAATTCCTAGGGAGCTAGGAAGGGTGGATGTATATATATGCTGGTGCAGGCATATGGTTAATTATATATTTAATTGTTGTTGTATGATCGGGGTGACCGATGGTTTATTAAGTATACATTTGTGGCTGTCTGATCGGGGAGACCGATGGTTTTATATATACAGTAGTTGTATGAGTTGCCTGTTTAGGATATGTTCTTGAACTGGCATGTGTGGATTAATTATTTTATGTGTATAGTTTCGGCGAGAAACTACTTGGACCCTCGGGATGGGACTCGGAACGGGCAATGATAGGCGTGGATGGTAGTAGTAGAGCTCCTACTACCGGAAGCACAGGATCAATGCTCGAGTCGGGGAAGTCACGAGGAATCCAAGGAGTTGGGCGCGAGTGTTGTTAGTGTGCGTTGTTATGTGCTAATAACGCGTTGTATTATCTACCCTGAATAGCCGTCACGAGGAGAGACAAATATAGTAGATCCACTGGTACATGTGTGTACTTGACTTGCTTTGATGGGATGATCGTTGGGGTAGTGTCGAAGGCTCTAAACTGGCAGTCGTTGGAATAGAAAGACGATTATAGTATTAGTCACTTGGAGTGACGATAAGGATGATATTTGTTGTAAGCAGATCTTTTCGAACCAAGATGGAAGATTGTGCTAGAGTCATAGGCTTATAGAGCCGACTTTGATTTGAGGAAAAATCGTAGGGATTATTTTTACGTAATTTTCCATCTTGCCCCAAGAGGCTTAAATGTCTGGAGGACGATAGTGGATTGGAAAGGTAGAGAGGAGCATGAGTCGAGACGTTGAATGTCGACTGAGTCGTGCACAGAGTTTATTTTGAAAATAGGATTGCATTAACTAATCCTTGTGTTTCCAATCCTTATATGGATTGTGTTTTGAAACTTTGGGAAATGTTTAGCACACACACAAGATTTCGAATTATAGTTTTTGTTAGACAACCTAAGGGGGGGGAAGGTTGTATATAAAATCTTTTACTTTCAAAAAATTCTTTTATAAATAAATACAGTACGGAAACAGTAAAAATAAATCAGAGTATACAAATAATAAAGAAGAGTGTAAATATAAACAAATACACAGAGATTATATAAATAAATATAAATGCAAAGCAGTTTATATAAACAAATATAATAAAGCACAACGGAATAAATAAAGAGATAAAGGTAAGAGATACTTGACACGGAGATTTACTGATTTACCACCAACTGTGATAAACCAGCAGCCGAGACACTTCTCGACACGATCCAATAAATGTATTCTTTACGGTAGAACACAAACCAAATACAAAGGAATTTGTAATAGTTTCTCAAGCCTCTGCTATGAGATAAACAGGATCACACACCCGTTATTCAAATACTTACAAGAGGAGTATAACTCACAATGGGTAATCACTCTTGTATAATATCTCACACTTGGATATTTAAAAAATATTTTATATTAAAAGAGAGAGCTGAGAGAATGGTGTTGTTGCTGCTTATTGTTGTTTGTGTGGTCTGCTCTTTCTTCACCATCAGCATGCAAATATATAGCATGAAGCTTCCAACGGATATGTGCATCCGCGGTATACCGCCAAATGCACGCGGTATACCGTGCAGTAATAGTACACTGACACTCCAACGGCTCTCATGCAAAGTTGACTTCTGGAATACGTACCCGCGGTATACCGGCTAGGACTCGCGGTATACCGGCGTCAGAAAAAGAACTTCCAACCAATCAGAGACAAACACCACGCCTGCCGCGGTATACCGCCTGTACCTTCGCGGTATACCGGCCAATATGTACCCGCGGTATACCGGGCATTCTCCACGGTATACCGGCGTCAGAATAGACACCTTCCAGGACGCAACCAATCTTGCTGGATCTTCTCAAAAAACCTTATTTAATTAAAATCATTTATGGTTTTTAGAAATATCCAAGTGGTATATTATTTTAGGGTGTTTATCATTATAAATTATAAACACTAATGACAACGTAAATCTTCCGTCTTGAACTCTTCAGATAAAATCTTCGTGTTCTTCAAGAACTGTACACTTGGATAGGATTGTTAGATAAACAATAATACGGTGTGTTTGTAATCATCAAAATAAATATATATAAATATATAGAGATGTGGTACACTTGCACCAACAATCTCCCCCTTTTTGATGATGACAAACACAACCGCTAAGCAAGAGCATATGCGGTTTCTCTCCCCCGTTTGTCGAAACAAAAAGGGTCAAGAAAGACGGTATGCTTCCCCTCGAGAGATGCTCCCCCTCAAAATATGCATATATTTGAGAGAGCATAAACTCATGGGTAAAGATAAAAAGCTCCCCCTCAAATTAATAACAAATTAAATTGAGAAATTTATAAAATTTGAGGGATAAAATAAGCATAATAAATGACATGAAACAAAATAACCAAAAAGAAACACTTGCACCAAAAAGGATCTTAAGGCTTCGATTTTCGGTTAATTTTATGTGAAAAAAAATCACCACGTATTATGACCTCGTCAGGTAACCACGTATTATAACCTCGGCAGGTAACCACGTATTATAACCTCGGCAGGTAACCACGTATTATAACCTCGGCAGGTAACCACGTATTATAACCTCGGCAGGTAACCACGTATTATAACCTCGCCAGGAAACACCTACAAAAGGCAAAGAAAATTTTTCGTGGTACCCTTTTCTTATGGGTCCTTTTAACAGTTAGTATAAAACATAAACTGCAAAAAATATGTTGTCGACATAAAACAAACACGACAAACATACAAAGCCATATAAATGGTTTAAAACCACAAACGCATCCCACCGGGATTATCAACATTAAACATTCCTTTCGGAATCCATTTTCTAACCAATTTAATTTTGCGATTGTATTTATCATACACATAAAATGAAGCATTTATATTCGCATTAGGTTTAGAAAAATTACTATTATACATACGAGCATACGGTTTCCTCGGCATATAATTCACATTATTCATTTTGGATACATACGGAGGTTTTTGCACATAAGGTTTTCTCGTTTCAACTTTAGGTGGTTCAAAACACCTTTTAATTTGAATACACGAGCACGTATCAATACATGTATTAGAACCAATGCCTTTTTTACAATTAATGCGATTAGACATATTTAGCATTTTTAACACTTTATCATTGCTATTTTGAAATGCATTAGCTAACAGATTATCTTTTTCATATAAATCGCATTTAGCTTTTAAACATGCATTATCATTTTCAAGTATATCGCATTTTGTACATAAAATATTTTCACATGTTCTTTTCTCTAAACATGCAATTTTATCATTTAAGACAATGCAAGATTTGCAAACAATATTTTCGCATGCTTTCTTTTCTAAAGTGATAACTTTATCATTTAACTCATTTTTGATTTTATTATCACATGCAATGGTTTGTTTACAATTATTCAACTCATTTTGACATAATAATAATTCTTCTTTTAATTTAGCATTCTCATTTTTATAACTATTTACGAGAACAATCAATTTTTGAAAAGAGACATTTAACATATCAATATCATCATCGTTATCACTACAACTAGAATAACTTGAGTATGAAGTACATACCTCTTTCTCGCAGTCGACGATGAGACACGTTTCTTCATTTCTTTGATCTCGGGTTTCGTCTCTCTTTTCTTTTGAGTTTCCACCATAGGTGATGTTCAAGTTCTCCCAAATATCACGAGCAGTTTCAAAGAGATAAACACGCTCAATATCATCGTTAGTAAGAACCGAAAAGAGAAAATTTTTGGCTTCATAATTTAAACAATAATTAGCCTCATCTTCGTCGGACCATTCCGAGCTAGGTTTTTCAACAACTTTGTTGTTTTGAAATTTTGTGGGTTTGAAATTTCCTTTAATAATAATATCCCAAATTTTTTGATTTATCCCACGAACATAACGTTCAAAAGAATTTGCCCAAAGATCAAAATTTTCGAAATCAATAAGAAGAGATTTAGAAAACCAAGCATTTTGTTGAGCCATAACAAAAACGGATTTGAAAAATCAAATAGACGATTTTTGAAAGCCCCGCTCTGATACCAAATGTTAGACAACCTAAGGGGGGGGGGAAGGTTGTATATAAAATCTTTTACTTTCAAAAAATTCTTTTATAAATAAATACAGTACGGAAACAGTAAAAATAAATCAGAGTATACAAATAATAAAGAAGAGTGTAAATATAAACAAATACACAGAGATTATATAAATAAATATAAATGCAAAGCAGTTTATATAAACAAATATAATAAAGCACGGCGGAATAAATAAAGAGATAAAGGTAAGAGATACTTGACACGGAGATTTACTGATTTACCACCAACTGTGATAAACCAGCAGCCGAGACACCTCTCGACACGATCCAATAAATGTATTCTTTACGGTAGAACACAAACCAAATACAAAGGAATTTGTAATAGTTTCTCAAGCCTCTGCTATGAGATAAACAGGATCACACACCCGTTATTCAAATACTTACAAGAGGAGTATAACTCACAATGGGTAATCACTCTTGTATAATATCTCACACTTGGATATTTAAAAAATATTTTATATTAAAAGAGAGAGCTGAGAGAATGGTGTTGTTGCTGCTTATTGTTGTTTGTGTGGTCTGCTCTTTCTTCACCATCAGCATGCAAATATATAGCATGAAGCTTCCAACGGATATGTGCATCCGCGGTATACCGCCAAATGCACGCGGTATACCGTGCAGTAATAGTACACTGACACTCCAACGGCTCTCATGCAAAGTTGACTTCTGGAATACGTACCCGCGGTATACCGGCTAGGACTCGCGGTATACCGGCGTCAGAAAAAGAACTTCCAACCAATCAGAGACAAACACCACGCCTGCCGCGGTATACCGCCTGTACCTTCGCGGTATACCGGGCATTCTCCACGGTATACCGGCGTCAGAATAGACACCTTCCAGGACGCAACCAATCTTGCTGGATCTTCTCAAAAAACCTTATTTAATTAAAATCATTTATGGTTTTTAGAAATATCCAAGTGGTATATTATTTTAGGGTGTTTATCATTATAAATTATAAACACTAATGACAACGTAAATCTTCCGTCTTGAACTCTTCAGATAAAATCTTCGTGTTCTTCAAGAACTGTACACTTGGATAGGATTGTTAGATAAACAATAATACGGTGTGTTTGTAATCATCAAAATAAATATATATAAATATATAGAGATGTGGTACACTTGCACCAACAGTTTTGAAAATGCTTGAAACCGTTTTATCACGGGAGTTGAAAACTTTGTAAAAGATTGTTTCATTTGATTATTTTCCAACGGTTCTTTCGGGTACGATAATATCCGTGTTTTGTGGTGGTTAAGATGTTGGGTAAGTGACTACGGCTTGAGACTCTAACATTGGAACTCCTCCACATGTGTTAGAGTTGAGACGGAAAGTTACATTCCACGATGTCTGTTTAAAGGCTATTTTAGTGATTTGTCTAAAATGAGTTTGGAATTCTAGTGTCGCTTAACTTTTCGTTCGAGAGTTTGTGTTACTAAGTGTTTATTTTGCAAATAGTTCAGTGTGTGGATTGATTCATGCGTGACATAAGTGATGCATGGAGGAATTTTGGTAACATTTCATAAGGAGTTGTTTAGCGCGCTTTTTAGTCAGCTAAAGGTTTTATTGACATTTTCATGAAAATGCGATTTATCGACTTAGGGGTATGCATACTGGGGTAACCTTTGTTCTCGGCATTTTGATGAACGAGTCGTGCAAGAAAATGCTTTAGTTCCTTTTTGTCGAAATGAAAGACCATTTGATCCAAGGAGTGTTTTAATGTTGTAAACATCATGCATACGATTTCAATGTGTTATATTTTGGAAATATAAATGCGTAGATTTTTGACATTCGGTTAATTTAGAATTACCGTTCATTTTTTTTGGGAAATTAAAAACTTTTGCTTTGGAGGAAACGAGTATTTTGAGCATTTTCGATAAATACATTTTTTTAAACTATAATGTTTTGACATTATATGTCCCAAGTACGAAACTTGAGGAAGTGTTAAAAGCTTGCATGCCTGCCCCAAGTTTGAAATTTTACGAGGTTTTTAGTCGATATTTCCAATTATTAGAAGCGGACTGGTTTCTGTCTTCAAGTTTGAATCTTACACGAGGCAGTTGTGTTTTAACAAAAATATATTTGTAAACCGTGTCATCGTTTTGTGTGACTAGCTGACGCGCGCAAAATTTGTGGCGAACCCTGTGCCACGTCATTTTATGATTAAAAAGAAGAATTTTTGAATCAAATGTCGTGAAACTTATTTTGAATTATGTGCACACCTTTGTCGGACCCTGTTTAAGGTCAAGCGGTTACTTTAAGTGCACGACATGAGTCAATCCATACTGGAATCGAGGCGGTTCATTTTAAAGAAATTATTTATTACGCTTTGCTTTTGTGTGAGTAAACTGAACTGCAATGGAACGATTTTCAACATGATTTTCCTATGTGGGACGGGCGTGTCCAGTTTTGCGTAACTATCGATCAGGTAATAGTAGTGTTATTATATACGATCTTTTTGAGAGGAAAATCCTGATGTTGAAAATATTTGGTAAATGATTTTGTGAACCATTTGGGGGAAATGTGCTTGTAAGTGTCATTTCGAGAATTTTAAGGGTGTGAGTCCTTTTGGAAAACTCTTTTGTTTAACCCGTGTTGAGTCTGGGACTAAGGTTGATTTTAGAGTATTGCTTGCTTAAACTTTGTTTAAACGCATTTTCCGACCTATGGGTCTAGCAAGCGTGGAGCATTTTGCTCGGTTTTGACTTGGAGTTAGTCATGGGCCAATTGCCCGGTTTTAATGGCTCGATGTGGAGCCTAGTTGATGAGTTGTTTTTGTCGCACCGTTTGGCATTCTTTGCACATTGAGTGTTTACATGTTTGGGTGAGTGAGTCAATCCGGAATAGGCATGTTGTTGGTAGGCTGTTTGCTTTGGATCCTTAGACACGTTAGTCAGTCGTTGGTAATGGTCGGTTGGGTATCTCGGGGTGGGACCCCGGTATTCATGTGTTTTAACCTAGACTTTCCAGTAGGTACTAGGAGGATATAGTTGTGGGCACTTACCTGGGAGGTAGTTCCGGTGTGCTGGGTCTTGAGGCGTTACCTGGGAGGTAGACGTCAAGGTGTATCCTCGATACGGTGTGACTTGGCTTCGTAGAGCAAGTGTGGATGGTGCGTCGACGGTGGAAGGTAGGTATTCCACTCGCGTTAGTACTGTAGGCCGAATAGTATCGGTTAAGGGATTGATGCCCTTTGTTATTAAGAGAATAAATGCGCATCAACCATTTTGAGGTAGGTGGTATATTTAGGTGTCGACTTTTGGGCTTGAGGCCAAACACCTTTAGTATAATCGGAGAATTGTAGTCGATGTTAAGATAAACATGGTGATGGTAGTAGTAACCCTGAAATGATCACTTGTGATGAATGGTTGTGGTGGAATGATCTACGTGTGTGTTAGTGATTTGGTAGTGGGGGATATCAATTTGTGTTAGTGTCTAGGATAATACCACGCTTATTTGAGTTATTGTGATCGGTTGGACCGATGTTCGGCGGGTGGCCGATGTTCGTTATTGTGATCGGTTGGACCGATGTTCGGCGGGTGGCCGATGTTTGTTATTGCAATCGGTTGGACCGATGTTCGGCAGGGGGTCGATGTTTTGTTGATATAATTTATTGAAAATCTTTGGAGTCCATTAGCATTTGTGGTAGTTAATCGACAGTTAAGGGTAGGAATGATCGTAGTCGGGCATCCTGTAGGGTATATTGGTGAGCACCATTAGAAGAGTTAGAGCTTGAAAGTGGTTTGAGTTTGGGATATCATCAAATGCGAGAGAATTATTAGAAGCTGTTTGCGGACGTAGACTTCGGGGGCGAAGTCTAATCCAAGTGGGGGAGAGTTGTAAAGCCCGTGTCCCGGTGCGTTTATTATTAATTTTTTTTTAATTATTTAAAATGTCCACCTTTTAATAGTTTTGGTTATCGGTTGATGTCGAAATGGACTTATTGCGAATTTTGGTTGCACTTTTGGGTAGTTTGAGATGTTCTTAGAAGTCTAGGGGCCTTTCCGTCTTTTTGGTGAACCTTAAGCATGGACTCGGCCCATGCAGCCGAGCCCCTTCTTCTTCTCGTTATTTTTTATACGGCCTCAACGCCCTTTGTTTTCTTATTTTCCTTGTTAGCCAAGCAATCCCAAACGAATTCCACAAAACCCTACGGCCATTCTTATTTCCTTGTGAGGCCGTGAGTTTTATCGAGAAAGCGAGAAAGAGTGAGATCTGCAGTCGCCGGAAAAAGAGAGAGAGAGACCGCCGGAAGTCGCCGTCACCACCTCCCTGTGTTCGCCGGAGTTTCGAGGGAGGGAGGATCGAGTGCGGTTACGTGGCGTCGTCGTAAGGTAATCACCTCATCTGTTTTGTTTTCTTTCCTTCTTGTTCCCGTCGCCGCCGCCGTTCGCCGCCGCTGTGGCGGTGGTGGATGGACGGCCGTGGCTGCCGTTGTGGATGCGTGTGCGTGAGGCTGGTCGAGAGAGAGAGGGAGAATGGTCGGGTTGTTGTCTCGTGCGATCGTAATCGAAAAACCACCGCCGGCCGCCGCTGGCCGCCGCCGGCCGCCGCCGGTCGCCACCGGCGACCACCACTGCCGGAGATGGCAGTGGGTGGCGCGTGGTCGTGACCTGACCTTTGTCACTATAGAGCCCTTAACCCGTGACTTAATCGTTAAGCCGAATAGTTTAAACCGTCGGTTCTAAAATCACTTTTTATGCGAAAATATGGTTCAGCCCCTGTTTTGTGTCGGCAATAACTTTTCCGTCGTAACTCCGTTTGAGCCGAACTGGCGCCCACGGTTCAAGTTCAGGATCGAGCACGTTTTCCGTGTTTTAGCGGAAAACTGGTTCGGTCTCTAGCTGGGCGAAAAAGTGGTCGCAAGTTCGGTGTTTCGTCATTTTATTTGAAAATTAGTTTTCTGTCCAGTTCGTATTTCGGCCATAACTTTCTCGTCGTAACTCGGTTTGAGGCGATTCTGGTGTCCACGGTTCACATTCTGTATCGGGCACGTTTTTCGTGTTTTAGCGAAAGGCTGGTTCGGCCCCTAGCTAGGCGGAAAACTTCTGTTTTTACAGCAGGTCGGTAAACCGACAGTGTTGTAATCTGCCACTGTTTTGTCATGGTCATAACTTTCTGCTCGTAACTCGGTTTGGGGTGAAATCGGTGTCAAAAGTTCCCTTTTTGAGTCTAGAAACTTTTCTGTGTTTCGTGCAAAACCCAGTTCGGGACGTAGCATGGGTCGATTTGTCGTTTTATACTGAAGGGTGCTGAATTTTCGCTGTTCCGGAATCTGTTTTTGTAAAATCCGTAGTAAATTGTAGAAAAATCGTTAGGAGGCGTATAATATGTCCTTGGAACACTAACTCAGAGGACTTTCTGGTCATGAAATAATATTGGGATTTTTCTGGGTTTAAAGGGGTCGAAACAGGTCCCGAACAGACCTGTTTTGGGTGAACGGAAGATAGTTTTAGTGACGGTTTAAGCGTGTGTCGTGCCATAGGGTCCGGGTCTCGTATTGACACGTTTTAACATGCGTTTAGGTGCTGGGAAGTGACCGTAATTGTGGAGCTTGAATTGTGTTGTTAAGCTGGGCGCGCATTCGAGGTGAGTTCTCTCACTGTGTAGTTAGGGGTTGTATGCATGTCATAATAGTTTGTATGTACTATTGTCTTTGTGGTGTGAACTAGTTGTTTGTGGTGTGTAATATTTGATTGGTTTGAATGCTTGGTATAAATGTGTTACATTACAATTCGGTGGGACCGAGGCCTCGATGGTACTGAGGTGTTGGTTACATTACAATTCGGTGGGACCGAGGCCTCGATGGTACTGAGGTGTTGGTTACATTACAATTCGGTGGGACCGAGGCCTCGATGGTACTGAGGTGTTGGATACATTACAATTCGGTGGGACCGAGGCCTCGATGGTACTGAGGTGTTGGATACATTACAATTCGGTGGGACCGAGGCCTCGATAGTACTGAGGTGTTGGATACATAATTACTTGTAGATGTTTACTCGTTTTATGTAACTGTGATGTTGTTGCTTATGTGCGGATAGGGGTGATGTGTATATAATTCCTATCTGCGCATGTGTTGGAATTCACTAAGCTTCGTGCTTACCCTTTCCCAATAAACTGTGGTTTCAGGTACGGGCGGCTCCAAGGCGTGACGAGTACACACTGGCGCGCGAGAAGAGCTGGTTGCTTTATGATTTTAATAATTAAACGTTTATTCCGCTGGTTTTATTTTATAAAGACATTAATTATGTGTTTGCAAACGAAACGTTGGGATCATTTATTGAGTTGTTATCAATGAATTGTTTATTTAAAAATTTAAATTTGCTTGTAATTTTTGGGACGTTACAGGAAGTATGCTTAAAATAAATTCCCTACAAAAAAAATGGAAAGCATGATTTTTGTGTGTGCATGCATAAACATTGCATATCCTAGGCACTTACAATAGCACGCTTAGTAATTATGCATTAGGGATAGTTGTGAAGAAATGGTTCCAAGAAAGTGGCGTTAGTGAAAGAACCTTTTGACTACTTTCGATGATTAAAGTTGGAAACTTATTTTGGTGGCATGTAGCTGACTATTAGAACTCTAAGTACTAGGTATCTTTTAGAGAAAACATTTTGTTGTTTATTGAACCTATGTGATGGTTGAACCGTGTTTGTTTTAACCAAGTGTTTTGAAATCCATGATTATGAAGTTACTGTATGTTGCTATATTTATGTGCTCAAATGATTAGTTGTAGACATACCATATGATATTCATAACCTAGTTAAGTAGAACTTGTATCAAAAGTATGACCAAATGCCTATTTGATTCTGGAGCGGATAGGAGCTTTGTATCACTAGAGTTTAGGCCAAAAATTAACTTGAAACCCCAAAAGTTGAAAGAGGTCTACGTTATTGAATTTGCTAATGGGCAGGAAGTTAAGGTCAGAGATGTAATTACGGACTGCACTTTAAACATAGCTAATAGGATGTAACGTCCCAAAAATTACAAGGAACTTAAAATTTTTAAAGTAACATTTCATTAATAAAAACTCATAATTAATATTCTCACGAACAATAAACAGCAGAATAAATGTCTAAAATTAAAGTCATAAAAGTAATCAACTCTTCCCACGCGCCAGTGTGTACTCGTCACGCCTTGGAGCCACTCGCACCTGAAACCACAATTTATTGGGAAAGGGTAAGCACGAAGCTTAGTGAATTCAGACACCATAAATAACACAGTTATTCTCAAACCACCTCTAAACAGATAATTGCTCATAAACAGCATACAAGTCTACGAACAAATCATAAACATGCATACCTACACCATCCCACCCAAAGGCATAAGCTGGTCCACCCGACCACATGATAACCGTGCAATCATTACCCGGTTCCCCCGGGTTCCTACGCCACCCGCGTATACAACCTTCGGTCCCACCGAGTTACTACGCCACCCGCGTATATAAACCTCGGCCCCACCGAACTCCTACGCCACCCGCGTAGTCATAACAATAAAGGTCCGACTAGACACCCCACTATTTAGTCCCGCATCACAAACAAATAAAACTACCACACACGTATACAAATCGTAATGTAAAAATAACCGACATTAGTTATAGTGAGAGAACTCACCTCGTAAGCGCGCCTAGCTCACAAACAATAATTCAAGCTCCACAAATCCAAGATCACTTCCCGACACCTAAACGAACGTTAAAACGTATCAATACGAGGCCCGGACCCTAAAACATGACGCACGATTAAACTGTCACTAAAACGACTTTTTGGCTTAGAGAACCAGGTCTGTTCGGGACCTGTTTCGACCTCCTTAAACCCAGAAAATCCTCAATTAAAATTATCTACCCTTTAGGTCCGGGTCTTATCTTTCCAGGGACGTATCGCATGCGCTCTAACGATTTTTCTACAATTTATTAAGGATTTTACAAAACTGGCTAACTGCACAGCGAAAAACAGCACCTTTCGTTATAAAACAGCAGTTTGACACTAGTTACGGTCCGAACTGGTTTTTCCGCAAAACATAAAAAACTTACTAGACTCATAATGGGAACTTTTGGCACTGGGTTCGTCCCAATCCGACATTCCTAGCAGAAGTTATGGCTTTCCCAAAACAGTGGCAGAAACTGTGACTTTTAAAACGGAACGCGATCTGCCACATCCGGACCTGCTGTATAAACAACCAATTTACGCCTAGCTAGAGGCCGAACCGGACTTCCGCTAAAACACGAAAAGTGTGCCCGGCACAGAATGTGAACCGTGGGCACTGGATTCGCCTCAATCCGAGCTACGACGGAAAAGTTATGGCCGTCGCAAAATAGTGGCAGACAAACGTTTTCACATGAAATGACAAATATTGTTTATAAACCCATTAAGACATAGCTTAACCCAAACAGCCCCGGGAAGCCTAAAACTTACTGGAAACAGATCATACCATGATGGGCAACAGCCGTACACCACCCCCCCTTTCCGCCTCCGGCGGCGGTGGTGGTCGGCGGCGATCACACACACACATACCACCCTCATAACACCGACCCTCTCTTTCGATCGCTCTACGCGAGCCCCACCCGCACACACACCCACAGCCGCCACAGCGGCAGCGAGCAGTGGTGGCCACACCGCCGGCGGCCATGGCTGCCGCGGCGGTGGTGGTGGTTGCGGTACCCTTGCGACGAACAAAACTAAAAGGAAAGGAAAACACGAAACGACAATAACGATTACCTCGACGCAGCCCCTCTTTCTCTCCGGCGTCCTTCTCTCTCCGGCGAACACCCTCTCTCTCTACCCTCGCCGGCGACGATCTCCCTCTCTCTTTCAGTTCTAGATTCCGGCCGACAACCACAAGACCACAATCGAAACAAGAATGGGAGCCGTAGGGTTTCTTCTCTTGTTTGATGTTCACGGCACCCACACACCAAACACAAGGACCGATTTCTTTCTTTCTTTTCACTTTTCACGCTACCAACATACTACAAACACATGGGTCTCGTAATTCTCTTGCATGGGCCGAACCCATGATGGGTTTTTGGGCCTTTGACACAAATAGTCCCTCCACTTACAACCCTCTCGCAACTAACCAAAAATTCCGACACTTTAACGATTTGACCCAACTCGACTAACCCCGATAACGGAAACCACAATAAATCAAACTAAAAAGGAAAGGATTAACAAAAGAAAATACATACCGGGATACGAGCTTTACAACTCTCCCCCACTTGGATTAGACTTCGTCCTCGAAGTCTACGTCCGCAAACAACTCTGGATAGTTTCACCACATCTCAACCTCGGGTTCCTAAGTCCACTCGGAGCCCTTTCTGTGTTGCCGCTGGACTTTCCTCAACTAGAATCTAAATTTCTCACCCCGTCTAGAATTTCTCGAATACTTTTCTTACTAACAAAACTCCTTCACGGACATTGAAAATATGATCGAAAGAACACTCCAACAACTGAATTCATTCCTAGTCAAACGACTTCGGTTGCCTCCCAACCTTAGATGTTCCATACATCCCGATTCAACTTTCAAGCTCTAACCATTCTAAAGGTGCTCACCACTATACCTTATAGGATACTCGAAACCGATCATTCCTACCATAACCATTCATCACAATTAAGCATCTCAGGGTTACTACTACCATCACCATAATTATTGTAAAATCGGCTACAAATCTCCGATTACACTAAAGGTGTTTGGCCTTAAACCCAAAAGTCGACACCTAAATATATTACTTACTTCAAAAAGGTTACTGCGCATTTATTCTCTTAATTACAAAGGGCATCATTCCCTTAACCGATACTATTCGGCCTACATTACCAACACGCGTGGAATACCCAACCTTCCACCGCCTACTATTCCTCCATACTCGCTCTACGAAGCCTAGTTACACCGTATCAAGATACGCCTTAACGCCTACCTCCCAGGTACGTCTCAAGGCCCGGCACATCGGAACTACCTCTCAGGTAAGTGCCCAAGACTATATCCTCCCAGTGCCTACTGGAAAGTCAAGGTCATAACACATGAATACCGAGGTCCCACCCCGAAATACTCAACCGACCATTACCAACGACTGACTGACATGACCAAGGATCCAATACAAAACAGTTTACCAACAACATGCCTATCCCAGAATGACTCACTCACCCAACATGTAAATACGCAACGTGCAATAAGTGCAAAACTGTGCAACAAAACAACCCATTCACAAAACTTCACATCGAGCCATTAAAAACCGTGCAATTGACCCATGACTATCTCAAAGTCAAAACCGAGCAAAATGCTCCACGCTTGCTAGACCCATAAGTCGGTCAAAAACGCGTTTAAGTAAAGTTTAAGCAAGCAATACTCTTAAATAACATTAGTCCCAAACTCGACACGAGTTAAACAAAAGAGTTTTCCAAAAGGACTCACACCCTTAAAATTCTCAAAATGACACATAACACTTATAAACGCACTTCCCAAATGGTTTACAAAATCATTTACAAAATATTCTCAACGTCAAGATTTTTCATTTCAAAAAGACCGTAAGCAATAAAACTACTATTACCAGGTCGGTAGTTACGCAAAAATGGACACGCTCGTCCCACATATGAAAATCATGTTGAAAATCATTTCATTGCAGCTTAGTTTACTCACGAAACGTAAAGCGAAATAAATAATTTCTTTGAAAATGAACCGTCACGGTTCTAGTATGAATTGACTCATGACATGTATTTAAAGTAACCGCTCGACCTTACACCGGGTGCGACAAAAGTGTGCACATAATTTCAAAATCAGTTCCACGACATTTGACCCCAAAATTCCTCTTTTTCCAACATAAAATGTCGTGGCACAGGGTTCACCAACAAATCTTACGCGCGTCGGCTAGTCATACAAAACGATGAAACGGTTTTCAAATATATTTTTGTTAAAACACAACTGTCTCGCGTAAGTTTCAAACTTAAAGATAAAAACCAATCCGTTTCCATCATTTGAAAATATCGACTAATCCTCATAAAATCTCAAAAGGTGGGGTTCTTTAAATTGATTTCCAAGATTTCCCCAAATGGTCACATAAACAAGTAAGATATGCACCTCGTGAAATTAAACCCACACGACTCAACATGCCGTAAAACAAAACTTATTTTAACCAAATCACTCAAATAGCTTTATACAGACATCGTGGAATGTAACTTTCCGTCTCAACACTAACATATGTGGAGGAGTTCCAATGTTAAAGTCACAAGCCGTAGTCACTTGCACGACATTTTAAACACTACAAAATACGGATATCATCTTACCCGAAAGAACCGTTGGAAAAATAACGAAATGAGACAAATTCTAACAAAGTTTGCACTCCCGTGATAAAACGATTTCATACACTTTCAAAACCATATTTCAAAATCTTGTGTGTGTGCTGAACATTTCCCAAAATTCCAAAACACCAACCATAAAATGATTTGAAACACAAGATTTTGTTAATGAAATCTATTTCAAAATCAAACTTTGTGCATGACTTAGTCGGCATTCTACGCCTCGACTCCTACTCCTCCAAATCTCTCCGATCCACCAACGTCATCCGGACATTTAAACCTCTTAGGCAAGTTGGGAAATTACGTCAAATAATCCCTACGATTTTTCCTCAAATCAAAGTCGGCTCTATAAGCCTATGATTCTAGCACAATCATCCATCTTGGCCCGAAACAAACATCATCCTCATCGTCACTCCAAGTGACTAATACTAGAATCGTCCTTTTATTCCAACGACTACTAATTTATAACCTTCGACACTACCCCAACGGTCATCCCATCAAAGCAAATCAAGTACACACCTGTACTAGTAGGTTTACTATAGTCGTTCCTCCTTGTGATGGCTATTCTGGGTAGATATTACAACGAGTTATTAGCACATAATAACTCACCCTACCACGCTCACGCTCGACTCCTTGGATTCCTCGCGCCTTTCCCCGACTCGAACATTGATCCTGTGCTTCCGGTAGTAGGAGCTCTACTACTACCATCTACACCTATCACTGTCCGCTCCGGGACCCATCCCGAGTATCCAAGTAGTTGCTCGCCCAAACAAAAACCCTACACGTATGTCCATACTGACGCATATACACACTCTTCCTAGCTCCCTAGGAATAAACATAATACCCCACTACCCTTGCTACCACGGAATCCCCACTAACCCTGACGAGTCGCCTCGTAAACGCACAGTCGTATACAGTGGAAACCAGATAGACATTCGAATATAAGATTCTATCCTACAACGGTTGGACTCAAACAAGAGCTGCGCAATAGAACTAAATCCAACATTCTAAGGCTATTCGGTTCCTACCGCATACAACCTATAGTGCATTCGCTTAACAACCTCTCGAAGTTAACATAAGTTCCTAATAGCAAGTAACAACCATACAATACAGTGTATTAAGCACCAAGCAATCTAGCATACATACTCCTATGTTCTAGAAAGCAATTTTTCATACGTACTCATATGTAAACGCTATTCCCAGCTCACTAGGAATTTCATTTCATCCCACTACCCTTGCTACCACGGAATCCCCATTAGCCATAACGAGTTGCCTCGCGAATACCCAGTTGCATGAAGCGTGAATCAAATAGACATTCGAATACAAAATTCTATCCTAGAACGGTTGGACTCAAACAAGAGCTGCGCCATAGAACTAAATCAAATATTCTAAGGCTATATGATTCTTACTGCATACAACCTATAGGGCCTCCACTTAACAACTTACTATGACTAGCATTGATTCTTACTAGCAAGCAATCCTCATACAGTACAGTGTAAACAACATAGGCAATCTAGCATGCATACCCTATGATCTAGAAAGCAATAAAACACTAAGTACTGTACCTTTCCCTTTGGCTCCGGCTGACTGTACACACTGCGCCTTTGATCACCGTTTCTCAAACGGATTTTTCCTTCCTTTTATTTTCCAAAAACTTTAAAGAAAATTTTATAGCCGCAAACTTGAGATCAAACACACCGAGATGCGTTTGATTCACTCAAGCTGTGCTCTGATACCAAGTTGTAACGTCCCAAAAATTACAAGGAATTTAAAATTTTTAAAGTAACATTTCATTAATAAAAACTCATAATTAATATTCTCACGAACAATAAACAGCGGAATAAATGTCTAAAATTAAAGTCATAAAAGTAATCAACTCTTCCCACGCGCCAGTGTGTACTCGTCACGCCTTGGAGCCACTCGCACCTGAAACCACAATTTATTGGGAAAGGGTAAGCACGAAGCTTAGTGAATTCAGACACCATAAATAACACAGTTATTCCCACACCACCTCTAAACATATAATTGCACATAAACAGCATACAAGTCTACGAACAAATCATAAACATGCATACCTACACCATCCCACCCAAAGGCATAAGCTGGTCCACCCGACCACACGATAACCGTGCAAGCATTACCCGGCTCCCATGGGTTCCTACGCCACCCGCGTATACAACCTTCGGTCCCACCGAGTTACTACGCCACCCGCGTATATAAACCTCGGCCCCACCGAACTCCTACGCCACCCGCGTAGTCATAACAATAAAGGTCCGACTAGACACCCCACTATTTAGTCCCGCATCACAAACAATTAAAACTACCACACACGTACAAATCGTAATGTAAAAATAACCGACATTAGTTATAGTGAGAGAACTCACCTCGTAAGCGCGCCTAGCTCACAAACAATAATTCAAGCTCCACAAATCCAAGATCACTTCCCGACACCTAAACGAACGTTAAAACGTATCAATACGAGGCCCGGACCCTAAAACATGACGCACGATTAAACTGTCACTAAAATGACTTTTTGGCTTAGAGAACCAGGTCTGTTCGGGACCTGTTTCGACCTCCTTAAACCAAGAAAATCCTCAATTAAAATTAACTACCCGCTAGGTCCGGGTCTTAGCTTTCCAGGGACGTATCGCACGCGCTCTAACGATTTTTCTACAATTTATTAAGGATTTTACAAAACTGGCTAACTGCACAGCGAAAAACAGCACCTTTCGTTATAAAACAGAAGTTTGACACTAGTTACGGTCCGAACTGGTTTTTCCGCAAAACATAAGAAACTTACTAGACTCAGAATGGGAACTTTTGGCACTGGGTTCGTCCCAATCCGACATTCCTAGCAGAAGTTATGACTTTCCCAAAACAGTGGCAGAAACTGTGACTTTTAAAACGGAACGCGATCTGCCACATCCGGACCTGCTGTATAAACAGCCAATTTACGCCTAGCTATAGGCCGAACCGGACTTCCGCTAAAACACAAAAGTGTGCCCGGCCCAGAATGTGAACCGTGGGCACCGGATTCGCCTCAATCCGAACTACGACGGAAAAGTTATGGCCGTCGCAAAACAGTGGCAGACAAACGTTTTCACATGAAATGACAAATATTGTTTATAAACCCATTAAGACATAGCTTAACCCAAACAGCCCCGGGAAGCCTAAAACTTACTGGAAACAGATCATACCAAGATGGGCAACAGCCGTGCACCACCCCCCTTGCCACCTCCGGCGGCGGTGGTGGTCGGCGGGGATCACACACACATACCACCCTCATAACACCGGCCCTCTCTTTCGATCGCTCTACGCGAGCCCCACCCGCACACACACCCACAGCCGCCACAGCGGCGGCGAGCAGTGGTGGCCATGGTTGCCGCGGCGGTGGTGGTGGTTGCGGTACCCTTGCGACGAACAAAACTAAAAGGAAAGGAAAACACGAAACGACAATAACGATTACCTCGACGCAACCCCTCTTTCTCTCCGGCGTCCTTCTCTCTCCGCCGAACACCCTCTCTCTCTACCCTCGCCGGCAACGATCTCCCTCTCTCTCTCGGTTCTAGATTCCGGCCGGCAACCACAAGACCACAATCGAAACAAGAATGGGAGCCGTAGGGTTTCTTCTCTTGTTTGATGTTCACGGCACCCACACACCAAACACAAGGACCGATTTCTTTCTTTCTTTTCACTTTTCACGCTACCAACATACTACAAACACATGGGTCTCGTAATTCTCTTGCATGGGCCGAACCCATGATGGGTTTTTGGGCCTTTGACACAAATAGTCACTCCACTTACAACCCTCTCGCAACTAACCAAAAATTCCGACACTTTAACGATTTGACCCAACTCGACTAACCCCGATAACGGAAACCACAATAAATCAAACTAAAAAGGAAAGAATTAACAAAAGAAAATACATACCGGGATACGGGCTTTACAAGCTTTAGTATAGACCTTATTCCAATTGAGCTTGGAAGCTTTGACATAGTCGTGGGCATGGATTGGCTGTCCAAAAACCGAGTTGAAATACGTTGTTCCGAAAAGATCATTCGAATTTTGCTACCAGAGGGTAAAACACTCGTCGTACATGGAGAGAAGTCCGGAAAGAACTTTAAGTTAGTGACGTGTATGAAGATGCGGAAGTACTTGAAAAAGGAATGCATCGCATTTTTGGCTCATGTCATAGTCAAGGAAATCGAAGAAAAACGCATTCAGGATTTTCCTGTGGTTCGGGATTTTCCTGAGGTGTTCCCGGAGGAGCTACCAGGACTACCCCCGTCAAGACAAGTCGAGTTCCACATCGACTTAATTCCTGGAGCTGCACCTGTAGCTAAATCACCGTACCAATTGGCCCCATCAGAAATGCAGGAATTGTCAGGACAACTCCGGGAGCTGCTCGACAAAGGACTTATAAGACCTAGCTCTTCGCCATGGGGTGCACCAGTTCTTTTCGTTAAAAAGAAAGATGGATCCTTGCGGATGTGCATCGATTATAGAGAACTCAATAAGCTAACTATCAAGAACTGATACCCTCTTCCCCGAATCGACGACCTGTTCGACCAACTCCAAGGTGCTACCTACTTTTCAAAAATTGATCTTCGATCTGGATATCATCAAATGAGGGTCCGTGAAGAGGATGTTCCCAAGACAGCGTTTAGGACTCGATACGGCCATTACGAATTCCTGATTATGCCTTTTGGGCTAACCAACGCACCAGCTGTCTTCATGGACTTAATGAACAGGGTTTGTAGACCGTACTTGGACGAGTTCGTGATCGTGTTCATAGATGATATACTAATTTATTCGCAAAGCAAGGAGGATCATGAGCGACATCTAAAGTTGATACTAGAATTGCTCAGAGACCAGAAATTGTATGCAAAGTTCTCCAAATGCGAATTTTGGATTCGAAAGGTACAATTTCTTGGCCACGTGATTAATGAGAAGGGAATTCATGTAGACCCGGCAAAAATTGAGGCCATCAAGAAATGGGAAGCCCCGAAGACCCCGACAGAAATCCGTCAATTTCTCGATTTAGCAGGCTATTACCGGCGATTCATTGCGAATTTCTCAAAAATTGCGCAACCACTAACGGCATTAACCCAAAAGGATAAGAAGTTCATTTGGGGAGAGAAACAAGAAGAAGCATTTCAAACACTTAAGTATAGGTTGTGTAATGCACCAATTCTGGCGTTTCCAGAAGGCGCGGAAAATTTCGTAGTCTACTGCGATGCATCACACCCAGGATTGGGGTGTGTGTTGATGCAGAAGGACAAGGTCATTGCGTATGCTTCGAGGCAACTTAAAGTTCATGAGAAGAACTATACTACTCATGATCTAGAGTTAGGAGTCGTAGTGTTCGCACTCAAGATTTGGAGACATTATCTTTACGGCACGAAATGCACCGTCTACACCGATCATATAAGCCTTCAACATATCCTTGACCAGAAAATGCTTAATATGAGGCAAAGAAGATGGGTTGAACTGCTTAGCGACTATGATTGTGAAATAAAGTATCACCCAGGCAAGGCTAATGTGGTAGCCGACACACTAAGCAGGAAGGAAAGGGTGAAACCGTCAAGGGTACGAGCAATGGGTGCGTTCATTCATACGAGTCTAAAGACACAAATTCTTGAAGCTCAAGAAAAAGCATTGAAAGCAGATAAATTGAAGGACGAGACCCTACATCACTGGGAACTTAGATTTGAAACAAAGTCAGATGAGGTACGTTACTTTGAAGACAGAGTTTGGATACCAAAGGTTAATAACCTACGATCAACAATTTTGGATGAAGCCCATAAATCAAGATATTCGATTCACCCAGGAGCCGACAAGATGTACAAAGACCTAAAGGAATACTACTGGTAGCCGGGAATGAAGAAAGACATCGCTTTGTACGTAAATCAGTGCTCAAATTGTGCAAAAGTTAAGGCCGAACATCAGAAACCATCTGGACTATTACAACAACCCAAGATTCCCCAATGGAATTGGGAACAAATAGCTATGGATTTCGTAACTAAGCTACCCAGGACCAGGAAGGGGCACGACGCAATTTGGGTTATAGTGGACCGACTTACGAAATCTGCGCATTTTCTTCCTATTCGGGAAGACTACAAGATGGAAAGGCTTGCACAAATTTACGTCAATGAAATCGTTATGCGTCATGGAGTTCCTATTTACATCATCTTGGATAGAGATAGTCGTTTTACGTCACAATTTTGGCGATCACTCCAGAAAGCGTTGGGTACGCGTTTGGATTTGAGCACTTCCTACCATCCTCAAACGGACGGTCAGTCAGAAAGAACCATACAGACGCTATAGGATATGTTGCATGCATGTGTGATAGATTTTGGTGGAAGTTGGGATACTCACCTACCATTAGTTGAGTTCTCTTACAAGAACAGCTATCATACCAGTATTCAGTGTGCACCGTATGAAGCCTTATATGGACGCAAGTGTAGATCCCCACTTAGCTGGTTAGAAATTGGCGACCGACAATTGACTAGGCCCGAAATCGTTCAAGAGACTACTGACAAGATCTCAGTTATCAAGGATAGACTTAAGGCCGCAAGAGATCGTCAGAAGAGTTATGCTGATAACCGCAGGAAGCCATTAGAATTCCAAGTGGGTGATAAAGTGCTTCTAAAAGTATCGCCTTGGAAAGGATTAGTACGCTTCGGAAAAAGAGGCAAGTTGAGTCCGAGATATGTTGGCCCGTTTGAAATAATTGAACGGATTGGCCCAGTAGCATATAAACTTAATTTACCGCAAGAGCTGAGTGCCATCCACAATACGTTCCATGTGTCAAACCTTAAGAAATGCCTAAGTGATGAATCATTGGTTCTACCTCTAGAGGATATTCAGGTCAACGAGCGATTACACTTCATAGAAGAACCAATTGAAATCCTCGGTCAAGAAGTCAAACGAACAAGACGTAGTAAGATCCCGATTTTAAAAGTTCGTTGGAATTCGAGGCACGGACCTGAATATACATGGGAGCGAGAAGATCACATGAAACGTGAGTACCCTCATCTATTTGCAAAGGATCAGACGGGAGATAGCAATCAACGAATTTCGGGACGAAATTCTTCTAACAAGGGGAGACTGTGACACCCGTCAACCAAGCCACTCAGTTTAGCAATTGAATAGTATAATACTTGGTGTAACAAGTAGGAATAACTCATTATGACTTAATTATGATGGTTAAGGGTTAGTTTCCTAAGAATTCCAACAGTACACTTAGAAAATCCTGTTACCGCACGGAACTGCTTTAATTGTCTTATAAAATGCCAATGGGAACAGTTAACATTAGGATATAATAATATTAATAATAAGAGGAGTAAATATATAGTTTATAAATATACCCAAATCTAAATTTTAAAACTTTAGGTAATCAAACCAAAAATTGATTAGATAAAGGAAGTTTTAGCTACTTTAAATCAAGTTTTATAAAATTTCTTAACATATAAATACTTAAACAATATTAATTAAAACTTAAACAAAAAAAATATAAAAATAAATAAAAATAAAAACAAAAATTAAAGCCCAAATTCGGCCCTTCCATTAACCCAACACCTACACCCACTAAATACTTCCATAGTTTCAAGAAAACCTCTTCATTTTCCTCTCAACCGCTCTCTCTCTCTCTACATTCAAACTCAATACTCTCTCTTCCCTCTCTAACACCAGCCGAATTCAGCCCCATTCCACAGCAAAAATCGTCAAAACCTTGAAGACATTGAAGGTATACATCAACCATAGAGTGGTGAAACTCATCTCCTTGTGTTCTCCTTCATCTTCTTCCTTTTTCTTGTAATTTCTCCTTCTTTTTCCTACTTTATCTTCATGATTCTTGAGTTTCTGGAAATAGGACCTTAATGGACCCTTTTCATGATAGATTAATCACCAAAGACATGTTATGTCAAAGAAATGGTGGTAATCCTTAAGCCATACAACTAGAACTCAAGAAGATGATGTTATAACTACATGCATGTGGGTTTTTGTCACAATCTGAGATGTGTGAGTTCATGCATGTGTTTTTAAAAGTCAAAAATAGATTTTTATCTAAGAACATTGTCAAAGTAGTGGTAGATGAGTGTTCAAGCAAAGAACCAACCATATGAGTGAAAATATGGATATAAAACACTCATTTTTCATGAATAAGCATCTTCAGTTTCTGGCAGATTACATGCATGCCCTTCATCCGACCATATCTTGTAAAATACTTAACTAAATGATGTGATCCTTCTTCTGTAGCTTTCTTTGTTGAGTTATATTTCAAACCCAAGTGGTTTCATGTAAAAACTCGTAGATTTGACCCTTCAACTACTCATATCAAATTAAGTGTGCAAGAACAATTTGACAGAGAAAAATCTCTGCTTTAATCAGTTATAAGTCTCTTAATATTCAACTAAAATTCTTGGATTTTTTTTCTGGAAGTTATTTTAATGGGTTATATTTCAAGCAAAAGTGGTTTCACTCAAAAATATTAAGATTTGAGGTCTCAAACACTCAAACCAAGACTAGTGTGCAAGAAATCAGAATCTGGCAGAATGAAAGGTCTACCTTAAAATCGTCATATCTCCCTCAATATGTAA
This sequence comes from Saussurea involucrata, assembly GCA_033807775.1. Lineage (NCBI taxonomy): Eukaryota > Viridiplantae > Streptophyta > Magnoliopsida > Asterales > Asteraceae > Saussurea > Saussurea involucrata. The sequence goes on along the minus strand of CM066321.1, from coordinate 217,152,403 downwards.
CCAAAAATGATGAAATATTTCTGGAAGATACTTTTATGAGTTAGGATTAAAACCCATTTTGAATCACTGGAAAATGTTGAGAATTGACCCTCCAAATGGACTTGACAAAAAGATGGTGCAGACTGTTTTGGTAACTGTGACACTTAAACTTAAGTGTAATGATTAAAATAGCTAGTCAACTCTAAAAATAGTGATATTTATGTCAAAAGTTCCCTAAAACATTAAATTGATACACATAAAAAGTTGGACTAATAAAAATTTCCAGAAGATATTTAAAAATGACCATAAGTGGACTTAATATTCTGCCATCATATAAGTAAAACACTAATTCAAAAGAAAAAGGGATTTGTAGAGTCATTAAAAGATGAAAAGCTTGTAAATTGTAGAAATTGTCAAAACCATAAATAAAAACTATATATACATGTATATGAAGGTATAAATAATACCCTAACAAATAATAGATTTATAACAAACCGAACATTGTTAAATCACAAGGTAAATGAGAAATACAATTACATATGTAATTAATGAAAGTATTCGTCATGAAGAAAATATAAAACGTGGTAAAATGGATTAAATACTACTTATAACCTATAAATTTTATTATGTAACAATAAAATCCTACAAACCTTTTAAAACTAATAATTTACTTGAGACCAACAACGCAAAATAATACTTACACTTAATAACTAACACTAAGGCATTTTATAAGACAAGATGGGCTAAGCAATGCTTTAGCCATAATGAAAGTACAAGATCTAATCTTACAATCAATATAGAAAGCAGTAATTGAGAAGTTGTATGATCAAGCCCAATTGTATTCAATGATGAACAGGATTACAGATCTAAGAGAGAGAGAATCTCAAAGATTACAAAGAATGAATACAAAGATATACGGGAAAATCAATCAGTTAGCAACGTAGTGCTAACCACTCTATTTATACTGCAACGGACATGTTAAAGCTACAGTACAAATAAGAAAGACTAATAAGAACATAACACGTGTCCTAATTAGTTTACTAAATACCAAGAAAAGTATGTAGTCATAAGTTCTGAATAGGTAGTTCAGAACTTCTGAACATTCTTCTGATAACGCTTCTCAGAGCTTCTGACTCTTTCTCTCAGAACTCTGACTCCTCTTCTCAGATCTCTGACTCCTCTACTCAGAACATCTGAGTCTTCTTATCAGATCTTCAACACTTGGTTTATTGACAAAACTTCAGATCTAACAATCTCCCCCTTTTTGTCAAATAAACTTGAATTTAGCATCATCCAGGTCTTTCAGAGCAGGAACGATTTTCTGAAGTAGCACATTTCTCAGATTAAGCCTCTTATCAATTTTGACAATGATTTCTAGAATAATTTCAACTTGCTGATTGATTACTTCTTGAATTATATTTGCTTCCTTCACTTTCAGCATCTTTTTCTCCAAATTATGCTTTATAATTCTTAAAGTTCCAGAACAGTATTTTGCAGTTTCCTTTGCTCTGAAGAAGATCTTTCCACTTTTGTTTTTCAAAAATACTCCCAAATCTGGATATTTGTGAACACTTCCAGTCTTTAACACCTTTTTCTGTTCATGATCTGTGTTGTGATTTGCCAGATAAACACATGGCTTTTGTAAGTACAAAGCTATTTGGAAATCTGTATAACAGTGCCACCTTAAGATGTAGAACATGGCCTCAATCACCACACTTCTTACCTTCCTTTCATTTCTGTCTTTGCTTGACTCTTTGAAGCATAGAAAGCTGTGTAATCTGTAGAAGTCAACCACTAATAGTTTCTCAAAATCTGCATCAGTAAAGTAATAAACCTTGCCATCTTCTCTCAGAACTTCAAAGGATAAGTACTCCATCTTTCTGAATTTCTTAACCTTCAATTCTCTGATTCCAGTGATTAGAAAATCTGAGTAAACAACTTGCTTTGTTTTGCCAAGACATCTTGATTTTTCAGCCAACCAGATCTGAGTCTCCTTAGGTCTATCATAATACACGTCCAAGAATTGTACTTCTTTTGGTTTGAAGAACTCAGGCAAATCAAATTCAAGAAAGTATCCATTTAGATCAATGGATATTTCATCTTCTTTGGGTTCAGACTGTTCAGCTTGATCAAAACTAGTTATCTGCACATTCTGAGGTGTTGTGTTCTGGACTTCTTCAACTTCATCTGACAGAATTTCATTCACTTCATACTCAGCAGGAAACACAAAATCATTATGTAGAATCTTTTTGGGATTCACCTCAGATAGCAACCATTCACTACAGTTTCTGATTTTTCTTCTAAGATCCAACCTCCTCTTCACAGAGTTCATACATCTCTTCTTTAAACTCTCTCTTTCAGTTTCCACACTTACTTCCATTTTAATCAATAACCAATTCAGAGTTGCATCACTGTACTTCACCAACTCTTTTAATCTGAACATTTCAAGCCTTTCGTGAACTGTATATGTGAACCCTTCTGTCTCCATTCCTTCATTCACAAATCCCTTCAAATATAAACCAATTTCTGTTTTCTTTGTGGGAGAACTCAGATTACACTTCTCTTTTCTTTCTTCAATAGCTAATTGGAAGTCATACAAGTGTATATTTCTGACATAGATAACCAGAAGTCTTCTGCATTCAATTTCCATCAAGACTTCTTCAGTGCTGGTAAAGAACTTGACTAGAAAGATCTGATCATCAAGAGTCAATCTGTGAAAATCAAAAGTAGACATGGAAACCTTTGTATTTCTTTCTTTCAGTACTTCCATTCTAACAAACATTAAACCATTGAATTCTTCTTGTTGAAACATCAGAACTTTCTCAATTCTTTTCTGAATATGCAGTTTTGAGTCAGGAACTCTGAATCTGTTAGAAGCTTCTGAGTAGACTATCTGAGCTCTGTCATCCATAAAACCATCAATATTACTTTCCAAAAGTTCATACTCTCCTTCTGAAAATATCATCATGAAATTGTCTGGAAAATATCATCATGAAATATCATCATTAAAATTGTCTGGCTAATGGCACATCATTTAACTCTAGGATGAAATCACATACAGGTTCTTCTAGTCTTTGCAAGTTAATCTTTGGGATCTCAATTGGTTTTCTGAATACATACTCAGAAGGCATAAAGTAGTCTTTCACTTTCACATACTCTTCTTCTGTATTTAACTCATCACAAAAGTTAAATATAAAATCATCTTCAAAATCCTGAGTATAATTCACAGTTCTGTCTTCTTCTCCCATTAGATCAATAGGTCTTACCATTTTTATTCCTTGCTGAACTTTTTGAACATTCAAAGATCTGACTAAATTATTATGCATCCTTCTGATCAACTCTTCACTTAACCTCCTATCTTCTAATTCAGAATCCGTCATATTTTCTTTGTTATACACCACAATATCTGTACACATGTTGACCACTTCACTTTCCACTGTCTTTTCTGATCTCAATACAGATTCCTCAATAGCTTCAGTTTCATCTGAGTTTCCTTCCATCTCTGTGTCTAAGTTCAATTCAGTCCAAAACTCGATCTGAATGTAATTATGGATTTCTGATTCATATAGATCAATTTGTTGATCTTGAAGATTTTTTTGAAAAAGTTCTGTTTGCTATGAGGTTATCGAACTCATAGATGTGAGTGTTTTTCGTAGAAAACGTTTCTAGAGAATGTGTTCAGAATCACATTTTAAGCAACCCTGCAAATTTTGGTTGAAAAATTCTGATTTTTGAGCAAGTTATGGTGATTTGAAGTTCAGAATGTTCAAAAATCACAAAATCCAAACATTTTTCTAAGGCATTTTCTCTGGATAGTTTTATCAGAAGTTCTGACTCTATTACTCAGAAGTTCTGACTCTACTACTCAGAATTCTGACTCAACTAATCAGAATTCTGACTCTGATACTTAGAATTTTGAGCAAGTTACTCAGAATTCTGACTCTTCTAATCAGAATTCTGACTCTACTACTCAGAATTTTTTTTTGATAACTAATGAGGAATCATCGTAGATGATTACCAAAATCTCTTGATTTTGCAGGATTATCTTGATTTCAGAGGAAGTATTGACTCAAAATTTGATCTGATTGTTTCAAGATAAAGTTCAAAACCCATGCTTCAAAGTTTTAGGTTTTTGAACATATCAGTTCAAAACCCGTACTTAAATGACAATGGCTTCTGAATAATTCAGTTCAGGACCCGTACTTCAGAGACTAAGACTTCTAAACAAATCAGTTTAGAACTCATACTTCTCAGGTGATATCCTTAACTGTCATATTTTTCTGTTTCAAGGAACAAGTGGTGAAAGGTAACATTGTATTATGTTTTATTTCTATTGCTTTGAATGTTTGAATCTTAACAATTTAATTCAATGATATGATTTTTTTAATTTTCATTCAATGAATAAATGTGTGTCAAAATGTGATTTTACAAGTATTTTGTATTATCTGAGCTATATTTGTTTCAACTTTCACTTCTGAATTAAATCGAAAGGTAAGCAAAACATGAATGAAATTATGCCGAATGCTCAATGTTATGAAATCTATACTTATATAGAATATAATGTTCAAAAAGCCTAAATGTCAGAATGTTGGATGGAAACAAAAATATGGGGGAAGTACTACGTTTTAGTACCAAGTGATTGAGATGAAATATAAATATATATAAAATCATTTAGTTTGAAAGTTTGTACCTGTGGCCTTTCTGGTTTGGGAGAGTAAGTCCTAAGGGGTGCTCGACACCTAGTCCCTAAGATCAACTGGTCTGGGATCGGCTGACCCAAATCCTGCAATAGAACCAGATAGAAAGCCATGTTCTACTGGTACAAATGGGTTTAAGATATATCGATGTGGCCTTTCTGGTTTGGGAAATTAAGTTCCATGGGGTGCTTGTCACCTAGCACCTAAGACCAACTGGTCTGGGATATGCTGACCCAAATCCTGCAATAGAACCAGATAGAAAGTCATGTTTAACGATGTATCTTATTCTTACTAAACTTTTTGATTAAAAGATGCCAATGTGCACAAAATTAAAAGATGTCAATGAGCACAAAATTAAAAGATGCCAATGAGCACACATCTCTTGAAACTTTGGGAAAATACAAAGTCGCAATAAACCTGTAAATTTGTGAAAATCCTGATTTTGGACAAATAGTGTGAGTAGAGCAAAGTATTCTTATATGTTTTAGAATTGCATATTCTTGAAGCTAATCATATTTCGCATGCTAAGCACACCAAATAGATTTAATAAAGGGATTGAAACTGAACATTTTTAACTTGATATGCAATAATGACTTGTATTTGAATCCAAACACATGCATTTGATTTCATTTGATTGAAAAATCTGATAAATTTCATTAAGTTGGATTTCTTTTGTAAAATTTTCAAATGATCAAATGTTAGTAGTTATCAAGTGTAATTCAGTGAATCTTATTTTCCTTGTATAAATATATTTGAAATGAATAATTTTAGTGAAATATATGCATACTTTCAGGGGGAGAAAACAAATTGCTCCATAATTCTTATTTTGAGGGGGAGCAAGGTTATTCATTAAGGAGGAGAAAAAGCATATACTTCATCGCTAAAGTTTTGAAAATCAAGGGGGAGAAAAGCTAAAGATTTTGAAGATGATTTTGCTTTCCAAAACTTTAGGGGGGAGAAAAGCTAAAGATTTTGAAGATTGATATGGTTTTTGTACAGAAATAACAAAAGAGAGAAATGTTATTTTAAGAAGGAGAAGAGGAAAAGAAAACTGATCGGTTGTTTCTTATAAAGAAATCTTATGAAAGCTGAAATGAAGATGAGAATTGTCATTTCAAGGGGGAGCAAAGAAAAAGCAAATATATAACATAAATCAATTTGGAAATAGTTGCTGCTGCTGATTAAAGACTGACCAGAAGTTGTTAACTCAGATTATTCAGAATTCTGAGCAAAAGTTGTCAAAGCATTCAGAAGAGCTCCTTCTGAAGATTGTTCATGCTCTAAGAATTTGATGATGAATAGTACAAGTGTGTTTGACAAAAAGGGGGAGATTGTTAGGTTTAGAGTTTTGTCAAAAACACAAGTGTTGAGTTCTGAGTAAGAAGACTAAAGAAGACTCAGAAGACTCAGAAGTTCTGAGTAGAAGACTCAGAAGTTCTGAGTGAGAAATCTCAAAAAGATTCTAAGTGTTGGATTCTGACTAGAAGGTTCAGAGTTCTGAGTAGGAGACTCAGAACTTCTGACTATGAAGACAAATGTTCTGAAGCGCTTATTCAGAAGTATGTTCAGAATTCATATCTTGGGATATTCTCTGTTATATTCAGTTACTAATTAGGACACGTGTAATTGTTCTATTAGTCTGTTTCTTATATGTACTGTAGCTTTAGCTATTCTCTACAGTATATATAGGTGTTAGCAACAGTTTGCTAACTAATCTTTTGGAGAATCTTTGGAGTATCTTTAGAAAGAATCTTTGATATAATCTTTGGTGAATCCATTTAGAGAAATTCATTGTAATATCTTGTAATTCACAGATTATTAATAAATCATATGACCAGTTGCTGTGAATACGATCTTAATTGTTCATATTTGATTGTAAGAGTGTATCCTGGACTTTCACATAAGAGTTAGACCGAAACTGATAATGTGTTTCACTTCCTTAGGAAGGACCTAGAATCGAGAAACTGTGCAACCGTGCGGCAACACTTGGAAATTCTTGCTGAACATCGTGAGTATTCACAGCCCCTTTTTACTCTTTTGTTACAATTTGGGGTGAAAAGCATGATATTGAATTTCAAATTGCTTGAATTATGCTATGAAATGTCGAATTTTAACTTTAAAGTGTTTGTGCACTAAGGTATGTATACTTTTTTATGTGCTTGAGTTTTAAATGAAAAAGTCCCCACTTGTTAGACACTACTTATTAACTCATTATGAGCCAATGGTATTTGTGGGTAGCGCTATTTGGATTGACAACCCCACTTTAAGCTGACGAGCTAGAAGTGCACTTTACCAAAAACAATAATGGTCTTACCCATGTGGAATTAATCCACCGCTGAGGTAGGACGTGAATAATTTAAGGGGCGTTGGTTTGTCGGAAGGTTTGGTAGTGGCTCAATGCGATGACATCATTGTATACTTTATACCTCGTGCAAATACTCGAACAATTGGTTACGTAAACTTCGTGTGAACAAAAGTTTCACAGTAACAATTTCTGCATACAAATTTATTTTTAGTGCATACGAAAACCTGTGAACTCACCAACTCTTCGTAGTTGACCCTTTTCCTTTTTATCATGCTTTTCAGGTGTTAATAAGTAAGTGAAGGCATGTAGGGTGCATTTTGCGTGATGACATCAACATCAAGAACATTAAAACTTCTATTGTTAATTTCTGTATCCGACGTCTTCTTTTTGGAACAACTTACTTAAGACGTTGTAATGTAATATTTTGAACTACTGTATTGAATGTTGTGGTTGGTGTTGTCTGTTACCTTTTGAATGAAACCCTACGTTGTTATACCTCGTGTTTCCGCTTTAGCGGGGTGTGACAGATTTGGTATCAGAGCCTAAGGTTATAGAGAATGTCGGTTTTCTTATGGAAACCACAAACTATAACCCAACTATAATGCAAACTATTTTCAAAACGGTTTTCGAAATGATTGTCAAAAATCTGAAGCATATTGCTAATATTATCAAGTTGAGTGTCACATTATTATACCTCAATTAAACAAAGCCTGATCACATATGTTTAATTCAGGTATGTATAATGAGAAACTCTGATTGGTTATAATGGAAGTATGCTTAAAATAAATTCCCTACAAAAAAAATAAAAAAAAATGGAAAGCATGATTTTTGTGTGTGCATGCATAAACATTGCATATCCTAGGCACTTACAATAGCACGCTTAGTAACTATGCATTAGGGCTAGTTGTGAAGAAATGGTTCCAAGAAAGTGGCGTTAGTGAAAGAACTTTTCGACTACTTTCGATGATTAAAGTTGGAAACTTATTTTAGTGGCATGTAGCTGACTATTAGAACTCTAAGTACTAGGTATCTTTTAGAGAAAACATTTTGTTGTTTATTGAACCTATGTGATGGTTGAACCGTGTTTGTTTTAACCAAGTGTTTTGAAATCCATGATTATGAAGTTACTGTATGTTGCTATATTTATGTGCTCAAATGATTAGTTGTAGACATACCATATGATATTCATAACCTAGTTAAGTAGAACTTGTATCAAAAGTATGACCAAATTCCTATTTGATTCTGGAGCGGATAGGAGCTTTGTATCACTAGAGTTTAGGCCAAAAATTAACTTGAAACCCCAAAAGTTGAAAGAGGTCTACGTTATTGAATTTGCTAATGGGCCGGAAGTTAAGGTCAGAGATGTAATTACGGACTGCACTTTAAACTTAGCTAATAGGAGCTTTAGTATAGACCTTATTCCAATTGAGCTTGGAAGCTTTGACATAGTCGTGGGCATGGATTGGCTGTCCAAAAACCGAGTTGAAATACATTGTTCCGAAAAGATCATTCGAATTCCGCTACCAGAGGGTAAAACACTCGTCGTACATGGAGAGAAGTCCGGAAAGAACTTTAAGTTAGTGACGTGTATGAAGATGCGGAAGTACTTGAAAAAGGAATGCATCGCGTTTTTGGCTCATGTCATAGTCAAGGAAATCGAAGAAAAACGCATTTAGGATTTTCCCGAGGTGTTCCCGGAGGAGCTACCAGGACTACCCCCGTCAGGACAAGTCGAGTTCCACATCGACTTAATTCCTGGAGCTGCACCTGTAGCTAAATCACCGTACCAATTGGCCCCATCAGAAATGCAGGAATTGTCAGGACAACTCCGGGAGCTGCTTGACAAAGGACTTATAAGACCTAGCTCTTCGCCATGGGGTGCACCAGTTCTTTTCGTTAAAAAGAAAGATGGATCCTTGCGGATGTGCATCGATTATAGAGAACTCAATAAGCTAACTATCAAGAACCGATACCCTCTTCCCCGAATCGACGACCTGTTCCACCAACTCCAAGGTGCTACCTACTTTTCAAAAATTGATCTTCGATCTGGATATCATCAAATGAGGGTCCGTGAAGAGGATGTTCCCAAGACGGCGTTTAGGACTCGATACGGCCATTACGAATTCCTGGTTATGCCTTTCGGGCTAACCAACGCACCAGCTGTCTTCATGGACTTAATGAACAGGGTTTGTAGACCGTACCTGGACGAGTTCGTGATCGTGTTCATAGATGATATACTAATTTATTCGCAAAGCAAGGAGGATCATGAGCGACATCTAAAGTTGATACTAGAATTGCTCAGAGACCAGAAATTGTATGCAAAGTTCTCCAAATGCGAATTTTGGATACGAAAGGTACAATTTCTTGGCCACGTGATTAATGAGAAGGGAATTCATGTAGACCCGGAAATAATTGAGGCCATCAAGAAATGGGAAGCCCCGAAGACCCCGACATAAATCCGTCAATTTCTCGGTTTAGCAGGCTATTACCGGCGATTCATTGCGAATTTCTCAAAAATTGCGCAACCACTAACGGCATTAACCTAAAAGGATAAGAAGTTCATTTGGGGAGAGAAACAAGAAGAAGCATTTCAAACACTTAAGCATAGGTTGTGTAATGCACCAATTCTGGCGTTGCCAGAAGGCGCGGAAAATTTCGCAGTCTACTGCGATGCATCACACCAAGGATTAGGGTGTGTGTTGATGCAGAAGGACAAGGTCATTGCGTATGCTTCGAGGCAACTTAAAGTTCATGAGAAGAACTATACTACTCATGATCTAGAGTTAGGAGCCGTAGTGTTCGCACTAAAGATTTGGAGACATTATCTTTACGGCACGAAATGCACCGTCTACACCGATCATATAAGCCTTCAACATATCCTTGACCAGAAAATGCTTAATATGAGGCAAAGAAGATGGGTTGAACTGCTTAGCGACTATGATTGTGAAATAAAGTATCACCCAGGCAAGGCTAATGTGGTAGCCGACACACTAAGCAGGAAGGAAAGGGTGAAACCGTCAAAGGTACGAGCAATGGGTGCGTTCATTCATACGAGTCTAAAGACACAAATTCTTGAAGCTCAAGAAGAAGCATTGAAAGCAGAGAATTTGAAGGACGAGACCCTACATCACTGGGAACTTAGATTTGAAACAAAGTCAGATGAGGTACGTTAATTTGAAGACAGAGTTTGGATACCAAAGGTTAATAACCTACGATCAACAATTTTGGATGAAGCCCATAAATCAAGATATTCGATTCACCCAGGAGCCGACAAGATGTACAAAGACCTAAAGGAATACTACTGGTGGCCGGGAATGAAGAAAGACATCGCTTTGTACGTAAATCAGTACTCAAATTGTGCAAAAGTTAAGGCCGAACATCAGAAACCATCTGGACTATTACAACAACCCAAGATTCCCCAATGGAAATGGGAACAAATAGCTATGGATTTCGTAACTAAGCTACCCAGGACCAGGAAGGGGCACGACGCAATCTGGGTTATAGTGGACCGACTTACGAAATCTGCGCATTTTCTTCCTATTCGGGAAGACTACAAGATGGAAAGGCTTGCACAAATTTACGTCAATGAAACCGTTATGCGTCATGGAGTTCCTATTTCCATCATCTCGGATAGAGATAGTCGTTTTACGTCACGATTTTGGCGATCACTCCAGAAAGCGTTGGGTACGCGTTTGGATTTGAGCACTTCCTACCATCCTCAAACGGACGGTCAGTCAGAAAGAACCATACAGACGCTAGAGGATATGTTGCGTGCATGTGTGATAGATTTTGGTGGAAGTTGGGATACTCACCTACCATTAGTTGAGTTCTCTTACAACAACAGCTATCATACCAGCATTCAGTGTGCACCGTATGAAGCCTTATATGGACGCAAGTGTAGATCCCCACTTAGCTGGTTAGAAATTGGCGACCGACAATTGACTAGGCCCGAAATCGTTCAAGAGACTACTGACAAGATCGTCAGAAGAGTTATGCTGATAACCGCAGGAAGCCATTAGAATTCCAAGTGGGTGATAAAGTGCTTCTAAAAGTATCGCCTTGGAAAGGATTAGTACGCTTCGGAAAAAGAGGCAAGTTAAGTCCGAGATATGTTGGTCCGTTTGAAATAATTGAACGGATTGGCCCAGTAGCATATAAACTTAATTTACCGCAAGAGCTGAGTGCCACCCACAATACGTTCCATGTGTCAAACCTTAAGAAATGCCTAAGTGATGAATCATTGGTTCTACCTCTAGAGGATATTCAGGTCAACGACCGATTACACTTCATAGAAGAACCAATTGAAATCCTCGATCAAGAAGTCAAACGAACAAGACGTAGTAAGATCCCTATTTTAAAAGTTCGTTGGAATTCGAGGCACAGACCTGAATATACATGGGAGCGAGAAGATCACATGAAACGTGAGTACCCTCATCTATTTGCAAAAGATCATACGGGAGATAGCAATCAACGAATTTCGGGACGAAATTCTTCTAACAAGGGGAGACTGTGACACCCGTCAACCAAGCCACTCAGGTTAGCAACTGAATAGTATAATACTTGTTGTAACAAGTAGGAATAACTCATTATGACTTAATTATGATGGTTAAGGGTTAGTTTCCTAAGAATTCCAACAGTACACTTAGAAAATCCTGTTACCGCACGGAACTGCTTTAATTGTCTTATAAAATGCCAATGGGAACAGTTAACATTAGGATATAATAATATTAATAATAAGAGGAGTAAATATATAGTTTATAAATATACCCAAATCTAAATTTTAAAACTTTAGGTAATCAAACCAAAAATTGATTAGATAAAGGAAGTTTTAGCTACTTTAAATCAAGTTTTATAAAATTTCTTAACATATAAATACTTAAACAAAATTAATTAAAACTTAAACAAAAAAATATAAAAAAAATAAAAATAAAAACAGAAATTAAAGCCCAAATTCGGCCCTTCCATTAACCCAACACCTACATCCACTAAATACTTCCATAGTTTCAAGAAAACCTCTTCATTTTCCTCTCAACCCCTCTCTCTCTACATTCAAACTCAATACTCTCTCTTCCCTCTCTAACACCAGCCGAATTCAGCCCCAATCCACATCAAAAATCGTCAAAACCTTGAAGACATAGAAGGTATACATCAACCATAGAGTGGTGAAACTCATCTCCTTGTGTTCTCCTTCATCTTCTTCATTTTTCTTGTAATTTCTCCTTCTTTTTCCTACTTTATCTTCATGATTCTTGAGTTTCTGGAAATAGGACCTTAATGGACCCTTTTCATGGTAGATTAATCACCAAAGACATGTTATGTCAAACAAATGGTGGTAATCCTTAAGCCATACAACTAGAACTCAATACGATGATGTTATAACTACATGCATGTGGGTTTTTGTCACAATCTGAGATGTGTGAGTTCATGCATGTGTTTTTAAAAGTCAAAAATAGATTTTTATCTAAGAACATTGTCAAAGTAGTGGTAGATGAGTGTTCAAGCAAAGAACCAACCATATGAGTGAAAATATGGATATAAAACACTCATTTTCCATGAATAAGCATCTTCACTTTCTGGCAGATTACATGCATGCCCTTCATCCGACCATATCTTGTAAAATACTTAACTAAATGATGTGATCCTTCTTCTGTAGCTTTCTTTGTTGAGTTATATTTCAAACCCAAGTGGTTTCATGTAAAAACTCGTAGATTTGACCCTTCAACTACTCATATCAAATTAAGTGTGCAAGAACAATCTGACAGAGAAAAATCTCTGCTTTAATCAGTTATAAGTCTCTTAATATTCAACTAAAATTCTTGGATTTTTTTTCTGGAAGTTATTTTAATGGGTTATATTTCAAGCAAAAGTGGTTTCACTCAAAAATATTAAGATTTGAGGTCTCAAACACTCAAACCAAGACTGGTGTGCAAGAAATCAGAATCTGGCAGAATGAAAGGTCTACCTTAAAATCGTCATATCTCCCTCAATATGTAACCAAAAATGATGAAATATTTCTGGAAGATACTTTTATGAGTTAGGATTAAAACCCATTTTGAATCACTGGAAAATGTTGAGAATTGACCCTCCAAATGGACTTGACAAAAAGATGGTGCAGACTGTTTTGGTAACTGTGACACTTAAACTTAAGTGTAATGATTAAAATAGCTAGCCAACTCTAAAAATAGTGATATTTATGTCAAAAGTTCCCTAAAACATTAAATGGATACACATAAAAAGTTGGACTAATAAAAATTTCCAGGAGATATTTAAAAATGACCATAAGTGGACTTAATATTCTGCCATCATATAAGTAAATCACTAATTCAAAAGAAAAAGAGATTTGTAGAGTCATTAAAAGATGAAAAGCTTGTAAATTGTAGAAATTGTCAAAACCATAAATAAAAACTATATATACATGTATATGAAGGTATAAATAATACCCTAACAAATAATAGATTTATAACAAACCGAACATTGTTAAATCACAAGGTAAATGAGAAATACAATTACATATGTAATTAATGAAATTATTCGTCATGAAGAAAATATAAAACGTGGTAAAATGGATTAAATACTACTTATAACCTATAAATTTTATTATGTAACAATAAAATCCTACAAACCTTTTAAAACTAATAATTTACTTGAGACCAACAACGCAAAATAATACTTACACTTAATAACTAACACTAAGGCATTTTATAAGACATGATGTGCTAAGCAATGCTTTAGCCATAAGAGTTAGACCGAAACTGATAATGTGTTTCACTTCCTTAGGAAGGACCTAGAATCGAGAAACTGTGCAACCGTGCGGCAACACTTGGAAATTCTTGCTGAACATCGTGAGTATTCACATCCCCTTTTTACTCTTTTGTTACAATTTAGGGTGAAAAGCATGATATTGAATTTCAAATTGCTTGAATTATGCTATGAAATGTCGAATTTTAACTTTAAAGTGTTTGTGCACTAAGGTATGTATACTTTTTGATGTGCTTGAGTTTTAAATGAAAAAGTCCCCACTTGTTAGACACTACTTATTAACTCATTATGAGCCAATGGTATTTGTGGGTAGCGCTATTTGGATTGACAACCCCACTTTAAGCTGACGAGCTAGAAGTGCACTTTACCAATAACAATAATGGTCTTACCCATGTGGAATTAATCCACCGATGAGGTAGGACGTGAATAATTTAAGGGGCGTTGGTTTGTCGGAAGGTTTGGTAGTGGCTCAATGCGATGACATCATTGTATACTTTATACCTCGTGCAAATACTCGAACAATTGGTTACGTAAACTTCGTGTGAACACAAGTTTCACAATAACAATTTCTGCATACAAATTTACTTTTAGTGCATACGAAAACCTGTGAACTCACCAACTATTCGTAGTTGACCCTTTTCCTTTTTATCATGCTTTTCAGGTGTTAATAAGTAAGTGAAGGCATGTAGGGTGCATTTTGCGTGATGACATCAACATCAAGAACATTAATACTTCTATTGTTAATTTTTGTATCCGACGTCTTCTTTTTGGAACAACTTACTTAAGACGTTGTAATGTAATATTTTGAACTACTGTATTAAATGTTGTGGTTGGTGTTGCCTGTTACCTTTTGAATGAAACCCTACGCTGTTATACCTCGTGTTTCCGCTTTAGCGGGGTGTGACAGATTTGGTATCATAGCCTAAGGTTATAGAGAATGCCGGTTTTCTTATGGAAACCACAAACTATAACCCAACTATAATGCAAACTATTTTCAAAACGGTTTTCGAAATGATTGTCAAAAATCTGAAGCATATTGCTAATATTATCAAGTTGAGTGTCACATTATTATACCTCAATTAAACAAAGCCTGATCACCTATGTTTAATTCAGGTATGTATAATGAGTAACTCGGATTGGTTATAATGGAAGTATGCTTAAAATAAATTCCCTACAAAAAAAAATGGAAAACATGATTTTTGTGTGTGCATGCATAAACATTGCATATCCTAGGCACTTACAATAGCACGCTTAGTAACTATGCATTAGGGATAGTTGTGAAGAAATGGTTCCAAGAAAGTGGCGTTAGTGAAAGAACTTTTTGACTACTTTCGATGATTAAAGTTGGAAACTTATTTTGGTGGCATGTAGCTGACTATTAGAACTCTAAGTACTAGGTATCTTTTAGAGAAAACATTTTGTTGTTTATTGAACCTATGTGATGGTTGAACCGTGTTTGTTTGAACCAAGTGTTTTGAAATCCATGATTATGAAGTTACTGTATGTTGCTATATTTATGTGCTCAAATGATTAGTTGTAGACATACCATATGATATTCATAACCTAATTAAGTAGAACTTGTATCAAAAGTATGACCAAATTCCTATTTGATTCTGGAGCGGATAGGAGCTTTGTATCACTAGAGTTTAGGCCAAAAATTAACTTGAAACCCCAAAAGTTGAAAGAGGTCTACGTTATTGAATTTGCTAATGGGCAGGAAGTTAAGGTCAGAGATGTAATTACGGACTGCACTTTAAACTTAGCTAATAGGAGCTTTAGTATAGACCTTATTCCAATTGAGCTTGGAAGCTTTGACATAGTCGTGGGGATGGATTGGCTGTCCAAAAACCGAGTTGAAATATGATGTTCCGAAAAGATCATTCGAATTCCGCTACCAGAGGGTAAAACACTCGTCGTACATGGAGAGAAGTCCGGAAAGAACTTTAAGTTAGTGACGTGTATGAAGATGCGGAAGTACTTGAAAAAGGAATGCATCGCATTTTTGGCTCATGTCATAGTCAAGGAAATCGAAGAAAAACGCATTCAGGATTTTCCTGTGGTTCAGGATTTTCCCGAGGTGTTCCCGGAGGAGCTACCAGGACTACCCCCATCAAGAAAAGTCGAGTTCCACATCGAATTAATTCCTGGAGCTGCACCTGTAGCTAAATCACCGTACCAATTGGCCCCATCAGAAATGCAGGAATTGTCAGGACAACTCCGGGAGCTGCTCGACAAAGGACTTATAAGACCTAGCTCTTCACCATGGGGTGCACCAGTTCTTTTCGTTAAAAAGAAAGATGGATCCTTGCGGATGTGCATCGATTATAGAGAACTCAATAAGCTAACTATCAAGAACCGATACCCTCTTCCCCGAATCGACGACCTGTTCGACCAACTCCAAGGTGCTACCTACTTTTCAAAAATTGATCTTCGATCTGGATATCATCAAATGAGGGTCCGTGAAGAGGATGTTCCCAAGACGGCGTTTAGGACTCGATACGGCCATTACGAATTCCTGGTTATGCCATTCGGGCTAACCAACGCACCAGCTGTCTTCATGGACTTAATGAACAGGGTTTGTAGACCGTACCTGGACGAGTTCGTGATCGCGTTCATAGATGATATACTAATTTATTCGCAAAGCAAGGAGGATCATGAGCGACATCTAAAGTTGATACTAGAATTGCTCAGAGACCAAAAATTGTATGCAAAGTTCTCCAAATGCGAATTTTGGATTCGAAAGGTACAATTTCTTGGCCACGTGATTAATGAGAAGGGAATTCATGTAGACCCGGCAAAAATTGAGGCCATCAAGAAATGGGAAGCCCCGAAGACCCCGACAGAAATCCGTCAATTTCTCGGTTTAGCAGGCTATTACCGGCGATTCATTGCGAATTTTCTCAAAAATTGCGCAACCACTAACGGCATTAACCCAAAAGGATAAGAAGTTCATTTGGGGAGAGAAACAAGAAGAAGCATTTCAAACACTTAAGCATAGGTTGTGTAATGCACCAATTCTGGCGTTGCCAGAAGGCGCGGAAAATTTCGTAGTCTACTGCGATGCATCACACCAAGGATTGGGGTGTGTGTTGATGCAGAAGGACAAGGTCATTGCGTAAGCTTCGAGGCAACTTAAAGTTCATGAGAAGAACTATACTACTCATGATCTAGAGTTAGGAGCGTTAGTGTTCGCACTCAAAATTTAGAGACATTATCTTTACGGCACGAAATGCACCGTCTACACCGATCATATAAGCCTTCAACATATCCTTGACCAGAAAATGCTTAATATGAGGCAAAGAAGATGGGTTGAACTGCTTAGCGACTATGATTGTGAAATAAAGTATCACCCAGGCAAGGCTAATGTGGTAGCCGACACATTAAGCAGGAAGGAAAGGGCGAAACCGTCAAGGGTACGAGCAATGGGTGCGTTCATTCAGACGAGTCTAAAGACACAAATTCTTGAAGCTCAAGAAGAAGCATTGAAAGCAGAGAATTTGAAGGACGAGACCCTACATCACTGGGAACTTAGATTTGAAACAAAGTCAGATGAGGTACGTTACTTTGAAGACAGAGTTTGGATACCAAAGGTTAATAACCTACGATCAACAATTTTGGATGAAGCCCATAAATCAAGATATTCGATTCACCCAGGAGCCGACAAGATGTACAAAGACCTAAAGGAATACTATTGGTGGCCGGGAATGAAGAAAGACATCGCTTTGTACGTAAATCAGTGCTCAAATTGTGCAAAAGTTAAGGCCGAACATCAGAAACCATCTGGACTATTACAACAACCCAAGATTCCCCAATGGAAATGGGAACAAATAGCTATGGATTTCGTAACTAAGCTACCCAGGACCAGGAAGGGGCACGACGCAATCTGGGTTATAGTGGACCGACTTACGAAATCTGCGCATTTTCTTCCTATTCGGGAAGACTACAAGATGGAAAGACTTGCACAAATTTACGTCAATGAAATCGTTATGCGTCATGGAGTTCCTATTTCCATCATCTCGGATAGAGATAGTCGTTTTACGTCACGATTTTGGCGATCACTCCAGAAAGCGTTGGGTACGCGTTTGGATTTGAGCACTTCCTACCATCCTCAAACGGATGGTCAGTCAGAAAGAACCATACAGGCGCTAGAGGATATGTTGCGTGCATGTGTGATAGATTTTGGTGGAAGTTGGGATACTCACCTACCATTAGTTGAGTTCTCTTACAACAACAGCTATCATACCAGCATTCAGTGTGCACCGTATGAAGCCTTATATGGACGCAAGTATAGATCCCCACTTAGCTGGTTAGAAATTGGCGACCGACAATTGACTAGGCCCGAAATCGTTCAAGAGACTACTGACAAGATCTCAGTTATCAAGGATAGACTTAAGGCCGCAAGAGATCGTCAGAAGAGTTATGCTGATAACCGTAGGAAGCCATTAGAATTCCAAGTGGGTGATAAAGTGCTTCTAAAAGTATCGCCTTGGAAAGGATTAGTACGCTTCGGAAAAAGAGGCAAATTGAGTCCGAGATATGTTGGCCCGTTTGAAATAATTGAACGGATTGGCCCAGTAGCATATAAACTTAATTTACCGCAAGAGCTGAGTGCCATCCACAATACGTTCCATGTGTCAAACCTTAAGAAATGCCTAAGTGATGAATCATTGGTTCTACCTCTAGAGGATATTCAGGTCAACGAGCGATTACACTTCATAGAAGAACCAATTGAAATCCTCGATCAAGAAGTCAAACGAACAAGACGTAGTAAGATCCCGATTTTAAAAGTTCGTTGGAATTCGAGGCACGGACCTGAATATACATGGGAGCGAGAAGATCACAAGAAACGTGAGTACCCTCATCTATTTGCAAAGGATCAAACGGGAGATAGCAATCAACGAATTTCGGGATGAAATTCTTCTAACAAGGGGAGACTGTGACACCCGTCAACCAAGCCACTCAGGTTAGCAACTGAATAGTATAATACTTGTTGTAACAAGTAGGAATAACTCATTATGACTTAATTATGATGGTTAAGGGTTAGTTTCCTAAGAATTCCAACAGTACACTTAGAAAATCCTGTTACCGCACGGAACTGCTTTAATTGTCTTATAAAATGCCAATGGGAACAGTTAACATTAGGATATAATAATATTAATAATAAGAGGAGTAAATATATAGTTTATAAATATACCCAAATCTAAATTTTAAAACTTTAGGTAATCAAACCAAAAATTGATTAGATAAAGGAAGTTTTAGCTACTTTAAATCAAGTTTTATAAAATTTCTTAACATATAAATACTTAAACAATATTAATTAAAACTTAAACAAAAAAAAATATAAAAAAAATAAAAATAAAAACAGAAATTAAAGCCCAAATTCGGCCCTTCCATTAACCCAACACCTACACCCACTAAATACTTCCATAGTTTCAAGAAAACCTCTTCATTTTCCTCTCAACCCCTCTCTCTCTACATTCAAACTCAATACTCTCTCTTCCCTCTCTAACACCAGCCGAATTCAGCCCCAATCCACAGCAAAAATCATCAAAACCTTGAAGACATTGAAGGTATACATCAACCATAGAGTGGTGAAACTCATCTCCTTGTGTTCTCCTTCATCTTCTTCATTTTTCTTGTAATTTCTCATTCTTTTTCCTACTTTATCTTCATGATTCTTGAGTTTCTGGAAATAGGACCTTAATGGACCCTTTTCATGGTAGATTAATCACCAAAGACATGTTATGTCAAACAAATGGTGGTAATCCTTAAGCCATACAACTAGAACTCAAGAAGATGATGTTATAACTACATGCATGTGGGTTTTTGTCACAATATGAGATGTGTGAGTTCATGCATGTGTTTTTAAAAGTCAAAAATAGATTTTTATCTAAGAACATTGTCAAAGTAGTGGTAGATGAGTGTTCAAGCAAAGAACCAACCATATGAGTGAAAATATGGATATAAAACACTCATTTTCCATGAATAAGCATCTTTAGTTTCTGGCAGATTACATGCATGCCCTTCATCCGACCATATCTTGTAAAATACTTAACTAAATGATGTGATCCTTCTTCTGTAGCTTTCTTTGTTGAGTTATGTTTCAAACCCAAGTGGTTTCATGTAAAAACTCGTAGATTTGACCCTTCAACTACTCATATCAAATTAAGTGTCCAAGAACAATCTGACAGAGAAAAATCTATGCTTTAATCAGTTATAAGTCTCTTAATATTCAACTAAAATTCTTGGATTTTTTTTCTGGAAGTTATTGTAATGGGTTATATTTCAAGCAAAAGTGGTTTCACTCAAAAATATTAAGATTTGAGGTCTCAAACACTCAAACCAAGACTGGTGTGCAAGAAATCAGAATCTGGCAGAATGAAAGGTCTACCTTAAAATCGTCATATCTCCCTCAATATGTAACCAAAAATGATGAAATATTTCTGGAAGATACTTTTATGAGTTAGGATTAAAACCCAATTTGAATCACTGGAAAATGTTGAGAATTGACCCTCCAAATGGACTTGACAAAAAGATGGTGCAGACTGTTTTGGTAACTGTGACACTTAAACTTAAGTGTAATGATTAAAATAGCTAGCCAACTCTAAAAATAGTGATATTTATGTCAAACGTTCCCTAAAACATTAAATTGATACACATAAAAAGTTGGACTAATAAATATTTCCAGAAGATATTTAAAAATGACCATAAGTGGACTTAATATTCTGCCATCATATAAGTAAAACACTAATTCAAAAGAAAAAGGGATTTGTAGAGTCATTAAAAGATGAAAAGCTTGTAAATTGTAGAAATTGTCAAAACCATAAATAAAAACTATATATACATGTATATGAAGGTATAAATAATACCCTAACAAATAATACATTTATAACAAACCGAACATTGTTAAATCACAAGGTAAATGAGAAATACAATTACATATGTAATTAATGAAAGTATTCGTCATGAAGAAAATATAAAACGTGGGAAAATGGATTAAATACTACTTATAACCTCTAAATTTTATTATGTAACAATAAAATCCTACAAACCTTTTAAAACTAATAATTTACTTGAGACCAACAACGCAAAATAATACTTATGTTGAAGAGAATCGAAACAGAACAACAAAAGAAAATAGAGAATGAATCGTAATTCTCATTAATCATAAGCCCTTTAAATAGGGATGGTTTACAAAGAGATAATCATGAGATACCAAGTTCTAATCTAACTATATTGCCTCTATCTCTATCTCTATCTCTAACTTTATCATTATCGTCTTATACTTTGACGATGACACATTTATCCTACAACACTCCCCCTTGTGCCGAGTCAAAGGAGTGAAGGTGCACAATTGTTGCCTCGTTAAAACCTTACGCCAAAATAAAAACCCAGTGGTAAAAAATAAAAATATGACGAAGGAAAGAGTACAACGCACTAGTTTCTTTGCAACACATAGACTTTTACTTTAGTCTAATTTTCTCTTAGATTCGTACATTAATCGTGAGAGTTAAGAAAACATGATGGTATATAAACCGTTGCCTCACTAAAACCTTACACCAAGGAACAAAACCCAATGGGAAAAATAAAACCTTGGTTGAAGGAAAGAGCACAACATACCAATATTACATATATAGTAGACTCCCCCTTTTTTCTACCACTCCCCCTGATTCGTGCATTAATCAAACGAGGTTTAAAACATTTTCATTTCAATACTTTCTACATGTTTCCCAAATATGGTTTTAAGTATTGATTTGGTAAACAAACATGTCACATTTTCCTCGCATCTTATTCAGTTCACTTCAATCTTGAGGATAATTGGTTATATGAAAACTTAAGCAAAATATGCTTTGTGTTATAACCCTTGATATATCTTACTTTCATTTCTTCGATACATGATGCATTATTTCCATACATGCAAGTTGTATAATGCTTAAACTCAAAATTATCAGCTCCTCTTATATGTGTAATGATAGTCCTTAACCATATACACTCTTGAATAGTCTCATGGAGAGTAAGATTGTTGATAATATAAGAAGATAGCCATTAAGGGTTTGCTTAGTTTACTTCCAAGCAATCGACATGTTTCATATGGTAATTCCTTATCCAGTTTGGGAACAACCTTTATATGAGTCAAACATATACTTAATATTAGCAAATATATATCAAGGCATTGTTTGGTGTTTTTCTATAAGAGCCAGTACTTTTGCCGCTCACAATCTAAGTAGGTATTGAAGTTACATTATCAATCCATTTTTCTCCGTAGGGAAATTATAAGCCCACGTCAATGGTGCCAAACGATTCATTTGAAATCATTCCAATGACGTTGCATTGGCGTTGAGCTAAATCTAGCTGACAAGTTCAGTGAGAAGTACAATATAGGGTCAAGTGTGTTATGTTGAGTACAATAATGCGCCTATTGTACTTAGGTATGGAATTCCAGCTCCTAACACCTCTTCGTCCTCATCCTTTAGACGAAATGGATATTTCTTTATATCCAACATTTTGACCGATCATGGGAGTGCTAATCGAACGCGCTTTGTCTATATTCGGTCGCCTGATCATTTTCTAGACATATGCGGATCGGCAGATTAATATTCCACAAACTCGGTGTCGTAGCTCAAGTATCTAGATAAAACCAAGTTTTCCCACGATCTTTCATCTCAAATCCAGATTTCAAATAGCTTGTGTTTTCTCTTATTTCGTCAAGAGTGTCTATTATGTTCATTACATCGACATATAGAGCTACTATGAAAATCTGGAACTTTCTTCTCCTAACAAATATGCAAGGGCACGGTTCATCGTTTTTATTTATCGTTTCCCAATCAAATATTCACTCAGGCGGGTATACCACATCCGCATAGATTGTTTTAATCTATAAAGTGAGTGTTTCATATTTATTGTAATCGCATTTTAAAGTTACTCGATATTGGTATAATGCCATCAAGCACTTTTATATCTCTGGATTTAGATCCCCATAGAGATATGTAGTAACTACATCGTTGAGCTGCAATTTCCAGTCCTTCGGAAACTACTTGGCTAATTAATAGCAGAACGTTCTCCATCACGAGAGAGTATGTCTTATTGTGGTCAATCCAGTGCGTTGTGAGAAACCTTGCGCCAAAGGAGAGCATTATACATTAGGACTTTATTATTCTCGTTACGCTTTCTGACAAAGACTCAGTTATGTCCTACGGGCTTTACACTTGGTGGGTTAGCACTACCGAACCAAATACCCGATCCTTTGTCAAATAATATAATTCTTTCTGGATTGTTCTTTAGGTCAATATGCTTTGTTGATATTATTCAACCGAGCATGGTTCGATGTCGTCGTGCTCTATCGTCTTATGAGCAATAGTAAATGTGAATAAATCATCAATGAATATATATGATCTGTCCATTGACTCATATGTACTCTCATAGTTCATTTAAGATTTTATTTATCTCTAGAATCAATATTAACTTTGGAGCGTCCTCCAGTGATGATTCATGGACATAATTAGAGATAATCATGAGAGTTTTATGTATTGATGATAAATGGATGTGCCTCACTATTCTCTTCTTTTAGAATAGTATTCATCGAACCGGGTAGCTTCCACCACTTCCATTTGGTAGCTACGACCTCAACCACACCTTCACTATGTGTGATTGCAACGCACTTTCCAACGGCGTTGTGCCCCTGTTGGGGACTTTTAACCTTACAGGTATATTAGCAGCTCGTATGTGTGATCTTGTCACTTTTGAAATAGTATTTAACGTATCAGGTATCGAGTCTGATTCGTTTGACTTCAACTTTCCGTTGTGAAGTTTGGGGACTAAAGTGGGAACATTCCATGACAGTTCCTGTCGTTCCCTTGGAAAATACTTTTCCCTATCTCCCCCTAACGACAAGAAGCCTGTCATCAGAGTGACTATTCGCAAATCATGCGATATTAGGATCACCCGTCAAAGGTTCTAGATAGTGGATAATTGTTGGAGATTCATATCCAACATATATACTTAATCGTTTTAAAGGACCCATTTTGGTGCGCTGTGGGGGCGCAATTGGCACATATACTACACAACCAAACATGCGTAAATGTTAAATATCAGTCTTATATCCAGTTACCAACTGGTACGCATAAGGTTAGTTGGTTGGTTGGGGGTCTAAAAACGAATAAGTAAAGTTGCATGTAATATTGCATAACCCCATGTAGATTTGGATAAATTGGTGCGCATAACCAATGCCCTAGCTACCATCTATATTCTTTTTATGGTCAACTTTTATCATTCTACGAGACCATTATATATACACATGGGGTATAGGTAACTTTACATTAATCTCTATACACATGCAATAATCATCAAATCCTTATGATGTAAATTCTCCAGCATTCTAAGTCATGCAGACTTGATGAGAAAATCAGGGTGGTGAGTCCTTAAATGTATAACTAGTGCTAGGAGTGCAACATTTCATGTGGACAATAATATTACACGTGTTCATTGTGTCAAAACCAGAACCATAAAGTACTTCAATGGTCCGCATTCTGGATGTTATTGTCCATAAATATCACCTTGTATTTGTTGTAAGAATGGAATTTATTGGTATTATCTCCTTAGATTTAGTATGGTCTCATTCCTGTCTTGGCTAAGAATCAGGGTATACAAGAGTTCAAGGTATTGGAGAGGGCATATTATGATGGTGGTGTTGCTTCTTGTGCAGTAGAAGTCAACAGTTACAATTTGGTTAATTCCCTCGTTTTATCTTTCACTCGAAAGAGGATGTGTCAATGTGTATTTTCCAATACATAGATCACTATGTCATGACCATGGTGTCCCACGTGGTCATGCCGAAACATATATGTGTCATTGTCCCAAAGTTCTTTATTGGTGACAAAATATGATTTAATGACATAGATAATCCATTAATTTCTCTAATGTATGTTTGTTTTCATATCATTAGAGTTGATGTACATATACCCATTTCCATTCTTATAATATGATTTCTCATTGATACAAATATCTTAACAAGGTTCCTATTAATATAGTGTTTTAGTGATTGATCTTGTGTCATTAAGCAACAAGTGACAGTGCATCGTCTAAGTGTTTGGAGGAATTAAAAAAATTATTAATTCAATGAATAATAATCTATTTCTTATGATTGTATGATATGTCACAAAAACAATCAAGTTCTCCTCGATACATTCCTACATGGAACGAAGAACATTGAGAGTTTTGCATTTGTTCTTTTATGTGTTCATTTACACCTCTAATGGTTATAAACAAATGCAATTAATTTGATAGTTAAAGTGTATTCAAATAAACTTATACTTAAATCAATCTTAGATATGACATAGTTAATTTGTTCCATTTTCTATTAGGAGTTCGTTCCCAACTATTTCCATGAATTTGACCCTTTCCACAACCTTGTCCATATGGTACATATTTAGCATATGTGTGTGGATTAATATGTTCAACTCACTATCCTTTGGAGTTCTTTCCACCTCCAATGTTTGCCTTATTAACCCCAAGAATTTTCTTTATCCGGGTATGTCTAGCATTGTTAAAAAAAACATTGCTACAACTCTTAACCACTTGCATTAAGTTAATGAGTTTGTTAAAGGTTATATTTCAGCTTATACTGTTTCATTAGTATTTATAGGAAATATGAAAAGATGTTATGATTCGCATAATCTTTTGTGAGTTCCTTGCCACAAGATTGCGATGCATTTTGAGACATGACATTTCTTTGTCAAAATCAGTTACCTTCTTGTAATCAAGTAAGTAGGTTTCTTTCCACTGTATGATTAGTTTGAGAGTTTTATGGTACTGAATATTCCCGAATTTCCTTTTGGGACTACCCACGGTTCTTGGGGGTTTCTAGTTATTCTCTCTGAAGGTTGTGACTGATGTATCGTCTCAAAAATTTTAAAGTATTTAATTGTGTCTTAACATCTATTTTTTTCTTTAGGGTCAAAAATGGTTCGATGACTTTTGCGTTTTTTTTGTGTTTTTCCGAACCTATCTTATGGTAATCAAGTACTTTTGATTCAAAGATGTCGTAGAGAACGGATAACATATTATTTTCTAAAATAGTGAATTATGGTTTATACTTATTATGAAATTTCATTATCATAATAATATTGGATTTTTGTATTCTTATATTTTGTTGATAATACTTCATCAATATTTCAATTTGCAACAAGAAATCACTCAATCTATTGGATTTCCAGGTAGCAGGGGAATCACATGGATTACTTGAATCCCTACAAACATTAGGGCTATTTACACCCGTTTGACAAAATCCAAATCGATATCTTGCGATTTAATTAATTTGAATATAACATTGTTAATTATAAAGCTTTTGGCAGGAGGCCGAAAAGAATAAGGGTTTGGCATATGAAGCCAATTTCAATGTTTTAATATCTTAATAGTATTTTTAGAGATTTTTGCCATTAGACAAATCAATATTAGTTTTTATTTTTGACATAAAGTCAAATTCAACCTTTTAACATCTTAATAGTATTTATGGATCTTTTGGTAAGAGACCAAAATGCAAGGGGGTTGGAAGTGTAACTTCCACATATGAATTAAGGTTGAATATAATGAGTAGTGACTCATTATCAAGATAAACATTTAATTAATATTTTAACATTTTCATGTTATTTTTGGAGCTTTTGGTAAAATACCAAAATATATGGGTGTGGAAGTGTAACTTCCAAATTTAATTATAAGATTGAGAAAAATGAGTAGGAACTCATGTCAAGATAAGCATTTGAATTTAATTATAACTATTTTGGATTAAGATAAATATTTGAAATATAAAAACTAAGATAAACATGCAAATGTTTTTTCTAATTAATTCAAAATAAAACCGTAATTAAACTAAATTAACATTATTTAATAAATACAATGAATAATCCCACAAAAATAACATGTAAACTCGAAACGATCCTAATAAATAAATATGATTAACATGCATAATTAAAATGACATATTCACATATAATGCAATAAAGTGTATTTGAATTGAAAAAAGAATTACACAACGTATTAAAAATTAATTATAAAGTTGAAAATTATGAGTAGGAACTCATAATCAAGATACACATTTGAATTAGTGCATTTAAGAACGGTTTAATATTATACGTTATAAGATTTTAATAGTCTTTGACAAGAGGCCAAAAATGTAGGATTTAAAGTATAACTCCTAAAATTATTATAAAAATTATAAATAGGAACTTATAATTAAGATAAATATTTGAATAAGTTAAATATTTGTATAAGATAAGCGTTTATATAAGATAAATATTTAAATATTATAGGATAAAATCAATCAAAATATACATAAAATTAACAAGTTCACATAAACGAATATATAAATGATAATTACATGCTTAAAATTAATTATAATTATATTATTAAAAACAGATAACCATCAATCGAAAATAGGTTATTTTTCAACATGGTATAACAAATATATAATATAATATATAAAATTAATAACAAATGGAGGAGAAAAGGCATTTTGATAAAAGAAACTGAACAACCACATATATAATAATAATAAAACATATGATTTTCAAATCATCTTCTAATAACAAAAACCTTAATCTTTCCTCTCTAATATCTGCGGCTTCCAACAAAGCAGAAGAAGAAAAAAATTATTCCGGCCAAACTCAAAATTTTATCAACCTTTTTAAATCGAGTTTGCAGGTTTAAAAATTATTAGGTTTAGGATCTTGTATTTGTATAATATTTGTTTTTCAAACTCGTAAAGCAATAATCTATACTTTTCTATCTACTATCTAATAAATATGAAAAAAACAAGACAACTTTTTTTTTTCGATTATAAAACTGACCGAGACAGGTTTATGGTTCATGACATGAATATTACACCACATAATATTATACATGTGTAAGAATTCTTACTTGGATTGTAGCATTGATGGAGGGATAGATTTATGAAGTTCGAAACCCGAAATTTGATCGACGAACCGACCGGTGGAGCTTACGTGCTGATAACGTGTTGAAGAGAATCGAAACAGAACAACAAAAGAAAATAGAGAATGAATCGTAATTCTCATTAATCATAAGCCCTTTAAATAGGGATGGTTTACAAAGAGATAATCATGAGATACCAAGTTCTAATCTAACTATATTGCCTCTATCTCTATCTCTATCTCTAACTTTATCATTATCGTCTTATACTTTGACGATGACACATTTATCCTACAACAACTTACACTTAATAACTAACACTAAGGCATTTTATAAGACATGATGGGCTAAGCAATGCTTTAGCCATAAGAGTTAGACCGAAACTGATAATGTGTTTCACTTCCTTAGGAAGCACCTAGAATCGATAAACTGTGCAACCGTGCGGCAACACTTGGAAATTCTTGCTGAACATCGTGAGTATTCACAGCCCCTTTTTACTCTTTTGTTACAATTTGGGGTGAAAAGCATGATATCGAATTTCAAATTGCTTGAATTATGCTATGAAATGTCGAATTTTAACTTTAAAGTGTTTGTGCACTAAGGTATGTATACTTTTTGATGTGCTTGAGTTTTAAATGAAAAAGTCTCCACTTGTTAGACACTACTTATTAACTCATTATGAGCCAATGGTATTTGTGGGTAGCGCTCTTTGGATTGACAACCCCACTTTAAGCTGACGAGCTAGAAGTGCACTTTACCAAAAACAATAATGGTCTTACCCATGTGGAATTAATCCACCGCTGAGGTAGGACGTGAATAATTTAAGGGGCGTTGGTTTGTCGGAAGGTTTGGTAGTGGCTCAATGCGATGACATCATTGTATACTTTATACCTCGTGCAAATACTCGAACAATTGGTTACGTAAACTTCGTGTGAACAAAAGTTTCACAATAACAATTTCTGCATACAAATTTATTTTTAGTGCATACGAAAACCAGTGAACTCACCAACTCTTCGTAGTTGACCCTTTTCCTTTTTATCATGCTTTTCAGGTGTTAATAAGTAAGTGAAGGCATGTAGGGTGCATTTTGCGTGATGACATTAACATCAAGAACATTAAAACTTCTATTGTTAATTTCTGTATCCGACATCTTCTTTTTGGAACAACTTACTTAAGACGTTGTAATGTAATATTTTGAACTACTGTATTAAATGTTGTGGTTGGTGTTGTCTATTACGTTTTGAATGAAACCCTACGTTGTTATACCTCGTGTTTCCACTTTAGCGGGGTGTGACATAAATCTATCAAACATATCTGTTAGTTCTTCAATACGCTTCCGCATCAAACATAAACTTGAACTAATAGATCTGATAATCTTGTTTAAACAAAACGGGAACCAACAATTGGTATCAGAGCCGAGCTTGATTTTCAATATCAAGTGATCCTCGTTTGACAACATTATTGATAGATTTCATTCTGTTTTTAACCTGTTCTTCAATCCTTCAAACAGATTATGTTTTACTACCATTTTCGATCTATTCGATCTAGTAACATCATAGAAACTGTTTCTTTCGTTAAAAACTTCATTTAAAATGTCTAGAATGAAATTTTGTGGTGATGCTAATTCAATTTTTTATTCAAAACTCAGCACAAATTTTCGCAAAATAATTCCTTCTCTTGAAAAAGAACTAGATGAAAAGAACAAAAGCATTTTTATTATTTCTGATAAAATTGCTAAACTTGAAGAATCTGTTAAAATCTTAAACTGTGAAAATCGTGAACTAAAATGGAACTTATCTATGTCAGATGAAGAAAAGAAAAGACTTGACCTAAAATGTTTAAATTTCTCTAAACTAATTTCCAATTTTGAAAAGATTGTGGTAAATGAAAGAGGAAATTATGAAGAGAAGAAAACTGTTCTTGAAACAAAGTCTATGGAGCTTACATGTAAAATCTCAGAATTGCAGAATATCCTTGAAAAAGAAAGGAAAGAATCTGATTCTGAAAGAAAAGAATCTGAACAGTTAAAGGTTCAAAGATTTCAAGATTTAAGTCAAAAAGATGACTTTGAAAAAGAGAGAAGGATTTTTAAAACAGAAATATCCAAACTAACAAAAAGACTCTCTAATTTATCAACTGAAATCATGTTGGAGAAAAAATGCAAATCTAATCTCCAAAAGATACTTGAGGAAAATTTAAGGAAAAAGAATATTTTTGCTAAACGGATCAAGAAATTTAATTTTAAAGGATCTTTTAAGCCAAATATGTTTTCAAAACTTCAGACCTCAACATCGAAATTGTTGCATGATCATAGGTTGGACAAATTAGTTAATCAAACTTTTAAAAAGGTGAAAAAGGTTTGGATAATGAAAGGCTCTATACCTGTTCAAAATGCTCAAAAAGACAAAAATCCTTTCATTTCTGGTATGTATGACAAATGCATAAAGGCGTTTCATACTATAGGACCCATACGAATATGGGTACCCAAAACCTCTGTAAGTATAACATAGATACTGTATACTTTGTAAATATTTTTTTATTATTTTTGTATGTAAATTCTTAAATCTTCAATAGTTCTTAATATCACAGAACTTCTGTAAGGTCTGCTCAGAACCTCTGACGACCTCTACAGAACCTCTGATGATCTTGACCTATGTTTTGTGCACAACTTATCTTATTCTGAACCAAGCATAGGTCAAGGGGGAGCAGAAGAAGACACTTGATCTACAGAGGTTGTTAGATCAAGGGGGAGCGAAAAAGGAGACCTTGCTGAATCTACAGAGATTCATAAGTCAAGGGGGAGCTAAGAATGCGACAGAAGAGATCACATTCGCCGATCAAGAAGAAAAATAGGTTGGTATCTCGCACTCACACAATGCTACAGAAGTCATAAGCCGCAGAGTTCTTTCAACCAAAGAACCTCTGTAGATCACTCAAATCATTCAAATGACTTCTGCTGCACAAAATCTTTGAGATTTACAATTTTCTAGGACACCAACTTTCAAATAGGTCCTAAATACATTGTTAAAACTGATCAAAAACTTGGATGATTAAAAATGTTTATAAATTATTAGTTATTAGAAATTTCCTGTCACAGAGCCTCTGCTGGCTCTGGCAGAGGTCTAAAAACCTCTGTAGGATAATTTCTCTCTACTAAAGATTTATTGATCCTCTCCGTGTTTTTCAAACGATTTTTCATCAAAGATACAATATAAAGAGATAAAAGTTTTCCAAAATCACAGAGCTTCTGTACCCACAGAGCCTCTGTAAAGATTTCCACTTGGGAATTTCTGTATCTGTAACGGTAACTTTTCTGTGGTGAAAATTTAAACCCACGCGCTTTTCATTTAATATGGCCGCCCACGACGTCTCGTCGTCACTGACACTGATGACGTGTCGAGTTTTCATTGACGTACATATCACGTCGTCCTGGAAACTTGCATCACGCCGAATGAACTCGAGTGCGGACCTCAAATTTTATTAACTTTCTCACATTTTCACCGTTCCGAATTCTATCCGTTACCACAGTATAAAACCTAAGTTAAAATCACTTTCAAAACTTTACTATTCTCTCATCTTCTCCGGCGAACTTGCTTATTTCTTTCTAAAAACCTAGAACTTTCAAACCTACAAATGGCTTCCAGTTCCAAAGCTACTCACGTTTCACCAACGAACTCTCCGCCACTCTCTCCAGTACATTCTAAGCACTCCCACAACTCACATACCGCCGCCGATGCCAACAGACATGACAACGGCGACGAGGCATCCTTTGTACCCACTACCCACCTGCAACAATTTTTCTCAAATGACCATTTCGAGCAAACCCTTCCCATTAAATCAAACAATTGTTATCTTGTTCCTTCTCCTATGGCATTTGGCAAAGAACATGCCATCCTACTAAACATCCTAGAGAACCACTTTCTTTACCCTCTTCTGAGCAAAACCGTTGAACAAATACCTGTATGTTACCTACATCAGTTTTGGCAATCTTGTCGTTATGACGCTGACACCGATTTAATCAGAGGCTACATTTCTAAACCTGACCAAAGTAAGAGCCTTGAACTGATGTTCAACCGCACCATGTTCCAACAAGAGGACTCAAGGGAATCAAAAAGTATGCCCCCCAACCAACAAATGAAGAACTTGTCGACTTTCTGCACATGTTAGGGTACAACCAACAGTTGAAAAAGAGGAACGATTTCCGCAGAGCAAGACTACCCCCTCTGTGGAATTCCTTATTCTCCATCCTAAATCGTTGCCTCACGGGCAAAATAGGGAGCATCGATCAAAGCTCACCTCAAATTCTCTCAATCATGTATGGTGTGTACTATGATCTACCCCTAGATTATGCCACCATAAGGATGCAAGAGATCATCAACACCATCGATCGCAAAATCGCCTCCCAGAAAGCCAAAATGTCTGATCACAACTTGTTGCCCCCTCTGCAGTTCCAGCGAATCCTCAGTGTACTTTTCGAACCCCTACTCCTTATCCAAAAATGGCCAATGGACGGTCCCAAACCTAAGCAATTTCCTATGTCCAAAAACACCCCTACAGAACATGAGGACGGCTACCCGCACAGCAGGCCACTGTCAAAGGTAATGTTAGGTTATGCTAGTGATGAAGAACTAGTTAGTGAGTACACACGCGTTTACAGAACTCCTGAACCCAGTTCTGTAACACCCCCGCGTGTAGGAATGCCCATAGGAGTTAGTATAATAGAGAGACTTACAGAAGAAGAATGGAAGATAAAAGTGGCTAAACACAAGGCCAACCAGAAGAACTTCAGAAATATAAGGAAAGACCTCTATCCTTCAAAAAGGAAGTCTTCTGAGGGATCTAAAGAGAAGAAGAAGAAAAGGGGAAAGAAATCCAAGACCCCTACAGAGGAACCTCTTGCCTCTGCTTCTGCTATCCAACAACCCCCTACAGAACCATCTTCTCCACCCTCTGCCCCTCCCTCTTCCAAAAGAAAAGGAAAGTCAAAATCTACAGAGGAGGGGGCACCAAAACCGAAGAAAAGGAAATCAAAGAAGAAGAAACCATCTTCTCCTCTGCAATCAACTACACAGGGAATCGAAAAAGATCAAACTCCACCTCTGCAAACCCCAATCTTCACAGAGGTTCTTGATTCACTTCTGCCAAGACAAGAGACTGCAGAAGAAGAGGTCCAAATAGATAAATTTACAGAAAATAGGTTAGAGGATAGGGTAGAAACGTCTGGAGGAAAAGAAAATGAAAAAGAAAAAGATGCCGAAGTTACAGAAGGCACACATCCCTCACCCCCTCCCAGTGCAACCCACACATCTAACTCCGCAGGTCTAGCTGCAGAAGGAGTTATTGAAAAAGAGTCGCACAACTCGATCCCCACCCAAACCAAACAGCCAGAGGTTATTCTTTCAACCTCTGCCCCTACAAAAACCGGGGAATCCATTCCAAGGGAGTCTCCTCAGAGAGACTCACCTATAGTTCGTGATCCATCACCCCAGATCACACTAGAAAACCCTACAGAGGAATTCGTTTCCTCTGCCACACACAATATAGGGCGAAAACTTCTTTCAGAGAGAAGTAGAGAGCACCAAGACGAAGAGACTCTAGACAAGTCTCCAAGTCAACAGAAGAATATTCCGATACCCACCTCTGGAGTGGATTTGGACACTGTTCTTCACATAACTTCTGTGGAGACTGAAACTCATGTTTCTTCTCGAAGATCAGATGGAAATCCTTCCACCCCCAACGTACAAACAAGGGTGAAAGAAGGTGTCCCAGGAACAGGGACTCACTCTGGAGAAGGGGTTGTTTCTCCAGAGGTTACCCAAGAGGAACATGTTACGAAGGATGAGTTCCAAGTCTTTGTAACCTCTGTAACTCAAACATTGAATAAATTGCAAAGCTCATTCACGACTTTTACAGATTCGACTTCAGGCGCGCTTACAGGATTAAATACCAAAGTGGATACCTTATCCACAGAGGTTAAAACAGCCCTTGCAGAAATGAAGTCAACTACAGAAACTTCAGCTGCTGCTGCCATCGCCTCTGCCACTAACATTGCCAAAACAACCGCTGCAGAGTTCGAGAAAAGTGCGACCAAAGCCTTCAAGACTTCGATCGCAATCTACCTTGAAACAATGAAGAAACATGCAGCAAGGCAAGCAACTCAAGACACCTGCAGAACAAAAGTTGCTGCTAAAAGAAGGCAGGATGATCCTGATGATGGTGCATCTGGTCATCCTGAGGGGGAGAGAACAAAGGAAACAACAGAAGCTGCTGCTGCAAAAACTACAGAGAAAACTGCAGAACCTTCTACAACAGAAACCCAGAAGGGAACACAACAGAGGCAAAACACCTCTATCTCAGCAGAGGATGCACCAACCACATAACCTAAGGTAATCACTCTTGCATCCTCATCCTCAGAACAAACTCCACCCTCACCCAAAGAACCAACACCAACCTCACAACCAATCCCGCGCAAAACTAGAGTCAAATCCATAGCTCGAAAACCCCAAAGACCAAAACGCACTGCAGAGTTCATTCTTCGCAGAATGGAATTTGTATCTGCTTTTCAATCAGCAAAGCAATTTGACAGTCCACCTCCAAGACCCGAAAACTCTTCACCTACAGAGTCCTCACAACCCGAAGTATCAAAACCTTCAGAGGCAACAACCAAAACATCAGAGCATCCAACCCCAAAACCCACAGAACCTCCAACTGTCAAATCTACAAAGGTTCCATCCACACAAATCCAAAACCCAACCTCTGAAAGCTCAAAACCAAAAGATAAAGGCAAGGGAATAATGACAGAAGAAGAACCAAAGAAGAAGATACCAGTTGCTACAGAGAAGTTGATGAAAGGTGCCTTTAATGCCTTCGTCACTCCTAAACCCGAAGAGGAAGACTGGGCATTCAACTTAAATCCTCTGTCAGAAAACCCAACCCTGGATCCCACAACTAAGGTAACAGAAGGTAAAGTAGCAGACATCACTCGACAAATGGATGAGCTAAGGAGACCAATTCCAAGAACTACTCCAACCATTGAATAAATGAAAGAGCAAGTTTACAGTTATCTCTACAGACAACACTTCCAGAGCGATCTGCCAGCTCATGTCCGAGATCAGAAGCTAAGAGAGGAATTCGATGCCATCTTCACCTCTACAAAGTCAAAACCGGTCAATCAAGTTTACTCCATTCACAAGATCAAGAAGGTAATCTATTGTAAATACTCTAAAATGAGAACCTATCCTCATACGATGTATACAATCTGGAAAGTCAAAAGGTCTGACAGATCAGAGAATCAATTCTCTGATGCTGATATCCGAAACTTCAATCCCTATGACTTACTAGACCTTCTGCAATGGACGAAAGACAACTTCAATGACGACTGCCACCAAAGGTCTTATCGAGTTCTCAGAAAGGTGATGCGTGAAAAGCTCCTAATCTACAGCATGCTGGACTTTCAACTAGCCATCGATCTAGGCGTGACTACCTTAAGTATCAGATCTCCAGAGGATTTTTACCCACCCAATGCCATACCCAATTCTATCATCAAAACTCCAAGGTACGGGTTAGTATTCAAGAATCCTGCTGATCAACTTAAACTGTTTGTGACAATGGACTGTCAGAAGTACACAACCCGTACTCTGAACATGTTCAAAAAAATACTAGAGGAGAACAAAGCAACAGAGCTTATGGACGAAGAAACTGCTCTGATGATGATCAAAGAGATTGATGCTACACTAGGCTTAAGAAATCTCTGCCTCAAATTCTATGAAGAACTCAAGGAAGTAGGAAAAGACAACAGAAAGTTCGACGACTTCCCAAATGCAAAAATCTGAGTCTCTTCAAAGAACCTCTGTCAACGTTTATTTCTGTTCATTTAATGTACTCAAATGTAAATGCCTCAGGCATAAATTCCAAATGAAAGAAATAATCTTCTGAGGTATTGTTTAACCTCTTTTTATTACTTAGGTCAAAATGCATAAATTCAACCATTTATTTTTCAATACTTAGGGGGAGATTGTTAGCTCCAATATTCTGAAATATTAGAAGTATTGAAAAATGGCCAAGTACAGAAGAACTTCCACAGAAGCTCTGCTGAGTGCAACAGAAGCTCTGCCGGCCATCTCAGAAGAATCAAAGGAAGTTTGATCAAGAGTAATCAAAGACCGAAGAAACTACAGAAGGACGCTTTCAGAAGACCAAAACCACAGAACCTCTGTTACCAATAACAGAGCCTCTGCGGACAACATCAGAAGACAAGGAACCCAGTGAAGACTACTCACAAAGGACCAAAGAAGGATCTACAGAAGAATGCTCACCAAGGAACCAACTACAAAACCTCTGTCACCCTTGACAGAGCCTCTGCGGTTCAGACTGAAGACTTGGAAGATATTTATAATATCTTGCCACTGTTGAAGAAATATATTGCTACTGTTCCTGACCTGTTCATCAACTTGCATGGTAGCATGCCCTGTCCAACTTCAACACGTGTCAAACTCTGAGTGGACTCAATAGGGCTTAGTACAACATAGACGTTTGCGCCATTAAATGAAATACAGCACGTTCAACTGTTCATACCATCCGGTCAACAAAAGCTTATGCTTTATGGTCCCCTTGTAGTAGTATAAAAGGAAGACTCATGTTGAGTTCTTCCTAACAAGAAAAATACACAACTGTTTTTACAAAAAGGCACACAAGAACACATAGCTTATGCACATCAAGAGTCATATCTGCTTAAAGCTTTTCATACTCAACTGTTTTTAAATCTGTTCTTGCTTTATATATAAAACAACAGTAATCTTCAAGATATCATCTTTATACTGTTTCTTTATATTGTGTGTTCTAAATCTATCAAACATATCTGTTAGTTCTTCAATACGCTTCCGCATCGAACATAAACTTGAACTAATAGATCTGATAATCTTGTTTAAACAAAACGGGAACCAACAAAAGATATCGTCGAATGCACAAAAGTGAAAATTTAGGTTTGGGACCGAAAGAAGCATCCATGGAGGGAGATCAACATTCATTCAAAGTGGGAAATCTGGTAAGTCCCTAAAAGCTCAAGATGCATAGTTTTTTCTTATTTTTCTTTCTTTTTATTACTTGGGGACAAGTAATGGTTTAAGTTTGAGGTTGTGATAACTCTATTTTTAGAGTTATTATTTATTTTTCTTTTTATTTTCTTTTATCAAATTTTAGCCATTTTTCTTCTAAAATCACTCATTCTTGGTAATATTCCGAAAATTGAGCAAAAAGAGTGAACCACAATTTTTATAAACCATTTGGTAGATTTTTGCTGCACTTTTACAAAAATTATGTAGTGACTTGTAGAGTGCCCACTCCGGATCCCACTGGCGTGCCAAGAAGAAGACAAATGAAATATTAGCTTGGAAATCAGTCCTGGAGAATAGAAGAGTCTATGGCAGAAGCATGAGAAGAAAAGCAACAAGCATGTCCCCTTGAAGATGGCAATTAGAATTGTTTATTGAAACCAATGGTACTTAAAGTTGACTTTTTGGAAAAAGTGAAGAGACCTTGGGGTAATAGTCTACAAACTTGTGGAGAGAAGCTTTGCTCATGGGAAATGGATTTTGTGCCTTCCACCTTGATCTTTTAGCCTCTAGACAATCCCCCATTTTTGTTTGGTCCAACGTTTCCTCTAAGTATATAACGAGGTGTTGGGTTTCATTTATTTATTCTTCCATCTACCACATTTAGTGCAAGTTAGTTGTAGTTTTTAGCTCTAGAATTTACTGCAGTAGCTCTTAATTTTATGTATTTTAATCCTAGTGTAATCTTTAGTTTGAAGTAATTTGTAATAGTGTTGTGCTCACAGTGCCCACTGTGGTTTTTAATCGAAGTCACTTTCAGTTTTTTTATGTGCAACTTCTCATCTCTCGTTTTTCTCTACTTCGGTAATTATGAGCTAAACATCCCTCGGGATGTAGGAAGGAAAAGTATCTGGATTTTATGAAAAATGTTTGAGTAATCTTCATACTCCGAATATTTATTGTTTTGGTCATTCACTCTCGATTATTTTCCAATGATGCGAACAAGCCAATCACTTGTGAGGATCTAAAGTCTTGTTCTTAACTCAGAAATGAGTAGAATGCAGTAACACGAGCTTGAATGATGCTAGAGAATTCGAAAGAATTTTTATGACACTTGCGAAAGTGAGGTCTGCACAGTGAGTTAATCTCAACCCACTGGAGTAGTAGGCAAGCTAGTTTGTGTACTTAAAAACACTTAGAGTATTTGTCTCTAGACATTCCATCGAGGCCTGAAAATGTCCATTTTGAGATTACCATTGACAAAACAGTAAGGATTGAGAGTATGGGATTTTTACTAGAAGGTGAGAGTATTTGTGTAATCGGGCTTCTCTAACGGGAGTGCCCACTCTGCACAAATGCAGTGATCACTCGTTTGGATCAAGTATTTAATATAAAATCTAGAGAAAATCCAACCTACATTCCTCCTTTTAAATCTTAAGTAACTCGTTAAAATAGCATTTCACCAAACAAACCAACTTATTGCTTCTTATGTAATTGAAACTTGTAAAAGGAAGCTCAAGAGAACCATATTGTCTTGATTGCCCAGTCCCTGTGGATACGATTCTGGTATTTTACCAACTATTACTTGTTGTGACGATCATAGTGGCCAGTGTACACTTGCGCTTCCCACTGCGATTAAATCACATAGTTCGCACGTACCAACAGGTGCACTTGAATGTCACCTTTCAAGATTCACACTCTTAAACCAAGCTCACATACATTGGTAAGCATACAGTACATTTTTTAATGGTGGTAAGCATACACTACTTAAATATACATTTTTGTATCATAAGAGGGTTGAAATTTTAATAATATATTTATTTTCGTTTACAGACTTTGGCTACGGAGAAACGTTTTGGATATAGGTGAAAGCTGACATGAGTAACTTTTTTAATAAGCAAAAGTCTATTGTATTAAAAAGTTTTGTCAGTGGCCGGTTTATTATTATAGATGTTTTTATACATTACACATTATTAATACTAGTTAATTATTTTTCATTTGATTTACAATTTGAATTTTGTAATATTTTATCAATTTGTCACACATGACAAAAATTGTTGCCAAAGGATAATGAAACTATGCCCGTAAGTAATTTATTTTCATGGTCGAAAACTGCTATAATGGCCATATAATGTTCATTTTAACCGTGGTTGTAAGTAGTTTATGGTCAAGATTTAGTTATTTCGTGTGATCGAAAGGGAATCAATAGCCACAATTCTACAATTTAACAAAACCATATATCAAGAACTAGCCACGATTGATAAAAAATTAGTGTGGCTGTAAATAGTTTATTGCCACAATTTGAGTTATTTCGTGTGACTAAAAGGCAACAAATAGCTATGGTTATTAAAGTTCAACGTAACCATACATTGTGAATTTAATGCTTACTATGAAATTTGTGTGACTATAACTAATTTATTATCATGGTTTTGGTTATTTCATGTGACAAAAAGGTAATCAATGTTGACAATTTTAGCAATTCAGTGTAACTTTATGTCACGAATTAGCCACGGTTAATATGAAATTTCTGTGGTTATAAGTAGTTTACGCCCATGCTTTTAACTTTCTCATGTAACCCAAAGGAAGCAATAGTTTCGGTTTTAACAATTCAGCGTCACCATATGTCATTAAATGGTAACGATTAATATAAAACTTGTGTGACTATAAATAGTATATGGTTACGGTTTTAGCTATTTCATGTAACCAAAAGGTTACCGATATCCACGGTTTTTAATAGTTCAACATAATCATATGTCATAAAATGGCCACGGTTAATGTAAAATTTGTGTGGCTATAAATAATTTTTGGTCACGGTTTTAGTTAACTCATGTGACCAAAAGTTAATCAGTAGCCACATTTCTAGCAATTTAGTGTAACCAAAAGTAATAAATTGGCAATGGTACATATGAAATTTGTGTGGCGATATTAGTTATTTCATGTGACCAAAATATAATCAATAGCCACGGTTCAAAAAATTCAGTGTAACTATATGCCATGAATTGCATGACTATAAGTTGTTTATGGCTACATTTTTAGTTTTTTTGTATGACTAGAAGGTAACCAATAACCATGGTTCTAACATTTAGGATAACCATGTCATGAATTGGTCACGGTTAATATAAAATATACGTAACAATAAATAGTTTATGGCCATGTTAAAGCAAATATACATGATTATAGGGTAATCATTGGTGTCAGGATCGATTCTTAACAAGAATTAAACTTCTTAGAAACAGAATTTAGAGAATCTTGCGGAATAGAACTCTAAATCAATTAAAGAACAATCAATAGAATTCAACACACTGTATATATCAAACTGTATTACAAGCTTTACACCAAACCTCAATCTTGTTGAACAGGCTCAACAAGACGACTTCTACTTCTCTAGAAATAGGATCTATGATCTTGAGGTTAATTCTCTCTCAATAGCTAAACAACCTTTTGAATAATTGTTCTCTATATCGTGTA
Source organism: Saussurea involucrata (assembly GCA_033807775.1). Lineage (NCBI taxonomy): Eukaryota > Viridiplantae > Streptophyta > Magnoliopsida > Asterales > Asteraceae > Saussurea > Saussurea involucrata. The sequence continues at coordinate 217,112,226 of CM066321.1, read as the reverse complement.
TCTTGTATATTCACTTATTTTCTAATAGCTGTCTATCAATACTATTTATACAAAAGTAATTACAAGATAACTATCAAAAGTAAATTGATCTTCTGAATCTTCGTTAAACATATCTTGATCAATTCCTTCTTTGTCTCCAAAAGTATCGCATCCCAAACTTATCAAGTCAGCAGTATTAACAATGATTTGGCTCAGCAGCATTAACGACCTTCAGCAGTATTAACCTTCACAGTCTTCAAGCAGTAGTAACCCAGCTCAGCAGTACTAACCATGTCTAGCAGTAGTAACTTCTTCTAGCAGTAGTAACTTCTTCTAGCAGTAGTAACTTCTTCTAGCAGTAGTAACTTCTTCTAGCAGTAGTAACCTTGACTAGCAGTAGTAACGAAGAACTGGCAGTAGTAAAATTGGCTTAGCAGTACTAACCATACTTAGCATATCTTCAGTTCCCAATAATCTCCCCCTAACTTGACTTTTAGGAAAAGAAGTCAAGTTCTTCAGATGATGCTTCCAAAACCTAATCATACATGCCTAGATTAGGATTCAATCCCAGACTTTGATTGAGAATCCTTTTTACCAAGAATCTACCCATTGCTGAATCCTTGTTGCAGGTCAGCTTAGTATGTAACATTCCTTGCAGCCTCTTCATGCTGTGATTGTATATTTCATCCACCAGATAGTATTCTTGAGTTGCAGAGTCAAGGGAGATGACATATACTCCACAGTTTTCATAGAGCATCCAGTTGGTAATGGCTTGAAACTGTGTGTTTATCCTATGCTGAACTGCTTCAGGTTTGAACATTTGGCATAAGAATTCAAGTACCATTTTAGAGATTGACATCCCTTGCTCAGTCAGCATGTTTTCATATAGCCTCATCCCAACTTTGAACATTTCTTCTAAGTCTGATCTTGAGCAAGTTCTGACAATTTTTCCCCAAGTTGAAAAGACTTCAAATTTTCCATCTGCTCTTTTTATCCTAATGAACTCCTTTCTACCATCTTTCAAAGTGTCCCAAAAGATGATTTCAGGAGCCTTAGATGATATTGGTTCAGCCTGAATTGGAATTGGGTTAGAGTCAACACCAGTAATATACAAATCACATTGGGCATCAGTTTGTGATTGTACATTGCTTGATTGCCCTGATGGAGTTGCCACTTCTTCTTCAGCAACTTCTGAGGTTAATTTTTCTTTCACTGTTTCCTCCTGGGCCTCTTCTGCAGTTGGCTCCACCCTTGGCTTCTTTTCATTTTTCTTCTGTGAAGTTATGGGCTTGGTGCTTGGTCTTTTCTTTGACATCATCTTGGTTCTTTTAAGAGTTTTAACAGCTTCAGGAGTTGGTTCAGCTGTTTTAAGTTTTTCAGCAGCAATAACCATTTCTGCTGCTATGGCTGTTACTGCTTCTCTTAGAACATGTAATGATGCTGCTTCAACACTGTTCTTCACAATCCAGTATATTTCTTCATCAATTTCAGCTTGAGATGTAGTTACTGCTTCCTGCTCAGTTTCTGCTGCTTTTTCTGTTTGGCCTTCAGCAGCATTAACTGTTTCTGCTGCTTGTTCAAACTCAGCAGCATTAACAGTTTCTGCTGCTGTGGTTTCTGCTGCTGTTGTAGTTTCTGCTGCTTTAACAAGCTCTTCCACCTTTTCTGTCTCCCCCTTATTCTGTGCACTGGACTCCCCCTTAAACTGTGCATTATCCAATTCCATCTCAGTCTCCATGTGAACTGTCTCCCCCTCAACTTGTGGACCCTTCATATTCAGTTCTGCTTCTGATTCTGACTCCCCCTTTTTGGGAGCATCATCAGTTGGAATTCTTCTTCTCAGCACAAATCTTGCCCTTTTCTTTCTGTGCAACAACTTGGTGACCATCTTTTTGAGCTTCTCAATTAGAGACTGTTGGTAGGTGACCACAGTCTTCAGTTGCTCAATCTCCTTCTTCTGTGCCATAACGTCCAAGTTGACATTTCCAATGGTTTCCATCAATTCAGCATAGTTATATCTATCCTCACCTTGTTTAGAAGTGTTTACCTTCTTTAAAGGATCCTTGGAAGTTTTAGCAGAAGCCTTCTGCCTAGCAGAAGCACTAACTGCCCCCTTGGTTTCTTGGCACCTGGGTCCTCCTAATGATTTCTCATTTAGAGTTGCCATGGGGAAGGTCTTATTTATGTTACCACTGTCCTTCTCTGTGCTAGCAGAAGTAGTGGCAGCCTTAGCACCCATATGCTCATCCTTCTCCTTAGAGAGCACCTTCTTGGGGTTGGGAGACACCCTTGTGGTTTCCCTGTTGATATTCTCAATTGGAGAATGCTCCAACTGAGGGCTTAAAGGCTTAGGGCTCTGAGTAGGTACATCAAGGGAAGGAACCTTGTGCACCTTTCTTCTTTCAAACCTTTTGGTGATTGTGGGAGTGGGTCGTTCAAGGATGGACTGAGGGATGTCTTTTGAGATGGAAGGTTGGGATTGGTCATCAGTGGGTTGATCTAATGAGAGCCTTGATCCTGATGCCATACCTTCAGAGGGGTGGGACACAACCATCATTGTAGAGAACAATGGTGTGTCAACTCCTTCCGAGTCCCTAGGAAGTCTTTTCATATTTGAAAAAACCTTCCCTTTAGGGGATTTGGGTACATATACCTCAGTAAACTGAGGTAAGTCCATCAATTCCTTGTTAATAACTTCTTGCACAAACCTTGGATACATGTAAAAGCTCTTTTTGGATTCCAAGTTTGATACAAGATCATTAAAGATCATTGCTGAAAAATTGTACTTTCTGGCAGTGGATAAGCAGACCAAGGCATATGCAATGGGACTGCTGAACTCACTCCATCCAGTAGTTTTCTTGGAAATACAGTGCATCAGGGTATGAACAAGAAATCTCCATTGGTTGAAAAATTTTGACTTGTAGAATTTAAAAACACCAATGGGACCTTCATACCCCATTCTTTGTAAAGTCGAATATAAGTCATCAGAAGATAGAGAGGTTATACCTGAGGCATCATCCAAGTGAAGAGAGATGCGAATAACCTCCTCTGTGACTTTCAAGGGTTTATCACAAACCCTTGTTCGAATGGTTTTCTGCCCTTCTTCGAAACTAACAGTGGCATTCTCCCAAAATTGTGTCTGATGTTCGATATAGATGGTTGGGCTCACCGTTAGGGCATAGGAGATGTGCGAGGATTTGAGAAAATCGACTATATCGTGGAATCCCGCAGCTTGTTTCGGCTTCTAAAGCATGGCTATTTCATTGTGCTCATCCACAAACTCCATGATTCCTGAGGATTCTTGAAAGAAAAACACAAAGATTCTGGGGAGACTAGGTTAGAACGAGAGAGAAGAAGTAAATGCGAAGAGTCGTTATGAACTTTGGCGGGCAAACAGGGGTATTTATATGCCCTAGATTATCAAAAGCAGTATTAACGACATAAGCAGTATTAACTATTGAGCAGTATTAACTGCAAGGCAGTATTAACTACACAGCAGTATTAACTACCAAGCAGTATTAACTACCTAGCAGTATTAACTACCGAGCAGTATTAACTACCAAGCAGTATTAACTACCAAGCAGTATTAACTACCTAGCAGTATTAACTACCTAGCAGTATTAACTGCACTAGCAGTATTAACTGCACTAGCAGTATTAACTACTGAGCAGTATTAACTGTGCACTAGCAGTATTAACTACTGAGCAGTATTAACTGCAAAGCAGTATTAACTACACAAGCAGTATTAACTTCAGAGCAGTATTAACTACACAAGCAGTATTAACTGCACAAGCAGTATTAACTACTAGAACACAGGCAGTAGTAACTTTGCACTAGCAGTAGTAACGCTGCACGGGCAATAGTAACTACACTTGCACTTTTCTGCACTTGGTAACCTGAGGGAAACAGAGAATCCTGAGAAAGAAAGTTAGTAGCACCAAATATATGAAGAAATACAGGTATAAAAACAGAAAGTCATAAATTTATTCTAGGTTGATCATGCCCACACTTGTTACCAAAAAGGTGAATCTACCCACATCAAAAGCTTTTGTGAATAGATCAGCAAACTGATCATTTGTATGAACTTTAGCAACCTGAATTAATTTCTTTTCATTGCAATCTCTTATAAAGTGATACCTTATCTCTATATGCTTTGTTTTTGAGTGTTTGACTGGATTATTAACAATGCTGATAGCACTGTTGTTATCAATGAAGATTGGAGTGTGAAGAAATGTTACCCCATAGTCCAACATCTGATTTTGAATCCATAGAACCTGAGAGCAGCAGCTTGCAGCAGCTATGTACTCAGCCTCTGTGGTAGATAAGGACACTGTGGTTTGTTTCTTACACTGCCAAGATACTAGTCTTGTACCCAAAAACTGACATCCACCTGAAGTAGACTTCCTATCCATGTTGGCTCCACCCAAATCACTATCTGAATATGCAAGCAAGTCAAAAGAGGATTCATGAGGATACCAGAGACCTAATCTAGGTTGCCCTTTTAGGTATCTGAATATTCTCTTGACAGCATGAAGGTGTGATTGCTTAGGAGAAACCTGAAATCTGGCACAAACACAGACTGAAAACATAATATCTGGTCTAGAGGCTGTGAGATACATGAGAGATCCAATCATTGATCTGTAATGATGGACATCCACATCCTCCCCCTCAAGATCTGCAGTGATCTGTTTATGTGTTTCCATTGGAGTGCTTGCTGGCTTTGAGTCTGATAAACCAAACTTGTCCAGGATGTCTTTCACATACTTGGATTGGCTAATAAAAATCCCACCTTTCCTCTGTTTTACCTGAAGCCCAAGAAAGAATGTAAGTTCTCCCATGGAACTCATCTTGAAGCTTTTGTGCATCAATTCTTCAAACTCTTTACACATTTGATCATTGGTGGATCCAAAGATGATGTCATCCACATAGATCTGAACAAGTAAAGTACCTCTCTTTCTCCTCTTGATAAACAGGGTCTTGTCAATTATTCCTCTTTCAAAGTCATTTTTCAAGAGATAGGTAGACAGAGTGTCATACCATGCTCTTGGAGCTTGATTCAAACCATAAAGAGCCTTCTTCAGCTTGTATACTCTGTCAGGGTGCAATGGATTCTCAAATCCAGGGGGTTGACAGACATATACTTCTTCCTCAATACTTCCATACAGAAATGCACTTTTGACATCCATTTGGTACACTTTGAACTTCATGTATGAGGCATAGGCTAGAAATAACCTGATTGCTTCAATCCTTGACACAGGAGCAAAGACTTCCTCATAATCTATTCCTTCTTCCTGAGTGTACCCTTGTGCAACCAGTCTAGCTTTGTTTCTGATCACAATCCCTCTGTCATCCTTCTTGTTCCTAAAAATCCACTTGGTGCCAATTGCTCTATGACCTTTTGGAAGGTCTACCAAGTCCCAAACATCCTGTAATTTGAACTGTAGCAGCTCCTCTAGCATTGCCTCTATCCAGCTTGGGTCTTTCATAGCATCATAAGCCTTTTTGGGCTCAATCTGGGACAGAAAGCAAGTAAGAACAGTGTTAACTGTATTTTGCTGCTCTTGCAACTCTTGGAGTCTGCTTTGCTTTCTAGTCATCATGGGAGATGCAATATCTCCAATCACCAACTCAGGAGGATGATTTTTCTGAGTTCTTGTTGGATGACCAGCTTCCTCTTGTATGTTCTCATCCAGATTTGACTCATTTAATTCTGGATTTGTTTCTGCTTCTTCAGTCACCTCAGATTCTCTGGAATTTGGACCTGAAGACTGATTTTCCTCTGCTCTCCTATCTTCTTCATTCTGAATAGGTCCAGTCTCCTCATGGTGTTCACAGAATTCAACAGGATCAATGGAAGGAATTGGAAATATCACAGATTGAATTCTGTGTTCTGATGTTGGTGTATCCCTTTGTCCTGCATATACATCACCACTGAAACCCAAAGAATTAGTGAGTGAATCAATGTCAAATAGCCAATTAGGACCTGAACCAATAGGATTTGGTGTGTTCTCATTGCATTTGACATTGTCACTTTCTTCAATTATTCTAGAAGAGGTATTAAAAACTCTGTAGGCCTTACTTTGAGATGAATACCCAACAAGAAAACCATCATCTGCTTTGCTATCAAACTTGCCTAAGTGAGATTTGGTATTGAGAATAGTACAAGGACATCCAAATGGTTTGAAAAATCCAATATATGGTTTCCTTTTATGGAAAAGCTCATAAGGTGTCTTGTTTTTAGGCTTTACAACTAAAACTCTGTTTTGAACATAGCAGGCAGTATTAACTGCTTCTGCCCAAAAAGTAATTGGTAACTTTGAATCAGCTAACAGAGATCTAGCAGCCTCAATCAATGTCCTATTCCTTCTCTCAGCAACACCATTTTGTTGTGGAGTCCTAGGAGCACTGTATTGTCTCTCAATTCCTTTTTCTTCACAAAAGGTGTTTAGATCAAAATTTTTAAACTCAGTTCCATTATCTGATCTAATGACTTTCACTCTTTGATTTGATTGGTTTTCAATTTTGAGAATAAAAGATTTGATCAGTCCACTTGTCTCATCTTTAGTTCTCAGAAAATATACCCAAGTAAATCTAGAATAATCATCAACAATAACTAAGCAGTATGATTTCTTGCCAATACTCATCACATTGGTAGGACCAAACAGATCCATATGTAACAGTTGAAGAGGATTTGAGATAGTGTTTATCTCTTTGGTCTTATGAGAAGTTTTGTGTTGTTTGCCTTTGAGACAAGCAACACAATGATCATCACATGAATAGACTTTGGATGGCAAACCCCTTACAAGGTTATTCTTAACAAGTTTATTCATTGTTTTAAAGTTCATGTGACACATCCTTCTGTGCCAAAGTGATGATTCATCCAAAGAAGCTTTTGAAACTAAACAATTTAGGGATGAATCAGATGATACACTTTCCAAATCTAAACAATAAACATTATCCTTCCTAGGAGTTCTCAGAAGTATCATGTTTTCATCAACCACTTTGTATCCAGGAGCAAGGATAATACATTCAGAATCAGTAAACAATATGCTATGCTTCTTGTCACAAACCTGTGATACACTTAACAGGTTGTATCTCAATTGTTCAACATAGTACACATCTTCAAAGGTCATCTTACCCTTTGAAACATCACCCTTACCACTTATCTTTCCACCAGCAGGATTATCCCCAAATGCAACATGTCCTCCATCAATCTTTTTGAAATTTTTGAGGCAGGCCATGTTACCTGTCATGTGCCTGGAGCAACCACTATCAACATGCCAAATGCTCTTCCCCTTGAGCTGTTGGTTGCCCTGCACATCAAGATAAATCAGTTAGTTTTATTGGGAACCCAAGCCGAAGTGGTCTTGGGTCTCCCTTGCTCATCAAAGTACTTGCACTTGGTTTTGATGAGATTTTCAAATTTAGGTACTGCAGTACTGGAGTACTTTGTCAAAATTATTGGTGTAGCAGCACTAGCAGCAGTATTAACCTCAGAAGTACTAACAGTGCTAGCAGTACTAATACTGGGAGCAGCAGTATTGTTAGCAGCAGTATTAACCTCAGAAGTACTAACAGAGGTAGCAGTATTAACAGAGTTAACACTGCTAGGAGCAGTATTAACAGAGTTAATACTGCTAGCAGCAGTACTATCTGAAGAAGAAGCACTAAAAGTATTAGCATCACTAACATTGGACTGATTACTAGCAGTATTAACACTGCTAACAGCACTAACTTTGGAATGATTACTAGCAGTATTAACACTGCTAGCAGCACTAACTTTTGAAGCAGTACTAACAGTGTTAGCAGTACTAACACTGCTAGCAGCAGTATTGTTTTTAGTGCTTTTTGGAACCCACATAGTATCACATTCCTTTTCAGTCGTTTTCTTTATGTGGCTTTTGGGTTTATCTTGTTTCTTTGCCACATTTTTCTTTGCAGACTTTTTATAGCCACCATTCTTTCTGTAACCACCAGGTTTTTGAAAAGATCTTTGAGCATTAAACCTTTGGTTAACAGGATTGAAATAACAGTGTTTGGCTAAATGATTTAGCTTACCACAGATGAAACAAGGTTTTGGCCTGTTGATTCTGTTCAGATCAACTCCTTGTCTCATAGCCCACTGGTTATTCCAGTTCCTTTGATTTCCCCTCTGATTATCATGTTTTTGGGGCTTGTTCTCTTTAGATTTCCTGCAGGAACACTGTTTACAAGTATTAGAGTTCACAACTTTGGGCTGTGTGGAATGAACTCCCTTTTCCTTTTCAGTCCTTTTGATCTCAGTGTTCTTAATACTTGGACTTTCAGATTCCTCATCAGAGTCTACTTTGTCAGTCTCATCCTCAACAACTACTGTTTCTTCACAAGGATCTATATTAATCTTTAATTCAGGATCCTTCCTATCCTTGGTCTCTAAAAAATCAGACTTAGGAGGTATGTAGTTGTTATTATAGGGTGGAGGTGTGGCATTGTACCCTATCCCTACTTTCATCTTGTCATGGATTTGAGCCTTAATGATGGTATCCATGGTTTTAGAAGCACAGGTAAACTTTTCAACATCAAGTTTAACCTTCTTGAGCTCTTCTTTTAATTTCTCATTCTCCTCCCCAGACACTTTCAGCTTAATTTCATACTCATTCTTCTCCCACTTCCAATAGTTAGTATCATAGTGGTGTTGAAGTTCATTAGCTTGAAAACCTCTAATCTGTTCTTCAAACCTTTCTACAATCCTAACATAGTCTTTCACATCTTTCTCTAGCCTCTTAAGGTTATCACACATACCCTGATTGTGATCCCTATATCTTTTAACAGCATCAATGCAAGCTTGAGAACAGAGTTTAGATTGTACCTCAGTGGGAATATCAGATACTTCTGCCATAAGAGCTTGATTCTGACAGGCTTCCTCAGCTTGATCACTCCAATCAAATCCCATTCCTTGTTGAGAAACAAGGGCTTGAGAGGAGCTTCTGTTTTGGTTTCCATTTGGAGCCTGTTGATGTGATCCTCCACTTCTGCATTCTCTGGCAAAGTGTCCCATCTTGTGACACTTATAACACTCAACCTTGGACTTGTCAAAGCCTGCACCATCTTCTCTTCTCTGGGAAAAGTTGTTTCTCCCAGTCCTTTTGATGAATTTCTTCACCCTCATTGATAGCATAGCCATCTGCCACTTGATGTCCATCTCTTCCAGATCATCAGCATTAATCTGCTCTAAATCATCATTGATTAGAGAAGAGTGAACATGACTAGAAAAGAATGCTTCTAGTACAGAATCTGTAGTCTTCTCTTGATTAGTTCCACCAGCAGCATTAACAGAACCTGCAGTATTAACAGAATCAGGATTAGCAGCATTATCAGAGGATGAAGATAATAAAGCAGCATTATAAACAAATCCAGATGGCCTTTTCTTGGCTTCAACTTCAGCCTCAAATACTCTCAGATCATTGTAGAGGTCATCTAGCTCTTTGTCCTCCAATTGGTCATTCTGTCTGAATGAGACTGTGTACATGGTCCATTCTTCTCCCAATGATCTAAGGAACTTTCTATTGACATCATCAGCATCCATGTGTACACCCACAGTTGCTAATTCTCCAATCAACTTGTTAAATCTGTCAAAAGTTTGAGTCATAGACTCATTCTTTGCAGACATGAAGTTCTCATATTGTTGCCTGAGAATAGCCTTTTGATTTCTCTTTGTGCTCTTTGTGCCAGTAAATCTTTTCTCCAGAGCATTCCACAACATCTGTGCATCTGTGCAGTGTTGGAATTGATGTTGGTACTCATTAGGAATAGCCAAAAGCAGAGTGCTTAAGGCCTTCATCTCTGTTTGTCTGACTTTCTTTTCAGCATCTGTCTTGGGAGGAGGTCTCTTTCCATCTGCTCCAATCTTTCCTTCATTACATGGGCCATTTTCTATGATGTCCCATATTGCATAATCAAAAAGAAGAATGTACTGCTTGATTCTCGGTTTCCACATGTCAAATTCATTGGGCTTGAGCATGGGAACCTTTGAAACAAGAGTACTGTGAGAATCCATTGAATTGTCCATAGCTTCTAAGATACCAAGGCTCTGATACCACTTGTCAGGATCGATTCTTAACAAGAATTAAACTTCTTAGAAACAGAATTTAGAGAATCTTGCGGAATAGAACTCTAAATCAATTAAAGAACAATCAATAGAATTCAACACACTGTATATATCAAACTGTATTACAAGCTTTACACCAAACCTCAATCTTGTTGAACAGGCTCAACAAGACGACTTCTACTTCTCTAGAAATAGGATCTATGATCTTGAGGTTAATTCTCTCTCAATAGCTAAACAACCTTTTGAATAATTGTTCTCTATATCGTGTATCTTGTATATTCACTTATTTTCTAATAGCTGTCTATCAATACTATTTATACAAAAGTAATTACAAGATAACTATCAAAAGTAAATTGATCTTCTGAATCTTCGTTAAACATATCTTGATCAATTCCTTCTTTGTCTCCAAAAGTATCGCATCCCAAACTTATCAAGTCAGCAGTATTAACAATGATTTGGCTCAGCAGCATTAACGACCTTCAGCAGTATTAACCTTCACAGTCTTCAAGCAGTAGTAACCCAGCTCAGCAGTACTAACCATGTCTAGCAGTAGTAACTTCTTCTAGCAGTAGTAACTTCTTCTAGCAGTAGTAACTTCTTCTAGCAGTAGTAACCTTGACTAGCAGTAGTAACGAAGAACTGGCAGTAGTAAAATTGGCTTAGCAGTACTAACCATACTTAGCATATCTTCAGTTCCCAACAATTGGCCACCTTAAAAATAAGTTGTGTGTCCATAAATAGTTTATTGTCATGGTTTTCTTTATTTTGTGTGACCAAAAGGTAGCTAATGGTCGCGTTTAATGTGAGTTTGTGTGGTGATAAATATTTATTGTCATGCTTATAGTAAAAATGCTCCAATACCTTAAATATTAGATACATGTATTGCCATGGTTTTTAGGCAATGACTATGGCTTTTTATTTGATATGGTGACACATTTTAAACGTGGCAAAAGGGTATCAATTGTCATGCAAGAATAGGCTACAGTTTGATTGGAAAATAATTGTGGCCAAAGGCCTATGGCCACGGTTTTTAACCGTGGCAAATATGAGTTTTTGTACTAGTGTGTGTACGATGGTTGATTGAGCTAGATAGACAATATCAGTTTGATCAAGTTCCTATGAACCATGTATATCATACAAAAGAGCCATTAGATATGTATTGTACTCCCTACTAGTGGTATTATAGGTCATTGGACTGTGCATCTGCAACTGTGGGAGGGTATAAAGATGTAGCTAGTGAGCAAAAGTGATCGGATTTGAGGTGAATTCATAGTCATATCATCAGCGAACAAATGTTATGTGGTGAACTTTTCAGGTTGTCCCTCTTGTACAACAATATCTTGCTGGGATGATATGAAGGAGCTGGTTAGGTGAGCAGATGTCATGGACCGTGATTGACTAATTTCAATATCATATGGCATTTGGGTTCCCTTGGATAGATTATATGGTTTGGTCCTTTGGATTAAAGGGGCATTCCCTTAAAGTTCCTAGTTTGGCTAAGGAATGTAACTTCCCTTTGCTTTACTTCGGATGTTCCTTCATAGAACACAATGAGTGTGTTTTACATATCTCTTGTTGTGGTGAGATTCATGATAGAGTGATAAACATCATCAAGAAAAAACACAACAATGATTGTCCTATCTTTTGTGTCAATGGCTATTTGTTTCTTGTTATCATTCCTCCATTCATCTAGTGTCTTAATGACTTGTATACCATGTTCGACCACCTTATGATTTGCATCTCGAACACCTGGCAGTAGGGAATAGGAACATATGGACCCTTCAAAGAGAAAAATTATCTTTTTCAAAACGAGGAGGTTTGGTTAGAGAGCCACTGTCGTTGGTTGTGGAAGTCATGTCAGATCTTGTTTATGGGATTAAGCAAATTGCTCTGATACCACTCGTTGGTCCTGGACAACAATGACATTCATAGAAGGTGTTTGTAGAAGGCGAGGGTTGAATACAAACACAACAAATTTTCACTTTTAATTTTATATTTTATATTTTATTCAAAACATAAAATTACAAATATTTTGTGAAAGTTAGGAAGGTAAAAGTATCTAACGGGTGACAAATTTACTAACACTGAAAGAGAGAACGAAGGTTCTCTTTCAGATCTGAAGAACTAAATTATTTTTCATATTATGATGTCAAATTTTCTTTGAAGCCTTCGCAAAAAAGTTATTTCAAAACGGTTGATTTGCAAACAATGACGACGAATACCTTTTATAGCCTCCATTGCATTATATACTCTCCTTCAACTTTAACAAATGTCATCATCTGATTTGCTAATCTATGCATGCATGTACTTTTCACTTTGCCTTTGTTGTTGAAGTGGACATTTGATAACCCATCCCATCATTTGGTACCCAGAGGGACTAGCAACGGAAGTATGACACTAATAAATAGTGTTGTAGAACTTACCTTGGTTGGCAAGCTTTTGAATATTCCCATACTAGGATGAGAGTTTGGGAGAGTTGATGAGCCAAACTTGTTGGACAGTTTGCACTTCAAAATTCGGCTTCCCAGTAGTAGTATTTGTCAGTCTACTAGTTGATTTTATCTTGTATTGATATACTTTCGACTATATGACAAACCAATCCGCTTTTGTGACTATCTTGACTAGAGATGTCCAAATGGGCCCGGGCCCGGAAAAGCCCGCCGAGAGCCCGAAGCCCAGCCCGCCCAAAGCCCGGCCCCGGCCCGGCCCGCCTAAGCCCCTCGGGCCCTAATAGGCCTTGTTTTTGCCAAAAATATCGGCTTGGCCCGGCCCGACCCGGGCCCGGTCCCAAGCCCGGTTTAAGCCCGACCCGATTTTATATCCGTTTTTTTTATAAAAATAGCCGTTTATGACCGTTAACATAGCCGTTTTTGGCGTTTTTTTGGTTTTTCTTGCCTCCAAAACACTATAAATAGGTTGTGGATGTATTGAGTTTGATACTAGGGGTGTAAATGAGACGAGACAACTCGCGAGCTACTCGAGATCGACTCGGTCAAAACTCGGTCAACACTCGACTCGTATAGGCTCGATTCGAACTCGAGCTCGACTCGATATACTAGCGAGTCGGGTCGAGTGAACTGATACTCGACTCGATAAGCTCGTGAGATACTCGAACATATTTTATATATAATTAATTTTATATTATAAGTTATAGAATATAATGTAAAAAATTTAATAATATCTATTTTAATATAATACATTAATAATAAAATAATATAATATATGAACAAGTTTTTTTGTTCGTTTAGTTAAATGAACGAACATGAACAAGAGTCTCGTTCGTTCATTTATGTTCCTGAACATTTGTTCGTTTATTTATGTTCGTGAACGTTTGTTCATTCATTTATGTTCGTTTACGTTCGTAAATGTTATTGTACGTATAACTATAAGCTAAAATCAAATACTAGATAAATTAAAGAAAAATAATATACGTAAATGTTTGTGTACGTTTAAGTTTGTTTACTAATATAATGAATAAACAACAAAGTTATAATAATAATTAGTAATACTATATTTATTGAATTAATAATAATAATAATAATAATAAACTCAAGTTTTTTGGGGAAATTTTTTGAAAACTAATTATATAAAAGACATGGGTGAACTTTTGAGGGTGTGTGTCTAATCCATCCCACATTGGTGGGAATATAGAACCTTTGAACTCCACTATATATAGACCTTTTCTCTTCCTTGTTTTTTCACCCTTTGTCTTTACTCAATGACTTGAGTTTAAGGACTTGAGCCTAAAGGCTTGAGCCCAATGGTTCGAGCCTATATGATTACTTTATAATATGAGTACTTTCATGAAAGTGGGTTCACCTTGAGTTCTTTTATGCATTAAATGAGTTCGAGCTCGATTCGAGTTCGAGATCGAGCTTGATTCGAGTTCAATTTGAGCTTGAAACGAGTTCGAGTTCGAGCTCGGGAATTGGCTTTCGAGTCGAGCTCTAGTTTGAATTTTTACTACTTGCGAGTTTTCGAGTCGAGTTCGAGCTCGAGTATTGGCTTTCGAGTTCGAGTCGAGTATAATGATACTCGAGCTCGACTCGCATCATTTACACCCCTATTTGATACAACTTACAAAAACACAAAAAACGCAATTCTCGCTTACAATTCTCGATTTCTCGCTTTCTCGTGTTCATTTCATACAACTTCTCGTTCTTTCAATTTTTCCATCCTTCACTCAAAATGGCCGGCGGTAGTTCATCAAACCTACAAATTAGAGAATTTCTTGCCGAGCACGGACAAAAATCCGATGTTTGGAATGATTTCAATATGGTGGTTCTCACCGACGGGAATAAAAAGGCACAATGCAAAAGGTGTGGAGCTCTCCTTGCGCTCTCGGGAAACTTGACCTTAAAGAGGCACACCGATGGCGCATGCAAGGCACTCAAGTCCGGAGGTGATTCAAGTCAACCCATACTTGACAACCAAGGTCAAATATGGTCGTACGATAACATGTTGGCCCGGGAATTAACAACAAAATGTGTTATTCAAATGGGGTAATCTCAATGAATTACAAATTTACGTGAATACTAATTTCTCTTGGAATACTCAAGTTGATAAATCTGAAGAATTAAACATATTAGGATTTTGGCAAGAAAGAGAACAAGCATTTCCGGTTTTGGCATTAATGGCCTGTGATATACTAACAGTCCAAGCTAGTACCGTAGCTTCGGAGTCTGCTTTTTCTCTTAGTGGCAGGATCATTTCGGCCCGTCGGACAAGATTAAGCCCGGAGTCAGTACAAGCTTGCGTTTGTTTGAAGGACTACTTGGATAGTCTTGAAAGAATTCAAGACCGAACGAGCCTAGAGGCGGAGCTTGATGGAGTGGAAGAAAATCGTGAAGAAAACGAAAGTGCCCAACTAAGTACCCCGCCAAGTACCGATTGTGAAAGTAATGTATCACGTTACGACGACGGCGAGATCGACCCTGAAGAACAACTCGATGTTGATGAACTCGATGATCTTACGGCTCTTACTAGACTTAAAACGACCGGAACTCTTGCATATTATCCACCATACGAGGACGAGGATTAAGAGTATTTTTCTTTATAATTCAATAAATGTACTTCAATAAATTTATTTTTCTTTATAATTCATATACAAATAATAGAACGTATTTTTTTATATATGAAATTCTAATAGAACGTATTTTTAAGTATGTTTGAGTGACTCAATTAAGTATTTTATAGTGGATACGAATAATATTTACTGAAAATGCAAAAAATACATTTTTTTACGAGGCCCGATTTAGGCCAGGTTTTGGGCCCGGTCTCGGCCCGGCCCCTTAGGCCCGGGCTTGTGAACAGCCTGATCAGGCCTAGCCCGTAACCACAAAACCCGGCCCGGGCCTGCCCAAAGCCCGGGCTTGTGAACAGTGATTGGGCCCGGGCCCGCACAAAGCCCGGTCCAGGATAGCCTGGCCCGCTAGTTTGGACATGCCTAATCTTGACATCTCTTCAACTAGTCTTAGATTCCATTGAAAGATTTTTACACTTCGAATCAATAAGATAGTTACAAGACTTTTACAAGTAAAAATCCTAATTTTGTCAATTCTGAAGTATAAGCTATACAATAGTTTCCAGTTATAGACATTTAAGAAATAAGGAGCTATCGGATATTAAGGGCTTAGAATATTTTACAAGTGGTTTGTAAATCCCACGGATGAGAAAAATAATTTTCCTTCTATAGGTTTTTAAAGGCATGTTTACATAGATCGGAAACTGGTCTATTAAGACATTCTAAGTTATGAGTCTGATGAGTCAAATCCAAAGACATTCGATCAGTTTTCATTCTTTTCTAAGTCTTCGGATGATGTTTGTATCCGTTGGATGAAACAATGTCGGATATACTCTTTTTAAGGCAAAGAGTAATAACATATTTCTAAGTGTTTTATGGTCGGATGTCTATTTGTATCGTTCACAAATCCAATAGTTGAGACTAACAGGATGCTTGTTGTGTTTGTTTTGAATCAATATGATATGCACGAGGGGTTGCATACGAGCCAACCTACCAGTATGCAAACCATACCATATAAATGTTTATGATATCTAACTATTATTTCAATAAAGTTTTTATTTTATAATTGTTTTCATATTTTCAATACATAAGTTATATGCATCAGAATTAGTTAAGGAGAAATGTTTACAATATGTGCATCTATGTTCCATGAGCTATGAACTCATAGAACTTATTAGCTGACTAATCGCATATACTTTAGGGGCTAGAGTTGAGTAGAGAAGGGTAATATAAAGGTCTAGGCCAGCTAGACTTTAATCTATTCTTAGTATTCAGTGTGTTTAAGTATTTATTTATTTAATGTAGTAATTTGGTATATGATGAAGATTTGCCCTTTTACGTCATTTTAGGTGAGTTCGGATTTAATAGTTGACCGGAGATTGGGACAGAGCGGATGGCAACTAGCTGACTTCTTCTTGTCACTCGTACGACCTGATTGAAGATATTGCATTAGAAAGACTATCAACACTTGCTTTGAGGTCTAGTATCGCCGACAAGATGTTCGATAGTTTGAACGGTAGATGATACACATTTTGTTTCAACTGCAAAAACTTGTTTTGTGAGTGGTGTTTCCGATAGTTTGAACGATAGGTGATACTTGTATGTTGAGAAACTAAGATGTAGTGCCTCAAAGAGAATAGTGAGGTTGTTACACATGGGTTGCAATGTAACATGTTAAAGAGGTTTCAGGTTGGCCTAAGGCCTTATGAGAATCACGGGTTTCATGCCACATTGAGGTCAACAATCTTCTATAGACATTTAAAATCTCAAGTTTAAATATCATTTACAAAATAACATACATAATTTCACAATTCATATTACATTTCGTAAACTACATTCAGTGGTAGTCTTAAGTACATAAAGTTGATCACCCACTCACTTGTTCTCACGGTCTAAGAGCGGACAGTTGTCAGCTCTTACAAAAACCTCATGCAGACCATTTGATAACTTCTTATATGATGGGTTTGTACCCTCCAAATCTTATGTTTTACTACTTGTTTTGAAGCGAAAATTTGTATTTTTGTGCAAGTGATATGTAGGCATACAAGATGTCGAATTGATGAAAAATATTCAATTATACGCCATTTTGACATCCCAAATGAAGTAGAGAATCTAGTGAAGTAGCAAAGAAAGTCAAGTGTTGGGCTTATGCTACTCTGTCATGCAACCCTGGTAGTGGTAGGGTCACATGCAAGCGTCACAAATAATGTACCAAAAGTTGTTTTGTGATTTACTAAGAAGAAGTGTCAAGGAGATGCTGATATTGGCAAGAATGAATATACTAGGGTGACTTGGAATAAAAAGCTATATAAATTAAAAATTAGGGTTATCTCAGGATTTTTGGATGCTAGACTTGGACTAAAGGTATTTACTAGGGTTTTGAGCCAAAAGGAGGTATTGTATTGAATGTGAAGGTGAAATCGTTACTGTAAATCTCAAGATTGGTAGTTGGTATCATTTATTAAGGGAGTTTTCAATCCTTGGTATTTTTGTTGAGAAACAATGTATTTGGTAGTTGTTTTCTCCTTTTACATGATGTTGTTTTTTACCATTAATATAAGCTAAATATTTTGAGGTTGGGGGACGTAAGGATTTTGGATTCTTATTTACGAATATATGATTATTGCACTTCATTAGTTTATACACTTTGTTGGTTGAGTTTGTCTATCTTCTTCTTCTTCATGGTTTGCTAGATTGGCAATCTTGCTAACTCTCTGGTTGTATTTTTCTTTTGAGAAATTGGTTATACAACTAGATAATAGATATCCAAACCTAGGCTAAGATATGGATAAAGATATACCAAGTAGATCGTAATTATGTGTTTTTATATTCTTATGTTTATTTAGTTGATTGTTTACGTCTATTAATCGTGAGATTTCCATATACAATAGATGACACATTCTTGTTGTTGCTTGAGAAAGAGTAGTGAGTAGTTGAGTAATTGTCATATTCAACCTTAGGTAATTTTAACTTGTAGATGTGTGATAATTTGTATGCTTGATGGAACACAAGTGAAATCCAACCTCTAGCCTTATCCTAATCATTCAAGTAATTTCTTTGTGGTGCTTTGAATCGTTGTTTTGTGATTGCTTTTGTTTCTCTAGATAATTAGATTTACTATTCATAACCAAAACCATTTTATCAATAGTCCAGTTAGAAGTTGTAGTAACCTTGTGGTACTTAATCTCATAGTTTCTTGGATTGATACCCGTACTTAGTACATATTCACTACAAAACAAATAACTTTATAGACAAAAAATGGAAATTCTCATCGATGATTGCCGATAGATCAACCACAAAATACCAATGGTTCAGGTAGAATCGGATCTTTTCAGGGATATATATATATATATATATATATATATATATATATATATATATATATATATATATATATATATATATATATATATATATATATATATATATATATATATATATATATATATATATCAGGGCCATGGGCAATCTATCACTGATTATAGTTCCCTACTAATAATTTATGATGGTTCCATGGAAACTCAGTAGGTAAGAGTGTTTCGTTTAGTAGTGATTACTTTATTGACACCGTACATTTGCGGTAGATTTGGAAGGTTGCATAAACCTTTTATCAAGTTTTTGAAATACCATTTTTTGTTTCAAAACAAGCATTATACATAAGATTTGGAGGGTGAAAACCCTACAAATATATAGCGAAGTTATCAACAACTCCAAATGTAGATTATGCCTACCGACAACCTGATGCAGACCATCACATTCTTACGACCCTCACTCCTATTGTATGCGTCAATGCGAAACCAAATACATCAATATATATATATATATATATATATATATATATATATATATGTATATTCATGCATTTTTCAAGATGGCCTGTTAATAAGCAGCATGCACATTTGATTATCATAGGGGGTGTTTGGGAGTGCTTTTTAGTCCCAAAAGTGCTTTTGGCCAAAAGTGTTTATTGACTTATGGTGGTGGGAAAAGGAGTTTTTAAAAAAGTGTTTGGATTAACTTTTGTGGTAGGAAAAGCCAATAAGTTATTTTTTTAAAAAGTGTTTGGCTTTTTTTAGTTAACAAAAATGGCTTTTTGAATCAAAAAGCGCTTTTGGGATCAAAAAGTCAGGATTTTGTAACTTTTGGAAAATGACTTTTTGTAGTTTATCAAAAAGCAGTTTGAAAAGTGCTTTTCAGTTACCCAAACACTATTTTTAACTTATTGCTTCTTGAAAAGCCAATAAGTCAATAAGCAATTTTATAACATACATCCAAACACCCTCATAATAAACATATGTATACACCCCATGAAATCTATTATACGAAACTCACCCAATGTCCACGACTCTATTACTGTACCTCTCGCAATATCACCCGAACTAGTCTACAACACTAAGAATAGCTGAATGAAAACCAAAAAGCTCAAATCCTAGCCTTTCTTATTGTTGTTTTCATCCCGGTTTAATTGTTGTAAGGTTCATGATGAAATCTCATATCTCCTTTGAGTTTATATTTACATCCCCCCAAAAGATTAATCTTCCTAAAGGCTTGATTCTTCAGCCTGCTATATTCTTGGTTTTAGCTTTGCATGAAAAAAAACCTGATTTTTTTTATTGTCGACTCATAGTCCAACTCAAAACTCTCTTTTTAGGGTGATTTTATTTATTGTGCAACAACTTTCGTAAAATTCTTTGATAAGTGATCTTGCATGTACTTCTACCAAACTCAAAACTCTCTTTTTAAGGGTTACTATTATCATCATCATTAATATACAATATTGCTATATTTGAGTAACAAGTTGATTAACGACAATCTCAGCCGTACATGAAACATGCTTTCAAAGACAACAATGTGAAGGAGTGTTATGTTGAATCCATTGAACATAGGAGGTTTACACGAGGCAAAGGCCTTGTAGTTGCATCCTTTAGATGCAGACTCATTCACCACCAGCTGGGTCGATTGCGAGTGATCCCAATACCATATACCAACGGGATTGACAATTATACGCTCTCCTTGTTCTCGCTTGCCTCTTTGCTCCCTGACACCGATTGATCCTGCTTGGAAAGGAGGGATTGCAGGTTTCCTGAATCTTACCCAGCTCAGTAGCCAGATTCTCTCGCGTTACAAACGCAGATGCGCGCCCCCGGCCGCGACCCCTCGGCTGATTACGCACCCTTACCGTAGCCGAACTCTCCTGCTGAGATACTTCCCGATCAACCGGGATCTCCACACTCCTCGCCCTACGGCTTACTCGTGTTGTCCTTCGGATTGGGTATCCCCCATTGGTTTCGTCCACTTGAGTGGCGGCTCGGCGGGGCATTCTCCCCTGTCCCCTACCGCGACCCCTACCTCTGCCCCGAGTAGCAGCCGGCCTCGAGGGCTCCAGCGGTCCATTAGCGAGGACCTCCTCCTTCTGAACTCTCCCATTGGCAGGTACAGATCTTCTCCTTACCGTCCTTGCTACCTTATTCCTAAGCGCGGTTAGAGTATTCTTTCCTAGAGGCAATTCTATATCTCGGCTGTGTTTCCCATCCTACAGTTTAAGTTTAGGCCCGGTCGGTCACCTAAATCCCTTAAACTATGGCTCTTATACCAAACGTAACAACCCAAAACATTTAACAAACATAACATAGATAATAAATCCCAAATCGGGTCCCAATTACATAAAATTTCCATTAAACAAGCATTAAAGTCTGAATTATTCAAAATTGGCAGCGGACAAACATTCTATCAACAGCCGAGAGTTCTATCTACGCGGTTCATTAGTAGTGTCCTTTTTCTAAAGCCTCCGTCTCCTACCTCAAGTCGTCTCCTAACCCTTGCTCGAAGCAGCACTAGTGCGCTTCCCTGAAAATGGTTTAGTTTTGAAAGCGAGGGTTAGACCAAACGGTCTAGTGAATTCCCTTCAAAAGCAGTTATAGCAACATATGTAGATATCATTTCGAAAATAAATCATACATCTCAATATATGTATATACTCCATACATGGGTACTTGCACAGTGTTCCAGTATCGGCCAAACCAGCATCGCGATCGGGGCCAAGCAGACTCCCCTCTCGCCTCATATCGGGGCCCAAGCAGACTCCCCATTATCCGAATAGGATGGAAACGAATTCCATCCTACCGGTTCATAACAAACTCCCAAGGGATCATCGGATCCCGAGGTACACTAGTCCCACTGTGCAACCCGACTCCACATAGCATATGCACATAACTAACAATAAATCACAAAGCGTGAAATCTGTTGATCCAAACCCTCAGTGATTTGATAATGACCCTATCTTAAATACTTAGTGAAAATTGTAAGTAAACAATATGTATCAGAGTTTCACTATCGCTGATAAGTACTAAGATCTTACAGTACTGCTGATAGGAACTCTCGCACTTTTAGATTAAACATTCAGCGAACACTGTTCACCATATCGCTGAGTCTGTTCAGTCCTTATGGTGATAGCTGATAAGTTAGTTGTTTACTTATGATCCCTGAAGACAAGATTCACGTCAACAAAGGTTCTACGCTGAAGTCGAAGATCAAGCTCAAGAACCAGCGACAAGTCTCCTAATGAACTGATGCGGATCAGCGAAGACTCAGATTTGTCCACTCAACGTGAAGTATCAAGTACAAGACTTCAGCTATCGCTGAACTTTATCATCTGCTGAATAGTAAATGATAATCGCTGAATCAACGAAAGCTGATCATGAAGTCCTCCGTACAAAGTACTTTTGTCTTAACCTCCCTTGCACGCCACCGTACGAAATGTCAGAAAAGAACCTCCGAAAATCTGAAATCGTACAACCACTCTGATACTACACTGTTCATTCATGCGGCTACTAAGGTTGTCAACAAAGGTCAATGACATGCAACCAATCCGCTGATGACACGTGTAAAGTGTATACTAAATTGCATTAAATGCATGCAGTATATAAAGAGATGAACTCACTTCATTTGAAGTAACTTGCTAACTCTGGACAAGTTCAAATCTCTCAAGATAGGATTTTATTAGTAATCTCCTTATCTTTCTTAGTGCAAGAAAACCTTAGTGTTCCAACTTGTTTAGATTTAGGTTTATCCTTAATCTTGTTTCCGCAACAAGCTGTAAATTGTTAATGATTTATCAATAAACAATTTAGAAAAGTAAAATAGTGTGTTTGTATTCAACCCCCCCCTTCTACAAACTTGTTTAAGCCTTTCGGGACCAACAAGTGGTATCAGAGCGGATTTGTTTAATCTCATAAACAAGATCTAATCTAAGATATTTCTCTTCCTTGCTATTATCTGAAAATGGCCAACTCAAACACAAACACTCACTATATCGACAATGGTTCTCTTGCAAAACCCCCTAGATTTTCCAGAGACAACTTCAACTTATGGAAAAATAGGATGACACTCTTCTTAGAAGGTGTAGACCCTACTATACCTTACTATCTTGAAAACGGTCCACACATCCCTGTAACGATTGATCCTGCCGTTCCAGCCACTGCAACTAGAGCTGCTATTCCAGAAAGGCTGATTCCAAAGGAAATCCATCATTGGACCGATGAAGACAAGAAGAAAGTGGCTATAGATACAAAAGCCAGATCCATACTATCCATGGCCCTTCCTGACGAAGTCTACCATTCCGTCATGAACCTGAAATCCTCAAAAGCCATGTGGGACACAATATGTGTTCAGTATGAAGGAACGTCTGAAGTCCAGGATTCAAGAAAGATCAACCTGGTAAGACAATACGAAAGTTTCATCTCTGGTAAGAATGAAACTCTCTCTGAAGTACATCAACGTTTTAATTGCTTAATTATAGATCTTAAAACGGTTGGTAAGGAATATTCTAACTTTGAAGTTTTGACAAAGTTTTTAGAATGTTTACCTGAAAGCTGGGACAATTATTCCATGTGTCTCAAGCTGTCAAAAGATCTAAGATCAATGACACTTGCTACCTTATATGGCACATTGCTGAATCATGAGCAATCTAGCCATCTTAAGAAGAATCTTGTGAAAGATTCCAAAAGCACCCCTGTTGCTTTAATCTCAGAGGAACCTTCTACTCAGCGACCCGTGGTCACTATCACTGAGTTAGAAAGTAACTCTGAAAGATCATCAGATTCTGATTCTTCAGATGATGAATCCTTGGCTCTCCTAACTAAAAAGTTCAGGAGATTCGCCAAGAAGAAAATGTTTAGAAAGAACAAAACTCTTGCTATAGCTGACAAGCCTAAGTCATCAGCTTTTGTTGATAAGGCTACTGCTACTTGTTTTAACTGCGAAAAGACAGGTCATTTCGCTAACGAGTGCAGGTCAAAGAAAATCATGAGACCTTCAGCCTTTACAAAGAAATCCTTTGTTCCAAGGAATAAAGACGACAAATACTTAAAGCTGAAGGAGAAGTATGCAAAGCTGAAAAGCTTTAAGAAGAAGGGAAAAGGCCTAATGGCTGACTATGATTGGGCTGCTTCTGATGAAGAAGCCTCATCATCTGATTCTGAAGATGATGAAGCAAATCAATGTCTCATGGCCAAGATTGAAGAAGAGGAAGAAAGTTCAGACATTCCCTCCACTTCAACATCTGCCATTCAGGTATCACCCTCCTTCTTTACCAATATTGTAAATATTGATGAAGCTGATAGTCTCCGTAAAATCGAACTACTGACTAGAAGCTTATACGAAGCCATGAACGGCAAAGCTGTGGTTGAAAACCAAAATCTTGATCTCGCTGAAAAGCTTAAAAATTGCCACCTTCAAATAGAAAAGCTTTCTAAATTTGAAGAAGATTTTAAAGATCAAGTCCATTTAAATCAGCTAGTCAAAATTGAACGAGCGGAAGCTATCGCTGCATTAAAAGCTGAACAAGCTACTGTTGAAGGATGGTGTAATTCTTCAACAAAGATCACTGAGATAATTAAGGCTCAGATTCCTCTGAGTGATAAACGTGGTCTGGGTTATAAATATGATACTCCAATACCAACCACTGAACGTTCAATGCTTAAATTTGGAACGTTCGTATCCTCAGTAGCTGACACTTCTTCATCTCAGTACTCCTCGTCGATTACACCAATCCCTGAGGAAACTCCTACCTCCTCAAAAGGTAAGGAGAAAATGGTTTATTCAAAACCTACCTCTGTCTCTAAAGATAAAGGTAAAGGAATTGTAATTTATCAAAATCCTCAGAAGGGTACTTTAGTACCTAAGCTGAATGCTTCCAAAGCCTTAGTGATTCATTCACCTGGTTCTAGAAATCAGACCTCTGGATCAGTTCAGCGACCTACTCCTAGACTCAGAGTAGATATCCTTGGTAAGAAATCTGAAGAACTGAATGTTCGTCCTATTTCAAAAACCAATAGTGTACTTGGTGCTGGCACTTCTAATTCCAAATTAAAAGCTCAGCACACAAGTGGTCCTAGAACTAATTTTAGTTATAGGAAATGTTATCACTGTGGACTTACCGATCATATTGCAAGTAAGTGTCCCACAGCCACCAAAGCTGATAAGATAGCTAAGGTGAAGATAGCACCAAAGAAGACCAAACCAGTTGCAAGTCAGGTCAAGGTGACTCCTACCGCTGAGGTCAAGAAATTGACCAAAGTGAAGAAAGACAAAGCTGAATCTTCAAATGCTGCGAAGACTGCTGAACCCATTCCAACCACTTCCACTGACAAACGCGTATACATGGTGAAGTGGGTACCCAAGCAAAACTAATCTTCCTTTGTATTGCAGGTTAAGAAGGGTATCTGGTATCTCGATAGCGGATGCTCTAGACACATGACTGGAAAGAAAAGCATGCTCGCTGAATACAAGGAAGAGAAGGGTCCCTCTGTGACTTTCGGTGGAAATGGAAAAGGACACACCCGAGGGTATGGTGTACTTTCAAATGGTACAACATCCTTCAGAAGAGTCGCATATGTTGAAGGGCTGAAGCATAATCTTCTGAGCATCAGTCAGCTTTGCGACATGGATAACAAAGTGATTTTCACCAAGGAATCCTGCTTTGTCTCTGACAAAAAGGAGAAGATAGCTCTCAGCGGTTATCGTTTGGAAAATGTTTACGTTATAAACATGGACTCAACAACCACTGAGAACTCCTGTTTCTTCTCAAAGGCATCTTCTGATGTCAACTGGCTATGGCACAAGAGGCTTTCACATCTCAACTTCAAGACACTGAATACTCTTTCATCCAAAGAGTTAGTCACTGGTCTACCTCAACATTCATACGCCAAAGAATCCTTATGTTCAGCGTGTGAAAAAGGGAAGCAGACCAAGGCAAGCTTTAAGTCCAAGCAAGTTTCCTCAGTGTCATCTCCTCTTCAACTACTCCATATGGATTTGTTTGGCCCCGTTAACAAACAATCCATCGCTGGAAAGAAATATACGCTGGTCATAGTTGATGAATTCTCTCGTTATACATGGGTAATGTTTCTCCGTTCTAAGAGTGACACCCCTGAAGAACTCATCACCTTTGTTCGGAAGATGGAAACTCTGAACAATATGACTGTTCGCTCAATAAGGAGTGATCATGGAACTGAATTCAAAAACAGTTCTCTTGATTCCTTCCTTGAGAGCAAGGGTATTTCTCACAACTTTTCGTCAGTGAGAACACCACAACAAAACGGAGTCGCTGAAAGAAGAAATAGAACAATTATTGAAGCTGCACGTTCAATGCTCAGCGATTCTCACCTGCCTACTCAGTTTTGGGCAGAAGCTGTCAACACGGCTTGTTTTACGTAAAACAGGTCGCTGATAGTCAAAAGATTCAAAAAGACAGCCTATGAACTTTTTCATGGGAGAAAGCCTTCAATCAGCTTTCTTCACATCTTTGGTTGTCAGTGTTTCATACTGAACAACAGAGATGCCCTTGGAAAGTTTGATCCTAAGGCTGATGATGGAATCTTTCTTGGATACTCCTCAGTTTCCAAAGCCTTCAGAGTCTTCAACCGAAGAAGACAAACTGTAGAAGAAACTATTCACGTCACGTTTGACGAATCCCGTTCAGCGAACTCTAAACCGAACGCTGATACAGAAGAACTGAATCAATGGATGTTTTCTCATCTTGGTGATTCAGAAGATGTTCCCACTACTCATACTCATACAACTGAAAATGATGGTCCTACTATCATTCCCAATATGCAGAATAGTGAAGCTGAAACATCTTGGGTCTCAGTTGTTCCTATAAATACTATACCCGCAGTTGATCCAAATGTCTCAGAAATTCCATCTATTTCTCAGCAATCAGTGAATGAAGTGACAAATGCAAGCATTCCTCTCTTAGCTGATTATCCAGAAGTAGCTGAAGCCTCATCTTCAGTTTCTCCAGTTCAGACTGAGTCAGCGACGCATGCTCCGGCTCAGCGATGGACTGTAAATCACCCAATCGATCAAATTCTTGGTGATCCCAACGCTGGTATTCAGACTCGTAGAAGTGCAGGTAATATTTGTTTATTTGTTAACTTTATTTCTCTAACTGAACCAAAGAAAATAGATGATGCCCTCAGAGATCCAAACTGGGTCAGCGCTATGCAAGAAGAGCTGACTGAATTCGAAAGAAACAAAGTTTGGAAACTTGTTCGGAGACCAACTGACAAAACAGTGATAGGCACTAAGTGGGTCTATCGAAACAAGTTGGACGAACATGGTACTGTAACTCGCAACAAAGCTCGTCTTGTTGCTCAGGGATACAGACAAGAGGAAGGTATAGATTATGACGAAACCTTTGCTCCTGTAGCAAGACTTGAATCTATTCGTCTTTTCTTAGCATATGCTGTACACAAAAACTTCACTGTACATCAAATGGATGTTAAGTCAGCGTTTCTAAATGGAAAGCTGAATGAAGAAGTTTATGTGGAACAACCTCCAGGATTCTCAGATCCTAAGCGTCCAGGTTATGTTTATAAGCTGGATAAGGCACTTTATGGCTTGAAGCAAGCTCCTCGTGCATGGTATGACACTCTTTCTACTTATCTCCACCTTGAAAAATTTGAGAGAGGTAAGATTGACAAAACTTTGTTTTTTAGAAAAATAAAAGGTCATATCATTTTAGTTCAAATATATGTTGATGACATTATATTTGGTTCTACTAACCCTGAGCTTTGTACTCGTTTCGCTGATAGAATGAAAGATGAGTATAAAATGAGTATGATGGGTGAACTAACATATTTCCTTGGTCTTCAGATTAAGCAAACTGAAAAAGGAACTTTTATAAATCAGGGAAAGTATGTTAAAGATATGCTGAAAAAATTCGACTTAACTGAAAGTTCAGCTATGAAAACCCCTATGGCACCACCGCTGATACTTGATAAGGACACAAAGGGTGTTCCTGTCAATGTCACGCTGTACCGTGGGATGATCGGCTCACTACTGTATCTTACAGCTAGCCGACCCGATATTATGTTTGCAACATGTCTGTGCGCACGATATCAAGCTGAACCTAAGATATCTCATATGAAAGCTGTAAAGCGAATCTTTCGATATCTTAAGGGTACAGCGAATCTAGGTCTTTGGTATCCCAAAGATTCAGGATTCGATCTAACCGCCTATTCAGACAGTGATTTTGCAGGTTGCAAAATGGATAGGAAAAGCACCACAGGAGGATGTCAGCTCTTGGGTGGAAAGCTGGTAAGTTGGACAAGTAAGAAGCAAAACTCGGTGTCCACTTCCACAGCTGAAGCTGAGTATGTAGCCGCTGGAAGCTGCTGTTCTCAAGTCTTGTGGATGAGAAATCAACTACTAGACTATGATCTTCAGCTCTCCAAAATTCCAATCTATTGCGACAGCACAAGTGCCATCGCTATAGCGAACAATCCAGTGCTACACTCAAAGACAAAACACATAGAAATCAGATATCATTTTATCAGAGATCATGTGATGAATGGTGATATAGAACTTCATTTTATCCCAACTGATTATCAGTTAGCTGAT
Source organism: Saussurea involucrata (assembly GCA_033807775.1). Classification (NCBI taxonomy): domain Eukaryota; kingdom Viridiplantae; phylum Streptophyta; class Magnoliopsida; order Asterales; family Asteraceae; genus Saussurea; species Saussurea involucrata. The sequence continues at coordinate 217,084,234 of CM066321.1, read as the reverse complement.
TTGTTTACCAAACCTCTTGATGAGACAAGATTCAACTTTCTCATCAGCGAGCTTGGAATGCTGAACTTTGAAGGATAAATCTTCAGCGGTTCACATTTAATCAGCGATACGTTTATACATTCTTGTATAGGCTCTGGATAAAATAAACTTGTACAATCCATTTCATCATCTTCTCTCTGAATAAATTGGGTTAAACTGATATCAAGGTATGTTTTCTCTGACAAAACGCATGAAAATGCAAGATTTCAAATTCTTTCATCGCTGAATAATATTTTGAAATTTCTTAAAACCCTCACTGATATTTCTATTCAGTGCTTCATATTTTCCAAAGAGTCCCTGAGTTTTTCTTTCAAAACCTCAGAGACAACGAAAGAATGTGAAAGGACAGTTGTGACGTCATTGCAACGGATAACACCAGGCACGCTCTTTTTCTGACACACGTTTGCACGTTTCGTTGTCTATCCAATCAAATGCAAACACGTGTCCGTGTCATCATGAAAAACTTTCCCGCTCAAGTTTTTCTCTCTCTACTCTCTTCCTATATAAACACTCTCAAAGTTTATATTTGTCTTTTATGCGAGTAAATCTTTCTCCGCAAGAAAAGAACACTGTTGCATTTTGTGCTCTCAATCTTCAAGAACTGTTCATCATCTTCTTCATCAAACTCAAGGTTAATATGTTCTTATCTATTATCAAATGCAAATAACTTGTTTTCGATCTTATCATTGTTTTACACAAGATCAAACAAAAGAACTCAAAAAATAAAATCATTTTCTTTCATGGTTTTATAAACACAAGCATTTCATGGTTGTTCTTCAAGTTTTAAATCTTAAATCTTAAACTTGTTCTTCTTTCGTATCCATTTTTTAAACTGGAATACAAGGCTTATAGGTGTTATATTCGTTTTTTTTAAAACAAGAAAAACCCTAATCTTCATTAAGACTTTTTTGTCTGAATGAAATGGACAAAATTCGAAAAATCTTAATGGAAATTTTCTTTCCACATTAAGATATTTCTTATTTGTTAACATCTTTGGTTGAACTGATAATACAGTGAAATGGCAACTTCAAAGCTGAATGTTACCGCTGAGTCCATTTCCACTGATTCTGAGGAACTGGAAATCACCAAAGCTCCTCAGGTTAAGTTTGAGCTGGATCAACTAGACTGGACAAAGGCAAACAACCTTTCAGCGCTTCTCGAGTTTCCTCCTCGGAAGCAGGTATCCCATCTAGACGACGCTGTAAATTTTTTGAAGAATAGCCCCATCTACACAGCACTGACAATCACACCTCCTGCCAGTCAGCGTCTATTATCCCAATTCTGGTACTCAGCCAGACACACCAACCTACCCTCAGCCAAAGATCCATCTAAAACCATCGACTGCATACTCAGCGATACTGAGTATGGCACCATCAAGATAACCCCCGCAATAATCCGCAAAGCTCTGAAATTCCCTAACGCTACCTCAGAAAATCCTTTCATTCCATTTCCTGACCACAAGAAGCACGCTGACAGGGAAGAAATCATTGCTTTCCTTGATGCGATGGGTTACATCTGGGAGACTGGAAGAGACAAGCTACCTGAGAAGAAGCTGACGCTGATAAAGAAATCCAAGATGCCCAGCGAGATGAACTTCATCTTCGCTCACCTGATCAGCTGCATGACAGCGAAATCCGGATCTTCTGATCAAGCCGCTCAACCTCAGCAGGCCATGGGTTACGCACTGCTGAAAGGTCTCAACATTGACTGGGCCTCCATCATCTATGAAGACCTCATTCAACGTGTTGATTCTGCCGCTGACCGACCAGCATGGGTTCCTTACCCGCGATTCATCAGCGCCATCTTTCAATATGGCCTGAAGGACAGCTATCCTGAAGAGGGTGATCTGAAACTCTCTCAGATTGGCCCTAAAGTTCTCGACTTCAAGCCTGTCGCCAACGAGGTACGTCTCTCTACCCTTCTCACTCTACTTAATTCTCCGCTTTCTGTGGCTCCTTCAGCGACTATACCCCTCGCTGATTCCCAGGCCACAAAATCCATTCCTTCTAAGAAAAGGAAACAATCTCTTACCCCTCTTGATTCCAAAAGGATCAAGAAAACCAAGGAGCAACCCCAGCAATTGCATGCTGAAGACTCCTCAGCTCATTCTGAAGAGCTGAAGGAAAGTTCCGTGGTACGCTCTGCCACACCAATTCAAGCCATCCCTTCTAAACCTACTTCAGCGTCCTTAAACGCTGAGGTTAGAACTTTGGAATCTACCCAACCTTCGTCAGTCTCTCAAAAGACTGATGAAGTACTTCTCAGCGAATCCAACGCTGAACTTGAAACCCAACCCCAATTCTTATCCTTCGCTCCTCCCTCTACTTCTTTGGACACTCCTCCAGTCAAAACTGGAGATGCCATCATTCAAGAAGCCGTTGAAGCTTCTCAGCGAATGACGAAGAAAGGACCTGCAGAGATCTCCATCCCTCACGGAACTTTTGAGGGAGATATGGAACACTATGGAGGGACTCGAAACTTTGATGAGTTCGTCAACGCTCCTGCAGGTACAGATCCCACCTTACACACTGTAACTAAACCTGAAACTTCTGAGCTTTCCTTTGTTCACAAGTACTTATATGTTACAGGTCCTTTTTTGGGAGACATCAACCAGTCTCTGAAGTCTATGGAGATGAAACTTACGGATCTCACCACCGGTCTATCAAATAACTCTACAGCTGTAACAAACGCTGGAGAGAATCTGACGAAGCTGACTACTGTGGTGGACAAGAAGGCCTCCTATGATGACATCAAAGACCTTGATAAAACTCTCGCCGACTTTGCCAAAGTGCTCTCCGACATCTACACTGACTACACCAACCTCAAATCATCAGTTTCCACCATTTCCAGCGAGGTTACAACGCTGAAGAAATCGGTTGGTACACTCGAAGGTGATATGTCAGTGGTCAAGACCGACTTGGGCTCAGTGAAGACCGATCTTAGTTCTGTCAAGACAATGATCGAGACGCTGGTGAACAAGGCAAATAATCCAGCTCCTGCTCCGGCCCCTGCACCTGTTTTGGACTCATTCACCGCAGAGGATCGCCAAGAGCTGAAGAAAATCACGCCTGCTATTTCTGGCCTAGAAGACAGAATAGCTAAGCTTGAAGATTGTGTGAAAGTCTCTGGCCCAGAAGACAGAGACAACACCAATGCTGAATCTACCCATTCCTCCCCCGCCCATCATGAGAAAGAGGGGGAGAAGAGCGCTGAACAGGAGAAGAGCGCTGAACAGGAGAAGAGCGCTGAAGATCAAAATAAGAGCGCTGAAGACCTTTCCCATGATGAATCTATCAGGGGAGAGGGTAATGAAGATCGGATTACTGGACCTCAGGGAGATGAAAACCCTGAGGGAACCGAGAACCTCGCCTCTGTATCTGAGGGGGAGAAACTCGAAGAAGATGCTGAGGAATCTGAAGCGGAAGAAGACGAAGACTTCGACATCCCTGAAGCTGAACCATCCTCCTCTCCAAGGAACGATGATGATGATGATGAAGATGACGATGATTTCTTTGTTGTCAAACCTGCTCCTCGAACCAAAGCTCTTAAAGGTATTTCAATAAAAGAACCTTCAGGGGAGAAGACAAAGACAAAGCACTCAGCCTCTGGCGCTGAGAAAAGCAAAGACAAAGGCATCGCTGAAGATGATAATCTGGCGATCCTACTTGCAAAGCCGATTTGTCAGGTACACTAAACTTATTTTTCCTTCCCTGATCATCTCTGAAAAATCAGTTATCCATTCCACAAACACCATACACATCCACATTTTTTTCTATCTTTTCTACCCAAGTTCTTCTACCCAGTTCTTATTTGTAAGATCGCTGCGTTTCAGCTAGTCCTCTCCCCTGTTTGAGGATATCGCTGAAAGATCTTCTATTGCGACTTCACCAATAATTCCAGCTACCGCTGAAGACATAATCCCAGTCTTAGATTTAATCTCTGAGACTGATGAATCAGAAGAACAACCTCTCTCGCACAGAAACAGACCCACCCTCAGTTCCTCAAAAGAGGAGAGAAGAAATGATAAAGCGATTCGAGGATCAGCGAATCATCCTATGGCGCGATCAACTACCTTCAGTTCCTCCTAAGTTCAGAATTTCAAAAGCTGAATACCAAGATCATCTCAGAGCTGAACGCCTCATCGCTGAAAGGAAGGAAGCTGAAGATAAAGACAGAGAATACGCCATCAAGCTCACTCAAGAATCTGTCAAAGACCCCAAGCTGAAGCGTATTCCCATTCAAATCCAACGAAAGCTTTGGGAACAAGCCCAGAAGATCGTGGAAAAGAAAGCTGAAGTTTCTCAGACCACCCTGATCTGGTGTAAAGAGAAAATCCACTTCAGATATCGTCCAGCGAAGATCAACAAGGTATTCATCTCTGGAAGAACCTCCATCGGAGTACCTATTGTTGACATCAAACTGTTCAGAGAAGATGACTCATCTGAAACCTTTCGTGCTGACACTGTAAAAAGGTATGGTCTCTCTGAATGGCTGGAGATGATGTTAGCTATCCAACCATCAAAATCTAAGTACAAGGATCATTTCGAAAAGCTGATAAACAGACAGATCGATTTGATATCTTCTTGTGTGGATATTCCTCCTGTTCCTGATTTAAAGCCGAAAAGAAAAAAGGGCTCTCCAAGGAAGAAACGTCAAGATTCAAACTCAGGTCCTGTCATACGAAATGAAACTGGAATTGGTTTCTCTCGCGCTGAAGTACTTGGTCCTGATCCTGATCTATCTGCCCTTGACATCTCTTTGCCACCATGTGAACTTTTCGTCCCTGGTAAAGTCATCAGTAATCCCTATGGAATATTCTTTCTTGACACCGACGGACGTAAATGCTTTCAACGGATCGCTGAGCTTCCAATCACTCCAATCGAACAGCTCAAAGATCTCATCTACTGGTGCGACTTCAGAAAAGACATTCAGGCACGACACCTAAAACCCTTGATTTTTGAAGCTGCTCTGAAGCTAAAGAATAAAGGAGAAAAGGTTCCTGACTGGATGATTCCAACTGAAAAGACAACCCTTGATGAACTTCTCATTAAGGAAGAACCCTTTGAAGGCTGACAACAATCACCATTTTTCTCTATTGTATCAGTCATCCTTCAGTACTTGTAATTTATTTCGCTTGTACTTGTAATCTTTCTTATTCATATTGTAACCTGATTCAAAGATTTAAAGAAAGATTTCAGCGAATGTACTTTACTCCATCAGTACTGAAAAGATCCCAGAAAACAGTAAAAGGGACAAATATTTTATGAGTTCTTTTTATCCTCATGTTTTCATTAAATAGCAATTTTCTCTGTTGCTATGTCATAATCAAATAGGGGGAGATTGTTGATCCAAACCCTCAGTGATTTGATAATGACCCTATCTTAAATACTTAGTGAAAATTGTAAGTAAACAATATGTATCAGAGTTTCACTATCGCTGATAAGTACTAAGATCTTACAGTACTGCTGATAGGAACTCTCGCACTTTTAGATTAAACATTCAGCGAACACTGTTCACCATATCGCTGAGTCTGTTCAGTCCTTATGGTGATCGCTGATAAGTTAGTTGTTTACTTATGATCCCTGAAGACAAGATTCACGTCAACAAAGGTTCTACGCTGAAGTCGAAGATCAAGCTCAAGAACCAGCGACAAGTCTCCTAATGAACTGATGCGGATCAGCGAAGACTCAGATTTGTCCACTCAACGTGAAGTATCAAGTACAAGACTTCAGCTATCGCTGAACTTTATCATCTGCTGAATAGTAAATGATAATCGCTGAATCAACGAAAGCTGATCATGAAGTCCTCCGTACAAAGTACTTTTGTCTTAACCTCCCTTGCACGCCACCGTACGAAATGTCAGAAAAGAACCTCCGAAAATCTGAATCGTACAACCACTCTGATACTACACTGTTCATTCATGCGGCTACTAAGGTTGTCAACAAAGGTCAATGACATGCAACCAATCCGCTGATGACACGTGTAAAGTGTATACTAAATTGCATTAAATGCATGTAGTATATAAAGAGATGAACTCACTTCATTTGAAGTAACTTGCTAACTCTGGACAAGTTCAAATCTCTCAAGATAGGATTTTATTAGTAATCTCCTTATCTTTCTTAGTGCAAGAAAACCTTAGTGTTCCAACTTGTTTAGATTTAGGTTTATCCTTAATCTTGTTTCCGCAACAAGCTGTAAATTGTTAATGATTTATCAATAAACAATTTAGAAAAGTAAAATAGTGTGTTTGTATTCAACCCCCCCCTTCTACAAACTTGTTTAAGCCTTTCGGGACCAACAAAATCTTTGTAAACCGTTCAATCATGATAAATAAGTCTTTCCAAAACATGCTTTCATACGTGAATTTATAAAAGTTTCTTAAACAAAACATACTTGTAACATACCATAATCAGTAAAACGTTTGGCGTTTCATGCCATGTAAAAAGGATTAAGGGAACTCACCTGATTAGTATGGTTTCGGAAGCACACGTCTCACTCTTGAACAACCCGAGTCGAACCCAACACCTAAGGTTCACCAAACAATTTACATTAACCAGCTGTCCGGAAATAACCATCCGGGAACCCTATCAGGAAAACTATCCGGAAAAGCTATCCGGATCCCTATCCGGAAAAGCTATCCGGAAAAGCTATCCAGAAAGCTATCCGGAAATTATCCGAACTGGGCGATTCCAGGTAGTCGCACTGTCACAAACCCCATCTCCTAAAATCGATATATACGCGCGATTCAGTCTCATTATCTGATAGATACATCATTAGGAAAGCATATACATCGAAAAACGTCCAAATATCTCATCCTTTGATAACCTTTATTCAAACCAAAAATAAGAAAAACTTTCCCCCAATTTCATTTGAAGAAGAACCCAGTGAAGATGATGATGTTTAATAACTATCAGCCCAAATCAGTACAGTATTCAATTCTAAAACCCAAATAAGAAAGGAAGATTCAAGAATTTACCTTAGTAGGAATCCTTCTTAGCCAATTCGTTCTTCCTTCCTCTCGGTCACTTCCTCAGCCGCAATAACATCAAAATGAGGAATGTCTAGGGATTTGCTCCCTTTATATACTTCCCTAAAAAATTTCTTTTAGTCCCTCATCAGTTTTTCCTTCTTACAATTAGGCCACAAGACTTCCAATTATCCACTAATTATCCGGTTGTTACAACACTCCCCCTTAGGAGAATTCCGTCCCCGGAATTCCTTGGTTGAAAAGATGCGGGTACTTTGCCCTCATCTCCGACTCTAATTCCCATGTTGCCTCTTGACCTTTATGATAACGCCATTGAACCTTTACAAGACTGATCTCTTTGTTCCTCAATTTCTTCACTCTAAAGTCCAAAATGGATTCGGGCTCTTCTACGAAATTTAACTTTTCGTCTACCCTCACATCCTTCAGCGGCACGAAAATATCCACGTCCGCCAAACACTTCCTCAGGTTGGAGACGTGAAACGCATTATGAATACCTCGTAGCTCTTCGGGCAAGTCCAACCTATAAGCCACTTCTCCAATTCGTTCTGTGATTTCAAATGGCCCGATGTATCGCATGCTCAACTTTCCACTTTTTCTGAAGCGTATAACTCCCTTCCATGGAGATACCCTTAACAGCACATTATTCCCGACCTATGTCCTTCCGTCTTCTATCTGCATAACTCTTTTGTCGATCCCGGGCGACCTTCAGTCTTTCCTGCACCTGGACTATCTTGTCCTAGGTCATTTGTACGATCTCTGGTCCAGCCAACTGCCTTTCCCCAACCTCATTCCAACACAAAGTTGTTCGACATTTCCTACCTTAGAGCACCTCATACGGCGCTGCCTTGATACTCGAGTGGTAACTATTGTTGTAGGCGAACTCTATCAATGGCAAATGTTTCTCCCATGAACCTTGAAAATCCAGGGCGCAAGCCCTTAGCATATCTTCCAATGTTTGGATCATCCGCTCGCTCTGACCATCAGTCTGAGGATGATACGGGATACTCATCTTGATTTGCGACCCCATTTCCCTTTGGAAGCTTCTCCAAAATGCAGAGGTAAACCTGTTATCCCGGTCTGACACTATTGACGACGGTACACCATGACGGGTTAAAACCTCATCGATGTACAACTTTGCTAGCCTTTCCAACGAATAAGTTTCCTTTATGGGTAAAAAGTGCGCCGATTTCGTAAGTCGATCCACGATCACCCATATTGTGTCATAACCCTTTGGAGTCCTGGGTAGATGAGTTACGAAGTCCATAGTGATTTGATCCCATTTCCACATTGGGATTTCTAACGGCTGAAGCTTTCCATATGGTCGTTGATGCTCGATCTTTACCCGTGAACACGTCATACACCTTTCCACAAAATGGGCTATGTCCTTCTTCATTCCAGGCCACCAGTAATTCTGACGTAGATCCCCGTACATTTTATTAGTTCCTGGATGGATCGAATACTTTGACTTGTGCGCTTCTTCCAAAATCACGTTCCTAAGCTCTCCAAGCTTCGGGACCCAGATCCTCCCACTGAGACATTTCATCCCTCGACTATCTTCCACTAAGGAGGTCGTTTGCCCGACCATCCTTTCTTTCTTAACATTTTCCGTTGCTAACGCTTCAGCTTGGTATTTCTTTATCTCGGCCAATATATTGAACGTCACCTCGGCCCTCATGGCTACAATTTTTGGCCGTTCCCGGGTAATACTCTATCTTGCAGTCGTAATCTGTCAACGACTCAATCCGCCTTCTTTGGCGCATATTCAACTCTTTTTTATCAAAGAGGTGGAAAAGACTTTTGTGATCCGTGAAAATCTGACACTTCGTCCCATAGAGGTAATGCCGCCAAATTTTCAAAGAGAAAACCACGGCTGCCAATTTCAAATCATGAGTGGGCTACCGAGCTTCGTGATCCTTCAACTGCTAGGAGGCATATGCGATCACCTTCCCACGCTGCATTAGTACACAACCCAAACCCAGCTTCGACGCATCACCCTATACCACAAAATCGTCCGAACCATCCAGGCGCGCTACTCAGCATATCCTTCAATTTCTGAAAAGCTTCATCTTGAGCCTTTGACCAGGCGAATTTAACACTCTTCTTGGTCAAGAAGTCAATGGTGTAGCGATACACAAAAAGTCTTTAATAAACTTTCGATAGTATCCCGCTAACCCGAGGAAACTTCAAACTTCTGACGGATTCTTAGGTTGTTCCCAATCTCGGATGGCCTCAATCTTAGATGGATCCACCATTATCCCCTTCTTAGACACCACGTGTCCGAGGAACTGCACTTCCCTCAGCTAGAATTCGCACTTGGAGAACATCGCATACAGTTTCTCTTGTTTCAACTACTCTAGAATTTTCCGTAGATGGCCCTCGTGCTCCCTCTCTGATCTTGAAAACACTAAAATGTCGTCTATAAACACGATCATGAACTTGTCCAAATAGGGTTGGCACACCCTGTTCATCAGATCCATAAAAGTTGTCGGGGCATTGGTTAGCCCAAATGGCATCACGAAGAACTCGTGGTGCCCATACTTGGTCCTGAAAGCGGTTTTCGGTATGTCCTCCTCCCTTACCTTGAGTTGGTGATAGCCCGACCTCAAGTGTATCTTGGAGAAATAACTGGCTCCTTGCAGCTCATCGAATAGGTTGTCGATTCTCGGTATAGGATACTTTTTCTTGATTGTAACCTTGTTGAGCTCACGGTAATCTATGCGCATCTGCATAGTACCGTCCTTCTTCTACACGAAGAGTACTGGTGCTCCCCACGGCGACGTACTCGGACGAATGAATTCCTTATCCAATAACTCTTGTAACTGAGTCATCATTTCTTTCATCTCGGAAGGCTCTAACCTATAAGGTGCGCGGGCGATTGGTGCGGCTCCAGGCACCAAGTCGATTCTGAACTCGATCTGACGATCCGGGGGTAGACTTGTCAAGTCATCCGGAAATACCTCCGGGTATTCACTTACCACTCGCACGTCCTCCACCCCACGCTTCTCTTTCTTAGCGTCCACTACATACACTAAAAATCCTCGACAACCCTTTCTTAGGCATCTAGTAGCCTTAATCATCTAAATAAGGCTAGTCTTCCTGTCTCGACGATTCCCATAGATCACTACCGAACCCCTATCGGGTAACTGAACCCGAATACGTTTCTTATTGCAAACAATACTAGCATTATTCTTAGTACCCAATCCATACCCAACACCACATCAAACTCTCCCATTGCCATGGGGTACAACTGCATAGGTACCAGACTTCCGTCTATGTCTATGACATAATCCTCTACCACATCCCTAATGCACACTCGGTTATCATTAGCAGTTTCTACCTCTAATACCCTCTCCAAGCGCCTAGGGATTACCCCCAAGCATTTCATAAAAGCATGCGATATAAAAGAGCGATTTGCTCCTAAGTTAAACAACACTTTGGCACACAAAGCGTTCACCAGAAACGTACCAGTCACAACATCCGGAATCTCCTTCGCCTCATTTGCCGACATGTGGAACGCACGCCCCTTCGGACGCGCCAGCTCCGCTCCCTTGCCATTCCCCTTTCCCCCATGACGTTCATCGTACTGAGCTGGTCCTCCCTTCTTCAGCTGCGGACAATCATACCGCATGTGACCCGCAAACCCACATTGAAAACACGATTTTCCACTAGGACAATCCTTCGACATGTGACCGGGCAACCCACACCGGTACCAATATTTGGAGCCCACCATACATTCTCCCCGATGCACACGGTTACACTTCCCACACGGTTTGTTGAACACTTCTCGGTTCCCGCAGTTTTCTGGTCGAAACGTCTTCCCTTTCTTCGCATCATGACTTGGTCCGTCCCATTTCCTTTTTATCCACCCTTCTCCGTCACCTGACGGTTCTTCTCTTTCTCGGTCAACTCGGCCGCATTAATGGTCGCCTGAAAAGTAGTGGGGTTCCTTGTTGAGGCCAATTCCCTAATACTGCACTTCAGCCCATACAGGTATCTTTCAACCCGTTGTTCCTCCGTCGGCACATAAAGTTCAGCCAAACAAGATTTCTCAATGAACTTCGAGGTATACTCCCGCACTGTCATCTCTCCCTATTCCAAGCTCAAGAACTCTTCCTCCAACCTCTTCACCGCCGCTAGCGGGCAGAATTGTGCCCTGAACCACCTCACAAAAGCTTCCCAAGTTATCTCCTTTGCCGCTGATGACCCCTTATCCCCAGTCTCAGCGTCCCACCAGTACACTGCATCGGACTTTTGCATGGATAGAGCAAACATCACCCTATCCCCATCCACACACTTACAAGTATCAAAGACTAGCTCCATTTCTCTGACCCATTTCATTGCCAATACAGGGTCACATTCTCCCTTGAACGTAGGAGGTTTACACGAGGCAAAGGCCTTGTAGTTGCATCCTTTAGTTGCAGACTCATTCACCACCACCTGGGTCGATTGCGAGTGATCCCAGTACCAGATACCAACGGGCTTGACAATTATGCGCTCTCCTTGTTCTCGCTTGCCTCTTTGCTTCCTGACACCGACTGATCTTGCTTGGCAAGGAGGGCTTGCAGGGTTTCCTGAATCTTACCTAGCTCAGTAGCCAGATTCTCTCGCGTTACAAACGCAGATGCGCGCCCCCGGCCGCGACCCCTCGGCTGATTACGCACCCTTACCGTAGCCGAACTCTCCTGCTGAGATACTTCCCAATCAACCGGGATCTCCACACTCCTCGCCTACGGCTTACTCGCATTGTCCTTCGGATTGGGTTTCCCCCATTGGTTTCGTCCACTTGAGTGGCGGCTCGGCGGGGCGTTCTCCCCTGTCCCCTACCGTGGCCCCTACCTCTGCCCTGAGTAGCAGCCGGCCTCGGGGGCTCCAGCGGTCCGTTAGGGAGGAACTCCTCATTCTGAACTCTCCCATTGGCAGGTACAGATCTGCTCCTTAGCGTTCTTCCAGCCATAACGAGAACTGAAAGAAACCGACAATTAACCCTTACTCGACAAAACACAAAAGGTTCGCTATATAAAGCAATTTAAGCATATATATGTACCGATAAATTCACAATTACACTAGCAGGTGTAATCCCAAATTTACGTTACATAACCGTCCTTGCTACCTTATTCCTAAGCGCGGTTAGAGTGTTCTTTCCTTGAGACAATTCTATATCTCGGATGTGTTTCCCATCCTACAGTTTAAGTTTAGGCCCGACCGGTCACCTAAATCCCTTAAACTATGGCTCTGATACCAAATGTAACAACCCAAAACATTTAACAAACATAACATAGATAATAAATCCCAAATTGGGTCCCAATTACATAAAATTTCCATTAAACAAGCATTAAAGTCTGAACTATTCAAAATTGGCAACGGACAAACATTCTATCCACAGCCGAGAGTTCTATCTACGAGGTTCATCAGTAGTGTCCTTTTTCTAAAGCCTCAGTCTCCTAATTCAAGTCGTCTCCTTACCCTTGCTCGAAGCACCACTAGTGCGCTTCCCTGAAAATGATTTAGTTTTGAAAGCGAGAGTTAGACCAAACGGTCTAGTGAATTCTCTTCAAAAGAAGTTATAGCAACATATGTACCTATCATTTCTGAAATAAATCATACATCTCAATATATGTATATACTCCATACATGGGTACTTGCACAGTGTTCCAGTATCGGCCAAACCAGCATCGCGATCGGGGCCCTAAGCAGACTACCCTCTCGCCTCATATCGGGGCCCAAGTAGACCCCCCATTATCCGAATAGGATGGAAACGAATTCCATCCTACCGGTTCATAACAAACTCCCAAGGGATCATCGGATCCCGAGGTACACTGGTCCCACTGTGCAACCCGACTCCACATAGCATATGCACATAACTAACAATAAATCACAAAGCGTGAAATCTTTGTAAACCGTTCAATCATGATAAATAAGTCTTTCCAAAACATGCTTTCATACGTGAATTTATAAACATTTCTTAAACAAAACATACTTGTAACATACGGTAATCAGTAAAACCTTTGGCGTTTCATGCCATGTAAAAAGGATTAAGGGAACTCACCTGATTAGTATAGTTTCGGAAGCACACGTCTCACTCTTGAACAACCCGAGCCGAACCCAACACCTAAGGTTCACCAAACAATTTACATTAACTAACTGTCTGGAAACAACCATCCGGGAACCCTATCAGGAAAACTATCCGGAAAAGCTATCTGGATCCCTATCCGGAAAAGCTATCCGAAACCCTATCTGGAAAAGCTATTCGGAAAGCTATCCAAAAATTATCCGGACTGGGCGATTCCAGGTAGTCGCACTGTCACAAACCCTAACTCCTAAAATCGATATATACACGCGATTCAGTCTCATTCTCTGATAGATACATCATTAGGAAAGCATATACATCGAAAAACTTCTAAATATCTCATCCTTTGATGACCTTTACTCAAACCAAAAATAAGAAAAACTTTCCCCCAATTTCTTCTGAAGAAGAACCCAGTGAAGATGATGATGTTTAATAACTATCAGCCCAAATCAGTACAGTATTTAATGCTAAAACCCAAATAAGAAAGGAAGAATCAAGAATTTACCTTTGTAGGAATCCTTCTTAGCCAATTCATTCTTCCTTCCTCTCGGTCACTTCCTCAGCCGCAATAACATCAAAATTAGGAATGTCTAGGGATTTGTTCCCTTTATATACTTCCCAAAAAAAATTCTTTTAGTCCTTCATCACTTTTTCCTTCTTACATTTGGGCCACAAGACTTCCAATTATCCACTAATTATCCGGTTGTTACAGCTTATGTACAAACACTTGGACCCATGAAAGCACCCCCACTAGATAGTAGATATCACCTTTAGATAACATACTAACATGGACCAAAATAATTGGTCATGAACAGATTTCCCATTTTGGTAGATTTGGATATGCACCCATGGGTGCAACCATTTAAGGGTGAGGACCCTCCTTGGACTACTGAAAGAAAGGGCATTTTCTACAGATTTCCGGCAAAAATTAAAAAAAGTCAAATGATGTTGACTTCTGTTAGAGATCTGTCGGAAAACATTTGAAAAAGTATAATTCCGATGCACTTTCACCAGATTTTCGACGGGCATTTTATTTTTTATATCTTTTTATTTGAAAAAGTTAATTAAAATTACCTATAGATTATCGGTGAATTTTAGTTAACTAGTCATTGTACCCGCGCGATGCACGGTGATGCAATTCGATTCTAAAACCACCTCTTCAAGTCCACAAATAAGCTTAAATAGTTTGCCAAAAAGGATTGACAACATCACCTTGCATATAAGAATGATAATTGCTACTTTACCTAACAAAAATGATACTAAATGAAAACAATTCTTTTATAAAATGGACGAAATCGTGGGCATAAAGTAAAGCTGCTACTGTGCTACCATCATATTATTACAGGCCATTAACCCGCAGTTTTCTGTCAACTTCGGCCGACCGCCTCCGTGAATCGTGGTTTCCAAATTTCAAATACATTCGTCATCTCCGCCTTTGTGACGTGAACAACCTCATATTCAAAACAACGAAGTAAATATTATTCTTAATTTCAATCTTCAACTTTTTTTTGAACAGAAGATCTTTATTACCAACCACCAAACACAATACAGAGTCAACGAGGCAGATGAAACAGAAATCCAATACAGCACATATCAGCACCAAACGGTCAAGAAGAAATAAGTCACAACCTAATGAAGCAGGAATTGTCAAAACCAAACAACTACTTGAGCTTGCAAGTAGCAAACCGAGCAGCCATAGCAACCATAGTGACCGTCACTGTTCGATTTCCGCACCAGATGACAAACAGTGCAGCTTAAATGATGCAGGTTCTGTCATACAGCACGACTTAATGGCTGATCAGGTTCCAATCTGAGCAGCTTAATGGCTGTTTCTGAATCCTTTTGCGTCCCGACCTTTTACTCCACAGTAGTCCCGACCTTAATTTCAATCTTCAATTAAGTTGCAGTTTTTATTGTTTTGATGTTAATTTGAAATTGGTTGTAGATGTATTATACTTTTGGACTACACAAAATTGATGAGAAGGACATGTTCCCAGTAATACTTAGCCAAGTCATGTGCTTTTATACTAAATTGAGTTTTGTTATAATCCAAGTGAATCGATTGAGAGAAATGATCTAAGTTTAATTTATTGAAAACAATAAGAGGTTGGTTTACCTCTTCCCAGATAAGAGGACGATAAGAATTAAGTGCCTCTGAAAGTTTGAAAAAAACAAAGTCTGAATGGCCCTACCTCTTACGAATCACCCAGATGATTAACCTGAGTGTGTAAGCTGGCCGGGAAATATGAGGTACAACCTTCATACTTTTGGCTAAGTTAAAAGTATACATGAATGAATGAAAGTTGACTTCTTTTGGTATTCAATAAGACCAAACCACACTCGAATGCAGGTTTTGGAAAAATAAGATGTATGAAAGCTAGCCTCTGTCCTAAAAAGTAGAATATATGTCTCCATGAAAATAACAGGAGTTTATAAAGAATTAAAAAAAATCTTTAACTATGACACTCCAAAGTTGGTCCAAATCATATCTCAAAACATGGGCATTCTCTAGTTGACTTTCTTTTTATATTGGGCCTCCTCTAAAGCAGTTATGTTACAACAAACCACCCCAAACATCCTCTTTCATATTTTCTCAAAATATTATTTATAGCCTATAAAGTATCAAACTTGCCTTCATGCCTTTCATGGTCAAAGCCAAACTTCAATAAGGATAAGGATTTTGCCAAAAGTCAAACCTTTTTTCACTAACGAGATGGAGGCTTCTTCAAAGTCAACTTTCTTTCCCAATTGCAGTTTCTAGATGCAATTATCTTCTTCAAATCCAGCACTCAACCTGCAAGTAGCAAAAGAATGTTGAAATTTTGATATCCATAATTTCATATGTATTTAAATGGCTTCTGATAGCAGAAAGAAAACATCAAAAAAAATTGAAGACTTAAACACCCTTTCTATTTTACATCTGATTCTTGATCTCTTTTTGTTCATTTTAAGTGCAGGTCAAGTTCTGTCAGCAAATTCCGAAGATGGTGGTGGCTTCGTTCAGTGTCTTATCATTAACTCCGATGACTCAGATTCGATCTCTAACTCTTCATACACATCAATCTTACAATTCTCTATAAACAACCTCAGATTCACATCACTTTCAACTCCAAAACCGCTCTTCATAATTACACCAGTTAACGAATCCCAAAATTCAAACAATCGTTTACTGCTCCAAAAAGAACGGATTGGAGATTATAGGACTCGTAGCGGAGGCCATGATTTCGAGGGGTTGTCTTATGTTTCACAAGTCCCATTTGTGATTCTTGATCTTATAAATCTAAGATCCATAACAATCCACACTGAAAGTTCCACAGCCTCGGTTCAAGCTGGAGCAACGAATCAGACATCAGAGGCTAATAAGAGTTTTACCTCTTAACGAATCAGACATCAGAGGCTAATAAGGGGCTGTTTGGCAGTTGCTGAATGGTTTGGTGCAGGATGATTAAGTGGTCAGATTAAGAGGCTCTTATGATATAGTGCAAAATGAAATATGGTTATTTGGTGTTAATAATGAAGATAGGACGCTGAATGGTTAAAGGCCCAAGATACAAAATCATTCAGAGGGTTTTAGAACCATTAAAAGGCAGACTTTCTTTTTGCCAAACAAGATTAACCTCTTAACAATTCAGAGGTTGCCTCTTAATAGAACTATTAAGAGGTAAACAAACAACCTGTAAACCTCAATGACTATGAAAACAGATCTCTGTCACTATGTTACATCCGACTAACCTTATCACCTTCCTTTTTCCTCCACTTAGAAATATTCCCCTGGTCCTGCAAATTTATTAAAAAATACATCATGTGGTGGTCCAAGAAATCATTCTAAGAATATAAGACATTTAAGGGTCATTGTATGAAAAATCGAAGTAATAACTATCATTAGGCTTTTCATAAAGTAGTATAGATATAGATATATATGGGTTGTTGAATCTAACATTTTACTCTATAAAAATATTCAAGTAGGCCACGCTTAGCTCCATTCTGTTTCTTAGATAAATATTGACACTTTTCATAGCATAATCCATATCAATTTCGCAATTAAAAAGCAATATGTTTGACATAAAATTCAAAATGCATATTTTATTTAGATCGAAGATGTGAGCAATCCCTAACCTAATCACTATGTGATTCCTTGTTCTTCGCTTCTAAACCCAAATCACATTTTAGACCATCAGAAAAGAACAAATTTAAGACCATTATCAGTATATAAAAACATCTTATTTATTTCAACACACTCATTGGCAATTAATTGGTAAACCCCTATGCTGGGGTACCTTGTTTAGATAAACGGTGTTGCAACAATGTAATAATTACTTTGCAAACTTATATTCTAATACTTACATGTTGTAGTTTGGTCTTTGTTCCAAATATCAGGAATCAGTTGCTGATATTGTTCCTGTGGGAAGTACACTTCATCAGAAAAATGAAGCAGTATGAAGTTGGCTACAAATGTGTTAGTCAAAATGGTCAATGTTTACCTAGTAGATTAGTACTCATTTAAGAACTCTAGTACCCAAAAACTTAAGTTAATCAGAACCTTGGCTCTTGGTGGATATCTGAGTTCAATCGAAAGGTCTCTTGCAACAAATAATCGGTAACATCACGCAACAAATAATCGGTAACATCACGTATTCACGTGCTAACTTACCTGCAAGTGAAACATACAAACATTTAGTAAAGGTTGCAGTTGGTGAAAACTATAAGATCCCTCAAGAATTAGAACAATCCCTAAATAAAAAATCGTTCCTATAAGAATTACAAATTCAGAACCCCATTTTTCTAACAATATCGTTCTCGAATCAAGACACTTGCATTTGTTGAAGAAACTAAAAAAATGTAGGTATTTAGCAACTACAAAACTTGAACATATGGGTTAAAGCATATTTGTTATGCAATAAATCGAGGAAGGGGTGAACAGTAAAACCTGCAAAATCACCACACACACAAATCAAACAGAAATCCCAAACTAGCAAACAAAAAGTGGACCAAAATCGTGTTCCACATAAACGAATTTACACCAAATAGAGGAAACACAAAAATTACACACAGAAAGAGGAAACAGAAATTACCTGGAACACGATTGGAATGTCTTCAAGGCGAACGAGACAGAAACGGATGAAATTGGAGATGGAGGAGAAGCCCAGGATTATTTGTACATGGCGAAGAAGGGTGGAGCAGCGTCAACAGAAATTACCTGGAACACGATTGGAATGTCTTCAAGGCGAACGAGACAGAAACGGATGAAATTGGAGATGGAGGAGAAGCCCAGGATTATTTGTACATGGCGAAGAAGGGTGGAGCAGCGTCGTGGGGAGAGAAATCTGGGGTTTTGGGAAGTGGAGAAGAAGACTGGGTTTAGAAGAAACAGAAAGTTTAGAAAGTGAAAGTGTTGAAAAACGGTTATCACTATTCTTTTTTATAAGGAGAATAGATTATTGTACTTAATTATAATCCGGTGGTAACTTTAATTAATTTTTCTTAAGAAAGAAAATTGAAAGAGTAAATTACAAGTTTCGTCCATGTGGTTTGTTGAAATTTTGGATTGGGTCCTTTAAATTAAATAATTACAGAGATGGTCATTATGGTTTTATTCTTGTTATGGATCAGGTCCCTAATGTTAACATCCATTTAAAATCTCAGTTAACTTAGGAACATTTTTCGCTATATTATAATAAACTTTTACTATTTAAAGGACCTGATTTGCCCATTTACAAAACTCAATAATAATAAAGAGAAAAAACCAGAACCAATAAAACCATGTACGCCTTATTCCCATAACTTCCAACCCTTCCATGTCCGGCGCTCTCATGTCCCTCACTTCCAGTCCTGTTCATTTTCAATTTCTCGAAAAAGCTTTGACTCTTTAACGAAACAGAACCCAGGGCCATGAGCTTCACAAATCGAAAGTATGTATTAGGTTAATCCAGACCTGATGAGAAATCGAACACATTGTTTCATTTAGTGAATCCTTGGGTTGAAGAAATCATTCGAAAATCGAAGGAGGCTCTCGGAAATCGACGAAAATTGGATGCTCTACTTCTTCACCATCCTCTCCTATGTGATTTTGGGGTTTTGGCAATGGTTTTTTCATATGGTATAAATTTTAGGGTTTTTTTTTGTACATATAGGATTCTAGATGTTACTATGCTCTTGTTGAGTTATAAACAAATTTGAGGTTCTTGATGAATTTGATATATTTTGTGTTCTTGATTTAAATATAATTTTTTTTCTTTGCTTTGAAATGGATAGAAAACCAATTATATAAATTCCAAATCTATACAAATGGTTTAAAAAATAAGTTTTGTTGTTAATTTGTTCTTAAAAGATGGGCTTTATTTTTTATTTTGTTATTATTAAATGGGTTTGTGTTGTTGATTTTGTTCTTTTAAAATATGTTTTGGCTATTGATTTTTTTCTGCATTTAAATATTTGTTGATGTTTGATGTTGGTGTGCCTTTTTATGTAGATTTTTGTTCATGGGAATATGGGAAAAGATGGGATAGATTTGCAAAACACCTTTGGGTTTAGGGCATCTTCAATGTATTTCTCTATTTTACTCTCTATTATAGAGACTAAAGTAGAGAATGTGTTAAATCTTCTTTAATGTATTACTCTATTTTACACTCTAAAAGAGAATATTTCAAGTGTATATTCTTTTTATTTTGATTACATATATTTTCATTAATACCCTTATATTTTTTAACTTTATAAATCACATTCTTATACTTTTTATTTTCACAATACCCTTATATTTATTCACTTTATCATATTATTTTAACGACGTTATAATTCATATTTAACTTTGCATTACATTATCAAAAACTAAATTTCGTTAAATAAAAATGTTACATTTTCAACACACGTCTAAAATTAAAATACATAAGCATTTAATTGGAATTAGAATTTTTTTTCCCCATAAATGATCAACTAACGCATCCCGAAATGCAAAGTGAGCTTCTTTATCCTTAATTTATCTATATCGAGCAAAATATTGTTGGAATGCATCATTATCATTTGTCATCATTTCGGCCTCTATTGGTGGTACTTCTCTCATAACTTCAATCGGCTCATCGAGATCACGTTCGTCGTCGATTATCATATTATGTAAAATAATACATGTAGCCATTATCATATTTATTTGTTGCCTAATACCAATTGTTAAAGTTTATTAGTTTTTAAAATTAGTTGGATAAATTTAAATTGAATTTAAAACTTAAAGATAAATATAATTCTAGTTTATTAAAATTCGTATTAGACAACAAATAAAATAAAAATACAAGAATCTAAAAATTAGAAGGGTCATTTTGTAATTATCAAAAGTTTGAAAAAATAGAGAGTATGAATAGTAACTCTCTATACATAGAGAGTTACTATTCATTTCTCTATTTTAGAGAAAAAAATAGAGAGTTCATTGGAGAGTATTTAGAGAGTAAAATAGAGATAGAGAGTAAAACATAGAGTTCATTGGAGATAGTCTTAGAAGTGTGAATATGGGTTTGTTCTCGAGTTTAGTAATTGACAAAACTGGTCCTTTAATTAAACATTGAAAGTTTTATAATATAGTGAATATAAGAAAATGCTTTTAAGTTAAACGGAGATATTAAACGGATGTTAACATAAGAGATCTGATCCATAACAAAAATAAAACCATAATGACCATCCCTGTAATTATTTCACTTGAGGGACCCAATCCAAAATTTCAGCAATGAAATTTGTAATTTACTCAAATTAAATTATTGCAATTTCTGATGGTGGAAATGCTTTTCAAGAAATTTGTAAATCATTTTAAAACCGAAAGTATTGTGATGGAAACTAAGCTAATATATTTTATTGTTTTTGTTATAAAAATGGTGAAATATTTATAATTTTCTAAAAAAAATCGATACTTTTTATCAAGTATAACTAAAAATAAAGTTTAGGAGGTAGGAGGTAGAAAATGTATCAGAGTGTGCTTAATGAGCATGGTATGTAGATATGCGGTTGAATCAACTTATCAACGTAATCCAAGGGTTGGGTTCTAATGAAAAATACTAAATTTGGTAATAAACGTGAAAAGTGGTTATCAATCGTTGGATAAAAAATCGACCAAAATTAGGATGAGATGCACTGAGACCTAATGACTTCATTTTTAGCTATTCTAAAAATTTGAAATCTTTTTTTTTAGTAGAAAAGAAAATGATAATATTTTTTAATAAAACGTTCTTTCTTTAATTCAAAAAATATATGATAAATATAGTATAATATCATTTAAAATTTGATTCGTTATTGGGCCTTCATTGATAAATCCAAATATGCTGACTTTGGGTTGGGCACCGAAATATTAAAGTAAGTAGACAAAAGTTTTATGTTATTACCCAAATCTAGATTAGAAGGCCCAAACGAAAACAAATATGATATATATCTATATCTCTATATATATATATATATAGAGAGAGAGAGAGAGAGAGTCCTACTAAATTGTAACCGTTAAATGTGTGTAACCCGTGTAACCCGTCGATTTCATAGGTTTTTTTGATGATTTTTTTTATGGAATTGTTTATTTTGATGAAATTGTTTCATATCATTCATATTTTTGATGAAATTTGTAGTTTCATAGGTTTTTTTCATTTTTATGAAACTTTTCATATATTTTCGTTTTCACCTATGAAACTACAAATTTCATAAAAAATTCATCAAGAAATGAATGATATGAACTACTTTCATCAAAATAAACAATTTCATAAAAAAATTTTATCAAAAAAACCTATGAAATCGACGGGTTACACGGGTTACACACATTTAGCGGTTACAATTTATTATCTCTCTCTCTGTATATATATATATATATGTTCTATAATGATGGGTATTGTTTATGGCGAACACAATTACTTTTTCTATAAATCATCAATCATCAATCTATATCTATATATACTTAAAAGTAAAATATAGGGTTGTTTAAGTGGCATAATGAAAAACATCTTTTCACTATTTTCTATTTTTTCCTAATTTTGATTTTTTTAAATAAAAAACTATCTTCTCATTAAATGACTTTAATATTTCATTTAACATCTAATTTTCTTTATTATTTTATAATTATTTTTTTGTACAACATAAAGACATCAATAAATATAATTTTATTTACCTTTCAATTTTTTATTTAACATTTAATTTTTATTATTATTTTATAATTATTGTTATTTGCATATCATAAGTACATCAACAAATATAATATTTGTTTATCTTACACTTTTTTAATTTACTCAAACATTTTATTAAATGAATCCACCATCTTTTAATTAATTTTTTAGAATTATAATCTTCATCTATATCCATATCTATATAAAGGGAATCATCAAAAGATGATGTGATATTTTGAGAAAGTTTGAAACATTAGTTGTTATTATCTTCAATTTTTGAGTTATTACAAAATAAAATATAACATTAAATGAGCCTTTTACAATTAAAATTTCATTATATAAATATATAGGCTAATTTACATAGTAAATATATATAAATGAAAAATATCAAAAGATGATGTGACATATTGACAATGTTCTCCATTTTCTTATCAATTTTTTATGTTTTAAAATATTGAATATATTAAAGAATTGTCTATTCTCATATTTAAATTATATTTTCATTATAAATGAGGTTTTTAATAATAATTTTACATATCAATTTATGTCATTAACCATTTGTTTTCCTTTTTAATGGTATTAACTATTGTTTTTCATTATTTATTTGAATTAACCATTCTATTTATCGTAATTTATGTAAGTTAACCTTTTATTTTCCTTTCTTTATGTTACCACCCATTCATTTTCCTTTATTTATTATAATTTATCATTCATTTCCCTTATTTAAGCATAAGTGTTGTTTTGGTTTTTGTTGGTTATGTTATTAGTTTTTTAACCTTTTTGTCATACAACAAACTAACTCTCAATCTCTCCCTCTAACACATTTTCTCTCACTAGATTTGTATTGCTAAGAGATTAATCATATCTTTGTTATCGATATTTGGTTGTTTTTGAATTATTTGCTATTGTATTTACTTTATATGTTTTTTATGTTGTTCTTTTTGTAGTAAGTGATAAGGGAAACAATTTATCTAAATATGTCGAAGAACATCAAAAAATTATCATCAAGGCACACATATTATCATCACATGTAAGTCTTTCATTCGAGTATTCCTTCAATTTCAATGTATTATTGATTATGTCTATTTTGTAATTTCATGATTTATTGCTAACTAAATTCTCATTTCTTTGCCTTTTTTTTCTTCAGTAATGTAACCTACAATGCTAAAAGAACATTTGAGTATTAGGTACTTTGATATTACATTATTACTAGCAAAGGACAATAAATCTTCATTTTTATATTCGTTTCTTGGTTTGATATATACTAATATGTTTTGAGTGTTCATTTGGAAAATTAATATTCTATTTAAATATAAACCGACTAATATTCTTCAAATTTGTTTTCTTGACCTCCAATTATTTTGAATTCTGTTCAAAATTAGATTGATTTCATTTTGTGAATTTACTTTTTTGCTTCATACAACTTATAAGTTTCAACATCAAAATCTTGCTACAGTTTAATAAGATTGATACCATTGTTAACAATGTAGCCGAGACAATCAATTAAACTATAATGCTATATTGCTATGTAATCGTGTTCATGTAACTCATTAATTAAACCATATTTGACCCACACTGCAAAAAAAAATCAAGGAATTGATGATGAAGGAACGGAAAGATTGAAAAAAGTCGGTGAGTAAACGAAAAAAAGAAGATTCTTGATAAAAACATTTTTTAAAATCTAAAGACTTCTACGTATTTTCTTATAATAAATAATAATATAAATAAATACAAACACTTTATTAAATTTAATCATGTATTGTCGTAATTTTTTTAGTAGACGATTATAATTTTTGTAATATTCATATTATTGGTCTTTTATACAAAGATTATTTTAATTACCTATCTTAATGATATATAAATATTTGATAATGTAATTTTATTCGGTAAATTGTTGATACAATTTGTATATATGTTGTTTCTATTTAAAGAAACATATAATATTGATTCTAAATCTAAATATTTTTAATTTTTATTTATTGTAGTGTTGAGTTTTGGTTATCCGATATTTTTTACTACGTTGGTGACCTATGATTTATTTTTCAGTTTATACCATAGTTTGTATTGATTTATTTTAAACAAGTTCATTAATGTTATATATAAATCTTTAAATTATAGTTATTACTAATAATTTTCAACACACATCCAACATATTTCATAATTTTATTAGTTGAATATGTTTGACATCCCGCCGCATTGCGCGGGCACGATGACTAGTATTGTAAAATATATTTTGTATAGGTTGATGTTTGAATATGTTAGTATTGAGAGGCGTTTGGTTCATATGATGTATTTGGAAGTAGAATTTGTTGGATACAATTGGATTTGAATTTGATTAGACAACACGTTTAATTGATAGAGATGTACATGATTCAATTGCGTTACTTTGAACTTTCAGTTTAGTTCACTTAATGTAACTTTGAAATTTGAATGTAAGAGGCTATTTGTTTGCAATTAAACCATCTGATTTAGACCCACATTTGATTCGGTCACATTTGGGTGTTACTTGCTTTCTCGTAGTAGAAGAATGAGATGAGATGTGATGGGTTTATAGGCTTTGGTTTTGCGGATTTGGAACTTGGAAGAGATGTAATAAAGGAAAGAGATGGGAGTTTAGGGTTTTAATTATATGTTTCAAATTTTATATTTAAATTAAATAATATTTCAGTAAAGTGAAATTTATTTTTGATGATAAAGTTCATTTTTAATACGATAAAATATCTAATATATAATGCTTAGTGTTTATATTTATATAAAATTAAATCTATATCTGAGTTAAAATTTCATATAATTAAAATGGTAATGTAACATCCAAAACTAAATTCAAAGAAAGTATGAGGACTATTATGCATCTACATGGAAAAGAGAAAGCTCGGAGGGCGAAGTGCTATATGCTGAAACTCTTGGATCTGTTTAGCAAGTTGGAAAACACATTCAAATTAGATTGAATAGCAAGGACGATGTTGTGTTTAATTATTTTTCATTTTCATTCCCATTATATGCGAAAAGAATCAGAAAAGAACTAGAGAGAAATAGAATGAATCGGAAGCAAACGAAAGCAAGGAAGCACTTGAGAATAAGAGGTTTTCAGTGATTTAAGGTAGAAAATAGGTACTATGTTCTTATTATGGAAGGAAGCACTAAAAATAAGAGGTTTTCACCAAGTTACAAAATGTGTACTTGTGTTCTTACTATGCTATCTCAATAACCTTGAATGTAATAGCAATATTCATTGATCGAAGACAATGTTTATTACTGTAACTTAGCACAAATATTGTAAGGGTAAATATAAATTTTTACAAGTTTAAAAGGATTTCCTATAAACATTCTGTTGGGACTAAAGTGTTATATTCAAGTCTAGAGGGGCTAATTTGTAAATACCATGACCGGGTTGTGACTTTTGCCGGCATAAATAATTTTTTGTGTGTTTCAATCATTAAGTACTTTGATATATTCGGAACTTAACCGTGTATTTTGAGAAGTGTAAACATTTCTCTTTACATTGATCTTGATCTTTCTATTTTGTTACTTGAATCTGGACTTACAAATGGTTTCAGAGCTAAATTCGGTGATTTAGAGAAGATATGGATCATCAATCTTGAAGATTTTTGAAGATTTTCTTGAAGTTTTGAAGAACTTGAAGAACACAAACTGTGAATTTGTGATTTTGACAATTTGATCTTGTTTTGTTTGAATTTGATGTTAAATTGATTCGGTTTTCATCATAGGATTGATCTGAATTAGTTTTATTCCACAATTTCAAGTTTAATCAAAGAACTTAGATCGAATCAGAAATTTTGAAGTTCAAACTAGTCTTGATGTTGTTGAAGATTTTGGTGAAATTTAGGTAGTTTTGATCGAAATTAGGTGTTAAGACAATCACTAATTGTGTTTGTGAACACATTTCGACTTTGAATTCACAAGATTTACAAGTATTTTTGGAAATTATGGATTAAATTTCGATCTAATGGATATTCTGTTGAGTTTTTGAGTTTATCGCATAGAAGGGTGAAATAGTTCGAAGTTATCACATACAAGGGTAAGATACTTTGGGGTTTTCACATTGCTAGATCCCATTATAAATAAACAATTGAAGAACTCTATAAAATGTAGATATAAGATAGAAATAAACAACAATAATCATCAAAAACTCATCTCATGTGCTTAGATTGATAATCATGGAGGGGAATTGAAGAGAACACCACACTATGAATTTAATCGACTCTCATGAGACTCACCTAGTATGTGTGTGTAAAAATTGTATTCTCTCCAAATTCACTATTAGAAATGAACCCTAGATACCTATTTATACGGCCCATTTACAAGATAATTATCCCCACCCCAAAAACCTTCTAATAGCCCAAAATACAATTTCTTTATAAAACTTTCATCTAACTGGGGCTAATTAGGTCTAACAATCTCCGGCTACAGTTTTAAAATGAAAGAATCATCATATAAACTTCCCCTTGCTTTCTTTAGAAACTCTGGTGTGCCCCTCTTCAAGTCCTTAAAGCATTACATGCCCCCCTCAAATGTAGACCCATAATCTTACTGAGACATTTTAAACTTCATGTCTAACTTTCATGTGTCAACTTCATCACCGTTTTTGACAATCATACAGTTTCTTTGAGAGAAAACACAAAGCATACACATTAAACTCTAGAATCTTAGTTTTTCAACAAGCTTTGATTCAACCATTTTGGATGAATATTGAGTGAGTTCAGTACGTTTTCTCACAGATGTGCAAAATAGTCTTCAAACCAGAAAACTTGACTTTGCAAACATCATTGACTGAACGTTAAGCTCTAAGTTTGAAAATTTAAGATCAGAGGAGGGTGTGACATGTAATATGTCAAAATCATAGCTTTAATCCATAAAGACCAGACGAGAGAGCAACGTTCTAAAATCGGGAAGAGTGTGAGTGAAAAACATTGCTTTTTGTCCAACACCCTTCTACAGACTTTGCAAATTCAAAAAGGTCAACAACTCAAACTACTATTTGAAGGTTTGCAAAATCATTTCCTTCTGTTTAATTCACCAAAGTATAAATACTCAGAGCTTACTTATCGAATCGTATAAACTAGGCAATGCTTGTTATCAATAAACTATCTATAATGATATGTGATCTTATCTAGAATTGTTACATCTAAGTCCCTCTATTACACCCCCGTAGTTGAAACGGGAGACGATCGAACGTGAAGACTGGATCGAAACTCGTCAAACAGAACTTTCAATAAGCCTTTGGTGAAGATATCGGTGTATTGATATCGGGAAGGAACATGAAGCACCCGAACCTGGCCACGTGCCACCTATTCATGCATGAAATGTATGTCAAGTTCGACATGTTTGGTTCGTTGGTGTTGAACTGGATTTATCGATAAATAAATAGCACTTACATTATCGCAGTACACGATAGTTGCTTTCGATATAGGACAATGTAGTTCGAGTAGAAGATTCCGCAACCAACATGTCTATGAAATCACATTAGCCACTCCTTGGTATTCAGATTTGGCATTTGAACGTGAAATAGTTGCATGTAGTTTAGAGGACCAAGAAACCAGATTTTCCCCTAAGAAACACAATAGCCAGATGTAGATCGTTAGTATCGGGACATACACCCCAATCCGCACCGGTGTATGCAACAAGAGATGACATATCCGAAAAAGATAAGTGCAAACCAAAAGATAAGGTGCATTTAATATACCAAAGTATGCGACGAAGAGCATGCATGCCATCTTAAAGTAGAGGACATGATTAAGTATATATATATAGACAATGAGAATCTTTAAAATAGAAGGAACATTATTATTGCTATATTCATAGAAAATGAATATAATTGAATACATAGTCCTCTTTTGTATAGTTATCTGTTTTCTAACAACAAATGATAAATATACACTTGTTTGATAATTATCAAAGGTTAACGAAATGTTAAAAAAAGGTGTAGAGGTTATCAAATTTAGGGGTGAACATGGTACGATACCATGTTTTTTTCTCAATACCGTGTACCAACCAATTATAATTGGTACGTCAAAATTTATACCATGTACCAACCAACTCTACTTGGTACTAACTTAATTGGTACCAACATTTTTTGGTTGGTACATGTTGGTACAGTTTTGTACCAACATCTCAAAAGTTGAAATTACAATTAAATGAATTAATACAAAGTCATGATACAAACCTGTTGCTGTTACAATGATTGTTATAAACCCGCTGATCAAATTCAAACCTACTATTGTACAAAATAAATGTTAGTCCCACATGGCTTAAACAAGTATTGTAGAGGGGGGGGGGGGTGAATACAATACACAAATTTTCACTTAATTAATTCTTTTATTGATTTTTCAAATCAAGAATTACACACAGAAAAACGTAGATTGTTGCGGAAAGAACAGATAAACTATTTTAACAATCTTCACAAAGTAAACTGAAAACAAAACAACTTTTAACACACAAAGATTGAAAGCTATAAAGTTCAAAGGGAGAGAAAGCCTTGTTGCACTGAGAAAATCTTCAGCAACGCGTAAACTTACATGGAGAACCCTCTTTTCTTTATATAGTGTTGGAAGCATTAAATGCTTGGGACACTTGTCATCTGGAGATTCAAGGATAGAAGTTGACTCTGAAAAGTTGACAAGTCTCTTTCATACCTTTTCTCAGTACCAGGAAGAACAAGCATGCTTGATTAAGACATTATCTAAAACTAGAATAACGGCAAATAGTCCATTTTTCCTGACATTAGATATTGTACCATAATAAATGATCTTCATCTGTCAGCATTCACAAAGAGGAATCTCACCGATTTTCATCTAAAATCGGTGAGATGTTTGACCGAAAATATGGAAGAAATCGGCCATGAGCTCACCGATTTTAGATGAAAATCGGTGAGCAATAACTTAGTCTTTTGATTGAGAATTGTATCTTCACTTCCACAATGAGAGACTTTTCTGACTTGATTTCGGTTGATCTTCGACTTCACCGAATGTTTGATGTCTTGTCTAAGTTATTACAAAGAACCAAAATAAAATACTCTAAGTGAGATTTGAAGGACAAAATCAGTGGGTCAATTTCCAATCTTTAGTGACCCAACAATCTCCCCCTATTTGAATTTGAGCTTCATACTTAGAAATTTTAAGAGCATCTGAACAAATAGTACATTTTGACCCCTTTTACTCTTTTGGGTTCTTTTCACATAGACCATTCTTTTTGTTCTATTTTATATTTTATGGATTTGTTAGGTATATCCAACATTTACAAAAGTGAAGTAAATATGTACACTACAAGAATAAGATCTAAGTTAAGAAAGGAAAGTATTGCATTTCATATGAATCTTATTACATCGGAGTAAAAGAAATACAAGTTCTTAAAAGACAATCAAAACACGTCACTTGATTCGTTTTTGACGTTTGACTTCTGAGACGATGTCTTGATAGAAGGGTTGGGCTTCTGGGATATAAGGCATGAGATTGGAGATTCCTTCCAAGAAAAAGATGTCTACAAGGTGGATCTGAGATAATCGAAAGAAACGTCGGCGTCCAAATACATCGTTGAAAAAGAGACATGCAATCGGTGAGAGAGATAGAGTAGTGGAAGGATATGCTATCGAGGTTGGTATAGACAAATCAAGATTTTCAACACAGGGGACTTTTCCTTTGGCAGCCATATCCTTGAAGACTGTGTAATTCACCGATTTGGTCTTTGTGGCGGGGAGTTTGACTTCTTCCTTCAAAGTTCGGACGTGAGCAACTTCTTTGGAGGAAAGGACAATATGATGTTTCTTTTGGATTTCCTTCATCCGAGTCATCAACCCACTTATATAGTTGATGAAGATTTCTTTCTTTGGATTTGAGCACTTGACAAGAAACTTTGACAGTTCAAGCTATTCAGAGAGGCCGAGTTGTTTTAGATGGTAGTCCTTGATACTTCTTGAAGATCCATCTTCCCTTTCAATGATTAGCCGAACATCGGAAGGAGTGACTTTTGAAGTTTCAATTTTCACACAGGAAATCTGTGACCTATCTGTTCGATAAGTCATAGACTTTTTATACTAGTTGATCTCTCTTTCCTTTTGCTCCTCAGCCTTTTTCACCGAATCCTCAAGAGAGCCCAACTCAGATTTTTGAGCTTCAATTGGATCCGGGGTTTTGGCTTTGACAACATCTTCTTTTGCCACCTTTAAAGAAAGGGACTTGTCATCATCCAAGATTTTTTGAGCATGGAGGGCTTCCTCAATTTCTTGAGGAGAGATCTCCAAATCTGAGACAACTTTTTGGGAAGGAGGTTTAAGTCTCAAGGATTCTGCATCGGTAGGGCGTGATCCATACTTAGCAGCTTCTTTCTTCTTCTTTTCTTCTAAGGCTTCAGCCTCAGCATAAAGTTAGCCTTTTCCTTTGTCTTTAGGGCCATCGGACGGACTAGATTTCTCCCCCTGAGCTGGTCCGCCGGTTCCCTCCACCGATGGTTTTGCTATTTCCACCGAAATGCTTTGATCAATAGCCACCGATTTTTGAAGTTTAGCAAAAGCTTCCACCGATTTTAGAGCTTCAATAGGAGTGTCCACCGATTTTAAAGGTTCAACAGGGATTTCGGTGGCTTTTAGCTGTGTGGAGAATTTGATTGATGGAGTGTCGGAAGGAGGTTCGGTGCTGGAAGCTTGTCTGACAGAAGGTTTTCTAGGAGCCTTCTTCGGACCTTTCTCCCCCTCAGCACCGGGCGGAGAGAAGACACCCAGATGATCGGAGACTCTATCCATTCACCGATGAATCTGATGAAGCATTTCCCGATCCAATTGTCGAAAGAGTAATCACCTATATCCAAATCCCAGTCCAGTTTGTTGTTGAAACTATTGGCCTTTTGGTGAAGGGATTTGAGGGACTCCAAGATTTCAGAGTTAATAGATTGTTGCTGAGAATCTCTTTCCTTCAACCTGCGAATTTCGGTATCACGGGCATCGGAAGCTGATTTCAGTGCCCCCATGGAAATGGACAGATGAGAGTTAGAGGTGGTTAAGTCCTCCAACTTGCTGCCAAAAGTACCCAGAGAATAAGTGAGTGGTTGAAGCAAAGCCCGAAGAGAGGCCTCAAAAGAGGGATGCTAAGCCTGTTCCTCCAAGAGGCGAACCCGATCGGCTGTCTGAGAAATGAAGGTCAAGGAGGACTGTTTGAAAGCCTCAAATTAAGTCCCAACTAGACGACTTTGGCGTGCACTTTCCTAAATGTCGACGAGAAGGTCGGAGGGAAACCTGAAGTTGGAAGAGGTACCAACATGTACATCGGGGAGGTGGAACCTTGGAGTTGTGGGTGATAGTGGAGTATGGGAGAGAGTTCTTGATTCTGGAATGGTGAAGGAAGATGGTTGATCAGATAGAGAATCAGGGAATAGTGTTCTTGTAGGTGAAGAAGATGGAGAGGATGAGGAACTGTCTTCAGAAGAAGATTGGGATCGGTGGGAGTTGGTTGGTGAATGAGGCGTCGGGGAGGCAAGTTGTTTCGGTGAGGATGCTTTCGGTAGTGATGGTGTTTTCGGTGAAGGCGGGGCTCAGAAGGAACACTAGCTATATGCTTAACACATGCAAGTCGAACGTTGTTTTCGGGGAGCTGGGCAGAAGGAAACGATGCTCCTAGCTAAATGTAGCTTGTCTCGCCCAGAAGGTGAGAAGAGTTGAGAACAAAGTGGCGAACGGGTGCGTAACACGTAGGAATCTGCCGAACAGTTCGGGCCAAATCCTGAAGAAAGCTAAAAAGCGCTGTTTGATGAGCCTGCGGAGTATTAGGTAGTTGGTCAGGTAAAGGCTGACCAAGCCAATGATGCTTAGCTGGTCTTTTTGGATGATCAGCCACACTGGGACTGAGACACGGCCTGAACTCCCGTGAGGGGCAGCGGTGGGGAATCTTGGACAATGGGCGAAAGCCCGATCCAACAATATCGCGTGAGTGAAGAAGGGCAATGCTGCTTGTAAAGCTCTTTCGTCAAGTGCGCGATCATGACAAGACTCGAGGAACAAGCCCTGGCTAACTCCGTGCCAGCAGTCGCGGTAAGACAGGGTAGATGGTTTCGGTGAGGTTGGGTTTGTGGATGAAACCTTCGGTGATGGTGGGGTCGGGGAGGAGGTAATCTTCGGTGGTGAGGGTTGAGTCGGTGGGGAAGGTTGCTTCGATGGAGAAGGCCCCTGTTGGTGAGGAGTTGTATCCTGTAACAGAAATTCCAGAAAGTCCAAGCCCTCCGAAACGACTGCTGGATTGGCCGAACCTTCACGGGGTTGTGCATCATCGACCATAAACTAGTCGGGTGATAGGCCATGTTGTGAGAAATCGGAGCCTTTGAGGGGAGAGACCTCAAAGTCATCTGCACCACCTACAGAGATAGGTGATGGGGAAAGTTGTGGGTTCCCCAGTTGTACAACCGAAGTCTTTTGAGAGACATCAGAGGATGTGGTTCGGGGGATAGCAGATTCCCTTGGCCTAAATGGGACAATTTCAACAGTCACCGATTGTTGAGAATCAGTGACTGGTGTGTGTGGCTTGGCTGAAGGTTTCCTAGATCTCTTTAGAGGAGACCTAGGTGGGGATTTTGAGTGCCTCCGTTTATGTGAAGGGGTGTGGACTTGGGTAGCCTCCAAAGGAGATTTCGGAAGCATGGTCCGAGTAGCAGAAACGGAGGTATCGGGGGCCTTGGACGATTTTTTCTTAGCACCCCCCGATTGTACTCGGGTAGTGGGGATAGGGGCCACTACAGCTGGAGGATCCTCCGGAACCTCTGGGTGTACAAACCCAGGGATTTCGGCATCTCCCAAGTGCTGATCGGGAGAGTGAGCAAAAGTAACCATACCTCGGCGTAATGGCAAGTCAGAGGCAATAGGTGGCACATCAAGTACATTCTTCCCAACCATAGGAGCGAACTAGTCATAGGCGAACTTCAGAGTTTTTGACTTTCGATCGGCATCAAGACCAGCATCCATTTTGTGATTTATGATCATGTAGATAAACCACGGGTAGGAAACATGGCATCGTTTGGGATGAGAAATTACATTAGTTAACTCAGTGAAACAATACTGAGCAAAATCAATTCTTCTTTGAAAGATAAGAGCATGGGCCAAGGAGGTGATGTAGGATGGAGACTGGTCTTGTCCACTGGTCTTCTTGGAGAGACAGTATATGACATGAGTGAAGAAAAATTCTATATCCCACCCATGTTTTTTCTTAGAAGTGTACCTGGGCCTTTTGAGGATTTGGAGGATGTATCATGTTGATAGCCCAAAGTTCGTACAACATCATCAAGTTCAGTTCCAATGATCATATCTTTATATTCAGGGAAGGAGGGAATCATTAGAGCATCACCAACATCGTTGACGCCAAAAGTGAGATCATAGTCTTCATCATCATCAGTCAGAATGGAAGCATTGATAGAATCATTTGAGGATCATAAACACAGGTAAGCCAAAACTTCCCAATGAGAAACTTGCTCATCTTGGGGTTGCAGGTGAAAGCATGGAGAAGAGGTGATCGTGCCAAGAACTTGGAAACAGTGGTGAACTCCGGATGACTGGGATCAGTGTCGAATCGTGCAACGTGATTTCAAGGGTTGAATTTCAAGTCTTCGAAGCAAGTAGCAACATCTTTGGAGGTCTTTGGGTTCTTTGAAAGTCTGGAAGATGTTGAGGATGCCATTGATGAAGGATGAGAGGGAAAGTGTTGCAGGTTTCTTGGAGAGAGATCCTGAGTTGTTGCAGGTTGCGAAAAGAAACAATGAAGAAGATGGTGGGTATTTATAGTATGAGAATTGGAAAGGGTGAAGTTGGCGGCAACGGTTATATGAATGATTTCTTCGACTTTTAAAAAATTGAAATCAAAGCGTAATGATGACAAATGGAAATATGAAGCCGCCGAAGAGATGGTTTCACGAAAAAGGGGTATGGGAAGAGTCAAATCTAGTTGACAGTTGGGAGTAGGGATGATGTCATCAACGAATTGTGTGAAAGAATAAGGGATAGAGGTTCGGTGATAAGGAGAATCGGTAGAACAGTACTATCGGAGAAAAAGTCTAACCGAAATGGCTAAGGATAGGATATCGGAGAGTAGTATCGGTGGTAGGGATCGGAGAGAATATCCACCGATCGGTGAGATGAGAGAATTATCGAAGGGATTTCGGTGAGACAAGGGTTCGGTGAGATGGTATAGTATCGGTGAGAAGCCATCGGAGGGATACGTCGGAGATGAGAGATGTTGGAGAACAACTTCGGTGGGAGCATAAGGGAATCGGTCGGTGAGTGGGATCGGTGAAGCACGGGATCGGAGAGAGTCGTCGAGATGGATTCGGTGAGATATTGGTATATAGAGCTTCGGAGAAAAGGTCCCCGAAGATGCCTTCGGTGGGGAGTGTCACCGAATACCACCGATTTATATACACGTAATAATAATAATTTTTTTGATTAAAAATATAAATACAACATGCCAAGTTCTCCATTCAGAAAGTTGAATCTGGCTTCATCTAGGGGTTTGGTGAACATATCGCAAGCTGAAGATCAGTGGGAATGAAATGCAGCTCAATGTCACATTTGGAGATGTGATCCCTGATGAAGTGATATCTGATGTCTATATGTTTTGATCTTGAGTGAAGAACTGGATTATTTGCAATAGCAATTGCACTAGAGTCGTAGACTTGATTGTAGTCCCTTAGTTGATTTTTCATCCACAAGATTTGAGCACAACAACTTCCAGTAGCAACATATTCAGCTTCAGTAGTTGAGGTTCAAACTGAGTTTTGTTTCTTACTAGACCAACTAACCAATTTGCAACAAAGAAGTTGGCAGCTGCCTGTGGTGCTCTTTCTATCAACTTTAGAACCTGCATAATCAGAATCTGAATACCCTATTAGATCAAAACTGGAGTCTTTGGGTACTAAAGACCCAGATGCAAGGTACCTTTCAGGTACCGAAAAATGCGTTTTACAGCAACCAAATGAGATTCTTTTGGATTGGCCTGATAACGCGCACAAAGACAGGTAGCAAACATAATATCGGGTCTACTAGCAGTAAGATACTGAAGGGACCCAATCATACCTCGATAATTCGTTACTTCAACAGATTTACTATCCAGATCCGCATGAATTTTCAAGGGTGGTGCCATAGGAGTTTTCATGGGAGAGCAATTTTCAAAATTAAATTTTTTAAGAAGGTCACGAATATATTTACTTTGATTTATAAAAGTTCCTTCAGAAGTTTGTTTGACCTGAAGGCCTTAGAAGAATGTGAGTGTTAGAACCAGATCTATTTGGTAAACAATATGTCATCCATTGATCTTGAGAATGTTGAATTACATATGAGTTGAGAACTTTTTCTCTCTAGAATCCCTCTCTAAAACTTTCTCTAAGAATACAATGAACATTACAATTAAGGTCTCTTACTATCACTTGCTTACAAACTAAGCTTTACCAAACCTATTTATACCTAGACATTACAAGGCATTAAGGCTAATTACATTGACTTTCTATTTAAAGCTACTTTGACTTTCTATGACTTTGACTTTTCACATACATTGACTTTTACATAAATCTTGAATACAATATAATCCGCTAACATTCTCCCCCTTTGGATTCAAGATTTAAAAAAAATATAGCAGCAGTGTTCAGCTCTTGATCTTCAAAACTTTAACTCTGACTGCTTTAAACTTTGAAGCTTTGACAATCTTCAAACAACTTTACAATCTTCAAACTTTCAGCTTTGAAGAATCTTCATTCACACTTGAAAAGTCTTCGTCTTTCTCTTTGAAAAGTCAATCTTCTTGATACAATTTTCAACAAATTTTCATCAAGTCTTGAACACGAATTTCAGATCTTTGCAGCTTTGAGATCTTTGAAGCTTTGAAAACTTTGCAACTTTGAGGCTTTGAACTCAAACACGTTAAGCAGTTTCTTGAACTTTGTATCTTCATCTCTTTGAACTTTGAACTTTGAACAATAACAATCTTTAAACATCTTTGAACATCGAACTCTCTCAAATCATCTTGAAATGTCTTCTTGACTTTGAAAAATCTTCTCTTTATCTTTATGCTATTTCTCCCCCTTTATCTTTCATTGACATATCTCTCCTTTTTCTTCAGTAGGTTATTTGTCCCTCTTTTTGATGATTGTGAGCATCATGATCATGAAAACTTTTTTCAATTTCAACACGGTCTTTGAATACCACAAGTAACATTCTCCTCCTTATGATCTGAAATAGCTGTCAATTCCAAAAAATATTTATCTGAATCTTTTCAAATTCAGATAGAAAGAATGTGGTAACCTGAAACAACGGATGAATCAACTAAAATGCCTGTAAGTAGCACAGAGCCACTTAAAACAACGGATGTACTTTGGAAAGGAGCTTTTTGATGTTCACTCCCCTAGGGCTTCCATTCAATCATCGAAAAAAACAAAGGAATTTCTATAAACGTTATGACAAGAAAACATATTCCTTGTGTGTACGTGCATGTGTTAGAAATGATTGAAGCAACTTATGATTTTTCAGGCTCAAAGTGTGTAAATTGTTGAGACAACAACAAGTTTTCCACGGACTCAATGTGCATGATCGAAGTGTGAAGGTGGGGCAAACTTCCTTTTTTTCAATATCCAAACCTTCCGAATGAAGATTAGGTAGATTATATGCTGCGTCCCCAAGAAAAAATGAAACATTTCTTTGTTGAGAAAGAAATGAGTAGCTGGTGGGCTTAAATCAAGAGTTGGCATGGGCTAATTGCCTATTTCACTGATGGTCACCAAAGAATGTGAACCAATCAGTAATGTGGATACCGACTCAGAAAATGGTTGGTGCAGAGTTCTCTTATTCTTTTAACTCTGTTCTCACACCCTCTTTCTGTTTTTAATCCGCTCACTTCTACCCAAACTCTCATTTACATTTTACCTCAGCACAATGAGATTACTCAACCGGATGAGTTATCTCCCCCCTCTTTGATGTAGACCCCTCACCCCTCAATCACTAAAGGATAACTTCTTGGGTAGGAAACACTGGTTAATGTGAATCCATAGAAGTTTAATAATCTCACACTGATCCCATGAAATTTTGTCCTAAACATTTTGCGATGTTCAACAGTTTAGTTTGAACAAATAAATCTCAGCATTTGAATGACATTGTCATCAGAATGTATGATCCTCAATAATCATGAAATATTTTAGCATTTGAACTTTGACGATTTCTCAAAACAAGGATAAAGAATGAATGAAATGAATTCAAAAGACTTGTTTGAGAATCTGACAATGTATCAATCAGATTAAATATCTTGTAAGATAGTCATGAAGGATTAGGGTATCAAAGAATTCGAAATTTTGTTTATATGAACAAATATAAACAATCTTTGAATGAAACATTTAAGTTTTACGCTGAAAGAATGTATGATGCTCAACAAAATTTGAAATACAAACGGGAGTATTACCATCGAAAAATTGTTTCATTTTGAGACATGGTAATAACAAAGTCAACATGAAGCTGAAGCGGTGTGTATGAATACTTGAAAGTATATAGAAAAGTTAATACACAAGTATTAATCTTTGGAAACACACAGTTAGAAATGATGTTACGGTAATCCGGGATTTCCATGAAAAACATTTAAAATCACACTTCTAAATTTATAAAATCTATTTGAGAATAGAGAAGTGGCTTGAACATTTAAGAAAAAACATTTTTCTTGCTTGAAAGTCGTTCTTGTTTCAAACAATCTGAGATGAAGATCAAAATATACTTACAATCAGAAACGTTTGAGCTCCCCCTCAAATCATGATACAATGACTCAAAATCGTTTAAGCTCCCCCTTATCATGTGCAAAAGATCATTTATTTGAATAAAATCTACACAAATAACAAGACTTGGATCAAAGTATCCTTAATCATTAAACGAGTTCTGAATTACCAGGATTGAAGATAAATTCAGAAGTCATAGTCATTGAAGATCGAGTCCTGATCTGAAATGATCAGAATCTAAAACTTTGAAGTACGAGTCCTGAGCTGATTTACTCAGAAGTCTATTTCTTGTTACCCCCCCCCCCCCCTTAAAAGCCCAAATACTCTTCTTCAAAAATCTGCACAACTAATTTTTTGTTTTCCAGTCATGTGTTTGTTATAGTTATAACATTCAGCACTACACATGATGAACCTGCAAAACAAATTAATCAGATTTTGGTACCCAACGAAACTTGGGTCCTGGCTTGTTAGGTGCAGTTTTATTTGAAGAAATTCTATAAGTACCATACCAGTATTGAGTATAATCTTTATGAACAAAATCATTAGTTCCACAGTAAGAACAACAAATTTTCTTTTAAGCTAACCTGATTAATTGATTTACAAAATTAACTAAATCAGGTTTGACAAAAGATTTACCTTGATATGCATTGTTCTTCTTGGCATTCGGTGTGGGAACCGTTGACTTTGGAACATCTTTCTCGGGAGTAGTGCCTTTGACTCTCCAAACCATCTTCACCGTCTTGAAAACTTGATTATCTTTAGGCTTAGAAGAAGTATTATCTTTAGGCACATTCAAATTATTATCTGAATTATAAAACAGAGGATTATAAAAGTGATTGGAAGGACGAATCTGATCCTTTGAGAAACCATATGATCTGTCAAATCCATTTGAAGAAATGTCTTTATTAATTAAACTTGAAGTCGTCTTAAATGAACATTCAGAATCAGTTGAGTCTACAAGTGGAGTCTGAATAATCGTATCAAGACTAACTTGTTTTGAAACCTCAACCTTAAAAACGATGTCTCCAAGTTCTTTATCTTTGTTGATTAAAACATTTCTCTCTTAAAAAATTAGATCATATTTCTTTTCAAAATCAGATTTTACCTTTTGCTCCTTCATAATATTTGTTGATAAACCAGATAATGTAACACCTCGAATTTTCCATAATTAATGTACTATTACTTTTGAGATGAATGTTTAAATGAATTGACGAAAGGGTTTAATTTGTATTTGACTCAAAGTTTAAGTATATTGTGGAAACTTGAACTTGGAGGTTGATTTGGTCATTTCTTGATAGTTGATTTATACATAATGATTGAGTCGGTCGATTTTGAGAAAATATCTCAAATCTTGGTTACTAGAGTCAGTGTCCATCAGAGAAGGAAAGAAAGAAGAAGAAACGAAATCGAAATCGTTGGGTGAGTTCTTGTGATTTTCTTAAATCCAACCTGAAATCGATTCATGTTGGTGTTTTGATTTAGAAGGTTGATTGATTGTTTGATGAATAGGATTGAAGTTGAGTTGGAAAAAAATCAAGTTCTGTACTGTCTCAAGAATTGCCAGGTGAGTTCATCTTTCTTAAAAGCAATGTTTCATTAAATTAAGCAGTAAGATGTTAGTATTAACTGTATTGGGGATGAATGGATACTTGCAAAATAAGTTGGATGGAACAGATTTCGATCTGGGTTGGATTTTGCTGGGCAGGTCGAGGGAATCCGGGTATGTCTGTAGTGTCCGATAAGTTTCATATCGGTAGTGTCCGGTAAAAGTATTAAGAGTGAAATCATCCGATAAGCAAATAGTTTTCAGATAAATAGTTACCGGATGGTATCCGGATTACTTTGGTTTCCGGACGCCATCCAGATTGTATGTGTTCCCGGATTCTGATGGTTTCCGAGTATGAGTTCCGGACAAATGACCGGAAGTATTGTATCCGGATACTTCTGATGTTCCAGATACTTTGGATCTTCCGGATACTTCTGATGTCTGGATACTTCTGATAGCGGAACCCCCGTGCTAAGTCGCCGAAGAGGGACAATTAGAATAAGGGTATGATAGATTATTTGGGATTCTTAGCTTTGAGAATATGATATGAAATATTTTGTGCGTCCGAGTAAATATGCATGTATGCTAGTAAGTGTAATGGATCCATAGGCACTGGCATTAACTGAAACGTGGAATAGGCATAAAGTAAATTGTAATTTCCGTGGACCTGAAATGAGGAATAGGCATAAAGTAAATTCTAATTCCCATTTCGTATGGTGATGTGAAACGTGGAATAGGCATAAAGTAAAATGTAATTCCCGTTGACGTGAAGTGAGAAATAGGCATAAAGTAAATTGTAATTCCCATTTCGTATTGTGATGAGAAATCTTGGAATAGGCGTGAGTTAATCGTAATTCCTGATTTCTATGGGAAGATAAGAGATAGGCATAAAGTAACTTGTAATCTCTACTTCCACTCCAAGAAATAGGCATAAAGTAAATTGTAATTTCTTGGACATGAGCAATGATCTAGAATCTATGATGATTCGTAGTAGGCTCTCGAACGTGATGAGATGACTTACTGAGTGTTAGTCATATTCATGGAATCGGGTATGTCCCGTCATCGCAAGATGTTTATATGTACGGTAAGAATGATGGCAAACCAGGTTTGGTTTATACGCTTTGTTTACTTTGGTTTCCAAAGCTTATAAATTTTTAACTTGAAAATGGATGTTCTCACTAGGCGTAAGCCTAATCGTTTCAAATTAAATTTTCTTACCAGGTACGAGCTCGGGGAAGTAATAGCGGGATGAGGGACGAGTGATTTTTGATACTCAACTTTTGGTGATGAATGGAGAAGTTAGCATATACGAGGATGTTTTGGTGAATGGGATAATTAAACAACTAGTATAATCTGATCTTAATGTTTAGGATTAGATTAGCAGGATGTTTTGATAAGTCCAATTTGTGTATGTGAACCCTCATTACTAATTCTCCATTTATGTATAAAAGTTGGATGAAATTATGGTTAACTTTGTGAATTTTAAGGTTTAAATTTGTCCTGGTTTTTGGACGTTTCAGATAACTTCATTGTCAGCTTCTTTATCTCAGTTTGGAAAATCTTTCTTTCATCTGAAAAATCATCTTTCACACTTTTTGCTCTAAAATTTTCAACTTTCATCTTTTCAAGCTCTTTTCTATCTATATCTAGTTCTTTCTCCAAATCAGATATCTTTTGTGAAAGCTTAGCACTTTTTGTTTCAAAAGATTTTCTTTCAGCATCAAACTCATATGTCTCTTTCTTAAGCTTTTCTTTTTCTAAAAATAAAACTTTTTCAAAATCAGAGTTTTGTTTTGAAAGTTTTACATTTCTAGTTTCACAAGAAATGTTTTTTCTTTTAAAATCATTTGTAACATCCCTTATCTTTAAAACACTCATTTAACGGAAAGTAACCTTAAAATACAGCGGA
This sequence comes from Saussurea involucrata, assembly GCA_033807775.1. Lineage (NCBI taxonomy): Eukaryota > Viridiplantae > Streptophyta > Magnoliopsida > Asterales > Asteraceae > Saussurea > Saussurea involucrata. The sequence goes on along the minus strand of CM066321.1, from coordinate 217,042,834 downwards.
AGATTTGTAATTAAAACATTTAGATAAAATCCCATAATCTTATAGAAAAGAGTACAAGTTTGCAACTTAAAACCAATAAGTTTGAGACAAACAATATTCAACTGAAAAGCTTAGAGAATCCAAAACTATCATTCATCAAAAGAAAATATAAGCTGCTGAGCTGCCGCAAATCCAAAAGCTTCAAGCTGGAGCCTTTCCTTTATTCTTCGAAGATGTACCTGCCACTAAAAGATGAATAACAACGGGGTAAGCTTTCGCTTAGTGAGCACGCACCTATACCACATATCATCATGCATACATACTCGCATAAACATAGCAATCACATACATGTAACATCCTTCCATTCCTTAAGGCACAAAGCCAATAAGGAAGGTCATAACTAGACACTGGTACCAGGCCTCTTCTTACATAACATATTCCCTAGGGGTATTACTACCACCATAGGTACTCTTTCCTTTGGCAAAGCCAACATACACATAATCACACATGCAATCCAACTACGTACACATAACTTACATAATATTGGTAGAGTACTCACTTGTCAAGATGTCAATTACCAAGTACTTCACAGTGTATAATAATCACCTCGTACCACCTATAACATTCATACATACACATATCATAACAAGCCCAAAAATGGAACTCTAATTCTATCCCAACTCTCATCCCGAAATGACATAGCTAGGATAGTCCAAATACCATAAAACTTTGCCAAACATCCCATTTCATACACCCCATTTCTATTGATTTCTAAACATGATACACATACCTTGCAATTCTAGACCGCGAACAACAATCCTCCTAGAACCTTTCACAACTTGAATCTTCCAAAATCACCAAATCTTTCGCCTGGAAAATACAGCAACTTCGGACACTTGGTTCTCTATACTGGGAACTCCGATGCCAAATCCCTCCGGTCAGAATGTAGATTAGAGGGTCGTGAAGTCGCTGTCCAAATTTCACGACGATCCAACGGTTAACGAAGGAGAATCGGTCGATCTTTCACTGCAGCTCACAAGAACTCCGAAAATCCCTTTCACAGCAACTTCGGACACTTGGTTCTCTCTACTGGGAACTCCGATGCCAAATCCCTCAGGTCAGAATGTAGATTAGAGGGTCGTGAAGTCGCAGTCCAAATTTCACGACGATCCAACGGTTAACGAAGGAGAATCGGTCGGTCTTTCACAGCAGCTCACAAGAACTCCGAAAATCCCTTTCTCTTTTCTCTCTTCTTTGCTAAAGAAACAAATGGCTGCAAATGAGGGTGTTTAGGGTTTCCATCCCCTTTACATACATGCCAAAACACACCCTCATCTTACAAAATTGATAAACTGGCCCCTAGATTCCTGAACACGTACATAACGACCCAAAAATTAACTCAACCCCAAAAGAGACAGTTAAATCACGTAAATTGGGAAACGGGGTGTTACAACTCTCCCCCACTTACCAGGATTTCGTCCTCGAAATCGATCAGACTTGGAAGAGTTCCGGATAATTCGATCTCATCTCAGCTTCCGGTTCCCATGTCCATTCTGATCCTTTTCGGTGTTCCCACTGAACTTTCATTAAGCTGATCTCCTTGTTTCGCAAGGATTTGGTCTTCCTTTCCAAGATTGCTATCGGTCTCTCAATATAATTCAACCGTTCGTCGACCTGTATGTCATCTATAGGGACATGCGCCGACTCGTCAGCTAAACACTTCCTCAACTGAGATACGTGGAAGGTGTTGTGTATCAGACTGAGTTCCGGCGGAAGCTCCAGCCGGTACGCAACCTTCCCAACCCGTGCTATCACCTTGAAAGGTCCGATAAACCTAGGGCCTAGCTTGCCCCTCTTCCGGAATCGGATCACCCCTTTCCAAGGTGATACCTTCAACAAAACATTATCTCCCACGTTGAACTCCAGATCCGACCTTCGCTTGTCGGCGTAACTCTTTTGACGACTCTGTGCGGTTCGTAGCCTATCCCGAATCATCTCAATACTTTCCGTCGTTTTCTGAACCACTTCTGTGCTGCTTAACTCCCGCTGGCCTACCTCTCCCCAACAGATAGGAGTCCTACATCTTCTCCCGTACAACATCTCATACGGAGGCATGCCAATACTGGCATGGAAACTGTTGTTGTATGAGAACTCAGCCAACGGTAAATACGTATCCCAGCTGCCCCCAAAATCCAAAACACAGGCTCTCAACATATCCTCAAGAGTCTGAATTGTTCTCTCGCTTTGCCCGTCCGTCTGTGGGTGAAAGGCTGTACTGAACTGAAGTCTCGTACCCAAATCTTCATGGAACTTCCCCCAAAACCGCGACGTAAACCGAACATCCCTGTCTGATATCACTGTTACCGGTACCCCATGCCTTGCTACAATTTCACTGACATAGATGTCAGCTAACTTTTCTGCAGATGAACTTTCACGGATCGCGATAAAATGGGCACTCTTTGTCAGCCTATCTACAACCACCCAAATGGCATCATGATTCCTAGGTGTTCGAGGCAACTTGGTAATCAGATCCATTGTTATATGCTCCCACTTCCACTTTGGTATCTCTAATGGCTGTAGCTTCCCGTGCGGTCTCTGATGCTCTGCTTTGACCCTTAAACAAGTCAAACATTTCTCCACGTACTTAGCCACGTCCCTCTTCATCCCCGGCCACCAGTAGTCAGTCTTCAGATCTCTATACATCTTAGTAGCACCGGGATGGATAGAGAACCTTGACTTATGCGCCTCGTCCAGAAGTGTCTTCCTAGCCTCACACGATACTGGAACCCATACCCGACCGTACCGAGTCAATAGACCTCGACTGTCGGGCACTAACTGATCCACCTGTCCCTTTATCCGTTCCTTCTTCTGGTTCTCACCCTTGATCGCTTCCTCTTGAGACCTTCTTACCAAGTCGTGAAGCGACGTTGATACTGTTAGTCTCATCAACGGTACCCGAAGTAGAACACTACTCGCTCTTCTACTCAAGGCATCCGCTACGACATTTGCCTTCCCCGGGTGATAAAGAATCTCGCAATCATAATCCTTCACCACATCCAACCACCTCCGCTGTCTCATGTTCAAATTCTGTTGATCCATGAAATAACGAAGACTCTTGTGGTCCGTATAGATAGTATACTTCACCCCATACAGGTAGTGCCGCCATAACTTGAGAGCGAACACCACTGCCGCAAGCTCCAAATCGTGAGTCGGGTAATTCACCTCATGCGTCTTCAGTTGACGAGACGCATAGGCAATCACCATTCCCCTCCGCATAAGAACGCAGCCTAGCCCGTGATAAGACGCATCATAGTAGACTGTCATGTCTTCAACTCCCTCCGGTAGTGTCAACACCGGAGCCTCGCATAACTTTCTCCTTAAGGTTTCGAACGCTGTTTTCTGTTCCTCTCCCCAAACGAAACGTTCGTTCTTCCTCGTCAGCTTCGTCAACGGAACTGCTATCTTGGAGAAATCCTGGATGAACCGGCGGTAGTACCCGGCTAATCCAAGGAAACTTGTCAGTGATCTCGTTCACCGACTCCGTAGTTTGCTCCATAGATAGAAACTCATTTGTGAGTCTCTCTACCTCAATTTGGGGCACATACTGTTCCATGAACAGTTCCTTGAACTGTTCCCAAGTCATGCTATCCACTTGTTCTGGCGTCCGAGCACGAATAATAAGGTTCCACCAGTCTTTCGCTGCCTTCCTCAGAAGGTTCGATGCGTAGCGAACCTTGACTTCCTCGGTACAAAAACTGGTGCAGAAAGCACCCTCCACCTCAGCTATCCAACGAGTGCTGGTTACGGGGTCCTTCTGCCCCTCAAACTGTGGCGGCTGACAGGCCGAGAAATCTCTGTAGCTTGTCCCCCGTGGTTGTACGCCTGACAAGCCCCCTGATCCACTGGCCCTGCTGGCCACAGCTGCCTCTACCTGACTACGAATTTCATTAGCCAGTTCCTGCTTTACCTGCTCAAAGAGACTTGGGAGTAACTCGTGAAGAACCTCCCCGACCTCAGCAGCGATCACACCTCTCAGATCAGGAATTTCCTGATCCTCTTCAATAATCGGTCTCTTGCCTTGCCTTCTAGTGTTCACCATTCTGATACATAAACATGATACTTTAGAATAATTCATCTACATCCCCCCCCCTGAGCAAACTCCTAGCATAGTCCAGAGGTCCTAGCTTAGTTGTCTTTCTTTCTAACATGCTCCTTAGAAACCTTCTGCTTATACTCTCTTAACAAAATCCCTTTCTAGCATGTTACTACCCAACCCTCAACCTTGTCTGGTTCATAGAATTCTTTTGCAACTATATCAAGTCCCGGCATGTACAATGTAATTGCAATGGTATGGGCCCTTATACCATTATAATTACACCCTCCATGTTTAGACTCAACACCGTCACTAAGGTTCCAATTCCCAGCTTAGTTGGTACCTTTAACATATATATCACAACATTTTCCATATCTACCACTTATCATATAAACATTATAATCATATTCTAATTCACATTATGCATCAACAAAACATACTTGAAATCATAACCTTGTCACATCGACCATATCTAGCATACATAAACATAATTACTCATCCAATACAGTTATAAAACTGGTCTTTCACAAAACTGAACATGCTTTATCATAAATCATAATATGGAATAGTGTGCTCACCCCCGTCTTGATGCTCTGGACCGCAGCTCAGCCGTGAACACTTTTTCTTTTAAAACACCCTTTCCTTATAAACCATTTTCTTACACGAAACAGTTTTTTTTAAAGGTTACTTATTTGAAAACTTGAGCACTTGGGTTTAAGTTCAAACACTCACCACTTGTGAATGCCCGAATCCCTTAAACCAAGGCTCTGATACCAACTGTAACATCCCTTATCTTTAAAACACTCATTTAACGGAAAGTAACCTTAAAATACAGCGGAAGATTTGTAATTAAAACATTTAGATAAAATCCCATAATCTTATAGAAAAGAGTACAAGTTTGCAACTTAAAACCAATAAGTTTGAGACAAACAATATTCAACTGAAAAGCTTAGAGAATCCAAAACTATCATTCATCAAAAGAAAATATAAGCTGCTGAGCTGCCGCAAATCCAAAAGCTTCAAGCTGGAGCCTTTCCTTTATTCTTCGAAGATGTACCTGCCACTAAAAGATGAATAACAACGGGGTAAGCTTTCGCTTAGTGAGCACGCACCTATACCACGTATCATCATGCATACATACTCGCATAAACATAGCAATCACATACATGTAACATCCTTCCATTCCTTAAGGCACAAAGCCAATAAGGAAGGTCATAACTAGACAATGGTACCAGGCCTCTTCTTACATAACATATTCCCTAGGGGTATTACTACCACCATAGGTACTCTTTCCTTTGGCAAAGCCAACATACACATAATCACACATGCAATCCAACTACGTACACATAACTTACATAATATAGGTAGAGTACTCACTTGTCAAGATGTCAATTACCAAGTACTTCACAGTGTATAATAATCACCTCGTACCACCTATAACATTCATACATACACATATCATAACAAGCCCAAAAATGGAACTCTAATTCTATCCCAACTCTCATCCCGAAATGACATAGCTAGGATAGTCCAAATACCATAAAACTTTGCCAAACATCCCATTTCATACACCCCATTTCTATTGATTTCAAAACATAATACACATACCTTGCAATTCTAGACCGCGAACAACAATCCTCCTAGAACCTTTCACAACTTGAATCTTCCAAAATCACCAAATCTTTCGCCTGGAAAATACAGCAACTTCGGACACTTGGTTCTCTCTACTGGGAACTCCGATGCCAAATCCCTCCGGTCAGAATGTAGATTAGAGGGTCGTGAAGTCGCTGTCCAAATTTCACGACGATCCAACGGTTAACGAAGGAGAATCGGTCGATCTTTCACAGCAGCTCACAAGAACTCCGAAAATCCATTTCACAGCAACTTCGGACACTTGGTTCTCTCTACTGGGAACTCCGATGCCAAATCCCTCCGGTCAGAATGTAGATTAGAGGGTCGTGAAGTCGCTGTCCAAATTTCACGACGATCCAACGGTTAACAAAGGAGAATCGGTCGGTCTTTCACAGCAGCTCACAAGAACTCCGAAAATCCCTTTCTCTTTTCTCTCTTCTTTGCTAAAGAAACAAATGGCTGCAAATGAGGGTGTTTAGGGTTTCCATCCCCTTTACATACATGCCAAAACACACCCTCATCTTACAAAATTGATAAACTGGCCCCTAGATTCCTGAACACGTACATAACGACCCAAAAATTAACTCAACCCCAAAAGAGACAGTTAAATCACGTAAATTGGGAAACGGGGTGTTACATCATTTCGTTCATATTCTAAAGATTTTCTTCCCAAACAAAATGATTCTTTCAGCTCGACATTTTCTCTTTCAAAAGATGTTGCTTTCTCTTGAAGCTTCTTGATTTCTTCATGAAAAGTTGAGTTGTGTCTCCTTGCTTCAAGATCTGCAATATAAAATTCAAGATCAATAATCATCTTTGAAAGTTTAATATTACTTTCTTCCAAAATAAACTTTTTGTTTGAAGATGATATTTCTAGAATCTGTTTCTTCAGATCAGCATTTTTCATTTTCCAATGCTTTCATATTGTCTTGAAGTTTCTTTGTTTGATCCCTAAGATTTGAATTCTCAACCCTCAGTTTGTTTCTTTCATGTTCGAGAATAGGTATTTCAGGCATGTACATGATCGCACCCTCTCTCATTGATAAAATTGTTCCCCCATTTCTATCTCTTGTAGACATCTTGATTTAATCCTAATAGATTGATCGTTCCGGAAGTTCAGACAGCAAAGTGCAACAGATTACACTTTGAAAAAAAAATCCATAGAAGAAACTTTTCGCAGGCCAAAGAATTAGAGAGTTTTTGCAACCCAAACAACTAAAGTTTTTGCAACACACTTCAAAACTTTTCGCACACTGAAACTTTTCGCACCCAACTTATGCGAAAATAAAAACTTTTTGAAACACACTATTGCGAAAACAAGGACTTTTCACAGAAGGCACTTGCGTAAACTTTTCTTTTCGCATACCACACTTGCGAAAACAAATACTTTTCGCAGCCTTCACCTTGCGAAAACAATTTTTTCGCCGACCAATATCAGAATGTTTTCGTACACAGTAACTTTTCGCAACCCACTTATAACTTTTCGCACACAAGAAGTTTTCGCCCCCTACACCTTGCGAAAACCAAAACTTCTCGCAACAAGCAGATACGAAAACTAGAACTTTTCGCAGAAGGCACTTGCAAAAACGAGAACTTTTCGTATAGAACAGATGCGAAAACAAAAAATTTCGCAGAAGGCTGATGCGAAAACCACAACTTTTCACAACTAACAGATACGAAAACAATTTGTTTTTGTGTTCTACCCTTGCGAAAACAAAGTCTTCTCTAATGAATAAACTCTCCTCTGATGAACCTTGCGAAAACCTTATGTGTAACACCCTCAAAATCGGAAAGAGCAACTAACTTTAATATCGACAAAATAACCAAGAGAGGATAAAATCCTTTCTACAAACCATCATTGAAAACACCTCAAAATTTAAACGTCACAACTTCCACAATTAATAACTCAAGTCGGGTATTACTCAACACAAATACAAGTTGCTAATCCCAAATAAGTGTGGAAGATGTCACTAAATAAATCACTTCTCGTGCACTCTACTAGCACTCATCACTTCACAGTGTAGCTAAAGCTATTCCCAACCTGAACTTGTTGCACATGTCGACAAATAAAAAAGGTTAGGCTAACGCCTAGTGGGTTCAAGAGTTTACATCATGAGCAAATAATTTGATAGACCAAAAAATTCAACTTAATTCATCATTTACCAAAAAGGGGTTTGTATAAAATACACCGACAACCTAATTTCCAAACGCACACAATTTCCGTGACGAAAGCTTCCAATGAAAATCATTTCTCGGCAATGGACTCAAATCCAAAACTCACTCAAGAGGTAAATAAACAATAAATTCCCAAATAATCATCAATGTGAATAATACCCCAATAGTAGAAAACATCCAAACAAGGATGAGACATAAAATACCGTCCATCAATCATGGAAAAACAATCCATACGCATATAATATGACGCCGATAACATGGATAAACACAATACCCAAAAACAACACCCTTCGGTGACGGGGGAGACCCGATTTCATTGAATGTGGCAAACACACCAGTTAAACCACAATTATAAATTATAAGCATGTTTCATGGATGGGAAAACATATGACATCCACCATATCCAGGTCTCTAGTCAATTTTAGACATCAACCAAAACTGGATCTTTAGTCCATGAAAACTGGATCTTTAGTCAAAATTGGATCTCTAGTCAATCTTTAGTCAATTTTAGACATCAATTTTAACCAAAACTGGATCTTTAGTCAATTTTAGACATCAATTTTAGACATCAACCAAAACTGGATCTCTAGTCAATCTAAACCGGATCTCTAGTCTACTGTGACATCAATCCAAACCGGATCTTTAGTCTAATGTGACATCAATCCAAACCGGATCTTTTGTCAAGTGAGGCATCAACCCAAACCGGATCTCTAGCCTAGTGAGACATCAACCCAAACCGAATCTTTAGTCTTCGGAGACATCAATCCAAACCGGATCTCTAGTCTATTGAGGCATCAACCCAAACTGGATCTCTTGCCTAATACCACCAAGTTCAACCCGACCGGATCTTTAACTTGGAATCCCACCATCCAAAACAAGTTTACTTAAATTTAGAAATTTATACATGACCCCAAAAGAATAATCAATGCATTCAAATCATGTAATTCTCAAATACGATGCAATTCATGCAAATCATAACCCAAGCCCACGTCGAGCTTATCAAAACCGGGCAATGCCCTCAAGACCCAACAGAGTCCAAAACCGAGCCATAAGCTCAAAAGATCTAATGATCGTTTATCAAAAGTCAACTCATGCAAATGAAGTGTATCTAACCCACATCATGCAAACACATGCTCCGAGGCATGATTATCTCAAAACCCCTTCATTGCCACTCTCCCAATGAAGTCAAACCATACATGCATATATATATATATATATATATATATATATATATGTGTGTGTGTGTGTGTGTGTGTGTGTGTGTTTGTGTGTGTACGTATACTTAAATCCTTTATAACATGATAATGTATATAATTCTCAATGGTTTGTTAGACCCAAAAGTGCGAGAATACGTAATCGTCAAATGGTCTTCACATATGAGACAAAACACCCAAAGAGGCACATACTCACATAAATTGCAAATAAGCACATAGCCCATCCAAGGCTCCACCTCGAGCTACTAAAACCGGCAAACACTTAAAAGACTCATTTGAGTATAAATCAAGCCCTTAAAGGCAAAATAAACATTTGGCTAAATACGCGTTGCCCACACGGTTACGTAAACCAAGATACATCGATACCCAAAATATTTGCCTTTTTAATTCTCAATTGGCCTTCGGCCCAAAATAAAAGGTTTACAACTCTCAAAATATTCATACGGTCGAGATTGACCAAAATCCTCAACTCACACGTTCATATATTCAAAACGTAACATATTATAACGATTGCATAATCGCAACAAACATTAAAAGTGTATTTTGACCAAATAACCTTCACTTATTCAATAAATTAACAGAACACTTTCATTCGTGATTTATGTATCAATCACTCAAAATCCCCAAATGTGGGTGTTTTACAAGATTTGTTAAACTCAACACTTTGATTAATCAAAACCCACCAATTAACTCAACAAGTGATAATTTAATATAAAGCATACAAATACTTTAAAATAAACATTTTGGCATGTACAGTGTTTTCACAAATCAACTTGAACTCACCTTGCTAGATTTAGGCTAAATCTAGATTTCCCCAAACGTAACCTCCTTTGAAGAAACTTGAATCTTCAAGCCAAATCTTCCAAAAACCTAGATCCATAAGTTTCCCACCATAAATATTTACATCCAACCATAAAGAATCATTCCCCAAACACTTTTACATCAAGATCCCAACTTATACTAAAACCCAAATTTTATAGATAAAGAAGGAGAAGATTTCCTTAACTAAGCATAACCAAAATCACACCAATAAAGCCCACAATAGAAATAGAAGATGAAATCAACAAAACCCTAGATTTTGGGTAGAGAGAGATTACCTTCATCACTTGAATCATCCAATTAAAAGCTCATTGTCTCCACAAAAGCTTCAAACTTCCATATCTTTAACAATGGTGGAAATGGGTTTGATTTGAGTGGAGAAGATGAAGAAGAGAAGGAAGGATTTAGGGTTTTCTTGGTAGAAAATCGGTTTAGAGAGAGAGGAAACTGATTTGGGAAACCAAAATATCTCATAAGGCCCTTCGCGGACGTCTGGCTTAGACACCATGCGGACGTCCGGCCTTTGAGCTAGTCCGCACCCACGAATCCTCTGCTGCTTCCGTGGACGACCCACGGACTTCCATGCTGACGCGGACGTCCGACCTTGCGCCCATGCGGACGTCCGCAAGTCCAAAATCTAGTTTTTCAATTTTTCAGGGTGTTACATTATGAATCTTGCGAAAACCTTATGAACTTGCGAAAACTTTTGGATCTTGCGAAAACATAGCCAAAAATCAAATTTAGGCCATAACCTTTTCAATTCTAGATGTTTTTCAACGATTCTTGCACAGACTAGTTCGAAAAGTGATTTCGTACAACTTTGTAGTTTAATTCAAATCGAAATTCTTCCAAAATCTTAATCTTTCGATCAAGAATAGTAAACTTGAGTTTTCGAAATAAACTCTCACAAATTCTTCAAATTCCTTTAATCCAGATCGAATTAGGCAAAGATTTCTAAACCAATTGTGTTCTAAAACACAAATCAAATGCTATCCAATCAATCTCAGATCCAAAACACCTAAATTTGATGAATCCGTGAATATGATGAACAGTAACTGCGAAAACAATCCAAAAAGTTAAAAAAAAAACTTCATAAATCTTCCATGTATGATCACAAATCTGTCTGATGATTCCGTTTATCTCTGATACCAAATGTTAGAACCAAATCTATTAGGTAAACAATATGTCATCCATTGATCTTGAGAATCTTGAATGACATATGAGTTGAGAACTTTCTCTCTCTAGAATCTTTCTCTAAAACTCTCTCTAAGAATACAATGAATATTACAATTAAGCTCTCTTGCTATCACTTGCTTACAAACTAAGGTTTACCAAACCTTTTTATACCTAGACATTACAAGGCATTAAGGCTAATTACATTGACTTTCTATTTAAAGCTACTTTGACTTTCTAAGACATTGACTTTTCACATACATTGACTTTTACATAAATCTTGAATACAATATAATGCGCTAACAGTGAGCTCTCCCATCATGCTCATCTCATATTCACTCATCATGAGAGAGGCAAACTCATCACAAAGTGATTCATCAGTGGCACCAAAGATGATGTCATCCACATAGATTTGATCAAGTATGAGATTACCTGAAGTTTGCTTGATGAACAAGGTGTTGCCAATTTTACCTGTGGAATACCCATTCTTAAGAGGAAGTCAGCAAGAGTGTCGTACCAGGTACGAGGAGCCTGTTTGAGACCGTAGAGAGCCTTGTCCAACTGGTACACATAGTCAGGATGTGTGGAGTCTTCCAATCCAGGTTGGTTGTTTCATATAGACTTCTTCTGATAGTTCACCATTAAGGAAGGCACTTTTAACATCCATCTGGAAAACCCTGTTTTTTTTGTTGTTTCATCATAGTCAATTCCTTCTTCCTGTCTGTATCCTTAAGCAACAAGTCTGGCCTTGTTTCTGATCACTGTACCTTCTTCATCCATTTGTTTCTGAAGACCCACTTGGTTCCAATAATAGTTTTCTTTGGAGGTCGAGGAACCAGTCTCCAAACCCTGTTTCTTGTAAATTGAGAAAGTTCTTTTTGCATAGAAGTGATCCAACATGGATCAGCTAATGCTTCCTCAATTTTCTTTGGCTCTATCAGAGATAGAAAATTCACATAGAGGCATATATTTCCAATTCCTCTTCTGGTTTGGACCCCAACTTGTTGATCACCGATAATTTGATAAATGGGATGATCTTTGGTCCATTTGGTAGCAGAAGGTAGAGTGGGAGGAAAACTTGAAGATGGAAGAGATGGAGGATTTGAGGTGACAAGAGGCATGGGTTCTGGAGGGTCGGTAGATGAGGGGATGTTTGGGTCAATTTCGATGGGAAGAGGATTTGGTAAGGTGGGAGGTGACCCAACTTGTTGGTGAAAATTAGGAGGATTAGTGTGGGTGAAAGGAATGGAGGAGGAATCGGTGGGAGCTGATGAAGGAGCACTACCAATGCAAGATGAGATCCATCTATTTAGCTCATCATCATCATTAGAAAGAGATGATGATCTGAGGTCTTCAAACTTGACATGAATGGATTCTCAATGCACTTTCTTCTGAGGTTATAAACATGATATGCTTTTGAGGACAAGGAGTATCCACAAAGATGCCTTCATCAGCCTTAAGATCAAAATTCCCAAGGTTTTCACGATCATTCAGAATGAAGCACACACAACCAAAGACATGAAGAAATCCTATATTTGATTTCCGGCCATGGAAGACTTCATAAGGAGTTTTCCCATATCTTTTGGTGATCACCGATCTGTTTTGGGTGAAGCAAGAAATATTAACAACTTCAGCCCAAAAGTACGTGGGAAGATTTGATTCACTTAGCATCGATCTTGCAGCTTCACATAGAGTCCGATTCTTTCTTTCAACTACCCCATTCTGTTGAGGAGTTCTGACAGCGGAGAAATTTTGAGAAATTCCTTTGTCATTGAAGAAGTCTTTTAAGGCGCTGTTTTTGAATTCGGTGCCATTGTCACTTCTCACAGACCGCACAAGCTGGCCATTTAGGACCTCATTTTTCTTGATGAAGTTGATGATCTCTTCAGTTGAGTCACTTTTGTACCTGAGAAAACATACCCAAGTATATCTTGTGAATTCATCAACAATTACAAGAATGTACCTTTTTCCACCTAGACTGGGAGTACTGACTGGTCCACATAGATCCATATGCAGCATTTGGAGAGGAAGAGTGATGGAGGAACACTACTTTGTCTTGAGGGAGGTCTTGGTGAGTTTTCCTTTCTCACATGCATCACATAGCTTTTCTTTCACAAAGTTCATCTTTAGTAGACCGGTTACTAATTCTTTGTTTGAGAGAATGTGCAAGGTTTTAAAATTCATGTGAGACAGACGTTTGTGCCATAGCCAGTTTCTTTTGGATGTATCATCAGACACAAAGCAAACACTTGATGCACTATGATTTTGTCCCATGTCTATGACATAGACATTTTCCTTTCTTTTTCCAGAGAGAACCACCTTCATGTCATCATCAACAATGGAACATATACAAAGTTCAAAGATAACTTTGTAACCCAGATCACATAGATGGCTTATGCTTAGAATATTACGCATCAGTCCTTCAACAAGTGCTACTTTGTTGAAAGTGACAGATCCATTAGTGAGAGTTCCATAACCTTTTGTGTAACCTCTAGAATTGTCTCCAAACGTTACTGATGGACCCTTTTCAGACACATAGTTTATAAGAAGGGATTTGTTTCCAGTCATGTGACGTGAGCACCCACTATCCAAATACCAAATTTGATGATGCTCATGAACCTGCAGTCACAGACAAATTAGTTTCTTGGTACCCATTTGGTAGTGGGTTCTTATGGGTTAAAGGAAGAAGAGTCTTTAGCATCAGTTCGGTCAATTCTATCTTTGGGGCAATCTTTAGCAAGGTGAAAGGTGTCTCCACAGTTGTAGTGTTTTCTATAAATAAACACCTTTTTAGATTTTTGAACCTTTTCTTTGCCTTTTCTTAAAAAGGAAACCAAAATATCTCATCAGGCCCTTCGCGGACGTCTGGCTTAGAAACCATGCGGACGTTCGGCCTTTGAGCTGGTCCGCACCCACGAATCCTCTGCTGCTTCCGTGGACGACCCGCGAACTTCCATGTTGACTCTAGGGACTATGGGTCCCTCACTGAGAATGGTTGGATATCTCTTATCCACTCCTTCCATGAAAAGCATCATCCGGGTTTTCCACAAAGAGAAATTATTGGGGATTGAACTTAGGAGGTTTGGCTATAGAGCCATTTTCAGAAAAGGTGTTTTGAGAGGGAATTTCATTGTTTGAAGAAGAATCAGCCATTGCAGATCAAGTTTATTAATTAAACTTTCTGCTCTGATACCACTTGTTAGTCCCAGATAGCTTAAATAAGTATTGTAGAAGGGGGGTTGAATACAATACACAAATTTCACTTAATTACTTCTTTTATTGATTTTTCAAATCAAGAATTACACACAGAAAAACGTAGATTGTTGCGGATAGAACAGATAAACTATTCTAACAATCTTCACAAACTAAACTGAAAACAAAACAACTTTTAACACACAAAGATTGAAAGTTATAAAGTTCAAAGGGAGAGAAAGCCTTGTTGCACTGAGAAAATCTTCAGGAACGCGTAAACTTGCATGGAGAACCCTCTTCTCTTTATATAGTGCTGGAAGCATTAAATGCTTAAGACACTTGTCATCTGGAGATTCAAGGATAGGAGTTAACTATAAACAGTTGTCAAGTCTCTTTCATACCTTTTCTCAGTAACAGGAAGAACAAACATGCTTGATTGAGACATAATCTAAAACTGGAATAACAACAAATAGTCCCTTTTTCCTGACATTAGATATTGTCCCATAATAAATGGTCTTCATCTGCCAGCATTCATAAAGAGAAATCTCACCGATTTTCATCTAAAATCGATGAGATGTTTGACCGAAAATATGGAAGACATCGGCCATGAGCTCACCAATTTTAGATGAAAATCGGTGAGCAATAACTTAGTCTTTTGATTGAGAATTGTATCTTCACTTCCACAATGAGAAACTTTTTCTGACTTGTTGGGAATAAATCTAATTGAATGGAAGTTCAAGGGTTTAATATGTAACTTTGTTAAATGGGCTTAATTGTGTAATGGGCTTTATGTCTTATTAGTTTGGGCCTTGGTATAAAAGGTTGTAATTACCTCATTGTTTAGGTTAATCGTCCCAAAAACCATTGTAATCCTATTGTTGAAATTCTCTGAATGGTTAATGAAAGAGGGATGACAAGTTGAAATCATATCGTGTTTATTGATTATTATTCGTTGATTTCTATTACTTTGCACTAATATGGGATCCACAATTGGTATCAGAGCATACAGATTGGCTGATTCAAGGTTTCTGGTAAGTTTCTGGTTAGTTTTTGTCGAATGTGTTCTTGAGTTCTAAAATCTCATCTTTTTTATTTCTGATAAATTGCGTGTTTCTGCTTATTCCATTCACTTAGCGTTGGTGTGATTAGCGTTTCTGCAATTTTTCATAGTCTAATTCGATCGTTTGAGCAGAATTTTGAGCAAAATTGAGTCAACAAGCTTTGTCTCTGTTCTTGTCAAAAATCAAAATTTTTCATCAAAATCTTGTTATTTGGCTATAAATCGATTAGGGTTTGGTTGTTTGTTTGTTTTTAGTCAATATCTAATCTTTCAGGAGTAATCTTTCGCAACCCTAATCGCATCCGAGTCCAATTGTTGAACATAGCCACCGTGTCCGGACATTCCCATCTAATCCGAGTAAGTTTCCTTTTCACGCTACTATCCGGACGATTTTATCCGGATTGTTTAGAGTTCCCGATAAAATCCTCATATCCGGTTAGTTTCTGGACGACTTCAGTTTCCGGATAACTATCCGGACTTCAGTGGTATCCGGACGATTCTATCCAGTTTCACTTTAAGTCACTCTTAGAACCTGCGTTAGGACTTTCACTCGTAGTGCCTTGCGTTAGGATTTCACTCTAAATCAACCCTACATCTGACGATCACTTTAGTGCAGTCTTCAAAGATGTCTCGCGACGCGCTAGCAATCGGTACCGACGCCAAGCCTCCGACTCTCTATCGGGGCGAATACAGTCAATGGCGAGACAAATTCATCATATTCATCGAAGCTAAAGACAACTTCAACTACATCTGGCGAGCTCTATCTGAAGGCCCACAAGAAATTCCGATGAATACCGTACCAACTCAAGCAACAGGTGCGGCAGCTCGACCTCAGCCTAAGACATACTTGCAAATGACCGAAGAGTAAAAGAACAGATTTGATGGTGAAAAACAAGCCAAGCGATATCTAGTCCAGAGTCTACCGAATGAGATCTACACGGCCATAGACAGCTACAAGGACACTTCCAAAGGCATGTGGTATCAAGTAGAAAAGATGATGAGCGGGTGTAAAGTAGGAAACCAACTGAAGGTCAACAACTGCATAACTAAATTTGATGGCTTCAAGCAGCGCAAGGGCGAATCAATCACTCAGGCATATGAACGATTCTGGCTTCTTCTGAACGAGCTCCATATGAACAAGATCACTCTATCTAACACGGAGAATGCCCTAAAGTTTCTGAAAAATCTCCTGCCAGAATGGAAAGTGTTCGCTTCTCACATCAAACACAACAACCTGATTGAGAACGTTCCAATCCATGAACTCTACGAAATGCTCATGCAGGACGAGGATGAAGTCATGGAGATAATGAGTAGTCAGAAATCCTCTTCCAAGTCACATGCCGATCCACTCGCTCTTGTATTTTCCAAAAGCGGCAAATCTTCCAGCCGTCATTCCAAGAGAACCCCAGAGTCCAGTGAGTTAGACCAGAGTCTGAAGAAACAGAAGAAAGCGACTCTGACCCTGAGCTGACTCAAATAAAGAAAGCAATGGCCCTCATCACCAAGTCATTTCAGAGAAACAAGTTCTACAAGAAACCTTCGTCCAATAATCAGCGCTACTCCACAACCCCCAACAAGCGCCATGACTATAAGGATAATTATGAAGGATAGAGAAAGACTGATGAGCACAAGTAATCTGACCACAAGGAGAAGAATGAGAAGAACGATCGCAAGCCCGAGTCAAAGAAAAAGGACGAGCCTGTCACATGCTATAACTGCGGCAAATTGGGTCACTTTGCCAAGGATTGTAGAAAGCCAATTGAGAAAAACGTACACTACTACAAGGCAAAACTTCTGTTGGCAGAACAGAATGTTGCAAGAAAGGCACTGCTAGTTGAAGATAACCACTGGCTCAATCGTTCCGACAGTGAAAGCGATTCTAAAGATGCTGATGCTTTCATGGGCAACCACTCTCCTCCGTCAGAAAAGGCAAATCTTTGTCAGGTATGTGCCCCTATCCATCAAAACTTAATCGAACAGATGCATCCACTTGTTCAAAGAATAGAATCTTATAAGGCATCCACTAATGAACAACTGCTTGAAATTAACTCGTTAAAAGAAAAGCTAGATGTTCAAAAGCGAATTACGGAAAAGTACAATTACGATAATGCTAACCTTAAAGAAAAATGCACAAATCTTTCAATAGCACCTAAGGACTTAAGGGCCAAGATATCTGAGTTGAATTTAAAGCTTGACCAGTGTGAGGATGAGAAAGCAGAGATTATCTATCAGTGTTCCTCTCTTCAAATCCAACACAAAGAGTTTGTTGTGAAAATAACTGATCTTGAAACTAAACTTCACAAAAGAGGTCAAACTGATCAGACAATTCACACGAACAAAACAAAGGAATTGACGTACTTTAACAAGGAATGGGGAATTGGGTATGACAACCCACATTATTTGAAAAAGATTTTGACAATCAGACCTACTCTTTACGAATTATGTTTTCTTGGTCTCGACAAAAAGTACCCCGAATACAAAATCGATTGGACTGGACCTCTCGAAGAGAAAGAAGAGGAAACTGAGGAATACAAATGCGCACACACCACTAAAATGCAACTACCTTTTGCGTATGAGCCTCTTAACTATTCTTACAAGAAAAATAAATCCAAGTACCTTTCGAATGACTACTTTGACGGCTATAAGGTTGCAAAGCCCAAGGATTCTTCCAAAAAGGATGAGACCCCAACACCTGAACCCAAAACTGAGACGAACAAGTTTAAACTATATGTTCCTCCTCTAATTTTGGAATAAAAAATAGTCGAGTTAGAGGAGACACTCGAAAAGGAAATGACTGATTTTCAAAAAGAAAAGCAAGCGCTTCTAAATGAACTTGAGAAACTCAAATCCTCCAAAACCGAATCTATGTCAGGTGTGGAACAGGAAATCCTTCGGAATGAAATCAATCGGCTCACATCAAAACTGTCTGCTTTGGCAACAGAAGTGATGCAAGAGCAAGTGAGCAAGTTTGAACTTCAAGAGAAACTTGACCAACTGCAAAACAAAAAGATGATTTCACCCGAACCTTCCTCAGACTCCTCCGATACATCTTCGTGCAAGGCTTTTATTGGCAAGACTTTTTCGCGAAAAGGAAAAGAGTCTGAAGATGACTGTGTTAACAAGAATCTTAACTCTGAATTTCAAAAAGCTTCCGCACCAGATTCTTTCAAAAACACAGACACAAAGTGTTCCTCGCATCCCTCTACCAATCCTAGTCCATCTGTCCCTGATATTGATTTTTCTGCATACATGAATTCCGATAAAAGTTCAGATGAAGAGTTTCCTAAGTTTGAGTTTGACAAACCTCTTCCAAATCACACCGACTTTCTTTCTAAAGGTGTGAATCGTCCGGTCAAATTTCTTAAATGCGAGAGTTCTTCAAAACTTAAGACCCCGGCTGTGAACAATGTTTCTAAATACGAATCTCAATCTCAAAAACGTTCACTGCCACGACAAAAGACCGGTCGATCAAATGATAAAAATCCTTCCTACTCAAACTCTGCTGACCATGCCATTAATGATTTTTCAGATAAAAATGGTCGGGCAAAACAAGACAAACCAAAGTGGGTAGCCAAAGGAACTAACAAGAACAAGTCGGAGTCGAAGTCATTTAATTCTGCTTTCAATTCTAGGAACAACATTAATGATTGTGGTTTTCATAATTTGAATGATTCTGTTGAACAACGTATTAAATTTCCACTAAGACTTTATTCTAGACAACTATTGCTTCAATTATCCCATGATTGTTTGTGTTGTTCTAACTGTGGATTGAATGATTTCGACGATAATCTCTATGCAACTGATTTGTTTGGGTCTTATCATGTTTTTAATTCAAAGCCTAAACGCAAATCTCGTAAATCCAAAAGGAAGCCCAATTCAAAACGGGTTCCTTAGTCAGGTGTCAAACCTAACCCTCCAGGACCCATTTTCAAATGGGTACCTAAAAATCCTTAATCTCGTTTTTGCAGGACGGTCATGTGTGGTATTTAGACTCAGGATGCTCCAAGCAGATGACCGGAAGGAGGGATTTGCTCACGAACTTCACAGAGAAATACTGCAGAGACGTGAGGTTTGGAAACGATGACAAAGCACCGATTATGGGCTATGGCGATATTGTTCAAGATAAGATCACGATCAAGAAGGTGTCATACGTCGCGGGATTGGGAGACAATCGGTTCAGCATCGGACAGTTCTGCGACAAATATCTCGAGGTCAACTTCAAAGCCAAAAGGTGTAGCGTCCGCACTGAAGACGGAAAGGAGCTACTTGTTGGAACTCGGAAGACCAACCTCTACACCATCGACCTCTCTGCCCTAAAGACCGATGATTCCGGCTACCTCATGTTGAAGGCCAACTCTCAACAAGCGTGGATATGGCATCGACGACTTTCGCACCTCAACTTCAAGAACATCAAAATGCTGGTGTTAGGAGGACACGTTAAAGGCATGCCCGAGTTCAAGTTCGAGAAGGACAGACTCTGCGGGGCATGCGAGATGGGAAAAATGAAGCGAGCCACTCACAAGCCGAAAGCCGCTCCGAGCACGTCCCGGTCCCTTTAACTTATCCATATGGATTTGTGTGGACCGATGCGTGTTCAGAGTATCAACAAGAAGAAGTATGTCCTGGTGATGGTCGACGATTTCTCGCGCTACACATGGGTGAAGTTCCTGCACTCGAAAGACGAAACACCGAAACTCATAATCACCCATCTGAAGACCATCCAACTGAATCTACGACAGCCAGTTCAGTCTATCAGGATGGACAACGGGACGGAGTTCAAGAACCAAACGTTGAACGAATACCTAACATCCGTGGGTATTTTGCAAATAAAGAAAGCAATGGCCCTCATCACCAAGTCATTTCAGAGAAACAAGTTCTACAAGAAACCTTCGTCCAATAATCAGCGCTACTCCACAACCCCCAACAAGCGCCATGACTATAAGGATAATTATGAAGGATAGAGAAAGACTGATGAGCACAAGTAATCTGACCACAAGGAGAAGAATGAGAAGAACGATCGCAAGCCCGAGTCAAAGAAAAAGGACGAGCCTGTCACATGCTATAACTGCGGCAAATTGGGTCACTTTGCCAAGCATTGTTGTAACGCCCCGCTTACCACCACACAATATTGTCCGCTTTGCCCCACTGGCTCACGGCTTTGTTCTTGGCGGCCTGGCAAGGACTTCGCAAGGACTTCCCAGGAGGTCACCCATCCTGGTACTACTCCCACCCAAGCACGCTTAACCACAGAGTTCCCAAGGAACCCGCATGCTTGTGGCCCCAAAACGCGTTGTGTCTGGTAAGGCCAAGGTTTACTAATATACCCAGCATCTCTCCTGTCCACGGCCGATGTGGGATATGCCTAAGGTGTTACACACACCCCCCCTTAGGGACTCATCGTCCTCGATGAGGTTTGCCCCACCATCCCGAACGGCACAGGAGTGGCTCTGATACCATCTGTAACATCCCAGACCAACCGTAACAGATATTGTCCGCTTTGTCCGCACACCTGGACTCACGGTTTTAAAACGCGTCTGATAGAGGAGGTATCAAGTCCCTTATAAGGCAACCTTTGTTCCCCTCCCCAACCAATGTGGGATCTTACAATCCACCCCCCTTGGGAGCCCAGCGTCCTCGCTGGCACACCAGTCCGGTTCCCAGCTCTGATACCAAGTTGTAACGCCCCAAAATTTCAAGAAAATTTAAAAAAATTTTAAACACGCATATTTAATAATAAGTCTCCATTTATTAAACCCAAAATAATAATTGCAATCACGAGCGTTATTAAAACATAAGTCAACAGCGGAAATAATAAATGCAATCACGACACAATATTGTCCGCTTTGCCCCACTGGCTCACGGCTTTGTTCTTGGCGACCTGGCAAGGACTTCGCAAGGACTTCCCAGGAGGTCATCCATCCTGGTACTACTCCCACCCAAGCACGCTTAACCACAGAGTTTCCAAGGAACCCGCATGCTTGTGGCCCCAAAACGCGTTGTGTCTGGTAAGGCCAAGGTTTACTAATATACCCAGCATCTCTCCTGTCCACGACCGATGTGGGATATGCCTAAGGTGTTACACACCCCCCCCTCAGGGACTCATCGTCCTCGATGAGGTTTGCCCCACATCTCGAACGGCACAGGAGTGGCTCTGATACCATTTGTAACACCCCGCTTACCACGACACAATATTGTCCGCTTTGCCCCACTGGCTCACGGCTTTGTTCTTGGCGACCTGGTAAGGACTTCGCAAGGACTTCCCAGGAGGTCACCCATCCTGGTACTACTCCCACCCAAGCACGCTTAACCACAGAGTTCCCAAGGAACCCGCATGCTTGTGGCCCCAAAACGCGTTGTGTCTGGTAAGGCCAAGGTTTACTAATATACCCAGCATCTCTCCTGTCCACGGCCGATGTGGGATATGCCTAAGGTGTTACAATTGTAGAAAGCCAATTGAGAAAAACGTACACTACTACAAGGCAAAACTTCTGTTGGCAGAACAGAATGTTGCAAGAAAGGCACTGCTAGTTGAAGATAACCACTGGCTCAATCGTTCCGACAGTGAAAGCGATTCTAAAGATGCTGATGCTTTCATGGGCAACCACTCTCCTCCGTCAGAAAAGGCAAATCTTTGTCAGGTATGTGCCCCTATCCATCAAAACTTAATCGAACAGATGCATCCACTTGTTCAAAGAATAGAATCTTATAAGGCATCCACTAATGAACAACTGCTTGAAATTAACTCGTTAAAAGAAAAGCTAGATGTTCAAAAGCGAATTACGGAAAAGTACAATTACGATAATGCTAACCTTAAAGAAAAATGCACAAATCTTTCAATAGCACCTAAGGACTTAAGGGCCAAGATATCTGAGTTGAATTTAAAGCTTGATCAGTGTGAGGATGAGAAAGCATAGATTATCTATCAGTGCTCCTCTCTTCAAATCCAACACAAAGAGTTTGTCGCGAAAATAACTGATCTTGAAACTAAACTTCACAAAAGAGGTCAAACTGATCAGACAATTCACATGAACAAAGCAAAGGAATTGACGTACTTTAACAAGGAATGGGGAATTGGGTATGACAACCCACATTATTTGAAAAAGATTTTGAAAATCAGACCTACTCTTTACGAATTATGTTTTTTTGGTCTCGACAAAAAGTACCCCGAATACAAAATCGATTGGACTGGACCTCTCGAAGAGAAAGAAGAGGAAACTGAGGAATACAAATGCGCACACACCACTAAAATGCAACTACCTTTTGCGTATGAGACTCT
The DNA here is from genome assembly GCA_033807775.1 of Saussurea involucrata. Lineage (NCBI taxonomy): Eukaryota > Viridiplantae > Streptophyta > Magnoliopsida > Asterales > Asteraceae > Saussurea > Saussurea involucrata. Next base: position 217,020,221 of record CM066321.1, on the reverse strand, counting down.
TAACTATTCTTACAAGAAAAATAAATCCAAGTACCTTTCGAATGACTACTTTGACGGCTATAAGGTTGCAAAGCCCAAGGATTCTTCCAAAAAGGATGAGACCCCAACACCTGAACCCAAAACTGAGACGAACAAGTTTAAACTCTATGTTCCTCCTCTAATTTTGGAATAAAAAATAGTCGAGTTAGAGGAGACACTCGAAAAGGAAAGGACTGATTTTCAAAAAGAAAAGCAAGCGCTTCTAAATGAACTTGAGAAACTCAAATCCTCCAAAACCGAATCTATGTCAGGTGTGGAACAGGAAATCCTTCGGAATGAAATCAATCGGCTCACATCAAAACTGTCTGCTTTGGCAATAGAAGTGATGCAAGAGCAAGTGAGCAAGTTTCAACTTCAAGAGAAACTTGACCAACTCCAAAACAAAAAGATGATTTCACCCGAACCTTCCTCAGACTCCTCCGATACATCTTCGTGCAAAGCTTTTATTGGCAAGACTTTTTCGCGAAAAGGAAAAGAGTCTCAAGATGACTGTGTTAACAAGAATCTTAACTCTGAATTTCAAAAAGCTTCCGCACCAGATTCTTTCAAAAACACAGACACAAAGTGTTCCTCGCCTCCCTCTACCAATCCTAGTCCATCTGTCCCTGATATTGATTTTTCTGCATACATGAATTCCGATGAAAGTTCAGATGAAGAGTTTCCTAAGTTTGAGTTTGACAAACCTCTTCCAAATCACACCGACTTTCTTTCTAAAGGTGTGAATCGTCCGGTCAAATTTCTTAAATGCGAGAGTTCTTCAAAACTTAAGACCCCGGCTGTGAACAATGTTTCTAAATACGAATCTCAATCTCAAAAACGTTCACTCCCACGACAAAAGACCGGTCGATCAAATGATAAAAATCCTTCCTACTCAAACTTTGCTGACCATGCCGTTAATGATTTTTCAGTTAAAAATGGTCGGGCAAAACAAGGCAAACCAAAGTGGGTAGCCAAAGGAACTAACAAGAACAAGTCGGAGTCGAAGTCATTTAATTCTGCTTTCAATTCTAGGAACAACATTAATGATTGTGGTTTTCATAATTTGAATGATTCTGTTGAACAAAGTATTAAATTTCCACTAAGACTTTATTCTAGACAACTATTGCTTCAATTATCCCATGATTGTTTGTGTTGTTCTAACTGTGGATTGAATGATTTCGACGATAATCGCTATGCAACTGATTTGTTTGGGTCTTATCATGTTTTTAATTCAAAGCCTAAACGCAAATCTCGTAAATCCAAAAGGAAGCCCAATTCAAAACGGGTTCCTTAGTCAGTTGTCAAACCTAACCCTCCAGGACCTATTTTCAAATGGGTACCTAAAAATCCTTAATCTCGTTTTTGCAGGACGGTCATGTGTGGTAATTAGACTCAGGATGCTCCAAGCAGATGACCGGAAGGAGGGATTTGCTCACGAACTTCACAGAGAAATACTGCAGAGACGTGAGGTTTGGAAACGATGACAAAGCACCGATTATGGGCTATGGCGATATTGTTCAAGATAAGATCACGATCAAGAAGGTGTCATACGTCGCGGGATTAGGAGACAATCGGTTCAGCATCGGACAGTTCTGCGACAAATATCTCGAGGTCAACTTCAAAGCCAAAAGGTGTAGCGTCCGCACTGAAGATGGAAAGGAGCTACTTGTTGGAACTCGGAAGACCAACCTCTACACCATCGACCTCTCTGCCCTAAAGACCGATGATTCCGGCTGCCTCATGTTGAAGGCCAACTCTCAACAAGCGTGGATATGGCATCGACGACTTTCGCACCTCAACTTCAAGAACATCAACATGCTGGTGCTAGGAGGACACGTTAAAGGCATGCCCGAGTTCAAGTTCGAGAAGGACAGACTATGCGGGGCATGCAAGATGGGAAAAATGAAGCGAGCCACTCACAAGCCGAAAGCCGCTCCGAGCACGTCCCAGTCCCTTTAACTTATCCATATGGATTTGTGTGGACCGATGCGTGTTCAGAGTATCAACAAGAAGAAGTATGTCCTGGTGATGGTCGACGATTTCTCGCGCTACACATGGGTGAAGTTCCTGCACTCAAAAGACGAAACACCGAAACTCATAATCACCCATCTGAAGACCATCCAACTGAATCTACGACAGCCAGTTCAGTCTATCAGGATGGACAACGGGACGGAGTTCAAGAACCAAACGTTGAACGAATACCTAACATCCGTGGGTATTTTGCAAAACTTTTCTGCCGCAAGGACTCCTCTGCAAAACGGAGTGGTAGAACGGCGGAACCGTACCATTTTCGAAGCTGCTCGCACTATGCTGTCACAATCAAAGCTGCCACTTTTTCTCTGGGCTGAAGCGGTTGCAATTGCGTGTTACACATAAAACCGCTCCATCATCAACAAGTGGTTCAACAAAACCCCGTACGAGATCATCAACAATCGCATCCCGAATATCAATTACTTCCACACATTCGGTTGCACGTGCTACGTCTTAAACGACAAGGATGACCTCGGAAAGTTCAGCCCAAAGGCAGATGAATGAGTATTTATTAGATACTCGATGCAGGCTAAGGCTTATCTCGTTTACAACAAACAGGCCAAATCCATCATCGAAAGCATAAACGTGACCTTTGACGAAGCCGCAGATTTGGCTTCTGAACAAATCGGTTCAGAACCCGCTTTAACTGGCGTGTTAGTTTCCGAACTCTCACGTTCGGGATCTACACAAACCCCAGTAAATCCAAATCAATCATCAATGTCAAAACCACATACTTCTGATTTAGATTTACTGTTTCAGCACTTTTCCGATGAATACTTTAATATGCCTAATCCCCATGTGATTGTGCAACCTAGGAATGAAGTTGCTCAAATTGCGAACTCGGCGAATCTCTCCGGTCCGCCGCCTTCAACGAGCACTCCAGTCCTTGCACTGGAATCCCCTCAAAGTTCAAAGGACACTACTACTAAAACGGCTAATCCCTCGGAGGAACCTGTACCAATTCCGGAGATCGCTCCTGAAGATTCGTCCTCAACAACTCAAAAGGATCAACCTCTGGATTCCCCGGAACCAGAAGTTGCGCAACCAACGACGAATCCCGTTCCATCCCCTCCGAGGAACCGTCCGTCTACTCTTGAAGCAGTTCAGGATCTTCCCGCCGGTGAGTATGTGGACCCGGACAACTCTTACGCGACTCATCAGCCGCTTCCACACACCACCAAATGGACTAAAGCACACCCTCTACACCATATCATAGGCGATCCTCCCACTCCAGTTTGGATGCGAGGTGCATCTGCCAACTTCTGCTTGTTCTCCGGTTTTCTAAGCAAGATCGAGCCAAACACCGTCTCTGAAGCTCTCAATGATCCAGACTGGGTCATGGCTATGCAAGAGGAACTCAACCAATTTGAGGCCCTCAAGGTATGGCGAATCGTCCCACGTCCATCCAACAAGACGATCATCGGCACGAAGTGGATATTCAAGAACAAGAAAGATGAAGATGGCATCGTTGTTCGCAACAAGGCACGCCTCGTGGCCAAAGAATACCGCCAGCAAGAGGGAATCGACTACGACGAGACATACGCTTCGATAGTGCGAATAGAAGCCATTTGTATGTTCCCTGCATACGCCGCACACAAGAACTTCACGGTCTTCCAAATGGATGTCAAGACCGCCTTCCTCAACGGCGTTATAAAGGAAGAAGTGTACATATCGCAACCAGACGGGTTCGTGGATGACTCCAAGCCAAACAATGTGTATATCCTCGACAAGGCTCTATACGGTCTCAAACAAGCTCCATGTGCCTGGTTTTGAGCTCACGACATACTCAGACGCGGATCATCCAGAAAGCATGCTGGATCGGAAGAGCACATCGGGACACGCGCAGTTCCTGGGTGATAGCTTAGTCAGTTGGGCATCCAAGAAGCAGCAGTGCATCTCCACAATGACTGCTGAGGCGGAATACGTGGCCGCCACGAGCTGTTGTTCCCAAGTCATATGGATGCGCACCCAGCTCAAGGATTACGGCTTCACCTACTCACAAGTGCCCATTTACTGCGACTCAAAGAGCGCGATTGCCATTTCAAGCAACCCGGATCAGCACACTAAGACAAAGCACATAGACGTTCGATACCATTTTATCAAGGTTCATGTCGAAAGAGGTACAATCGAACTCTACTTTGTTAATACTGAACATCAATTAGCATACCTCTTTAGAAAACCCTTGGACGAAAAACGTTTTAACTATCTTGTGTCCAAGCTCGGTATGCTAAATCTGAAGATTTAATCGAACCGTACGCCCGATACAAGTTCCATACATCTACGAGGAACTGCATATTCATCATTTGTTGTCTAAACTCTAAATGATCGAGTACACACTTCCTCGCATCTGTATTCTACTTGTATCGTACACATTTTTCTGTTAAATCTCTATATTACTTAGGTAGATTTCGTTTGTTTGCTTTCATTTCGTTTGTGATTTCCTTTCGTGTTTCATTACTGTCATCTACTTTATTCTTCGATATATCTGTGTGTTTCGCAACTTTGTTCATGTGTTCAGGGGGAGCACATAAGCTTATGTCCATCAAGTAAGTCTATTCTACATTTGAGGGGGAGTGTCACACAATTTTTTAACATGATAAGTTTTTTTGTGTGTGGCCCGTCCCAGTTGTTTCTCAAAAGCACCACATGCACAACCCGAGGGTGAGCATTTTCATTTTGTGCCAAATTCTAGGGGGAGCGTGTTTTTAAAATACTTTTAGGTAAGAAATGTCAATTTTGGAAAATACAAGGGTCCAGTTTTGAAATCCATGGTATCCGGAAAAGTAGCCGGACAGGGTATCCGGACACTATCCTATCCGGATAGGTATCCGGACGTCCCACCCGGATACCTCTTCCCTATAAATACGCACGGATTCCACCTTGTTCATTTTTTCCGGACACTTTATCGCAAAAACACTCTCGACTTCTCTCTCTCGGATACTCAAGTGTTTGCTCAAAATACTCTCGATTTCGACCCCAAATCAGGTACGTTGTTCGCTCTCAACTGCTATATGAGTTCTCAATCGTGATTACTCATCAATCACACATACCTCACATCGATTCATCGACTAAAAAGGGTATTCGGGAACCGAACCTTTTGTCAGTTCACATTCGGTCGATTTAGGCAATCTTAGACGTAAGTGTTGCTCGATAAATGCTCATATACTAGTTTAGATCACTCTAGTATAGGTAGATCTGTGTGTTGAATTCGATTTTGGCCGATTTGTGTTAACTGGATGTCGTCTAGATAGTTTGGATCTATCCGGACACATCCAAGTTATCCGGAAACATTCAATCGTAGATATTTTATTCGGTAACCATTTCATCCGGTAACCTTCTTTATCCGGTAAGCATCTCACCCGGTAACCCTAGTTGTCCGGAAACCTTTTGGTATCCGGTAAGTTCAACTATCCGGGAAGTTCATGCTTGTCCAGTAACCTAGTTATCCGGTAACTTACTTTTGTCCGGTAACTTCCTTTTATCCGGAAACCTCAATTTGTACGGTAACCAAACGTATCCGGATACCAATGTACCCGATAACTTTTGTTATCCAGTGACCATTGTACCTGGACACTATGCTTCCCGGATACTTTCTTTGTCCGGACAAATTGGCAATTCCAGTACCCTGTTTCACTGCCATTCCTCAATCTGTTCCAAATTGAGCCGATCTTCACAAAGGTACGCACCGACAGTTTTGCATCCGCCTATAATCTAATACCGTGTCTTTCAGGTACACAACTAGCGGATCAACAACAACCACAAGGCTAATAACGCCCTCGTACACCCGGACGACATCTGTGAGATCGAGGGGAACAACCACCACCTCGACGCTGCTGAGTTCCGACCACAACTTCGTATGGTCGTGGACATACTTCTCGGCCATCCACTTCGCTATGCGCTCACGGCGACCACCGACGTCCCAGTACTCTATCTACAGCAAGTCTGGAATACCATCCGGGTCGTCACCGCACACAACTCTCAGACAATAACCGCCACGATTGTTCAACATCCATTTTTACTCACACCGGAGTCCTTTCGATGCCTACTCTCACTACCAGAGGCCACTGCCAGCGGCCGAGCTGCGTTCGACCCCGCAATCAATGACGACACTTTATGTGCCGAAATTCGTGCACTCGGATACAATCACGCACTCAACCGCCCATCCACTTTCAACCAGAAATACTTGGCGCCACTCTAGTACACCTTGTTTACAATCCTGAATAGGTGTCTCTCATCAAGATGGAAAGGCATTGACAAGTGCAATGCCAGCTTCCTGCGCCTATTTCACGCCGTCTGCTACAACCGCCACGTAGACTTCTCCACGATCATCTGGCACAAGCTCGTAAACGCTATACGCGCCATCGACGGAACGAAAAAGCGCAAGTTCATTCCCTATTTGCGCTCCTGCAGCTTGCCATCCGACAACACATGGACGCGAACCCGGACATCCCACACCGCATGAACCATCCGGTATGTCCTCAATTTAGTTTACACTATCTTGTGATTCGCAACCCGTCCAATGCCTAAGCCATGCCTATACCCGAAGCCTTACTGGCATACGCGGATCCGCAAGCACCGAGTGTTATAGACTATAGGTGAGCGTTAGGTGCTCCTGTGGTCCAGCCGGAGCCGGAGGGACCTCCCCAGGGAGCTAGGCCTGAGCGACGTAAGGGTTCAAGGACAAGAGGAGGCAGATTCCGGGTAGCTGGGGCTCCCGGACGGGGCGTGCTGAGAGTACACTCTGTGAGGGGAAATGAAACGGGCGGTGCGGAGGATATGTAACGACTGGGTTTCCAAATTTAATCACAATAACATAAAACCATTTAAAGTACGATTCGAAAAAGAATCGGCTACAATACTCTTCGCACAATCACCTCAAACACAATTACGAACAAATAATTCTAACCGCAATAAAGTTAATATGATCACTAACCGATCCGATAAGGATTCTTAACATAAAAATCCAAAATCTTCTATAATCTGCAACAACAGAAGTACATAAATCCGGTGAGAGATTTAAATTCTTACCGACCTTCAATCATCGGAACCTTTAACCGAAAACATAATTAACCCGACAGTATCAATGAACCGGTAATTGTAAACAATCTTCACCATAATAGTTATCGCTTTCCCTTTTCCAAGGCTAGCAATCCCAATATAAAATTCACCTGAAATGCATATTTTTAAAACAAAATGAGGGTTAGACCATGCGGTCTAGTGAGTAAATCCCTGTCAGTTCCACAATCTCAATAAATCATTTAACATTAAAATCTAAAAATCAGATAATCCCTTCGTAGGCCCACAAGCACTACTTCCTTCCCAAGGTAACTAAACACAACAGTCGCTATTCAAAATAACGCACACCCCGATAAGACCGAAGTCAATATCAACGGTGGTCACTACACGAAACATATTCGCTAGCAAAAACACGCACACTCCGATAAGACTGCGATAAATATCGGCAATGGCTCACCACAGAAACAAATTCGTGGGCCAAAAATATAGATATATAACCCCCCTGCGTGGACCATTACAGTCTCACATGCACACGAGATTCTGTTGTGTAAGTCCCTTAAACCCACAAATCAATAATTAAATTATATGCGACAATTATAAATCACATATAAAAGTTAAAGTAACCATAGTTATCCATCGTAAACCAACCGTATCAATAAGATACAACAATTAAACGATAACCTTTTATAAATAAATGCATTTCAGTTCGTAAACGGTTAAAAGAAAGCTCACCTCGATAACGATACAAGATAATACGAAGTTTAACCGGTAACGAAACTAGAAATCGACGAGAATCTTTAATACCATCCAAAGTCCCAACTAAAAGCTTCAAAACTCCCATTGATTTCTACTTCAACCAAAATTCTCTCGCTTTACATTTCTAAAACACACACATACACTTAAATGGAAGAAAGATGAAACAAAAATCTGGAAAGCAAGATGTGTTGGCAATCAAGGTGATGACTCATGAAAATCCACCCAAAATTTTCAAATCAAACCCCCAGAAGTTGCTAAATACCCAACAACCCCTAGACTTTAATTTTTTTAATAAAAACATGGTTATTACAAATTCTCCCCCTTAACAGAATTCCGTCCCGGAATGCATTCAAGCAACCAACGAGGGTAATTGATTAACAAAACAGATTTCAAAATCTTACAACACATTTGTTGGTTCCCGTTTTGCTTAGACAAGATTAACAGATCTATTAGTTCGAGTTTATGTTTGATGCGAAAGCGTATTTGAAGAACTAACAGATAAGTTTGTATAGAAACAATACATAATATCAAATAAACAGTATATGAAGAACAGATGAATATCTCAAAGTTTTCCTGTATTTGATGAAGAACACTAATAATAGATTTGACGTTAATTGTGTGTGTGTGTTTTTCTTTTATATCAACTGGTAAGGAAGAACTCAACATGAGTCTTCCTTTTATACTACTACAAAAGAACTATTCTAGACAAAAGGACTAATGCTACAGGAAAGAAGGGATGGCATGAACAGTTGGAAATCTGCATGCATTAAATGCACTAATATCAACTTGCAAGGATTCCTATCAGAGTTTGACACGTGTTTGTTGTCGGACCATGCCTTGTACAAGTTGATGAACGAACCCTGGAACAGTAGCAAGATATTTCTGTAACAGTGGTAAGATATTTCTTCAACAGTGGCAATATATTATAAATATCTTCCAAGTCTTTAATCTGAACCGCAGAGGCTCTGTCAAGGGTGACAGAGGTTCTGCGGCTCGGTCCTTGGTGAACATTCTTCTGTAGATCCTTCTTTGGTCCTTTGTGAGTAGTCTTCTGTAGATTCTTCTTGAGACTTGGTGTTCCTTGAATGATCGTTTGCTTCGGCAGAGTTTCTGTGGAACACCGCAGAGCTTCTGTGGAACTCTTTCATACTTAGCCTATTTTTCAATACTTCTAATATTATGAATATTTGGAGCTAACAATCTCCCTCTAAGTATTGAAAAATGAAAATTTGACTTTATGCATAATTAGGCTAAGTAAAGTAGACAGAGGTTAAACAATACCTCAAAAGTTTCATTTCATTTCTTTTTGACTATTACAGAGATATGTAAAATAGATTTAGACATTTGCATCTTTGAAGTCATTGAAACTTCTGTTGTCGAATCCTACTTCTCTTAGCTCGTGATAGAAATTGATGCAGAGTTCTCTCAAGCCGATTGTAGCATCTATTTCTCTGATCATTCTTTCTGCTGATTCTTGATCCATAAGCACAGTACCTCTGTTCTCTTGTAAGATTGATCTGAACTTGTTCAGAGTACTAGTTGCATACTTCTGACAGTCCATTTCCACAAAAAGTCTCACTTGACCAGCAGGATCCTTATACACTAACCCGTACCTTGGTGTTGTTATGATTGAGTTGGGTATTGCAGAAGGTGGGCAGTGATCCTCTGGTGGTCTCAGACTCAGGTTTCTGACTCCAAGGTCTCTTCCCAGTTGAAAGTCTATCATGCTATACAGCAGAAGCTTTTCTCTCATTGCTTTCCTGAACACTTGATAGGCCCTTCGGTTAGCATCGTTGTCGAAGGTTTCTTTCGTCCAAAGTAGAAGATCTGGCAGATCGTAGGGGTTCAAGTTTCTTATATCGGCATCTGCAAATTGATTTTCGGACTTGTTCTCCCTTTTGACTTTGTAAATGTTGTACCTGATCTTTGGAAAGGTTATTGTTTGAGAGAATTTGCAGTATATTACCTTTTCTATTTTGGACTCTGAGAAGACTTATGCCCTTGATTTTGGCTTTGTTCTGCTGAAGGTGTTGTCAAGGTCAGCTCTGAGTTGAGGATCTTCGATGTGTGGTATAGGGTTGTTCTGATATTGCTGTTTGTAGAGGTACCTATACACCACCTCTTCCATTTCTGCATGTCATGTATCTGGTGGTGGTATTGGTCTTCGCAGAGCATCCATTTGTCGTTTTATCTCTGCAACCCTACCCTCTGTTGCCCAGTCGTCTTCAGGTTTAGGAGTGACAAAGGCATCGAATGAGCTCTTCATCAACTTCTCTATCGTCTGTGGCTTTTGCTTTTTCTTCTGTGGTTCTTCTGTCATGTTTCCTTTACCTTTATCTTTGGTTTGGGAAGGCTCCGAACCTATTGTCTGCTTTGGACTCTGTGGGATTGCTTCTGTTGGTTTGGGTGTTGAGGTTTCTGTGGGTATGATGGGGATTGCCTCTGTAGTTTTTGATACTTCAGTTCCTGAGGACTTTGGTGGGGATGGTTCTGTTGGTTTGATTGGGGATTTGGGTTCTGTTGATGTTTCTTCTGAGGATGAAGATGTCAGGATTTGAACTTCAGGGACATCTTTTTCAAGGACAGAGGTGGTTTCCATAGAGGCTGGTGTTTCCTCTGTGGGTCTCTGTTGTGTTTCCTGAGTTTGGGTTTAGGTTGGTGGTGCAGAGGAATTTGGTTCTGCAGATATTGGAGGATTGTTTGCAGTTGTTTCTCTTTGATTCTCCCCTTGTTTCTCCCCCTCAGGATGATCTGATGAATCATCATCATCAGAATCATCCTGACCCTTATCTTCATTTCCTTCTGCTCTGCAAGTAGTGTCAGGTTTCTTTGCCCCAGCTGCCATCATTTTGGCACAGAGATCATCACAAAGACCAAGAAGAGTTTGAACTTCGGCCTCTGTGTTGAACCGCATCTTTCCCACACTAGCCTTGAAGTCTTTTACGTAAGAAGCGTTGGCTATTGTGAAAGCTCTGATAAATTCTGTCATTTGGTTCAAGATGCTTTGCCCAAGTTCTGTCAACTGTGCTCTGGTCATGTAGTCGGTAGGCTTCATGGCTAGAGTAGCTTCTGTTGTTTGTTCCTGAACTTGTCGTAGAGCCTTCTGCAGTTCTTCTGGAGTAATAACTTTTGATGACACTTGTTCTTTCATCTTTTCCAGATATGTTGATCGAGTTGTTGAAGGCAGAAGTTGCAGCTTTTTCAAGATCAGCAGCAGCAGAGGTAGGTGTGGTGGCAGAAGTTGTGGCAGCTGTCTTTATAGATTGCACCTCTGTGGACAAGTTGTCCATTTTGGTGTTTAGTTCTGAGAGGGCCTTGGATGTAACTTCTGCAAAAGATTTGAAAGAGCTTTTCAACTCTTCCAATGTTTGGTTTACAGAGGTGACAAGGGTTTGGAACTCACCCCTTGATACGTGTGAACTCGTGGTAACCTCTGGAGGAACACATTCGTCTCCAGAGTTTGTCCTTGTTCCTTGGACACCTTCTGTCACCCCTGTTTGTATGTTGAGGGTGGAAGGATTTCCTTCTGATCCTCGAGGAGAAATATGAGTTTCAACCTCTACAGAAGTTCTGTGAAGAACATTGACCAAATCCACTCCAGAGGTGGGTATTGGAATATCCTTCTGTTGACTTGGAGACTTGTCTAGAGTCTCTTCGTCTCTGTGCTCTCTAATCCCCTTTGTAGGGATGTTGGGCCCTATTGTGGTGTGTGTGGCAGAGGAAACGAATTCCTCTGCTAGGATGTCAGATGTGATTTGGGGAAATAAATCACGAACTATGGGTGAGTCCTTTCGAGAGGACTCCCCAAGAATGGTTTCCCCGGTTTTATTAAGCACAGAGGTTGAAAGAGTAACCTCTGGCTGGCTGGGAGGGGTTGGGATCGAGCTGTGCTGCTCTATTACAATGATACCTTCTGCCGCTAGACCGGCGGTATCAGAAATATGGGTTGCACTAGGAGGGGGTTTGGGATGTGTGCCATCTTTTTCTTCGGCATCTTTTTCTGCAAAACCCTCTGTTGTTTCTATCCTAACCTCTTCCTCTATTTCTATGTTTATCTCTTCTTCTGAGGTTTCCTCTGTAGGCGCTACAGTTTCTGCCGCTTCTCTTAAGGAATCATAAATGAAGTGAGATCCTATGAGTTGTCGTACGTGAGGGTGCATGGTTTGTGTACCTTGAGCAGCAGAAATGACTTCTGTTGTGTGCATAGCTTCTGTATGCTGATCCAATGGTTCTGCGACCCATCCTGATGGATCTAAGGTTTTGCGACCCATCCTGATGGATCTAAGGTTTGAGCAATATCACGATTGTTGAGGAAGGCATTGAAATCTCCCTATTGGTCTGCATAAGCTATTGGGGAGGGAGATTGCAGATGTATAGCCTGGTCTTCCTCTTCTTGTTCGACATCCTCTGTGATGACCTGCAGAGGTGAACTTGGTTTCTTTTTCTTTGACTTTCTCTTCTTTGGCTTAGGAGCTCCCTTTCCTGTGGATTTGAATTTCCGTTTCTTTTGATTTGGAGGTGAGGGAGGTGCAGAAGTTCTTGTATCTGTAGTAAGTGGTGAAATGGTTTGAACTGCAGAGGTTGTAGTTTCCTCTGTGGATTTTCTTTTCTTTGTCTTCTTCTTGGGTGTTGCTGCAGAGGTTTTTCTTTTCGGAGAAGAGGGGTAAATGCTTTCTCTTTGGGCTTTGAATCGGTCTTGTACTGAATAGTGTTTCTCCAAAGCTTTAGCCCATTCCTCTTCTGTCATCCTCTCAACTATATCTACACCTAAGGGGGTTCCTAGACGCGGGGGTGTCACAGGACTTGGTTCTGGAGTCCTGTGGGCGCGTATATACTCTAATTTCCTATCCTCATCAGTTGCATAAGCCAGAAGGTTTTTCGACAGAGGTCTGCAGTGGGGGTAACTGTCTTCATGCTCTGTAGGAGTATTTTTATTCATCGGGTAAAGCTTTACAGATGGCCCTTCCATTGGCCACTTCTGCATTTGAAGTAGAGGCTCGAAAATGACTCCTAGAATTCTTTGGTATTGCAGAGGTGGTAGATACCCTGGTGTGTTCCTCTTGGCCTTTTGAGTTGCGAGCTTTCTGTCGATTGTGTTAACTAATTCCTGCATCATGATGGTCGCATAGTCAATTGGAATATCGTAATAGATTCCATACATGATGGTCAGGATCTGGAATGAGCTTTGGTCAGGGCTACCAGTTTTTCCTGTGAGGCAACGATTCAAGATGGAGAACAGGGTATTCCACAGAGGTGGTAGTCTGCCTATGCGGAAATCATTGCGTTTCCTCAGGGTTGTGTTATATCCTAACATTTCGACGAATCGACAGAGCTCCTCGTCCGTAGGAACCTCAGCATATTTCTTGATTCCAAGTAGACCTCTGGTTGGTAGGTTGAACTACAGTGAGAACATGGTTCTGTTAAACATGAGTTCTAGGTAGTCAGACTTGTCTGGTTTTGAAATGTAGCCCTTTATCAAAGAATCATCTGGATCAAAACGGCAACTTTGCCAAAATTGATTCAGATATCGTGCAGGGATTTTGGTTGGGGTTTTGGAAAGGAGAGGGTATAGGAAATGATTTTCTAGGATATTTAGGAGAAGAGCATGGGCTTCGCTGAAAGCTGTTGGTGAGGGTACGAGGTAGCAGTTGTTGGATTTTAAAGGTAGAACATCCTCAAAATGTTCTTTGTTCAGAAAGTGTTGAAGGTTGGTGGTTGGTGCAAAGTTTGCAGAGTCGCCGGAATTTTCTTTTTCAGCATTTGCGGCGATGTTAGGGTTTTGGGAGTGCTCTGAATGCACTGTAGAGTGTTGAGGAGAGTTCGCCGGAGAATTTTGAGTAGCATGGGAACTGGAAGCCATTTTGCACAGTAAAATGATGATTTGAATATAGTTGCAGGTTCGTCGGAGAAGAGAGTGAGTAAAGTTTTTGTGAGGGAAGGTAACTTGGGTTTTATACTGAGTTTATGGCAGTAGAATCTGAAAGGGTTAATATTTTGAGGTTAATATTATTTGGGGTCCGCACTTGAGTCGTTATGACGGGTTCAACTTTCCATAGGAACGTGTTGCATGTAGGTCCAACGAAAAGATGACACGTCCTCTGTGTCAGTTATGACGAGACGTCGTGGGCGGCCTTATTAAATGCTAGGCGCGAGGGCCTCTTTACCTCCACATGATTCTCACTCGCAGAAAAGTTACCGTTACTGTTACAGAAATGCCTAATGTAAAAACTGACAGAGGCTCTGTGATTTGAGAATCTTATTTTTCTTGCCTCTGTAGTTTGTACCTCTAAGAAGAGTTTGAAAAACAAATCCATGGAGAGGATCGATAAATTATGTATAGAAATTCCTTTACAGAGATTTTTGGACCTCTGTCAGAGCCAGCAGAGGTTCCGAGACAAGAAATTTCGTATATCTAATAATTTATAAACATTTTTGATCATCCAAGTTTTTGATTGTTTTTAACAATGTTTTTAGGACCTTTTTGAAAGTTGGTGTCCTAGAAAATTGTTTTTGATAAAAGGTTTTGTGCAGCAAAAAGTCCTTTTAAAACAAGTGTTGGTCTACAAAAGTTCTTTCTTGTGGAGAGAACTCTGTAACCTATGACTTTTTCTGCAGTGTTTGTATGCTATGATTCTTTTTGATTTTGATACCTAAAAAGATTTACAGAGTTTCCAAGAATTATTGATTTAAGATCAGAGCTTTTGCCTGCAGAACCTCTGTTGGAATCAGTAGAGGCTCTGTGACCTTAAATTTCTAATAATGGAAAACTCAACATTCTTTTTGATCAAATTTTATTTGGAATGTGTTTAATAATGTTTCTAGAACATATTTAGAAATTTATGTCCTAGAAAATTATTTTCAAAAAGAATTTGTTCGAGATACTAACCTTTTTGTTCTTCTTTATCCGGAAATGTTCTTTCCTTCTGTTGTTGTCATCTTTTCCTCTGCTCCCCCTTGACTTATAAATCTCTGTAGATTAAGCAAGGTTTTCTTTTGCTCCCCCTTGATCTAATCATCCTTTGTTGATCAAGTTCGTTTTCCTCTGCTCCCCCTTGATCTAATCATCCTCTGTAGATCAAGTTCGTTTTCCTCTGCTCCCCCTTGACCTATGCTTGGTTCAAATAATTAGAAGTGAATGTATATAACATAGGTCGTGTATCAGAGGTTCTGTAAGGATCGTCAGAGGTTCTGAGGAGATTTACAGAATCTCTGTTGCTTTTCAGAAAGGAATTTAGTAGAATTTACATACAAAGTAATAAACAAAACAGAAAATATACATACTGTATAATATAAAGATACTTACAGAGGTTAATCCATATTTATCATTCCTAATTTACCCACCAAGTAAAGGAATCTTTTCTCATCAAGTGCTTTGGTGAATAAATCAGCAAGCTGAAATTCTGTTGGTACAAAATGCATCTCGATGGTTTGATTTTCCACATGATATTTCAGAAAGTGATACCTGATATCTATGTGCTTTGTTTTTGAAAGCTGTACTGGATTTGCAGAGATGGCAATTGCACTTTTGGAATCACAGAAGATGGGGATTTTGCAGATGATGTGACCAAAGTCTTTCAGCTGAGTTTTCATCCACAGAACTTGAGAGCAACAGCTAGCAGCATCAACGTATTCAGCTTCTGCCGTAGATGTTGAGACACAATTATGTTTCTTTGAGTCCAGCTTACTAATTTCCCACCTAGGAATTGACAACTCCCAGAGGTACTCTTTCTGTCGAGTTTGCATCCACCATAATCTGAATCTGTGTATGCCTTTAGTCAAAAACCAGAGTTCTGCGGATACCAGAGGCCAAGATTTTTGGTCCCTCTGAGATATCTGAAGATTCTCTTTACAGCAATATAATGTGTCTTTTTAGGATTAGCTTGATATCTTGCACAAAGACATGTGGCATGCATTATGTCAGGTCTACTTGCTGTTAAGTATAATAAAGACCCAATCATTCCTCTGTAAAGTGTGCACTCGACAGAGATGCCATTTGGATCTGAAAAAAGTTTATTTCCAGTGGCATTGGGGTTTTCATGACAGAGGCATCAGAGAGGGTGTATTTTTCAAGTATGTCAGAGACATATTTTGATTGATTTATGAAAATTCCTTCTAATGTTTGTTTGACTTGAAGTCTGAGGAAAAAGGTTAATTCTCCCATCATACTCATTTCAAACTCACTCTGCATGAGTTTTTCAAAATATTTACATTTTTGTGTATTTGTAGACCCAAAAATAATATCATCTACATATATTTGTACAAGAATAAGCTCATTTCCTTCACCTTTAAATAATAGAGTTGTATCAGTGGTACCTCTGTTGTAGCCGTTATTAAGAAGAAAAGTGGAAAGTCTTTCGTACCATGCTCTTGGAGCCTGTTTTAGTCCATATAGAGCTTTGTCGAGGTGATAGACATACCTTGGGTATTTTGAGCTTTCAAATCCTGGTGGTTGTTGGACATATACTTCTTCTTGAATTTCACCATTGAGAAAGGTAGATTTTACATCCATTTGATATAGTTTAAAACCTCTGTGGGCTGCGAAGGCTAAGAAAATTCTTATTGCTTCGAGCCGTGCAACAGGGGCAAAAGTTTCATCGTAATCGATGCCCTCTTCTTGGCGATATCCCTTGGCCACCAGTCTTGCTTTATTTCGAATAATCACTCCATCTTCATCCTTTTTGTTTCTGAAGACCCACTTAGTCCCTATGGCCTGTTTCCCTCGTGGCAGAGGTACTAGAGTCCAGACTTTGTTTCGTTCAAACTGAAGAAGCTCTTCTTGCATAGCATCCACCCAGTTTGGGTCGTCCAGGGCCTCATAAATCTTTTTCGGTTCGATCACACTAATAAAGTTGGTAAAAAAACAAAAATTTGTAGAAGCTGATCTTGTTTTTACCTTATCAGAGGGATTACCGATGATTTGTGTTTGAGGATGGCTTTTTGTCCATTGAGTTGTTCGTGGAAGATGATCATTTGAGTCATCAAGTTGAACTTCTGTAGTTGAAGTGGTTGATGGTTCAGCTTCTGTAGGAATGGGTATCACGGATGGGATTTCCTTCTTTGTAGGTATTGTGGTTTCATCTTCACTTCCCTCTGGCGTTCCTTCTGTTGTTGCTTCCTCTGTTGGATTTAGAATTTGGATAACCTCTGTTGTAGAATCTTTTGTCGTCGTATCTTCTGTTAGATTTTCAGTACCTGTAGAATTTATAGTAGAGGATGAGGGATTAAATGGATCAGACAGAGAGATACTTACTTCGTTTACAGGTGATTCTGCAGAGGTGCTTTTTGTTCCAGCAGAGGGATCAACGTCGTTGTTGAACATTTCTTGAAATAGAAGACTTAAATCTTCATTTGTTTTTGAGATGCCAGAGGTGTCCATGTTTAGTCCGAGTTCTGAACTGAGTTGTTCAGAAGTCTTCTGGAAAGAGTCATCAAATGACACATTTATGCTTTCTACTATCGTGCGTGACTTCAGAAGGTAAACTCTGTAGGCTTTGGAAGCGGCAGAGTACCCGATGAACTTGCCTTTGTCAGCCTTTTCTTCAAACTTTCCTCTTAAGTCTCTGTCGTTTAAGACAAAGCATTTGCATCCAAATACATGGAGAAACTTGATGTTTGGTCGTCGTTTGTTGATCAATTCATAAGGAGTTTTGATGTGTCTTTTCACGATTGTTGAACGATTTTGGGTATAGCAAGCTGTTGAAATTGCTTCTGCCCAAAAGGTCATTGGTAATCCACATGCAGAAAGCATGGTTCTTGCAGCCTCCACTAGCGTGTGGTTCTTTCGTTCGACCACACCATTCTGTTGTGGGGTGCGAGCGGCAGAGAAGTTCTGGGATATTCCTTCTTCTGTGAGATAGGCTTCAATAACAGAGTTTTTGAATTCTGTGCCATTGTCACTTCGTAACTTCAGAATTCTGCACTCATAAAGAACTTGGATTCTTTTCATTAGATTAATCAAGATGTAAGGAACATCTGATTTCTTTTTGACAAATTCAACCCATGTAAAACGTGAAAACTCATCAATTAAGACAAGTATATATTTCTTGCCACCTAGGCTCTGTATAGCGATTGGACCGCAGAGGTCAACGTGAAGCATGTACAGAGGTCTAGGACAAGACACATCAGTTTTGCCTTTGTGGGAAGCTCTTTTGAGTTTTCCCATTTCACAGGCAGAGCATAAATGATCCTTATTGAACTTAACAATTGGTAAGCCTTTGACCAGATCAAGTTTTACTAGTTTATCTAGAGTGTGAAAGTTTAAGTGACAGAACCTGTTGTGCCATAGCCAGGCTTCTTCACTTTTGCTTGCAACAAGGCAAATGTTGTCCTTGTTTTTGGCATTGAAGTTCATTAGATACAGATCACCTTTTCTTTTGGCTCACAGAAGTTCAATTCCCGTGTCTTCACTTAGTAGAGAGCAGAATGTTCTTTTGAACAGTACATGGAATCCTGTGTCACAAAGTTGGCTTACACTGAGTAGGTTGTGTTTTAGGCCATCCACATATGCAACTTTGTGTACTGTGATATTCTCTTTCTTTATGACTCCATAGCCTTTGATATGCCCCTTTTTGTTATCTCCAAAAGTCACTGATCCACCATCTTGTTTTTCTTGGAATGTGGATAGAAGACTTTTGTTGCCAGTCATGTGCCTTGAGCATCCGAAGTCTAGATACTTGGCACAAACTGCTTCTGCAAAACAATCACAGAGATTTAGGTACCCATATCCACATGGGTTCAGTTTCGTCAGAATTTTTCAAGTTTGCCTTGGCATTCTTGAAATACATTTTATTTTTTGTTGAAGAATTAGTTTGTTTCTCTTTCATATTTGATTTAGCTGCAGAGAGAAAACAATTTGAACTACAGAAATGATTATTTAACCTAAACATTAGATCAATGCAATGACAATATTGAACATCATAGGTGATTTGCTTGAAATTTTTATTGAAAGCATTAAACTGGGCCACAGAGGCATTACATTCTATTCTAGCATATGGCTTCCTATTACAAGAAGATTTATGTAGATTAGATTGTTGGCAAAAATCTTTGTTTGTAGCAGCCTTCTGTGAGTCCCTTCTGTGGTGAACTTCTATTGATTTCACTGTCACAGATGAAAAAGATTTGTTAGGTTTTGTCCATTTACCCTTTTGTTGCCATGTTGGTTTTTCTTTTATTTTTAAGGGTTTTAAAAATGTTGAATCTTTTAGATTTTGAGAGGACATTAACTTCTTTTGTTTCAACTTTTCAAGATCAATAGAGGTTTTGGCTTGTATGCACATATTCATAAAATCAGGACAGATAGGAATTCCAGTGATTTTCTGTTGATCCAAACCCTCAGTGATTTGATAATGACCCTATCTTAAATACTTAGTGAAAATTGTAAGTAAACAATATGTATCAGAGTTTCACTATCGCTGATAAGTACTAAGATCTTACAGTACTGCTGATAGGAACTCTCGCACTTTTAGATTAAACATTCAGCGAACTCTGTTCACCATATCGCTGAGTCTGTTCAGTCCGTATGGTGATCGCTGATAAGTTAGTTGTTTACTTATGATCCCTGAAGACAAGATTCACGTCAACAAAGGTTCTACGCTGAAGTCGAAGATCAAGCTCAAGAACCAGCGACAAGTCTCCTAATGAACTGATGCGGATCAGCGAAGACTCAGATTTGTCCACTCAACGTGAAGTATCAAGTACAAGACTTCAGCTATCGCTGAACTTTATCATCTGCTGAATAGTAAATGATAATCGCTGAATCAACGAAAGCTGATCATGAAGTCCTCCGTACAAAGTACTTTTGTCTTAACCTCCCTTGCACGCCACCGTACGAAATGTCAGAAAAGAACCTCCGAAAATCTGAAATCGTACAACCACTCTGACACTACACTGTTCATTCATGCGGCTACTAAGGTTGTCATCAAAGGTCAATGACATGCAACCAATCCGCTAATGACACGTGTAAAGTATATACTGGATTGCATTAAATGCATGCAGTATATAAAGAGATGAACTCACTTCATTTGAAGTAACTTGCTAACTCTGGACAAGTTCAAATCTCTCAAGATAGGATTTTATTAGTAATCTCCTTATCTTTCTTAGTGCAAGAAAACCTTAGTGTTCCAACTTGTTTAGATTTAGGTTTATCCTTAATCTTGTTTCCGCAACAAGCTGTAAATTGTTAATGATTTATCAATAAACAATTTAGAAAAGTAAAATAGTGTGTTTGTATTCAACCCCCCCCCCCCCCCCTTCTACAAACTTGTTTAAGCCTTTCGGGACCAACAAGTGGTATCAGAGCAGATTTGTTTAATCTCATAAACAAGATCTAATCTAAGATATTTTCTCTTCCTTGCTATTATCTGAAAATGGCCAACTCAAACACAAACACTCACTATATCGACAATGGTTCTCTTGCAAAACCCCCTAGATTTTCCAGAGACAACTTCAACTTATGGAAAAATAGGATGACACTCTTCTTAGAAGGTGTAGACCCTACTATACCTTACTATCTTGAAAACGGTCCACACATCCCTGTAACGATTGATCCTGCCGTTCCAGCCACTGCAACTAGAGCTGCTATTCCAGAAAGGCTGATTCCAAAGGAAATCCATCATTGGACCGATGAAGACAAGAAGAAAGTGGCTATAGATACAAAAGCCAGATCCATTCTATCCATGGCCCTTCCTGACGAAGTCTACCATTCCGTCATGAACCTGAAATCCTCGAAGGCCATGTGGGACACAATATGTGTTCAGTATGAAGGAACGTCTGAAGTCCGGGATTCAAGAAAGATCAACCTGGTAAGACAATACGAAAGTTTCATCTCTGGTAAGAATGAAACTCTCTCTGAAGTACATCAACGTTTTAACTGCTTAATTATAGATCTTAAAACGGTTGGTAAGGAATATTCTAACTTTGAAGTTCTGACAAAGTTTTTAGAATGTTTACCTGAAAGCTGGGACAATTATTCCATGTGTCTCAAGCTGTCAAAAGATCTAAGATCAATGACACTCGCTACCTTATATGGCACATTGCTGAATCATGAGCAATCTAGCCATCTTAAGAAGAATCTTGTAAAAGATTCCAAAAGCACCCCTGTTGCTTTAATCTCAGAGGAACCTTCTACTCAGCGACCCGTGGTCACTATCACTGAGTTAGAAAGTAACTCTGAAAGATCATCAGATTCTGATTCTTCAGATGATGAATCCTTGGCTCTCCTAACTAAAAAGTTCAGGAGATTCGCCAAGAAGAAAATGTTTAGAAAGAACAAAACTCTTTCTATAGCTGACAAGCCTAAGTCATCAGCTTTTGTTGATAAGGCTACTGCTACTTGTTTTAACTGCGAAAAGACAGGTCATTTCGCTAACGAGTGCAGGTCAAAGAAAATCATGAGACCTTCAGCCTTTACAAAGAAATCCTTTGTTCCAAGGAATAAAGACGACAAATACTTAAAGCTGAAGGAGAAGTATGCAAAGCTGAAAAGCTTTAAGAAGAAGGGAAAAGGCCTAATGGCTGACTATGATTGGGCTGCTTCTGATGAAGAAGCCTCATCATCTGATTCTGAAGATGATGAAGCAAATCAATGTCTCATGGCCAAGATTGAAGAAGAGGAAGAAAGTTCAGACATACCCTCCACTTCAACATCTGCCATTCAGGTATCACCTTCCTTCTTTACCAATATTGTAAATATTGATGAAGCTGATAGTCTCCGTAAAATCGAACTACTGACTAGAAGCTTATACGAAGCCATGAACGGCAAAGCTGTGGTTGAAAACCAAAATCTTGATCTCGCTGAAAAGCTTAAAAATTGCCACCTTCAAATAGAAAAGCTTTCTAAATTTGAAGAAGATTTTAAAGATCAAGTCCATTTAAATCAGCTAGTCAAAATTGAACGAGCGGAAGCTATCGCTGCATTAAAAGCTGAACAAGCTACTGTTGAAGGATGGTGTAATTCTTCAACAAAGATCACTGAGATAATTAAGGCTCAGATTCCTCTGAGTGATAAACGTGGTCTGGGTTATAAATATGATACTCCAATACCAACCACTGAACGTTCAATGCTTAAATTTGGAACGTTCGTATCCTCAGTAGCTGACACTTCTTCATCTCAGTACTCCTCGTCGATTACACCAATCCCTGAGGAAACTCCTACCTCCTCAAAAGGTAAGGAGAAAATGGTTTATTCAAAACCTACCTCTGTCTCTAAAGATAAAGGTAAAGGAATTGTAATTTATCAAAATCCTCAGAAGGGTACTTTAGTACCTAAGCTGAATGCTTCCAAAGCCTTAGTGATTCATTCATCTGGTTCTAGAAATCAGACCTCTGGATCAGTTCAGCGACCTACTCCTAGACTCAGAGTAGATGTCCTTGGTAAGAAATCTGAAGAACTGAATGTTCGTCCTATTTCAAAAACCAATAGTGTACTTGGTGCTGGCACTTCTAATTCCAAATTAAAAGCTCAGCACACAAGTGGTCCTAGAACTAATTTTAGTTATAGGAAATGTTATCACTGTGGACTTACCGATCATATTGCAAGTAAGTGTCCCACAGCCACCAAAGCTGATAAGATAGCTAAGGTGAAGATAGCACCAAAGAAGACCAAACCAGTTGCAAGTCAGGTCAAGGTGACTCATACCGCTGAGGTCAAGAAATTGACCAAAGTGAAGAAAGACAAAGCTGAATCTTCAAATGCTGCGAAGACTGCTGAACCCATTCCAACCACTTCCACTGACAAACGCGTATACATGGTGAAGTGGGTACCCAAGCAAAACTAATCTTCCTTTGTATTGCAGGTTAAGAAGGGTATCTGGTATCTCGATAGCGGATGCTCTAGACACATGACTGGAAAGAAAAGCCTGCTCGCTGAATACAAGGAAGAGAAGGGTCCCTCTGTAACTTTCGGTGGAAATGGAAAAGGACACACCCGAGGGTATGGTGTACTTTCAAATGGTACAACATCCTTCAGAAGAGTCACATATGTTGAAGGGCTGAAGCATAATCTTCTGAGCATCAGTCAGCTTTGCGACATGGATAACAAAGTGATTTTCACCAAGGAATCCTGCTTTGTCTCTGACAAAAAGGAGAAGATAGCTCTCAGCGGTTATCGTTTGGAAAATGTTTACGTTATAAACATGGACTCAACAACCACTGAGAACTCCTGTTTCTTCTCAAAGGCATCTTCTGATGTCAACTGGCTATGGCACAAGAGACTCTCACATCTCAACTTCAAGACACTGAATACTCTTTCATCCAAAGAGTTAGTCACTGGTCTACCTCAACATTCATACGCCAAAGAATCCTTATGTTCAGCGTGTGAAAAAGGGAAGCAGACCAAGGCAAGCTTTAAGTCCAAGCAAGTTTCCTCAGTGTCATCTCCTCTTCAACTACTCCATATGGATTTGTTTGGCCCCGTTAACAAACAATCCATCACTGGAAAGAAATATACGCTGGTCATAGTTGATGAATACTCTCGTTATACATGGGTAATGTTTCTCCGTTCTAAGAGTGACACCCCTGAAGAACTCATCACCTTTGTTCGGAAGATGGAAACTCTGAACAATATGACTGTTCGCTCAATAAGGAGTGATCATGGAACTGAATTCAAAAACAGTTCTCTTGATTCCTTCCTTGAGAGCAAGGGTATTTCTCATAACTTTTCGTCAGTGAGAACACCACAACAAAGCGGAGTCGCTGAAAGAAGAAATAGAACAATTATTGAAGCTGCACGTTCAATGCTCAGCGATTCTCACCTGCCTACTCAGTTTTGGGCAGAAGCTGTCAACACGGCTTGTTTTACGCAAAACAGGTCGCTGATAGTCAAAAGATTCAAAAAGACAGCCTATGAACTCTTTCATGGGAGAAAGCCTTCAATCAGCTTTCTTCACATCTTTGGTTGTCAGTGTTTCATACTGAACAACAGAGATGCCCTTGGAAAGTTTGACCCTAAGGCTGATGATGGAATCTTTCTTGGATACTCCTCAGTTTCCAAAGCCTTCAGAGTCTTCAACCGAAGAAGACAAACTGTAGAAGAAACTATTCACGTCACGTTTGACGAATCCCGTTCAGCGAACTCTAAACCGAACGCTGATACAGAAGAACTGAATCAATGGATGTTTTCTCATCTTGGTGATTCAGAAGATGTTCCCACTACTCATACTCATACAACTGAAAATGATGGTCCTACTATCATTCCCAATATGCAGAATAGTGAAGCTGAAACATCTTGGGTCTCAGCTGTTCCTATAAATACTATACCCGCAGTTGATCCAAATGTCTCAGAAATTCCATCTATTTCTCAGCAATCAGTGAATGAAGTGACAAATGCAAGCATTCCTCTCTTAGCTGATTATCCAGAAGTAGCTGAAGCCTCATCTTCAGTTTCTCCAGTTCAGACTGCGTCAGCGACGCATGCTCCGGCTCAGCGATGGACTGTAAATCACCCAATCGATCAAATTCTTGGTGATCCCAACGCTGGTATTCAGACTCGTAGAAGTGCAGGTAATATTTGTTTATTTGTTAACATTATTTCTCTAACTGAACCAAAGAAAATAGATGATGCCCTCAGAGATCCAAACTGGGTCAGCGCTATGCAAGAAGAGCTGACTGAATTCGAAAGAAACAAAGTTTGGAAACTTGTTCGGAGACCAACTGACAAAACAGTGATAGGCACTAAGTGGGTCTATCGAAACAAGTTGGACGAACATGGTACTGTAACTCGCAACAAAGCTCGTCTTGTTGCTCAGGGATACAGACAAGAGGAAGGTATAGATTATGACGAAACCTTTGCTCCTGTAGCAAGACTTGAATCTATTCGTCTTTTCTTAGCATATGCTGTACACAAAAACTTCACTGTACATCAAATGGATGTTAAGTCAGCGTTTCTAAATGGAAAGCTGAATGAAGAAGTTTATGTGGAACAACCTCCAGGATTCTCAGATCCTAAGCGTCCAGGTTATGTTTATAAGCTGGATAAGGCACTTTATGGCTTGAAGCAAGCTCCTCGTGCATGGTATGACACTCTTTCTACGTATCTCCACCTTGAAAAATTTGAGAGAGGTAAGATTGACAAAACTTTGTTTTTTAGAAAAATAAAAGGTCATATCATTTTAGTTCAAATATATGTTGATGACATTATATTTGGTTCTACTAACCCTGAGCTTTGTACTCGTTTCGCTGATAGAATGAAAGATGAGTATAAAATGAGTATGATGGGTGAACTAACATATTTCCTTGGTCTTCAGATTAAGCAAACTGAAAAAGGAACTTTTATAAATCAGGGAAAGTATGTTAAAGATATGCTGAAAAAATTCGACTTAACTGAAAGTTCAACTATGAAAACCCCTATGGCACCACCGCTGATACTTGATAAGGACACAAAGGGTGTTCCTGTCAATGTCACGCTGTACCGTGGGATGATCGGCTCACTACTGTATCTTACAGCTAGCCGACCCGATATTATGTTTGCAACATGTCTGTGCGCACGATATCAAGCTGAACCTAAGATATCTCATATGAAAGCTGTAAAGCGAATCTTTCGATATCTTAAGGGTACATCGAATCTAGGTCTTTGGTATCCCAAAGATTCAGGATTCGATCTAACCGCCTATTCAGACAGTAATTTTGCAGGTTGCAAAATGGATAGGAAAAGCACCACAGGAGGATGTCAGCTCCTGGGTGGAAAGCTGGTAAGTTGGACAAGTAAGAAGCAAAACTCGGTGTCCACTTCCACAGCTGAAGCTGAGTATGTAGCCGCTGGAAGCTGCTGTTCTCAAGTCTTGTGGATGAGAAATCAACTACTAGACTATGATCTTCAGCTCTCCAAAATTCCAATCTATTGCGACAGCACAAGTGCCATCGCTATAGCAAACAATCCAGTGCTACACTCAAAGACAAAACACATAGAAATCAGATATCATTTTATCAGAGATCATGTGATGAATGGTGATATAGAACTTCATTTTATCCCAACTGATTATCAGTTAGGTGATTTGTTTACCAAACCTCTTGATGAGACAAGATTCAACTTTCTCATCAGCGAGCTTGGAATGCTGAACTTTGAAGGATAAATCTTCAGCGGTTCACATTTAATCAGCGATACGTTTATACATTCTTGTATAGGCTCTGGATAAAATAAACTAGTACAATCCATTTCATCATCTTCTCTCTGAATAAATTGGGTTAAACTGATATCAAGGTATGTTTTCTCTCTCTGACAAAACGCATGAAAATGCAAGATTTCAAATTCTTACATCGCTGAATATCTCTTCCTTAACAGCGATATTTTGAAATTTCTTAAAACCCTCACTGATATTTCTATTCAGTGCTTCATATTTTCCAAAGAGTCCCTGAGTTTTTCTTTCAAAACCTCAGAGACAACGAAAGAATGTGAAAGGACAGTTGTGACGTCATTGCAACGGATAACACCAGGCACGTTTCTTTTTCTGACACACGTTTGCACGTTTCGTTGTCTATCCAATCAAATGCAAACACGTGTCCGTGTCATGATGAAAAACTTTCCCGCTCAAGTTTTTCTCTCTCTACTCTCTTCCTATATAAACTCTCTCAAAGTTTATATTTGTCTTTTATGCGAATCAATCTTTCTCCGCAAGAAAAGAACACTGTTGCATTTTGTGCTCTCGATCTTCAAGAACTGTTCATCATCTTCTTCATCAAACTCAAGGTCAATATGTTCTTATCTTTTATCAAATGCAAATAACTTGTTTTCGATCTTATCATTGTTTTACACAAGATCAAACAAAAGAACTCAAAAATAAAATCATTTTCTTTCATGGTTTTATAAACACAACCATTTCATGGTTGTTCTTCAAGTTTTAAATCTAAAATCTTAAACTTGTTCTTCTTTCGTATCCATTTTTTAAAAAAAAAAAACTGGAATACAAGGCTTATAGGTGTTATATTCGTTTTTTTTTTAAAAAAACAAGAAAAACCCTAATCTTCATTAAGACTTTTTTGTCTGAATGAAATGGACAAAATTCGAAAAATCTAAATGGAAATTTTCTTTCCACATTAAGATATTTCTTATTTGTTAACATCTTTGGTTCTCACTCTTCTTAATTCTCCGCTTTCTGTGGCTCCTTCAGCGACAATACCCATCGCTGATACCCCGGCCACAAAATCCATTCCTTCTAAGAAAAGGAAACAATCTCTTACCCCTCTTGATTCCAAAAGGATCAAGAAAACCAAGGAGCAACCCCAGCAGTTGCATGCTGAAGACTCCTCAGCTCATTCTGAAGAGCTGAAGGAAAGTTCCGTGGTACGCTCTGCCACACCAATTCAAGCCATCCCTTCTAAACCTACTTCAGCGTCCCTAAACGCTGAGGTTAGAACTTTGGAATCTACCCAACCTTCGTCAGTCTCTCAAAAGACTGATGAAGTACTTCTCAGCGAATCCAACGCTGAACTTGAACCCCAACCCCAATTCTTATCCTTCGCTCCTCCCTCTACTTCTTTGGACACTCCTCCAGTCAAAACTGGAGATGCCATCATTCAAGAAGCCGTTGAAGCTTCTCAGCGAATGACGAAGAAAGGACCTGCAGAGATCTCCATTCCTCACGGAACTTTTGAGGGAGATATGGAACACTATGGAGGGACTCGAAACTTTGATGAGTTCGTCAACGCTCCTGCAGGTACAGATCCCACCTTAAACACTGTAACTAAACCTGAAACTTCTGAGCTTTCCTTTGTTCACAAGTACTTATATGTTACAGGTCCTTTTTTGGGAGACATCAACCAATCTCTGAAGTCTATGGAGATGAAACTTACGGATCTCACCACCGGTCTATCAAATAACTCTACAGCTGTAACAAACGCTGGAGAGAATCTGACGAAGCTGACTACTGTGGTGGAAAAGAAGGCCTCCTCTGATGACATCAAAGATCTTGATAAAACTCTCGCCGACTTTGCCAAAGTGCTCTCCGACATCTACACTGACTACACCAACCTCAAATCATCAGTTTCCACCATTTCCAGCGAAGTTACAACGCTGAAGAAATCGGTTGGTACACTCGAAGGTGATATGTCAGTGGTCAAGACCGACTTGGGCTCAGTGAAAACCGACCTTGGTTCCGTCAAGACAATGATCGAGACGCTGGTGAACAAGGCAAATAATCCAGCTCCTGCTCCGGCCCCTGCACCTGTTTTGGACTCATTCACCGCAGAGGATCGCCAAGAGCTGAAGAAAATCACGCCTGCTATTTCTGGCCTAGAAGACAGAATAGCTAAGCTTGAAGGTTGTGTGAAAATCTCTGGCCCAGAAGACAGAGACAACACCAATGCTGAATCTACCCATTCCTCCCCCGCCCATCATGAGAAAGAGGGGGAGAAGAGCGCTGATCAGGAGAAGAGCGCTGAAGACCTTTCCCATGATGAATCTATCAGGGGAGAGGGTAATGAAGATCGGATTACTGGACCTCAGGGAGATGAAAACCCTGAGGGAACCGAGAACCTCGCCTCTATATCTGAGGGGGAGCAACTCGATGAAGATGCTGAGGAATCTGAAGCAGAAGAAGACGAAGACTTCGACATCCCTGAAGCTGAACCATCCTCCTCTCCAAGGAACGATGATGATGATGATGAAGATGACGATGATTTCTTTGTTGTCAAACCTGCCCCTCGAACCAAAGCTCTTAAAGGTATTTCAATAAAAGAACCTTCAGGGGAGAAGACAAAGACAAAGCACTCAGCCTCTGGCGCTGAGAAAAGCAAAGACAAAGGCATCGCTGAAGATGATAATCTGGCGATCCTACTTGCAAAGCCGATTTGTCAGGTACACTAAACTTATTTTTCCTTCCCTGATCATCTATGAAAAATCAGTTATCCATTCCACAAACACCATACACATCCACATTTTTTTCTATCTTTTCTACCCAAGTTCTTCTACCCAGTTCTTATTTGTAAGATCGCTGCGTTTCAGCTAGTCCTCTCCCCTGTTTGAGGATATCGCTAAAAGATCTGTTGCGACTTCACCAATAATTCCAGCTAACGCTGAAGACATAATCCCAGTCTTAGATTTAATCTCTGAGACTGATGAACCGGAAGAACAACCTCTCTCGCACAGAAACAGACCTTCCTCAGTTGATCAAAAGAGGAGAGAAGAAATGATAAAGCGATTCGAGGATCAGCGAATCATCCTAAGGCGCGATCAACTACCTTCAGTTCCTCCTAAGTTCAGAATTTCAAAAGCTGAATACCAAGATCATCTCAGAGCTGAACGCCTCATCGCTGAAAGGAAGGAAGCTGAAGATAAAGACAGAGAATACGCCATCAAGCTCACTCAAGAATCTGTCAAAGACCCCAAGCTGAAGCGTATTCCCATTCAAATCCAACGAAAGCTTTGGGAACAAGCCCAGAAGATCGTGGAAAAGAAAGCTGAAGTTTCTCAGACCACCCTGATCTGGTGTAAAGAGAAAATCCACTTCAGATATCGTCCAGCGAAGATCAACAAGGTATTCATCTCTGGAAGAACCTCCGTCGGAGTACCTATTGTTGACATCAAACTGTTCAGAGAAGATGACTCATCTGAAACCTTTCGTGCTGACACTGTAAAAAGGTATGGTCTCTCTGAATGGCTGGAGATGAGGTTAGCTATCCAACCGTCAAAATCTAAGTACAAGGATCATTTCGAAAAGCTGATAAACAGACAGATCGATTTGATATCTTCTTGTGTGGATATTCCTCCTGTTCCTGATCTAAAGCCGAAAAGAAAAAAGGACTCTCCAAGGAAGAAACGTCAAGATTCAAACTCAGGTCCTGTCATACGAAATGAAACTGGAATTGGTTTCTCTCGCGCTGAAGTACTTGGTCCTGATCCTGATCTATCTGCCCTTGATGTCTCTTTGCCACCATGTGAACTTTTCGTCCCTGGTAAAGTCATCAGTAATCCTTATGGAATAGTCTTTCTTGACTACGACGGACGTAAATGCTTTCAACGGATCGCTGAGCTTCCAATCACTCCAATCGAACAGCTCAAAGATCTCATCTACTGGTGCGACTTCAGAAAAGACATTCAGGCACGACACCTAAAACCCTTGATTTTTGAAGCTGCTCTGAAGCTAAAGAATAAAGGAGAAAAGGTTCCTGACTGGATGATTCCAACTGAAAAGACAACCCTTGATGAACTTCTCATTAAGGAAGAACCCTTTGAAGGCTGACAACAATCACCATTTTCTCTATTGTATCAGTCATCCTTCAGTACTTGTAATTTATTTCGCTTGTACTTGTAATCTTTCTTATTCATATTGTAACCTGATTCAAAGATTTAAAGAAAGATTTCAGCGAATGTACTTTACTCCATCAGTACTGAAAAGATCCCAGAAAACAGTAAAAGGGACAAATATTTTATGAGTTCTTTTTATCCTTATGTTTTCATTAAATAGCAATTTTCTCTGTTGCTATGTCATAATCAAATAGGGGGAGATTGTTGATCCAAACCCTCAGTGATTTGATAATGACCCTATCTTAAATACTTAGTGAAAATTGTAAGTAAACAATATGTATCAGAGTTTCACTATCGCTGATAAGTACTAAGATCTTACAGTACTGCTGATAGGAACTCTCGCACTTTTAGATTAAACATTCAGCGAACTCTGTTCACCATATCGCTGAGTCTGTTCAGTCCGTATGGTGATCGCTGATAAGTTAGTTGTTTACTTATGATCCCTGAAGACAAGATTCACGTCAACAAAGGTTCTACGCTGAAGTCGAAGATCAAGCTCAAGAACCAGCGACAAGTCTCCTAATGAACTGATGCGGATCAGCGAAGACTCAGATTTGTCCACTCAACGTGAAGTATCAAGTACAAGACTTCAGCTATCGCTGAACTTTATCATCTGCTGAATAGTAAATGATAATCGCTGAATCAACGAAAGCTGATCATGAAGTCCTCCGTACAAAGTACTTTTGTCTTAACCTCCCTTGCACGCCACCGTACGAAATGTCAGAAAAGAACCTCCGAAAATCTGAAATCGTACAACCACTCTGACACTACACTGTTCATTCATGCGGCTACTAAGGTTGTCATCAAAGGTCAATGACATGCAACCAATCCGCTAATGACACGTGTAAAGTATATACTGGATTGCATTAAATGCATGCAGTATATAAAGAGATGAACTCACTTCATTTGAAGTAACTTGCTAACTCTGGACAAGTTCAAATCTCTCAAGATAGGATTTTATTAGTAATCTCCTTATCTTTCTTAGTGCAAGAAAACCTTAGTGTTCCAACTTGTTTAGATTTAGGTTTATCCTTAATCTTGTTTCCGCAACAAGCTGTAAATTGTTAATGATTTATCAATAAACAATTTAGAAAAGTAAAATAGTGTGTTTGTATTCAACCCCCCCCCCCCCCCCTTCTACAAACTTGTTTAAGCCTTTCGGGACCAACATTTTCTCTTTTGGAGAAATAGTTCTGTTAAGAACTTCAGGGGTTTGTTTAACAACCTCTGTGTCACAAGGAAACTTTTCTATTCTGTCAGCCTCTGATTCGTCAGATGATGAATCGTCCTCATATACAGAGGTTGAGTCATCAATATTTCTTTCGACAGAGGCTGGACTTTCCGAGCATGTGTCATACTTGCTTTCTTCCTCTGAAAGATTACTTTCTAAGTCAACAGAGGTGTCTGACAAGATCTCTTCAGAGAGTTTTTGATCTACAGAAGGTGTATATGAATTTTTCAACATATCTATTTTCCCAATTTCCATAATTTCCTTTTCAATTTTATTTCTTAGTTTTTCTTCTGAAAGGTTTGGTTTAAACTCAAGTGCTTCTGCAGATAATTTCTTTTCAGAATCTATTGTGCAGACAAAGGCAACTTGAGTTTGAGTCTCTGGTTTACCAAACTTAAAGATTCCTATCTGATCTTGAGTTTTCAGATATCTCTTTGGTTTGGATCCTCTTTTGACAGAGGTTGAAGGTGATAAGTCTGTGTTTTCAAACCACACATTTATCATCTTCATGGGTTTCCTTAAGTGAGGTTCCCCAGAGATTTTTACTCTCTTACTTACAGAGATTAAGTTTGGAAAATTTGGTTTGTTGACTTTTCCTACTGTAAATAGAGATGACAGAGGTTTATTTTTCTTGTTTTCTGTACCTTGATTAATATCACTGTACCCAATACCTCGCCTTCCTATTTGAGTATTTATTTTCTCATACACCTTTTGAGCATCACGATAATTTTTAATTAAAACATCTCTTCTAAGTAGATCTTGCCAAAGGACTTCTCTTTCCTTTTGAAAATATTCTTTAAGAGCTAAAATGTTAAGTCTGTCGCTCTCAGAATCTGAAAGTTATTTTGTTTTGGATTTTAACGATGTATTTAATTCAGAAATTTTCTCTTTTAAAGGAAAAAGATTCTTGTTCCAGTGTGCTTCTAAGTCTTCCTTTTCTTTGAAAATCTTTGCTTTTTCTTCAGTGAGAAGTCTAGCTTCTCTTTTATAAAAAGTGAGCTTTTTCTGAATATCATCACAAGTCTTTTTTAGTTTAACATTTTCAGTTTTAAATATAAGCAAATCAACTTCTGTAGTACTAGAGATGGAGTTTGAAGTAGATACCTCAGTGTCAGAGTCGGAGCTGATGTCTGCCATGCCACTGAACAAGGCATTTTTGGTGAATTCTTCATCAGAGGTTGTATCTGACTCCCAATCTTCCTTGTTCACCACTTTGTTCGCCATGAGTGATTTTTGAGCATAATACTCGGCTTTCTTTTTGTAAAAAGCTGAGTCCTTCTGTGGGCGATTTGATCTGGCTCTACATTCATTGGCAAAGTGGCCTGGCTTCCCACAGTTGTAGCAACCTTGGTTCTGGGAGTTATTACCCGCACGATCGTCAGTCTTTTGTCGGTCACCACCTTTTTCCGATCTGCATTCATTTGCTTAATGACCAGGCTTGCCACACTTGTAGCATTCTTGTAGTGTGTAGCTTGTCTTGTCATCTGACCTCTGTCGGTCATTTCCTCTGTTGTATCTTTCACTCGACCTCTGTTGGTCGTTACTTCTGTCGTATGACCTCTGTCGGTCAGTTGATTCTTCTCTGTTTCCTTGATCCATTCTATTCCAATCTTCTCTTCTCTCTCTGCCATATCTATCATTTCCAGAATTCTTTTGGTTTCCTCTGAATTCTCTTGTCAATAGAGCTAAGGATGTAGCTATTGATGCCCGAGTAGTTTCCCCTTCTTCCACAATCTCTTCATCTTCGCTGTCAACCACTATCCTCTTTTTCTTTTTCTCCTTTTTCTTTTCTTCTGTAGTTCTTTCTTTCCTCGGCCTCTCTGTATCTTCTGTAGTTTTGCCAACCAAAGCAAGATGTGCAGTGGTCAGTGTCTTTGTTTGTGCGATTTGAGGCTCTTGACCAGCTAATGTTCCGTAGAGGTCTGAAAGAGTCCAGGAATCTAAATCTTGATTGGTTTGTAAAGACATAGATAGCTGGAGCCATTCTTCGTTCAGACTTTGAAACATGACATTATTCTCTTCAGAAGTTATGTGGATGCCGAACTTTTTGCAGTTATTGATCAAAGAGTTGAACCTGTCGTATGTTGTCTGCAGAGATTCACTTGTCAGGGCTTTAAAAGCGTAATACTCGTTTATGTATTGAGCCCTTCGGTTTTTCTGAGTTTTAGCTCCCCCTTCAAGTTGTTTTTCCAGTTCTTTCCAAAGATCATACGAAGATTCACATGCATCTAAAGTCTGGAAGAGTTCGTTGGGGATTGCCATAATCAGAATTCTTTTTGTTTTCTGCGCGAGTTCATCTTTTATTTTGTCTTGATCTGACCAACCATCCCTGGTTTTAGGTTTTTGATGCTCAGGGATTTCAGGAGTGTCAGCTGTCGCTGGTACACGATGTACTATTAACATAGGAACATGAGGAGGATTATAAAGGTATTGTACGAGCTCTTTATCAGTACCCTCAAAGAAGTGGATCATTCTTATTTTCCACTGAGGATACTCATTTCTTAGAAGAGAAGGTGGTTTGGTTAATGAACCAGCTGTGAAGAAGTTTTTTGTGCTTGTCATTTTAAGAGTGAAAAGATTCAGAATGAAGATATGACACGAAAAGTACGAGAGAATAAACTGGAAGTATTTTTTGGGTTTGGAAGTTCTTAACAATGCACTTTTATGGAGTTTTAACTAAAAGAAACAGTTTCCCTTGATTTACCAGAAATCGAATAAATCGATAATGACTGAAAAGTAGAATCTGTTTGACGAAATGAATAGCAGGTTAAAATCAGACCATGTTTCTATCAATAATCTTGTTAAACGAGGATCGCTTGATATTGAAAAACCAAGCTTTTGCTCTGATACCAATTGTTGGTTCCCGTTTTGCTTAGACAAGATTAACAGATCTATTAGTTCGAGTTTATGTTTGATGCGGAAGCGTATTTGAAGAACTAACAGATAAGTTTGTATAGAAACAATACAGAATATCAAATAAACAGTATCTGAAGAACAGATGAATATCTCAAAGTTTTCCTGTATTTGATGAAGAACACTAATAATAGATTTGACGTTAATTGTGTGTGTGTTTTTCTTGTATATCAACTGGTAAGGAAGAACTCAACATGAGTCTTCCTTTTATACTACTACAAAAGAACTATTCTAGACAAAAGGACTAATGCTACAGGAAAGAAGGGATGGCATGAACAGTTGGAAATCTGCATGCATTAAATGCACTAATATCAACTTGCAAGGATTCCTATCAGAGTTTGACATGTGTTTGTTGTCGGACCATGCCTTGTACAAGTTGATGAACGGACCCAGGAACAGTAGCAAGATATTTCTGTAACAGTGGTAAGATATTTCTTCAACAGTGGCAATATATTATAAATATCTTCCAAGTCTTTAATCTGAACCGCAGAGGCTCTGTCAAGGGTGACAGAGGTTCTGCGGCTCTGTCCTTGGTGAGCATTCTTCTATAGATCATTCTTTGGTCCTTTGTGAGTAGTCTTCTGTAGATTCTTCTTGAGACTTGGTGTTCCTTGAATGATCGTTTGCTTCGGCAGAGCTTCTGTGGAACACCACAGAGCTTCTGTGGAACTCTTTCATACTTAGCCTATTTTTCAGTACTTCTAATGTTATGAATATTTGGAGCTAACAACATTACTGCTTTTACGGAACCCCAACTGACTTTCACACAACCAACCGCTTCAAGCCTCAAAATATAACTTTCGTTCCCACCTAGAACAATCCTTCAAACAAAACACATATACTAACAGATTACCACGCTTTTGCTGCGTAACTCTGATTAATCTCACGAATTACCCAATTTTCTTGATAGTTTCAACCTTGATCACTAACTCTAAAATAAAATCACCTGATTTTTCATCTTCAAGTAACTCAATACCCAAAATCTAGAAATTGGAACACTTCTAATTTCGGATTCCACAAATTACTGCAATACTTTAAAAGAAAGAGTAATAAGGGTCACACCAAATTAAATATGAAGCCTCGGTTAACTTAACAACCGCTTAACTCAGTAACTCAATACAAGACATCCTTGTAAAATCACTTAATTTTACAACAAATAATTTTTTAACGAAGAAACATGTTATTCTCAATAACATCCAACCATCAAAATTTCAAATCTCACACAAAAAAAATTGCACCCATAATAAATAATGGATAATAAATTTTCAAGACTAACCAATTCCTCTGAATTTTACATATACATTATCCACAAATTCACCCCTACTTTACATACATAAAAGGATTCTTTTCACTCTTCCATTACCCAAATAGTCCATCCATTACGGTCGATCAAATTTTAAAATAACATAATCATAATTCCACCGAATAAATCAATAACCCACAAATACCGAAATAATTCGAAAATTACTTATTTCACAAAAGGATGCAACTAATGCCAAACGATGCTAATCCAAAATTACAACATTGAACACCAAACCAAACGACTCCACCAAAAATCTACAATCACAATATACCACTATTATAAGCATATTAGATCATTACGAACAATACTTAATGATCTCAAATGCATCAAACTTTTCAATCTCCGAACAAAGTTAATCTATCCATTTGCATTCCTTTACACAAAAATACTTCAACATTTTAATTCAAAATCCTTAAAAAATATATTAAACACTAATGATCAACCAAATCTCACCTTTTCATCAATCATCAATCGGAATAAAATAAACTCATCCAAAATTACAATCCCACCAAATTAAGAACATAAATCCATCGGAAGATCCTTAAATACTATTGATACTTCGCTTCTTAGACAAACATAAGCATAGAATTGACTATATTTCTCGATACCTTAATAATTTCACTTTTCGACCTTGACTTCTCATTAAGAACTCTCCAACAAAATCTCATATCATAACACACCTTATAAAACATACCAATGTTATTACTTTACATAACTGCAAACTCAATAACCCAACATAGACTTACAAGTCTACCTTGGCATACCACGCCATTTTTCTCAACCCTACTACAATAATAACACCATAAAACCCTCATGTCTTTCAAAATACGATGGTTTCATGACATCAAACAATACATCAACATCAAGTCCAAATAAAGTTTTAACGCAATTTAATTCCTTGAGCCCAAAACTATTACTAAACATAAAGACAAACCCATTAACACATCAATTTCTTACTCTTCCGACATAGCATAAAAAAAATCAAACACAAAGTCTTAAATATTCAACTTACTTAAAACACTCCATAAAGGAAGCTCATTAATATCAGTCTCCCTTGAAATAACCAGTAAAATCTCCATTTAATAACATTACTAAAAATATAAACCCATTTCACGGCTAAAAATCTCAAATCTAGGGAAGTACTAGGTAAACACCCAACACCCTTATACGACTCTTCTCAAAATTCACAAACATCAAATTCTTATCATATTAATGATAAAATCATCAAATACCACCCCTCAGCTTAAGTCTAGGCTATCATCAACCTAGTTCACTTAAACTAAGGCTCTGGTACCATTTGTAATGATCGGGTTTCCAAATTTAATCACAATAACATAAAACCATCTAAAATACGATTCGAAAAAGAATCGGCTACAATACTCTTCGCACAATCACCTCAAACAAAATTACGAACAAATAATTCTAACCGCGATAAAAGTTAAAATGATCACTACCCGACCCGATAAGGATTCTTAACATAAAAATCCAAAATCCCTTATAATCTCCAACAACAGAAGTACATAAATCCGACGAGAGATTTAAATTCTTACCGACCTTCAATCATCGGAATCTTTAACCGAGAAAAATAATTAACCCGACAATATCAATGAACCGGTATTTGTAAACAATCTTCACCATAATAGTTATCGCTTACCCTTTTCCCAGGCTAGCAATCCCAATATAAAATTCACCTGAAATGCATATTTTTGAAAACAAAATGAGGGTTAGACCATGCGGTCTAGTGAGTAAATCCCTGTCAGTTCCACAATCTCAATAAATCATTTAACATGAAAATCTAAAAATCAGATAATCCCTTCGTAGGCCCGCAAGCACTACTTCCCTCCCAAGGAAACTAAACACAACAATCGCTACTCAAAATAACGCACACCCCGATAAGACCGAAGTCAATAACAACGGCGGCTCACTACACGAAACATATTCGCTAGCAAAAACACGCACACTCCGATAAGACCGCGATCAATATCGGCAATGGCTCACCACACGAAACATATTCGTGGGCCAAAAATATAGATATATAACCCCCCTGCGTGGACCATTACAGTCTCACACGCACACGAGCTTCTGTTGTGTAAGTCCTTTAAACCCACAAATCAATAACTAAATTATATGCGACAATTATAAATCACATATAAAAGCTAAAGTAACCATAGTTATCCATCGTAAACCAACCGTATCAATAAGATACAACAATTAAACGATAACCTTTTATAAATAAATGCATTTCAGTTCGTAAACGGTTAAAAGAAAACTCACCTCGATTACGATACACGATAATACGAAGTTTAACCGGTAACGAAACTAGAGATCGGACGAGAATCTTTAATACCATCCAAAGTCCCAACTAAAAGCTTCAAAACTCCCATTGATTTCTACTTCAACCAAAATTCTCTCGCTTTACATTTCTAAAACACACACATACACTTAAATGGAAGAATGATGAAACAAAAATCTGGAAAGCAAGATGTGTTGGCAATCAAGGTGATGACTCATGAAAATCCACCCAAAATTTTCAAATCAAACCCCCAGAAGTTGCTAAATACCCAACAACCCCTAGACTTTATTTTTTTTAATAAAAACATGGTTATTACAAATTCTCCCCCTTAACAGAATTCCGTCCCGGAATGCATTCAAGCAACCAACGAGGGTAATTGATTAACAAAACATATTTCAAAATCTTACAACACATTACTGCTTTTACGGAACCCCAACTGACTTTCACACAACCAACCGCTTCAAGCCTCAAAATATAACTTTTGTTCCCACCTATAACAATCTTTCAAACAAAACACATATACTAACGGATTACTATGCTTTTGCTGCGCAACTCTGATTAATCTCACGAATTACCCAATTTTCTTGATAGTTTCAACCTTGATCACTAACTCTAAAATAAAATCACCTGATTTTTCATCTTCAAATAACTCAATACCCAAAATCTAGAAATTGGAACACTTCTAATTTCGGATTCCACAAATTACTGCAATACTTTAAAAGAAAGAGTAACAAGGGTCACACCAAATTAAATATGAAGCCTCGGTTAACTTAACAACCGCTTAACTCAGTAACTCAATACAAGACATCCTTGTAAAATCACTTAATTTTACAACAAATAATTTTTTAACGAAGAAACATGTTATTCTCAATAACATCCAACCATCAAAATTTCAAATCTCACAAAAAAAAAAATTGCACCCATAATAAATAATGGATAATAATTTTTCAAGACTAACCAATTCCTCTGAATTTTACATATACATTATCCACAAATTCACCCCTACTTTACATACATAAAAGGATACTTTTCACTCTTCCATTACCCAAATAGTCCATCCATTAAGGTCGATCAAATTTTAAAATAACATAATCATAATTCCACCGAATAAATCAATAACCAACAAATACCGAAATAATTCGAAAATTACTTATTTCACAAAAGGATGCAACTAATGCCAAACGACGCTAATCCAAAATTACAACATTGAACACCAAACCAAACGACTCCACCAAAAATCTACAATCACAGTATACCACTATTATAAGCACA
This sequence comes from Saussurea involucrata, assembly GCA_033807775.1. Taxonomy (NCBI): domain Eukaryota; kingdom Viridiplantae; phylum Streptophyta; class Magnoliopsida; order Asterales; family Asteraceae; genus Saussurea; species Saussurea involucrata. Next base: position 216,981,154 of record CM066321.1, on the reverse strand, counting down.
TTAGATCATTACGAACAATACTTAATGATCTCAAATGCATCAAACTTTTCAATCTTCGAACAAAGTTAATCTATCCATTTGCATTCCTTTACACAAAAATACTTCAACATTTTAATTCAAAATCCTTAAAAAATATATTAAACACTAATGATCAACCAAATCTCACCTTTTCATCATTGATCAATCGGAATAAAATAAACTCATCCGAAATTACAATCCCACCAAATTAAGAACATAAATCCATCGGAAGATCCTTAAATACTATTGATACTTCGCTTCTTAGACAAACATAAGCATAGAATTGCCTATAATTCTCGATACCTTAATAATTTCACTTTCCGACCTTGACTTCTCATTAAGAACTCTCCAACAAAATCTCATATCATAACACAACTTATAAAACATACCAATGTTATTACTTTACATAACTGCAAACTCAATAACCCAACATAGACTTACAAGTCTACCTTGGCATACCACGCCATTTTTCTCAACCCTACTACAATAATAACACCACAAAACCCTCATGTCTTTCAGAATACAATGTTTTCATGACATCAAACAATACATCAACATCAAGTCCAAATAAAGTTTTACCGCAATTTAATTCCTTGAGCCCAAAACTATTACTAAACATAACGACAAACCCATTAACACATCAATTTCTTACTCTTCCGACATAGCATAAAAAAAATCAAACACAAAGTCTTAAATATTCAACTTACTTAAAACACTCCATAAAGGAAGCTCATTAATATCAGTCTCTCTTGAAATAACCAGTAAAATCTCCATTTAATAACATTACTAAAAATATAAACCCATTTCACGGCTAAAAATCTCAAATCTAGGGAAGTACTAGGTAAACACCCAACACCCTTATACGACTCTTCTCAAAATTCACAAACATCAAATTCTTATCATATTAATGATAAAATCATCAAATACCACCCCTCAGCTTAAGTCTAGGCTATCATCAACCTAGTTCACTTAAACTAAGGCTCTGGTACCATTTGTAATGACCGGGTTTCCAAATTTAATCACAATAACATAATACCATCTAAAATACGATTCGAAAAAGAATCGGCTACAATACTCTTCGCACAATCACCTCAAACACAATTACGAACAAATAATTCTAACCGCGATAAAAGTTCAAATGATCACTAACCGACCCGATAAGGATTCTTAACATAAAAATCCAAAATCTCTTATAATCTCCAACAACAGAAGTACATAAATCCGACGAGAGATTTAAATTCTTACCGACCTTCAATCATCGGAATATTTAACCGAGAAAAATAATTAACCCGACAATATCAATGAACCGGTATTTGTAAACAATCTTCACCATAATAGTTATCGCTTACCCTTTTCCCAGGCTAGCAATCCCAATATAAAATTCACCTGAAATGCATATTTTTGAAAACAAAATGAGGGTTAGACCATGCGGTCTAGTGAGTAAATCCCTGTCAGTTCCACAATCTCAATAAATCATTTAACATGAAAATCTAAAAATCAGATAATCCCTTCGTAGGCCCGCAAGCACTACTTCCCTCCCAAGGCAACTAAACACAACAATCGCTATTCAAAATAACGCACACCCCGATAAGACCGAAGTCAATATCAACGGCGGCTCACTACACGAAACATATTCGCTAGCAAAAACACGCACACTCCGATAAGACCGCGATCAATATCGGCAATGGCTCACCACACGAAACATATTCGTGGGCCAAAAATATAGATATATAACCCCCCTGCGTGGACCATTACAGTCTCACACCCACACGAGCTTCTGTTGTGTAAGTCCTTTAAACCCACAAATCAATAACTAAATTATATGCGACAATTATAAATCACATATAAAAGTTAAAGTAACCATAGTTATCCATCGTAAACCAACCGTATCAATAAGATACAACAATTAAACGATAACCATTTATAAATAAATGCATTTCAGTTCGTAAACGGTTAAAAGAAAACTCACCTCGATAACGATACACGATAATACGAAGTTTAACCGGTAACGAAACTAGAAATCGGACGAGAATCTTTAATACCATCCAAAGTCCCAACTAAAAGCTTCAAAACTCCCATTGATTTCTACTTCAACCAAAATTCTCTCGCTTTACATTTCTAAAACACGCACGTACACTTTAATGGAAGAAAGATGAAACAAAAATCTGGAAAGCAAGATGTGTTGGCAATCAAGGTGATGACCCATGAAAATCCACCCAAATTTTTTAAATCAAACCCCCAGAAGGTGCTAAATACCCAACAACACCTAGACTTTAATTTTTTTTAATAAAAACATGGTTATTACAGGATACGCGTGCTAGTACAAGCCATACCACCCGACCCTCCATAAGCCAACCTTCCCGAAGACCACCTACCCCTCCACGTACCCGTACAACCGATGACGTGGGATCGTCGACTACCTTACATGAGATCCCAGTCGTCTGCCCCGATGCTCGATCAGGACCCCGGAACCGACACTACTGAACCGTTATCGCCTTACACTCAAACCGATGTCCTAGATTGCAAAACAACTGACTCCGATATAGAACGAGCCATCCGTATTTCAATGATACCACCCCGTATCGGACGTCGCTCGTCGATGCCATAATAATCTCCATCCATCTCACCCACACCCTCCAAAATCCCTACATCCCAACCTATTACGGGAGACATAAAGAGAGAGGAGGGAGATTTAGTTGAAATTTTAGAACAAGTGAGACGGAGAGAATGGAGATTGAAAAGGAATCATGAGAGGGCGAGCTTACAAAATAGAGCGGAGAATGAGCGTAACTGAACCAGTGTCGCCTAGGTAGCCACATATGTTGCCTCGTCTCATCCGTTGGGACGAGACATTGAAGAAGCCGTCGTGGACCTAGCGACGCAATTGCACGACCTCCCTAGCCTAGCCACACAGCCAGCTCCAACCAGCTGGTTGTTTCAATTTCTTACGGGAACATAGCACAAAGTCTATCGTTCTCTCACTCGGAGAGTTTCGATATTGAAACAAGAGAACAACCTCCCCCGTTCTCGGCTTCTTTCTGTGCACCATTGAGTCTAGAGCCCTTTGATATAACAACATCTTATTTGGCTAGAACACAATTTGAGACTGCTAACATCGGTGAATCAAGTGAATCGATCGGAACATCCATAGTAAGTCTGCCTTTGAGCGGATTACGAGGATCGGATGGAAATCCTACCATAGTTAATGTCACGCCAACTATGAACGTAGGTGGCACTTCTGTTGATTCAACAGTTGTGACCTCAACGGGCAATCTAAGTGATCCTGACGGTGATTTACCTGACTTTGTGTCAAAGAAATATCTGGACGACGCCTTAAAGGCTATCCTAGAAGCCATGGAAAAGGAGTTCAGAACGGAGTTCGATAAAATCAAGAGCCTACTCAAAGGGAAGGAGAAAGTGGTAGAAGCTGAAACCGCACCAACACCTCCACCGGCACCTGCTCAGCAATCATATTCGATGGAAGATCTAAAGACCATGCTCCTCACCCAACTTCTCCAACACACCAACATTGACTCCTCGACTGAAGCAGATTTAATCTCAGTACTCCGATCACAAGTATTTTCTCAGTCGTCATCCGTCAACACCCAATTGGATCAGCTTGACATAACCCTGAAGAACGTTCAGAACGCCCTTACAACTCTGTACGACCGGGTCGCCTCTCTCGAAAGTACCTGCAAGAGTCAAGCTGGCGGACTCAAACACAGACACGATGACCAGGATGATCCTGATCACCGTGAGGGGAGAACAAACGTCAAAGACTAACAGAGTCCGAACCAATCAACCCCGAAACATTTCCAACGGTTCAACCGAAACCATCAACTAGGGTACAATCCGATGAGCAACCCCAATGTTAGGACCATAAATGTCCTACACATTAGAAAGTTATATAAAGAATTATAGAGTTTAATTATAGAGTTAATTATTATTTGTAAAAGCCTTAATATTGATTATTGGGCTTATTAGTGTTAATGGGCTTGGGCCTTGGTTGTAATAGGTCCAAGTATTTAAGGCTTCTTTCCTTTAGAAATTAGGTTAAAATTAATCATTCAGCTTAAGAGTTTAGAGAGAGAGAGAGAGAGAGAGTTGAGAATATCAATCCAATACTTGTAACTCTCTTGAATCATTCAATAAAGATTAATCGTTTCGTGTTATTCGTGGTTACCAATCTGGGATCTACACGTGGTTTCAGATCAGAATCGGTGATTTGAAGATAAAGAAGAAACCGCTCGAAAGCAAGAGAAAACAAAGAAAATTCGTATACAATTTTCTGGAAAACGAAGCCGTGCCGTTTTGCCTATTCCCGAATTTTGAACCGTCGGATCGTAGCGATATTTGGACAGTAGCTTCACGACAACTTGGTCTACATTCTGAACAGTGGAGATTGTTGTTTGAGGTCCAGAAGACATCCTTATTATTTTCGACATAGTGTAGTTTTTTGTTGGGATTAATCGATCATCAATCGGGTTTGCAAAGTGGTTTCTTGATTTATTTGATTAATTTGATATTATTATCTCGTTAGATTTTGATTTTAATCAGTTTGTGATCGTTTTTATCTGTTTTGTTTCAATTTTGAAGGTTTTGGAATTTTTGATTTTCGAAGCGTTCTTCGTGTTCATTGAATTTTTCGAAAAATCTGCGATTTTGGTTGTTTTCTATGTGTTTTTGAGAAGTGCAAGTATCGAAGGGAAGAAACACAACCGCATACAGGTTTATTTCATAAACCCTAATCTTTCCAGTTAATTTTTTCGGATAAATTTTTTTCCCGGATACCCTTGTTTCCCGGATAAGTCATGAAAGTTCACGGACAAAAGCGTTTTACGGGTGAAATCATCAACTTTCCGGATAAAATTATTTCTCCAAATAAATTCTTTCCGGATAAAATACTTTCCGGACAAAATTCTTTGCGGTCAAAAGTTTTCGGGTACCATTTTTCCCGGATGCGTATGCTTTCCGGATGATATAAATATTCCGGATAAGAGTTTCTCAAACACACAAAAGCTTCTCTCCACACAATGTCAGCCGCATGTTTTGACCAAATTTAACAAGGCTGTTTAATCACAATCACATACATCATCTATTCCATCATCACATACATACATATTCCATGCATGCTACTATTTCCGTTTTCTTCCTGCTGCATATATGATGCACACATACATATAGTACTTCCATACACTTCTGCCATTCATTTCCTAACAACCACATGCATACACCATCAATCCATCATTTTTAGACCATCTTCGCTGCATCTTCATTATGTTGAGTTTTTTTGTTTGTTTTTGTTTTCTTTCTCACGCATCCATTACACATACTTGCTTCCATCAAAGCAATCCATAGGTGATTTGTATGCTTCTTGATTTGGCATAAGTATCGCATAGTTCGATTTTTGTTCAACTACTGCACATCAAGTTCGCCGCACCTCATCGTTACAACAAGTTTTCGAGATTATTCGACAAGTTTTCGAGATCTTCCGATAAGTTTTTGAGATTACCGTAACTCGATCTTTCAAGCTTATCGCATATAATCTATAACCGATTTTGGTTCATTTTTAACGCTAAGTGGTGTGTTTATCGAAAACCATTGAGAACATAAAGTTGCAAAGTTTTAACGATCGATTTGCAAATTTCTTTTTGTGACGGATTTGAGATTTTTTGTAAATTTTTGCATGAATTGCATGGTAGCATAGTTCAAGATTTTTTTGAGGGTTTGAGACTATTTGCGACAGTTTGATCTTACTCGCGACTCTTATCATTTTATGTGGTTCTGGTTGACGTCTTGATCTAACATGGTTTGTTTTCTTATAGGTTTTATTCTCGAAGTTTGATTTTGTTCGTTCAGATTCAATAATCAGATTTTAATTTTTTAAAACGAATTTAATTTTTTTAGATTTGTTTTTCTTCCGCATTTTTATTATTCTTCAAAGCAACACCGATTAACGATCAAAATTTTCAGGTAATAATGGCATATTGCTTTGTTGATCCCAATAATGACTCAACAATGATATTTATCTCTAAAGTTCGAACAAAGATGTATGCGGAAGCGTTTAAAAAGAACTAAAGAGATATTCTTCGGTAGAAAAATACACACATAATCAAATACGTGAAACAGTAATAACAAGAGTTTAGCTCAATGATTCACTATGTATTGATTAATCAAGAACACCAAGAACACCGTGAGTGAGTGATACAAAAATGATATGCTCTAATCTGGTGTGTGCGTAATTGTGCAAAGTTACTTGAAAAGCTCTACAACAACCTTCTACTTATACTACTTTACATGGGACAAACAGTAAACCAGAAGTACTAATGGTATAAAGACAACATCGTGGAACTGCATCAGGTACAACGTTAATGTAGTGCGCCGTTTTCTGCAAAGGCTATGACCCATCAGAGGTTGACACGTGGAGTTTGCAGGGCACGCCTTGTACGAATGATCTATAGGATCTTCGTACAGCAGAGGCCCTGAGAGGCATGATCGTCTTTGTCTTTGTGTTTAAGAAACTTCGTTCTTCAAGTCTTCATACCATAGAGGCTCTGTCGAGGGTGACAGAGGCTCTGTGGCCTTGTCCTCTGAGAAAGTATTCTGTAGATTCATCTTCACCTCGGTGTCTCGGCAGAGGCTCTGTCGATGATTTTACACTTAGACTATTTTTCAATACTTCTTTAAACATAGAAGTTGGAGCTAACAATCTCCCCCTAAGTATTGAAAAATAAAAAATTGAAAATTTGCATGGTTTACTAAGCTAAGAACACGACAAGAGGTATTTGACCTCTGTAGAAGATTTACTTTTCATATAAGGATATGCTAGAGGCACTTACATTCGATTACATTTTCAAAATATGAAAAGTAAACAGAGGATAGATGTGGATGTCAGACTCTGGCATTTGGGAAGTCATTGATTTTGCCTATGAGTCCTCCATCTCTTAGTTCATTAAACATTCTGATGCATAAGTTTCTGAAGTTGATGACAGAGTCGATGACCTCTATTAATCTGTCGGCGTGAGCTTGATCCATGAACTCTGATCCTCTGTGTTCCAAGAGGTTGGCTCTAAACTCGAGCAGAGTTCTTGTTGCGTATTTTTGACAATCAACCTCTAGAAATAACTTCAACTTCCCAGAGGGATCACGAAAGACGTACCCGATCTTTGGACTTGTGATGATGGAGTTTGGTCTGATGTCCGCAGAGGAGGGGCATTGGTCATCTGGTGGTGGGAGATTTATTCTTTGTACTCCAAGATCGAGTCCCACTTGGAAGTCAGTGTGACTGTATAGCAGAAGATTTCCGCGTATAGTCTTCTTGATCACACCATAAGCCCTCTGAACTTCAAGTTTGGTGTTATAATTCTTCCTTGCCCAGCTCAGAAGTTCAGGCAAGTCATAGGGTCTCATGTTCCTCAAATCTACATCTGAGAACTTGTTCTCAGATCTGTCGGCAATTTTGACGTGATAAATGTTGTAGTAGATCTGTGTGCCTCTGGTGTGAGAGAGTTTGCAGTATATGACCTTTTCAATTCTCGAGTTTGAGAAGGCTTGGTTGATGGGTTTGGCTTTGTCACTATAGAAGTCTTCACTTAGCTGTTTAAGCAGATCAGGATTCAGAATGGATGGTGGCAGAGGATCGTTGATAGCTCTGCTGTACAGGTTTTTGTACACCACCAATTCTATTTGTCGTGGAGGTGCAGAGGGTAGAGGCATGGGCCTGCGTAGAGCTTCCATATCGCTGATTATTGCGGCCACTCGATCTTCTGATGGCTTAGCCTTAGGATCTATTACTGGCTTGGTTGACAGAGGGGGAAGTCCGAATGCCCAGTCTTCTTCTTCTGGTTTAGGCGTGACAAAAGCATCAAAAGAGCTTTTTAAGAGCTTTTCAGTGGGTTGATGCTTTTGCTTCTTGGGTTTTGGTTCTTCTGTCATTATTTCCTTTCCCTTGTCTTTTTTCGTGGGTTTGGTTGTGGTTTCCTATGTTGGTTTTGGTAGTTGTGCTTCTGAGGTTTTTGTTGGGGATTTTTCTGTTATTTTTTGTGGGGTTACCTCTGTTGGTTTGACAGGGGACTTGGTTGGTGATGTGGTTTTGGTTTGAGGTTTGGTTGGAGATGCTTCTGCGCTTTTTCTCATATATTTCCGTTGTTTTTGAGCTAATGTTTTAGTTCTGGATTTGGTTTTGGGCTCTTCTGTTGTTTTGGGTGTGGGAGATGGAGATTTTGTCTTTTCAGCTTCTGGTGTAGGGGATGGTAGTTGGGTTTCTTCAGTCGGTTTTGGTGTTGGTGTTGGTTGGTCTTCTTCAGAGGAGGTAAGGATCTGCACATGCTCTGAGGCTGTCTTTAGCTTTGGTGAGGGTGGGTTCTCTTGTTGTTGAGTTATTTCCACAGAGGTGGGTGTCTCCTCTGTGGTTTTGTTCTGTTGTTGATCTTGAGTGGTTGAAGGTACCTGGGTTATTGGTTCGGCGTTGAGTGGTGGTGGAGCTGGTAAACCTCTGGTGGCAGCTCTATCTTTTCTCCTCTTCTCCCCCTCAGGCTGACCTGATGATCCATCAGAGTCATCCTGACCCTTTTATTTTGTACCCTCTGCCCGACATGTAGTTTGTGGCTTCTTGGGTTGACTGGCACCTGCGGCTAACATTTTCGCACATAGATCATCGCTGATGCCAAGTAGGTAAGCTACTTCTGCCTCTGTGTTTAAGCGCAACTTGCCCACGCTGGCTTGGAAATCCTTGACATAATTGGCGTTGGCAGAGGTGAAAGCCCTGATGAATTCGGTCATCTCATTCAAAACACCTTGACCCAATTCTATGAGTTGGGCTCTGGTGATATAGTCCGTGGGTTTCAGAGCTTTGGTTTGATCGATCGTGTGCTCTTGGACTTTATCTAAGGCCTTCTGAAGATCGTCTGTAGTGATGGTGGCTGCAGAGGTTTGTGGGAGGTTCTTTGACGCTTTTCTGGCCTTCTTTAGCTGCTTTGAAAGATTTACGATTGAGGTTTCCAAAGCACAGGTGGAGGCCGGTGTGGTGGTTGTAGAGGTTGTTGCAGCAGTTTACATTTAAGCGTAGTCAATTTTCACCTCTGTGGACCGGTTGTCCACTTTGGTGGTCAGATCAGTTATTGCCCTTGAAGTGGATTCTGCAAAAGAGTCAAAAGAGCTTTTCAACTCTTTCAACGAGTGGTTCACAGAGGTGACAATGGTTTGGAACTCACCCCTTGCGACATGTTAACTAGGAGTAACCTCAGGGGGAACACATTCTTCCCCAGAGTTTGTCCGTGTTCCTTGGACACCTTCTTTCGCTCCTGTATTGATGTTGAGAGCGGAAGGATTTCCTTCTGATCCTTGAGCAGAGGTTTTTGAGGCCTCAAGCTCTACAGAAGTTTTGTTAAGAACATTCTCCTGATCCACTCCAGAGATGGGTACATGAGTATTCTTAAGTTGACTTGGGGACTTGTCTAGAGTCCATTCGTCTGTGTGCACTCTAGGCTCCTCTGAAGAGCCGATTGGACCTATTTGTGTGCGTGTGGTAGAGGAAACAAATTCCTCTGCGGGGATTTCTGATGTGATCTAGGGCAATTGATCACGAATTGGAGATGAGTCCTTTGGAGAGGACTCTCTTGGAATGGTTTCCCCGGTTATTAATGGCACAGAGGAGGAAATAGGTTCCTCTATCCGGTTTGCAGGGGTAGGGGTCGAGCTGTGCTGCTCTTTTTCAATGACTCCTTCTGCCACTAGACTGGCGGAGTCAGAAATGTGGGTTGCACTGGGAGGGGGTTGAGGTTGTGTGCCTCTTCTATCTTCGGCATCTTTTAGGGCTTCTTGCTCTGTCAGACACCCTAACCAAGGAGATTCTATCCTAGTCTCTACTTCTGCCTGAGAGCCTTCAGCTTGTACCATTTCTTCTATACTCTGTAGTAGGGAGGCGTAGCAGGGATGAAAGGCAGGTAAGGTCTGTAGATCAGGGTGTAGAAGACCTTCTGGGGTGTTTACCTGGATGCCCTCAGGGGTTCTGGCATCTTTCTCCATCTCCGAATCAACTTCTGAGATTCTGATGTCTAGGTTTTCAGTTGTAAAATTGGAGAGAGCTTCTGAGATTCTGATGTCTGAGGTATCTAAGGATTCTGCTATGTCAGGTCTCTTAAGAAAGACAGAGAAGTCAGCCTCATCTGCATAGTGAATGGGAATGGGGGATTGCAGAGGATGTTCAGGGACTTCTTCATTTTCTGCTTCCTCTGCGATGGTCTGCAGAGGTGTTTTGGGTTTCTTGGTTTTCTTGCATTTGGGTTTGGGGGCTCCCTCCTCAGAAGATTTGGATTTTCTTTTCTTCTTCTTTTCTTTAGGAGGGAGAGGAGGTGCAGCGGATCCAACCATGGTTCTGCTGGTGGTGATTGTTGGGATTGTTGGGTAGGTTCAACACTTGTAGAGGTACCATCTGTGGCTTTCTTTGCTTTGGGCGCCTTCTTCGTTTTGGAGGTGGTAGTTGTGGCTTTGCTTTTGGAAGCAGAGGTTTTAAATGTGCTTCTCAGAAGATGAAATATTTCTTGTACTTGCTCGTGCTTTTCTAAGGCCGATGCCCACTCCTCATCACTCATCCTTTCTACAACCTGAAATCCTATAGGGGCTCCTAGACGCGGGGGTGTCACTGGACTCGGTTCTGGAGTCCTGTGATCGCATGTATAAGCTAACCTAAGTTCCTCATCGCTTACATATGTCAAAAGGTTGGATGGCAGAGGTCTGCAAAACTTATATCCGTCCACATGTTCTGTTGGGCTCATTTTTGCCAAAGGGTAGGTTTTGACAACTGGTCCCTCCATTGGCCATTTTTCTATAGGAAGCAGAGGTTCAAGAATTACTCCTATGGTCCTCTGAAATTGCAGGGCAGGGAGTTCTCTGCTTCTGGGCCCCTTTGCCTTTTGTGTGTAGATTCTGTGGTCAATGGTGTTTACAAGCTCCTGCATCATGAGTGTGGCGTAGTCCAGAGGCAAATCATAGTACACCCCGTACATGATTGCCATAATCTGGTGAGAGGTTTGATCAGGGCTGCCGACTTTTCCAGTCAGGCATCGGTTAAGAATAGAAAAGAGTGTATTCCACAGAGGGGGAAACCTGTTTCTTCTGAAGTCGTTTCTCTCCTTTAAATGGGTGTTGTATCCCAACATCTCTGCGAAACCACAGAGCTCACTGTCCGAAGGAACTTCTGCATAATCCTTGATGCCTAGAAGTCCTCTGATGGGTAGACCAAACTTAAGGGAGAGCATGGTTCTGTTCAACTTGAGTTCAATGTTTTCTGATTTGTCAGGTTTGGATATGTAGCCTTTGATTTGTCTATTTTCTAGGTCATAATAGCAGTTCTGCCAGAACTGGTTGAGGTATCTGGCAGGGATCCTTGTGACATTCTTAGTTAGAAGAGGGTTTAGGTAGTGGTTTTCCAGAATGTTTAGCAAAACATCATGTTCATCCCCAAAGGCAGTTCTTTAGGGAACCGAATAATGGTTATTTGGTTTTAGGGGAAGAACATTCTCATACTGGTCATGGTCTAAGAAGTTTTGCAGATGGGTCATCGGAGTAAAGATCCCTGAGTCGCCTGAATGGTCTTGCTCAAGATTTCTGGCCATGGATGGGTTCCGTGAGTGCTCAGATTGAGCAGGGGAGTTCGCCGGAGAGTTAGAGGTGGAAGCCATTGCTTGTGATCTTGAAGGAGTGAGTAGAAAGTAGGAGTTGCAGGTTTTGCAAGGTTCACCGGAGATAAAGAGAAGAGTAAATTTGTAAAATGAGGAAGGAGAGGTAAATGGGGTTTTATATGGGTGTAACAGAGGTAGAATCTGAAGCGGTAAATAGGTAAAATTGAATAAGCTTTGGGGTCCGCACTCGAGCACTACAGTTGGGTGCACGTTTTAGAGGAACGTGTGGCATGCACGTCCAGTGAAAACGTGCCACATCAGAGGAGTCAGAACATGATGAGACATCGTGCGACGCCCATTAATGCCTGGCGCGTGGGCATTTCTACTTCCAGATGTCTGTCACTTTCAGAAATAACCCGCATTTTACAGAACTTCTATAAAAAGCCCAAGTATCAGAACCGACAGAAGCTCTGTAGTGGAATGAGTTCTGTGATGTGAAACCGACTGTTCATCTCCTCTGAGCTTGCACCTTTATCAAAAACATTTGAAAAATACATTGGAAGTGATCGATAGAGTTTTCGTACAAAATTTGCATTCACAGAGGCTCTATGAGTGAAAATTTCTAATAACTGAAAATTCATAAAGTTTTTTTATCAACCAAAGTTTTTATTGTTTTAAACTGTGTTTTAGGACATATGTGGAAATTGGTGTCCTAGAAAACTGTTTTGGAAAAAGGTTTTGTGCGAGACCTTCTCCCTTTGATTCTCCTTTGCTCGGCAAAGTACCTGACTTCTATGGATTTGGTTGACCACTACTCCTCTTTGGCTCCCCCTTAAATGATCGACCTTTATAAATCATTTATGGTCTCCTTCTACTCCCTCCTTGACCTATGCTTGGATCAGATATGATAAGAAAAACATAAAACATAGGTCAAACTCACCAGAGGTTCTGTGGCAATTGACAGAGGCTCTGACCAATTCCACATAAGCTTTGTTGAGTACATAACTTTCAATTATAGGGAATGTACGTACTAAAAGTTTAAATATATAAATATTTACAAGAAGATCAAGTCTCACTTACAGAGGTATCAACTCATGTTTAGGATACCAAGCTTACCCACCAAGAAAATGAATCTTTTCTCATCGAGTGCCTTGGTGAATAAGTCTGCAAGCTGAAATTCAGTGGAAACAAAGTACATCTCGATTGTGCCTTGTTCAACATGATGCTTCAGAAAGTGGTAGCGAATATCGATATGCTTCGTTTTGGAGTGCTGTACTGGATTGTTAGAGATCGCAATGGGACTCTTTGAATCACAGAGGATGGGAATCTTCTGAATGTCGAAACCATAGTCCTTTAGCTGAGTTCGCATCCACAGAACCTGGGAGCAACAGCTAGCAGCAGCAACATATTCGGCTTCTGCTGTAGATGTTGACACACAATTCTGCTTCTTTGAAGTCCAGCTGACTAGTTTACCACCCAGGAATTGGCAAGTTTGCATCCTCCATAATCTGAATCTGTATAGGCCATAAGATCATAGCCAGAGTTCTTTGGATACCAGAGGCCAAGATTTTTGGTTCCCTTTAGGTATCTAAAGATCCTCTTTACAGCAAGAAGGTGGGATTCCTTGGGGTTAGCTTGATATCTTGCACAGAGGCATGTGGCATACATTATATCTAGTCTACTAGCTGTTAAGTATAAAAGAGACCCAATCATGCCTCTGTAGAGCTTGCAATCTACAGATTTTCCACTCGGATCTGAGTGTAACTTATTTCCAGTTGACATGGGGGTCTTCATGACAGAGGCATCAGAGAGCTTGAATTTTGAAAGAATGTCAGAGACATATTTTGCTTGATTTATAAAAATTCCCTCTAATGATTATTTGGCTTGGAGTCCTAGGAAGAAGTTTAATTCTCCCATCATACTCATTTCAAACTCGCTCTGCATAAGTTTTTCAAAATCTGTGCATTCTTGTGCATTGGTAGAGCCAAAAATAATGTCGTCCACATATATCCGCACAAGCAGAATCTCTTCACCTTTTCTCTTATAAAACAAAGTAGTGTCTGTTGTACGTCTTTCGAAATCATTTTCAAGGAGAAAGGTAGAAAGACGTTCATACCATGCTCTTGGAGCCTGTTTCAGTCCATACAGAGCTTTATCAAGATAGTAGACATGGTTTGGGTATTTGGCACTTTCAAACCCTGGATGCTGTTGGACGTATACTTCTTCTTGAATCTGACCATTCAGAAAGGCGGATTTTACATCCATTTGAAAGACTTTGAAACCTCTATGGGCTGCGAAGGCTAAGAAGATCCTTATCGCTTCGAGCCGTGAAACAGGGGCAAAAGTCTCATCGTAGTCAATTCCTTCTGCTTGGAATTATCCCTTGGCCACCAATCTCGCCTTGGTTCTTATGACCACCCCATCCTCATCCTTCTTGTTTCTAAAGACCCATTTAGTCCCTATAGCTTGTTTCCCTCGTGGCAGAGGAACTAAGGTCCACACCTTATTTCGCTCAAATTGGAGAAGATCTTCCTGCATAGCATCCACCCAATTTGGATCATCCAGGGTTTCAGTAACACGCTTAGGTTCGATCACACTGATAAAGTTTGTAAATAAACAAAAATTAGCAGTGGTTGATCTTGTCTTGACTTTTTCAGAAGGATCGCCAATGATTTGGCTCTGAGGATGGCTCTTCGTCCACTTTGTCATCTTTAGGAGATGGTCATTTGCATCATCCAGTTGAACTTATGTGGTTTCACTTGTTGGTTCTGGTGCAACCTCTGTAGTTGATGGTACTTCTGTGCTAGAACATGGTTCTTCAGCTTGTCGAGATATTTCAATAAGAGTTGGAATTGATTACTCTGAGGATATTAAGACAGAATCCTCGATTTCCTCTGGAATTGCTTCCTCTGTAGTTGCTGGAGTTGGTATTTCCAGTGCCTCTGTAGTAGTATTCTTGCTTGAATCATCTTCTGCTCGCTCCCCCTCAGCACTAGCATCTGCACGATTCACAGAGGAGGATGAAGTATTTAATGGACCAGTTAGAGATATACCTGACTCTGTCTGGTTGGCAGAAGATGTTTCTCCAGAGGTTCTGGGTGCTCCAACAGAGGGATCAATATCGTCATTGAACATCTCTTCAAATAGCAGATTCAGTTCTGCTTCTCTTGTCTTGAAGATGCCAGAGGATTCCTTTTTCAGACTGAGTTCTGAACTGATTAGTTCAGAAGTCTTCTGAAAAGAATCGTCAAAAGAGACATTGATACTCTCCACAATGGTTCGGGACCGCAGAAGATAAACCCTGTAGGCCTTTGAGGTGGCAGAGTACCCAATGAACTTGCCTTCATATACTTTCATATCAAACTTTCCTCTAGCTTCTCTGTCGTTTAGGACAAAGCACTTGCATCCAAACACATGGAAGAACTTGATGTTTGGTAGCCTTTGGTTGATCAAGTGATAAGGTGTCTTGATGTGCCTTGTTACTATTGTTGATCGATTTTGAGTGTAGCAAGCGGTTGATACGGCTTCTGCCCAGAAAGATGTGGGCAATCCATATGTTGTCTGCATAGTTCTTGCAGCCTCCACAAGCGTGCGGTTTTTGGGTTCGACCACGCCATTCTGTTGTGGGGTCCGTGCAGCAGAGAAGTTCTGAGATATACCTTCTTCTGTAAGGTAAGCTTCAATGACAAAGTTTTTGAATTATGTGCCATTGTCACTTCTTAACTTTTGAATCCTGCACTCATACAGAACCTGGATTCTTTTCATTAGGTTAATCAGAATGTTTGGAACATTTGATTTCTTTCTGACAAATTCCACCCACGTATATCTCGAGTATTCATCAATCAACACTAGCATATACTTTTTGCCGCCTAGGCTCTGTGTAGCAATTGGACCGTAGAGGTCAACGTGTAGCATATACAGAGGCATAGGGCAAGACATGTCAGTCTTGCCTTTATGGGAAGTTCTTTTGAGTTTACCCATTTCGCAAGCAGAGAACAAATAATCTTTACTGAATTTGACATTTGGCAGACCTTTAACGAGATCAAGTTTAACAAGCTTATCTAGAGTATGAAAGTTTAAATGGCAGAACCTGTTTTGCCATAACCAAGCTTCTTCGTTCTTACAGGCAACAAAGCAGAGCTTGTCTTTCTTGTTCTTGACACTAAAGTCCATGAGGTACAGATCGCCCTTTCGTTCGGCTCGCAGAAGTTCAACTCCTGTATCTTATCCTTGCAGAGAGCAGAAGGTTCTTTTAAACATCACATCGAAACACGTATCGCAAAGTTGGCTAACACTGAGAAGATTGTGCTTAAGGCCATCCACATATGCAACTTTGCATACAGTTATATTTTCCTTTTTAATGACTCCATGGCCTTTTATATACCCCTTCTTATTGTCGCCAAAGGTTACATATACTCCATCGAGTTTATCTTTGTAAGAGGATAGTAGACCTCTGTCGCCAGTCATGTGCCACGAGCACCCGGAGTCTAGATACCAGATCGGCACATACTGCTTCTGTAACAGAATCATAGAGTTTTAGGTACCCATTTCCAAATGGGTCTAGTTCTGTTAGGGGTCTTTAAGGTTTCCTTAGCATCCTTAGTTTTGGTTTTAACCTCTTTCGAAGAACCATCTGGTTTCTTCTTACCCTTGAATTTTGCATTCTTTTTGGGTCTAGAGAGGAAACAGAGTGGGCTTGAAAAGTGTTTGTTCAATTGATGCATAAGTTCAAAACAGTGACAATAATGGATATGCGAAGTCATTTGCTTAAACTTTTCATTGAAAACACTGAATAAGGGTACAGAGGCTTTATTATTACAATCTTTCCTAGCGTTAGACTTCCTATTACAAGAAGACCTATCTAGGCTAGATTGATGTTTTGAAAGTTCTCTCTTGAGAGTAGCCTTCTGTTGACCCAATCCTCTATGGTGAACTTCAACTGGTTTCACTGTCACAGAAGCAAAAGATTTGTTATTTTCAACCCACTTACCATTTTGTTGCCAAGTTAGTTTTTCTTGAAAAGGTTGTTGGTCCCGAAGGGCTATACAAGTTTGTAGAAGGGGGGGGGGTATAATACAAATACACAGATTTTACTTTCTAAATTGTTTATTGATAAATCATTAACAATTTACAGCTTGTTGCGGAACAAGATAAGGAATAAATCCTAATCTAAACAAGTTGGAACACTAAGTTTTCTTGCACTAAGAAAGAGAAGGAAATTACTAATAATAACCTATCTCAAGATAAGAAGATGACTTGACTAGAGTTAGCAAGTGCTTCAAGAATGAAGCTGTAGTCCTTCTTATATACTGCATGCATTTAATGCATGGCAGTTTATACTTTACACGTGGCAGCAGCTCATTGGTTGTTGGGTCTGACTTTAGTAGACAACCTTAGTAGCCGCATGTTTGAACAATGTAGTATCAGAGTGGTTAAACGATTTCAGACAATAGGGAGGTTCTTTTCTAACATATCGTATGGAGTCGTGCAACGGTGGTTAAGACAAAAGTACTTTGTATGGAGGACTTCATGATCAGCTTTCGTTGAATCAGAGCTTTATCATTCTATATCAGTGAATGACAAAGTTCAGCGATAGCTGAAGTCTTGTACTTGATACTTCACGTTAAGTGGACAAATCTGAGTCTTCGCTGATCCGCATCAGTTCATTAGGAGACTTGTCGATGGTTCTTGAGCTTAATCTTCGAGTTCAGCGTAGAACCTATGTTGACGTGAAACTTGTCTTCAGGGATCATAAGTAAACAAGAGGTCAAACCCTCAGTGATTTGATAATGAGCCTCTCTTTTAAACACTAAGTGAAAATTGTAAGTAAACAATATGTATTAGTGTTTCACTATCGCTGATAAGTACTAAGACTAATTCAGTACCGCTGATAGGAACTCTTGTTCTTTAGATTAAACATTCAGCGAACACTGTTCACCATAATGCTCGGAGCCTGTTCAGTCCTTATGGTGATCGCTGATAAGTTAGTTGTTTACTTATGATCCCTGAAGACAAGTTTCACGTCAACATAGGTTCTACGCTAAAGTCGAAGATCAAGCTCAAGACCCAGCGACAAGTCTCCTAATGAACTGATGTGGATCAGCGAAGACTCAGATTTGTCCACTCAACGTGAAGTATCAAGTACAAGACTTCAGCTATCGCTGAACTTTGTCATTCACTGATATAGAATGATAAAGCTTTGATTCAACGAAAGCTGATCACGAAGTCCTCCGTACAAAGTACTTTTGTCTTAACCACCCTTGCACGACTCCGTACGATATGTCAGAAAAGAACCTCCCTATTGTCTGAAATCGTACAACCACTCTGATACTACACTGTTCAAACACGCGGGTACTGTTTGGGCAAAAAAATCATGTTGCTCGACCGCGACTAGAACAGGAAAGACGTATGATTAGGGACTATATCTTGTATTAAGATAAGGTCTCAACAATGACCTAGAACACCATCGTCGTCCCTCATAAAAGATAAGTCGAGAGTCCCTTACGACGCTCGACCATAGCGTCGCCCGATCCACACGACTATTGTATAAAGACGTGCGACCTCGACCAAAGCTAACGTTCACCATGACTGTTACATTTGTTAAGTGTTTAATGCAGGAGTCAAAGTCATTAAAGAGCAACGGATATAACCGACGCAACCATCAATGCTCGATAGCCGTAACGGACGAAGATCATCATGGATAATCACTCTGGCAACCGTTTCCAGCCGTTGTAGCCGTTGATCAAAGCATTAATGGAGCTAATCAATGACGCGAAGACTATAAATACCAAGCTAAGTCTTCACATAAAGGATCATCAGTTAACATCCGATACGCATCGAATATGCGGCGATTAACAACCGAAGCAATACTCAAGAACACTCGAAGAAAAGCTCAAGTCATCGCTCTCGACGCACGACGACAACCCTCGACCAGCAGTTCACGCTTTGTTTCGTACACGACGAACACTTATTTTTACATTCAAACATTTGTACTTTACATTTCGAAGCATTTCCTTCATTTGTATTGTAATCTCTGTACGATCGACACCAGTATCCAAGGACATCGCCCCTGATTGGCGACCATAGTATAGCGACGACACCCCCTGTCGTCCGCAGGTTTTTCCTCGATTGAAGTTTTTCCTGCGTCATCAAATCCCTTGTTTCTTTATTTTATTCCTCATCGCACGTCTCCTCGAAAGATTCTTTCTTTAGTTTTTTAAGTCCACATCGACCTTAAGTTGTCCCTTTGGTGCGATTTTTGGCATTAACAGTTTGGCGCCATCCGTGGGACTACATCTAGAGAAAATCCTCGATGAACGTGCATTCTACTAATAGTTTGTTGGAGTTTCCTCTATTTTCTGTTGCAGGAAAATGGCAGCCCCTGGAAATCCGCAGCAAGCCGTCGCTCAGACGTACCAGGAGCTTGAGGTTGCCAGGAATCAACTCAATGCAATGGCAGAGCAGAATCGCAGAGCAGCTGAAGAGATCGCGCGGCTAAGGAATCCTTTTGGACCACAGAATGGCCTAGACCATTCATCCAGAATCCAGGTCCATTCATGCAGAATCAGCAGCCGGGTCCGTTCATTCCGAATCCCCAGTCTGGGCAGATTCCCCCTCAGCACATCCGACCACCACCCTTGAGCAATGGATCCCAACCATTGCAAGGTGGCGCTCAGCCGTTTCAGAATGGATCCCAGCCATTTTCCCAGCCGTTCCAAAGTGGTCCGCAACCTTTCCAGCAAGGATCGCAATCTTTCCAGCAGAGATCGCAACCATTTCAGCATGGACCACAATCGTTTCAGAATGGACCGCAGCAATTCCACTATGGGTCGCAACCATATTTTGTTCTATTCAACGGGGACACCAAAGGTTCGTCGCATGCTAATGGCACTAGTCCAGGGTCCAATCCCTCGACAGGGGCAAATCCTGATCTTAACGATCCCGTCGCCCAGCGTTTGAAGATGTTAGAAGACCAAAATGAGCGCGTCCTGTCCTTGCTCGCCAAGTTGCCTGGGGAAGCCGTGCCTGTCGACGTCGAACCTCGCTCGGGGTATTAGGCGTCGCCCTTCATCGACGAGATCGCCACCGTCGAGGTCCCAAAGAAGTATAACATTCCTGCCTTCACTCCCAAGTATTCGGGTGTGACCGATCCAACCGAGCATGTCGCGCAGTATAAGCAGCTCATGTGGACGATCTCGATTCCACACATGTACCAGGAAGTATGCATGTGCAAGAGTTTCGGGGCGACTCTCACTGGTCCAGCTCTCCAGTGGTTGATCAATCTCAAACCCAAATCTATCGGGTCTTTCGCCGAATTGGTCAACCAATTCTCCCGGCAATTCGCCAGCAGTCGTAAGATGGAAAAGCAGACTAGTGATCTGTACTATGTCGTACAGAAGACCAATGAGTCTATTCGAAGTTATTTCAATAGATTCAATGCCGAAATGATCAGTATCCGCAATTGTGACATCAAAACTGCGATCGAAGCTTATAAGCGTGGTCTAGACGATAGTTCAGGTCTATATATCGATCTGACCAAGTATCCCCCAGAGACTTTCGAAGACGTCCGAGCTCGAACCTTGGCATATATGAGGGTCGAGGATGATGCCGCCTTTCGTCGCAAGCACACTAACGACAAGAAGTCGTTAGGCGTCAGAAAGCCAGAGTTCAAGACAAAGGCTGTTTCCAAAATAGAGCCAGCGCGCCAAATTTCAAATGTTCGTTTCAAGACGAAAGCAGAGGCCAAGACCGCGACTAAGTTCACTCAGTACCCCAAGATATCCTCTTACGGATTCAAAGGATCTACAAAGGACCTAGTCGAAGCTCTGAAAAGTTCCCAAGCGACCATTCGATGGCCAAAGAAGTCCGACCTGGACGATGCTAAAAAAGACAAATCAAAGTGGTGCGACTTCCACGTCGATCATGGTCATGCGACAGACAATTGTATCGCATTGAAGAAGGAATTAGCGTATCATTTCCCGAAAGGAAATCTCAAGGATATCATCGACGATGTCGCTGTTCCAGCTAATATCCATCGACCGTCGACCCCCTAGCACGCGAAAGTCGTCAACTGCATCACCGGTGGTTCAGACGTATGTGGTCTGACGTATTCCGCGGCCAAGCGTCATGCCAGTCAGGCACCCGACGATCGGCCTATTCCTCGCTCGTCTAGACCCAAAGGAGATTTAGAGCTAGAAGCCATGAAGATTGTGTTCGACCACGTCGACCTTGGCGACTCGTATCAGAAGCATCACAACGGGTTGATCATTCAGATCACGGTCGGTAACAGACTAATGCGTCGAGTCTTAATCGACGGGGGTAGCTCAGCAAATGTTATTTTTCTCAACACCATCAAAGCCATGGGAATCGATCGCTCGGAAATCACCCGACGTTCGACGACTTTGGTCGGTTTCAATGGAGAAGCGACGAGCACCTTTGGAGAGATAATCTTGCCCGTCTACGCCGGAGGAGTCAACAAGCAGACCAAGTTTAGTGTCATCAATTGTGCATCAGCCTATAACATCATCTTAGGACGACCATGGATCCATGATATGAAAGCCGTTCCCTCGACGTATCATCAAATGTTGAAATTCCCTACGCCATGGGGAATCCAGGAGATTAAGAGTGAGCCAAAAGTCGCTCGTGAGTGCTACAAGTCTACCTTGAAGCCGCGAAAATAAACCAAAGTCACAAGATCAGGCTCTCGACAGGTTCGTTCCTCTATCCCTAAATTAATATCTTTTTCACAGAGATAAGTCTACTATGGTGCCCGGTCGCACAACAACATAGTCAACGCAGGACGATAGTTCTCCGTGTCATTCTATCATTTAAAACCTATCTTTTTCTCCCAAAAAGAATAAGGTAATAAATGACAGGGGGCAAATAGAGAGAGTCTGAAATGGTACGTTCTCTAACTCTTTTCATACGATTTTTTCTCACAAAACGTTTACTGACTTAACCATCGGAGGGTCGTTGGCTAGCCAATGACCAATCCCCGACATCGTTTTATCGCAGAATCGCACGACAGATTATCGCAGATTCGTACGGCAGTAATCATTAAGTCTACTAGATGACTTTAAATTCGCAGAATCGCACAACATAAACAATCAGGATTTTCTTCCCTGACCATCCCTCCACAGGGGCATCGTACGATCTCGTCGTACAATCGCAAAGCCTAAATAACTTACATCTAAGTTTCTTAGCTTTTATACCCTGAATGGATGCTTTAATCGCGTGTTTTTATTTGTTTTACGTTCTTATTATCGTATTACAATGAGCGCCTTAGTCGCATGATTTCATATGTATCTTATGTTCGACTTTATAATCAAATGTGATTCGAATAAAGCATAAGCAAAAGATATATTCATTAAGCAAACCATTATATACATACTCGATCACTGATTGGTCGAATGGCAAAATAAACAAGAAAAGGAAAATTCTAGACGGCAAGGGGAACATCGGTCGTATCCCTGCTCGAAGTCCCGACCCGAGGACCTTCATCTACCACTCCTCCCGCACGAATCTCCTGCAGTTCATACTGAGCATCGAAGAGCTGGATGGCTAGCTCGTCAGCACGCGCCGAGGCAAACCTCTCCCTATCTAAAGCCGCCTACTCTCTATCCAACGCCACCTCCTCCCTTTTCAAAGCAGACGCCACCAACTCCTCGGCTTTCGACATCTCAGCGTACAATGCCAGAGACGATTGGAACGTCTAAAAATACACAAAAAAGTGTTAGACAACGAACGACATCGAACGTTGAAACAAGTCATGAAAGATTGACACTTACTGAGAACGCCAGACTGGCAACCTGAGATCCTATCTCTCTGGCCGGAACCCCGTGAAAACGCTCCCTGAAAGATGGAAGCAAACACCTCTCCAAGTGAGGAAACAACGTCGTCCCGTCTAGGACACCATCCGCCATAAAGTCCGACGGCAATGAAAAATTAACCGTCGCGACTTCGGCTGACGACCCCTTGCCTCTGACGGCAGATGATGGGGTTGACATCTTGAACACCAGTCTCGTCATTGTCGCCGGAAGCGTCGAACTTACCGGTGTCGCGTCCATCGCGCTAGGACGGCTGGATGACGCCTTCGCCTCCTTAGGCAGAACAACTCCCGGTGAGTTATCAACCCTAGACGACGATTCCCTCAGGACTGTCCTCCGGGTTCTCTTTTCGCTCGACCCAGCTGTCGAAATATTTTCACACCGAAGGGCACGCATAACCTGCTCCCCTCTCTCCCTAGAGACCGATTTCCTCTTGGTCGACACTGATCAGGAAATACATGAAGCGTCAGGCGGATAGAGTAAACAAAGTAAAATAAAAACTACGGTACGTTTACCAGTCGCTTCTTCCCTCTCATCCTCCTCTCTCTCTTCTTCAGAATCTCC
Source organism: Saussurea involucrata (assembly GCA_033807775.1). Lineage (NCBI taxonomy): Eukaryota > Viridiplantae > Streptophyta > Magnoliopsida > Asterales > Asteraceae > Saussurea > Saussurea involucrata. The sequence continues at coordinate 216,958,125 of CM066321.1, read as the reverse complement.
CATCGCGTCCTCATCCTCGGCCGCCGGTTGCCACGTGACGAAAGATCGATCATCAGTACTATAACTCAGGAATTTGTCGACCTTGGCTCAAGAACCTTCGTTCGGGTGAAAGGCGTCGTACTGAATCTCTGAAGACGACAAAAAGCAATGAGTAAATAGAAAGCGGAAGAACCAAACAGTGACATATATCGAAAAAGCATACCTCCCATGTTCCAGTCAGGACGAATCCATTTGCTATTGATGTCAAGCGAGTCAGTACGCACGAATACATATCTCGATTTCCACCCACGATCATTGACGCCAGTTCCCAAAACCAGAGTGCGGTCACCCTTAAACTTGGAATACAGAATGTAACGCCCATTCTTGTCTCTCTTAACATGATAAGCCAACCAGAAATCATTCAGGGTCATCGATGGATCCCACTTTGCAGACAATCGCTCGATAACCAGAAAAACCCGCCAAAGTTGGGGCATCAACTGCCCTGGTGTCAGGCCAAAATATCACATGAAATTCTTAGATAAAACCGAATACGGCCACTCAAACCCTATTTTGAAGGGATACTCGTATATCACGAAGCATCCTTCGGCACAATTCTCAGGACGTATATCCCCTGGAATGGTTAACTCTACTTCCGTAGGGATCTTCGCTAGACGCCTAAAGGCATCTAAATCCTCCTGACTCACGATAGAACTCTCTGGTTCAATCGACATTGTTTATCAAACGAAGGAGATGACCGATAAAAACCAAAGCGGAAAAGCAATGCGTTATATAAACACTCTACACCTCGAACAATCTTTACTAGGCCGAAGATTGGCAACGATTCGAGTAAGTTTAGACAAAGAATGGAAAGGAATCAAGGCGAAATCTCTTCCCAAATAAACACTTCGAAATATAGCAAGAAAAGATACATCGTGATCTTTATTTATACAAACAATCGCATCAAATCGAATCCCTGGATGACCGCCGCGCGTCCCCGTCCTTTCGCATGCCCGCCCGGATCTTCGACACCTGTCCTCGACAGCTGGTAAGCATCATCGTGCGTCAGTATGACGTCATAACTTTTCAACTTCTCGTTCAATTAAAGGCGAACCGGTCTAGTTCCACGACAACCAGGTAAGTCCCTAAACCCAGGTCACATGTCTAAGCGTTCGACAAGCAAAATTTAAAACTTAAATTTGACATTCAATTTTCAAATTTTGGGGGCAAACTGTTTGGGCAAAAAAATCACGTCGCTCGACCGCGATCAGAACAGGTAAGACGTATGACTAGGGACTATATCTTGTATTAAGATAAGGTCTCGACAAAGACCTAGAATACCATCGTCGTCCCTCATAAAAGCTAAGTCGAGAGTCCCTTACGACGCTCGACCATAGCGTCGCCCGATCCACACGACTATTGTATAAAGATGTGCGACCTCGACCAAAGCTAACGTTCACCATGACTGTTATGTTTGTTAAGTGTTTAATGCAGGAGTCAAAGTCCTTAAAGAGAAACGGATATAACCGACGCAACCATCAACGATCGATAGCCGTAACGGACGAAGATCATCATGGATAATCACTCCGACAACCGTTTCCAGCCGTTGTAGCCGTCGATCAAAGCATTAATGGAGGTAATCAGTGTCGCGAAGACTATAAATACCAAGCTAAGTCTTCACATCAAGGATCATCAGTTAACATCCGATACACATCGAATATCCGACGATTAACAACCGAAGCAATACTCAAGAACACTCGAAGAAAATCTCAAGTCATCGCTCTCGACGCACGACGACAGCCCTCGACCAGCAGTTCACGCTTTGTTTCGTACACGACGAACACCTATTTTTACATTCAAACATTTGTACTTTACATTTCGAAGCATTTCCTTCATTTGTATTGTAATCTCTGTACGATCGACACCAGTATCCAAGGACATCGCCCCTGATTGGCGACCATAGTATAGCGACGACACCCCCTATCGTCCGCAGGTTTTTTCCTCGATTGAGGTTTTTCCTGCGTCATCAAATCCCTTGTTTCTTTATTTTATTCCTCGTCACACGTCTCGTCGAAAGATTCTTTCTTTAGTTGTTTAAGTCCACATCAACCTTAAGTTGTCCCTTTGGTGCGATTTTTGGCATTAACAGCTACTAAGGTTGTCTACTAAAGTCAGACCCAACAACCAATGAGCTGCTGCCACGTGTAAAGTATAAACGGCCATGCATTAAATGCATGCAGTATATAAGAAGGACTCCAGCTTCATTCTTGAAGCACTTGCTAACTCTGGTCAAGTCATCTTCTTATCTTGAGATAGGTTATTATTAGTAATTTCCTTCTCTTTCTTAGTGCAAGAAAACTTAGTGTTCCAACTTGTTTAGATTAGGATTTATTCCTTATCCTGTTCCGCAACAAACTGTAAATTGTTAATGATTTATCAATAAACAATTTAGAAAGTAAAATATGTGTATTTGTATTCAACCCCCCTCCCCCTTCTACAAACTTGTATAGCCCTTCGGGACCAACAAATGCCTTAAGGGTTTTGGAGCTTTTGACCTTTGAGAGGATTTTTCCTTTTCTTGTTTAATTTTCTCAAGCTCAATACAGGTTTTGGCTTGTATACACATGTTCAAGAAGTCCGGATAGATAGGAACACTTGTGATTTTATTCTTAGGAGGAATGGTTCTATTAAGAATTCCAGAGGGGAGTTTAAATCCCTCTGACTTACAAGGAACTATCTCTGACTCAATTGAGTCAGTCTCAGATTCGTTAGAGGATGAATCGTCCTCGTATACAGAGGTTGAGTCACTAAGATCTTTGTCGACAGAGACAGGACTTTCTGAGCATGTGCCATACTCGCTTTCTTCCTTTCTTTCGAGAATATCTTCCAAGTCAACAGAAGTTTTCATCAAGATTTCCTTAGAAGGATTTTGTTCGACAGAGGATGTACAGATGTTTTAATAAAAATTGTTTTTGCCAATTTCCATTAACTCATTTTCAGAAATGTGTTTCAGTTTTTCTTCTAAAGAAGCAGGCATAAATTCAGGTGCCTCTGCCGATATTTTCGTTTCAGAATCTATAGTGCAGACAAAAGCAACCTAGGTCTGAGTCTCAGGGTCACCAAACTTGAAGATTCCTATCTGATCTTGAGTTTTCAGATATCTCTTAGGTTTGGAGTGTCTATTGAGAGAGGCCGAGGGTGATAAATCTGCGTTTTGATACCACACATTTATCATCTTCAGAGGTTTCCTCTTGTGTGATTCCCCTGAGATTTTATGCCTTTTGCTAACATAGAGTAAGTTTGGAAATCCAAGTTTTCTTGTACTTCCAATGCAAAATAGAGAAGACAGGGATTTGTCTCTTTTGGTTCTAGTATATGGATCGATATCACAGAAGCCAATTCCGCTTCTTCCTATTTGTGTATTTATTTTCTCGTACACCTTCTGTGCATCTTGATATTTCTTAATTAAAGGTATCTGCTGAGTAGGTCTTGATGAAGGACTTCTCTTTCCTTTTGAAAGAAGTTCTTAAGAGCGAGAGTATTCATTCTATCACTCTCGTTGTCCAAAAGTTCCTTTGTTTTAGCTTTAAGGGAAGAATTGAGTTCTGAAATCTTTTCTTTTAAATGATTTAGATTTTTGTGCCAATTATTCTCAATCTCTTCCTTTTCTAAAAATATCTTTGCGTTTTCTTGAGTGAGAAGTCTGGCTTCTCTCTTAAAGAATGCAAGCTTTTTCTGAATATTATCACAAGCCTTTTTCAGTTCAGTGTTATCTTCTGTCAATTTAAGTAAATTAGCTTCAGTTTCGTTAGAGTAAGAGTCAGAAGTGGATACCTCACTGTCAGAATCTGAGGAGTTGACTTCTGCCATCCCGCAGAACAGGGCGTTCTTCTTCTCACCTTCGTCAGCGGATTCGTCTGACTGCCAGTTTTCCCGCTCCACCATAAGCGACTTCTGAGCATAGTACTCTGCCTTCTTTTTATAGAAAGCAGAGTCCCTCTGAGGGTGATTCGGTTTGCTCCTGCAGTCTGCAGCATAGTGGTCTGGCTTGCCACAGATAAAGCATTCCTGGTTCTGGGGTGCATTTCCAGCTCTGTCACCTGACATCTGTTGGTCACCACCTCTGTCATTTTTGTCACTTGACCTCTGTTGGTCATTTGAACCTTCTCTTCCTTGGCTCCTCGATTCATACTTCTCTCCTCGATCGTCTCTCCCATCACGTTCATAACCAGACTTATTCCGGTACCCTTTACTACCGAACTCTCTTGTCAACAGAGCTAAAGATTTAGCTATTGAGGGCATTGTTGCCTCCTCTTCTTCCACCAATTCCTCTTCCTCACTGTCAACAACTAACACCTTCTTCTTCTTCTCTTTCTTCTCCTCCACACACTTCTCCTTCTTTGGTTTCTCCTTTGCTTCTGTAGCCTTAACAACAAGTGCAAGAGGCCCACCGGTTTGAGCTTTTGCTTGTGCAATCTGAGGTTCTTGGGCAGCTAGTGTTCCGTAAAGATCTGACAGTGTCCAAGTGTCTAAGTCCTGATTAGTTTGCAGAGAGATAGACAACTGAAGCCATTCTTCGTTTAGGCTCTTTAGGAACATGACGTTGTTCTCTTCAGAAGTTCTGCGAATCCCGAACTTCTTACACTTGTTAATCAACGAGTTGAACCTATCGTATGTTGACTGCAGAGATTCTGTCGGCAGAGCTTTGAAAGCATAGTACTCGTTGATGCATTGGGCTCTACGATTTTTCTGAGTTTTGGCTCCTCCTTCTAATTGTTTCTCTAGTTCCTTCCATGGATCGTAAGCAGATTCACAAGCATCTAGAGATTGGAAGAGGTCGTTTGGTATGGCCATTATCAGAAGTCGCTTTGCCTTCGGAGCAAGTTCGTACTTCTCCCAGTCTGTAGTAGACCATTTGGCCATTGCCTTTGGTTTTTTGTACTCAGCAACCTCTGGAGTATCTTCTGTGGCTGGTACCATTGGTATTGTAACCATGGGAACATGAGGTGGATTGCGGACATAAGTGAGGAGATCTTTGTCAGTACCCTCAAAGAAGTGAATCATTCATATCTTCCATTAGGGGTACTCATCTCTTAGCAGAATAGGTGGCTTGGTTAAAGAACCAGTAGTAAAGAAGTTGTTGGTGTTCGCAATTTTGAGCAGTTTGAAAATACCAGAAAAATAGAGTATGAACAGAAAGTTTTCAAAAGATGGAACAGATTCTTCGAAAAGAGTTTAAATCATTAAAACCTTGAACAATGCACTTAAATGGACAGATTTAACCACAGAAACAGATCATGTCAGATTACTAGAGTCGAACAAGTCGAGAGTAGCAGAAAAAGAGGGGTTGTTTAGAAATAAGTGAAGAACATGTCAAAATCAGTCCAAGTTTCTACCAAAAAGAGTAGAGATCATTGTTAGAGTGGATCCATTGATATAGAAAATCAAAGTTAGCTCTAATACCAATTGTTGATCCCAATAATGAATCAACAATGATATTTATCTCTAAAGTTCTAACAAAGATGTATGCGGAAGCGTTTAAAGAGAACTAAAGAGATATTCTTCGGTAGAAAAATACACACATAATCAAATACGTGAAACAGTAATAACAAGAGTTTAGCTCAATTATTCACTATGTATTGATTAATCAAGAACACCGTGAGTGAGTGATACAAAAATGATATGCTCTAATCTAGTGTGTGCGTAATTGTGCAAAGTTACTTGAAAAGCTCTACAAGAGCCTTCTATTTATACTTCTTTACAGGGGACAGACAGTAGACAAGAAGTACTAATGGTACAAAGACAACATCGTGGAACTGCATCAGGTACAACGTTAATGTAGTGCGTCATTTTCTGCAAAGGCTGTGACCCATCAGAGGTTGACACGTGGGGTTTGCAGGGCACGCCTTGTACGAATGATCTGGAGGATCTTCGTACAGCAGAGGAACGTGAGAGGCACGATCGTCTTTGTCTTTGTCTTTAAGAAACTTCGTTTATCAAGTCTTCATACCACAGAGGCTCTGTCGAGGGTGACAGAGGCTCTGTGGCCTTGTCCTCTGAGAAAGTCTTATGTAGATTCATCTTTACTTCGGTGTCTTGGCAGAGGCTCTGTCGATGATTTTACACTTAGCCTATTTTTCAATACTTCTTTAAACATAGAAGTTGGAGCTAACATGCTTTAATCATGAGTGTAAAGAATATATAAATAAAATATCAAGGATCAGATGAATTGTGCATAAAGTACTTCAAAGAACTGAAGGAACAGAAACTGCAAATATCTGAAAGTTCTGAGAAGCTTGTTAAATCTGAAGAAAAGGCAACGATCTTAGAAACTGAAAACAATGAGCTGAAAAGGAAGATTTATGAATTGACATCGCAGGACGACATGAAGGCACTTGAAGAGAAAGGTAAACTCTTGAACTGTGAAAACCTTGAACTTAAAAGTAAACTAACTATTTTTGAAAAGGTATTTGAAAAAGAGAAGGAAGGTTTTGCAAAGGAAAGGCACTTGCTTATACAAAAGCAATCTGATTTTTTAAGGAAATCTCTTGAAGAGAAGAAGAGTCTTGAGCTTATATGTTTAAAACTTTCAAAACAGATCTCCGGCTTTGAAAAAGTTCTGATTTTAGAAAGAGAGAAGTTTGAAATTGAACGCAAATCTTTTACTAAAAAGAATGAAGAACTTTCTTTGAAAATAACTGATTTGGAGAAAGAATTAGACATTCTAAGCAAATAGTCAAAGAAGAAGAAGGTTAAAGGTTTTAGAGCAAAAAGTTTGAAAGATGATTTTGCATTCGAAAGAAAGATTTTTCAGACTGAGATTTATAAGCTTACAAATAAATTATCTATTTTGTCAACTGACATTATGATAGAGAAGAGGCTAAAATGTTATCTCCAAAAGAATCTAGATCTAATGTTTGAGAAGAAAAATGTTTTGTTTAACAATGAAAGGAACTTGAAGCAAAAAACTCTGATGTCGAATCACCAAATCTTGCTAGTCCATATACTATTGACCAGTCTCTTTACGGTGATTCAGCTAATTCAGTTTGCTTTTCTAAGACTGCTTCAAGTTCTATCCACACAAATGTTTCTTCAAAGACCTGCATTAGATCAAATAGCTCTTCAAAACATCAGATCCATATCTCTAATCTGTTTTATGACCATATTATTGACAAATCAGATAATCAATCTTTCAAGAAAGTAAACATGGTTTGGAGAGCTAAAGGATCCGCTCCTGGTCCAAAGTCATTTGTCTCTGTTAAGAGTGACAAGTACAACAAAGCTTTCCACACTAAACCTTTTGTGCAAACTGATCGTGTTTACTCTGTTAATCAGCTGATCAGCTTATCTACACAGAAGTTGTGTTGTTCTTACTGTGGAACAAGTGACTTTATGAATAAAGATCATGCTAAGTATTGGTATGGTTCTTATAGCATCCCTGGTCCTCATAGGGCATCTAACCATCAAGGAACCATCAAAGGATGGATACCCAAATCATTCTAATCTGTTTTGTAGGAATGTCATGTGCACTTATGTTGATCCCGATTTAACTCAACAATGATATAAATATCTATTAGTTCAAACAAATAGTAGTGCGGAAGCATTTTTACGAACTAAAGAGATATTCTAGGTAGAAAGACACACAATCAAATACGTGAAAACAGTAACAACACAAGAGTTTTGTCTCAAAGATTCATTGTATATTGATTAAACAAAAACACCGAAGGTATTATAAGAATTTTCCTCTAATGGGTGTGTGTAAAGTTAATAGAAGAGCTCAACATGAGCCTTCTATTTGTACTATTCATCAGGGGATAAGCCTTAGACAATAAGGACTAAGGGTACAAAGACACGATCTTGGGACTGCATCAGGTACAACGTTAATGTTATGCGCCATTTTCTGCAAAGGTTGTAACCCTTCAGAGATGGACACGTGGAATGTGTAGGGCACGCCTTATACAAATGATCTTCAGGATCTTCGTACAGTCGAGGCACGTGAGAGGCACGAACGTCTTTGTCTTGAACTTCAGATTATCTTCAGTCTTCTAAGTCTTCATACCACAGAGGCTCTGTCAAGTATGGCAGAGGCCCTGTGGCCTTGTCCCCTATGAATGTCTTCTGTAGAGTCTTCACTTGGATCTTCTCTCGGTGTCTTGGCAGAGGCTCTGTCGATGTCTATACTTAGCCTATTTTTCAATACTTCTTTAATCATAAAGATTGGAGCTAACAATCTCCCCTTATGTATTGAAAAATAAAAATTGAAAAATGCATGATTTTCTAAGCTAAGTACACGACAATAGATGATTGACCTCTATAGAAGATTTACTTTTCTTTCATATAAAGTTATGCCAGAGGCACTTATACTTGATTACATGATGAAAGAAAAAATTTGCAGAGGATGGTTGAGGATGTCACACTCTAGCATTTGGGAAGTCATCAATTTTGTGTCTAGAGATTCCTCCACCCTTGAGTTCACGGTATACGTTGATGCAGAGGTTTCTTAAGTTGATGACTGAGTCGATGACCTCTATTAATCTGTCGGCGAGTGCACTATCCATGAACTCTCTTCCTCTGTGCTCTAGGAGATTTGCTCTGAACTCGATCAGAGAGCTTGTTGCATACTTATGGCAATCAATCTCTAGGAATAACCATGACTTTCCAGCATGATCTTGATAGACATACCTAATCCTTGGAGATGTGATGATAGAGTTTGGTCTCGCAGAGGAGGGGCAATCATCTTTTGGTGGTGGGAGTCTTAATCCTTTTACTCCAAGGTCGAGTCCCAATTGGAAGTCAGTCAGGCTGTATAGTAGAAGTCTTTCGCGCATAGCCTTCTTGATTTCACGGTAAGCTCTTCGGATTTCAAGTCTGTGGTTGTAGTTCTGCCTTGCCCATGTCAGAAGATCAGGTAGATCATAGAATTTAGATTTCTTAGATCTGCATCTGAGAACTTGGTCTCTGATCTGTCTACCCTCTTGACGTTGTAGAGGTTGTAGTAAACCTCTTTTCCGTGGGTATGGGACAACTTGTGTAACACCCCGCTTACCACGACACAATATTGTCCGCTTTGCCCCACTGGCTCACGGCTTTGTTCTTGGTGACCTGGCAAGGACTTCGCAAGGACTTCCCAGGAGGTCACCCATCCTAGTACTACTCCCACCCAAGCACGCTTAACCACAGAGTTCCCAAGGAACCCGCATGCTTGTGGCCCCAAAACGCGTTGTGTCTGGTAAGGCCAAGGTTTACTAATATACCCAGCATCTCTCCTGTCCACGGCCGATGTGGGATATGCCTAAGGTGTTACACACACCCCCCCTTAGGGACTCATCGTCCTCGATGAGGTTTGCCCCACCATCCCGAACGGCACAGGAGTGGCTCTGATACCATTTTGTAACACCCCGCTTACCACGACACAATATTGTCCGCTTTGCCCCACTGGCTCACGGCTTTGTTCTTGGTGACCTGGCAAGGACTTCGCAAGGACTTCCCAGGAGGTCACCCATCCTAGTACTACTCCCACCCAAGCACGCTTAACCACAGAGTTCCCAAGGAACCCGCATGCTTGTGGCCCCAAAACGCGTTGTGTTTGGTAAGGCCAAGGTTTACTAATATACCCAGCATCTCTCCTGTCCACGGCCGATGTGGGATATGCCTAAGGTGTTACAACTTGCAATAGATGACCTTGTCGATCTTGGAGTTTGAGAAGACTTGGTTGACGGGTTTGACTTTCTTTCTATAGAATTCGTCTCGTAGTTCTTTAAGAAAGTCGGGTTTCAGGATAGATGGTGGCAGAGGATCGTTGACTGCTCTGCTGTATAAGTATTTGTGCACTACCTCTTCCATTTTTCTTTGTTGAACAGGAGGTGGAGGCATGGGTTTTCGCAGATCATCCAAGTCACTGATTAGTTTGGCCACTCGATCTTCTGAAGGTTTTGCCTTTGGATCTATTATGAGATTTGTTGACAGAGGAGTGATTCCAAATGCCCAATCTTCTTCTTCAGGTTTCAGGGTAACGAAGGCATCGAAGGCGTTTTTCATCAATTTCTATGTGGGTTGATGCTTTGGCTTCTTCTTTTTCGGTTCCTCTGTCGCTATGGACTTTCCTTTGTCCTTTGCCTTAGGCTTTTGTGCTTCTGTCTTTTGGGTTTAGGTTGCCTCTGTTGGTTTTGTCGTTTGGGCTTCTGAGGGCTTAGATGTGGGTACTTCTGTTATTTTAGGTGGGGTTGCCTCTTTTGGTTTCATCTATTGAGCTTCTGAGGTCTTGGCTGATGGAGGTGCCTCTGTTGGTTTGTCAGAGGGCTTGGTTTGTGAGGTGGGTTTTGTTGGGGTTTTGCTCAGATATTTCCTTGGTCTTTGAGCTATTGTTTTGGTTCTGGGTTTGGGAGGTGAAGGTTTTATCTTTTCAGCTTCTGTTGTTTTAGGTGTAGGAGATGGTAGTTTGGGTTCCTCTGGTGTTTTTGGTGTTGGTGTAGGGGATTTGTCTTCTGTTGGTTTTGGTGATTGGGATGGTTGATCTTATTCAGATGAGGTGAGTATTTGGACATGCTTAGCTGCAGTCCTTGGGAGGTTCTCCTGTTGAGTAGTTTCCACAGAGGTGGGTATGTCCTCTGTGGCTTGTTGCTGTGGTTGATTCTCAGTGGTAGAAGGTATTTGGGTTATAGGTTCTATGCAGAGAGGGGGCGGAGCTGGTAAACCTCTGCTAGATGCTCTTTCTTTCCTCTGTTTCTCCCCCTCAGGATGACCTGATGATCCATCAGAGTCATCCTGACCCTTATCCTTAGCACCCTCTGCTCTGCAACTAGTCTTTGGATTCTTTGGCTGAGTGGCACCTGCGGCAAGAATTTTGGCGCACAAGTCATCGCAGATGCCAAGAAGGTAGGCGACCTCTGCCTCTGAGTTGAACCGAAGTTTGTCGACGCTCCTCTGAAAGCCCTTAACGTAATTGGCATTGGCGGTGGTAAAGGCTTTGATGAAGTCGGTCATTTCGTTCAAAACACCTTGACCCAATTCCGTGATTTGTGCTCTGGTGATATAATCCATAGGCTTCAGAGCCTTGGTTTGATCAAGGGTATGTTCTTGGACTTTATCCAGAGCTTTTTGAAGATCTTCGATGGTGATAACGGGGGCAGAGGTTTATAGGAGGTTCTTTTGTGCCTTTCTTGCCTTCTTCAGTTGTTTGGAGAGACTAGCAAGTGAAGCTTCCAGTGTAGAGGTTGAGGCGGGTGTTGATGTTGCAGAGGTTACAGCAGGTGTGGTCATTTTTGCCATGGCATTTTTCACCTCTGTGGACAGGTTGTCCACTTTGGTGGTCAGATATGTGATTGCCCTGTTTGATTTTTCTGCAAAAGTATCAAAGGAGCTTTTCAACCCCTCTAATTAATTGGTCATAGAGGTGACAAGGATTTGGAACTCATCCCTTGAGATATATGAACCAGTTGTAACCTCTGGGGGAACACATTCATCCCCAGAGTTTGTCCCTGTTCCTAGGACACCTTCTTTCGCCCCTGTTTTGATGTTGAGGGCAGAAGGATTTCCTTCTGATCCTTGAGCAGAGGTTTTTGAGGCCTCATTCTCTACAGAAGTTCTATTAAGCACATTGTCTTGATCCACTCCAGAGGTGGGTACAAGAGTATCCTTAAGTTGACTTGGGGACTGGTCTAGAGTCCTTTCGTCTTTGTGTGTTCTAAGCTTCTCTGAAGAGCTGTTTGGACCAAGAAGTGTGTGCGTGTCAGAGGAAACAAATTCCTCTGTTGGGATGGCAGAAGTGATCTGGGGCGATTGATCACGAACTAAAGGAGAGTCCTTTGGAGAGGACTCCCTTGGAATAGTTTCCCCGGATATCTGTGGCACAGAGCTTGAAGGAGTTACCTCTGCCCGGTTTGCTTGGGTTAGTCTCGAGCTGTGCTGCTCTGTTTCCATAACACGTTCTGCCACTAGACTGGCGGTGTCAGAGATGTGGGTTGCACTGGGAGGTGGTTGGGGTTGTGTGCCTATTCCATCTACGGTATCTGTTTGGTTTTCACCCTCGGTTGAGCACCCTACCTCTATTTCTACCCTAGTGCCTTCGGCTTCTGCCATATTTACTGCATCTTGTATAAGTGAGGCGTAGCAGGGATGGAAAGTAGGCAAGTATCGTAGATCTGGGTGCAGAGGTCCATCTTTTATTTTATCACCTTCCTCTATATCAGAATCCACCTCTGAGATGATGATAGAGGGGTCTGAGGTGGTCCATCGCTTCTCTGTTGTATCTTTTGAAGCTTCCTCCTGTGTCATGCATCCTAGAATGGGGAATTCTAACCTAGATTGAACTTCTACGCAAGTATCTTCAGTTTCGATCATCTCCTCTGTGTTTTGTAGTTCTGGATCATAGCTTGGAGGAGGGGGAAACTGGTCACCATGTTCTTCTGGGGTGGGGTCAACCTCTGGCACAGGAGAGTACTCTTAGACTTGTTCAGGGTTGAACTCTAGGAGGGCCTCTGCATTCCATCCAGAGGTGTCCATGGTGTCGGCAAAATCGTGTGCTCGAGGAAGGCGGAGAAATCACCTTGGTCTGTATAATGTATAAGAGTGGGTGAGGGCAGATGTTGTTCAGGGGCAACTTCCTCTGCTATGGTTTCCTCTGCAATGGTTTGCAGAGGAGTCGTTGGTTTCGTGGTTTTCTTCCTCTTAGGTTTTTGGGGCTCCCTCCTCTGATGCTTTTGTCTTGCGTTTCTTTTTCTCCTTGGGAGGAGGAGGAGCAGAGGATGCTACGACAATTTCTGGTGGAGGTTGGGTGATCTGTGTAGCACTTGAAGAGGTTCCCTCTGTAGGTTTCGTTGCTCTGGGAGCCTTTTTCTGTTTGGTGGGTGTGGCTGCCTTTGTCTTGGACGCAGAGGAGATCATCTTCTTCCTCTGTAGTTTGATCTTGGCCAATTTTTGCTCGTTTTTGGCCACAGCTTCTGCATGCTCTTCTGGGCTCATTCTTTCAACTACTACGGTTCCTAGGAGGACTCCTAAACGCGGGGGTGTCGCATGACTCGGTTCTGGAGTCCTGTGAGTGCGTATGTAATCTAACCGAAGTTGTTCATCAGAGGCATATGACAGAAGTCTGGCTGTCAGAGGTCTGCAGATCGCATAGCCTTTTGTGTGTTTTGTGGTAGCCATTCTGCCGAAGGGGTAAGTCTTCACAGTAGGCCCTTCCATTGGCCATTTGTTGATTTGTAGTAGAGGTTCGGAATGACTCCGATAATCCTCTGAAACTGTAGTGCAGGGAGATCTAGGACATTTGGACCCATTGCCTTCTGTGTTGAGATTCGACGATCAATCGTGTTCACAAGCTCTTGCATCATCAGAGCTGCGAAGTCAAGGGGTAGGTCATAATAAACCCCGTACATAATGGCAAGGATTTGGTGGGAGGTTTGATCTGGACTCCCAACTTTGCCTGTGAGGCATCTGTTGAGGTTCGAGAATAAGGTATTCCACAGAGGTGGGAATCGATTTCGTCTGAAGTCATTCCTCTTTGTCAGATGTGTATTATAACCTAACATCTCTGCAAAGTCGCAGAGTTCTCTATCAGAGGGGATTTCTACATATTCCTTAATCCCTAGAAGCCCTCTAGTGGGCAGATTGAATTCTAAAGATAGCACGGTTCTGTTAAATTTGAGCTCGATCCTTTCAGACTTATCAGGTTTTGAGATCCATCCTCTAACTTCCCTTGATTCTGAGTCATAATAGCAGCTCTGCAAGAATTGGTTCATGTATCTGGCAGGGATGTTCAATGGGTGGTTTTCGAGGATATTTAGTAATATGGCATGAGCTTCCCCAAAAGCTGTTCTTGAGGGCACGAGGAAGTGGTTGTTGGGTTTGAGGGGTAATGAGTTCTCGAAATGATTATTTTCGAGAAAGAACTGCAGGTGAGTGGTTGGGGTGAAATTTGCAGATTCACCCAGTTCTTGTTCAGGATTTGTGGCCTTGGTTCGGTGTTGTGAGTGCTCAGAGTGAGCAGGGGATGTCGCCGGGGAGTTTCCGGTGGAAGCCATTGCAAAGATCTTGAAGAAATGGAGTAGAAAAAGAATGAAGTTGCAGGTATTTCACTGTTCGCCAGAGGTAGTTCTTGAGAGTAAATCGTAAAGATTTAAGAAGAAGATGAAATGGGGTTATATAGTCGTGGGTGAAACGGATAGAATTCTACAGAAATAGGTGAATTTAATGAAATTTGGGGTCCGCACTCAAGTTTTCTATAGCTGGTACCACGCTCTGTACTGTGGTTTGACAGACACAACCAATAGAGGTGTGCCACGTCAGAGGTGGCAGGGCACAATTAGACGTCGTGCGCGGCCCATTAATGCTGAGCGCCTGGGCATCTCTATTTACCGATGAATGTCACTGTAGTAAATAACCCGCATTTACAGAATCCCGTTTATGTACATAAGTGTCAAATCAACAAAGGCTCTGTGGTGGAATGAGCTCTATGATTTGAAACCTTCTTTCATTACCTCTGAGCTTGCACCTTTACCAAAAACATTTAAAAGTAATTGAAGTGATCGATAGAGTTTCCGTATAAAATTTTCAGTCACAGCGTCTCTGGCATACAGAGGCTCTGTTGAGCTCGGCATAGGCTCTATGACCTTAAATTTCAAATAACATAAAGTTCATAAAACTTTTTGATCATCCAATGTTTTCATTGTTTTAAATACTGTTTTTAGGACATATTTGGAGATTGGTATCCTATAAAACTGTTTTGGAAAAAGGTTTTGTGCGAGACATTCTCCGTTTGACTTACCTTTGCTCGGCAAAGTACCTGACTTCTGTGGATTTGGTTGACCATTACACCTCTTTGGCTCCCCCTTGAATTAACAACTTCTGTAGATTAACTCAAGGTCTCCTTCTGCTTCCCCTTGACCTATGCTTGGATCAAATGAGATAAGTAATGCATAGAACATAGGTCAAACTCACCAGAGGTTCTGTGGAGATCGTCAAAGGCTCTGAGCAATCCCACAGAAGCTCTGTCGGGTACAGAACTTTTGGTGATGAAGAATTTACATACAAAAGAGTTTAAATATATACATATTTACAGGAAGATCAAGTCTTACTTACAGAGGGGTCAACTCATGTTTATCATACCCAACTTACTCACCCATA
This sequence comes from Saussurea involucrata, assembly GCA_033807775.1. Classification (NCBI taxonomy): domain Eukaryota; kingdom Viridiplantae; phylum Streptophyta; class Magnoliopsida; order Asterales; family Asteraceae; genus Saussurea; species Saussurea involucrata. Next base: position 216,943,029 of record CM066321.1, on the reverse strand, counting down.
AAAGAAATTTTTTCTCATCATGTGCCTTGGTGAATAAGTCCGCAAGCTGGTATTCAGTGGATACAAAGTACATCTCAATCGTGCCTTGTTCAACATGATGCTTCAAAAAGTGGTAACGGATATCGATATGCTTTGTTTTGGAGTGCTGTACAGGATTTGCAGAGATTGCAATGGCACTTTTTGAATCACAGAGGATGGGTATCTTGTATATGTTGTAACCGTAGTCTTTTCGCTGAGTTTTCATCCACAGAACTTGGGAGCAACAGCTAGCAGCAGCAACATATTCAGCTTCTGCTGTAGATGTCGACACACAATTCTGCTTCTTTGAAGTCCAGCTGACTAGTTTACCACCCAGGAATTGACAACTCCCATAGGTACTTTTTCGGTCAAGCTTGCACCCTCCATAATCTGAATCTGTGTAGGCCTTAAGATCAAAGCCAGAGTTCTTCGGATACCAGAGCCCAATATTTTTGGTTCCCTTAAGGTATTTGAAGACCCTCTTTATAGCAAGAAGGTGGGATTCATTTAGGTTAGCTTGATATCTTGCATAGAGGCATGTAGCGTACATTATATCAGGTCTACTTGCTGTTAAGTATAACAGGGACCCAATCATGCCTCTGTAGAGTTTGCACTCTACAGATTTACCATCTGGATCTGAGTGTAACTTATTTCCAGTGGACATGGGGGTCTTCATTACAGAGGCATTAGAGAGCTTGAATTTTGAAAGAATGTCAGAGACATATTTAGCTTGATTTATGAAAATTCCCTCTGATGATTGTTTGACTTGGAGTCATAGGAAGAAGTTTAATTCTCCCATCATACTCATTTCAAACTCACTCTGCATGAGTTTTTCAAAATCTGTGCATTGTTGTGCATTTGTAGAACCAAAAATAATGTCGTCCACATAGATCTGTACAAGCAGAATCTCATCACCTTTTCTTTTATAAAACAAAGTAGTATCGGTTGTACCTCTGTCGAAATCATCATCGAGAAGAAAGGTTGAAAGTTGTTCGTACCATGCTCTTGGAGCCAGTTTCAGTCCATATAGAGCTTTGTCAAGATAATAAACGTGGTTTGGGTACTTGGCACTTTCAAACCCTGGTGGCTGCTGGACGTATACTTTTTCTTGGATTTGACCATTCAGAAAGGCAGATTTTACATCCATTTGAAAAACTTTGAAACCTCTGTGGGCTGCGAAGGCTAAGAAGATTCTGGTTGCTTCGAGCCATGCGATAGAGGCCAAAGTCTCATCGTAATCAATGCCTTCTGCTTGGCAATATCCCTTGGCCACCAATCTTGCTTTATTTCTAATGACCACCCCATCCTCATCCTTCTTGTTTCTGAAGACCCATTTAGTCCCTATTGTTTGTTTCCCCTTTGGCAGAGGAACTAGGGTCCATACCTTGTTTCTATCAAACTGTAGAAGTTCTTCTTGCATAGCATCTACCCAGTTTGGATCATCTAGGGCTTCAGAGACACGTTTTGGCTCGATCATACTGATAAAATTTGTAAAGAAACAAAAGTTAGCGGTGGCTGGTCTTGTCTTGACCTTTTCAGAAGGATCGCCAATAATTAGGCTCTGAGGGTGGCTCTTCGTCCACTTTGTTGTTCTTGGAAGATGGTCATTGACATCATCTAGTTGAACCTCTGTGGTTGCACACTGTGGTTCTGATGCAACCTCTGTAGTGGAAGGTACTTCTGTGCTTGAACTTGGTTCTTCAGCTTGTGGAGGTATTGGGATTAGAGTTGGAATTGGTTCCTCTGAGGATGTAGAGACTGAGTCCTCATTTTCCTCTGGTATTGTTTCCTCTGTAGTTGCTAGAGTTGGTATTTCCAGTGCCTCTGTTGTTGTATCTTTGCTTGTATCATCTTCTGTCCGCTCCCCCTCGGTATTGGCATCTGCATGATTCACAGAAGAGGATGAAGTATTTAATGGACCAGTTAGAGATATACCTAACTCAGTCTGGTTGGAAGAAGATGTTTCTCCAGAGGCTGTGACGGCTCTAGTAGAGGGATCAATATCATCATGGAACATCTCTTCAAATAGAAGATTTAGGTCCGCTTTTCTTGTCTTCGAGATGCCAGAGGATTCCTTTTTCAGACCGAGTTCTGAACTGATTTGTTCAGAAGTCTTCTGAAAAGAATCGTCAAAAGAGACATTTATACTTTCCACAATAGATCGAGACCGCAGAAGGTAAACTCTGTAAGCCTTTGAAGTGGCAGAGTATCCTATGAACTTTCCTTCATCTGCTTTCACATCGAACTTCCCTCTAGCTTCTCTGTCGTTTAGAACGAAGCACTTGCATCCAAATACATGGAATAACTTGATGTTTGGTCTCCTTTGATTGATCAATTGGTAAGGAGTCTTGATGTGCCTCTTGACTATTGTTGATCAATTTTGTGTGTAACACGCGGTTGATATAGCTTCTGCCCAGAAAGAAATTGGTAATCTAGATGTTGTCAGCATAGTTCTTGCAGCCTCCACAAGCGTTCGGTTCTTTCGTTCAACCACTCCGTTCTGTTGTGGGGTGCGTGCAGCAGAGAAGTTCTGTGAAATGCCTTCTTCTGTAAGGTAAGCTTCAATGGCAGAGTTTTTGAATTCTGTGCCATTGTCACTTCTTAACTTTAGAATCATGCACTCATATAGAACCTGGATTCTTTTCCTTAGGTTTATCAGAATGTTAGGAACATCTGATTTCTTTCTGACAATTTCTACCCATGTATATCTTGAGTATTCATCGATCAACACCCGTATAGATTTCTTGCCTCCTAGGCTCTGTGTGGCAATTGGAGCGCAGAGGTCAACATGAAGCATATGCAGAGGCCTAGGACAAGACACCTCAGTCTTGCCTTTGTGGGAAGCTCTTTTGAGCTTACCCATTTCACATGTTGAGCACAAATGATCTTTACTGAATTTTACATTTGGCAGACCTTTAACAAGATCAAGTTTCACAAGCTTGTCTACAGTATGAAAGTTCAGATGGCAGAACCTGTTGTGCCGTAACCAGGCTTCTTCATTTTTACAGGCAACAAGGCAGAGCTTGTCCTTCTTGTTCTTGACACTAAAGTTCATAAGATACAGATCTCCCTTTCGTTCAGCTCGCAGAAGTTCGACTCATGTATCTTCTCCTTGCAGAGAGCAGAAAGTTCTTTTGAACATAATGTCGAATCCAGTATCACAAAGTTGGCTAACACTGAGAAGATTGTGCTTAAGGCCATCCACATATGCAACTTTGCAAATTGATATGTTTTTCTTTTTGATGACTCCATAGCCTTTAATATATCCCCCATCGAGTTTATCTTTGTAGGAGGATAGTAGACCTCTGTCGCTAGTCATGTGCCGCGAGCACCCGGAGTCTAGATACCAGATCGGCACATACTGCTTCTGTAGAACAATCAGAGATTTTTAGGTACCCATATCCAAATGGGTCCAGGTTTGTCAGAGGTCTTCAAGGTTGCCTTAGCGTCCTTGGGTTTGGTTTTAACTTCTGTTGAAGAGCCAGTTTGTTTCTTCTTTCCCTTAGATTTTGCATTCTTTTTGGGTAAAGAGAGGAAACAGTGTGGGCTAGAGAAGTGTTGGTTCAATTGATGCATAAGTTCAAAACAATGACAATAATGAATGTGCAAAGAAATTTGCTTGAACTTTTCATTAAAAACACTGAAACAGGGTACAAAGGCTTTATTATTACAATCTACCCTAGCATTTGACTTCCTTTTACAACAAGACCTATGCAGACTAGATTGATGTTTTGAAAATTCTCTGTTGGGAGTAGCCTTCTATGGACTCCTTCTTCTATGGTGAACTTCTGCAGGTTTTACTGTCACAGAAGCAAAAAACTGGTTATTTTCAACCCACTTACCCTTTTGTTGCCAAGTTAATTTTTCTTTAAAAGGCCTCAAAGGTTAAGCTTCTTTTGATCAGAGAGATGATTTTTCTTTATTAATTTTGATTTTCTCAAGCTCCAGAGAGGTTTTGGCTTGTATACACATGTCCTAAAAATCTGGGCAAATAGGAACACTTTTGATTTTCTCCTTCGGAGGAATGGTTCTGTTAAGAGTTCCAGAGGGAAGTTTAAATTCCTCTGCTTCACGAGGAACTATTTATGATTCAATTGAATCAGTCTCAGAGTCGTCAGAGGATGAGTCATCCTCATATACAGTGGTTGAGTCACCAAGATCTCTGTCGACAGAGGATGGATTTTCTGAGCAAGTGCCATACTCGCTTTCTTCCTTTCTTTCAGGAATATCTTCAAAGTCAACAGAAGTGTTTATCATGGTTTCCTCAGAGAGATTTTGAATGTTGCAGGGAGTACTTGGGTTTTCATAAAAATTGTTTTTACCGATTTCCAATCATTCTTTTTCAGAAATGTGGGTCAGTTTTTCTTCTGTAGAAGCAGGCAAGAACTCATGTGCCTCTGCCGATAGTTTCGTCTCAGAATCTATAGTGCAGACAAAAGCAACCTGGGATTAAGTCTTGGGGTCACCAAACTTGAAGATTCCTATCTGATCTTGAGTTTTCAGATATCTCTTAGGTTTGGATTCTCTTTTGACAAAGGCTGATTGTGGTAAATCTGTGTTTTCAAACCACACATTTATCATTTTCAGAGGTTTCCTCTTGTGAGGTTCCCCAGAGACTTTTTTTCTTTTGCTAACAGAGGTTAAATTTGGAAAACCGGGTTTTCTTGTACTTCCAATACAAAATAGAGAAGATATGGACTTGGCTCTTTTGTTTCCAGTGTAAGGATCTATGTCACAGAAGCCAATTCCCCGTCTCCCTATTTGTGTATTTACCTTTTCATACACCTTCTGTGCATCTTGATACTTTTTAATTAAAAGATCTCTGTTGAGTAGGTCTTGATGAAGGACTTCTCTTTCCTTTTGAAAATAGTGTTTAAGAGCAAGAATGTTCATTCTGTCACTCTCAACATCCGTAAGTTCTTTAGATTTAACTTTTAAGGCAGAGTTGAGTTCTAAAATCTTTTCTTTCAAGGATTTAGATGTTTATTCCAATTAGTTTCAATTTCTTCCTTTTCTTGAAATATTTTTGCCTTTTCTTGAGTGAGAAGTCTGGTTTCTCTCTCAAAGAATGCAAGTTTCTTTTGAATGCTCTCTCAAGTCCTTTTTAGTTCAGTGTAATCTTCTGTTAGTTTAAGAAAATTTTCTTCGCTTTCATTTGAGATAGAGTCAGAAGTGGATACCTCACTATCAGATTCTGATGAGCTGATTTATGCCATTCCACAGAACAAGGCGTTCTTCTTGTCGCCTTCATCAGAGGATTCGTCTGACAACCAGTTCTCTTGCTCCACCGTGAGCGACTTCTGAGCATAATATTCTGCTTTCTTTTTGTAGAAAGCAGAATCCCTCTGAGGGCGGTTTGGTTTGCTCATGCAGTTAGCAGCATAGTGGCCTGGCCTGCCACAATTGAAACATCCCTGGTTCTGGGAAGCATTACCAGCTCTGTCGTCTGACCTCTGTCGGTCACCACCTCTGTCACTCCTGTCATTCGACCTCTGTTGGTCATTCGAACCATCTCTTCCTTGGCTCCTTGGCTCATACTTCTTTCCTCTGTCATCCCTCCCATCACGTTCATAGCCTGTCTTCTTTCGGTATCCTCCTCTACCAATCTCTTTCGTCAACAAAGATAAAGATTTAGCTATCGAGGCCATCGTTGTTTCCTTCTCTTCTACCAGCTCCTCCTCATCACTATCAACAACCACCACTTTCTTCTCATTCTCCTTCTTTTCCTCCACAGCTTTCTCCTTCTTCGACTTCTCTTTTGCCTCTGTAGTCTTGCCAACCAGTGCAAGGGGCGCAGCAGTTTGAGCTTTTGCCTGGGCGATTTGTGGTTCTTGGGCTGCCAATTTTCCATAAGACCTGACAAGCTCCAGGTGTCTAAGTCCTGATTGGTTTGCAGGGACATAGACAGCTGGAGCCATTCTTCGTTGAGGCTCTTTAGGAACATGACGTTGTTTTCTTCAGAAGTTTTGTGGATCCCAAACTTCCTGCACTTGTTAATCATAGAGTTAAACCTTTCATAAGTTGACTGCAGAGACTCTGTCGGCAGAGCTTTGAATGCGTAGTATTCATTGATGCATTGGGCTCTGTGATTTTTCTAAGTTTTAGCCCCTCCTTCCAATTGTTTCTCCAGTTCCTTCCATAGATAGTATGCAGATTCACTCAGAAGTCGCTTTTCCTTTTGAGCGATTTCATATTTCTCCCAGTCAGGTGCAGACCATTTATCTTTTGACTTAGGTTTCTCGTGCTCAGGAATCTCTGGAGTATCATCTGTGGCAGGCACACGTGGTACTGTGATCATGGGAACGAAAGGAGGATTGTGAATATAAGTCAGAAGTTCTTTGTCAGAGCCCTCGAAGAAGTGAATCATTCGTATCTTCCACTGAGGGTACTCATCTCTGAGCAAAGTGGGTGGTTTTGTTAAGGAACCAACAATGAAGAAGTTATTGGTGTTCACCATTTTTAAAAGGTTTTGAAAATACCAGAAACAGAGTATGAACTGAAAACTTTCAGATGATGGGAAAGATTTTTCGAAAAGAGCTTATAAGCTTAAAAACCTTGAACGATGCACTAAAATGGAGAGTTTTAACCGAAGAAACAGGTTCTGTAAGTTTACCAAAGTCGAACTGGTCGAGAATGGCAGAAAAACAGAGTCTGTTTGAAATAAACGAAGAACAGGTTAAAATCAGACCAAGTTTCTACCAAAAATAATTGTCAGAGAGGATCTCTTGATATATAAAATCAAGGACTGCTCTGATACCAATTGTTGATCCCGATTTAACTCAACAATGATATAAATATCTATTAGGTCAAACAAATAGGAGTGCGGAAGCGTTTTAGCGAACTAAAGATATATTCTAGGTAGAAAGACACACAATCAAATACGTGAAAACAGTAACAACACAAGAGTTTTATCTCAAAGATTCACTGTATATTGATTAAACAAGAACACCAAGAACACCGAAGGTATTATAAGAATTCTGCTCTAATGGGTGTGTGTGTTGTGCAAAGTTAATAGAAGAGCTCAACATGAGCCTTCTATTTATACTATTCATCAGGGGACAAGCCTTAAAAAATAAGGACTAAGGGTACAAAGACACGATCGTGGGACTGCATCAGGTACAACGTTAATGTTATGCGCCGTTTTCTGCAAAGGATGTAACCCTTTAGATATGGACACGTGGAATGTGCAGGGCACGCCTTGTACGAATGATCTTCAGGATCTTCGTACAGCAGAGGCACGTGAGAGGCATGAACATCTTTGTCTTGAACTTCAGATTATCTTCAGTCTTCTAAGTCTTCATACCACAGAGGCTCTATCAAGTATGGCAGAGGCTCTGTGGCCTTGTCCTCTGTGAATGTCTTCTATAGTGTCTTCACTTGGATCTTCTCTCGGTGTCTTGGTAGAGGCTCTGTCGATGTCTATACTTAGCCTATTTTTTAATACTTTTTTAATCATAAAGATTGGAGCTAACAACTTAAATTAGAAGATTCTTTTCACATGACTGCATTCAAAGGTTATGCTAATTTTGAGGGGGAGCATCAAGTATTTGACTAATACATGAGTGTTAAAGTGAATTCAAGGACCGTGGTAATTCATTCCGAATAACTTACTTGTGTTTGTTATTCTCCAATTTTAACTTCCATGATTACCACGTCCATCACTAGCTTGATTTAGTTATTTCCATGTCTCATATGTTTGTTGATTTTTCGATGGAAATACACTCGTTTGAATTCCTATTTGTTTTTCAAAGTTCGTCATTTCATGTTAATGATTCAACTCTTTTCTGATATATTAATTGTGACTTGTTCTTCACAATTAAACTTTCTAATCATTGTTTCATTTTTGAACATAATGTGCTTACTGAGTCATTCTGTTTAGCGCTTGGTCTTGTTTCTTTATATTCTATATTTCAAATGATTTTTAAGACTTCTGATTACCTCAGATCAAAAACTCGGACTTCATTTTATGACTTCTGATCATCTCATATCAGGAATCGTTCTTAAATGTTATGACTTCTAACCACTTCAGTTTAGAACTCGTTCTTCACTGTTTTACTAAACTGTTCTACTCGATGCATGAAATGAGTGTTAGGAATTACATCGTTTCTATGGTCTATCCAGAACCGGAAGGACCTACCCAAGAAACACATCCACTTATAGACATCAGTGAGGGGTCTAGATGATAGATGAGTTTGGAGTGAAAAGAATATGGTGAGGATGTGACAGGACTTAGAAGAATTACTGGTCCTTACCAAAGCGAGTCAGTTAGCCGGGTAACCACATAATCTATTCATTGTCGTTCTTTGGAGATGAATATTGAAACATACATGGACCCAGTGTCGATAACTCGTGTCACCCCACCCAGCCACTCAATTATCTCACAAAAGATGACTGTTTCATATATTCACTGAGGCTTAGCACATAATATATCTATTCCTCACTCTGAGGTCTTAGATATTGAAAAAGGAAAACATCAGCTCCGGTCTCCAAACTTTATATTCTAATCACCGTGTCAATTCATTTTTAACTTGCATCCCAGGTTAAATCAAAATTTTGAGCCGAATTGATACAATTCATTTCTTTCACACGTGCACGAGTCTTTGTGATTCCAATCGCATATCTTTGTGATATTGCCGGAACAGTTTGAGAAGTAATTTTTAACATTTTACTTCAATGATAACTGGAAGTCCTATCAAAGATACCCCAATACAAACTCTGAACATAGGCCACACAATTTTTTTAAATTGTTGTGATAACAGTTACTTTTGTATTTCTGTGTTAGATTTTTACCCCGTCTTGGTTACTTAACGTTGTATCTAGTATTTTTCTACTCACCAGTATTGTCTTTGATATTACATGATGCTTCGGATGCTCCTACTCATCATGAGGGGGAGAAAGGATACAGGTTCAAAGACACCGATTATCAAGTTGAGGGGGAGTTAGCAAAAGCCGAGGGGGAGTAAATCAGTTCCATTATTTGATCAGCTCCGAGATTTTATCAGTTCCGAAAAGAGCTCAAAGCTAAAAGATTTCAAAGTGCTTACAAGTGATCAATTCTTCTCATTCCTTATCAAATGGTGTTCGCTACAAACTATTTCCTCCCTCGAGTTCTACAAGTTCTTAAGCTAAAGCTGAAAGACATGAAGACAAGCAACACAATAGCGTTCCAAAGATTCCAAAGGGAGAGAAGATCAAGACCTAAAGTTTTCAAGACCGTTTTTTCTTTATATAACTTTAGGGGGAGATTGTTAGGACCATAAATGTCCTACACATTAGAAAGTTATATAAAGAATTATAGAGTTTAATTATAGAGTTAATTATTAATTGTAAAAGCCTTAATATTGATTATTGGGATTTTTAGTGTTAATGGGCTTGGGCCTTGGTTGTAATAGGTCCAAGTATTTAAGGCTTCTTTCCTTTAGAAATTAGGTTAAGATTAATCATTCAAGTATTATGAACATAAGAGTTTAGAGAGAGAGAGAGAGAGAGTTGAGAATATCAATCCAATACTTGTAACTCCCTTGAAACATTCAACAAAGATTAATCGTTTCATGTTATTTGTGGTTACCTGATCAATCTGGGATCTACACCCAAGCCCAGCTGAGTCTAGCCGAGATGGTCATCGATATGGACATCTCACATGACGAAGACCCAACAGTTGAAAAGCCCGAGAGAGAATCCCAATCAATGATCGTCTACACTGCACCGGAAAGGCCAGAATTTGAATTGATGGATCTCAACTCGGAGATTGACCCGGAAACGGAAAACGCATGGTATGAAAAAGCTGCCAGTGCCATAAACTCCGAGGTAAACCTGATCTTCCCTACCGATGCTGAAAATGATTTTGGTTACGATCAGTTCTTGCTTCAATCCGTTCAGAGTACACCTACTTACGCTAACCTGATTCCCGAGACTTCTACGCCAACACATCCGACATCTCCTCAGCAACAAACCGCTTCTGATCAACCACCACAATCTGTCAGATGGGAGAAAATCATCATCCTCGGCCCCTTCTGTAATACCCCGGGTAAGTCCGTTAGTTAAATCCCCATTCCGTTAAATTTAATTAACTTTAAAGTTGGAAGTTTAGGGTAAGTTTGGGTTAAATTAGGAGTTAAGGGTGTTTTGGGTCATTAATGGATAGTTTAGGGTTTAGAGGATAAATATTGGTTAGATATTATCTATTGGTAAATCAGATAATTCATAAAAATCAGAAAATCAGATATTATCATAAGGTGTGTGTGTGTTTTGTGGAGAAAGGAAGAAAAAAGAAGAAAAGAGGTTTTAGAATTAGGGTTTCAATTTGGTGCAATTGGAAGTAGTTACAGGTATGTTTCCTTTACTAATTATGTTTATAATGGTTAGTAGATTGTTTCTATCGGTCTAGAATCGACATAATCGAACTGGTGTAAACCTCAGCCGATTTCTGGGTGAATTTTGGGTAAACCGACAGTGGTGTCCGGATACGTTGAAGGTGTCCGGATAGCACTGTTGGTGGTGTCCGGGTAGTTTTGTTGATGTTGTCCGGGTACTGTTTGAAGGTGTCCGGACGAGTCCTTTATCCGGGAAAATCTCTCTTTTCTATAGTTGTCCGGAAAAGTCAAGTTGTCCGGAAAAGTCATGTTGTCCGGGTAACTTGTGGTATCCGGATACTTTTGCTGTTTGGCCATTTTTGAGAGTTTTAGATGCTGTCAAGTATCCAGTAACCTGTATTTTGTTAACCACTAGATAGGGAGTGAATGAGGACTGACTATCCTGTAGTCTTGACTTGAGTACGAGTTTGGGGGCAACATTTGAGGGTTTGAGCTCTTTAGAGTTGTTAGCCTTAGTAAGACTTATGTGTTTTATGTGGTAAAGAGATGTCTGTAACTATGTGTTACAGATCTTGTGAATTCTGGGTAAAAGGCTGAACCGGTTAAGAAGACTTGGAAACGTGTTAATAAGCAATCAGGTGAGTTTTACTTTAAAAGTAATTTCAACTGGAATACATACGTATGGTTTGGGAATGTGATAATTAGTGATTATGTGTTTATATGTATGGTATATGCGAATTACAATATAGTGAGATATTGTATTTACATGTGTATTATAAATGTGTTATAATACGTTGGCCGGGTTTAAGACTGGTGTGATTGGCTATAGAACTTGTATAGCGTTGTTTGGCTGTAGATGTTGTACAGCGTTGTATATTATTAGTTGGCTTGCTACCACTAATATGGCCAGGAGGAAATGAGAAGGAAAGGTACACGATGTGTGAGCTTAATTGGATATATGTAATTATGTGGCGTGATTTATACGAATGAAGTTTATATAAATGGTTTTTAAACTAACAGGGGTTTCTCACTTAGACCAACAGGTCTAACCCTCATTTTGTTTTAAAAATATGTATTCCAGGTGGCGGATCAAGTAAGGGCAAGTAAGTAGAGTATGAGATGGATGGCTAGTAAGGAAGACTATAAGACGAAGCTTTTGACTTATTTAGTAGTTGTAATGGAATGTTAAGTGTTATGGATGCAAATAGCACAAGGATTGTATTTCAAATGTTTTCTTTCTATTTGTAAAAGACTACCGGACCGTACATGTAAAGTGAAGTTTGTTTGTTATATCTAATTGTGTTATATTGTGTGATATGTCGTGTATATGGGATAAGGGATGTTACAAATGGTATCAGAGCCTTAGTTTAAGGGATTTAGGTATTTGTATCTGTACCTAGACTTAAACTGCATGTGAAGTAGGATGTCCCTATCATTATAGAACCTTGGGATGATGAAGTATAAAAGGTAGAAGGAACATCATGTAAGGTAATTTCATATTACACCTGGCCAGTGTAATCGTGATCTTACAGGTACATGTTTGAACTGGAATACCTTGTTATATGGGGTATGTGCTTATGTGTATATTAATCTTGCTTAAATCTACAGAATGGCAAGTGGTACAAGAAATTCGAATCGAGGAGGAGGAAGAAATCCAAACAGAACTAATCCGCCAGTAGGAACAGGGGACAGGGGAGGCAGAACAGGGGGCAGAACTGGAGGTAGACTTCGAGGTGGAGCTGGAGGTAGAACCGGAGGTAGAACTCAACAAAATAGTACGGATTTCATTACCAGAGCTGATTTAATGACAGAAATGGTGAGATTACAAGACAATATTCAAGCTATGCTCAACCAAGCTCATAATACTGAAACAGAAAGACCAGACCCTACTCTTGAAGAGGAAATGCCAATTACCCCAACGGTCTTAACGGTAATGAGAAAATGTGATTACAAAATGTTTCTTAGCTGCAAGCCTCCGACATTCTCAGGGGATCGGGATCCGGTGAAAGCAATGAGGTGGATGAAGGAAATTGAAGCCATTTTTAAAATGAGTAAGTGTGCGGACGAAGATAGAGTATTGTACGGGGCAACCATGTTGAAAGGAGATGCGTTGTATTGGTGGGAATCGTTTATTCATTCAAAAGGACCCGATGTTTATTCTACCCTCTCTTGGGAAGAATTTGTGATAGTCTACAGGAACGCATTTTGTCCCCAAGCAGCCGTCAAACAACTGGAAGGAGAATTCATGAATTTGCAACAAGGAAACTTATCCGTTCGAGATTATACTGCTAGCTTTCTGGAAAAATCTCGATTTGCAGAATACTATGTCGCTACAGAAGCGATGAAGATAGAAAGGTTTATCTTTGGGTTGAACTCAGAGATTAGAAGGTTAGTGACTGCAAAGGGACCCGATACCTTTTCAGCTGCAGTTGATGCAGCGGAAAATGTTGAACGAGATATGAGAAGGGATACGGGAGATAAGAGTATCGGAAAGAGAAAGTGGGAAGGACCACAATATGATCCGAAGAGGTCCCGATTTCAGAGGTATGATAACCGTCCGCCGTTTCGACCAGCGGAAAGACCATGTCCGAAGTGCAATCGTGTCCATCAAGGAAACTGCCAAGGTGATTTGCGAGCATGTTATAAGTGTGGGAAGACTGGGCACGTCATTAAGGATTGTAAGGTAACGCGGCTATGTTTCTTATGCAATTCTCCGGATCATTTCCAGTCAAACTGTCCGCGAGGGAGGATGCAGCAAGGTGGGTCATCAGGCAGGCCAGCAAATGTTAAACCAGTAGTGCCAAGACTGGAACCGCCAGTAACCATAGGTCGCGCATTTCAGATGACTGAGAAAGAAGCGGAGGAAACTCCAGATGTGGTCACAGGTACATTTTTGATAAACTCTACACGTGCTAAGGTGTTATTTGATTCCGGTGCAAACCGATCGTTTGTGTCTTCTGCATTTGCTGCTTGTTTGTGTTTGAAACCTAAAATGTTAGATCATTCTCTATTAGTAGATACAGCAAATGACAACCAAGTGTCGGTTAGTGAAGTATTTGATGGTTGTGTGATTAATATAGAGGGGTGTGGAGTGCCTATACAATTGTTTCCTATAACTTTGATAGAATTTGATGTAGTAGTGGGAATGGACTGGTTGGCTGAGAATCAGGCTAATATAGTGTGTGACAAGAAGATAATAAATGTTGTATTGCCTGAGAGAGGACCGGTAGTGATTTATGGTGATCGTAGGAATCATCAGTCCTGTCTTATATCACTAGTAAAGGCACGTAAGTGTGTGAATAAGGGTTGTCAGAGTTACTTGGCTTACGTGATAGATGTTAAGCCGGAAAAGATTAGGATGGAAGATATTCCTATCGTTAGTGAATTCCCTGAAGTATTCCCTGAAGACTTGAACAGTCTTCCGCCAGTTAGACAAGTCGAGTTCGGTATAGACTTAATTCCTGGAGCCACTCCTGTAGCCCGTGCACCGTACCGTTTGGCACCTCCAGAGATGAAAGAGATGATGGCACAACTACAAGATCTATCCGATAAGGGTTTCATCAGACCTAGTTCTTCGCCGTGGGGAGCACAAGTGTTATTTGTGAAAAAGAAAGATGGGTCGATGAGAATGTGTATTGACTACCGAGAATTGAATAAGCGCACGATAAAGAACAAGTATCCGCTACCCCGAATTGATGATCTCTTTGATCAGTTAGTTGGAGCTTGCTATTTCTCCACGATTGATCTAATGTCCGGTTATCACCAGCTGAAGGTTAAAGAAGAAGACGTTTTAAAGACTGCTTTTCGAACGAGGTATGGTCATCATGAATTTTTAGTAATGCCATTTGGATTGACGAACGCTCCAGCTGCCTTTATGGATTTGATGAATCGGGTATGTAAGCCGTATCTCGATAAATTTGTAATTGTTTTTATCGATGATATTCTTATCTATTCTCGATCCAAGGAAGAGCACGCACAACATCTTCGTTTGATTCTAGAGCTGTTGAAGAAGGAAAGGTTGTATGCAAAATTTTCAAAATGTGAGTTCTGGTTACGGAAAGTACAATTTCTGGGGCACGTGGTTTCTGAGAAAGGTATACAAGTCGATCCGATGAAAGTAGAAGCAGTTGAAAAGTGGGAACAGCCCAAGACAGCAACCGAGGTACGCAGTTTTCTGGGTTTGGCCGGTTACTATCGGAAATTCATAAAGGATTTCTCTCGTATCGCAACGCCTTTGACTAAGCTGACCCGAAAGAATTTGAAGTTTGAATGGAAAGCGGAACAGGACTAGGCATTCAGAATATTGAAAGAGAAACTATGCAGCGCGCCAATTCTATCACTACCTGAAGGTTCTGAAGACTTTGTCGTTTACAGTGATGCGTCTAAATTGGGATTGGGTTGTGTGCTTATGCAGCGTGGAAAGGTTATAGCTTATGCTTCTCGCCAATTGAAGGATCATGAACGGCAGTATCCTACGCACGATATGGAGCTTGCTGCAGTCGTTTTCGCGTTAAAGATTTGGAGACATTATCTGTATGGTTCCAAATGTCAGATTTATACTGACCACAAGAGTCTTCAACATCTCTTTGATCAGAAGGAACTAAATATGAGACAAAGGAGATGGTTGGAATTGCTGAATGATTACGACTGTGAAATCCTTTATCACCCGGGAAAGGCGAATGTAGTGGCAGATGCGCTCAGTCGTCAAGAAAGGAGTGGAACAATAAAAGTTATTTCAATACGAACTGAACTCCTACCCAACATATCTGACGAATTGCAGAAGTGTCAAGTGGAGGCTTATCAGGATGAACATCTGAAATCAGAACGGTTAGCGGGGATGTCAGCATTGCTAGTAAAAGATGATCGGGGGTTATTGTGTCTGGGAAACAGAGTGTGGGTACCTCGTTTGGGTGGGTTACGTGATCGTGTTTTACAAGAAGCTCATCAATCCCGTTTCTCTATTCACCCAGGTACAAACAAGATGTATAAAGACCTAAAGCAATTCTATTGGTGGCCGGGGATAAAAAGAGGGATTGCTCAGTATGTAGAACGGTGTGATACTTGTAGGAAGGTAAAGATCGAACATCAAAAGCCATTTGGTCAACTACAACGACTAGAAATACCTATGTGGAAGTGGGAGCAGATTACCACGGACTTTATCACAAAGCTACCAAGAACTCCGAAGGGATTCGATTCTATTTGGGTGATCGTCGACAGGTTGTCAAAGTCTGAACACTTCCTACCAATAAAGGAAACCGATTCATTGGAGCGATTAGCTAAGTTATACATTAATGAAATAGTAACTCGACATGGAGTTCCAATCTCGATCATTTCTGATCGTGATAGTCGTTTTACTTCAAGATTTTGGAGAAGCTTTCAAAGGGAAATGGGGACTCAGATAAAGTTAAGTACGGCGTATCATCCTCAAACAGATGGACAGAGTGAACGAACAATTCAGACCTTAGAAGATATGCTCCGGGCTTGTATTGTTGATTTTGGGGGATCGTGGGATAAGCATTTGCCGTTAATCGAATTCGCTTACAACAACAGTTATCATTCCAGCATACAAGCGGCACCGTTTGAAGTACTGTATGGTAGGAAATGTCGAACGCCTCTGTGTTGGAACGAAGTGGGAGAGAAACAGTTAGCGGGGCCGGAAATAGTTCAGTTAACCGCCGATAAGGTTACACAGATCCGAGAAAGATTGAAAGTGGCTCAAGATAGACAGAAGAGTTACGCTGATCGCCGACGAAAGCCGTTGGAATTTCAAGTTGGGGATTACGCAATGTTAAAGGTTTCGCCGTGGAAAGGAGACATCAGATTCGGTCGACAGGGTAAGCTTAGCCCAAGGTATATTGGACCATTTGCAATCACTGAAAGGATCGGGGAGGTAGCTTACAGATTAGATCTTCCACCAGAGTTGAGCATAATTCATAATGCATTTCACGTATCAAACTTCCGAAAGTGTTTAGTTACTCAAGATCAGGCAGTCTCCCTACCAGAGATACAAGTCGACGAAAGACTGAATTATGTGGAAGAACCGGAAGCAATAGTTGATCATAAAGTCAAAGTGCTGCGGAATAAGGAGATCAGGCAAGTGAAGGTTCAGTGGAGGCATCATAGAGGTCAGGATGCCACGTGGGAATCCGAATCGGAAATGAGAACCAAATACCCTCACCTTTTTGCCGAACCGAATTCCGGGACGGAATTCTCTTAAGGGGGAGATGATGTAATACCCCGGGTAAGTCTGTTAGTTAAATCCCCATTCCGTTAAATTTAATTAACTTTAAAGTTGGAAGTTTAGGGTAAGTTTGGGTTAAATTAGGAGTTAAGGGTGTTTTGGGTCATTAATGGATAGTTTAGGGTTTAGAGGATAAATATTGGTTAGATATTATCTATTGGTAAATCAGATAATTCATAAAAATCAGAAAATCAGATATTATCATAAGGTGTGTGTGTGTTTTGTGGAGAAAGGAAGAAAAAAGAAGAAAAGAGGTTTTAGAATTAGGGTTTCAATTTGGTGCAATTGGAAGTAGTTACAGGTATGTTTCCTTTACTAATTATGTTTATAATGGTTAGTAGATTGTTTCTATCGGTCTAGAATCGACATAATCGAACTGGTGTAAACCTCAGCCGATTTCTGGGTGAATTTTGGGTAAACCGACAGTGGTGTCCGGATACGTTGAAGGTGTCCGGATAGCACTGTTGGTGGTGTCCGGGTAGTTTTGTTGATGTTGTCCGGGTACTGTTTGAAGGTGTCCGGACGAGTCCTTTATCCGGGAAAATCTCTCTTTTCTATAGTTGTCCGGAAAAGTCATGTTGTCCGGGTAACTTGTGGTATCCGGATACTTTTGCTGTTTGGCCATTTTTGAGAGTTTTAGATGCTGTCAAGTATCCAGTAACCTGTATTTTTTTAACCACTAGATAGGGAGTGAATGAGGACTGACTATCCTTTAGTCTTGACTTGAGTACGAGTTTGGGGGCAACATTTGAGGGTTTGAGCTCTTTAGAGTTGTTAGCCTTAGTAAGACTTATGTGTTTTATGTGGTAAAGAGATGTCTGTATCTATGTGTTACAGATCTTGTGAATTCTGGGTAAAAGGCTGAACCGGTTAAGAAGACTTGGAAACGTGTTAATAAGCAATCAGGTGAGTTTTACTTTAAAAGTAATTTCAACTGGAATACATACGTATGGTTTGGGAATGTGATAATTAGTGATTATGTGTTTATATGTATGGTATATGCGAATTACAATATAGTGAGATATTGTATTTACATGTGTATTATAAACGTGTTATAATACGTTGGCCGGGTTTAAGACCGGTGTGATTGGCTATAGAACTTGTATAGCGTTGTTTGGCTGTAGATGTTGTACAGCGTTGTATATTATTAGTTGGCTTGCTACCACTAATATGGCCAGGAGGAAATGAGAAGGAAAGGTACACGATGTGTGAGCTTAATTGGATATATGTAATTATGTGGCGTGATTTATATGAATGAAGTTTATATAAATGGTTTTTAAACTAACAGGTGTTTCTCACTTAGACCAACAGGTCTAACCCTCATTTTGTTTTAAAAATATGTATTCCAGGTGGCGGATCAAGTAAGGGCAAGTAAGTAGAGTATGAGATGGATGGCTAGTAAGGAAGACTATAAGACGAAGCTTTTGACTTATTTAGTAGTTGTAATGGAATGTTAAGTGTTATGGATGCAAATAGCACAAGGATTGTATTTCAAATGTTTTCTTTCTATTTGTAAAAGACTACCGGACCGTACATGTAAAGTGAAGTTTGTTTGTTATATCTAATTGTGTTATATTGTGTGATATGTCGTGTATATGGGATAAGGGATGTTACACCTTCTTAGAGGATTCCCTGAAAAGGTTGTTCGTACACAAACTGCGTGTGCTTGACCTAACTTTTGCCTCAGATTAGCAAAGTTCGACGACGCTTACAAGAAACAATATCTTGAGGTAATGAAAAGGTGTCTACCAGTCAGTTAGGTCGATACCAAACACAAGATCACCGAAGTTGTCAACATCCAATCTGGCCGAATCTTGAAGATCTGGTACCCAATCTTTACTGTCAAAAGAGAAGATGGGAAAGAATGGAAAATCTCTGAAGCCGACTTCAAGAATCTCTGACTGAACGACTTTCACCCAATCCTCAAAGACCTCCGAACTCGAACGATCCGACCGCTCCACATCACCAAAGCGCTTGAAGCAGTAAAGCGATTCCTGAAACACAAGGTAATGATGTCATCCATTACTGATTTTCAGATGGGAGTCAAGCACCAGACGAAAAAGGTCAACATGCTGAAACCAGATCAGAAAGCCCCCGAATTAAAGATGTATCCTGTTGATAACTCTATTTTTAGAGTTATTATTTTCTTTTATTTTTATTTTATTTTGTCAAATTTTAGCCATTTCACTTCTCAAAACCCCCATTCTTGGTAATATTCCAAAAAATGAGCAAAGAGAGTGAACCAAAGTTTTTATAAATCATTTGGTAGTATTTTGTTGCTTTTTCACAAAATATCTTGTTAGATCTGAGTTTTGTCAATAAACCAAGTGTTAAAGATCTGATGAGAAGGCTCAGATGTTTTGAATAGAAGAGTTAGAGTTCTGACTAAGAAGACTCAGAAGGATTGCATTGAAGAATTGTTCAAGTATAGAAGTCTGAGAAGAAGAGTCAGAGTTCTGAGAAGCTTTATCAGAAGAACGTTCAGAAGTTCTGAACAACCTGTTCAGAACTTATAACTAATTAGGACACGTGTATTGTTCCTATTAGTCATTCATATTTGTACTGTAGCTTTAATATTTCCATTACAGTATGAATAGAGTGGTTAGCACTACATAGCTAACTGATTTTTCCGAATAGCGTTGTATTCATCCTTTGTAATCTTTGAGATTATTTCTCTCTAAGATCTGTAATTATGTTCATCATTGAATACAATTGGGCTTGATCATACAACTTCTCAATTACTGTTTTCTATATTGATTGTAAGATTAGATCCTGAACTTACAATTGGTATCAGAGCCAATCAACAAACAAATTTGTTCAAGATTGTGATCGCGAAGATCTGTTGATCAATTTCTTGAAGATTTCTTGATTCGTGCAAAATCGATTCCGCTGCTAGGGCTAGTTCTTGAATTCTTGGCAATTCTTGAATTAACTGTTACCTTTCGATCAAGAAACTCGAATTTTTCTCTCTGTTGTATACTCTTACAATCATGTCTTCTAAAGAATATCTAGCCATGGGATCTGAAACGAAGCCACCTGTTCTAATCCGTGAGGAGTACCAGCAATGGAAAATACGAATGATCCAATTCTTGGATAACATAGACGAGAATCTGATGGTCTCGATCCGAGAAGGTCCTATCGAGGTATACATCGATGTGGAAGCAACTCCTGCGACAGAAACAACTCCAGATATACCGGCAACAAGGGTGAAAAAGAACTATTCTCAATACACAACTGAACAGAAGAATAGGCATGCAATCGACAAAAGAGCAATCACATTGATGACACTTGCAGTTCCAAATGAAGTTCTCAACAGGATTGACAGTGGTTCATCCACCAAGGAAATATGGGATGAACTGGAAAGAAAAATGTTAGGTACTATCTGATCAATTCAAGCGAAGTTGAATCAAAGCATAAATGCTTATGAACGATTCAAGGCAAAAGAATCTGAAAGCTTAAGTCAGACGTATAGTAAATTTTGTACTGTACTGAATGATCTGAGAAGGAATGGGCTGAAAAAGACAAAGTCAGAAATAAACTACAAATTTCTGAATAGTTTAAACTCTGAGTGGTCATCATTTGCTATAAGTCTACAAATGAACAAGGATATGTGTGAAGAAGATCTAAATGATCTATTTTGTGTTCTTAATCAGCATGAGGACTCTGTGAAAGTTGTGGTTGAAGAGAAGAAGAGTGTTGCAGAACAATTAGCTTTTTTGTCAAAGGCCAAAACTGTGAAAGCACCCAAGAAGGCTGCATATATATCTGAGATACCTAATCTGGAGGAGTCTGACAAGGAAGAAGGATCAGAAGATGATGAAGATATAAAAATGATTGCTGAAAAGCTAGCCTTGTTGACTAACACTTTCTGTTAGCTTCAATCTTCCTAATCATAGAAATACTTAGAAGTAGTGAAAAATAGGCTAAGTATAGAAAAGCCTCTCACAGAGGCTCTGCCACTTCTTCCAGAAGATCAAGTCCAGAAAGCCACAGAAGCTACAGAGGTAATCACAGAACCTCTGTAGTGCGCAAGAAGAAGATCAACTCGGAAACAAGTGGACTGCTCCACAGAAGGTCAGACCATAGAACCTCTGTAATGCCTTACAGAGCCTCTGTGGTCTGCTATGAAGACTTGGAAGATATTACTGGATACGTTCATCAACTTGCATGGAAAAGTACTGTCAAAACACGTGTCAAGCTCTGAGTGGACTCAATAGGGCATGGTACAAAATAGACGTCTGCGCCATTTAATGCATTTACCAATAGTACATCTTCTCCATTAAATGCGCATGGCTCAAACAACTGCTCACACCATCCAGTCCACTGTTCACACCATTCAGTTCACTATTCATGCCGTAAAAGGAACAGTGACCTACTTCATAGTCTTATAAGAATAGTATAAAAGGAAGTCTCATGTTGAGATCTTCCTAAGAACGAATACACAAGGAATCACTAATACTCTAAAACGTTATTGTCAAATATCTAAGTGTTATATTCTCACACACACCAACAGTTCTTAATCTGTTCTTCGTGTTCTTTTTATATATTGAATAAACAGTAACTGTTCAAGAAATCCTTTTTATTCCTTACTGTTTTCTTTATATATGTGCGTTCTAATATCTATCAAACATATCTGTTAGTTTAATACGCTTCCGCATCAAACTCTAAACTCAACTAATAGACTGTTAATCTTGATTAAGTGTATCTGGGTTCCAACAATTGGTATCAGAGCCATCCTTGATTTTCAATATCAAGTGATCCACTTATCAAGATTCGTGATAGATATTATTGTGTCTGGAAACGGCTTAAACTCAGAAAATCTTCAAGTTCATCGAAGTAACTCTTTAGTCATACCTTCTTTCTAAAATCTTCAAAAATGACAAATACAAATAATTTCTTTACTACTGGTTCTCTCACTAAACCTCATAGTCTCCTTCGAGATGAGTATCCTCAGTGGAAAATAAGAATGGTCCATTTTTTCGAGGGCACTGAAAAAAATCAAGTACAATATCTGTACAATCCTCCTCCTATTCCCATGACAGTAGTACCTCGTATACCTGCTACTGCTGAATCTGCCGAAATCCCCGAACATCAAAAACCAAAGCCAAAAGGGGAGTGGTCAACCGAAGATAAAGCAGAAGATGAAGTTGCTCAGAAAACCAAGAGGACATTGATTATGGCAATACCCAACGAACTCTTTCAATCCTTGGATTCATGTGAAACAGCGCATGATCTGTGGAAAGAACTGGAAAGACAGTTGGAAGGAGGTGCTAAAACACAAAAAAACCGAAGAGCACAGTACATCAATGAATATCATGCATTCAGAGCCTCTTCAACAGAATCTCTGCAAACAACATACGACAGATTCAACTATCTAATCAACAAGTGCAGAAAATCAGGCATTGACAGAACTTCTGAAGAAAACAATGTCATGTTTTTAAAAAGTCTAAATGAAGAATGGCTCCAGCTGTCTATGTCCCTACAGACAAATCAGGATCTAGACACCTGGACTCTCTCTGATCTTTACGGAACATTAGCCGCACAAGAACCTCAGATAGCACAGGCTAAAACACTAACCATTGTACCATATGCATTGGTTAGTAAAACTAAAGAAGATGCACAGAGACCAAGAAATGAAAAAGCCACAGAGGAGAAGAAGAAGGAGAAGAAGAAGATGGTGAGAATAGACAGTGAAGAAGAAGAACAAGCAGAAAAAGAAATAACTCTTGCGTCACTAGCTAAATCTTTAGCTCTATTGACAAAAGAGTTCAGAGGAAACAGAAGAGGTTCCGGAAATGAAAGATATGATAGAGAAAACAGAAGAGATGACAGAAGAGAAGAAGAATCGAGTGGCCGACAGAGGTCAAGCGAAAGACATTACAGAGGAAATGACCGACAGAGGTCAGATGACTCGGTAAGCCACATACAGCAAGAATGCTACAAATGCGACAAACCTGGTCACTATGCAAATGAATGTAGATCAGAGAAAGGTGGAGACCTACAGAAGTCCAATGATCGAACATGAAACACTCCTCAAGGGTGTTTTAACTGCGGCAAACCCGGCCATTTTGCGAATGAATGCAGAAGCAGATCAAATCGCCCACAGAGGGACTCTGCTTTCTACAAAAAGAAAGCCGAGTATTATGCTCAAAAATCATTAATGGCAAAAGGACATTCTGAGGAGAACACAGAAGACTTCCAGTCAGACTCTACTTCTGACGATGAACATACCGCCAATGCCCTCTTCTGTGGCATGGCAGAAGTCGACTCCTACACTGACTCTGAGGTATCCACTTCAAATTCCAACTCTTGTATTACCTCTGTAGATGATAATACACTTAGAATTAACATTGAATTAATTGAACTGAAAGAGATAAATCAAAGTATTCAGAAAAGACTCACCTTCAATGAAAGAGAAGTACGGCTTCTCACTCAAGAAAAAGCAAAGATTTTTGAGGAAAAAGAGAGAATAGAAAAGAATTGGAACAAAACTATAGATCCTTTAAAAAACAAATTTCTGAATTAACCAATACGTTAAAAGATAAAGCAAAAGAACTTTCAGTTTCAAGGAGCGAAACTACTGACATAAGAGCTCTTAAAGAATACTTTCAAAAAGAAAGAGAGGTATTATGGCAAGATTTACTCAGAAGAGAAGTTTTGATTAAAAACTATAAAGATGCACAGAAAGTTTATGAAAAAGTAAACTCACAAATAGGAAGACGAGGTATAGGGTATGATGATATCACCCTAGGTGTTGAAGGCAAAAGAAACAAACATCTGTCCTCTTTATTTGTGATTGGAAAAACGAACAAACCAGATTTTCCAAATCTAATCTCTGTAAGCAAAAGGGCGAAAATCTCTGTGGATCCTTACTTGAAGAAACATAAGAAGATGATTAACGTGTGGTTTGAAAACACAGACTCATCATCTTCAACCTCTGTCAATAGAGGTATCAAGCCAAAGAAATATCTGAAAACACAAGATCAGATTGGTATCTTCAAGTTTGGTAAACCAGAGACCCAAACACAGGTTGCTTTTGTCTGTTTGATAAACATTGAAAAGAAATTATCAGCAGAAGCTCCTGAATTTAAACCCATTTTTTCAGAAGAAAACTTTAAAAATTTAATTGAAAAAGAAATTTTGGAAATATGGAAATCAAGCGTTTTAGAAAATTTCTGTACATCTTCTATAGATAAAACTCTCACTGAATAAATCTTATTAGAAACCTCTGCAATCTATGAAAACTATTCTACAGAGGAAGAAAGCTCGTATGATACATGTTCAGAAAATCCAGCCTCTATTGAAAGAATTGACTCAACCTCTGTATACGAGGACGATTCATCCTCTGACAACTCAGAGACTGATTTCAAATCAGGGATAATTCACTGTGACACAGAGGATGTCAAATTCTCCTCTGAAGTTCCTCACAGAACTATTTCTCCAAAAGAGAAACTCACAGAGATTCCAATCTGCCAAGATTTTCTAAAAATGAATCTACATATCAAAACCTCTGCTGAGCTTAAAATGTTACAGAAGACCTCTATTGATCCTATAAATTCTAGATTTTCAAAACCCAAGGTTAATAAATCTTTTTCTTCTGTGACAGTGATGAAAGAAGTTCACCACAGAAGCAACCCACAGAAGGCAGGTCCTAAACAGAGCTTTTGCAAACAACATTCGAGTATTCATAGATCTTCTAGTAATAGGAAATCTAATGTAAAGAAAGAATGTAATGCCTCTGTGGCTGAGTTTAAAAAATTCAATGAAAAGTTCAAGCAAATTACATCTCATATTCAATACTGTCATTGCTTTGATCTTATGTCTAAACTTAATAATCATTTTTCAAGTCAAGTCTGTTTACTCTCTACGACAATTCAAAAGTCAAATCCCACAAAGAAACAATCTGACTCTTCTGCAGAGAACAAAATGTATTTCAAGAATGCCAAGGCAAACTTGAAAAACTCTAACAATATTGGACCCATATGGATATGGATACCTAAATCTCTGTGATTGTCCTGCAGAAGAAGTATGTGCCAATCTGGTATCTAGACTCCGGATGCTCAAGGCACATGACTGGTGACAGAAGTGCACTATCCACGTATAAAGAAACACAAGATGGTGGATCTGTGACTTTTGGAGACAACAAGAAAGGACACATAAAAGGCTATGGAGTCATAAGGAAAGAAGACGTTTCTGTATACAAAGTTGCATATGTGGATGGCCTTAAGCACAACCTACTCAGTGTAAGTCAACTATGTGATACAGGATTCAATGTGTTGTTCAAAAGAACTTTCTGCTCTCTACAAAGTGAAGAAACAAGTATGGAACTTCTGCGAGCTGAAAGAATAGGTGATCTATATCTAATGAACTTCAACTCAAAGAACAAAGACAAAGTTTGCCTTGTTGCCTGCAAAAGTGAAGAAGCCTGGTTATGGCACAACAGGTTCTGTCACTTAAATTTTCACACATTGGAAAAACTGGTCAAACTTGATCTAGTTAAAGGTTTGCCAAATGTTAAATTCAATAAGGATCATTTATGTTCTGCCTGTGAGATGGGAAAACTCAAAAGAGCTTCCCACAAAGGCAAAACAGATGTATCTTGCACTAGACCTCTGTACATGCTTCATGTCGACCTCTGCGGTCCCATTGCCATACAGAGCCTAGGTGGCAAGAAATACATACTTGTCCTAATTGATGAGTATTCGCGTTTCACATGGGTTGAATTCGTTAGAAAGAAATCAGATGTTCCAAATATATTGATAAATCTAATGAAAAGAATCCAAGTTCTTTATAATTGCAGAATACAGAAGTTAAGAAGTGACAATGGCACAGAATTTAAAAACTCTGTCATTGAAGCCTATCTTTCAACAGAAGGAATATCACTGAACTTCTCTGCAGCTCGCACTCCACAACAGAACGGTGTTGTCGAAAGAAAAAATCGAACACTTGTGGAAGCCGCAAGAACTATGATGTCAGCATGCGGATTATCAATGAACTTTTGGGCAGAAGCAATTTCTACTGCGTGTTATACTCAAAATCGATCAACCATTGTGAAAATACACCTCAAGACGCCTTACGAATTGCTTAACAAACGGCGGCCAAACATCAAATTTTTCCATGTATTCGGATGCAAATGCTTCGTCTTAAACGACAGAGATGCAAGAGGAAAGTTTGATGTAAAAGCAGATGAAGGCAAATTCATTGGATACTCTGCCACTTCCAAAGCCTACAGAACATTCCTTACAAAGTCTCACAAGATTGTAGAAAGCATCAATGTTTTCTTTTGATGATTCATTCCAAATCACTGCTAACTTTTGTTTCTTTACAAATTTTATTAGTGTGATAGAACCAAAGAAGATTTCTGAAGCCCTAGATGACCCAAACTGGGTAGACGCCATGCAAGAAGAACTTTTGCAATTTGAGCGTAACAGAGTATGGACTCTAGTACCTCTGCCAAGAGGAAAACAGGCCATTGGGACTAAATGGGTCTACAGAAACAAGAAGGATGAAGATGGAGTGGTCATCAGAAACAAAGCAAGATTAGTAGCAAAGGGATATAGACAAGAAGAAGGCATAGACTACGATGAAACTTTTGCCCCTGTCGCACGGCTCGAAGCAATAAGAATATTCTTAGCCTTCGCAGCCCACAGAGGTTTTAAAGTCTATCAGATGGACGTAAAATCAGCTTTTGTCAACGGTGAAATCCAAGAAGAGGTCTACGTTAATCAGCCACCAGGATTTGAAAGCTCAAAGTTTCCAAGGCATGTATACTACATTGAAAAAGCTCTATATGGACTGAAACAGGCTCCACGAGCATGGTATGAACGACTTTCTACCTTTCTTCTAGTCAATGGTTACAATAGAGGTACAACAGATACTACCTTATTCTATAAACGCAAAAGTAGTGAGATAATGCTTGTACAAATATACGTAGATGACATAATTTTTGGGTCTACTACTTCAGAAGAGTGTAAAAGATTTGAAAAACTCATGCAGAGTGAGTTTGAAATGAGTATGATGGGAGAATTAACTTTCTTCCTCGGACTCCAAGTCAAACAATCATCAGAGGGAATTTTTATAAATCAAGCTAAATATGTCTCTGACATTCTTTCCAAGTATAGCTTCTCTGATGCCTCTGCAATGAAAACTCCAATGGCCACTGGAAACAAGTTATTCTTAGATTCAAATGGCATCTCTGTAGAATGCACTCTCTACAGAGGCATGATTGGATCTCTGTTATACTTAACAGCAAGCAGACCTGACATTATGCATGCCACATGTCTCTGTGCACGCTATCAAGCTAATCCAAAGAAATCACAATATGATGCCGTAAAGAGAATCTTTAGATACCTAAAAGGGACCAAAAATCTTGGTCTCTGGTATCCACAGAACTCTGGTTTTGGTCTTAAAGCTTATACAGATTCAGACTATGGAGGATGCATGCTCGACAGAAAAAGTACCTCTGGGAGTTGTCAATTCCTAGGTGGTAAACTAGTCAGTTGGACCTCCAAGAAGCAGAATTGTGTTTCCACATCCACTGCAGAAGCTGAATACGTTGCTGCCGCTAGTTGTTGTTCTCAGGTTCTATGGATGAAGACTCAGCTAAAAGACTACGGCCACATCTTATTCAAAATACCCATCTTCTGCGATTCCAAAAGTGTTATTGCTATCTCTGCCAACCCTGTGCAACACTAAAAAACCAAGCATATCGATATAAGGTATCACTTCTTGAAACATCATGTTGAATACGGTACAATCGAAATGCATTTTGTGCCCACAGAATATCAACTCGCTGACTTATTCACCAAAGCACTAGACGAGAAAAGATTCAACTTCTTGGTGGGTAAGATAGGAATGATTAACATGGTGTGAAAATCCTCAGTAAGTATAGTCTTATCTTCTGTAAATAATACGTAAATACATTGCTTAAATTATTGTCTTGAAAGATTCTACTTCTATATGTAAATTCTTAAAATCTTCAATAGTTCTTGAAACTACAGAACTTCTGTAAGGTCTGCTCAGAACCTCTGACAACCTTCACAGAACCTCTGATAGACTTGACCTATGTACTATGCAAAACTTATCATATTCTGATCCAAGCATAGATCAAGGGGGAGCAAAAGGAAAATTCTTGATCTACAGAAGTGATCAGATCAAGGGGGAGCAAAAGGAAATTACTTGATCTACAGAGGTGATTAGATCAAGGGGGAGCAGAAGGGAACCCTGAAATGATCTAAAGAGATAAAACTTTCAAGGGAAAGCCAAAGAAAAATGTCGATGACTCCATATCGACAGAAGTCAGATATCACTACCGAGAAAAGAAGAACCAAAAGGTATGTCTCTCGCACAAAAGGTTTTTGGAAAACAATTTTCTAGGACAAGAATTGTCAAATATGTCCTAAATATACTGTGAATAACATTTCAAAAATCAAAAGCTCAAAAAGTTTCACAAGATTCGAATTAGGAGAAATTTAAGGTCATAGAGCTTCTGCTGAGCTCAACAGAGCTTCTGCAGGAAATATGCTCTGTGATCACAAATTAACCTTCTGTCGATCTTTTGGAATGTTATCTCGAAAACCGAAAACGCAGACCATGACCTTCTCGAACAAACCGTTTTTTAAAAAAACAGTTTTCTCGGACACAAACTTTCAAATATGTCCGAAAAACATCTCTTAAACCAAATCAAAAATTGGATGATCAAAAATACTAATAAAATTTTTGTTATGAGATTTTTTCTCTCATAGAGCTTCTGCTGGTCCTCACAGAACTTCTGCAAGTTCCAACAGAGCCACAAAACCTCTGCGAAGCAAATTTCTTCACAAAAATCCGATTTTATCCTCTCCAATGCCTTTACAAATGTTTTGGTTAAAGAAGAACCTCACAGAAGTCATGATAACAATGAGATATATGAAAAAGGGATAAACATCAAAGATTTTCAAGTTCACAGAGCCTCTGTAAACTACAGAAGCTCTGCCAATCTGATTACCTGGGCATCTCTGTAGTAATAACAGTTACTTTTACTGCGAGTGAAACTCATATGGCTAAAATCAACCTCACGCGCCTAGCATTAATGGGCCGCGCACGACGTCCTGTCATATTCTGACAAGGCCTACGTGTCCTATTTTCATTGGGCGTACATGGAACGTTTTTATTTGGAAAGTTGAACCCGCCGCTCAAACTCGAGTGAGGATTCCAAACTTTAATCCATTACCATATATTTTACTCTTTCGAATTCTACCGTTTTACCATCCTATAAAAACAAGTTTTACCCTCACATAAAACCTTTTACAAACTCTCATCTTCTTCTCCGGCGAAACCCTGCAAAACACTTGCAAATGGCTTCATCTTCTCGAGCTACATCCTCTGAACTCTCTCCGGCGAACTCAACGGAAAACTCCCCTGCTCATTCAGAACATTCTGAAAACCCCAGCCTTGCAAGAGATATTGAACAACAAGATTCCGGGGACTCCGCAGACTTTGCTCCGACGACTCACCTGCAAAACTTCATAGCTAAGGATCATTTCGAAGCCAATCTTCCCATCAAATCCAACAACTGCTATTTGGTCCCCTCACCCACTACTTTCGGCGAAGCCCATGCCATACTTCTGAACATCATGGAAAACCATGTCCTCTTCCCTCTACTATCAAGAACCCCTAACAAAATTCCAGTCCGTTATTTGAACCAATTTTGGCAACGCTGCAGATTTGATAAAGACGATTCTCTTATCAAAGGGTACATTTCAAGACCTGATAAATCTGAGCATCTTGAAATCGAGTTCAACAGAACAATGTTCTCACTTGAATTCAACCTACCAACAAGGGGTCTTCTGGGTTTGAAAAGTTATGCAGAGCAACCAACAGACGAAGAGCTCTGTCGATTCGTGGAAATGCTTGGGTACAAAACCCAACTACGGAAGAGAAATGACTTCCGCAGAGGCCGATTACCACCTCTGTGGAACACCTTGTTCTCTATTCTCAACAGATGCCTGACAGGAAAGATAGGGAGTATTGACCAGAGCTCACATCAAATCTTGAGCATCATGTATGGGGTTTACTATGATCTTCCACTAGATTATGCGACCATAATGATGCAAGAGATCATAAACACCATCGACAGAAAGAACAACTCAAAAAGGATCAAAGAGAACGATCCCAACTTTCTACCACCTCTGCAATTCCAAAGAATATTGGGAGTACTGTTCGAACCTCTGCTGCTAATCCAAAATTGGCCAATGGAAGGGCCAACTCCCAAACAGTTCCCGATGAACAAAAATACCCCCACTGATCACGCTGATGGCTACTCACACTGCAGACCTCTGTCAAAGAAACTTCTGCGCTACGCATCGAACATATCCCTTAAGAAAGAGTATATACGCGATCATAGAACTCCAAAACCGAGTCCTATGACACCCCCGCGTTTAGGTGTCCCCCTAGGAACAACGATAGCAAAACCTCTTTCCACTCAAGCAGAAAAGGATCACAAGTTAGCAAAACACATGGCTATTCAACTCAGCTTCATAGCCAAACGCGCAGCAATCATGGGAAAGAAATCTTCAGCAAAGACCTCTGCTTCTACTCCAAAAGCTAAGAAGAGAAAAACCGCAGAAGGCACATCAACTAGCACTGCAGAAGATAGACATTCACCTCCCCATGCCACAGAGATTGGCTCCTCTGCTCCTCCCCTTTTCACAAAACAGAAAAAGAAAAGATCCAAATCAACAGAGGAAGGGGCACCAAAACCAAAAAGGAGGAAAACCAAAAAGAAGCATGGTAAATCATTTAAAAAATTGGTTACCATTGCAGAAGAGGCAATCATAGAGGGTGAAACTGCAGAAGAAGAAGATGCAGAAATAGGAATGACAGAAGAAGGATATCAATCACCCTATCAATCTCCAGATAGATTTGCTCACCAGGGAGACCTGAATGATTTCCTACAGAACCCCGAAATTGCAAACACCCTTAATACAGCAGGGTGGACGGCACAACCTCTCGACCACCACTCTCCAGAAGAACATGATTTCTTCATTTCTGGTATTGACACTCATCTACAAGAAGATGACACAACACCCAGAAATCAACCAGCCGAAACCCCTGTGATTTTACAAAACCCTTTCATTCAAGGATTGGACGTCCACAAAAGAAGTCCAAACCAAGTTTCAGAAGATACAGAACAAACCGAAGCTGAGTGGAATACAACTGAAGTTACAGAGGCAACGGCTGTAGAAGAAACCACAGAAACAGGGATAGAAATCTCAGAGGTAGATTCAGATGAAGAAGAGGCTATCTGGATACGAAAAGGTCTCTATCATCCTCATGTCATGAGATTATACGGATCTCATCACATGTATGACTCCTTGAGCACAGAGAAAGGAACTTCCACAGAACCAGAAGAAGAAACAAGAAAAGAAGCCGAAGTTGAAGAAGGCACGCATCAATCACCCCCTCCCAGTGCAACCCACATTTCTGACACCGCAGGTCTAGTTGCAGAAGGTGTCATTGAAAAAGAGCAGCACAGCTCGAACCTCACCCAACCCATCCAGCCAGAGGTTACTCTTTCAACCTCTGTGCCCACAGAAACCGGGGAATCCATTCCTAGGGAGTCTCCTCAAAGAGACTCACCTAATGTTCGTGATCAATCGCCCCAGATCACACAAGAACACCCTACAGAGGAATTCGTTTCCTCTGTCACGCACACATTAAGGCCAAACCTTCTTTCAGAGAGAAGTAGTGAGCACAGAGACGAAGAGACTCTAGACAAGTCTCCTAGTCAACAGAAGGACATTCCAATACCCACCTCTGGAGTGGATTTGGACTCTGTTCTTCACAGAACTTCTGTAGAGAACGAAACTCAGGTTTCCTCTCGAGGATCAGAAGGAAATCCTTCCACCCCCATCGTACAAACAAGGGTGAACGAAGGTGTCCCAGGAACAGAGATTCACTCTAGAGACGAATGTGTTCCTCCAGAGGTTACACAAGGAACACAAGTATCAAGGGATGAGTTCCAAACCCTTGTCACCTCTGTGAACCAAACAATGAAAGAGTTGCAAAGCTCTTTCAAATCTTTTGCAGAGACAACATCTACAGCTCTCTTGAATCTGAACACCAAAATGGACGATCTGTCCACAGAGGTGAAAAACGCCATCTCAGAGATGAAGTCTTCTGCAACAACCACTGCCAAAGAAACAGCCACTTCTGCCGCTCATCAATTCAAAACAACTGCAACTTCTGCGTTCAGGGACTCGGTCAAAGAATTCCTTGATCAATTGAACAAACAGACTTCAGTGTCAACGGGCATCACTCCTGCAGATCTACAGAAGGCCCTACAAAAAGTTCAAGAAGAAGCCATACGAAATACCATGCTGATGCAACCCAAAGACTACATGACAAGAGCACAGCTGACAGAGCTTGGGCAGAACGTGATTAATCAAGTGACAGAAGTCATCCTTTCCTTCACCACTGCCAATGCTAACTTCGTCAAAGATTTCAGAGAAAGTGTAGGAGGGATGAGATTCAAAACAGAGGCAGAGCTAGCAACTCTTCTTGGCCTCTGTGATGATGTCTGCGCGAAACTGATCGCTGCTGGAGCCACAATGCCAAAGAAACCCGATGCTTCCTGCAGAGCAGAGGGTACATCAGACAAGGGTCAGGATGACTCTGATGATGATGACCATCCTGGTCCATCAGATCATCCTGAGGGGGAGAAAACTACAGAGAAAACTGCAAGCAGAGGACTTACAGGTCCACCAATAGCCGCAGAACCTCTGAGTCAAGCACCTCCAGAACAAACCCAACAACAAACTCAAAGAACCACAGAGAATACACCCATCTCTGTGGATTCAACCTCTAAAGAACCCAACACTACAGAAGCAGATAAGCAAACCTCAGAGGCAACAACCGCCCCTGAGGTAATCATTTTGGAAGAAACAGATGAACCAACCACAGAGAAAACACCCACCTCTGTGGAAACACCCCAAACCATACCCAGAAGAAAGTCGATTGCCACCAAACCAAAAAGAGCAACGACCTCTGCTTCTGACATTCTGAAAAGGATGCACACAACAATTAATGATCGTATGGTGAAGAGAGAAGAAGAAAGGCACAGGTTCACTTTAGCTTTCAGAATGGCAAGAAGATTCAATGACAACACTTCATCAACAGAAACTGAGCTCACAGAAGAAGTCACCAAACAACCTCCAACAGAGGTTACAGAGAAAGTCAAGCCAACAGAACCATCGCCACAAAAGTCCTCTAAGTCACAATCGTCAAAATCCACAGAGGCAACCTCCATCAAACCTACAGAAGTGCAAACCTCAAATCCCACAGAAGCAACAGCTTCTGTCACGACAACAAAAGATAAAGGCAAAGGGATACTGACAGAAGAGCCTAAGAAGAAGAAAACATTGTCAAAGCCAACAGAGAAACTGATGAAGAGTGCGTTTGACGCCTTTCAAACCCCAAAACCCGAAGAAGTTGACTGGACACATGGATTGAAGCCTCTGCCAGAAACTCCTTTAACTGGTAGAGCTGCAGAAGTTGTTCAACAAATGGAGAGTCTCAGAAGGCAAATTCCACGACCTGGTCCAACACATGAAGAAATGGAAGAAGTGGTATACAAATACCTCTACAAACAATCCTTTCAGACAAACTATCCAATAGATCATGTGACAGATCCAAGGATCAGAGAAGAATTTGAGAACATCTTCACAAGAACAAAGCCAAGAGCCAAAGCAGATGTCTTCTCAATTCACAAAATCAAAAAGGTGATCTTCTGCAGATTCTCCTTCACAAGAACCTATCCAAGGGTCAGGTACAATCTTTACAGAGTCAGAAGAGAGAACAATTCAGAATCTACCTTCGCTGATGCTGACTTAAGAAACATCAATCCATACGATCTACCTGACCTTCTGCAATGGACAAAGGACAACTACAACACAGAGGCAAACACCAGAGCCTATCAAGTATTGAGAAAAGCGATGAGGGAAAAGCTTCTGGTCTACAGCATGATAGATTTCCAGCTGGGAAAGGATCTCGGTCTCAAACATCTGGATCTACGACCACCAGAGGATCGCTGCCCACCAGACGCCATACCAACCTCAATCATCACAGAACCACGGTTTGGGTTAGTATTTCAAAACCCTCAAGGCGAAAATAAACTATTTGTATGCATGGACTGTCAAAAGTACGCAACAAATACTCTGAACAAGTTCAGAGCAAGCCTTATGAAATACAGAGGTTCAAAGAAAATGGATAAAGATGCTGCAGATACTATCATAAGAGAGATTGACGCAACAATTCGCCTAAGAGAACTCTGCATCAGATTCTACAAAGAGATCAGAAAAGTTGGAAGAGACAACAGAAGCTACAATGATTTCAAAGATGCCAAAATCTGATTCTCAGACCTCCAATCTCTGCAAACAATGTTAAAAGTTTATCTTTCATTGTACTCAAATGTAAAATGTCTCTGGCATATTTCTAAATGAAAGAAATTTCGAGGTATTGTTTAACCTCTGTCTTATCCAACTTAGCCTAACTAAACTCAAAGTAAAATTTTTTATTTTTCACTACTTAGGGGGAGATTGTTAGCTTCAATCTTCCTAATCATAGAAATACTTAGAAGTAGTGAAAAATAGGCTAAGTATAGAAAAGCCTCTCACAGAGGCTCTGCCACTTCTTCCAGAAGATCAAGTCCAGAAAGCCACAGAAGCTACAGAGGTAATCACAGAACCTCTGTAGTGCGCAAGAAGAAGATCAACTCGGAAACAAGTGGACTGCTCCATAGAAGGTCAGACCATAGAACCTCTGTAATGCCTTACAGAGCCTCTGTGGTCTGCTATGAAGACTTGGAAGATATTACTGGATACGTTCATCAACTTGCATGGAAAAGTACTGTCAAAACACGTGTCAAGCTCTGAGTGGACTCAATAGGGCATGGTACAAAATAGACTTCTGCGCCATTTAATGCATTTACCAATAGTACATCTGCTCCATTAAATGCGCATGGCTCAAACAACTGCTCACACCATCCAGTCCACTGTTCACACCATTCAGTTCACTATTCATGCCGTAAAAGGAACAGTGACCTACTTCATAGTCTTCTAAGAATAGTATAAAAGGAAGTCTCATGTTGAGATCTTCCTAAGAACGAATACACAAGGAATCACTAATACTCTAAAACGTTATTGTCAAATATCTGAGTGTTATATTCTCACACACACCAACAGTTCTTAATCTGTTCTTCGTGTTCTTTTTATATATTGAATAAACAGTAACTGTTCAAGAAATCCTTTTTATTCCTTACTGTTTTCTTTATATATGTGCGTTCTAATATCTATCAAACATATCTGTTAGTTTAATACGCTTCCGCATCAAACTCTAAACTCAACTAATAGACTGTTAATCTTGATTAAGTGTATCTGGGTTCCAACACTTTCAACAAGAGGTATGGAAAAGGAAAATTTCAGGGCAAGTATAGGAAAGAGCAGGGAGGTTCAGACTACAAGAAAAGAGAAGAGAGAGGAGAGAGTAAGTATGAAAAGTAGGAAGAAAGAAGGGAAGAAAATAGAGAAGAGAAGGAAGAAAGAAAAGAAAAGAATTTGTGCTTCAAGTGTGGAAAGTCTGGCCATTTTGCAAAGGATTGCA
Source organism: Saussurea involucrata (assembly GCA_033807775.1). NCBI lineage: Eukaryota > Viridiplantae > Streptophyta > Magnoliopsida > Asterales > Asteraceae > Saussurea > Saussurea involucrata. The sequence goes on along the minus strand of CM066321.1, from coordinate 216,907,818 downwards.
AAGTGAAAATAGTGAAAGATTATGAGTACTATACCAAGAAGGCTCAGCTGGCAAAGAAAAGAGATGAAGAAGTGGCAATGTTAGCTGAACAAGAAAACTGGCTGTACTACACTTCAGATGAAGATGACTGTATTCACTTTTCCCAGATGCAAAGTTACATGGCAAAGATGAAGAATGAGGATGATTCTGACTTTGAAGATGCTGATTCTGAGTCATCTGCTGAGGTACATTCTGCACTTGAAATAGACTTAATGACACAGATTGGAGAAATGAAAACTGAATTTGTTAAACTAAGAAAACAAATAAAAGGAGAAAGAAACTTAGTTAACAAATTCAGAATTGAAAAAGAGGTGATAAAAGAACAATATGAGGAATCTGAGGTTGAGAAACAGAAAATTAAAACTGAAAATTCTGAGTTGTTGAAAAACCTTTCTGAATTAAAAATTGAGCTTTCAAAAGTTAAGGAAGAAAAGGGTGATTTACAAATAAAGTTTAATATGCTATTTGAGGAAACAAAGAATTTATACTCTAAAATCAAAGAATTAGAAGATCTTAACTTGAAAAGAGGTCAGACTCAGCAAACATTAAATCTTCTAACAAGTAATGTTAAAGATACAAGATTTTATAATCCAAAGAAGGGATTGGGATTTGAAGAAAATGTTGTTTTAAAAAGAGCTCCAGTCAACTTGTATGACTTTGAAAAACTTCATGTTCCAAAACCAAAAATTCCAGAAGTTGTTGAAGTTTTTAGAAGATCTGCAAGTTCTATCACAAGTTCTGACAACTTACAAAAATCAAGTTCTAAAAAGACAAAAGAAATAATTTCTGAGTCAGAAACAGAAAAGAAAGATATTTCAGAAGAAAAGGTTAAGAAGGAAATTTCTGAACCAAAAGAAGAGAAACCAAAATATAATGATGCTAAATTCAAATATGACTCTTTAAATGTCAGTTACAAAAATAAACAACAAAGTTTTTCACATTCTGACATAGAAAGTATATTTGATACTAGTAAGGTTTCTTATCAGTTTTCTGATTCTGAAGGTCAGAAATCTGAGTTCTTTAATCAGAATTCTAAATCAAAGAGTCAGAATTCTGAATCAAAGAGTCAGAATTCTGAATTAAAGAGTCAGAATTCTGAATCAACTGAAGATTCTGAAACAAAATCAGAAGAATTTTTACAACTTGAAAAGAGGTTTACTCTTGTAAGTCAAGAACTTGAGGACTTAAGGAAAACTTATGATGAACTTGAAAATGACCTATGTGATGTGGATTTTGATCTTAAGAATGCTTTAAAAGAGAAAAATGTTTTTATTCAGAAAATAACAGAACTTGAGAAACTGAAAGCTGAGTATGATCTGTTCAAAATTAATGCTCTAAAAGAAAATGATAAATTCGTTAATGAATCAAGTACATATGAAAAAGGTGAATCATCTACTTCTTATTCTAACAAAAAGAAGTTGAATTTTTCAGAAAAAGAGGAAAACAAAAGGAAAGATGGTGTGAAAAGAGTTTCTGAGATGAATGAAGAGGTTCCTGCAACTGTACCAAAAGCACATAGTTATTGTGATAAATGTACTTGTACTTTGAAAAACAACAATAAAAATGACAAGGCTTATGGTACAGATCTGTTGTTACTTGCAAAGAAAAATCTTAGTTGTGTTCAATGTAAAAGTGATTCTTTTCAATATTCTCAGAAATGTCCAATCATGATAACATCTGTTTCTTTCATAAGAAAAGATATTCAGAAAATAGAAAAGAAGAATGTTTTTATTCCTCAGAAAACAGAAAAGAAAAATGTTTATGTACCTCAGAATACAGAAAAGAAGAAGGTTTCTGTTCCTCAAACTCAGAAGAAAAATAAGATAAAAGAAGTGAATTCTCAAATAAAAATCAAAAGAAAGAATGAGAAAGAAATTAATGTAAAAGAAAAGAAAGTTGAAAACACTGTAAAATCTAAATTTACAACTTTCAAAAAGAAATTGAACAAGTTTGTGAACAGAAAATGTTCTGACTTCATAAACGTTCAAGGCAGGTGGTGTTTAAAGAAAGATTTTGAATGGAAAGTCAAAGGTACTTATTATAAATCTAATGTCAAAGCTAACAAAGATGGACCCATTCCAAAATGGGTACCTAAAACTAACTGATCCTTTTGCAGGGCTGTCATGTGTGGTTCTTAGATTCAGGAGCTTCAAGACACATGACAGGTCAGAAGTCTTTTCTATCAAACTTCACAGAAAAGGCTGGAGGAGCAGTAAACTTTGGAAATAATAGCAAAGGACAAGTCAAAGGTTATGGGCATTTAACTAAAGGGGATCTGACTATCCAAAAGGTTTTCTATGTTGAAGGATTACAACATATTCATTTCAGCATAAGTCAGTTTTTAGACAGTCTTTGTCAAATAACAGGTTGCATGATTTTAACTGAAAATGATGTTAAAGTCTTCTGGGCCAAAAGACATATGGACTTATTTGTGGTTAATTTCTCAAAATTGAAAACAATAAATCCAGTTTGTCTTTTATCAAACTCAACTGCAAATGAATGCTGGCTTTGGCACAGAAGATGTTCTCATCTAAATTTCAAAGACCTTAATAATCTTGTTGCAAAACATCTGGTTAAAGGTTTACCAAAGATTAAATTTGAAAAAGAATCATTATGCTCAGCTTGTGAAATGAGCAAGATGAAAAAGAGTTCTCACAAATTAAAAATGGACTCATCTTGCAAAGCACCATTAGAAATGATTCATACTGATCTTTGTGGTCCTATTTCAATTCAGTCTCTGGGAGGAAAGAAATATATGCTTGTGATTGTTGATGAATACTCCAGATATACATGGGTTGAATTCCTAAGAGCCAAGTCAGAAGCTGCTACAACACTGATAAACTTTATCAAGAGGATTCAAGTTCTCTTACAACTCCTAGTTTAGAAAATCAGAAGTGATAATGGAACAGAGTTCAGAAATGAGACTCTTCAGAACTTTTTAGAAAGTTCTGGGATTTCTCACAATTTTTCTGCTGTCAGAACTCCTCAACAAAATGGTGTTGTTGAAAGGAAAAACAGAACTCTAGTTGAAGCTGCAAGAACAATGCTGGCTTATTCAAATCTTCCTACCTTCCTATGGGCTGAAGCAATTGCAACTGCTTATTTTACACAGAATAGAACTTTAATCAATAAAAGATTAAATAAGACTGCTTATGAACTGATAAATAAAAGAAAACCATTAATCAAATCCTTTCATGTTTTTGGTTGCAGGTGCTATGTCCTCAAAGACAGAGAAAATCTTGCCAAATTTGATAAAAAGGCAGATGAAGGATACTTTGTTGGTTATTCTTTAACTTCCAAAGCATTCAGAATCTACAACAGAAGAACCAAGAGGATGATGGAGAGTGTTACGTGCGAAATGTGTGTTTTAATCGCAGTGGGTTGCAAACTGTCCACAGTGGGAAGTGCAAGTGTACACTGTCCACTATGATCGTCACAGCAAGTAATAGTTGGTAAAATACCAGAATCGAATCCACAGAGACTGGACAATCAAGACAATACGGTTCTCATGAGCTCCTTTTACAAGTTTCAACTAGAGAGGAAAATAATACTTTGGTTTGGTTTGGTAAAATAGCTACTTGAAACGATTTACTAAATGCTAAAAAGGAGGAATGTAGGTTGGATTTTCCCTAAATTTTATCTCAAATACTCGGTCCTTAGAGTGATCCTCGTATTCGTGGTGGACATTTTCGCTAGAAAAGCCCGGTTACAAAATACTCACACCGTTAGATAAAAATCCCATACTCTTAGTACTTGTTGTTTTGTCAATGGTAATCTCTAAATGGACCTTTTCAGGCCTCGATGGAATGTGTAGAGACAAATACTCTAAGTGTTTTTAATACACAAATTAGCTTGCCTACTACTCCAGTGGGCAGAGATTAACTCACTGTGCCGACCTCACTTTCGTAAGTGTCAAAAGAATTCTTTCGAATCCCCTAGCATCATTCAAGCTCGTGTCACTGCGCTCTACTTATTTCTAAGTTAAGAACTAGACTTTAGATCCTTGCAAGTGATCAGCTTGTTCGCATCCTTGGGTAAATATTGAGAATGAAAGACCAAAACAACAAATATTCTAAGTATAAAGATTACTCAAGCATTTTTGATAAAATCCAGGTACTTCTCCTTCCTACATCCCAAAGGATGTTTAGCCTAACATTTCCGAAGTAAAGAAAACAAAAGATGAAGATTTGCACATAATAAAACTGAAAGTGATTTGAATTAACTGCTCACAGTGGGGAACGAGAAGTCGTCCCTACACTGTGTAATACGAACTACAATTTAAACTAAGAAAGTAAATTACTGAAAATTAAAGCTAGTTACTGCAGTAAATAAAAGACTAAAGCTAATGTGGTAGTTGAGAGAATTTGAGACTAAAAGTATTCAAGGATGAAAACCAAGCATGCATTTAATGGCACCCAAGTGCTCCTTTATATACTAGGAGAAGGAGTTGGGTATTACACAAAAGAGGTGGGTCTTCCAATGGGTAAAGACTGCTGAGTTGTGGCAGAATTCAGCTCCTTGTGCAATTCTTTTATCCAATGGTCCCTTCTCCAAGTCAATCTCTAAGTACAAAGAGGTGTACTTGATGCTATCTTCAATGAGAACTACCTTGTACTTCTCCAGCCATTTCTCTGCCATATGAACCTTCCTCCTCCAGAAAATTAGATCCCAACTAAAAGTTTCTTTTTGATTTCTTTTTGATCAGCTCGAAGAGTGGGGAACCGGAGTGGGCACTGTATACGTCACTGCGGATGAAAAATCGAGAAAACACCCAAAACTTCCCCAAATAATTTATTAAAGACCATGGTTCACTCCTTTTGCTCGTTTTCGTAAATCATACCAAGAATGGGGGTTTTTAGAAGTGAAATGGCTAAAATTGACAAAATAAAGTGGAAAATAAATGGAAATAATAACTCTAAAAATAGAGTTATCACAACCTCAAACTTAAATCATTACTTGTCCCCAAGTAATAAAAAGAAAGAAATAAAATGAAACACAATGCATAAAAGGTCTTTGATGGACTTACATATTTCTTGACTTGAATGGGCGTTGATCTCCTTCCTTCGATACTTCCTTCGGTTCCAAACTTGAAAATTTCACTTTTGTGTTTGACGAAACCTTTCCCTTGTTTACCTTTTGATCAATAGGGCTTTCTTGGGTTTGAAGGGTTTATGGCTTTGAATCTTTTCCCAAGGGTTTTGGCAAAAATTTCCAAACATGGACCGAAGATCTCGCTTTGAGATTTTTATTTCAAGAAGTGGGTGTTTAGTATTTTGCTATGATAAGAACGTACACTTTCAGGCTTTATTTGGGTATAATGAGTATGGCTATTTTTTGTGAGGGTGGGTATTCTGATGGTCCCGAATAGGCACACCATCGTTTTCTGGGAGTGAGCACTTTGATGGTCCAGAAAAGGCACACCATCAATTTTGTTAGTGCTACTCCTATTTTCTTCTGTTTTTGTATTTTTGTGTTTTCTCTTTTTTTTTTTTGGAGGGGGGTACGGCTTACCCACCTCAAACTTGGACTTCACAGTGTCCTCACTGTGAGCAAACTGGAGGTCACTCTGGAAGTTCCCACCTCAAACTTAAAATCTCACAGTGTCCCCACTGTGACATTGAATTAATGAACAAAGGTGGTGGTTTGGGGGTATAAAAAGGATCGTGTTTGGATGCGAAAAATGGCCTATATCATTTCACGGGACAAGTTGAGATTTGTACTTACAAAAGTGACCTTTTAAGTCGGAAGCCGAAAGTTGTACCTTGAAATGGAAACGAGGTCAAACAAGCATTCAAACAATCAATATGTTAGTACCCAAAAGTACCTACCTACCGGTAGGATTTTCATGCATCGATATTTAAAAAGTTAAAACAGCAAATAGTGTCAATGCCTAGCCATAGGCACAAAAAGATCAACCAAACAAAATAAAATTGTTTTTGGTGAGCAAAAGAGCGAAACCATTGTTTTAAAAACAAACCATTCACGGGGTTTGGGTGGCTTGCGGTGACAGATCCGCATCATCATCATCGAACTCATCCTCACTGTCATTAACCGGGCAGATATCTTTCGGGAATTCTGGTAGCTGAGCAGCTAGCATTGGGTTGGCCTCTTTCATCATCAGGCCCGTCACCTCATCTCGTTCTCTTGTATACATCCAAAATTTCTGCGTGGCCCGGTTATGGTATCGCTGCTCACTTTCCAGCAACTCGATCCTGTATGTGAGCTTCTTTAAAGCTGCCAAAATCTCTCCCATTTGGTTGCTTGATGATCCGGCCTCGGTTGAATGGAGTGGGGTACCCTTCTTCCCCACAGTGGGCACTTCAGTGCCCACTATGTGCTCGTCGGCTATTCGCACATTGGGCTGTACCTGGGCAGGCTCAACAGACGGGCCTCCTATCTCTCTTCTCATCTTCTTTATTGTCTGAATACTGATGTTTTTCGTGGAAATGATCCACTGGTCTTCTTCAGCTGTGGGCACTCCGGCATCTATTAGCAATAGTGTAATAAGGCAAGGAAGGGGTAGGATTACCTTGGTTCGTGTTCTGGCTGGGGTTTCTTCACTGTGGGCAGTGGTGTGGACATCCTCCACACTATCAGCATTTTTGTTCTGGGGAATGTCTAATGTCTGAGCCTGCTCCTTAATCTTCTTCTGTCTTTCTTCTTCCTCACGAGCCAAACACTCCTCCTCTGCTTGTTTCTTTTTCTGCTCGAATATCCTTGCTTCTTCATCCTTCTTTCGTTCTTCCTCTTTCAATCGCTCCTCCTCCTCTCTAGCCAATCTTGCGGCTTCTTCCCTCCTTAATCTCTCTTCCTCCTCTCTTTTGATTCTTTCTTCTTCTTCCTTTCTAATTCTTTCTTCTTCTTCCTTTCTGATTCTTTCTTCTTCCTCTCGACGCCTCCTCTCGACCTCTTCCTTTCTTTTTCTAATGGCTTCCATTCGCCTCTCAAACTCCTCTGCCAATCGCTTCTCTTCTTCTTCGGCCAGCAATGCCTCGGTTTCGAATTGGGTGACACTAGTGTCGGAGATTTGAGAAGAATCCGCATCAGGTACGCCTGATGTTATGGGGTTATCGTCGGAAAATATGGGGTTGTCACTGGAAATAGGTGGTGATTCATTTAGATCGCCGGTGACAGTTTCCGGCGGGTTTTCTTCTGCGAGACGACGGCGTACGGCTGCTCGTGTGGGTGCATCGTGCCGGATGTTCAATCTTTTGCTTCTCGCCATTTTTTTTTCAAGGGTTTTAGGAAGGGTTTTAGGTTTGTGGGTTTTCTTTGAGAGAGAAATGGAGAAGATGAAGAAACTTGGTGTGTTTAGGGAAATTAAAGTAAAAATCTGATTTGAGGGTGATGGTTTTTGAGTTGATTGGGGACGGTTAGTAGAGAGAGAAAAAGATAATGATGGTTTATCTTGGGAATAGGTGGGCTTTTGACAAGTGGCAGGAAAAGTTGATGTTTGTAAGAAAAAGCATGATGTGCGTCAGCCGTGGGTCCCTCCCAAACCGTCTTTTCCTATGCCAGACCGAGAGTGAGGAACGCAGGGACATGCATCTCCCCACTGCGAAGCTTTTTCTTGATTTTTCCTCCAAAAAGCGGCAATTTCTCCTACACACATTAAAACAAACTACCATGCAGAATTAAAAAGACCAAAAATAATAAAAAGACAGCAAATAACTGAAATAAAATATTTACAAACGGTTGTGACATTGCTTAACCATAGCGAGGCGGAGAGTGGGCAGGGATGTGGGCACTTTCATGCAAAAAATGCTTTACCCTTTGCCCATTGACTTTAAAGGTTTGACCCGATTGTGGGGATTTCAACTCCACTGTTCCGAAAGGACTCACCTTGACAATGGTGTATGGTCCCGTCCATCTTGATTTAAGTTTACCTGGAAAGAGTTTGAGACGAGAATTGAACAATAGTACCTGTTGTCCTTCCATGAACTCCCTATGGTTGATTCGACGATCGTGCCACATCTTGGTCTTTTCCTTGTACAACTTTGCATTCTCATAGGAGTGATATCGCAACTCCTCTAGCTCATGTATTTGCAGACTCCTTTTGATTCCCGCGGCATCCTCACTCATGTTAAGCTCTTTAAGGGCCCAGAACGCCTTGTGCTCTAATTCAATCGGTAAATGGCAAGCTTTGCCAAAAACTAATTTGAATGGAGACATTCCCAGAGGAGTTTTATAGGCTGTTCGATAGGCCCAAAGAGCATCATCGAGTTTGATTGACCAATCTTTACGGTGTGGCTTAACAACTTTTTCCAAAATTCCCTTGATCTCACGATTTGAAAGCTCGGCCAACCCATTGGTTTGTGGGTGGTATGCGGTGGCCACTCTATGATGAATATCATATTTAGCAAGAACCGAGGCCATGACTTTGTTTACAAAATGGGTGCCTTCGTCACTAATTAATGCTCGTGGTGTTCCGAAGCGAGTGAATATATTTTTGTGTAAGAACTTCACCACAGTGTTAGCATCATTGGAGTGACAAGCAATGGCTTCTACCCATTTTGAAACATAATCTACCGCAACCAAGATGTAAAAGTTATTGTTGGAATTTGGAAAAGGTCCCATAAAATCTATCCCCCATACATCAAAAAGTTCGACCTCTAGAATGTTGTTAAGAGGCATTTCATTTCTTTGCGATATATTCCCCGTACGTTGACATTGCTCACAATTTTTCACGAATTCAAATGAGTCTTTAAAAACAGTGGGCCAAAAGAATCCACTTTGCAAAATTTTTGCTGCGGTACGGTTTCCACCGAAGTGGCCACCGTAGTGGGATGTGTGACAACCATGGAGTATTTGATGTTGTTCACTCCCATGGACACAACGCCTTAATATTTGGTCCGCCCCTATCTTGTACAAGAAGGGATCGTCCCAAACGTATTGTCGTGTGTCGTGTAAAAATTTCTTGAATGGTTGTCCACTCATCCCGTGGGGCTTAAATCCACTTGCTAAAAAGTTTGCAATATCAGCATACCAAGGAGTTTCATTATGATGTTGCGCAGATAATAATTGTTCATCGGGAAAAGTTTCTTTTACCGGAGTGGGGTCAGGAGTGGGGTCAACAGTGCCCACTGTCTTCTCGAGCCTGGACAGATGATCAGCAACCTGATTGCTTGTTCCTTTTCTGTCGACGATCTGGAGGTCAAATTCCTGCAGCAACAGCACCCATCTGATCAACCTCGGTTTAGAGTCAGCCTTGTTGATCAAATATTTGATGGCTGCGTGATCAGTGTGTACTATGACCTTTGCTCCAATTAAGTAAGACCTGAAACGATCAAAAGCAAAAACTACTGCAAGTAGTTCTTTTTCGGTTACAGTGTAGTTGATTTGAGCCTCGATCAAAGTCTTGCTTGCATAGTATATTGGATGAAAAATCTTATCTTTTCGTTGGCCTAGTACTGCACCTATAGCCCAATCGCTGGCGTCACACATGACTTCAAATGGGAGTGACCAGTCAGGAGTGGTCACTATGGGTGCAGTAACTAAGGCATTTTTGATTATTTCAAATGCGTTTCTACATTCTTTGGTAAAAACAAACTCTCTTTCATGTTGCAGCAGGTTACATAGGGGTTTAGTTATTTTGGAAAAATCTTTTATGAACCTCCTATAGAAACCTGCGTGACCTAAAAAACTGCGAATGCCTTTTACCGTTGTGGGCTCGGGAAGTTGGGAGATTACTTCTAGTTTTGCTTCATCAACTTCCAAACCCTTTTTCGACACAAGATGACCCAAAACGATGCCCTCTTCGACCATGAAATGACATTTTTCCCAATTTAGAATAAGGTCGTGGGTTTCACATCTCACCAAACGTTTTTCTAGATTCCTCAAACAGTTATCAAATGATGTGCCGATCACAGAAAAATCGTCCATAAAAACTTCTATGGTATCTTCTATCATATCAGTAAAAATGGCCATCATACAGCGTTGAAAAGTAGCGGGAGCATTACATAAACCAAAAGGCATTCTCCGGAATGCAAAAGTACCATATGGACAAGTAAAGGTGGTCTTTTCTTGGTCTTCGGGTGCGATGTGGATTTGGTTATATCCGGAGTATCCATCTAGAAAACAATAAAATTCCTTTCCCGCTAATCTATCAAGCATTTGATCAATAAAAGGTAACGGGAAATGGTCTTTCTTTGTTGCTAGATTCAGTTGCCTATAATCCATGCATATTCTCCATCCCGTAACAGTCCTAGTTGGAATGAGTTCGTTCTTTTCATTTCTGACCACTGTTGTTCCTCCCTTTTTAGGGACACATTGAACGGGGCTCACCCAACTACTACTGGCAATGGGATAGATAATACCGGCATCTAACCATTTCAAGACTTCTTTCTTAACTACCTCCTTCATGATGGGGTTCAACCTTCTTTGGGGTTGGACTTTCCCCGGGTGGTCACTCTCCAAGTTAATCTTATGTTGACATAAAGAGGGGCTAATCCCTCGAATGTCCGCTATGGTCCAACCAATTGCTCCCTTATGCTTTATCAACAAATCAATCAGAAGTTGTTCTTGTTTCTCACTAAGTTTGGAAGAGATAATGACGGGAAGTTTATTATCCTTAGCGAGATAAGCATACTTTAAATGGGAAGGCAATGGTTTAAGCTCTAACTCGGGAGGTTGTTCTATTGAAGGGGATTGAACATCTCTATCCTTGAAGTCCAGAGGTTCAAAAGCTGCAACCATTTTATTACACTCATCCTTAAAAGTGTCATTACTCTCTGATTCAGAGTGCTCACTGTCAATCCCCACTGTGGGAACTGTACTCCCCACTGTGGGCAAATTGCCAAAATTGTGGGTTTCATAAATCGAACTTAAGGCAAAACAATCTTCGGTGTCTATATATTTGAGAGATTTGAAAACATTAAAAGTTACCTCTTGGTCATTAACTCGCATCGTGAGTTCTCCTTTGTGCACATCGATCAAAGTACGTCCGGTTGCAAGAAACGGACGTCCTAAGATGATTGGGATTTCTTTATCGGCCTCATAATCTAAAACAAGAAAATCGGCGGGGAAGATAAATTTATCCACTTGGACCAAAACGTCTTCTATTTTTCCCTTGGGGTAGGCAATGGATCGGTCGGCTAGTTGTAATGTCACGGTTGTGGGTCTAGCCTCTCCAATCCCTAACTTGTTAAAAATGGACAAAGGCATCAAGTTGACACTAGCTCCTAAATCACAGAGTGCTTGGCCTACTTCTTGTCCTCCTATAATGCATGGAATGGTGAAACTACCCGGGTCTTTCAACTTAGGTGGAATCTTGCTTGTTAGGAGGGCACTACATTCTTCGGTCAAAGCCACAGTTTCAAATTCACCCAACTTCCTCTTTTTGTTCAAAATATCTTTTAAGAATTTAACATAGCTTGGCACCTGCTCGAGAGCTTCTACCAAGGGTATGTTAATGTGAAGTTGCTTAAAAATGTCTAAGAATTTTTTAAACTGAACATCGACATTTTTAGGCTTCATTCTTTGAGGAAATGGAATGTTTCGTGGGTCAATCTGAGTTTGCTGTGGTATTGGCTTTGGAACAGTAGTCTTTGGGACAGGTCCAAAAGTGGGAAGGTCAGGGATGTCGGTCCCCACTGTGGGGATCACAGTGACTTGAGGAGTGCCCACTGTGGTGCTCACAGTGGGTTTTTGAGGCGAATCATCAGATTCAAAAATGATATTTTTCAGATCCTTTCCACTCCTTAAAGTTATGGACTTGACATGTTCTGGTCCTTTTCCTATCACTCTAGCTTGCTCGGTATCACTCGGTAACGTTCCTGGTGGTCTATTCTTAACTTCAACGGCTAGCTGTCCTACTTGGGTCTCTATATTCCTAATGGCTGCTTGGGTTTGATTCATAAAACCTTTGAGAATCGACTCGATCGATTGTTGAGCCTCAGCTGGTTGGTTGGATCGTGGTTGGTATGGTTGTGGGGACTGCCCACTGTGATGTGGGGATTGCCCACTGTGATGTGGGGATTGCCCACTGTGATGTTGCTGAAATCCCGGGGGATTGTATGGTCTTTGCTGGATGTGACTCGGTCCTTGGGGTTGGAGTCCTTGATTACCGGACCAAGAGAAATTCGGATGATTTCTCCAACCTGGATTATAAGTCTGCGAATAAGGGTTGTTCCTTTGGTTGGTCCCTATGACATTAACAGATTCGGGGTTTGCTGGACAAAAGTCGAAAACATGCTCCTCTCCACAAAGGGAGCAGTTATCAGCGAGATGGGTTGCGGAATTGACTTGGCCTCGATTTTGATTTAAAACGATTTTTGTCAAGGCCACTAATTGTGCATTCATGGTTTTGAGTGCTTCGGAATCTATGGTGTTGGTCTTAGACATGGGTGCTCTCGGATTTGACCATTCGGTATTGTTGTTGGACACTTTTTCTAAGATTTGATATCCTTCGTTGTAAGTCATACTCGTAAATGTTCCACCGGCTGTTGCATCTAAGATGATTTTGGCTGCATTGGAAAGACCATTGTAAAAGGTCTCCAATTGGATGCAATGTGGGATGCCATGATGTGGGCACTTTCGAAGTAAATCTTTAAATCGTTCCCATGCATCCGAAACAGCCTCATCTTCCTCTTGTCTAAATAAAATTATATCATTTCGAAATCTAACATTCCTTGTTGGAGGAAAGTATTTTTGCAAAAATCTATCGGCAAGTTCTTGCCAAGTGGTTATCGAGTGAGGTGCATGTGCGTTCAGCCAAGATTTTGCTTTGTCCCTTAATGAAAAAGGGAAAAGCCTTAGTCTTAATGCCTCATCACTAACACCTTGCAATTGAAAGGAATCGGTCATTTCTAAAAAAGATTTTAAGTGCGAGTGCGGATCCTCAGATGGCGATCCTCCAAATTGACCCATGGCTTGGATCATTTGAAACATCACCGGTTTGAGTTCAAAATGCGTTGCAACAATATTGGGTCTCAAAATTCCGGAGCTTAAATCACCAACTCCGGAAGTAGCATAGTCCCGTATTTTTCGATCTTTGTTATCGGCAATCGTGATTGTGGTCTCCACTATAGGTGGCGGTACTGCAGCCATGTTCACAGTGGGGATCACAGGAGGTTGTCGATTTGTTTTCTTGCTTCTTCGTGTTTTTCGCAACGTTTTTTCTATTTCGAGATCTATTGGAACCAAATGTTCGAGTTGTCGCCGTGGCATACAATACGAACAGCTTAGAAAAACTAGTTACTCGGGCTCGAACAAAAACTAATGTCTTGAGATTTAAAATCACGCCAGTCCCCGGCAACGGCGCCAAAAACTTGTTACGTGCGAAATGTGTGTTTTAATCGCAGTGGGTTGCAAACTGTCCACAGTGGGAAGTGCAAGTGTACACTGTCCACTATGATCGTCACAGCAAGTAATAGTTGGTAAAATACCAGAATCGAATCCACAGAGACTGGACAATCAAGACAATACGGTTCTCATGAGCTCCTTTTACAAGTTTCAACTAGAGAGGAAAATAATACTTTGGTTTGGTTTGGTAAAATAGCTACTTGAAACGATTTACTAAATGCTAAAAAGGAGGAATGTAGGTTGGATTTTCCCTAAATTTTATCTCAAATACTCGGTCCTTAGAGTGATCCTCGTATTCGTGGTGGACATTTTCGCTAGAAAAGCCCGGTTACAAAATACTCACACCGTTAGATAAAAATCCCATACTCTTAGTACTTGTTGTTTTGTCAATGGTAATCTCTAAATGGACCTTTTCAGGCCTCGATGGAATGTGTAGAGACAAATACTCTAAGTGTTTTTAATACACAAATTAGCTTGCCTACTACTCCAGTGGGCAGAGATTAACTCACTGTGCCGACCTCACTTTCGTAAGTGTCAAAAGAATTCTTTCGAATCCCCTAGCATCATTCAAGCTCGTGTCACTGCGCTCTACTTATTTCTAAGTTAAGAACTAGACTTTAGATCCTTGCAAGTGATCAGCTTGTTCGCATCCTTGGGTAAATATTGAGAATGAAAGACCAAAACAACAAATATTCTAAGTATAAAGATTACTCAAGCATTTTTGATAAAATCCAGGTACTTCTCCTTCCTACATCCCAAAGGATGTTTAGCCTAACATTTCCGAAGTAAAGAAAACAAAAGATGAAGATTTGCACATAATAAAACTGAAAGTGATTTGAATTAACTGCTCACAGTGGGGAACGAGAAGTCGTCCCTGCACTGTGTAATACGAACTACAATTTAAACTAAGAAAGTAAATTACTGAAAATTAAAGCTAGTTACTGCAGTAAATAAAAGACTAAAGCTAATGTGGTAGTTGAGAGAATTTGAGACTAAAAGTATTCAAGGATGAAAACCAAGCATGCATTTAATGGCACCCAAGTGCTCCTTTATATACTAGGAGAAGGAGTTGGGTATTACACAAAAGAGGTGGGTCTTCCAATGGGTAAAGACTGCTGAGTTGTGGCAGAATTCAGCTCCTTGTGCAATTCTTTTATCCAATGGTCCCTTCTCCAAGTCAATCTCCAAGTACAAAGAGGTGTACTTGATGCTATCTTCAATGAGAACTACCTTGTACTTCTCCAGCCATTTCTCTGCCATATGAACCTTCCTCCTCCAGATAATTAGATCCCAACTAAAAGTTTCTTTTTGATTTCTTTTTTATCAGCTCGAAGAGTGGGGAACCGGAGTGGGCACTGTATACGTCACTGCGGATGAAAAATCGAGAAAACACCCAAAACTTCCCCAAATAATTTATTAAAGACCATGGTTCACTCCTTTTGCTCGTTTTCGTAAATCATACCAAGAATGGGGGTTTTTAGAAGTGAAATGGCTAAAATTGACAAAATAAAGTGGAAAATAAATGGAAATAATAACTCTAAAAATAGAGTTATCAGAGAGCATAAATGTAACTTTTGATGAAGCCAGAATGAAGACTTCTGAACAAAACAGTTCAGAACTCATGCAAAACAAGACAAAGATGACTTTTGATACAAATTATAATCCTATTTGTTCAGAACTCAATTTACTGTTTAAGGATGCTTTCATTGAACTAATTTCTGATTCTTATGCAGAATATGAAAACCCAAAGATGGTCAAAGAGATGAAAAATAAGACTCCAGAAATAGTTCAATCAACTGTAATTTCTGATAAAGGTCCATCTGAGGAATGTCCAAATCTGATAAATACAAGTAGTGAAAATTCTGAACCGTGTATTCAGAATTCTGAACCTCGTAATCAGAATTCTGAACCTTATAGTCAGAACTCTGGTCAAGTTACTCAGAAGTCTGACTTCATTACTCAGAATACAAACACACATGGAACTCCTACACGTATATCAGAACGAGGGGACAGTTCAGAATTACATGCAATCATTGATGAGAATGATACAAACAACAATTTTTCAGAGATTGATGTGCTTCCCAGTGCAAACAAGTGGACTAAAAATCATCCTATTCATCAAGTAATAGGTGATCCATCCGCAGGAATAAAAACCAGATCAGCGACAGCAAATGAAGCTATGTTTGCAGGTTTCTTAAGTGTCATTGAACCTAAGAAAGCTAATGAAGCTCTAGAGGATCCAGATTGGATTTCAGCAATGCAAGAGGAATTGCTACAATTTGAAAGAAACAAAGTCTGGTGACTCATTCCAATGCCTGAAGGTAAATCTATTATTGGAACTAAGTGGGTGTCCAGAAACAAAAAGGATGAGTCAGGTGTTGTTATCAGAAACAAAGCAAGATTGGTTGCTAAGGGATACTGTCAACAAGAGGGAATTGATTATGATGAGACATTTGCACCAGTGGCAAGAATAGAGGCAATCAGAATGTTTTTGGCCTATGCTGCACACAAGAACTTCAATGTGTATCAGATGGATGTTAAATCAGCTTTTCTAAATGGTAAACTTAATGAAGAGGTGTATGTTCATCAACCTGAAGGTTTTGTTGATCCAGAATTTCCTGACCATGTTTATATCTTAGATAAAGCACTATATGGTCTAAAACAAGCACCAAGAGCCTGGTATGACACTCTTACTCAACACTTATTAGTTTCAGGGTTCAAGAAAGGTAAGATTGACACAACTTTGTTTTTAAAGAAACAAGGTGAGGATTTGATTCTTATTCAGATTTATGTTGATGACATAATATTTGGTTCTACCAGTCAAGAATTATGTGATAATTTCTCTAAAATCATGTCATCTGAATTTGAAATGAGCATGATGGGTGAACTGAACTTTTTTCTTGGTCTTCAAGTCAAACAGTTACCAAAAGGTATTTTTATAAATCAAGGAAAATATGTCAGAGATATTTTGAAAAAGTTCAAAATGTCTGATTGTGCTTGTATGAGAACTCCTATGGCAACAAACATAAAGTTAGATGCTGATCTCAAAGGAGTTTCAGTAGACAACAAACTCTATAGAGGCATGATTGGATCATTACTTTATCTGACTGCAAGTAGGCCTGATATTATGTTCTCTACTTGTTTCTGTGCTAGATTTCAATCCAATCCAAAACAATCTCATATGTTGGCTGTTAAAAGAATTTTAAGATATCTAAAAGGCTCACCTGATCTAGGTTTATGGTATCCTAAAGAAACTGATTTCAAATTGACTGCTTTCACTGATGCTGACCATGCAGGAAGTAGGTTGGACAGAAAGAGTACATCTGGTGCTTGCCACTTTTTGGGAGATAAATTAGTGAGTTGGGCATCAAAGAAACAAAATTGTGTGTCCACTTCAACTGCTGAAGCAGAGTATGTTGCTGCTGCTGCTTCATGCTCTCAAACTTTGTGGATGAGAACACAACTTATGGACTATGGCTATCAGCTCAACAAAATTCCCATCTATTGTGACTCAGAAAGTGCGATTGCCATTACTCAGAATCCTGTTCAACACTCAAAGACTAAGCATATAGATGTGAGGTATCATTTTATAAAGGATTATGTGGAAAAAGGAACTATAGAAATGCACTTTGTGCATACAAAGTATCAATTGGCTGACTTATTCACAAAGCCTCTTGATCACAAAAGGTTCTCTTTTTCTCATATGTAAAATAGGAATGTTTAATCTAACTAATTGAAAATATTTCTGTTTCTTAAAAATGATAAATTTTTCTAAGTAAAACTTTCTGAGTAGTGTATTCAGAACTTCTGAGTCTTAACTTCAGAAATTCTGAGTCTTAACTTCAGAACTTCTGAGTCTTGACTTCAGAACTTCTGAGTCTTGATTTCATAACTTCTGAGTCAATACTTCAGAAATTTAACTTTCAAGAATTTATTTTTGAGAAACACAAATACTTCAATTTTTTTTGGATTATTTCTTTTCTATTATCTTTTTACTTCATCTTTATGTATCATATATGGTCATATACATGCTAAAGTCAAGGGGGAGCATCAATATTTTTTTGAAAATTATTTCATGATGCTTAAAAGGTTTGTTTTCATTTCTTATCTCTGATCATTCAAAGAAGAACAAGCTTTTAATGATAAATTTTTTTTATTTGTTTAAACTATATCTGAATTAAAAAATTTCATATTCAGATATAAGATTTTAAATGATTTTTTTAAATCATCATTACATGGACAGAATTTTGATTATAAAATGTGTTTCTATCTGTTCAAACCTCTTCTGAATAACTAAAAGTTTTACATTTGTCAGAAGTTGATTTTAAATAAATTTTGATTACAAGGCAAAATTCTTCTGAATCATGGAATCAGAACTCTGAGTAGAACAATCAGATCTCTGATAAAGGAAAGTCAATCTACTGAGCGTGTTATTCAGATCTTTGACTTGAGTCAAAATTCTATCCACTAACACGTGTTAGCTTCATATTTGGTTGATTATGCCACGCATTTCATTTAAATCTTCTGTGGCATTTCAAATGTGTTGACTCCGTTATAACATTGATTTCTCTTTTCCGTCAAACCTTTCAACTTCGCGGATTTTAAGTAGGACTTAAAATCCTTATTTCAAATTCATTCAAATTCCAGAGCGAAAAGTGAGATACGAATCAATCCAGAGTTCTTTGAGTTTGTTTTCTTCTTAAATCATGTCTGGATTCCGAAGAAGTGGTCAAATTTCTCTACATTCTACTAAATCTATAATGGATTCATCTGATTCGGATAATGATGAAGTACAAAATAGAGCTGTTGAGGAAGAGGCAATAAGAAATGATGAATTTAATGAAGAAGATGAACAAATGGCTGAATCAGAAGGAAATGCAGATGAGGTAAATATAAATGTTGAACATGAATAGAGTGCTGCAGGTTCTATTATGTCGAATAGACCTATTTCAGTGGAAAGGGTTGTTCCTGAGAGTGAGTGGTTGAAATTATCTGAAAATAATTGTGTTATAGTATTTGAGGAAAGTCGATTTAAGCCTGAACACAGAATTATCATGGAGTTATTCAAACATCATCCTTACAGAAAATGGTTTACAAGAAGCATAAATGTTCCTGTTCAGTACATTCAACAATGGTGGAAACATCTTAGGTTAGAAGATAATAAATTTGTGTCTGAAATTGGAGTAGTGACATTTGCCCTATCCATCTCTGCGTTAAGAGAAATGTTGAATCTACCAGAAAAAGATGATGTACAAAGAAGAACAGATTTTGAAGACTCAGCCTTAACAGAGGAAATAATAGCAGAGTTTATGAAGTTGGGATATAATGAAGGTTTAAGGACTCTCAGTTTGTTTAGAAGGAATAAACTACCACCAATTTGGGCTTGTTTCTTTCATGTGGTAAATAAGTGTCTGTCAGGGAAGAATAGTTCTACTGATCAGGGTTCCAAACAGATTCTTCAGATCTTTCAGGGTTTAGTGAAGAATAGGCACTACGACTACACTTCGATACTGTGGGAAGACATGAAAAATACTTTTGAGAAGAATCAGAAAGCAATTCAGAAGAAGACAAAGGATAATCCTCTGACATACATACCTTACATAAGGTATTGGCAAATTGTAATCTGGTATGCAATGCAAGAAAATAGAACCATATCAAGAAGATCAAATGAAGAGCATGGTCCTACTTTCTACTTGGGTATGATGACCTCAGTTCCTAGACTTGAAAATTATCCAAATCACAAAACGTTGCCAAAATCCCTTAGGAATTATATACCAAGGGAGAGTGAGATTTTAAAAGCTTATTGCACCTCTATGGGAATTGAATTACCTCAAATCCCTACCCAAGAGGACCAACCTGAGAAGAGAGGTGAGGGGTCTAGTCGAATTAGAGAGGGGGAGGATGTTCAAATGGGTGAACATTCTGAGAGAATTGAGGGGGAAAATTATGAGAGCTTGGTTAGACTTGGTGAGGAAAAATAGAACGAGGGTGGTGAGGATGAGAGATTGTTAACAGAGGTTCAAACAGAAAGAGATACCTCTGAACCAGCTAATCTTGACCAGGTAACCACAACTGCTATTGGTTCACATTTCTTGGTGTCCAATATTGAAACAAACACCATGGATCTAGTGGTGGATCTTGAACAACCCATCCATACCCACTCAGAAGCATTTAAACATGCTACTGTTTCACAAAATTCAGGGGAACCATCCCAAACTCATTTGGAGGGAGGTGATCAATCCCAACCTATTTTTCAACACATTGAGTCTGAATATCACAGTCCTATTCATATTGAGCCTGAAATTCCTTCTCACACTTGCACAAATCAGGAGTTTCGTATTCCTGAAACAACATTCATAGACATACCTAATGTTGGGTGTCGAGGATTGGATGGAAGTCCTAGTGAGGTGAACATTACAAAAGCCTCATTCAAACGTGCATCTGTTGTACAAGATGACTTTGTGTTATCTACAGGACATGAGCCCTCTGGGCACATGAAAACTGGACCATCTGTTGGTTCAGGTTCACTGTTAGAAACTTCTGAATTTGAAAAGATTCAGAAACAAAACAAGGAGATGGGGGAAAAAGTAGAAAATTTGGAGAAGAAGGTGGAGGATTTGAATGATGAGGTGATAGATTTGAAAGATGTGTTGCAGAGAAAGTTGAATTCTGTTGAAACCAAAGTAGATGATGTAAAGAAATCCTTGGATTCTCATAAAAAGGAGATCAAGGATATAATGTCTGATTTTCAAAAAGATATGTTAAAACAAATGCAAGGTATGCATGGATCTATATTGAAAGCACTGAGTGTATCAATGGCTTCTACTTTAAAGCCTCTTGAGCCTGTTCCTATTGCAGAAGCTGACCCCGAAGGTACTTCCAATCAGAACTTGAAAAGAAAGTTTGATGATAATGAACCTCATGATCATCAAAAGGGGGAGAAAAGACAGAGGTTAAGTTCTGATGATGATATTGGCATAGAAGATTTTGAGATAGCATATATGCACTTAGTCAGTACAAAGAATACAGAAGTTCAGACAGAGGAAGTTGTAAAAACAGTGGATACTAAGATAGTTCAAATTGATAGTTCAGATACAGAGGAAATGGAAATGGGAAACATAGATGGTGGTGACTCAGATAAAACAGAAGAATTGATTCTAGATACAGAGATGGAAGTTATTTCTGATGAAACTGAAGCTATTGAGGAACCAATGTTGAGATCAGAGGAAACTTTGAGGTCAGAGGAAACAGAGGAAAGTTCAGTGGTCAACATGTGTACAGATATTATTCTTTATGATAGAGATAGTGAAATGGGTACTGAATCAGAAGAAAGAAGGTTGAATGAGGAATAGATCAGAAGGATGCATAGTGAGGTAGTCAGAGCACTTAATGTTCAGAATATTCAACAAGGTGTAAAACTGATAAGGCCTATTGGTCTGTTGGGAGAAGAAGATAGAACTGTTGATTATTCTCAGAAGTTTAAGCATGAGTTTCGATATAACTATGCTGATGAAATGAACACAGAAGAAGAATATGAGAAAGTGGAAGATTACTTTATGCCTTCTGAGTATATATTCAGAAAACCAATGGAGATTCCCAAGGTTAACTTGCAAATTTTGGAGGAGCCTATATGTGATTTTATCCTGGAGTTGAGTGATGTACCTCTGGCTAAACATTTTCATGATGATATTTTTCCTGAGGAAATTTATGAGAATCTTTATCACACGGAAGGAGATTATGAACTTTTGGAGAGCAATGTTGATGGCTTCATGGATGACAGATCTCAGATGATTTATACAGAAGCCTCAAACATATTCAGAATTCCTGATTCAAGATTACATATTCAGAAGAAAATTGAGAAAGTATTAATGTTTCAACCAGAAGAATTCAATGGTCTAATGTTTGTCAGATTGGAAGTGCTGAAAGAAAGAAATACAAAGGTTTCCATGTCCAGTTTTGATTTTCACAGATTAACTCTTGATGATCAGATCTTTCTAGTTAAGTTCTTTGCTAGTACTGAAGAAACCTTGATAGAGATTGAGTGCAGAAGAATTCTGGGGATTTATGTCAGAAATATGTACATGTATGATTTTCAATTGGCAATTGAAGGAAGAAAAGATAAATGCAATTTGAGTTGTCCAGCAATGACTTCAGGGTTTGGTGTATATTTGAAGGGGTTTATAAATGAAGGAATGGAAACTGAAGGGTTTGCATATCCAGTTCAAGGAAGACTTGAAATATTCAAACTGAAGGAATTGGTGAAGTATAGTGATGCAACTTTGAGTTGGTTACTAATTGAAATGAAAGTTAATGCTACTACTGAGAGAGAAAATCTAAAGAAAAAATGTATGAACTCTGTGGAAAGAATATTAAATCTCAGAAGAAAAATCAGAAGCTGTGGTGAATGGTTATTATCAGAGATCAATCCTAAAAAGATACTACATAATGACTTTGTGTTTCCTGCGGAATATGAGGTGAATGAGATTCTTTCAGAAGAGGTTGAAGAAGTTCAGGACACAACTCCTCAGAATGTGCAGATAACTAGTGTTGAGCAAGTTGAACAATCTGAACCAAAAGAAGATGAGATGTCAATTGATTTGAATGGATACTTTCTTGAGTTTGATCTACCTGAGTTTTTCAAGCCTAAAGAGATACAATTTCTGGATGTTTACTATGACAGACCAAAAGAGACTCAGATCTGGTTGGCAGAGAAATCAAGATTCCTTGGGAAATCAAAGCAGGCTGTATATTCAGACTTCTTAATCACAGGGATCAGAGAATTAAAAGTTAAACAATTCAGAAAGTTGGAGTACTTGTCCTTTGAAGTTTTGAGAGAAGATGGCAAAGTGTACTACTTTACTGATGCAGATTTTGAAAAGTTATCAGTAGTGGATTTCTACAGACTACATAGTATGTTGTGCTTTAAAGAATCAAGCAAAGATAAAACTGAAAGGAAGGCAAGAAGTGTGGTGATTGAAGCTATGTTTTACATCCTGAGATGGCATTGTTATACAGATTTTCAAATAGCTCTGTATTTACAAAGGCCATGTGTTTATTTGGCAAATCCCAACACAGATCATGATCAGAAAAAGCAGTTAAAGACTGGAAGTGTTCACAGATATCCAGATTTGGGAGTATTTTTTGAAAAACAAGAGTGGAAAGATCTTCTTCAGAGCAAAGGAAACTGCAAAATACTGCTCTGGAACTTTAAGAATTATTAAGCATAATTTTGAGAAAAAGATGCTGAAGGTGAAGCAAACAAATATGATTCAAGAAGCAATCAATCAGCAAGTTGAAATTATCCAAGAAATCATTGTCAAAATTGACAAGAGGCTTAATCTGAGGAATGTGCTCTTACAGAAGATTGTTCCTGCTTTGAAAGAACTGGATGATGAAAAGTTCAAGTTTATTTGACAAAAAGGGGGAGATTGTTAGATCTGAGTTTTGTCAATAAACCAAGTGTTAAATATTTGATGAGAAGGCTCAGATGTTCTGAATAGAAGAGTCAGAGTTCTGACTAAGAAGGCTCAGAAGGATTGCATTGAAGAATTGTTCAAGTATAGAAGTCTGAGAAGAAGAGTCAGAGTTCTGAGAAGCTTTATCAGAAGAACGTTCAGAAGTTCTGAACAACCTGTTCAGAACTTATAACTAGATACTTTCCTTAGTGTTTAGTTAACTAATTAGGACACGTGTATTGTTCCTATTAGTCATTCATATATGTACTGTAGCTTTAATATTTCCATTACAGTATAAATAGAGTGGTTAGCACTACCTAGCTAACTGATTTTCCCGAATATCGTTGTATTCATCCTTTGTAATCTTTGAGACTATTTCTCTCTAAGATCTGTAATTCTGTTCATCATTGAATACAATTGTGCTTGATCATACAACTTCTCAATTACTGTTTTCTATATTGGTTGTAAGATTAGATCCTGAACTTACATATCTACAGTGACTTGCGCATCCCACTCCGAACTGTTGGTCCCAAAGGGTTATACAAGTTTGTAGATGGGGGGGGGGGGTTGAATACAAACACACGATTTTTACTTTCTAAATTGTTTATTGATATAGTCAAACAATTTACAACTTGTTGCGGAACAAGATTAAGGACTAAGCCTAATCTAAACACGTTTAGAACACTAAGTTTCTTGCACTAGAATTAAGACAGAAAGGAGATAAGAATATTAAGGATAAATATTCTAACACTAAGAGAGAAAGAAGAAGATGGCCGAGCACTTCATTTTTGAAGTAGGGTTCTTCTTATATACTGCATGCATTTTATGCAAGGCAGTACAACTTTACACGTGGCAGCAGCTGATTGGTTGCATGGTTTGACCTTCGTAGACAACCTTAGTAACCGCATGATGTACAGTGTAGAATCAGAGTTTGTTGTACGATGACGAACAAAAATGATGTCCGTTCTGACAATTCGTACGGAGACGTGCAAGGGGATAAGAGAAAAGTAACTTGTAGAGGAAGACTTTATGATCAGCGTTCGTTGAATAGTACTTTATCGGCGAGTGACAAAGCTCAGCGATCGCTGAAGTCTTCTACTTGAAACATCACGTTGAGTGGACAAATCTTGGCTTCGCTGATATCCGCATCAGTTCATTAGTAGACTTGTCGCTGGTTCTTGGGCTTGATCTTCGACTTCAGCGTAGAACCGTTGTTGACGTGAAACTTGTCTTCAGGGTTCATAAGTAAACAACTAAAACTTATCAGCGATCACCAAAAGAACTGAACAGGCTCAGTGCTTTGTGCGTGAACAGTTTCGCTGAATGTCTATCTTTAAAAGCATGATTTTCCTATCAACGGTACTGTAGAGACATAGTACTTATCAGCGATAGTGAAACTCTAATACATACTGTTTACTTACAATTTTCACTAAGTGTTTCTAAAGGAGTCATTACCAAATCACTGAGGGTCTGGATCAACAATCTCCCCCTATTTGATTATGACATAGCAACAAAAAGAAAATTGCTAACTATGAAAACATAAGGATAAAAAGAACTCATAAAATATTTGTCTCTTTTACTGTTTTCTGGGATCTTTTGAGTACTGATGGAGTAAAGTACATTCGCTGTTTTTTTTAAACTTCGTATAAGGTTACAATGAGAAGTAGAAAAATTACAAGTACAAAAGATATGAGCTGATACAGATAGAAGAATTACAAGGAAATCCTATCAGCTAGAATGGTTCTTCCTTGATGAGAAATTCATCAAGGGTTCTTGTAGAGAGAATCATCCAGTCAGGGACTGTTTCACCAAGATTTCATCTATTTTGAGCTTCAGTAAAGATCAGGGGCTTCATGTATTATCCGAGAAGATCTTTTTTGAATTCACACCAATAGATGAGATCCCTGAGCTGTTCAATGGGAGTTATAGGAAGCTCAAAGATGCGTTGAAAGTGTTCTCGTCCATCGTAGTCATGAAAAAAGATTCCATAAGGTTTGCTTAGGACTTTTCCAGGGATGAAGCGTTCACCAGGGGGCAGGGAGGTGTCAAGCGCTGAGAGATCAGGTTCTGGACCAAATACTTCATCGCGTGAGAAACCAATACCTGTTTCGTTCGGGATAGGAGGACCTAAGTCTGAAGGTTTTATCTTTTTCTTTTGCAGAGGCCCTTCTTTGTTGAGTTGGATTTAGAATAGGATGAGGAATATCCACAACAGAAGAAACCAAGTCGATCTGAGAATTTGTGACTTTCTCGACATGGCTTTTATGTATTGAGCGACATCGCTGAATGGCTATTCGCATCTCCGACTGTTAGCTTCAATCTTCCTAATCATAGAAGTATTTAGAAGTAGTGAAAAATAGGCTAAGTGAAGAAAGCCTCTTACAGAGGCTCTGCCGACATTACCGAGAAATCAAGGTCAAGAAGCTACAGAAGCAGCAGAGGCTTCCTACATAAGCTCTGTCATACGCACAAAGAAGACCAAAGACTCGGAATCCGGCGAAGACTGCTCCACAGAGGACCAGACCGCAGAACCTTTGTAACTCATTACAGAGCCTCTGTGGTCCTCACTGAGACTTGAAGATATTTATAATATCTTGCTACTGTTCCAAGACCTGTTCATCAACTTGCATGAAAAAGTACTGTCAAAACACGTGTCAAGCTCTGAGTGGACTCAATAGGGCATGGTACAAAATAGACGTCTGCGCCATTTAATGTATTTACCAATAGTACATCTGCTCCATTAAATGCGCATGGCTCAAACAACTGCTCACACCATCCAGTTTACTATTCATGCCGTAAAAGGAACAGTGACCTACTTCATAGTCTTCTAAGAGTAGTATAAAAGGAAGTCTCATGTTGAGATCTTCCTAAGGACGAATACACAAGGAATCACTAATACTCTCAAGCTTTATTGTCAAATATCTGAGTGTTATATTCTCACACACACCAACAGTTCTTAATCTGTTCTTCGTGTTGTTATTATATATTGAATAACAGTAACTGTTCAAGAAATCCTTTTCATTCTTTACTGTTTTCTTTATATGTGTGCGTTCTAATATCTATCAAACATATCTGTTAGTTTAATACGCTTCCGCATCAAACTCTAAACTCTACTAATAGATTGTTAATCTTGATTAAGTGAATCTGGGATTCAATAATTGGTATCAGAGCCTTCCTTGATTTTCAATATCAAGTGATCCACTTATCAAAATTCGTGATAGATATTATTGAGATTTAAAATTGTGTCTGGAAACTGCTTAAACCCAGAAAATCTTCAAGATCATCGAAGTAACTCTTTAGTCATACTTTCTTTCTAAAATCTTCAAAAATGACAAATACAAATAATTTCTTTACTACTGGTTCTCTCACTAAACCTCCTACTCTCCTTCGAGATGAGTATCCTCAGTGGAAAATAAGAATGGTCCATTTTTTCGAGGGCACTGAAAGAAATCAAGTACAATATCTGTACAATCATCCTCCTATTCCTATGACAGTAGTACCTCGTGTACCTGCTACTGCTGAATCTGCCGAAATCCCCGAACATCAAAAACCAAAGCCAAAAGGGGAGTGGTCAACCGAAGATAAAGCAGAAGATGAAGTTGCTCAGAAAACCAAGAGGACATTAATTATGGCAATACCCAACGAACTCTTTCAATCCTTGGATTCATGTGAAACAGCGCATGATCTGTGGAAAGAACTGGAAAGACAGTTGGAAGGAGGTGCTAAAACACAAAAAAACCGAAGAGCACAATACATCAATGAATATCATGCATTCAGAGCCTCTGCAACAGAATCTCTGCAAACAACATACGACAGATTCAACTCTCTAATCAACAAGTGCATAAAATCAGGCATTGACAGAACTTCTGAAGAAAACAATGTCATGTTTATAAAAAGTCTAAATGAAGAATGGCTCCAGCTGTCTATGTCCCTACAGACAAATCAGGATCTAGACACCTGGACTCTCTCTGATCTTTATGGAACATTATCCGCACAAAAACCTCAGATAGCACAGGCTAAAACACTAACCATTGCACCATATGCATTGGTTAGTAAAACTAAAGAGGATGCACAGAGACCAAGAAATGATAAAGCCACAGAGGAGAAGAAGAAGGAGAAGAAGAAGATGGTGATAATTGACAGTGAAGAAGAAGAGCAAGCAGAAAAGGAAATAACTCTTGCGTCACTAGCTAAATCTTTAGCTCTGTTGACAAAAGAGTTCAGAGGAAACAGAAGAGGTTCCGGAAATGAAAGATATGATAGAGACAACCAGGATGACATAAGAGACAACAAAAGAGATGACAGAAGAGGAGAAGAATCAAGTGGCCGACAGAGGTCAAGCGATAGAAATTACAGAGGGAATGACCGACAGAGGTCAGATGACTCGGTAAGCCACACGCAGCAAGAATGCTACAAGTGCGGCAAACCTGGTCACTATGCAAATGAATGTAGATCAGAGAAAGGCGGAGACCTACAAAAGTCCAATGATCGAACAGGAAACACTCCTCAAGGGTGTTTTAACTGCGGAAAACCAGGCCATTTTGCGAATGAATGCAGAAGCAGATCAAATCGCCCACAGAGGGACTCTGCTTTCTACAAAAAGAAAGCCGAATATTATGCTCAAAAATCCTTAATGGCAAAAGGACATTCTGAGGAGAACACAGAAGACTTCCAGTCAGACTCTACTTCTGACGATGAACATACCGCCAATGCCCTCTTCTGTGGCATGGCAGAAGTCGACTCCTGCACTGACTCAGAGGTATCTACTTCAAATTCCAACTCTTGTATTACCTCTGTAGATGATAATACACTTAGAATTAACATTGAATTAATTGAACTGAAAGAGATAAATCAAAGTATTCAGAAAAGACTCACTTCCAATGTGAGAGAAGTACGGCTTCTCACTCAAGAAAAAGCAAAGATTTTTGAGGAAAAAGAGAGAATAGAAAAGAATTGGAACAAAACTCTAGATCCTTTAAAAAAACAAATTTCTGAATTAACCAAAACTTTAAAAGATAAAACAAAAGAACTTTCAGTTTCAAGGAGCGAAACTACTGATATAAGAGCTCTTAAAGAATACTTTCAAAGAGAAAGAGAGGTATTATGGCAAGATTTACTCAGAAGAGAAGTTTTGCTTAAAAACTATAAAGATGCACAGAAAGTTTATGAAAAAATAAACTCACAAATAGGGAGACGAGGTATAGGGTATGATGATATCACCCTAGGTGTTGAAGGCAAAAGAAACAAACCTCTGTCCTCGTTATTTGTGATTGGAAAAACAAACAAACCAGATTTTCCAAATCTAATCTCTGTAAGCAAACGGGCGAAAATCTCTGTGGATCCTTACTTGAAGAAACATAAGAAGATGATTAACGTGTGGTTTGAAAACACAGACTCATCATCTTCAACCTCTGTCAATAGAGGTATCAAACCAAAGAAATATCTGAAAACACAAGATCAGATTGGTATCTTCAAGTTTGGTAAACCAGAGACCCAAACACAGGTTGCTTTTGTCTGTTTGATAAACGTTGAAAAGAAGTTATCAGCAGAAGCTCCTGAGTTTAAACCCATTTTTTCAGAAGAAAACTTTAAAAATTTAATTGAAAAGGAAATTTTGGAAATATGGAAATCAAGCGTTTTAGAAAAATTCTATACATCTTCTATAGATAAAACTCTCACTGAAGAAATCTTATTAGAAACCTCTGCAATCTATGAAAACTATTCTACAGAGGAAGAAAGCTCGTACGATACATGCTCAGAAAATCCAGCCTCTATTGAAAGAATTGACTCAACCTCTGTATACGAGGACGATTCATCCTCTGACGACTCAGAGACTGATTTCAAATCAGGGAAAATTCACTGTGACACAGAGGATGTCAAATTCTCCTCTGAAGTTCCTCACAGAACTATTTCTCCAAAAGAGAAACTCACAGAGATTCCAATCTGCCAAGATTTTCTAAATTTGAATCTACATATCAAAACCTCTGCTGAGCTTAAAATGTTACAGAAGACCTCTATTGATCCTATAAGTTCTAGATTTTCAAAACCCAAGGTTAATAAATCTTTTTCTTCTGTGACAGTGATGAAAGAAGTTCACCACAGAAGCAACCCACAGAAGGCAGGTCCTAAACAGAGCTTTTGCAAACAACATTCGAGTATTCATAGATCTTCTAGCAATAGGAAATCTAATGTAAAGAAAGAATGTAATGCCTCTGTGGCTGAGTTTAAAAAGTTCAATGAAAAGTTCAAGCAAATTACATCTCATATTCAATACTGTCATTGCTTTGATCTTATGTCTAAACTTAATAATCATTTTTCAAGTCAAGTATGTTTACTCTCTACGACAATTCAAAAGTCAAATCCCACAAAGAAACAATCTGACTCTTCTGCAGAAAACAAAATGTATTTCAAGAATGCCAAGGCAAACTTGAAAAACTCTAACAATATTGGACCCATATGGATATGGGTACCTAAATCTCTGTGATTGTCCTGCAGAAGAAGTATGTGCCAATCTGGTATCTAGACTCCGGATGCTCAAGGCACATGACTGGTGACAGAAGTGCACTATCCACGTACAAAGAAACACAAGATGGTGGATCTGTGACTTTTGGAGACAACAACAAAGGACACATAAAAGGCTATGGAGTCATAAGAAAAGAAGACGTTTCTGTATACAAAGTTGCATATGTGGATGGCCTTAAGCACAACCTACTCAGTGTAAGTCAACTTTGTGATACAGGATTCAATGTGTTGTTCAAAAGAACTTTCTGCTCTCTACAAAGTGAAGAAACAAGTATGGAACTTCTGCGAGCTGAAAGAATAGGTGATCTATATCTAATGAACTTCAACTCAAAGAACAAGGACAAAGTTTGCCTTGTTGCCTGCAAAAGTGAAGAAGCCTGGTTATGGCACAACAGGTTCTGTCACTTGAATTTTCACACATTGGAAAAACTGGTCAAACTTGATCTAGTTAAAGGTTTGCCAAATGTTAAATTCAATAAGGATCATTTATGTTCTGCCTGTGAGATGGGAAAACTCAAAAGAGCTTCCCACAAAGGCAAAACAGATGTGTCTTGCACCAGGCCTCTGTACATGCTTCATGTCGATCTCTGCGGTCCCATTGCAATACAGAGCCTAGGTGGCAAGAAATATATACCTGTCTTAGTTGATGAGTATTCACGTTTCACATGGGTTGAATTTATCAGAAAGAAATCAGATGTTCCAGTTATATTGATAAATCTAATGAAAAGAATCCAAGTTCTTTATGACTGCAAAATACAGAAGTTAAGAAGTGACAACGGCACAGAATTCAAAAACTGTGTCATTGAAACTTATCTTTCAACAGAAGGAATTTCACAGAACTTCTCTGCAGCTCGCACTCCACAACAGAACGGTGTTGTCGAAAGAAAGAATCGAACACTTGTGGAAGCCGCAAGAACTATGATGTCAGCATGCGGATTATCAATGAACTTTTGGGCATAAGCAATTTCTACTGCGTGTTATACTCAAAATCGATCAACCATTGTGAAAAGACACCTCAAGACGCCTTACGAATTGCTTAACAAACGGCGGCCAAACATCAAATTTTTCCATGTATTCGGATGCAAATGCTTCGTCTTAAACGACAGAGATTCAAGAGGAAAGTTTGATGTGAAAGCAGATGAAGGCAAATTCATTGGATACTCTGCCACTTCCAAAGCCTACAGAACATTCCTTACAAAGTCTCACAAGATTGTAGAAAGCATCAATGTTTCTTTTGATGATTCATTCCAAATGACTTCTGAGCAAATAAGTTCAGAACTCGGAATTAAAGGGAAATTCTCTGACATCCCAAGAACAAAAGAAGATTTGAATCTTCTCTTTTTGGAGATGTTCCACAATGACATTAATCCATCTGTCGGAACCATCAGAGTTTCTGAAGAACCATCCTCTGTCGGACAAAATCCTACAGGTATGACTCTAACCGGTCCAAATAATGCTTCATCTTCTTCTATAAATACTACAGATGCAATTGCCGAAGCAGAAGAAAGTGCAGAAGATGAAACATCAAGAAAAACGACCACAGAAGCTGCACAAACCACAGAAGAACCAATTACAGAGGAGATCGAGGACCAAGACTATACATCCTCAGAGGAACAAACTCCACCACCACTCGTACCAATCATTCCACAAACGGTAGAATCAACTACCAAGGCACGAAGAACATCAGAGGCTGCACAAGAAGAAACACTAGAAGCCTCTAAAGAAAGTTTTGATGACATTGATGATCATCTTCCACGCACAACTCAGTGGACAAAAAGCCATCCTCCAAGCCAAATAATTGGAGAACCTTCTGACTCAGTAAAAACAAGGTCTGCCACTGCTAATTTTTGTTTCTTTACAAATTTTATTAGTGTTATAGAACCAAAGAAGATTTCTGAAGCCCTAGATGACCCAAACTGGGTAGACGCCATGCAAGAAGAACTTCTGCAATTTGAGCGTAACAGAGTATGGACTTTAGTACCTCTGCCAAGAGGGAAACATGCCATTGGGACTAAATGGGTCTACAGAAACAAGAAGGATGAAGATGGAGTGGTCGTCAGAAACAAAGCAAGATTAGTAGCAAAAGGATATAGACAAGAAGAAGGCATAGACTACGATGAGACTTTTGCCCCTGTCGCACGTCTCGAAGCAATAAGAATATTCTTAGCCTTCGCAGCCCACAGAGGTTTTAAAGTCTATCAGATGGACGTAAAATCAGCTTTTCTAAACGGTGAAATCCAAGAAGAGGTTTACATAAATCAGCCACCAGGTTTTGAAAGCTCAAAGTTTCCAAGGCATGTATACTACCTTGAAAAGGCTCTATACTGACTGAAACAGGCTCCAAGAGCATGGTACGAACGACTTTCTACCTTCCTTCTAGTCAATGGCTACAACAGAGGTACAACAGATACTACCTTATTCTATAAACGCAAAAATAGTGAGATAATGCTTGTACAAATATACGTAGATGACATAATTTTTGGGTCTACAAATTCAGAAGAGTGCAAAATTTTTGAAAAACTCATGCAGAGTGAGTTTGAAATGAGTATGATGGGAGAATTAACATTCTTCCTCGGACTTCAAGTCAAACAATCTTCAGAGGGAATTTTTATAAATCAAGCCAAATATGTCTCTGACATACTTTTAAAATATAATCTCTCTGATACCTCTGCAATGAAGACTCCAATGGCCACTGGAAATAAGTTATTCTTAGATCCAAATGGTATTTCTGTAGAATGTACTCTCTACAGAGGCATGATTGGATCTCTGTTATACTTAACAGCAAGCAGACCTGACATTATGCATGCCACATGTCTTTGTGCACGTTATCAAGCTAATCCAAAGAAATCACATTATGATGCTGTAAAAAGAATCTTTAGATACCTGAAGGGGACCAACAATCTTGGTCTCTGGTATCCACAGAACTCTGGTTTTAGTCTTAAAGCTTATACAGATTCAGACTATGGAGGATGCATGCTCGACAGAAAGAGTACCTCTGGGAGTTGTCAATTCCTAGGTGGTAAACTAGTCAGTTGGACCTCCAAGAAGCAGAATTGTGTCTCCACATCCACTGCAGAAGCTGAATACGTTGCTGCCGCTAGCTGTTGTTCTCAGGTTCTATGGATGAAGACTCAGCTAAAAGACTACGGCCACATTCTGTTCAAAATACCCATCTTCTGTGATTCCAAAAGTGCTATTGCTATCTCTGCCAACCCTGTGCAACACTCAAAAACCAAGCATATCGATATAAGGTATCATTTCTTGAAACATCATGTTGAATACGGTACAATCGAAATGCATTTCGTGCCCACAGAATATCAACTCGCTGACTTATTCACCAAAGCATTAGACGAGAAAAGATTCAACTTCTTGGTGGGTAAGTTAGGAATGATTAACATGGTGTGAAAATCCTCTGTAAGTATAGCTTTATCTTCTGTAAATAATAAGTAAATACATTGCTTAATTTATTGCTTTGATTGATTCTACTTCTGTATGTAAATTCTTAAAACCTTAAATAGTTTTAAAATCACAGAGCTTCTGTAAGTCAACTCAGAACCTCTGACGACCCCTACAGAACCTCTGAAAAACATGACCTATGTTCTATGCAAAACTTATCATTCTTTGATCCAAGCATAGGTCAAGGGGGAGCAAAAGGAAATTACTTGATCTACAGAGGTGATTAGATCAAGGGGGAGCAGAAGGGAACCCTGAAATGATCTAAAGAGATAAAACTTTCAAGGGAAAGCCAAAGAAAAATGTCGATGACTCCATAACGACAGAAGTCAGATATCACTGCCGAGAAAAGAAGAACCAAAAGGTATGTCTCTCGCACAAAAGGTTTTTGGAAAACAATTTTCTAGGACAAGAATTGTCAAATATGTCCTAAATATACTGTGAATAACATTTCAAAAATCAAAAGCTCAAAAAGTTTCACAAAATTCGTATTAGGAGAAATTTAAGGTCACAGAGCTTCTGCTGAGCTCAACAGAGGTTCTGCAAGAAATATGCTATGTGATCACAAATTAACCCTCTGTCGATCTTTTGGAATGTTATCTCGGAAACCGAAAACGCAGACCATGACCTTCTCGAACAAACCGTTTTTTTAACAGTTTTCTCGGACACAAACTTTCAAATATGTCCGAAAAACATCTCTTAAACCAAATCAAAAATTGGATGATCAAAAAAATTAATAAAATTTTTTTATGAGATTTTTTCTCTCATAGAGCTTCTGCTGGCCCTCACAGAACTTCTGCAAGTTCCAACAGAGCCACAAAACCTCTGCGAAGCAAATTTCTTCACAAAAATCCGATTTTATCCTCTCCAATACCTTTACAAATGTTTTGGTTAAAGAAGAACCCCACAGAAGTCATGATAACAATGAGATATATGGAAAAGGGATAAACATCAAAGATTTTCATGATCACAGAGCCTCTGTAAACTACAGAAGCTCTGTCAATCTGATTACTTGGGCATCTCTGTAGTAATAACGGTTACTTTTACTGCGAGTGAAACTCATATGGCTAAAATCAACCTCACGCGCCTAGCATTAATGGGCCGCGCACGACGTCCTGTCATATTCTGACAAGGCCTACGTGTCCCATTTTCATTGGGCGTACATGGAACGATTTTATTTGGAAAGTTGAACCCGCCGCTCAAACTCGAGTGCGGATTCCAAACTTTAATCCATTGCCATATATTTTACTCCTTCGAATTCTACCGTTTTACCATCCTATAAAAACAAAGCTTACCCTCTCATAAAACATTTTACAAACTCTCATCTTCTTCTCCGGCGAAACCCTGCAAAAAGCTTGCAAAAATCTTATTCTTAAAATCAAATGGCTTCATCTTCTCGAGCTACAACCTCTGAACTCTCTCCGGCGAACTCACCGGAACACTTGTAAAACCCGTGTCCCGGTATGATTTTTAAAATTCTTAATGTATTTATTTTTAAAGTGAGTCTCTTTAACGGAAGTTGTCAAAGGGGACCTTGAATGTTATGTGTGGCAAACCTTACTCTCTTTTGCAATATTATAGAAATTCAGGGACCAAAAGTGTCAAAGTGTTGAGCCTAGGGACCAAATGTGGACAATGGAGGTTGTTGGAGTGTTGAACGGTCAAGGAAAGGGGGACCGACCCCCCCCCCCCTCTTCCTCTTCTCGTCGGTTTCCATATGGCACCAACAAACAGCCCATTTTGTTGTTTGTTTGCTTTTCTCCATTGTTTTCATTTTGCCGTGAGTGTGTTCGTGAGTGTGAGAAGCCGAGAGAGGAAGAAAAGCGAGAGAGAGAGGTCGCCGGAGAAACGCCGCCACGGTCGCCGGAGAACCATCGGTGTCAACGTCCCTTGTCGGAGAGGTCGAGAAGAAGGGGTTGCAGGCACGGTTGCGGGTCGTCGTTGTAAGGTATGGTTCTCGTTACTTTCTGTTTCCGTTTTTGGTTTCCGGCGAAAGGGCAGTGGCAGCGCCGCCGCCGTGCGCCGCCACTGTGGTGGCTGGGTGTCGGGTGGTGGTGGTGGTGGTGTGAATAAGATATGTGCATGCGGTAAGGTGATCGAGAGAGTAGGGAGTTCGCGGTGGTTTGCGGCTCGTTGTAGTTGTTTTGTCGAAGTACCGCCGCCGGCCGCCACCGGCGACCACCACTGCCGGAGGTGGCAGTGGGTGGTGCGTGGCTGTGTCCTGTTAATGCCCATAGAGCCCTTTAAGTCGTGACTTAATCGATTAAGCCGATTCGATAAAACCGTCGTTTTCTTTATAATCGTCATTTCATGTGAATAATTGTTCAGTCACTGTTTTTGCGACGGCCATAACTTTCCCGTCATAACTCCGATTGAGACGAAATTGGTACCCACGGTTCCAGTACGGGGTCGGTCATGTTTACCGTGTTTTAGCGGAAAACTGGTTCAGCCTCTAGCTAGGTGAAAAAGTGGTCGCAAGTTTGGTGATTTGTCATTTTATGTGAATGTCGATTTTCTGCCACTGTTTTGTCGTGGCCGTAACTTTTTACTCGTAGCTCGGATTGAAATGAAATCGGTGGCCGAAGTTCACTAATCGAGTCAGGAAAGTTTTTCGTGTTTTGCCGAAAGTCTGTTTAGGCCTGTAGCTGGGCCGTATGGGGCTGTTTATACAGCCTGGTCCGAAAAACTTCCAGCTTTCTGTCCCTGTTTTGTTTTACGCATAACTTTTGCTTGGAATGTCGGTTTGGGATGGGACTGGTGCCAAAAGTTTCGTTTCGGAGTCTATTAAGTTTCCTCTGTTTCGCGGAAAGACCAGTTCGGACCATAGATAGGGCGAAGTTGCCATGTTGTACTGAAAGGTCCGGGTGTTCGCTGTTCTGCGAATCATTTTTGTAAAATCCATAGTAAATTATAGAAAAATCGTTAGGACGCGTGCGATACGTCCCTGAAATCGTAAGACTTAGAACTCCGTAATTATGGATTTTAATTTCTGTATTTATCAGTTTTAAGGGGGTAAAACAGGTCCCGAACAGACCCGTAACTTTTAATAAAAAGCTGGAATATTTAGGCTTTTGGAAGCTAGTAAACGTGTTATGGGTCGGGACTTTCCTTTGACTTTTTATACGTATTTAGGTGGGAGAAAGTGAAGAAGATTGCCGTGTTGGTGTTGCGATTCGTGAGCACGTTGCTTAGCCTTGAGGTGAGTTCTCTCACCGCGTAGTTAGGAATTTCATGTATGTCGTTCTTTTGTGTTACGTGTTATTACGTGTATTTATGTGCTTACATGAACTAGTTGGGATGTGATAACTGGTTGTGATTTGTTAAATTCGTATGTGGAATATTTATGCATGCGTACACCTCGGTGGGACTGAGGGGCTCGGTGGGACCGAGGGCTTGGTGGGACTAAGCTAGTACAACAATCTTTACTCGGTGGGACCGAGGGCTCGGTGGGACTGAGCTTGCATTAATGTATTTTGTGTACTCGGTGGGACCGAGGTTTGTGCTTATATAATAAACATTATGTGGTTTGATATTCGTGGTGATGGTGATGTTACCTACTTGCGAATAGGGACGATATGCGTGGGGTTGCTACCTACGTGTGTGGTTGGATTCACTAAGCGTTTAGCTTACCCTTTCCCAATATGTTGTTATTTCAGGTGCGGGCGGCAGTCGGGCGTGACCGTACACACATCAAGCGCGGAGTATCAAAGATTGTTAAACTTTCACTTTCGAACCCTTTGAATTTAATTGTGTAATTTTCCGCTGCATAAACTTTGTTGACGGTTTGAGTCAACGATGTTAATTTCAATTAAGACGTGAATTACTAAATTATGGTTGTTTTATAATGATATGTATGTTTTAAAAATTTTAAATTTCCTTGTAATTTTTGGGACGTTACAACACTCCCCTGCACATTCAGAACATTCTGAAAACCCCAGCCTTGCAAGAAATATTGAACAACAAGATTCCGGGGACTCAGCAGACTTTGCTCCGACGACACACTTGCAAAACTTTATAGCAAAGGATCATTTCGAAGCCACTCTTCCTATCAAATCCAACAACTGCTATTTGGTCTCCTCACCCACTACTTTCGGCGAAGCCCATGCCATACTTCTGAACATCATGGAGAATCATGTCCTCTTCCCTCTACTATTAAGAACCCCGAACAAAATTCTAGTCCGTTATTTGAACCAATTTTGGCAAAGCTGTCGATTTGATAAAGACGATTCTCTTATCAAAGGGTACATTTCAAGACCTGATAAATCTGAGCATTTTGAAATCAAGTTCAACAGAACAATGTTCTCACTTGAATTCAACCTACCAACAAGGGGTCTTCTGGGATTGAAGACTTATGCAGAGCAACCAACAGACGAAGAGCTCTGTCGATTCGTGGAAATGCTTGGGTACAACACCCAACTACGGAAGAGAAATGACTTCCGTAGAGGCCGATTACCACCTCTGTGGAACACTTTGTTCTCTATTCTTAACAGATGCCTGACAGGAAAGATAGGCAGTATTGACCAGAGCTCACATCAAATTTTGAGCATCATGTATGGGGTTTACTATGATCTTCCACTAGATTATGCGACCATAATGATGCAAGAGATCATAAACACCATCGACATAAAGAACAACTCGAAAAGGGTCAAAGAGAACGATCCCAACTTTCTACCACCTCTGCAATTCCAAAGAATATTAGGAGTACTGTTCGAACCTCTGCTGCTAATCCAAAATTGGCCAATGGAAGGGCCAACTCCCAAACAATTCCCGATGAACAAGAATACCCCCACTGATCATGCTGATGGCTACTCACACTGCAGACCTCTGTCAAAGAAGCTTCTGCAATACGCATCGAATAAATCCCTTAAGAAAGAGTATATACGCGATCATAGTACAACAATCTTTACTCGGTGGGACCGAGGGCTCGGTGGGACTGAGCTTGCATTAATGTATTTTGTGTACTCGGTGGGACCGAGGTTTGTGCTTATATAATAAACATTATGTGGTTTGATATTCGTGGTGATGGTGATGTTACCTACTTGCGAATAGGGACGATATGCGTGGGGTTGCTACCTACGTGTGTGGTTGGATTCACTAAGCGTTTAGCTTACCCTTTCCCAATATGTTGTTATTTCAGGTGCGGGCGGCAGTCGGGCGTGACCGTACACACATCAAGCGCGGAGTATCAAAGATTGTTAAACTTTCACTTTCGAACCCTTTGAATTTAATTGTGTAATTTTCCGCTGCATAAACTTTGTTGACGGTTTGAGTCAACGATGTTAATTTCAATTAAGACGTGAATTACTAAATTATGGTTGTTTTATAATGATATGTATGTTTTAAAAATTATAAATTTCCTTGTAATTTTTGGGACGTTACAACTTGGTATCAGAGCACAGCTTGAGTGAATCAAGCACATCTCGGTGTGTTTGGTCTCAAGTTGCGGCTAAGAGATATTTAAATTCTTTTACTAATTTTTTTAAAATTAAATGAAAAGAGAAAACCCGTTTGGGAAACGGTGATCGTGGGCGCAGTGTGTACAGTCAGCCGACGCCAACTGGGAAGGTAAGGAACTTAGTGTATTTATCACTTTATAGGCATAGTGTATGCATGCTAGATTGCTTATGTGGACTGTATGGTACTGTATGCTTGTTACTTGCTTATAGGAACTCATGCTAGCTTTGATAGGTTGTTAAGCGAATGCACTTTAGGTTGTATGCAGTAGGAACTGAATAGCCTTAGAATATTGGATTTAGTTCTATTGCGCAGCTCTTGTTTGAGTCCAACCGTTCTAGGATAGAATCTCTTATTCGAACGTCTATCTGGTTTTACACTGTATACGACTGTGCATTCACGAGGCAACTCGTCAGGGTTAGTGGGGTTTCCGTCCTAGCAAGGGTAGTGGGGTGATATGACTTTTCTAGGGAGCTAGGAAAAGTTTTAGCATTTACTGGATTGGGCATATGTGTTTATTTGTGGGTAAGAAACTACTTGGACACTCCTGGACAGGACTTGAAACGAGTAAGGATAGGTGTGAAGGGTAGTAGTAGAGCTCCTACTATCTGAAGCACAGGATCCGTGCTCGAGTCGGGGAAAGTCACGGGGAACCCGAGGAGTTGAGCGGGAGCATAAATAGCAGGATTTGTTGTCCTGAGAACTTGAAGGTTCGCTTCGCGGTGAATCTGTTTCGAGTCGGAGCGAAAGATTGGTGTGCTACCGCTTTGACTCTTAGTGAGTGCACTACGTTGACCTGGGAGGCGTTCGTTGTGCGGTTCCGTGCAGAGTATGTATCTCCAGTAGAGATGGATAGGATTGCTAAGGAGTTCCTGGAGCTCACTCAGTCTACAAAGACTACAAAGGAGATGAACCGAGGGTTCATGGAAATGGCATTATTCTGTTCTTAGCATGATGCTTCTGAGGACATGAAGATGACGCGGTACAAGGATATGTTACGTACCGAGATCAGGGAGTTCGTGAGTACTGCGCAGTACGTTTCACTTGCTGCGGTGATGGAGGCGGCTCGAGGTAGAGTTCATCAACTGGGAGTGGAGGAGGCACAAGCTACGCCCAAAGTAGTGACAGGTACGTTCTTAGTAAACTCGGTGCCTGCTGTGCTGATGTTTGATAGCGGGGCTACTCATTCATTGTGTCTCGCGCTCTTAGCGAGGGGTTGGGCCGAGTTGTAGAACGGTTAGGCTGTCCACTGGTGGTCGAGGTGGCTGATGACAGGACCTTGACGGTTACTGACGTGTATCGGGGATGCACTTTGGAAATCTCTAGTGTGAGATTTTCCTATTGTTTTGTTTCCGATCGTTGTGCGGGATTGTGAGCATGGAGTGGTAGGATGATTTTGATGCTGAGATTGGTTGTCGTCGCAAGCAAGTGCGAGTTAGAACCCCAAGCGGGGGAGAATTGCTGGTTCAGGGCGACTCGCCCAGACGGACCTCAGCGGTACGTTCGGCCGCGAGGGCTCGAAGGTGCCTGCAGCACAGTGGTCAGGGATTTTTGGCGTATGTGGTCGACACGCGCGTCGACGAGGAGAAGAAGACTGTGGAAGATGTGCCAGTTGTACAGGAGTTACTGACGTATTTCCCGAGGAGTTACCGGGGATACCTCCCGAGCGACAGGTGGAGTTCCACATTGACTTGATTCCAGGAGTTGCTCCGGGGGCTAAGGCACCGTATCGCCTGGCTCCACCGGAAATGAATGAGTCGTACGACTCAGTTGCGGGAACTTCTCGAAAGGAGTTTATTAAACCGAGTTGCTCACCGTTGGGAGTCTCGAGTTTGTTTGTGAAAAAGAAGGGCGGGTTCTAACGGACGTGTATAGACTACCGAGAGTTGAATAAGCTTAAGGTGAAGAATCGTATTCCTCTGCCAAGGATCGATGGCTTGTTCGATCAGCTTCAGGGAGCATCGTGGTTCTCTCAGATTGATTTGAGATCGGGGTATCACCAGATGCGGGTGAGGAGTG
The DNA here is from genome assembly GCA_033807775.1 of Saussurea involucrata. Lineage (NCBI taxonomy): Eukaryota > Viridiplantae > Streptophyta > Magnoliopsida > Asterales > Asteraceae > Saussurea > Saussurea involucrata. The sequence continues at coordinate 216,867,574 of CM066321.1, read as the reverse complement.
AGGGTTCGGAGAAGACGGCATTTCGTACACGTTATGACCGTTTCGAGTTTGTGGTGATGCTTTTCGGACTCACCAATGCACCATCAACGTTCATGGACTTTATGAACAGGGTGTGTAGCTCGATGCTGGACTGGTCGGTGATTGCGTTCATCGAAGATATTCCTGTGTGTTTGAAGTCGAAGGAAGAGCACGAGATGCAATTGCGAGTAATTTTGGAAGTTTCGAGGCGGGAGAAACTTTATGCTAAGTTCTCCTAGTGCGAGTTCTGGTTACGAGAGGTCCAATTCCTAGGACATGTCGTGAACCAGAATGGTATTATGGTCGATCCGGCCGAGATTACAGCAGTGATGCGGTGGGAAGTGCCGAAGACTCCCACTGAAGTACGGAGTTTTCTGGGGTTAGCAGGGTACTACCGGAGATTGATTCAGGATTTCTCCAAGATTGCCTTACCTATGACCCGTTTGACGAAGAAATCTGCAGCTTTTAGCTGGGGTGAGGAGCGGAAAAGGGTTTTCGAGGAGTTGCGCAGACGTTTATGCGAGGCTCCGGTGTTGACTTTGCCCAAGGGTAAGGAAGATCTGGTGGTGTATTGTGACGCTTCTCACCAGGGTTTGGGAGCCGTGCTCATGCAACGCGGTAAGGTCATAGCTTATGCTTGGAGGCAGCTAAAACCTCATGAGGCGAACTACCCGACTCACGACCTGGAGTTGGGAGCGGTAGTGTTTGCCCTTAAAATTTGGAGGCACTGTCTCTATGGTGTCGAGTGTACGATCTACACTGACCATAAGAGCCTCAAGTACTTGATGGATCAGCAGAACCTTAATATGCGTCAGCGAAGGTGGCTCGATGTGGTTAAGGATTATGGCTGCGAGATACTTTACCACCCGGGTAAAGCGAACGTGGTCGCGGACGCACTCAGCCGACATTCGGTCGGTGAGTCATTGAGGGGTCTATGTCAGCGTTTGACAGTGGTTACACCTATCCTGGAGTCGATAGGAAGCGCTCAGGAGGTGGCTGTCTTGGAGGAACATGCAAAGCGGGAAAGAGTGTCGGGGGAAATCCCGAATTTTGTTCGTGATAGTCGGGGGTTGTTAACTCGACATGGTAGGGTTTGGGTTCCATCCATCGGTGGGAACCGGCAGGTACTAATGGATGAGGCGCATAAGTCCAAGTTCTCGATTCACCCGGGGGCTACAAAGATGTACAGGGACTTGCGCGAAGGTTACTGGTGGCCCGGCATGAAGCGGGATGTTGCTAGATGTGTTGAGGTATGTATGACCTGTCGGAAGGTCAAAGCGGAACATCAACGACCTCATGGGAAATTGCAACCGTTGGAGGTCCCGGTTTGGAAATGGGAAGAGATTACCATGGACTTCATAACGAAACTCCCAAGGACTCCCCGTGGGAACGATGCCATTTGGGTGATCGTTGACCGTCTGACCAAGAGTGCACATTTCTTGGCCATCAGGGAGAGCTCCTCGGCGGAGAAGCTTGCGGAGGTATTTGTGCGTGAGATCGTGGCCAGGCACGGGGTGCCAGTTTCGATTGTCTCCGACAGGGATACTCGTTTTACCTCCCGGTTTTGGGAGAAGTTCCAATCGGAGATGGGTACACGGTTACACTTTAGCACGGCCTTTCATCCACAGACGGACGGACAGAGCGAGCGAACCATTCAGACCCTCGAGGATATGCTTCGAGCTTGTGTCATCGATTTTGGAGGTAGTTGGGATCAGTACCTACCTTTGGCGGAATTTTCCTACAACAACAGCTACCACTCTAGTATTGGCATGCCGCCATACGAATTGTTGTACGGTAGGAAATGCAGGACGCCCGTTTGTTGGGGCGAGGTTGGGCATCGGGTATTAGGGAGTACTGACATCGTGTTGAAGACGACCGAGACAATTCAGATGGTGCGGGATCGTTTGGTTACTGCACAGAGTCGGCAGAAGAGCTACGCCGACAAAAGGCGATCCGACTTGGAGTTTCAGGTGGGTGATTATGTATTGTTGAAGGTTTCACCCTGGAAAGGGGTGATCCGGTTTCGTAAGCGGGGGAAGCTAGGGCCTCGTTATATTGGGCCTTACCAGATCATCGCCCGCGTGGGGAAAGTGGCTTACCGGTTGGAGCTACCGGAGGAACTGAACTTGATTCACAACACCTTCCACGTTTCGCAATTGCGGAAGTGTGTGATGGATGAGTCTGCAGTAGTACCGCTTGAAGATATTCAGATCGATGAGCGGCTTAATTACGTGGAAAAGCCAGTTGCTATTCTTGACAGGAGGACGAGAACCTCGCGGAACAAGGTTGTTGGTTTGGTGAAGGTTCAATGGAGACACCGAAAGGGTTCCGAGTGGACTTGGGAACCTGAAGCGGAGATGCGAGCGAATTATCCGGAGCTGTTTGCGGGTGTAGACTTCGGGGACGAAGTCTAATTCAAGCGGGGGAGAGTTGTAAAACCCGTGTCCCGGTATGATTTTTAAAATTCTTAATGTATTTATTTTTAAAGTGAGTCTCTTTAACGGAAGTTGTCAAAGGGGACCTTGAATGTTATGTATGGCAAACCTTACTCTCTTTTGCAATATTATAGAAATTCAGGGACCAAAAGTGTCAAAGTGTTGAGCCTAGGGACCAAATGTGGACAATGGAGGTTGTTGGAGTGTTGAACGGTCAAGGAAAGGGGGACCGACCCCCCCCCCCTCTTCCTCTTCTCGTCGGTTTCCATATGGCACCAACAAACAGCCCATTTTGTTGTTTGTTTGCTTTTCTCCATTGTTTTCATTTTGCCGTGAGTGTGTTCGTGAGTGTGAGAAGCCGAGAGAGGAAGAAAAGCGAGAGAGAGAGGTCGCCGGAGAAACGCCGCCACGGTCGCCGGAGAACCATCGGTGTCAACGTCCCTTGTCGGAGAGGTCGAGAAGAAGGGGTTGCAGGCACGGTTGCGGGTCGTCGTTGTAAGGTATGGTTCTCGTTACTTTCTGTTTCCGTTTTTGGTTTCCGGCGAAAGGGCAGCGGCAGCGCCGCCGCCGTGCGCCGCCACTGTGGTGGCTGGGTGTCGGGTGGTGGTGGTGGTGGTGTGAATAAGATATGTGCATGCGGTAAGGTGATCGAGAGAGTAGGGAGTTCGCGGTGGTTTGCGGCTCGTTGTAGTTGTTTTGTCGAAGTACCGCCGCCGGCCGCCACCGGCGACCACCACTGCCGGAGGTGGCAGTGGGTGGTGCGTGGCTGTGTCCTGTTAATGCCCATAGAGCCCTTTAAGTCGTGACTTAATCGATTAAGCCGATTCGATAAAACCGTCGTTTTCTTTATAATCGTCATTTCATGTGAATAATTGTTCAGTCACTGTTTTTGCGACGGCCATAACTTTCCCGTCATAACTCCGATTGAGACGAAATTGGTACCCACGGTTCCAGTACGGGGTCGGTCACGTTTTCCGTGTTTTAGCGGAAAACTGGTTCAGCCTCTAGCTAGGTGAAAAAGTGGTCGCAAGTTTGGTGATTTGTCATTTTATGTGAATGTCGATTTTCTGCCACTGTTTTGTCGTGGCCGTAACTTTTTACTCGTAGCTCGGATTGAAATGAAATCGGTGGCCGAAGTTCACTAATCGAGTCAGGAAAGTTTTTCGTGTTTTACCGAAAGTCTGTTTAGGCCTGTAGCTGGGCCGTATGGGGCTGTTTATACAGCCTGGTCCGAAAAACTTCCAGCTTTCTGTCCCTGTTTTGTTTTACGCATAACTTTTGCTTGGAATGTCGGTTTGGGATGGGACTGGTGCCAAAAGTTTCGTTTCGGAGTCTATTAAGTTTCCTCTGTTTCGCGGAAAGACCAGTTCGGACCATAGATAGGGCGAAGTTGCCATGTTGTACTGAAAGGTCCGGGTGTTCGCTGTTCTGCGAATCATTTTTGTAAAATCCATAGTAAATTATAGAAAAATCGTTAGGACGCGTGCGATACGTCCCTGAAATCGTAAGACTTAGAACTCCGTAATTATGGATTTTAATTTCTGTATTTATCAGTTTTAAGGGGGTAAAACAGGTCCCGAACAGACCCGTAACTTTTAATAAAAAGCTGGAATATTTAGGCTTTTGGAAGCTAGTAAACGTGTTATGGGTCGGGACTTTCCTTTGACTTTTTATACGTATTTAGGTGGGAGAAAGTGAAGAAGATTGCCGTGTTGGTGTTGCGATTCGTGAGCACGTTGCTTAGCCTTGAGGTGAGTTCTCTCACTGCGTAGTTAGGAATTTCATGTATGTCGTTCTTTTGTGTTACGTGTTATTACGTGTATTTATGTGCTTACATGAACTAGTTGGGATGTGATAACTGGTTGTGATTTGTTAAATTCGTATGTGGAATATTTATGCATGCGTACACCTCGGTGGGACTGAGGGGCTCGGTGGGACCGAGGGCTTGGTGGGACTAAGCTAGTACAACAATCTTTACTCGGTGGGACCGAGGGCTCGGTGGGACTGAGCTTGCATTAATGTATTTTGTGTACTCGGTGGGACCGAGGTTTGTGCTTATATAATAAACATTATGTGGTTTGATATTCGTGGTGATGGTGATGTTACCTACTTGCGAATAGGGACGATATGCGTGGGGTTGCTACCTACGTGTGTGGTTGGATTCACTAAGCGTTTAGCTTACCCTTTCCCAATATGTTGTTATTTCAGGTGCGGGCGGCAGTCGGGCGTGACCGTACACACATCAAGCGCGGAGTATCAAAGATTGTTAAACTTTCACTTTCGAACCCTTTGAATTTAATTGTGTAATTTTCCGCTGCATAAACTTTGTTGACGGTTTGAGTCAACGATGTTAATTTCAATTAAGACGTGAATTACTAAATTATGGTTGTTTTATAATGATATGTATGTTTTAAAAATTTTAAATTTCCTTGTAATTTTTGGGACGTTACAACACTCCCCTGCACATTCAGAACATTCTGAAAACCCCAGCCTTGCAAGAAATATTGAACAACAAGATTCCGGGGACTCAGCAGACTTTGCTCCGACGACACACTTGCAAAACTTTATAGCAAAGGATCATTTCGAAGCCACTCTTCCTATCAAATCCAACAACTGCTATTTGGTCTCCTCACCCACTACTTTCGGCGAAGCCCATGCCATACTTCTGAACATCATGGAGAATCATGTCCTCTTCCCTCTACTATTAAGAACCCCGAACAAAATTCTAGTCCGTTATTTGAACCAATTTTGGCAAAGCTGTCGATTTGATAAAGACGATTCTCTTATCAAAGGGTACATTTCAAGACCTGATAAATCTGAGCATCTTGAAATCAAGTTCAACAGAACAATGTTCTCACTTGAATTCAACCTACCAACAAGGGGTCTTCTGGGATTGAAGACTTATGCAGAGCAACCAACAGACGAAGAGCTCTGTCGATTCGTGGAAATGCTTGGGTACAACACCCAACTACGGAAGAGAAATGACTTCCGTAGAGGCCGATTACCACCTCTGTGGAACACTTTGTTCTCTATTCTTAACAGATGCCTGACAGGAAAGATAGGCAGTATTGACCAGAGCTCACATCAAATTTTGAGCATCATGTATGGGGTTTACTATGATCTTCCACTAGATTATGCGACCATAATGATGCAAGAGATCATAAACACCATCGACATAAAGAACAACTCGAAAAGGGTCAAAGAGAACGATCCCAACTTTCTACCACCTCTGCAATTCCAAAGAATATTAGGAGTACTGTTCGAACCTCTGCTGCTAATCCAAAATTGGCCAATGGAAGGGCCAACTCCCAAACAATTCCCGATGAACAAGAATACCCCCACTGATCATGCTGATGGCTACTCACACTGCAGACCTCTGTCAAAGAAGCTTCTGCAATACGCATCGAATAAATCCCTTAAGAAAGAGTATATACGCGATCATAGAACTCCTAAACCGTGTCTTATGACACCCCCGCGTTTAGGTGTCCCCCTAGGAACAATGATAGCAAAACCTCTTTCCACTCAAAAAGAAAAGGATCAGAAGTTAGCAAAGCACATGGCTATTCAACTCAGCTTTATAGCCAAACGTGCAGAACTAATGGGAAAGAAGTCTTCATCAAGAACCTCTACATCTACTCCAAAAGCTAAGAAGAGGAAAACTGCAGAAGGCACCTCAACAAGCGCTGTAGAAGATCAACCCTCACCTCCTCATGCCACAGAAATTGGCTCCTCTGCTCCTTCCTCCTCCCCAAAAATGAAGAAGAAAATATCAAAATCAACAGAAGAAGGGGCACCAAATCCTAAGAGGAGGAAAACCAAAAAGAGGAATGGTAAATCACTTGCAAAGTTGGTAACCATTGCAGAAGAGGAAACTGCTGAAGAAGAAGTTGCAGAAGAAGAAATGGCTACAGAAAGGTATCAATCACCCTATCAATCTCAAGATAGATTTGCTCACCAAGGAGACCTGAACGACTTCTTACAGAACCCTGAAATTGCCAACACCCTAAATATAGCAGGGTGGACGGCACAACCTCTCGACCACCACTCTCCAGAAGAACAAGATTTCTTCATTTCTGGCATTGACACACATCTGCAAGAAGATGACACAACACCCAGAAATCAACCAGCCGAAACCCCTGTTATTTTACAAAACCCTTTTATTCAAGGATTGGATGTCCACAGAAGAAGTCCAAACCCAGCTTCAGAAGAAATAGAACAAACTAAAGCTGAATGGAACAGAGGTGAAATTACAGAGGCTTCTGAGAACATGATGGAAGAAGAGAGAGAAAAAGGGGCCGAAGTTGTACAAAAAGAGGGATTAGCAACAACGGAGACAGAAATAGAGATCTTAGAGACAGATTCAGATGAAGAAGAAGCTGTCTGGATACGTAAGGGTCTTTATCATCCACATGTCATGAGATTATTTGGATCTCATCAAGTGTATGACCAATTACGACCAGAGCAAGGAACTTCCACAGAACATAGGGAAGAAGCAAGAAAAGATGCCTGGATAAATAGAGGCACACAACCAAAACCAACTCCCAGTGCAACCAACATTTCTGACACCGCAGGTCTAGCTGCAGAAGGTGTCATTGAAAAAGAGCAGCACAGCTCGAACCTCACCCAAACCATCCAGCCAGAGGTTATTCTTTCAACCTCTGTGCCCAAAAAAACCGGGGAAACCATTCCTAGGGAGTCTCCTCAAAGAGACTCACCTATAGTTCGTGATCAATTGCCCCAGATCACAGAAGAACTCCCAACAGAGGAATTTGTTTCCTCTGTCACGCACTTATTAAGACCCACACTTCTTTCAGAGAGAAGTAGAGAGCACAAACACAAAGAGACTCTAGACAAGTCTCCTAGTCAACAGAAGGATATTCCAATACCCACCTCTGGAGTGGATTTGGACAATGTTCTTCTCAGAACTTCTGTAGGGATTGAAACTCATGTTTCTTCTCAAGGATCAGAAGGAAATCCTTCCATTCTCAACGTACAAACAGGAATGAAAGAAGGTATCCTAGGAACAGGGATTCACTCTGGAGACGAATGTGTTCCCCCAGAGGTTACCACCGGAACACAAGTTACAAGGGATGAGTTCCAAACCCTTGAGACCTCTGTGAACCAAACCTTGAAAGAGTTGCAAAGATCTTTCAAATCTTTTGCAGAGACAACATCACTGGCACTGCTAAACCTGAACACCAAAATGGACAACCTGTCCACAGAGGTGAAAACTGCCATCTCACAGATGAAGTCAGCTGCAACCGCATCCACCACTTCTGCCGCAACAACTACTCCTTCTTTGATTGAGAACTCCATCAACAAGTTCCTTGATCAATTGAACAAACAGACTTCAGTGTCAACGGGCATCACTCCTGCAGATCTACAGAAGGCCCTACAAAAAGTTTAAGAAGAAGCCATGCGAAATACCATGCTGATGCAACCCAAAGACTACATGACAAGAGCACAGCTGACAGAGCTTGGGCAGAACGTGATTAATCAAGTGACAGAAGTCATCCTTTCCTTCACCACTACTAATGCTAACTTCGTCAAAGATTTCAGAGAGTGTAGGAAGGATGAGATTCAAAACAGAGGCAGAGCTAGCAACTCTTCTTGGCCTCTGCGATGATGTCTGTGAACAGTTGATGGCAGCAGGAGCTGAATTACCGAAGAAGCCCAACACTTCTTGCAGAGCAGAGGGTACTTCTGATAATAGTCAGGATGATTCTGATGATGACCAACCTGGTCCATCAGATAATCCTGAGGGGGAGAATCTAAGAGAGAAATCTATGAGCAGAGGAATACAAAGTCCACCAATCGCAGCAGAACCAATCAACCAAGCCCCTCCAGAAGAAACCCAACAACAAACCCAAAAGACCACAGAGACAACACCCATCTCTGTGGAATCATCTCCTGACGAAACCAAAACTCCAGAAGCAGAACAGCAAGCCACAGAGGCAACAACCGCCCCCGAGGTAATCATTTTGGAAGAAACAGATGAACAAACCACAGAGAAAACACCCACCTCTGTGGAAACACCCCAAACCATACCCAGAAGAAAGTCGATTGCCACCAAACCAAAAAGAGCAACGACCTCTGCTTCTGACATTCTGAAAAGGATGCACACAACAATGAGTGATCGTATGGTGAAGAGAGAAGAAGAAAGGCACAGGTTCACTTTAGCTTTCAGAATGGCAATAAGATTTAATGTCAATACTTCATCAACAGAAACTGAGCTCGCAGAAGAAGTCATCAAACAACCTCCAACAGAGGTTACAGAGCAAGTCAAGCCAACAGAACCATCGCCACAAAAGTCCTCTAAATCACAATCGTCAAAATCCACAGAGGCAACCTCCATCAAACCAACAGAAGTGCCAACCTCAAAACCCACAGAAGCAACAGGTTATGCCACAACAATAGCAAAAGATAAGGGCAAAAGGATACTGACAGAAGAGCCAAAGAAGAAGAAAACATTGCCAAAGCCAACAGAAAAACTAATGAAGAGTGCGTTTGACGCCTTTCAAACCCCAAAACCCGAAGAAGTTGACTGGGCACATGGATTGAAGCCTCTGTCAGAAATTCCTCTAACTGGTAGAGCTGCAGAAGTTGTTCAACAGATGGAGAGTCTCAGAAGACAAATTCCACGACCTGGTCCAACACATGAAGAGATGGAAGAAGTGGTATACAAATACCTCTACAAACAATCCTATCAGACAAATCATCCAGTAGATCATGTGACAGGTCTAAGGATCAGAGAAGAATTTGAGAACATCTTCACAAGAACAAAGCCAAGAACAAAAAGCAGATGTCTTCTCAATTCACAAAATCAAAAAAGTGATCTTCTGCAGATTCTCCTTCACAAGAACCTATCCAAGGGTCAGGTACAATCTTTACAAAGTCAGAAGAGAGAACAATTCAGAATCTACCTTCGCTGATGCTGACTTAAGAAACATCAATCCTTACGATCTACCTGACCTTCTGCAAGGGACAAAAGACAACTACAACACAGAGTCTAATACCAGAGCCTATCAAGTGTTGAGAAAAGCGATGAGGGAAAAGCTTCTGCTATACAGCATGATAGATTTTCAGCTGGGAAAGGATCTTGGTCTCAAACATCTAGATCTACGACCACCAGAAGATCGCTGCCCACCAGACGCTGTGCCCAACTCAATCATCAGAGAACCAAGATTTGGGTTAGTATTTCAAAACCCACAACACCAGGTTAAACTTTTTGTACTCATGGATTGTCAGAAGTACGCAACCAGTACTATGAGCAAATTCAGAGCAAGCCTTGTAAAATACAGAGGTACAGAGAAAATGGATAGAGATGATGCAGATACTTTCATCAGAGAAATAAACTCAACAATCCGCCTAAGAGAACTCTGCATCAGATTCTACAAAGAGATCAGAAAAGTCGGCAGAGACAACAGAAGCTACAACGATTTCAAAGATGCCAAAATCTGATTCTCAGACCTCCAATCTCTGCAAACAAAGTTAAAGTTTATCTTTCGTTGTACTTAAATGTAAAATGCCTCTGGCATATTTTTAAATGAAAGAAATTTCGAGGTATTGTTTAACCTCTGTCTTATCTAAATTAGCCAAACTTAACTCAAGTTCAAATTTTTTATTTTTCACTACTTAGGGGGAGATTGTTAGCTTCAATCTCCCTAATCATAGAAGTATTTAGAATTAGTGAAAAATAGGCTAAGTGAAGAAAGCCTCTTACAGAGGCTCTGCCGACATTACCGAGAAATCAAGGTCAAGAAGCTACAGAAGCAGCAGAGGCTTCCTACAGAAGCTCTGTCATACGCACAAAGAAGACCAAAGACTCGAAATCCGGCGAAGACTGCTCCACAGAGGACCAGACCGCAGAACCTCTGTAACTCATTACAGAGCCTCTGTGGTCCTCACTGAGACTTGAAGATATTTATAATATCTTGCTACTGTTCCAAGACCTGTTCATCAACTTGCATGGAAAAGTATTGTCAAAACACGTGTCAAGCTCTGAGTGGACTCAATAGGGCATGGTACAAAATAGACGTCTGCGCCATTTAATGCATTTACCAATAGTACATCTGCTCCATTAAATGCGCATGGCTCAAACAACTGCTCACACCATCCAGTTTACTATTCATGCCGTAAAAGAAACAGTGACCTACTTCATAGTCTTCTAAGAGTAGTATAAAAGGAAGTCTCATGTTGAGATCTTCCTAAGGACGAATACACAAGGAATCACTAATACTCTCAAGCTTTATTGTCAAATATCTGAGTGTTATATTCTCACACACACCAACAGTTCTTAATCTGTTCTTCGTGTTGTTATTATATATTGAATAACAGTAACTGTTCAAGAAATCCTTTTCATTCTTTACTGTTTTCTTTATATGTGTGCGTTCTAATATCTATCAAACATATCTGTTAGTTTAATACGCTTCCGCATCAAACTCTAAACTCTACTAATAGATTGTTAATCTTGATTAAGTGAATCTGGGATTCAATACCAACCATTCAGAGTAACTCGACTTTAACAACTGGAACACCTATGGTCGGTCTTCCCCTGATGTTCACCTTATGAATTCTGGCTGCCCGATATCGATAGTGCAGTCTTTCTTTGCACCATTCCAAGGTAGAGTCAGATACCTTGGTCTTTTCTTCAACGATCTTCTGGGCGTGTTCCCATAGTTGCCGTTGAACCTCTATGGGAGTTCTCTTCAGTTCAGGGTCTTTCACCGATTATTAGACAAGCTGGATGGCGTAGGCTTTATCTTTTTCTTCAGCTTCCCTTCGTTCGGCGAGTAGTCTTTCAGTTCTGACGTGATCAGCGAACTCTTTCTTTGATAGTCTGAACTTTGTAGGAACAGGAGTGACTTTTGAGCGAGGGAGGATGATTCGCTAATCTTCAATCTTCTTGATCATTTCTTCTCTCTTTTTCTGATCCTCTTCACTTAGCTTTTGAGGAGCCAGGGAAGGTCTGTTTTTATGAGAGAGCAGCTCTTCTTCTTGTTCTTCAGTCTCAGGGAAATCCAAGACTGGTATTATTTCATCAGCTCTTGCGGCTGGGATTATTGTTGATTTTGCAGTCGGAGGAACTTTAGATGGATCCTCAAGCAGGGGAGAGAACTAGCTGAAACACAACGATCATTTAAGTAAGATCATTTGGGAGAGAAGAGATAGAGAAAGAATGAGGGTTAAGCGTTTAGAGGTTTTATGGAGAGGAGTACTGATATAGAGAATGGGTAGAGGAGGGATGAAGTATAAGGAAATAGAATGTGTGTTACTTGACAAACTGTCTTTCTGAAGAGAATAGCCAAGTTGTCTTCAGAAGAAACACCTTTGTTCTTGCCTTTGTCAGCTTCAGATGCTTCAGGCCTTTTTGTGGTCCCCTCCCCTGATTGGTCTGTGATGACAATCCCTTTTTGGCTGGGGCTTTCTTTGGCTGGACGAAGAAGAAGTCATCATCATCATCGTCATCATCATCAACATTTTTAGGGGATGATGATGGTTATCATCAGAGATGTCGACGACTTTATCGTCTTCAGCTTCTTCTTCAGACTCGACCTCATCAGCGTAAGGTACGGTGACATCAGCTTCAGCTTCGGGTTGCTCATCGAGTTGCTCCCCCTCAGATATCGAGGGAGGTTTCTCGGTTTCTTAAGGGTTTTCAACTCCTTGAGGTCGTTTAGAAGAAGCAGCAACAACACTTTCAGTTGTCTCCCCCTCAGCATTATGGGGAAGACCTTCGTCATTCTTCTCCCCCTCTTCCACATTATGAGTGGGGGAGGTAACTGGAATCTCAGCAGCAACAACATCCGTGTGCATTGGGTCCTTGTCTTCCAGGCCAGGGATCCCAACACAGGCTTCAATCCTACATAATCTGTCTTCCAGGCCAGATATAGCAGGAGTGAGTCTTTGAAGATCCTCACGATCTACCCGAGTAAAGTGCGAAAGAGCACATGTAGCAGCATTCAGGCGATCGAAGATTTGCTGTGATAAGTTGGTGGCCGTGCTGACATCCGTCCTTAAGGAAGACACCTCTCCCTGAAGGTTACAAACTGTTGTCTTCAGCGATGTGACTTCACTGGACAAGGTCGCGAAGTTTGTGGAGATAGATGTGTTGGTGACATTGAGATTGTTGATGGAGGTGGAGTGGTCAGCAATAGTAGTAGCAAAACTGCCAATGTGACCTTCTATCTTCTCCATGTCAGCACTGGAGGCTTTCTTTGCTACCTCTGTTGTCAGCGTCTTGAGATTCTCTCCAGCGTCTGTAACCGCTGAAGAGTTAGCGGAGAGAGTGGTATTTTAAGAGTCCACCTTTGTCACTAGATCTTTCAGGGAGTTGTGAATATCTCCCAAATTAGGACCTGCAACAGATAATAACTTATGAACAAAGGAAAGCTCAGAAGTTTGTGATTTTTAGAGAGGAGTGTTTTGGATTTTGTGTATACCTGCAGGGTGGTTGACGAAATCATCGAAGTCTCGATGGCCTGTAAATGTTTCCATATCATTCGCCAGAGAGCCAATTCGCTGAGAGGCGCCTGCAGGTCCTATGTTTTGATGCATCATCCCCTATAAAGTTGCAGCTGATGTATCGTGGGGAATGATGGTTGTTACAGAGAATGGAGGGAATACTGGTGGAGTGTCCAAAGAAACGGTGGGAGGAATAAAAGTTGAGAAGAGGGATTTGGTGCGGGGTTCAGCGTTGGATCCGCCAAGAAATGCTTTCGCAATACTTCGAGGTACTAAGGGAGGTGGGTTCAGTTCCAGGTTTATAACCTCGGCGTTTGAGAGACGCTGAAGTCGGTATAGAAGGGGTGGCTTGAGCAACTGTGGCAGAGCGTACCATGGAACTATCCAACGTCTCTTGTTCAGAAAGAGTCGTAGAGTCTTCTGCCTGGAAAGGCTTAGAGGGTTACTCCTTGGTTTTCTTGATCTTTTCGGATTCAAGTTGGGAAGAATAGTGTTTCCTTTTACGAGAAGAAGTGGAGGGTGCAGCCTGGGTATCAGCAGTTGGGATTACTGTTGAGGTAGCCGCAAAAGTAGAAGAAGTTGGAGGATTAAGAATAGATAAGAGTGTAGAGAGACGTACCTCGTTTGGCAGGAGCTTGAAGTCAATAACTTTAGGGCCGAACTTTGAGAGTCTCAGGTCGCCCACCTTCGGGTACTTGTCTTTCAGGCCTTGTTCAAAAAGGGCACTGACAAACCTGGGATAAGTAGAGAGTATCCCATAGCCTGTTGAGGTTGAGAAGCTTGGTCAGATGACCCGGTTTTCGCTGTCAGGCAGCTGATCAAATGAGCAAAGATGAAGTTCATCTCGCTTGGCAGCTTGGACTTTTTGATGGCAATCGGCTTCTTCTTAGGGAGTTCATCTCTCCCTGTGTCCCAGACGTACTTCATTGCATCGAAGAATGCAATCAGGTTTTCCCTGTCGTTTGAGTTTTTAGGGTTTGGCATAGGGACAAAGCCGTTTTCTTTTGTGGCTGCGGGAAGGTTGAGGGCACACCTGATATTACCAGGTGTAATCTTAGAAGTACCATGATCGGTGTCAAAGAGGATGACATCGATTTTTTCTTGGGGTCTTTGGAAGATGTGATCTGAGCCCTTCTGGCAGAGTACCAGAACTGAGCTAGTAGATGTTTTGTGAGTCTCAGATCCGTGCAACGAACAATATGAAATCAATAAGTAAGAACAGGTCGGTATGATTTCAACTAGTCATCCAATTATCTTTCAATATAGAGAGTGTTTACAATATGAATTAGAAAGCAATAATGAACAACTAGCCTAAAAACAAAGGCTAAACAAACATTATATATGGCGGGCACGTGGTTAACAAGCCCATGGCCCGTTCACTAACTAGGCTTAATTTAAACAATTACAAATAGCCCCTTGAACTTCTATACAACCAAATATTTCCCTACCAATCTCCCCCTTTGTATTGAAGTTCGAGTTCGCGCCAGTTATGAACATATCTTTTACGGAGCGAAAAGTGTACCTCGAACCATCTACTAGCACGGCGATAGTCGATGCGTTCTTCAACCATTTCTAAGGCTTTTCGAGCAGTAGTTTCATCCGGATTGGGAACATACGAAAGCCTTTGATTTTCTGACTCGTGAGTGATGATTTTTCGAAGAGCATCTTGAACTTTGATAAGCGTGCCATCGCAGAATCTGTCCACCTGACTGAAGCGCATAAATCTCTTTTCTTTCTGTTCGTTGATGTAGACAATCCCAAATTCTGGTTCCAGAAGCAGTGTGTTCTCGAGATACATCTTCAACTCGGGTGCTTTCAGATCGGGCTTTATCAGGTTTACCTTCTTCGCTATGTTCTCGATAGCCATTTGGAAGTCCGTGAGATAAGACATCATGATGGTACGGACAAGGAATTGATGAACAGCTTCGAGCGCTCTAGTAACTTGAAGCGGTCGGATAGTTCTTGTACGTAGGTCTTTCAGTATTACCAGGAAGTCGAACGGTTGGAGGTGCTGGAAGTCGGCTTCAGAAAATATCCATTCATTTTCGTCTTCGCGTCGGACGGTGAATACTGGATAATTGATTTTCAAAATTCGGCCTGATTGGATTTTGAGCACTTCGGTGATCTTATGCTTGGTTCGGACTTGGCTAACTGGCAGACACCGCTTCATTGCGTTTATGTACTGGCTTTGGTATTCTGGGTTTGAGCTGTAAATACCAATGCAGAAAGTCGGCTCGTTTGGGCGTAACTTGTAGACAAACAACCTTTTCAGAGTTTCCTCCAGGTGAGGAATAAATATTGTGATCTTCTCCCAACGGATTTGTTGCTGTTGAGGAGGAGGAAGATCAAAAGCTGTCGATTGTTGTTGAGGAGATGTTGGAATATCGTCAGTTGTAGATTCAGGTCTTGTAGAAGTTTCGGTGGCTTGAGCTGAGTAAACGGGAGTACCATACAAATTTTGGAGCAGAAACTGTTCGTAGTCTACGTTGTCGTCTTCATCAGTAGGGTAGATCTCGGTCTCCGGGTTGATCTCGCAGTCTGGATCAATCAAATCCAGTATCGGGCTATCTGATGAGTCGTCTGTGACCAATTTCTGAGTTGTTCCCTTAGGCTTTTCAACCGTCGGGTCTTCGTCATCGGAGATGTCCATATCAATTACCATCTCGGCTAAAGGCAACTCGTCTTCGGGTGCAGTTTCATCTTCGATGACCTTCTCTTTACCTTTGATCAGAGTCTTCAGTTTGTCGAGTTCGTTGGTAAAGCGATGTTCCATAGCCTCGCGGACGGCCTTTAGGGCGCCGTCCAGATATCCCTTTGATACAGAGTCAGTGGAAATAACGTCGGGATCACTTAGATTACCCGTTGAGGCATCTACCTTAGAGGCAAAGCCACCTAGCTTCATGGTTGGAGAAGGTGTAGCCGTGGTAGGATTTCTTCCGA
Source organism: Saussurea involucrata (assembly GCA_033807775.1). NCBI lineage: Eukaryota > Viridiplantae > Streptophyta > Magnoliopsida > Asterales > Asteraceae > Saussurea > Saussurea involucrata. Next base: position 216,851,717 of record CM066321.1, on the reverse strand, counting down.
TCCTCGTGTTACGCTTAAAGGCGGAGGCACTATGGAGGTTCCGATCGAGCCACGAAGTGCATCGATTTGGTGAGTCTCATCATGTGTCCTAGCCGAAGAATGTAACAATTCAAGTGGCTCTAGACTCAATGGTGCACTGAAAGAAGCCGAGACCGGGGGCTGCTAGTCTCTTGTTTGAATAACAGTACTCTCCGATTGAGAGACCGGTAGAAGTTATGCTTGATCCCCGTGCGAAGTTGAAACACCCGTCTTTTGAGAGACGAGTGAGTGGCTGAGGAGGTTGTGCATTTACGTCGCTGGGACCACGACGGCTTCTTCAATACCCCGTCCCAACGGATGAGACGGGATAGCAGATGTAGCTACCCGGGCGGCACGTGGCTGGATTCGCTCAGAAGCCTCTTTATCTTTACGGCTTAATCTTTCTTGGTTCGCTTTCGACCGTAATTCCCTCCGTCTCACATTTTCTAATTGTTCAACTAATTCTCCCTCATATCTCCTTGTATCTCCCATATCAGGATGGTTTAGAGGTGGAGGTGTACGTGAGTCAGAAGGGATGCCTTCGGTAAAATCTGGGTTCGGTCCGATACTGGTAGGTATTAAGGATATCCGTAAGGCACGGGTCGTATCGGATTCGGTGGAGTCAGATTCAACATCATCCACATGTCTGGTCGGTGAGGGAGGTTCAGATATATACGCTTCGGTGTTGCGATGGAGCATCGGTCTAGACGAAGTACCGGCTTGGTGGGATTGGCTAGAACTGGGACGCGTATCCACTGCGCCGCCCGCTCCGGTTCCCCTCCTACGTACTCTCAACACACCCCGCCCGAGAGCCCCTGCAGCCCGGGCCCTTCCTCCTCTGGTCCTAGAACCCTCACGTCGCTCGGTTCTATGTCCCTGGGGAGGTCCCTCCGGTGCTGGTTGTACCATGGGATTCCCTAACTCTTACCTATAAGCAACTACACTCGGTGCAGCGGGATCCGCGTGTGCCAGTAGGGCTTCAGGTAAGGGCATGGCTATGGCGTTGGACGGGTTCTGAATTACCATATATTGTAAATGGAAAGGAGGACATACCAGATGGTTAATGCGTCGCGGTATCCCTGGATTCGCGTCCATATGTTGTCTGATCGCCAGTGAGAGGAAACGAGGGTTGGGTAGGAACTTCTTTTGCTTCGACCCACCAATTTGCGAAGTCGACGTGTCTGTTGTAGCACACGGCATGGAATAGACGCAGGAAGTCGCCTGTGCACTGGTCTATTCCCTTCCATCTGGATGAGAGACACCTGGTCAGTATGGTGAACAGCGTGTACCAGATGGGCGCTAGATATTTGCGGTTGAAACCAGAAGGTCGATCGATAGCGTGATTGTATCCGAGAGCACGTACTTGTGCACAAAGAGTTGTGTCGTTGACCGCGGGGTCGTAGCGTTGATGTCCGCCAGCGGTGGCTTCGGGTGGTGACAGTAGATGGCAGAAGGACTCAGGTGTGAGCGTGAAGGGATGGTTGTCGATCTGTGCCGTGATTGTCTGAGAGTTAGCAGTTGTGACAATTTGTGCGGTAAGCCATATTTGATAAAGATACAGTGTAGGGACGTCGGCTGATGCAGTGAGGGCCTCACGGAGAGGGTGACCAAGTAGAATGTCCACGTCCACACAGTGTTGCTCTTGTGGTCGGAACTCAGCGGCGTCTAACTGGTGATTGTTGGCTTCTATCTCGATGCCAGGGTCAGGGGCGACCAAGGCATTATCGGCTGCTTCGTCAATAATTTCCTCTTGAGGAGGAATTTGCTCTTAAGGATTTTGATGTTGTTCTTGATCCGCCATGGAAAATCTGAAAAAGAACTATAGTTAGTATTCAGGGCGGATAAACAAGTGACGGCGCGTACCTTTGCATTAAGTGGCTCAATCTTAGACAGATTGAGGACTGGCAGTGATAAAACAGGTACATGACTGAGAAACACAGGGGTGTCTGGACAAGATAATGGAATACAAAACTTTTTGGACAAACCATAGTATCCGGACAAAAGGTATCCGAACAACACAGTTTTCCGGATGAAAGAATGTTTCCGGACAAAATGAGGATTCCGGATAACAATGGTTAGCGGACAAATAGGGTACCGGACACCTCAACTATCCGGTAGTTGAACTTACCAGAAACACTGAGGTTTCCGGACAACTAGGTTTCCGGATGTTGATTGTTATTCTTGATCCGCCAATGAATATCTGAAAAAGAACCCAAGTTAGTAATCAAGACGAATAAACAAGTTCCGGCGCGTACCTTTGCAGTAAACGGCTCAATCTGAGACAGATTGAGGACTGGCAGGGAGAAAATAGGTACATGACTGATAAACACAAGGGTGTCCGGACATAACAATGGAAATCACAACTTTCCGGACAAACCATACTATCCCGACCAAAGGTATCCGGACAACACAGGTTTCCAGATAGGAAGAATGTTTCCGGACACGATAAGGAATCCGGACAAAATGGTTTCCGGATGGCAACGGTTACCGGACAAATAGGGTACCGGACACCTCAGCTATCCGGTAGTTGAAATTACCGGAAACCCTGAGGTTTCCGGACAACTAGGTTTCCGGATGTTGATTGTTTCCGGACAAAATATCTGTATTATAAAGCTTTCCGGACAAATCTTCATTAACTTGATAGTTTCCGGACACGAAGAGGGGGTCCGGACGAAATCCAAAATTGTCAATTGAGCAAATGACAGTCCCAATCAAGTGGTAAAGCATTTAAGGAGTGTCGATTGAAGTATATGAACACACAAAGTGATCTAATTCGACTTGGACTACACCGATGGACCCGAAGTCACAGAGACTCAAATGGGGTTTTCGGATCTGTGCAATCGACCAAATCAGTGGTAGAATGTTGTGATGTAGTGCGTGAAACCCGCCTAAAAGAGATCGATAATAGGATTATAAGAGCATACCTGATTTTTGGAACGAAAGATGAGTGAACTGAAGGGATTCCGCGATAGTCCGAACGAGAGAGGTTTAGGGCTTTGCTTCCGTTTCCGGATAAGAGAAAACAAGGGGTTTCCAGAGCCGATTTATACTGACTTAATGAACCGGACAGGTCTATCCGGAAACGCATCCGGTCCGGAAAGCTATCCGGATTGATGGGTGTCCGGAGACCTGTTCGGACACCTTGACAATTAAGAAAAAAATTCCTCTCACTTTTTAAAAAAAAATTCCTTAGGATTTTGAAAGAACGGACTCGTGCTCCCCCTCAACCTGTGCAATTGTGTAACGGAGAGGCCGACACCAAAAAACTTTTAGGCATTAAAGAAAAATTGTGTCGCTCCCCCACAAATAATGAACATACAGAAATATGCTCCCCCTCAGACTGTGCGCGTAGTGTGAAAAACGCACGGGAGTATCCACACACACAAAAAAAAACTTTCCATCAGTTAAAAAAAATTGTGTGTGACACTTTGTTAGGGTCATTTATTGTTGAATTAAAGTTCAAGGGTCTGTATTGTATTTCTTTATTTTGAGCTTAGTTAGTGAACGGGCCGTGGGCTTGTTAACCACGGGCCCGTCATATAAATAGTTTTCTAAGCCTTTGTTTTAGGCTAGTTGTTCATTTGCGTTCATTATTCCTTATTGTAAACACTCTCAAAGTTGAAAGCTAAATTGGATGACTAGTTGAAATCATAATCACTGTTTCTTATCTATTGATTTCATTCGTTGCTAAAATTCTTGATCTTGAAACTAAACTCCACAAGAGAGGTCAAACTGATCAGACCATTCATATGAATAAACCAAAGGAGTTCACTTATTTTAATAAAGACTGGGGAATCGGATACGATAACCCACACTATTTGAAAAAGGGAATAGCCAAAAGACTTATATTGTATGATTTTAGTTGTCTTGGAATAGCCAAAGATTATCCGGAATACGCAATTAAATGGACTGGTCCTCTTGATCCTGAAAAGGAAGAGGAAACTGAGGAATACAAGCGCACACACACATCAAAAATGCAACTTCCATTCAGTTATGGATCGTTGAATTATTCCTATAAGAAAGATAAAAAGTACCTCTCGAATGACTACTTCGATTGCTACAAGGTTGCAAAGCCCAAGGATTCCTCCAAAAAGGATAAGGACCAAGTGACCGAAACTAAGACTGAGACGGATGAGTTCAAGCTCTATGTTCCCCCTCTCATCTTGGAAGCAAAGATAGTCGAGTTGGAGGAGTCACTCGAGAAAGAAAGGTCGATTTTTCAAAATGAAAAGCAAGCAATAATTAAAGAACTTGAAAATCTTAAATCGGTCAAAACCGAAGTTGTATCAAATGAAGAAAAGGAAACTCTTCGGTGTGAAATCACTAAGCTCACATGAAAACTGGCTGCCTTAGCAACAGATGCAATGTAAGCGTATACGAGAAATGGTCAGCTCCAAGAGCAGATTGACCAACTTCAATCTAAAAAGCAGATTTCACCCGAACTTTCCTCAAATTCATCTGATACGTCTTCGTGCAAAGCTTTCATAGGCAAGACTTCTACCTCACAAGACGATAAAGGTTCTCAAGACGAGAGTGTTTTAAGGAATTTGACCTCTGATTTTTTCTTAGCTTCCGCACCAAATTCCCCAAAGCACACAAGCACAAAGTGTTCCTCGCCTTCCTCGACCAATCCAAGTCCCGCAATTCCGGAAGTCAATTTTTCTGAATATATGAACTCCGAAGGCAATTCTGATGAAGAGTTTGAGTCGTTCCTTTTCGACAAACCTCTTCCGAGTCAAACTGATTTTCTGTCTCCAGTAATCAATCGCACGGTCAATTTTCTAAAGGGTGGATGTTCAAAAACAAAGGCCCCAGCTGTGATTAAGATTTCTAAATCTCAACCTGTTTCTCAAAGACAATCACAGCCGAGGCAAAAGACCGAGCAATTGCCTACCAAAAATACTGCTTCTTCAAAAGCCACTAACCATGTTGTTCATGTTGTTTCGAATAAGAACGACCGCACTAAAAAGGATAACCAAAAGTGGCTAGCCAATGAATCTGTCAAGGAAGCTGCATCAAAGTCTTTCAATACTGTTTTTTTCCCTAGAATAAACCAAAACGATTGTGCTTGGAATCATAGGAATGATTTTGTTAAAAGAGATGTTAATTTTCCGATGAAAATTTATTCCATTCCGCAATTGATTCAATTGTCGCATGATTGTTTGTGTTGTTCTAGTTGTGGTTGGAATGACTTTGATGATATAAATAATAATGATTGTTTTGGGTCATATCACATATATAATCATACACCCAAACGTAAACCCCGTAAAAACAAAAAGAAACACCATTTACAGTGGGGTTCCCAATCAGAGATTAAACCACAGCGAGATAGGAAACCCACTTCAAAACGGGTTACTCCTACTGAGGTCAAACCTACACCTAAGAGGCAACCTGCGTCACAGCAAGTGCCTACGAAGTGTGTCAAACCTAACCCTCCAGGACACAGACAAATATGGGTACCTAAGGTCCGCTAAACTTGTTTTGCAGGACGGTCATGTGTGGTAATTAGACCCTGTATGCTCCACACACATGACCGGAAGGAGGGAGCTGCTCACGATCTACAAGGAACAATATTACGAAGATGTGAGGTTTGTCTATACCTGTGTTTTCATGAGCTGCTCATGTATTTAGGGGGAGCATGATCAACTATCAGGTAAGTTCATTCTACTGTTGAGGGGGAGTGTCACACACAATTTTTTTTACAACTGCCAGAAAAGTTTTTTTTTGTGTGTCGACACTCCCGTGTGCACTTCACCTCACACATTGTGCACATTCTGAGGGGGAGCAACATCATTATGTCCATCACTTGAGGGGGAGCATCACACTGTTTTCTTAAAAGTCTAAATGTTTTTTCTTTATGTTGATGTCTCCCAAGTAAATCACATTCTCACTCCGAGGGGGAGCAAGTCAATCCTCATGTATGTTTTGAGGGGGAGCAGGATAATATCCGTGCTAGGGTCGAGGGGGAGCAGAAAATCTTTAATTTTTTTTAGGCTTTCCGGACTCTTACCCGGTAAGTAACCCACCGGATACCGCAGCTATGCCTATACCTGAAGCCCTACCTGCACACGCGGACCCCAATGCTGTTAGGTCTAGAGTTTGTCAAAAACACAAGTGTTGAGTTCTGAGTAAGAAGACTAAAGAAGACTCAGAAGACTCAGAAGTTCTGAGTAGAAGACTCAGAAGTTCTGAGTGAGAAACCTCAAAAAGATTCTAAGTGTTGCATTCTGACTAGAAGGTTCAGAGTTCTGAGTAGGAGACTCAGAACTTCTGACTATGAAGACAAATGTTCTTAAGCGCTTATTCAGAAGTATGTTCAGAAGTTCTGAACAACATGTTCAGAACTTATGACTTGGATATTCTGTTATATTCAGTTACTAATTAGGACACGTGTAATTGTTCTATTAGTCTGTTTCTTATATGTATTGTAGCTTTAGCCTTTCTTCTACAGTATATATAGGAGTTAGCAACTGTAGCTAACAGAATCTTTGATATAATCTTTGGTGAATCCATTTAGAGAAAAATTCATTGTAATATCTTGTAATTCACAGATTGTTAATAAATCATATGACCAGTTGCTGTGAATACGATCTTAATTGTTCATATTTGATTGTAAGAGTGTATCCTGGAATTTCAAATGCACCGAGTGTGATAGCATATAGACGAGAGTTAGGGAATCACATGGTCTAGCCAGCGCCGGAGGGACCTCCTTCGGGACATAGAACATGTGAGACGGATGGAATTACGGTCAAAAGCAAACCAAGAAAGATTAAGCCGTAAACATAACGAGGCTTCTGAGCGACCCCAGCCGAGTGTCATCCGGGTTGCCACATCTGCTATCCCGTCTCATCTGTTAGGACGTGGTATTGAAGAAGCCTTCGTGGACCCAGGGGAGCAATTGCACAACCTCCTTATCCACTCATCCGTCTCTCAAAAGACGGATGTTTCAGTTTCTCACGGGGATCAAGCACAACTTCCACCGGTCTCTCACTCAGAGAGTTCTGGTAATGAAATAAGAGACCAGCAGCCCTTGGTCTCGCCTTCATTATTGCACCATCGAGTCTAGAGCCATTTGAAATTGAACATTCTTCGGCTAGGACACATGATGAGGAACCCCAAATCGAGACTCTTCGTGACTCGATCGGAACGTCTGTAGTGTCTCCATCTGGCGGAACACGAGGATCGGACGGAAATCCTACCACAGCTACCGAATTGCCAACTGTGAACGTAGGTGACTCTGCCTCTAAGGTAGATGCCTCAACAGGTAATCTAAGTGATCCCGGTGTTATGTTACCCGACTTTGTGTCACAAGGGTCCCTGGACAACACCCTCAAGGCTGTCCGCGAGGCAATGGAGCAGCACATGGTCGCCGAGCTCGCCAAAATCAAGAGCTTAATCAAAGGAAAAGAGAAGATCGTCGAAGCTGAAACTGCCCCTACACCTCCACCGGCTCCTGCTCAGCCTACCTACTCGGTGGACACCCTCAAGACGATGCTTCTAGCCCAACTGCTCCAACAATCTGAAAAAGACGCCTCTACCAAAGCAGACCTGCTATCCGTTCTGAAATCACAGGTCACTGCTCCTTCATCATCCATTACCACTCGACTGGATACCCTTGACTCGACTCTTAAGGACTTCAAACAAGCGCTCACTACGTTGTCCGAGAGAGTCCGTTCACTCGAAGATACCTGCAAGAGTCAAGCAGTCGGTCTAAAATGCAAGCACGATGACCAGGATGATCCTGATCACCGTAAGGGGGAGAAAAGACAAAGACTAACCGAGACCGCCCTGATCCTCACCGAAACTACAATCGTGGTTCTCCCGGAACCCTCAACTGCGGCAACGACAACCGAAGACGTACCCGAAGCAGAGTTGCCATTAGCCGAGATGGTAATAGACATGGAAATTTTAGATGATGAAGACCCGACGGTTGAAAAACCTGAGGCTTCAACACAGGAACTGGTTACAGATGACTCATTAGATATGCCGATACTGGATATAATTGATCCAGACTGCGAGACCAACCCGGAAACCGAAGATGCATGGTATGAAAAAGCCGCCAGTGCCGCAAATTTCCAGGTTAATTTGGTCTTCCCTACTGATGAAGATGACAATGTAAACTACGATCAGTTCCTGCTCCATAATTTATATGGAACCCCCGTTCACTATGCTCAACCCGCTGAAACTTCAACAAGACCTGAAACTACAACCGCCGATATTCCGACATCTCCTCAGCAACCGACAGCTTCTAATCTCCCACCACCTCAACAGCAACAAATCCGTTGGGAGAAGATCCCGATATTTATTCCTCACCTGGAGGAATCTCTGAAGAAGTTGTTCGTCCACAAGCTACACCCAATCGAGCCGACCTTCTGCCTTGGTATTTACAGTTCTAACCCCGAATACCAACGCTGGTACGTAAGTGCAATGAAGCGGTGTCTACCAGTTAGCCAAGCAAGAACCAAGCATCAGATCACAGAAGTGCTCAACATCGAGTCAGGCCGAATTATGAAAGTTGTTTATCCTGTATTCACCGTCAGACGCGAAGATGGGAATGAATGGAGATTTTCTGAAGCCGACTTCCAGCACCTTCGACCGTTCGACTTCTACGCAATTCTGAAAGACCTTTGTTCAAGAACTATCTAGTTACAAAGGCGCTCGAAGCTGTCCGTCGATTCCTGGTCCGTACTATTATGATATCATATCTCACGGACTTCTAAATGGCAATCGAGAACAGGGCAAAGAAGGTAAATCTGATAAAGCCGAATCTGCAAGCTCCTGAATTGAAGATGTATCCCGAGAATGCTCTACTTCTAGAACCTGAATTTGGGATTGTCTACTTCAACGAATAGAAAGAAAAAGGATTTATGCGTTTCAGTTAGGTAGACAGATTATGCGACGGCACGCTCTTCAAAGTTCAAGATGCTCTTCGAAAGATCATATCTCACGAATTCGAAACTCGAAGGCTTTCGTATGTTCCCAATCCAGAAGAAACAACTGCTCGGAAACCCTTGGAAATGGTTGAAGAACGCATCGACTATCGCCGTGCCATCAGAATGTTCGAGGTACACTTCGCGCTACGAGAAAGATATGTTGCAAACTGGCTCCAACTCGAGCTTCAATTCAAAGGAGGAGATTGTTAGGGTCATTTATTGTTGAATTAAAGTTCAAGGGTCTGTATTATATTTTTTTATTTTGAGCTTAGTTAGTGAACGGGCCGTGGGCTTGTTAACCACGGGCCCGTCATATAAATAGTTTTCTAAGCCTCTATTTTAGGCTAGTTGTTCATTTGCTTTCATTATTCCTTATTGTAAACACTCTCAAAGTTGAAAGCTAAATTGGATGACCAGTTGAAATCATAATCACTGTTTCTTATCTATTGATTCCATTGTTCGTTGCACGGATCTGGAACTAACACACTCCCCCTCAATGATAGAGGAAACTTACCTGATACCGGTTTGTGCTCCCCCTGAACACATGAACACTCGTGAAAGCACATATATAAGCAAATAAAATAGACGATAGTATGAAAGAAAAAAGGAAACACATGTAGAAAGAAAGCAAACAAACAAAATCTACCTAATAAATACAGAGACTCGATCTAACTGTGTAACTGAGACAAGTAGAATACAAGTGCGAGAAAGTGTATGCTCAACCATCAGGAGTGTAAACACCGGATGATGAGAAGACAGTTACTCGTAGATGTATGGAACTTGTATCGGACACACACACAGATCAAGTCTTCAGATTTAGCATACCTAACTTGGACACCAGAGTATTAAAACGTTTTTCGTTCAAGGGTTTTGTAAACAGGTCTGCTAACTGATGCTCAGTATTTACTAAGTAGAGTTCGACTGTACCTCTTTCAACGTGATCTTTAATGAAGTGATACCGAACGTCGATGTGCTTGGTCTTAGTGTGTTGGACCGGGTTGCTGGATATGGCAATTGCGCTCTTCGAGTTGCATTCAATGGGCACCTTTACGTATGTGAAGCCGTAGTCCTTGAGTTGGGTGCGCATCCAGATCACTTGAGAACAGCAGCTCGCGGCTGCCACGTACTCCGCATCAGCAGTCGACGTAGAGACGCACTACTGCTTCTTTGATGCCCAACTCACCAGGCTATCTCCCAAGAACTGCCCATGCCCCTATGTGCTCTTCCGATCCATTATGTTGCCCGCGTGGTCCACATCCGAATAAGCGGATAGTTCAAAACCTGTCTCTTTCGGGTACCACAAGCCAAGATTAGCAGTACCACGTAAATAACTAAAAATGCGTTTAACGGCTATTAAATGAGACTCTTTTGGTTTTGGTTGAAATCGGGCGCATAAAAAAGTGGAAAACATGATATTCGGCCTACTCGCAGTTAAATACATCAAAGAACCGATCATACCCCGATCATACCCCGATATAGTTTAGTGTTCACATCCGTTCCGTTAGGCTCGGCGTGAAGCTTTGTACCAGGTGCCATAGGAGTTTTCATCGGTGAGGACTGTTCCATCTGGAATTTCCTAAGAATATCCCGGATGTACTTAGCCTGGTTTATGAATATCCCGGTTGACAGTAGTTTAACTTGAAGACCAAGGAAGAAATTCATCTCACAAAGCATACTCATTTAAAAAAAATTCCCATAAGATTGGCAAAGTTCTTTGCATACTGAGGATTAGTAGAGTCGAAGATTATGTCATCTACGTACACTTGTACTAAAACAATATGACCCTTTCGTTCTTGATAAATAGAGTGGAATAGATCTTACCTCGTGTGAATTCGGATTTTAACAAGAACTTGGACAGAGTGTTGTACCAGGCTCGTGGAGCTTGCTTTAGACCATAAAGCGTCATGTCTAGAACATAGACATGATTAGGCTTTGAATCGTCCATGAATCCCTCCGATTGCGATATGTATACTTCTTCCTTGATATCGTCGTAGAGGAATGCGGTCTTCACATCCATTTGGAAGACCGTGAAGTTCTTGTACGCTGCGTATGCCAGGAACATACGTATAGCTTCTATTCTTGCCACCGGAGCGTAGGTCTCATCATAGTCGATCCCCTCTTACTGTCGGTATCCCTTAGCCACGAGACACGCCTTGTTGCGTACTATGATGTCGTCCTCATCCTTCTTGTTCTTGAAGATCCACTTGGTGCCGATCACCGTCTTGTGGGTTGGACGTGGGACCAGTCGCCATACTTTGAGGGCCTCAAACGGGTTTAGTTCCTTATGTATGGCTATGATCCAGTCGGGATCTTCGAGCGCTTCGCGTACGTTTGTCGGCTCGATCTTGCTCAAGAAGCCGGAGAAGAGGCAGAAATTGGCTGATGCGCCTCGCGTTTGAACAGGAGTGGAAGGATCGCCGATGATTTGATGCAGGGGATGGTTTTCGTCCACTTGGTGGTGTGTGGAAGCGGCTGTTGAGTTGAATGGGAGGCGTCGGGATCCACATAGCTTCTGGATGGTAGTTCTTGTACCACTTCAAGTGTAGCCGGTTGGTTTCTCAAAGGAGACGGGGGAGGATTCGTCGCAGGTTGAACAACTTCTGGTTCCGAGGAATTCAGAAGTTGATAGTTGATTGTTGCAGATGACGAATCATCAGGAGCGATCTCCGGGTTTGTGATTGGTTCCTCCGGTGGGATGATAGTATCAGTTGAAGTCGATGATGACGGTTGAGCTGACTCCACAGTGATAGACGGCGTGCTTGTAGAAGGCGGCGGACCGGATAGATTCGCCGAATCCTCAATACGAGCAGCTTCAAGTCGAGGTTGTGCTGAGACATGAGGAGTGGAAGCATTAAATATGTCATCATAAAAGTATTTAAACAATAAATCTAAATCTGAAAGATCAGCATTCGATGAAGATGTTTGATTCGGATTTACTGTCGCTTGTGCAGATACCGAACGAGGATGTTCGGAAGCTAGCACGCCAGTTAAACCGGGTTCTGAACTGATATGTTCAGAATCCAAATCTGTAGCTTCGTCGAATGTCACGTTTACACTTTCAATAACGGGTTTAGTCCGTTTGTTTTAAATACGATACGCCTTAGCCTACATGGAGTATCCGATGAAAACTCCTTCGTCCGCCTTTGGGCTGAATTTGCCGAGATCGTCCTTGTCATTTAAGACATAGCACGTGCATCTGAATGCATAGAAGTACTTGATATTCGAAATGCGTTTGTTGATGATCTCGTACGGTGTCTTGTTGAACCGCTTGTTGATGATGGAGCAGTTTTGCGTATAACAAGCCGTAGACACCGCTTCGGCCCACCGAAATAGCGGCAGTTTGGATTGGGAAAGCATGGTACGAGCCGATTCGACGAGGGTATGGTTGCGTCTTTCCACCACTCCGTTTTGTTGAGGAGTGCGTGCGGCAGAGAAGGTTTGCGAAATTCCAACAGAAGTTAGATAGTCGTTCATCGTTTGATTCTTGAATTCCGTCCCATTTTCGGTCCTGATAGTTTGAACTGCACTTTGAAGATTCAGCTGGATGGCCTTCAAATGGTTTATGATCAGTTCTGGAGTTTTGTCTTTCGAGCGAAGGAACTAGACGCATGTGTAGCGCGAGAAGTCATCCACCATCACCAGGACATATTTGCGCTTGTTGATGCTTTGAACACGCATCGGTCCACACAAATCCATATGGATAAGTTCGAGGGACCGGGACGTGCTCGGAGCTGCCTTCGGCTGATGCGACGCTCGCTTCATCTTTCCCATCGCACATGCCCCGCAGAGTCGATCCTTCACGAATTGAAGATCGGGCATGCCTTTCACGTGTCCGCCCAGCACCAGCTTGTTGATACTCTTGAAGTTTAGGTGCGATAGTCGTCGATGCCAAATCCATGCTTGTTTGGAATTTGCCTTTGACATTAGGCAGACGGGGTTATCGAACTTCAGGGTTGCGAGGTCGATTGTGTAGAGGTTGGTCTTGCGCTTTCCAACCAGTAGCTCCTCTCCGTCGTTATTGAATATTCTACACTATTTGGCTTTGAACCGGACCTCGAGATCTTTGTAGCAGAATTGGCCGATACTGAACAGATTGTGTCCCAATCCCGCGACGTGTGATACCTTCTTGATAGTGATCTTGTCTTGTATAACGTCGTCATAGCCCACAATCGGCGCCTTGTCATCGTTCCCAAATCTCACGTCTCCACCATATTCTTCTTTGTAGTTCGTGAGAAGCTCCCTCCTTCCGATCATGTGCTTGGAGCATCCAGAATCTAAGTACCACACATGACCGTGTTGTAAAAACAAGTTTAACGGACTTTAGGTACCCATATTTGCATGGGTCCTGGAGGGTTAGGTTTGACACCTCTCGGAGGAACTTGCTTGGACACAGCTTTCCCCTTAGGTGTAGGTTTTACACCGTTTGAAGGAATTGGTTTTGGCACAGTTTGCCTCTTTGGTGTAGGTTTTACACCTTGTGGAGGAACTTGTTTTGTAGCAGGTTGCCTCTTGAGTGCCGGTTTAACCTCAGTAGGAGAAACCCGATTGGGAATGGGTTTTCTCTCCTGCTGTGGTTTAACCTCGGATTGGGAACCCCGTTGAGTATGGTGTTTCTTTTTATTTTTACAGGGTTTGCTTTTGGGTGTATGATTATATATATGATATGACCCAAACCAATCATTATTATTTATATCATCAAAGTCATTCCATCCACAACTAGAACAACACAAACAATCATGCGATAACTGAATCAATTGCTGAATGAAATAAAGTTTAATTGGAAAAGAAACATCGCGTTTAACAAAATCATTCCTATGATTCCAAGCACATTCATTTTTGTTCATTCTAGGGTAAAAAACTGTATTGAAAGACTTTGATGTTGCATCCTCGACAGGTTCCTTAGCTAGCCACTTTGGTTTTTCTTGTTTAGCGCGACCATTTTTATCTGAAACAACATGGACAGCATGGTCAATAACTTTTGAAGAAGTAGTGTTTCTGATAGGCAATCGCTCGGTCTTTTGCCTCGGCTGCGATTTTGTTTGAGAAATAGGTTTAGATTTAGAAATCTTAATCACAGTTGGGGTCTTTGTTTTTGAACAATCACCCTTTAGAAAATTGACCTGTCGATTGACTACTGGAGATAAAAAAAATCAGTATGACTCGGAAGAGGTTTGTCGAAGGGGAACGACTCAAACATTTCATCAAAATTTCCTTCGGAGTTCATATATTCAGAAAAATCGACATCCGGAATTACAGGTCTTGGATCGGTCGAGGAAGGCGAGGGACACTTTGTGCTTGTGTGCTTTGAAGAATTTGGTGCGGAAGCTAGGAAAAAATCAGAGCTCAAATTCCTTAAAACACTCTCGTCTTGAGAATCTTTATCGTCTTGTGTTGAAGAGGTTTTGCTTATGAAGGCTTTACACGAAGACATGTCAGATGAGTTAGAGGAAGAATCGGGTGAAATCTGCTTTTCAGATTGGAGTTGGTCAATCTGCTCTTGGAGCTGACCATTTCTCGTATACTCTTGCATCGCATCTGTTGCCAAGGCAGCCAGTTTTGATGTAAGCTTAGTGATTTCACCCCGAAGGATTTCCTGTCCTTCATCAGACACAGTTTCGGTTTTGACCGATTTAAGATTCTCAAGTTCCTGGATTAGCGCTTGCCTTTCCTTTTGAAAATTTGACCTTTGTTTGTCGAGTGACTCCTCCAACTCGACTATCTTTGCTTCCAAGATGAGAGGGGGGACATATAGCTTGAACTCATCCGTCTCAGTCTTGGTTTCAGTTGCTTTGACGACATCCTTTTTGGAGGAATCCTTGGGCGTTGCAACCTTGTAGCAATCGAAGTAGTCATTCGAGAGGTACTTCTTATCTTTCTGATAGGAATAATTTAAAGGTTCATAACAAAAAGGAAGTTGTATTTTTGACGTGTGTGAGCGCTTGTATTCCTCAGTTTCCTCTTCCTTTTCAGGTTCAAGAGGACCAGTCCATTGAATTGCATATTCCGAGTATTTCTTATCTAACCCAAAACAACCAAAATCATACAAAGTAGGTGTTTTGTATATTCCCTTTTTCAAATAATGTGGGTTATCATATCCGATTCCCCAATCTTTGTTAAAATAGGTGAACTCTTTGGGTTTATTCATGTGGATGGTTTGATCAGTTTGACCTCTTTTATGGAGTTTGGTTTCAAGATCAAGTATTTTCGCGGCAAACTCCTTGTGCTGAATTTGAAGAGCAGAGCATTGATAAACAATTTATGCGTTCTCATTCATGCACTGATCAAACTGTAACTGAAGTTCAGATAGTTTGGCCCTTAAGTCCTTAGGTGCTATTGAAAGATTTTTGCATTTGTCTTTTAAGCTAGCATTTTTAGACTTATATTTCTCAATTATTCTCTTTTGAACATCTAGCTTTTCAGATAGAGATCCGATCTCAAGCAGTTGTTCATTAGAGATGGCCTTAAAGGAATATGCCCGTTCAACAAGTGATTGCATTTGATTCAAGAAGTCTTGTTGGTTAGATTCACATACCTGATTTGACTTTTCTTCATCGGCTGGAGAGTGATATCCCAAGAAAGCATTAGCACCATCAGAATCGCTTTCAACATCAGAACGACCCAACCAGTAGTCGTCTTCCACAAATAGAGTTGCTCCAGCTTCCTTCTGTTCTATCAGTGCGAGTTTAGCCTTGTAATAATGGGAATTCTTTACAACAGGCTGGCGACAATCTTTCACAAAGTGACAAAGTTTCCCGCAGTTGTAGCAAGTTACGGGTTCATCTTTCTTCTTTCGGTCATCTTTCACTGACTTTTCCTTCTTCTCAAACTGATCTTGCTCATCGGCCTTCTTCTTTCCTTCATACTTGTCCTTATAATCGTGGCGCTTGTTGGAGGAGGTGGAGTAGCGCTGATTATTGGACGATGGCTTCTTATAGAACTTTTGTTGTTAAAAAGATTTGGAAAGTAGGGCTATCGCTTTCTTGAAATCAGATACTTCATCATCAAAATTACCGTCTTCTTTTTCTTCAGGTTCTGACTCCGATGAGCTTTGCTTTTGAGCACGTTTGGAGTGACGGCCCGAAGATTTCCCTTGTTTGGAGGACATGAGTGCTAGAGGATCAGCAGCTGGCTTGGATGCAATCTTCTTCTCATTCAGAATTTCCATCACCTGATCTTCATCTTGAAGAAGTGTCTCATAGAACTCATGGATGTCAACTTTCTCCATTAAGTGGTTATATGACATGTGATGCAAACACTTTCCACTAAGGCAGAAGGTTGTTGAGGAACTTTAGTGCATTCTCAGTGTTGGAACGAGTAATCTTGTTCTTGTGGAGCTCGTTGAGAAGAAGACAGAACCGTTCATAAGTTTGGGTAAGGGATTCACCGGTGCGCTGTTTAAAGCTATCAAACTTGGTTATTGAGCTATTAATCTTCAACTGATTCCCGGCTTCACTCCCACGCATCATCTTCTCCACCTGATCCCACATGCTATTAGCTTTATCTTTGTAACTGTCGATGGCAGTGTAGATTGTATTGGGGAGAGCTTGAACAAGGTACCGCTTAGCATGCTTTTCTCCCTCAAGTATGCCTCTTTCATCGTCGATCATATCGGTAAAAGTCTTTCTTTCTTCTCGAGCTACAGCATTTACAGTTGCTGGTATCGTCTTCATGGGTGGTAGAATTGGCCCATTTTCTAACGCACGCCAAATGTACTCGAAGTTGTCCTTCGAATCTATGAAGATTTTGAATCTGTCCCTCCATTGGCTGTACTCACCTTGGTAGAGACAAGGTGGTTTGGAGTCGATACCGATTGCAAGAGCGTCGAGTGAAGTCATCTTCAGTTGCACTGGAGTGATCGTCAGACGAAGTATTCGATTCAAAGTGATAACCTAACGCAAGGCACTACGAGTGGTATCCTAACGCAGGTTCTATGACTGATTTGAACTAGAAACAAGTAAGAATTCAACATAAATGAACTTACCGGATAGGAATCCGGATGAGATGTCTGATCTGGAAGTGTCCGGATCAGATTGAATGAAAAACAGTTCAACAAACAGAAGTTTCCGGATCAGATTGAATGATACCAATTGTGAGTCTCAGATCCGTGCAACGAACAATATGAAATCAATAAGTAAGAACAGGTCGGTATGATTTCAACTGGTCATCCAATTAGCTTTCAATATAGAGAGTGTTTACAATATGAACTAGAAAGCAATAATGAACATCTAGCCTAAAAACAAAGGCTAAACAAACATTATATATGGCGGGCCCGTGGTTAACAAGCCCACAGCCCCGTTCACTAACTAGGCTTAATTTAAACAATTACAAATAGCCCTTTGAACTTCTATACAACCAAATATTGCCGTAACATGTTTATTGGCTGGAGGAGTGATGGTTAGAGCTGTGGAGATAGGGCATGTCTTCAGAAAATTCACAGCGTCATCAAGATGTGTGACCTGCTTACTTTGAGGGAATTCGAAGAGAACATATGGATTGTTGCTCTGAAAGGTGATTTTCTCGATTTTAAACGTAACCTGAGGAGCTTTGGTTATTTTAGTAGGGGACTTGGTAGCAGGAGCGTCAGTAGAGGATGCCATTTCTGTTTAACATATATAAACAAGAAGAAGATGAACAAAAATGTCTTAATGTGGAAAGATTTTTCATAAAGATGTTTTTGAGTTTTGCCCATTTCATTCAGACAAAAGATGTCTTAATGACGATTAGGGTTTTTCTAGTTTTGAGAAAGAGATACAAAACATAGTGAACATTTGTTTTCCAGTTTCTATTTGAAGAAGAGATTCTGGAAAAACATATGAAGATACAAGTTTAAGATTTCTGTTTTAAACTTGAAGAACAACCATGAAGATTGTGTTCATAAAATCATTAAAAGAAAATGATTTCATTTTAAGAAGGTTCGTTTGTTTGATCTTTTAAAAACAATAATAAGATCGAAAACAAGTTTATTAGTTGCAAAATAAAAGAGATATTAACCTGTGATGTTTAAGAAGATGAAGATGAACAGGTTATTGACATTATATCTTGAATGCAACAGAGTTCTTTCTTGAAGAAGATGAAGTTCGCGTAAGGTGAAAATACAAACTCGAATGTGTTTATATAGTGAGAGTTAGAGAGAGAAAAACTATGAGCAGGAAAAGTTTTTCATGATGACACGGACACGTGTTTGTATATGAGTGGTTGAGGAAAACTAAACGTGCAAACGTGTGTCAGAAAAAGAACGTGCTAGGGTTTATCCGTTTGATGACGTCACAAACGTCTTTTCATATTTTAGGATGTCTCTGAGGTTTTTGAAAACTCAGGGATGTTTTGAAAATATGAAGCACTAAATAGAAATATCAGTGTTAGATTTAGAAATTTCCAAAGTATCGCTGAAAGGAAGAGATATTCAGCGATGTGATTTGTTTTGAAATCTTTCAGTTCTAGGCGAACGTCAGCGAGCAAGAGAGAACATACCTTGGTATCAGCGAATCAATTTTGTTCAGAGAGTAGGTGATTAATAGGTTATACAAGTTCATTATTATCACTGGTCAAATGTGAACCGCTGAAGATTTTACTCTTCAAAGTTCAGCGTTCAAAGCTCGCTGATGAGAAAGTTGAATCTTGTCTCATCAAGAGGTTTGGTAAAAAGATCAGCTAACTGAAAGTCAGTTGGGATAAAATGAAGTTCTATATCACCATTTATCACATGATCTCTGATAAAATGATACCTGATTTCGATGTGTTTGGTCTTTGAATGTAGCACTGGATTATTGGCTATAGCGATGGCACTTGTGCTGTCGCAATAGATTGGAATCTTCGAGAGCTGAATGTCATAATCTAGTAGTTGATTTCTCATCCACAAGACCTGAGAACAAAATCTTCCATCGGCTACGTATTCAGCTTCAGCGGTTGAGGTGGACACTGAGTTTTGCTTTTTACTTGTCCAACTCACCAGCTTTCCACCTAGGAGCTGACAGCCTCCTGTGGTGCTTTTCCTATCCAATTTGCAACCTGCAAAATCACTATCTGAATAGGCGATTAAATCAAACCCTGAGTCTTTGGGATACCAAAGACCTAGGTTAGGAGTACCCTTAAGGTAACGAAAGATTCGCTTTACAGTGATCAAATGAGATTCCTTAGCTTCAGCTTGATATCGTGCACACAAACAGTTTGCATACATAATATCAGGTCGGCTAGCTGTAAGATACAAGAGAGAGCCGATCATCCCACGGTACCCAGTGACATTAACAGGTTTTCCATTTGGGTCCTTGTTTACTGTCAGTGGCGGTGCCATATGGGTTTTCATAGCTGAACTCTGAGTTAAATCAAATTTCTTCAGCATATTTTGACATACGTACCTTGGTGAATGAAAGTTACTTTTTCACTCTATTTGATTTGAAGACCAAGGAAATATGTTAGCTCACCCATCATGCTCATTTTATACTCTGCTTTCATCCTTTCAGAGAAGCGAGTACAAAGGTCAGGGTTAGTGGAACCAAATATATTATCATCGACATATATTTGAACAACAATAATATGACCTTTTACTTTCCGGAAAAATAGAGTTTTTTCGATTTGACCACGCTCAAATTTTTCAATATGGAGATAAGAGGATAGAGTGTCATACCATGCACGAGGAGCTTGCTTTAAGCCATAAAGTGCCTTATCCAGTTTATAAACATAACCTGGATGCTTAGGATCTGAGAACCTGGAGGTTGTTCCACGTAGACTTCTTCATTCAGATTTCCATTTAGGAACGCTGACTTGACATCCATTTGATAAACTTTGAAGTCTTTGTGTACAGCGTAAGCTAAGAATAGACGAATAGCTTCTAATCTCGCTACTGGAGCAAATGTTTCGTCATAGTCTATACCTTCCTCTTGTCTGTATCCCTGAGCAACAAGTCGAGCCTTGTTGCGGGTTACAGTTCCATGTTCATCCAACTTGTTTCGATAGACCCATTTAGTGCCTATCACTGACTTGTCGGATGGTCTAGGAACAAGCTTCCAAACTTTATTTCTTTCAAATTATGTCAGCTCTTCTTGCATAGCGCTGGCCCAATTTGGATCTTGGAGGGCATCATCTGTTTTCTTTGGTTCAATCAGAGAAATAAAGTTAACAAATAAACAAATGTTACCTGCACTTCGTCGAGTTTGAACACCAGCATTTGGATCACCAATAATTTGATCAATAGGGTGATTTATAGTCCATCGCTGAGCCGGAGCATAAGTCGCTGACTCAACCTGAACATCTGGAGGAGGTGAAGATGAGGCTTCAGTAACATCTGGTATATCAGCCAAGAGAGAAATAGATGCGGATGTTATTTCATTCACTGATTGCTGAGAAGTAGATGGTATGTCTAAGACAGAATGTTTAGAAGCAGGCATAGTGTTAAGACAAACAGCTGATACCCGTGATGTTTCAGCTTCACTAGTCTGCATGCTTGGGATGACAGTAGGATCATCATCTTCAGCGGGATGAGTATGAGGAGTGGGAATGTCTTCTGAATCACCAAGATGAGAAAACATCCATTGATTTAGTTCTTTATTATCAGCAGAAGGTTTAGAGTTTGCTGAACGGGATTCGTCAAAGGTGACATGGATAGTTTCTTCAACAATTTGTCTTCTTCGATTAAAGACTCTGAAGGCTTTGGAAACTGAAGAGTATCCAAGAAATATTCCATCATCAGCCTTAGGATCAAACTTTCCAAGGGCAACTCTATTGTTCAGTATGAAACACTGACATTGTTAGGTCTAGAGTTTTGTCAAAAACACAAGTGTTGAGTTCTGAGTAAGAAGACTAAAGAAGACTCAGAAGACTCAGAAGTTCTGAGTAGAAGACTCAGAAGTTCTGAGTAGAAGACTCAGAAGTTCTGAGTGAGAAATCTCAAAAAGATTCTAAGTGTTGGATTCTGACTAGAAGGTTCAGAGTTCTGAGTAGGAGACTCAGAACTTCTGACTGAAGACAAATGTTCTGATGCGCTTATTCAGAAGTATGTTCAGAATTCTTATCTTGGGATATTCTCTGTTATATTCAGTTACTAATTAGGACACGTGTAATTGTTCTATTAGTCTGATTCTCATATGTACTATAGCTTTAGCTTTTCTCTACAGTATATATAGGAGTTAGCAACTGTAGCTAACTGAATCTTTTGGCTAACTTTTCGGATAACTCTTTACGCATAATTTGTTAGATCTATTGAGAGAGAAATTCATTGTAATCTCTTGTAATTCACAGATTGTTAATAAATCATATGACCAGTTGCTGTGAATACGATCTTAATTGTTCATATTTGATTGTAAGTGTGTATCCTGGACTTACAGACATCCAAAGATATGAAGAAAGCTAATTGAGGGCTTTCTCCCATGAAAAAGTTCATAGGCTATCTTCTTGAATCTTTTGACAATCAGCAACCTGTTTTGAGTAAAACAAGCAGTGTTGACAGCTTCTGCCCAAAACTGAGTAGGCAGGTGAGAATCACTGAGCATTGAACGTGCAGCTTCGATGATAGTTCGATTTCTTCTTTCAGCGACTCCATTTTGTTGCGGTGTTCTCACTGAAGAAAAGTTGTGAGAAATACCCTTTCTTTCAAAGAAGGAATCAAGAGAATTGTTTTTGAATTCAGTCCCATGATCACTCCTTATTGAGCGAACGGTCATGTTGTTCAGGAGTTCCATCTTCTTAACAAAGGTTATGAGATCTTTAGGGGTGTCACTCTTAGCACGGAGAAACATTACCCAGGTATAGCGAGAGAATTCATCAACTATGACCAATGTATATTTCTTTCTAGCGATGGATTGTTTGTTTACAAGGCCAAACAAATCCATATGTAGAAGTTGTAGAGGAGATGACACTAAGGAAACTTGCTTAGACTTGAAGCTTGCTTTGGTCTGTTTCCCTTTCTCACACGCTGAAAATAAGGACTCCTTAGCGTATGAGTGTTGAGGTAGACCAGTAACCAACTCTTTAGAGGAAAGAGTATTCAGTGTCTTGAAGTTGAGATGGGAGAGCCTCTTATGCCATAGTCATTTTACATCAGATGAGGCTTTTGAGAAGAAACAGGAGTTCTCAGTGGTTGTAGAGTCCATGTTTATTACATAAACATTTTCCATACGATATCCGTTGAGAGCTATCTTCTCCTTTTTATCAGTGACAAAGCAGGATTCCTTAGTGAAAATCACTTTGTTATCCTTGTCACACAGCTGACTTATGCTTAGAAGATTATGTTTCAGTACTTCAACATATGCAACTCTTCCAAAGGTTGTTGTACCATTTGAGAGTACACCAAAACCTCGGGTTTAGCCTTTTCCATTTCCACCGAAAGTCACAGAGGGACCCTTTTCTTCCTTATACTCAGAGAGCAGGTTTTTCTTTCCAGTCATGTGTCTAGAGAATCCGCTATCGAGATACCAGATACCCTTCTGAACCTGCAAACAAAGGAAGATTAGTTTGACTTGGGCACCCATTTAACCATGGGTCCACACTTGTTAGTGGTAGTTGAGGAAGTAGAAGGTTCAGCAATCTTCGCAGCATTTGAAGATTCAGTGTCAGAACTTGTTTTCACTTTGGTTAATTTCTTAACCTCAGTGGTCTTCTTTGCTTCAGGGGCATTAATCTTCACCGTAGCTAATTTTTCAGCTTTGGTGGCTGTGGGGCACTTACTAGCAATGTGATCGGTAAGTCCACAGTGATAACATTTCCTATAGCTAAAATTAGCTTTTAGGACCATTTGCATGCTTACCCTTTAATTTTAAATGAGTAGGGCCAGCACCAAGTATACCTTTGGCATTGGAAATAGGAGGAACAATCAGTTCTTCGGATTTCTTACCAATAATATCCACTTTGAATCTTAGAGTGGATCGCTGAATAAATCCAGGGATCTTATTCTTAGAAGTAGAGGGATAAGTCACTGAAACTTTAGAAGCATTCAGCTCAGGTACAAAGGTACCCTTCTGAGGTTTTGGATAAATAATTTTCTATTTACCTTTAGAAGTTAATGTAGAGATTTCCTCAGGGATAGGAGTTTTTTAAGAGGAACACTGAGAAGATGAAGTGTCAGGGATAGAGGACACGAAAGTTCTAAATTTGAGCATGGAACGATCAGTGGTTGGTTCTAGAGTATCAGCTTTGTAACCAAGACCACGTTTGTCACTCAAGGGAATCTGAGACTTAATTATCTCAGTGATCGTTGTTGAGGATTTACACCATCCTTCAACAGTAGATTTTTCAGCTTTCAATGCAGCGATAGCTTCTTCGCGTTCGATTTTGACTAGCTGATTTATATGAACTTGATCTTCTAAATCTTCTTCAATTTTAGAAAGCTTTTGTATTTGAAGGTGACAGTTTTTAAGTTGTTCAGCAAGATCAAGGTTTTGATTTTCAACAACAGTTTTGCCATTCATGGCATCATATAAACTCATAGTCAGGAGATCGATCTTTCGAAGACTATCAGCTTCATCAATATCTGAAATATGTGTAAAGAAAGAAGGTGATACTTTAGTAGCAGAGGCTGAAGCAGAGGGAATGCCAGAATTTTATTCCTCATCTTCGATTTTGGCCATGAGACAGAGATTGGCCTCATCATCATCTTCTGAGTCAGATGATTCTTCTTCATCAGAGGCAGCCCAATCATAGTCAGCCATAAGGCCTTTGCCTTTTTTCTTAAAGCCTTTCAGCTTTGCATACCTTTCTTTCAGCTTTTGATACTTGTCATCTCTAGACCTGGGGTTAGAGGATTTCTTGGAGAAAGCTGAGGGTTTATAGACTTTCTTTGACCTGCATTCACTAGCAAAGTGTCCTACTTTTTCACAGTTAAAGCAGGTAGCAGTAGCTGTGAAATCCCAAATCTAGCAAGAAATCAAGAATGATGTAGAGAGAAAATCTAGAGTACACAAGTCATCCATATATTGATCTTCAAATTGTAAATGACAAAATGATCAAGTTGTTACCAAGATTACAAAGGAGTCTTCTTTATATAGTAGGGCCATGACATGTCCATGCCTCTACTAAGAAGAACAGTACAAGAAATTAATACTGTCTTGATAGCTACAAAAATGCCCTAACAATCTCCCCCTTAGCTATCAAGGCAGAAAGGGTCTTCTTCTACTTCGAAACCCAAGATGCGTTTCAATCCTTCGCATAGCCATTTTGAAACTCAATTTTTCATCTATCTCTTCAATGGCTCTTGACAAAACTCTTCTAGGTCTTGAAGACATCCAATTAACTTTTCGTTCAGCATCATGTCTTTTAAGCTTTTCGACTAACTGAAGTCTTACAATTTTAAGCGTACCATCAGAATATTTTTCCAACTCATTAAACCGAATGAATATCTTGTTTGCACCATTATTGAACACAACACCAAACTCTGGTTCTCCAATCACAGCAAATAGAGTCATCTTCATCAATCCAGGCAGACTTTGATTAGGCCTCAACAAATTGACTCTTGGCTGATAACTCTCCACGGCCATTTGTAGATCATGACACTGTGTGAACAAGACGTGTCTTCTAAAAAATCTTTTGATGGCATTCAGTGCAAGAGTTACATTTTCCCTTCTGATCTGAAGATCTCTGAAATGATGATACATGAACTCAAAATCTTCCATGGTTAAATGACAGAAATCAGCTTCAGTGAACCTGTAATCTCTGCAATCCTGTCTCTGAACTAAAAACTCTGGATACCACAATTTGTAATACAATCTAGCTGTTACCTCCTTTATAGACACAATCAACTTCTTGCTCCTCACCTCTCTCCTTTTTTGGCACTTGTCTCTCAGAAAATACATATACTCGAACTTGTATTCGGCTGTCTGATCAGTAATTCCCAACACGGCGTAGGGATTCAGACTTCTGATTTTGTGCACAAACAGTCTTCTTTCAGACTCTTCTAAGAATGGTGTTCTCAAATACAAAGTTCTTTCACGCTGTTCGAGTTCAGTCAATTTTCTGCTTCGTGAGGATGATGGACCAGGTTGATCAGCTGTATTGGAAGGACCAGTTTCGTCATAGATAGGATTAACAGGTGGTATAGGATATGCAGAAGATGGAGGTTTAGAATCTTCAGGTTTAGGTTCTTTAAAGAATGGATTATAGGAAGGTTGTGATTCAGGTTGAATAGGAATGGATTCAGAAGTTGGAATTGATTCAGATATTGGTGTAGTGGTATGAGTTGAAGTAGATTGGTTAAGGTTAATGTTTATAGGTGTAATAGAAGGTTGATCTGAAATCAAAGTGATTGAGATATGTTCGGGTGAGTGAACAGGGCTAAAGATAATTTCTTCAGGAGTTTGTGGCCCATATATCTCTGACAAAATATCAACCTCTTCTTCAGTAAATCCAACACCTTGATCTTCTGGCTCATAAGTAAGTATCAGAAGTGGTTCGTCTTCTTCCTTAACCTTCCAATACCGATCATAATCTTTTGCACTTTCATCATCTTCTTCATCATCAGAACTAATTTCAATCAATTCCACAGATTGCACGAATCGATCAACCACTTCTCTTATCTCCTTCTCATTTACCTCAGGCTTTTCAACCGTTGGTTCTATATTCGGATCAACATATAATACGATATGTTTTCCGCTTTGATCACCCATAGCACCTGATTCAAACATCTCAGATATTTCAGCAACAGTCGGATTCTTCTTCTGACCTTGAGAGCTTTCTGACTCAGCTCTTCTCTTCTTACTCATCTCCCCCTCATGATCATGATCATCGGGATCCTGATCATGTCTTCTTTTAGTACCCTGAGCTTGAGTCTTACACGACTGTTCCATTAATGCTTTCAACTCAACAATTGACTGCTTCATATCACTTAAAGATTTCACAACTTCAGACTTGAAAGTAGATAACTCTTTGGATAATGCTTGAAACTGTGTGGGTGTAACTGAAGGTGTAGGTGGAGGTGGATTTGGAGTAGATTGGAAATTCTGAAGTAGAGATAACAAGGTTTTACTTTGCTGATCTTCAGGTCTCATAGACATCAGTTTGGCATAGAATAAATCCCTTAATTCATCAACACTTTGATCCACTGGTGGTTGTTTCATAGGAGAAGACTGAGGTACTCGAGGCGGAGCCAAATAGATTTCTGGACGAGGACGTACAGCTGGCTCAGAAGTCATCGGTTCTTTTCCCTTCAACTGATTCTTCACACCTTGTAACTCCCGGATGAACATAGTTTCAATATCCTTTAGGGCGCCATCGAAGTTTTCCCTTGTCACAAAGACGGGTAAAGTAACACCGGCACCACTTAGGTTTGCCGTTGGCACAACAGTTGTTGCAACTGTGTGACCTACGCTCAGTGTTGGCATAGTGTTAGCACTGGTAGGATTTCCACTCTGTCCTTGTAGTCCTGTAAAAGAATCTACTCTGAGTGTTCCGGATGGGTCACGAAGACGCGCATCAGATGTTTCTTGTGAAGAAGAAGCTGAATAGCTGGCAGAGGTGTGCAATTGCGTTACTGGGCGAGTAACGACTTGTTCAACACCTGATCCCAACAAATGAGATCTGGTGATGGATGTGGCTGCCCTTCTGGAATAGACAGTTTGGATATCTCTCACACTCTCCATATTCTTTTCTTCAGTTTCTCTCACAGACTCACATATATTTTCAACTGATACTCCCTCGGTTCTCCTTATGCCTTCCGTTCCTTCACTAACTTGAGTCGACATTAAAGGCATGTCATCAAATTTTAAGCTTTCCACATTAATATTATCTGACATATTCAATTGTGGAAATTCAAAGATATCAGAAATGTTACCAAACCAGTTTTCTTCAGTAGTAGCATCAGCACCAATATTTCCAGCATTCCCTTGATCATCATCATTATCATCGTTGTCATCTTCATCATCATCACGATGTTCCTCCGCTGGATCAGACGCATTATCAGACTCTGTACTATCACTAGAGTACTCAACTAAAGGAGGATTCCCAATGTGTTTAGGAATTTCTTCCTCAGAATCGTGTTGTACAAGATCATCTGTATGTGTGTCCTCGGACGATGACCCTGTATCTTCAAGTACAGATGTATGATCCCCACCAGTTCCCCTCTCGGTGTTTTCCCTCGACTCTCCCCGTTCAGTAGCCCGTGCATCCTGAACACTCACCGACTCCTCTCGCCTAGGGGTTGAGTCTGGGGTAGGTCCCTCCGGTTCTGGATGGACCATAGACTCTCTATACTCGATAATGCACTCAGCGTCCTGATCCGCGTATCGAAGAAATCCTTCAGGTAACGGCATCTCATAATCAAATTCAGTTTTACGAAACTGAAGATACTGCATAGCTTTCTCGGGCACAGAAGGATGATTTGCTCGTCTTGGAATTTCTCTGTTAGAACGAAGCATGCTATGAATGATAATCTGAAGAAACCTCATATATGGAATGTAAGGCTTTCCTTTGTTTTGTCGGCGAAGATCTATCTTCTCATTCAGTTCATGCCAGAAGATAGCTGCATAATCTACATGAAGATCATACACTACTGCATGAAATAACTTCAGAAATCTGACGCTGCCACTGTCTGTTCCGGCATGTTTAGCAGATAAGCATCGATTAATAATGGAGAAGATTGTATAGTATAACGGTGGTAGGTTCGCCTTATGGAATTCCTTCACCCGAGTTAAGTTTCCAGTGTATCCCATAGCTCGTATTCCTTCAAACGTTTCTTCTTCAGATGGAAAAGGATCAAACTCATTCTTTCCTTCTCGTGAATCAGGTTCAGGTAGCCTCAGAATCATTCTTAGTCTTTGGAAATCAAGCTTTGTGATGAAGTTGTCTATTTGGAATACAAAGATTGGTCTTCCATCTTCCATAGTTGTTGTTATTGTCTTCCATGCTTGCTGTAAATATAGCATAGGCACAACGACAGTATTCGTTAATGCGTATGCTAGCGGATGATTCCTGAGCACTTCCTTTATCACCGGATGAATGTTGATGTGATCAAAATCAATGTGATGATTGTAGGGAATGATCGCAATATAGTTGATCGGATGAATGATAGCATGATCTGGATGAATTCCGGCTTGGGATTGATGTACTGATCGTGTTGACGGTAAAGGTACATCGTGTGTCGGTTCGGGTAGACTCGGAATATGATCATCAAAGCCTTGAATGTGACTTTGTTCTTCTTGATTAACCATCTGATAAAAAAGATATCAGTTCTGACAAGATTACTCTTTTAAAAAAAAACTTGAAAAGATTTTAAAAAATACCCAAGTATAGAATTCGAATCATTCATCTGCATATGAATTCGAATTGAAGAGAATCCGAATTCAGGGAATTCGAATCAAGGAGCATGCGAATTCATCACTTAACTTCTAAGACAAATTGGAACATATGAATTCGAATCTAGAATGGTTCGAAATCATGCAATTCGAATCTAGAATGGTTCGAAATCATGCAATTCGAATCCATAAGAGTTCGAAATCATGCAATTCGAATCCATAAGAGTTCGAAACCAAGGAATTCGAATCCTTAATGGTTCGAAACCAAGGAATTCGAATCCTTAATGGTTCGAAACCCTAACATGAACCTTTTTTTAAACACATATCAGTTTAAGTCGAATTCGATTCTTTTTAATGAAACATAAGATTCGAAACCCTAAAAAAAATTCTATTCTAAAGGAGGGTTCGAAATCTTAGTTAAACATGAAGAACATCAAGAACACGAAGAACACAAGTTGAAATTCGAACTGATTTTTCACATTTTAGCCTAATAGATGAATGAAATTGATGAAAAAAACTTAGATGGAAAGATGGGCATGCAAAAACCGAATCTAATGATACTAAAATCAAACGAAATGGTTACCTGATGAAGAAGATATGAACAGATGAAGATTGAAATTGAAGATGATGAATAGTGTCTTCTTCAGAGAATTCGAATTGAATGCCAGAAGTGAAAAAGTGGGAAAATGAACATTTGAACTCTATTTATACTTAAAAAATTTGGACACTTGGCACGATTTAGAGTACTCCACTTGGCAAACAGTAGAAAAAGATGATGTTGAATTCATTGAATTCGAATCCTTAAGAGTCCGAATTCATTGAATTCGATTCCTTAAGAGTCCGAATTCTTTGAATTCGAATCCTTAAGAGTTCGAATTCTTTGAATTCGAATCCTTAGGAGTTCGAATTCTTTGAATTCGAATCCTTAGGAGTTCGAATTCTTTGAATTCGAATCCTTAGGTGTTCGAATTCTTTGAATTCGAATCCTTAAGTGTTCGAATTCTTTGAATTCGAATCCTTAGGAGATCGAATTCTTTGAATTCGAATCTTAAGTGTTTGAATTCTTTGAATTCGAATCCTTAAGAGATCGAATTCTTTGAATTCGAATCTTTGAGAGATCGAATTCTTCAAATAAATGCCTGAAAAATTACACTTTTTCAGAAATTTTACAACTGTTCCACAAATCTCACATCAGATAATACTTTGTAAGCTCTCACATCAGATAAAACTTTCAGACTTATGCCGAATTGCTCCCCCTAAACAATTGCATAAATTGCTGTCTTTTCTTCAGAGGAATCTGCACAGACAGATGAAAACTTGGTACTCATTGAACATGAGTCCAAACTGTTAGACTTATCACTTTGTGTAAAAATCTAACTCCCCCTCAAAACATGAATTCTGGAGTATCTTATTTTCTTCCTCTGAGAGTATGCATATATTTCAATAACGCTCAGTATTTGACATTGTAGCAAGAATGCATTTTACAAGGAAAGTAACATTCATTGAATTTTATTTTATGACTACTAACATCTAATCATTTTAAAGCTTTACACAAAAAATTCAGCTTAAAGAAATTTAACAGATTTTTCAATCAACTGAAAATCAAATGCATGTGTTTGGATTCAAGAACAAGTCATCATTGTATATCAAGTTATAAATGTTCAGTGTCAACCCCTTTATTAAATCTATTTGGTGTGCTGGCATGTGAAATATGATTAGCATAAAGCGTATGCATTTCTAAAACATATAAGAATACTCTGCTCTACTCACACTATTTGTACAAAATCAGGATTTTCACAAATTTACGGGTTTATCGCGACTTTGTATTTTCCCAAGTTTCAAGAGATGTGTGCTCATTGGCATCTTTTCGTTTGTGCTCATTTGCATCTTTTGATTTTGTGCACATTGGCATCTTTTGATTTGTGCATATTGGCATCTTTTAATCAAAGAGTTTAGTAAGAATAAGATACATCGTTAAACATGACTTTCTATCTGGTTCTATAGCAGGATTTGGGTTAGCATATCCCAGACCAGTTGGCCTTAGGTACTAGGTGTCGAGCACCCCTTAGAACTTAATTTCCCAAACCAGAAAGGCCACATCGATATATCTTAAACCCATTTGTACCAGTAGAACATGGCTTTCTATCTGGTTCTATAGCAGGATTTGGGTCAGCCGATCCCAGACCATTTGATCTTAGGGACTAGGTGTCGAGCACCCCTTAGGACTTATTCTCCCAAACCAGAAAGGCCACAGGTACAAACTTTCAAACTAAATGATGTTCTAAATAAGTTCGGATTTCCATCACAAAATATGAATGATATCTCAATCACTTGGTTCTAAAACATAGTGCTTCTCCCATATTTTCATTACCATCCATCATTATGACATATAGGCTTTTTGAGCATTATATTCTATATATATCCAGATTCACATAACTTTGAGCATTCAGCATAATTTCATTCATATTTTGCTGACCTTTCGATTATTTCAGAGGTGAAAATTGAAGCAGATCCAACTCAGATAATACAAAGTTTCTTGTAAAAGCATCTTTTAGCACACATTTGATTTATTGAGTGAAGATTGAAAATTTCATGTCATTGAATTAAATTTGTAAAGTTTCAAGTTTTCAAAGTAGTAGAAACAAAATATAATCCAATGTTACCTTTCACCACTTGTTCCTTGAATTAAAAAGATATAACAGTTAAGGATATTACCTGAGAATTGTGAGTTCTAAACTGATTTGTTTAGAAGTTTTAGTCTTTGAAGTACGGGTCCTGAACTGAATTGTTCAGAAGCCATAGTCGTTGAAGCACGGGTTCTAAACTGTGATGTTTAGAAGCCATAGTTCTTTGTCTCCCCCTTAATGGTACAAATATTCTTCAAAAAAAATCCACCGCTTCTCTTCTGTTTTCAGTCATGTGTGTAGTATGAATTTACAAGTCAGTACAACACATGATAAACCTGCAAAACAGATTAAGCAGATTTTGGTACCCAATGGCACTTGGGTCCTAGTGTGTTAGGATATGATCATAGATTTAAATAAACAAGAACACGAACTCCCCCTCAATGTCTTAAGGATTCAACATTCCTAGTTTGCTGATTAGAAAATTGAGCCTCTTTTCATCTAAAGGTTTTGTGAAAAGATCAGCAAGTTCTAGTTCTGTTGGTACAAAGTGCATTTCTATCGTTCCCTTCTCAACATGGTCTTTGATAAAATGGTACCTGACATCTATGTGTTTCGTTTTGGAATGCTGAACAGGATTTTCAGTTATTGCAATTGCGCTTTTTGAATCACAATAAATGGGGATCTTGTTGAAGATATATCCATAATCCTTTAGCTGAGTTTTCATCCAAATTACTTGTGAACAGCAACTAGCGGCGGCCACATACTCTGCTTCAGCCGTAGATGTTGATACACAAGTTTGCTTCTTTGATGACCAGCTTACAAGTTTATCTCCCAAGAATTGACAAGCACCAGATGTGCTTTTCCTGTCCATCATATTTCCCGCATGATCTGCATCTGTGTAAGCAGTTAGTTCAAACCCAGAATCCTTAGGATACCAAAGACCGAAATTTTTTGTGCCTTTGAGATATCTTAAGATTCGCTTTACAGCCACAATGTGAGATTCCTTCGGGTTTGCTTGGAAACGTGCACAAAAAGATGTTGCAAACAAAATATCCGGTCTACTTGCCGTTAGATACAGTAAAGATCCAATCATGCCTCGGTATAACTTTTGATCAACTGATATACCAGATGAATCAGCGTTCAAAAGCTTACCGGTAGCCATGGGAGTTTTCATGGTGGAAGAGGAATTTAAGTCAAATTTCTTAAGCATATCATTTATATATTTTGATTGATTAATGAAAATGCCTTCTTTTGACTGTGTCACTTGGAGACCAAGAAATTTTTTTAACTCTCCTATCATACTCATTTGAAAGCGGCTTTTCATCACCTCTTCAAAATCTTTACACATATCGGCATTTGTAGATCCAAATATAATGTCGTCAACATATATTTGTACTAACATTAAATCTTTACCTTCTCTTTTGATAAAAAGAGTTGTATCTATTGTACCTTTGGTGTATCCATTTTTAAGCAGATGAATAGTCAGAGTCTCATACCATGCCCTCGGAGCTTGTTTCAAACCGTAGAGTGCTTTGTCCAAAACATAGACATGGTTGGGATATTTTGGATCTATAAAACCCTCAGGTTGACTTACATAAACCTCTTCATGAAGTATTCCGTTCAGAAACGCAGATTTGACGTCCATTTGAAATACCTTCATGCTTTTATGTGCGGCGTATGCAAGAAAAATTCTGATGGCTTCAATCCTTGCTACTAGTGCATAGGTTTCATCATAATCTATTCCTTCTTGTTGATTATACCCTTTTGCAACCAGTCTTGCTTTGTTTCTGACTATAATTCCTGCTTCGTCTTTCTTGTTCCTAAAGACCCATTTAGTTCCAACAATGGTCTTGTCTTTAGGACGCTTCACCAAATGCCAAACTTCGTTACGCTTAAACTCATTTAACTCCTCTTTCATGGCGTTTATCCAATCTGGATCTTGTAAAGCTTCAGATGCTTTCTTGGGTTCTAACGTGCTTAGAAAGTTGACATACAAACATTCGTTGGTAGTCGCAGATCGTGTTTTCACTCCATCATTGATATCACCAATAATATCTGCTGGGGGGTGTGCTTTTGTCCACTTATGTACACTGGGAAGAGTTGAAATCTCTACACGAGTGTTCGATGAATCATTCTCATCCATAACTGCAAGAATCTCTTCAGTAGATTCAGCTGAAGATACATGTGTTGGTTCTGGTACATTAACTTCTGGTTGTTGTATTTCATGTATAGGAACCTCCGATGATGTGTTTACTGAAACCGGAACTTCAGGCTGAATTTCAGATTCAGAAACTGGAATAGTTGTAGGTTCACTTGGAGTTTCGTTGGTTGTCCCAGAAGTACTAGCACCGACATCGTCAGATGGACCAGAGACATTCACACTCGTCTGTTGTGGAGATGCATTTACAGATGTGATGGGTTGTTCCATATCTGCACAATAATCCACAAATGCATCATGAAATAACAAATCTAAATCCTTAGTACTATTATTATTTAATACAGAATTAGAAAACATTTTCGCCACAGGTTCTACTCCTTTTTGAGTAGAAACTTCAGATTTTTGTCCGAGTTCTGAACTGTGTTGTCCAGAAGTCAAAGTCACACTCTCGTCAAACGTAACGTTGATGCTCTCGATGACTGATTTTGTACGATTATTATAGATCCGATATGCTTTAGAATTCAAGGAATATCCGATGAAAATCCCTTCATCAGCCTTTACTTGGAATTTTGCAAGGTGTTCTCTATCTTTTAGGACAAAACATCTGCATCCAAAAACACGCAAAAATTTGATGTTAGGTTTGCGATTATTGATTATTTCATATGCAGTTTTATTAAGACGTTTAATCATAATTGTCCTGTTTTGAGTGAAGCATGCAGTTGACACTGCTTCAGCCCATAAACTTGGTGGAAGACCCGAATAAGCAAGCATAGTCCGAGCTGCTTCCACAAGCGTCATATTTTTTCTTTCAACCACTCCATTTTGTTGTGGAGTAATTGGTGCAGAAAAATTATGAGAGATGCCAACGGATTCAAGAAACGATTGAAGAGTTGCATTCTTGAATTCAGTTCCATTGTCGCTCCTTATCTTTTGAACTGGACGTCGTAGAAGAATTTGAATCCTTTTTATGAACTTAATTATTTGCTCAGGTGCTTCAGATTTGAGTCGAAGAAAATCCAACCAAGTGTAGCGTGAATACTCATCAATCATAACCAAGATATATTTCTTTCCTCCCATTGATTGAGTTCTCATAGGGCCACAGAGATCCATATGAATTAATTCCAAGACGTTGTTGCAGTTAGACAAAGTTTTGGATTTGTGCGTGACGTGTTTCATCTTTCCCATTTCACACGCCGAACAGATAGAAACTTTGTCAAACTTCAGTTCAGGAAGCCCGGAAACTAATCCATCTATTCTGAGCTTGTTGATGCTTCGAAAATTTTGATGTGAGAGTCTCCTATGCCACAACCAACATTCATCTTGAGAGGCTTTTGAAACAAGACAAACTTGATTAGAAGCAACAAGAGTCGAGAAATCCATCATATATAGATCGCCGCATCGTTTTGCTCTGAAAATCTCTGACCAATTCTCATCCACAACATAACAAAACTTTTTGTCAAAAATTACCTTACAGTCCTTGTCACAAAACTGACTAATACTGAAAAGGTTATGCCCTAATCCTTCAACATACAAGATCTTTTCTATTTGCATCGAGTCATTCTTCAACGTTCCGTAGCCTCGAACGTGACCTTTAGAATCGTTACCAAAACCTACCGATCCTCCAGGATGTACAGTAAAATCGTGCAATAAGTGCTTGTACCCCGTCATGTGTCTAGAAGCTCCCGAATCAATGACCCACACATGACGATCCTGTTAAAAAGATAATTACCTGATCTTAGGTACCCATATTCCTATGGGTCCTTTCTTGTTAGTACGGATCAGTTTGTTTATTACAGTTGATGAACCTTGAATTTTGCCTTTAAAGGTAAGGTTATTTTGTGAATTTGGTTTGTTAAGTTGATCTTTTGGAATCCAAACCATATTCGCATCAACTGTTTTTGTTTCTTTCTTCTTATTCTGTTTCTTTGATCTGAAACCGAACATTTTAGCAAATTTGTTCGCTGAAGATTTTAGAGAAAAGGATGAAGTATTAGATTTTTTGTTCTTTGGATCATTTCTATTTAGCTTGAAATAGTTATCCCAACAATGAGCACAATGTATTCTTCTTTTTGCTTGTGACAACAAGATAGAATTTGAAATTGCAGAATTTTTATTTTCACAAACTTTGTAAACATTACATGAATGAATACAATTTTTATTTGAAGAAATACATTTCTCAGTATCAGTATTCCTATTCTCGCTATCTGAAATATTCTCCTTCAGATCCACGCACTTTTCTTCATCCATTTCTGAGAAAGAATGAGAAACATTGTTAGAAGTCTTAGAACTAGAAGCATTATTTGGAAACACATTTGATTTGTTTCGAATAATTTTTCTTTTTCTTTTCTTTTCAGTTCTTGTTCCTTTTTGACATTAGATATATTTGATGAAAACTTTGTATGATATACTTCACAATATTTCAGTTCAATTTCAAGTTCAGTTCTTTCCTTTTTATGCTTCTCTTTCTCAAGAAAAAGCACTTTTTCAAAATCTAAAATCTGATTTGAAAGTTTTGCACATCTCAAAACAAGTGCTTTGTTTTCTTCAAAAAGCTTATCTTTTTCTAAAGATACTTTTACACCAGAATCAATTTTACTTGAAGAAAAAATGTTAGAGC
This sequence comes from Saussurea involucrata, assembly GCA_033807775.1. Lineage (NCBI taxonomy): Eukaryota > Viridiplantae > Streptophyta > Magnoliopsida > Asterales > Asteraceae > Saussurea > Saussurea involucrata. The sequence continues at coordinate 216,816,153 of CM066321.1, read as the reverse complement.
TTTTAGAGTTAGAAGAATCATTCGAACAAGAATTAGATTTGGTTCCGGATGATTCTCCTTTCTCATTACCTTCGAAAGAACATTTTTCTTTTACTTTGACCGAACTTGAAGAATTAGATTGATCTGTTGTTTCACTTTGATTTGAACACTTTTCACAAGTAATTGAATCTTTAGATTTTGATAATTCTAATATTCGGGATTCAAGTCGTCGAATCTCAACTTGAAGTTCAAGATTGACTTTTTGACTATGATCAAAATTTATCCCAATATTATCATGATCATCCTCTAATATTTCAAAATTTAATTGTAATTTAGAAATTTGATTTTCTAAATCAACAATTTTTCGTAAAGCAGAATCCAAATCAGGAAATTCAGAAGAGGTTTCTTGAACAAACTCCTTTTTGTCAGAATCTGAATTTGTATTTGACTCCATTTCAACATTAGATTCAGATTTAACAGGTTCAGGTTCATTGATATTGGAATCAAATGTTTTAGCCATAGATTCATTTGAGAATAATAAACTAAATTCAGTTAGTTCAACCTTTTTGGTTTTGTAACTGGAATTTAGTTCATCATATTTAAAGTTTGTCGTATTGAATCTAGGCTTTTCTTCCGAACCTTTATCCGTCTTATCCTTATCTTTATTAGAATCCGGAGTTGAACATTCAGATTTAACAAAATTTTTGGATATAAGAGGTATTTCCTTTTTAATGGGTTCCTTTAAATCTTCATCCAATTTTGTAATTGTATAAAAAATTTCAGGCGCTTTCTTTGATACCTCTACATCAGATAAACCAAGTCCCATTTTAGGATTAAAAAATCGTTTATCTTTTGGATTATTGGTTAATAATCTTAGAGTTTGCTCAGTCTGACCTCTTTTATAGTTTAACTCTTCAAGTTCTTTGATCTTTGCAAGAGCTTCTATTCTTTCTTCAGTGAGAATCTTAATTTTAAATTGACAGTCTATATTCTCATCACTTATATCAATCATTTTCTTCTTCAATTCAGAAATTTCAGATTCAAGTGTTTTAACTTTTGTTCTAATAACTTCCTTTTCATTTTCTCTATCTTCAGCAAGACATTTGTAAAGAAGTGCCTCATCGTGATATTTCATCATTGAACTTTTCTTATTTTCAAGTTCCTTTTGAACTTTTTCAAATTTCTTATTAAGTTCAATTATCACGAGTTGCATTTCTTCATATCTGTCATCTTCAGTTTCAGACTCATTATCAGAATTATCAGAATTATCAGAAGAATGAAGAGATGATACCTCAGATTCCTGGTCATCTTCATCTAGTTTAGCCATTAAGCTATGCTTTACTTGAGTAAAGTGAGCTTCTTCATCATCAGAGGAATCCATAAGCCAAATTTCTTCCTCAGCATTGACTGGCCTTCCACTTTCTTTTGCTTTTGCCAGATGTGCCTTTCGCTGATAATAGTCAGAATCCTTCACCTTCTTTAGCTTACAGTCTCTGGCATAATGACCTGGCTTTCCACAGTTAAAACAGTTTCGGTCATCTCTATCATTCGTTTCCTCTCTTTCCTTTTTCTCAACTCTCTCCTCTTTCTCCTCTTTCTTCTCAAATCTTTTATACTTGTTAGCTTTGTTGTATTCAGGTTTGGTTTTTGAATAAAACTTCTTTTTGCCAAACTTGTTTTGAAATCTGTTTGTTAATAAAGCCAACTTCTCAGCTATATCAGTCATTTCATCTCCAGAACTGCCACTATCATCATCATCAGAACTTATCTTCTTCTTGCTCATCCCAGAAATCAAAGCTTTTGTTTTCATAGCTTCACTCTTCTTATGTTTACTCAGAAGGGCTAAAGATTCTTCGACCTTTTTATCCTTTTCCTTAACAGCTTTTACTTTTTCTTCGTGTTGACCTAGAATACTGAAAATGTCGGTCAACTTTTCATCATCCATATCCCTTGACATTTGGAGCTGAATGGAGTAGGAATCCCATTCTGGTAGAAGATTCTTGACAAATTTGTAATTTATTTCTGATTCTGATTTGTCGACTCCATTTCATCTCAAATTATTAAGGATGATATTGTATCTATTGTAGGTCTCTTTCAAAGGTTCGCCTTCTCTTGCTTTAAACCCTTCATAAGCATTGATGCTTTGATTCCTTTTGGTCTTCTTAGACTTTGATGATCCCTCAAACTGCCTTTCTAACTCATCCCATATCTCTTTCGCTGAGTCACGACTATCTACTCGATTGTAGATATCATTTGGAATTGCCATAGTCAAATAAGTCAAAGCCAGTTCATCAGTTGCAATCCTATCTTTGTCATATTGATTAAAAAATCTGGGTTCTTTATCAATGCTTCTAGGAGCAACATACTGACTTGTAGCAGTTTCAGCTTGACCACCAATATCCATTTTTGGTGTGTGAGGACCTTCTTTGATTGAAACCATTAAATCTCTGTTCTGATGATTTAGAAACTGAGTCATTCTCTTCTTCCATTGGTCATATTCTTCCACTAGAAGAACTGGAGGCTTATTCTTTGATCCCATACTCATTAAATCTCTCGACATCTTTTCAAATAGCTAGGATAATTGATCGTTCAGAAGATCAAGCAGTAAGTGTAACAGAGATTACACTTAGAATCAACTGTTCAAGAAGGAAATCAGCACTTGGGTCCGAAACCAACACTTAGACAAATTCTGAGTGGTGCGAAACCTTCAGATTTCGGATGCTTTAGAATTCGAAACCTTCAGATTTCGGATGTAGTACGGTGCGAATTCCCTGAATTCGAATGCAACTGAGTACGAATTCCTTGAATTCGAATGCAACTGAATGCGAAATCCTTGAATTCGAATTTAGCTTGATGCGAAATCAATACTGTCAGGATCGATTCTTAACAAGAATTAAACTTCTTAGAAACAAAATTTAGAGAATCTTGCGGAATAGAACTCTAAATCAATTAAAGAACAATCAATAGAATTCAACACACTGTATATATCAAACTGTATTACTCACAAGCTTTACACCAAACCTCAATCTTGATGAACAGATCTCACCAAGACGACTGCTACTTCTCTAGAAATAGGATCTACGATCTTGAGGTTAATTCTCTCTGAATGGCTAAACAAACTTTGTAAAAACTGTTCTCTCTCTGATGTATCGTGTATCTTCTATCTTCTATTCTAATAGCTATCAATACTATTTATACAAAAGTAATTACAAGATAACTATCAAAAGTAAATTGATCTTCTGAATCTTCGTTAAACATATCTTGATCAATTCCTTCTTTGTCTCCAAAAGTATCGCATACCAAACTTATCAAGTCAGCAGTATTAACAATGATTTGGCTCAGCAGCATTAACGACCTTCAGCAGTATTAACCTTCACAGTCTTCTAGCAGTAGTATCTCAGCTCAGCAGTACTAACCATGTCTTGCAGTAGTAATTTGGTCTAGCAGTACTAACCATGTATACGCAGTAGTAATTTGGTCTAGCAGTACTAACCTTGTCTAGCAGTAGTAACCTTGCCTAGCAGTAGTAACTTCGTCTAGCAGTAGTAACCTTGCATAAGCAGTAGTAATGAAGAACTGGCAGTAGTAAAATTGTCTTGGCAGTACTAACCATACTTAGCATATCTTCAGTTCCCAACAATCTCCCCCTAACTTGACTTTTAGGAAAAGAAGTCAAGTTCTTCAGATGATGCTTCCAAAACTTAATCATACATGCCTAGATTAGGATTCAATCCCAGACTTTGATTGAGAATCCTTTTTACCAAGAATCTACCCATTGCTGAATCCTTGTTGTAGGTCAACTTAGCATGTAGCATTCCTTTCAGCCTCTTCATGCTGTGATTGTATATTTCATCCACCAGATAGTATTCTTGAGTCGCAGAGTCAAGGAAGATGACATATACTCCACAATTTTCATAGAGCATCCAGTTGGTAATGGATTGAAACTGTGTGTTTATCCTATACTGAACTGCTTCAGGTTTGAACATTTGGCACAAGAATTCAAGTACCATTTTAGAGATTGACATCCCTTGCTCAGTCAGCATTTTTTCATATAGCCTCATCCCAACTTTGAACATCTCTTCTAAGTCTGATCTTGAGCAAGTTCTGACAATTTTTCCCCAAGTTGAAAAGACTTCAAATTTTCCATCTGCTCTTTTTATCCTAATGAACTCCTTTCTACCATCTTTCAAAGTGTCCCAAAAGATGATTTCAGGAGCCTTAGATGATATTGGTTCAGCCTGAATTGGAATTGGGTTAGAGTCAACACCCGTAATATACAAATCACATTGGGCATCAGTTTGTGATTGTACATTGCTTGATTGCCCTGATGGAGTTGCCACTTCTTCTTCAGCAACTTTTGGATCAGATTTTTCTTTCACTGTTTCCTCCTGGGCCTCTTCTGCAGTTGGCTCCACCCTTGGCTTCTTTTCATTTTTCTTCTGTGAAGTTATGGGCTTGATGCTTGGTCTTTTCTTTGACATCATCTTGGTTCTTTTAAGAGTTTTAACAACTTCAGGAGTTGGTTCAGCTGTTTTAAGTTTTTCAGCAGCAATAACCATTTCTGCTGCTATGGCTGTTACTGCTTCTCTTAGAACATGTAATGATGCTGCTTCAACACTGTTCTTCACAATCCAGTATACTTCTTCATCAATTTCAGCTTGAGATGTAGTTACTGCTTCCTTCTCAGTTTCTGCTGCTTTTTCTGTTTGGCCTTCAGCAGCATTAACTGTTTCTGCTGCTTGTTCAAACTCAGCAGCATTAACAGTTTCTGCTGCTGTGGTTTCTGCTGCTGTTGTAGTTTCTGCTACTGTCGTTTCTGCTGCTATTGTAGTTTCTGCTTCTTTTGGAGCTTCAGTTACTGTTGCCTTTACAGTTTCTGCTTCTTTAACAAGCTCTTCCACTTTTTCTGTCTCCCCCTTATTCTGTGCACTGGACTCCCCCTTAAACTGTGCATTATCAATTTCCATCTCAGTCTCCATCTGAACTGTCTCCCCCTCAACTTGTAGACCCTTCATATTCAGTTCTGCTTCTGATTCTGACTCTGACTCCCTTTTTTTGGGAGCATCATCAGTTAGATTTCTTCTTCTCAGCACAAATCTTCCCTTTTTCTTTCTGTGCAACAACTTGGTGACCATCTTCTTGAGCTTCTCAATTTGAGACTGTTGGTAGGTGACCACAGTCTTCAGTTGCTCAATCTCCTTCTTCTGTGCCATAACATCCAAGTTGACATTTCCAATGGTTTCCATCAATTCAACATAGTTATATCTATCCTCACCTTGTTTAGAAGTGTTTACCTTCTTTAACGGATCACTGGAAGTAGCCATCAATTCCTCTTTGTTATGTCTATCCTCACCCTTTTTAGAAGTTTTTACCTTCTTTAAGGGATCCTTGGAAATTTTAGCAGAAGCCTTCTGCCTAGCAGAAGCACTAACTGCCCCCTTGGTTTCTTGGCACCTGGGTCCTCCTAATGATTTCTCATTTAGAGTTGCCATGGGGAAGGTCTTATTTATGTTACCACTGTCCTTCTCTGTGCTAGCAGAAGTAGTGGCAGCCTTGGCACCCATATGCTCATCCTTCTCCTTAGAGAGCACCTTCTTGGGGTTGGGAGACACCCCTGTGGTTTCCCTGTTGATATTCTCAATTGGAGAATGCTCCAACTGAGGGCTTAAAGGCTTAGGGCTCTGAGTAGGTACATCAAGGGAAGGAACCTTGTGCACCTTTCTTCTTTGAAACTTGTTGGATAACACAGGAGTGGGCTTTTGAAGTATGTGCTGAGGGATATTTATAGTGAGTGAAGGTAGGGTGTGGCCATCAGTGGGATGATCTAATGAGGGCCTTGATCCTGATGCCATACCTTCAGAGGGGTGGGACACAACCATCATTGTAGAGAACAATGGTGTGTCAACTCCTTCCGAGTCCCTAGGAATTCTTCTCATATTTGAGAAAACCTTCCCTTTAGGGGGTTTGGGTACATATACCTCGGTAAACTGAGGTAAGTCCATCAATTCCTTGTTAATAACTTCTTGCACAAACCTTGGATACATGTAAAAGCTCTTTTTGGATTCCAAGTTTGATACAAGATCATTAAAGATCATAGCTGAAAAATTGTACTTTCTGGCAGTGGATAAGCAGACCAACGCATATGCAATGGGACTGCTGAACTCACTCCATCCAGTAGTTTTCTTGGAAATACAGTGCATCAGGGTATGAACAAGAAATCTCCATTGGTTGAAAAATTTTGACTTGTAGAATTTAAAAACACCAATGGGACCTTCATACCCCATTCTTTGTAAAGTCGAATATAGGTCATCAGAAGATAGAGAGGTTATACATGAGGCATCATCCAAGTGAAGAGAGATGCGAATAACCTCCTCTGTGACTTTCAAGGGTTTATCACAAACCCTTGTTCGAATGGTTTTCTGCCCTTCTTCGAAACTAACAGTGGCATTCTCCCAAAATTGCGTCTGATGTTCGATATAGATGGTTGGGCTCACCGTTAGGGCATAGGAGATGTGCGAGGATTTAAGAAAATCGACGATATCGTGGAATCCCGCAGCTTGTTTCGGCTTCTGAAGCATGGCTATTTCATTGTGCTCATCAACAAACTCCATGATTCCTGAGGATTCTTGAAAGAAAAACACAAAGATTATGGGGAGAATAGGTTAGAACGAGAGAGAAGAAGTTAATGCGAAGAGTCGTTATGAACTTTGGCGGGCAAACAGGGGTATTTATTGCAGTATTTGCCCTAGATTATCAAAACCAGTATTAACGACATAAGCAGTATTAACGACTTAGCAGTATTAACTGCACAAGCAGTATTAACTGCTGAGCAGTATTAACTGCACAAGCAGTATTAACTGCACAAGCAGTATTAACTTCTGAGCAGTATTAACTACACAAGCAGTATTAACTACCTAGCAGTATTAACTACCTATTGGCAGTATTAACTGTGCACTAGCAGTAGAAACTATGCACTAGCAGTAGTAACTCTGCACTACTTGTCTAATCCTCAAATGTCATCTTACCTTCTTACACATCACTTTTACCATTTCTCTTACCTCCTGCAGGATTATTTCCAAGTGTAACATGTCCTCCATCAATTCTTTTGAAGTTCTTGAGGCAGGCCATGTTACCTGTCATGTGCCTGGAGCAACCACTATCAACATGCCAGATGCTCTTCCCCTTGAGCTGTTGGTTGCCCTGCACATCTGATAGATCAATTAGTTTTATTAGGGACCCAAGCCATAGTGGTCTTGGGTCTCCCTAGATCATCAAAATACTTACATTCTGTTTTGATGAGCTTGTCAAAGTGAGGAACATCAGTGCTTGAGTACTTTGTTTTGATGATAGGTCTAGAAGCAGTACTAACTGATGCAGAAGTACTAACTTTGTTAGCAGCACCAACATTGTTAGCAGCACTAACATTGCTTCCAGAAGTACTAGCCTTCTCAGCAGTATTAACTAACTTAGCAGTACTAACACTAGAAGCAGTATTAATTGTTGAAGAGGTACTAACTGTGTTAGCAGTACTAACACTGCTAGCACCATTATTGCTTCCTGCAGTACTAACATTGTTAGCAGTACTAACTGAGTTGGCAGTATTATCATTAGTACCTTTAGGCATCCATACTCTAACACTTTCTGTTTCTGCCTTTTTCATGTGGCTTTTGGTTTTAACTTGTTTCTTTGCCACAACTTTCCTCACAGACTTTTTATAGCCACCATTCTTTCTGTAACCACCAGGTTTTTGAAAAGATCTTTGAGCATTAAACCTTTGGTTAACAGGATTGAAATAACAATGTTTGGCTAAATGATTTAGCTTACCACAGATGAAACAAGGTTTTGGCCTGTTAATTCTGTTCAGATCAACTCCTTGTCTCATAGCCCACTTGTTATTCCAGTTACTTTGATTTCCCCTCTGATTATCATGTTTTTGGGGCTTGTTCTCTTTAGATTTCCTGCAAGAACACTGTTTACAAGTATTAGAGTTCACAACTTTGGGCTGTGTGGAATGAACTCCCTTTTCCTTTTCAGTCCTTTTGATCTCAGTGTTCTTAACACATGGACTTTCAGATTCCTCATCAGAGTCTACTTTGTCAGTCTCATCCTCAACAACTACTGTTTCTTCACAAGGATCTATATTAATCTTTAATTCAGGATCCTTCCTATCCTTGGTCTCTAACAAATCAGACTTAGGAGGTATGTAGTTGTTATTGTAGGGTGGAGGTGTGGCATTGTACCCTATCCCTACTTTCATCTTGTCATGGATTTGAGCCTTAATGATGGTTTCCATGGTTTTAGAAGCACAGGTAAACTTTTCAACATCAAGTTTAACCTTCTTAAGCTCTTCTTTTAATTTCTCATTCTCCTCCCTAGACTCTTTTAATTGGAACTCAAGATCACCTTTTTCCCACTTCCAATAGTTAGTATCATAGGAGTGTTGAAGTTCATTAGCTTGAAAAGCTCTAATCTGTTCCTCAAAACTTTCTACAATCCTAACATAATCTTTCACATCTTTCTCTAGCCACTTAAGGTTATCACACATACCTTGATTGTGATCCCTATATCTTTTAACAGCATCAATGCAAGCTTGAGAACAGAGTTTAGATTGTACCTCAGTGGGAATATCAGATACTTCTGCCATAAGAGCTTGATTCTGACAGGCTTCCACTGCTTGATCACTCCAATCAAAAGTACTGTTTGATTCAATAGAATTTTCCATATTGACTGTAGAATTCTAAGAAAACCTCGCTCTGATACCACTTGTCAGGATCGATTCTTAACAAGAATTAAACTTCTTAGAAACAAAATTTAGAGAATCTTGCGGAATAGAACTCTAAATCAATTAAAGAACAATCAATAGAATTCAACACACTGTATATATCAAACTGTATTACTCACAAGCTTTACACCAAACCTCAATCTTGATGAACAGGTCTCACCAAGACGACTTCTACTTCTCTAGAAATAGGATCTACGATCTTGAGGTTAATTCTCTCTGAATGGCTAAACAAACTTTGTAAAAACTGTTCTCTCTCTGATGTATCGTGTATCTTCTATCTTCTATTCTAATAGCTATCAATACTATTTATACAAAAGTAATTACAAGATAACTATCAAAAGTAAATTGATCTTCTGAATCTTCGTTAAACATATCTTGATCAATTCCTTCTTTGTCTCCAAAAGTATCGCATACCAAACTTATCAAGTCAGCAGTATTAACAATGATTTGGCTCAGCAGCATTAACGACCTTCAGCAGTATTAACCTTCACAGTCTTCTAGCAGTAGTATCTCAGCTCAGCAGTACTAACCATGTCTTGCAGTAGTAATTTGGTCTAGCAGTACTAACCATGTATACGCAGTAGTAATTTGGTCTAGCAGTACTAACCTTGTCTAGCAGTAGTAACCTTGCCTAGCAGTAGTAACTTCGTCTAGCAGTAGTAACCTAGCATAAGCAGTAGTAATGAAGAACTGGCAGTAGTAAAATTGTCTTGGTAGTACTAACCATACTTAGCATATCTTCAGTTCCCAACAAATACTTAGCCAAAATCAAAACCAATTATACTCTTCAACTCAAAATTCGGATGTAGATGAGTGCGGAATCACGGAATTCGAACTTAACAGATACGAATTCAACACTTGTACACCAATTCGAAATCACCGGAATTCGGACTTAACTATGTTCGAAACCTCAAGAATTCGAACTTAACAGGGTCGACACCACGGATTTCGGGCTTAACTGGATCCGAAACCAATACTTGAGCACTTCGAAAATCTTGAATGATCCGAATTCACTATGAATAATCCGAATTCACTTTGAATAATCCGAATTCTGCACTTCGACCATCAAAATCACTAAATCTGCCATATCTTCCTCAATTCTTGATCAATTAACACGAACTTTGTACTGGTTTGCTCGAAATCAAAATCCACACACTTTCTTAGTTAATCACAAGATCTAATTCGATCAATTTAATCGAATTAAAGTCCAAAACAGTGAATTAGGGTTTTCGAACGAAAATTCAAAGAAATGAACAAATCTAATGATTCTGTTTAGAAAATGATGATGATCAAAGAATTAATGTTGTTCAGATATCAATTCCGAGTTCAGTGATGCCAAGAATTGATCCAAGAAATCAGAATCTAGAAAAAATCTATGTCTGAATGAAAAGTGATCAGATGAACAGTGATGAACACCAGATCCGAATTCTTCATGTTTAGTATATAAATTCTTCAATTTGGTCTTCGATCTGCTTGAATCTCCTGTTTTGCTCTGATACCAAATGTGAAATCCCAAATCTAGCAAGAAATCAAGAATGATGTAGAGAGAAAATCTAGAGTACACAAGTCATCCATATATTGATCTTCAAATTGTAAATGACAAAATGATCAAGTTGTTACCAAGATTACAAAGGAGTCTTCTTTATATAGTAGGGCCATGACATGTCCATGCCTCTACTAAGAAGAACCGTACAAGATATTAATACTGTCTTGATAGCTACAAAAATGCCCTAACAGTAGCCTTATCAACAGGGGTTGATGATCTAGGCTTGTCAGTGAGAGCGAGAGGTTTATTCTTTCTGAAATTTTTCTTTTTGGCGAATCTCCTGAACTTATTAGATAGGAGAGCCATAGATTCATCAAGATATGAAGAGTCAGGATCTGATGTGCCTTCAGAGTTAGTCTCCAACTCAGAGATAGTAACAGTGGATCGCTGAGTGGAAGGTGACTCTGAGATTAATGCAACAGGGGTGCTTTTGGAATCTTTTACAAGATTCTTCTTAAGATGACTCGACTGCTCATGATTGAGCATAGTGCCATATAAGGTAGAAAGAGTCATTGAATTTAGATCCTTTGATAGCTTGAGACACATTGAATAACTGTCCCAGCTTTCAGGTAAACATTCTAAGAACTTTGTCAGAATTTCAAAGTTAGAATATTCCTTACCAACGGTTTTCAGATCTATAATTAAACAGTTAAACTGCTGATGTACTTCAGAGAGAGTTTCATTCTTACCACAAATGAAGCTTTCGTACTGTCTTAACAGGTTGATCTTTCTTGAGTCCTGGACTTCAAAAGTACCTTCATATTGAACACAGATTGTGTCCCACATGGTTTTGGAGGATTTCAGGTTCATGACGGAATGGTAGACTTCGTCAGGAAGAGCCATGGAAAGAATGGATCTGGCTTTAGTGTCGATAGCCACTTTCTTTTTATCTTCATCAGACCAGTTATGAGGTTCCTTAGGTGTTGATCCAAACCCTCAGTGATTTGATAATGACCCTCTCTTTTATACTTAGTGAAAATTGTAAGTAAACAATATGTATCAGAGTTTCACTATCGCTGATAAGTACTAAGATCTTACAGTACCGCTGATAGGAACTCTTGTTCACCATAATACTCTGAGTCTGTTCAGTACTTATGGTGATCGTTGATAAGTTAGTTGTTTACTTATGATCCCTGAAGACAAGTTTCACGTTAGCATAGGTTCTACGCTGAAGTCGAAGATCAAGCTCAAGAACCAGCGACAAGTCTCCTAATGAACTGATGCGGATCAGCGAAGACTCAGATTTGTCCACTCAACGTGAAGTATCAAGTACAAGACTTTAGCTATCGCTGAACTCTATCATTCGCTGATAAAGAATGATAGATCGCTGAATCAATGAAAAGCTGATCATAAAGTCCTCCGTACAAAGTACTTTTTGTCTTAACCACCCTTGCACGTCTCCGTACGATATGTCAGAAAAAGAACCTCCTTATTGTCTGAAATCGTACAACCACTCTGATACTACACTGTTCAAACATGCGGCTACTAAGGTTGTCAACAAAGGTCAATGACATGCAACCAATCAGCTACTGCCATGTGTAAAGTGTAAACTGCAATGCATTAAATGCATGCAGTATATAAGAAGAAGAACTCACTTCATTTTGAAGTAACTTGCTAAATCTGGACAAGTTTATCCTTCTTATCTTGAGATAGGTTATTATTAGTAATTTCCTTCTCTTTCTTCGTGCAAGAAACTTAGTGTTCCAACTTGTTTAGATTTAGGTTTATCCTTAATCTTGTTTCCGCAACAAGCTGTAAATTGTTAATGATTTATCTATAAACAATTTAGAAAAGTAAAATCTGTGTGTTTGTATTCAACCCCCCCCCCCCCCTTCTACAAACTTGTATAGCCCTTCGGGACCAACAAGTGGTATCAGAGCGGATTTGTTTAATCTCATAAACAAGATCTAATCTATACTAAGATTTCTCTTCCTTGCTATTTCTGAAAATGGCTACCAACACAAACACAGATTATATCGACAATGGTTCTCTTGCAAAACCCCCTAGATTCTCCAGAGATAATTTTAATCTATGGAAAAATAGTATGACTCTCTTCTTAGAAGGTGTAGACCCTACTATGCCTTACTATCTTGAAAACGGCCCATTTATTCCTGTAAGAATTGATGTTGCAGTTCCAGCCGCTGAGAATAGACCTGCTATTCCAGAAAGGCTGGTTCCTAAGGAAGTTCATATGTGGACTGACGAAGATAAGAAGAAAGTGGCTATTGACACAAAAGCCAGATCCATACTATCCATGGCTCTTCCTGACGAAGTCTACCATTCCGTCATGAACCTGAAATCCTCAAAAGCCATGTGGGACACAATATGTGTTCAGTATGAAGGTACTGCTGAAGTCCATGACTCTCGAAAGATCAACCTAGTAAGACAGTATGAAAGTTTCATTTGTGGTAAGAATGAGACTCTCTCTGAAGTTCACCAACGTTTTAATTGCTTAATAATAGATCTGAAAACTGTTGGTAAGGAATATTCTAACTTTGAAGTGCTGTTAGGGCAGGTTTTATAGTTGATTTAAAGTTCAAGGGTTGAATTGTATTTGTTTAAATTAGAGCTTATTAGTGAACGGTCCGTGGGCTTGTTAACCACGGGCCCATTGTATTTAATGTAAGATTAGCTTGAAAAAACAGGCGAATCATCTCTTAGCTTTCTAATTCGTACTGTAATATTCTCTCTGAAAGTTAATGAAAGGGATGACCAGTTGAAATCATATTTCTTATTGCTTTATCATATTCAATTTCTAAACTGTTGCACGGATCTGGATTCAACAATTGGTATCAGAGCAGACAGACGGATTCAATTTAGAGCATTCATATTGATTTCTGGTAAGATTTGACTTTTTCACGTCTGCCATATTCTTGAATTTTCAAATCCTTGATTCTGTTAGAATTGCTCGATTTTGTTTATTGGGTTGTGTTAGCATTAGTACCATTAGTGTTTCTGCAAAATTACGCATCATAATTCAATCGTTTCAGTGGTCAATTTAGCAAATCAAACTCAAAAAGTTTTGGTTGTGTTCATCATCAAAAATCGAATTTTTACTATCAAAACTTGTTGTTTTTGCTCTAAAATCGATTGGGTTAGTGTTGTTTTTGTGTTTGGGATTGTTTCTAATCTTTCAGGAACCTTCGTGTGCAACCCTAATCGAGAAATCGATTGAATTGAGTAAACAGCCGCAGAGTCCGGACAAACTCAGCCGCAGTTTCCGAACAAGTCCAATTTGTCCGGACGATTGTGTTTCCATCTGGATTCGTCCTCCTTTCCGGGTAAGTACTGCATCCGGGTAAGTCATTTTTCCTTATTCAATCCAGGTAACATTTGTATCCGGAAACCCAGTGTTTCCGTACATATCTTATCCGGATACTCCATTGTCTCCGGAAACTTCAGTGTATCCAGAATCATTTCACATCCGGTAACCTCAGTTATCCGGAAAGTGTGTGGTATCTGTTATCCGGAAAGCTTACTCTGTCCGGATTCTTTCTGATATCCGGACTCTTTCAGTTATCCGGACAATTCAATTATCCGGTATCTTCTCTTATCCGGATACTTCTGTTTTTGTTTATTGCTCAATTTGCATCAAATCTGATCCGGACACTTCCAGATCAGATCACTTATTTTGGATTCCTATCCAGTAAGTTCAGGTTAGTCAAATCACTCGTAGACCCTGCGTTAGGATTTCACTCTTAGTGTCTTGCGTTAGGTTTACCCTTTGAATCAATATACACGTCTGACGATCACTCTGTTGCAACCGAAGATGTCTACTTCTCGTGATTCTCTCGCAATTGGCACTGACACTAAGCCACCGTGTCTCTATCCGAATGAGTACAGCCAATGGCGAGATAGGTTCATGATCTTCATAGAGTCCAAGGACAACTATGAGTACATCAAGAGAGCTCTGGATAATGGCCCAATTCCCAAGCCAATGAAGGACATAGCTGCAACTTCAACTGCATTAGCTCGACGTGAGGAAAAGACTCTGGCTGAGATGACAGATTTTGAAAGAGGCATGATTGAAAGTGAAAAGCATGCAAAGAGATATCTGATTCAAGCTCTTCCTAATTCCATCTACACAGCCATAGATAGTTACAAAGAGACGGCTAAGGGCATGTGGGAACAAGTAGCCAGAACGATGCGAGGGAGCGTTGTAGGAAATAAACTGAAGATAAATAGCACGATAACGAAGTTCGATGGGTTCAAGCAGCGCAACGGTGAATCCCTCACCCAGACCTATGAACGGTTTTGCCTACTTCTCAATGAACTGAACAAGAACAAGATTGTTCGTTCTAATACGGAAAACGCGCTCAAGTTTCTCAACAATCTGCTACCTGAATGGAAGGTGTTTGCTTCTCATGTCAAGCACAATAATTTGATTGAGAATATCAGCATCAACGAACTGTATGAGATACTTCTTCAAGACGAAGATGAAGTGAATGAGCTCCTAGGCGAGAAAAAGACTGAACCAAAGCCATCTGCTGATCCTATTGCTCTCATTTCCTCAAAGCAAGGAAAATCATCTGGAAGTCACTCCAGACGTGCTCCAAAGCAAAGTTCTTCTGAGTCAGAAGCTGAAGATAAGCAAGACGACGATTCTGATGATGAAAAGGTTGCCGAATTCAAAAAGGCCATAGCTTTGCTTACCAAATCCTTCGAACAACAAAGGTACTACAAGAAGCCTTCATCCAATAGTCAGTGCTACTCCACTTCCTCCAATAAGCGCCATGACTACAAGGACCGATACGAAGGAAAGAAGAAGGTCAGTGAGCACGACAAGTCTGAGAAGAAGGGAAAGTCAGAGAAAGAAGAAGGGAAGAAGAGAGATGAACCCGTAAAGTGTTACAACTGCGGGAAACTTGGTCATTTTGCGAAGGATTTTCACCAGCCAACAGTAAAGAACTCTCACTACTACGAGGCCAAGCTTGCATTGTCTCGTCAGAAGGAGGCTGGAGAAGCTATGTTTGCTGAAAACGACTACTAGTTGGAATGATCTGATGATGAAGGCAATTTTGATGTTATTGATGCCTTCATGGGATATCACTCCTCCGCCGAAGAAGAAACGGCTCCTACAAGTCAGGTATGTGATTCTTGCCAACCCGAATTCTTGAATAAAATGCAAGCATTTACTGATCAGGCAAATTCCTTCCAGGCCACCTCTAAACAACAAAAGCTTGAAATTAGGTCACTAAATGAAAAGCTTGATGTTCAAAAGAGAAAAACGGAGAAATATAAGTCTGATTATGCTAATTTAACTGATAGATGCAAAATTTTGTCATTAGCACCTAAAGACTTAAGAGCCAAATTATCTGATCTTCAGCGTCAGTTTGATCAGTGCATGAATGAGAAAGAAGAAATTGTTTATCAATGTTCTTCTCTTCAAATTCAGCACAAAGAGTTTCTTACTAAAATTCTTTCCCTCGAAACCAAACTCCACAAAAGGGGTCAAACTGATCAAACCATTTTTTTGAATAAACCCAAAGAGTTCATGTACTTCAACAAAGAGTGGGGAATCGGATATGATAACCCACACTACTTACAAAAGGGAAGATATCAAGTTCCAACCCTATATGATTTTGCGTGCTATGGGTTAGATAAAAAGTACCCAGAATACGCAATTCAATGGACTGGTCCTCTTGAACCAGAAAAGGAGGAGGAAACCGAGGAACATAAACGCACACAAAAACGAGGAATTCAACTTCCATTTTTATGAACCTTTAAACTACTCGTATCAAAAGGACAAAAAGTACCTTTCCAATGACTACTTCGACCCCTACAAGGTAGCTACACCCAAGGATTCCTCCAAAAAGGATGATGATCTAGCACCTGCAACCAAGACTGAGACGGATGAGTTTAAACTCTATGTTCCCCCTCTCATCTTGGAAGCAAAGATAGTCGAGTTGGAGGAGTCCATTGAGAAATAAAGGTCAATGTTTCAAATGGAAAAGCAAGTTTTACTTACAAAGCTTGAGAATCTAAAATCAGTCAAAACCGACAATGTGTCTGATGAAGGACAGGAGATCCTTCGGTTTGAAATCAATCGACTCACGTCACAAATGTCCACTTTGGCAACAGAAGTGATGCAAGAGAAAGTAAGTAAAGGTCAACTCCAAGAGCAGTTTGACCAACTCCAATCTGAAAAAACGATTTCACCCGAACTTTCTTCTAGCTCATCGGACACGTCTTCGTGTAAAGCTTTCTTAGGAAAAACTTTTTCAATACAAGACGATCAAGATTCTCAAGACGAGAGTGTTTTACGAAATTTAAACTCTGATTTTTTCTTATCTTCCGCACCAAATTCCCCAAAACACTCAAGCATAAAGAGTTCCCCGTCTTCCTCACCTGATCCAAGTCCAGTACTTCCCAAGATAAATTTTTCAGAATACATGAACTCCGAAGGTAACAGTGAAGAAGAGTTTGGTTCGTTTCCCTTCAACAAACCTTTTCCAAGTCACACTGATTTTTTATCCCCCGTGGTCAATCACCCGGTTAATTCTTTAAAAGAAAGTTGTTCTCAAACAAAGGCCTTAGCTGTGATCAAGATTTCCCAGTCAAAACCAACCTCGAAACCTGTTTCCAAAAGGCAATCACAGCCAAGGCAAGCGACCGGACTATTGACTGCCAACACTACTATTTCTCCAAGTCAACCTGATTTTTTGTCTCCAGTGGTTAATCGTCCGGTCAATTTTCTAAAGGGCGACTGTTCTCAACCCAAGACTCCGGCTGTGATCAAGATTCTTAAAAATGTTTCCAATTCTCAAAAACAGTCACAGCCGAAACAAAAGACCGAACGACCGACCACTAAGACCCCTATTTCCTCAAAAGTCACTGATCATATTGTCCCTGCTGTTTCAGATAAAAATGGTCGCGCTAATAAAGAAACATCAAAGTGGCTAAAGAGGGATTATGTCAAGAAGGATGCGTCAAAGTCTTCCCCACCTGTTTTCAATTCTAGAATAGACAAAGACAATTATGCTTGGAATCATTTGAATAATTTTTATGTTTCTTTTCCCGTTAAAGTTAACTCTCTTAATCAATTGATTCAGTTATCGCATGATTGTTTATGTTGTTCCAATTGTGGTTGGAATGAGTTTGATGATATTCACAATAATGATTGGTATGCGCCTTACTTTGTTGGTAACCTATTTCATAAGCGCAAACCCCATAATAATATGCAACAACACCATTTCAAAAGGGTTACCAATCAAAAGGTTAAACCACAGCGGGAGACTCACCCCTTTCCTACACAAGTTGCTCCTACTTGGGTTAAACCGGCACCTAGGTGGAAAGCTGCTACAAAACATCTTCCTCCAAAAGGTGTACACTCTGCACCTAAGAGGAAACATGTGTCAAAACCAGTTCCCTCTAACAGTGTAAATCTTACACCTAAAGGGAAAGCTGGAACAAAGCAATCTTCCCCAAACGGTGTCAAACCTAACCCTCCAGGACCCAAACAAATTTGGGTACCTAAACAACATTAATCTTGTTTTGCAGCACGGTCATGTGTGGTACTTAGATTCTGGATGCTCCAAGCACATGACCGGAAGGAGGGAGCTTCTCGCGAACTACAAAGAAGAATACGGCGGACACGTGAGATTTGGGAATAACGAGAAGTCGCCGATCGTGGGCTACGGCGACATCGTACAAGACAAGATAACAATCAAGAAGGTAACCCACGTCGCAGGATTAGGACACAACCTCTTCAGCATCGGTCAATTCTGCGACAAGGATCTCGAGATCAGCTTTAAAGCCACAAGGTGTAGAATCCTCAACAACGACGGAGAAGTGCTACTGGTTGGGACTCGAAAGACCAATCTCTACACCATTGACCTCGCTGCACTCAAATCCGACAAACCTGTCTGCCTCTTGTCAAAAGCCGACTCTGATCAAGTTTGGCTCTGGCATAGACGTCTTTCGCACCTCAACTTCAGAAGTATCAATCAACTGGTGCTAGGCAAACACGTCAGAGGCGTGCCCCAACTTCCGTTCGTGAAGGATCGTCTCTGTGGGGCATGCAAAAAAGGAAAGATGAAGCGTGCAACACATCCGCCGAAGGCAACTCCGAGCACGTCCCGGACACTCGAACTCATTCATATGGATTTATGTGGTCCGTTGCGTGTTCCGAGCATCAATAAGCGCAAATACGTGCTTGTGATGGTGGACGACTACTCACGCTACACTTGGGTGATGTTCTTACGCTCGAAGGACGAAACTCCGGAGCTCATTATTGATCACCTGAAGACTGTCCAGAAGAACAAGCTTCAACACGTTCAGTCCATCAGAACTGACAACGGGACGGAGTTCAAGAATCAAAAGGTGGATGACTATCTGCGGTCAGTGGGCATCACACACACCTTCTCTGCCACACGCACTCCTCAGCAAAACGGGGTGGTAGAAAGACGAAACCGTACTCTCGTTGAAGCTGCCCACACAATGCTTTCCCAAGCAAATCTACCATTGTATCTCTGGGCTGAAGCGGTGTCTACGGCATGCTACACGCAAAACCGCTATATCCTTCTCAGGAGGTTCAACAAGACGCCGTACGAGATCATGAATAATCACGTTCCAACCATCGGCTACTTTCACGCCTTCGGATGCTCGTGCTACGTGCTGAATGACAAGGATGATCTCGGCAAATTCAGCCCCAAGGCGGACGAAGGAGTTTTTATTGGATACTCCATGCAGGCTAAGGCGTATCGCGTTTACAACAAACGGACCAAAACCGTTGTTGAAAGCATAAACGTGACATTCGACGATGCCGCAGATTTGGCTTCTGAACAACTCAGTTCAGAACCCGGTTTAACTAGAGTGCTAGCTTCCGGACCTTCGTGTTCGGGATCTGCACAAACAATAGTAAATCTGAATCATGCATCTTCATCGAATGCTGACTCTTCTGATTTAGATTTACTGTTTCAATATTTCTATGATTACATACTTAACTGTTTTGATCCTGTCTCAGTGCAACCGCGACTTGAAGCTGCTCGCAATGAGGATTCGGCCATTTTATCTGGTCCGCCTCCTTCTTCGAGTACGCCGTCTACATCTATAGAGACAGCTCAACCATCATCTTCAGATACGCCTGCACTTGGTACTGTAACCCCCCCCCCCCCCCCCCCGGAGGAACCTATAATATCGGAGATCGCTCCTACTAATTCGTCATCTGCTACAACCGATGCTCAACCTATGAACTCCTCGGAACCAGAAGTTGGTCAACCATCGACGAATCCTCCCCCACTTCCTCCAAGAAACATGACTGCTACTCTTGAACAAGTTCAAGACCTTCCATCAGGTTCACACGTGGATCCGGACACATCTCACTCTACCCAGCAGCCGCTTCCGTACTCCACCAAATGGATCTTCAAAAATAAGAAGGACGAAGACGGCATAGTTGTTCGCAACAAGGCGCGTCTTGTGGCCAAAGGGTACCGACAACAAGAGGAGATCGACTATGATGAGACCTATGCTCCGGTCGCACGCATTGAGGCAATCCGTATGTTTCTCGCTTATGCAGCGCACAAGAACTTCACAGTCTTCCAAATGGATGTGAAGACAGCCTTTCTTTACGGCGACCTCCAAGAAGAAGTTTACGTGTCGCAACCCGACGGATTTGTGGATGACTCGAAGCCTGATCATGCCTACATCTTAGACAAGGCACTATACGGCTTAAAGCATGCTCCGCGAGCATGGTACAACACACTGTCAAAGTTCTTGTTAGAAGCCGGGTTCACTCGAAGTACCATGGATTCCACACTGTTTATCAAGAACGAAAAGGGCCACATAATTCTAGTCTAGGTATATGTCGATGACATCATTTTCGGTTCTACTAGTCCTTTATATGCAAAGAACTTTGCCACTCTCATGGGGAAATTTTTTAAAATGCGTATGCTTTGTGAGATGAACTTTTTCCTTGGTCTTCAAGTTAAACAACTGTCGACAGGAATTTTCATAAACCAGTCCAAATACATTCAGGATATTCTTCGGAAATTCCAATTGGACCAGTCCTCACCAATGAAAACTCCCATGGCAACCAATACAAAGCTTGACGCCGATCCTAACGGAAAGGCTGTCAACGCCAAATCGTATCGGGAAATGATCGGTTCTTTAATGTACCTAACTGCCAGTAGACCGGACATCATGTTTTCGACATTTCTTTGCGCCCGTTATCAGTCAAACCCTAAAGAGTCTCATTACAATGCTGTTAAACGAAATTTTCGGTATTTACGTGGTACTGCTGATCTTGGCCTTTGGTACCCGAAAGAGGCAGGTTTTGGCCTATCCGCTTTCTCTGACGCGGATCACGCGGGATGCAGGTTGGACCGCAAGAGCACCTTGGGACACATTCAGTTCTTGGGAGATAGCCTGGTAAGTTGGGCTTCGAAGAAGCAACAATGCGTTTCAACATCAACTGCCGAGGCAGAGTATGTTGCCGCCGCAAGCTGCTGTTCCCAGGTAATCTGGATGAGGACGCAACTCAAAGACTACGACTTTACGTATGTGTTAGCTTCAATCTTCCTAATCATAGAAGTATTTAGAAGTAGTGAAAAATAGGCTAAGTGAAGAAAGCCTCTTACAGAGGCTCTGCCGACATTACCGAGAAATCAAGGTCAAGAAGCTACAGAAGCAGCAGAGGCTTCCTACAGAAGCTCTGTCATACGCACAAAGAAGACCAAAGACTCGGAATCCGGCGAAGACTGCTCCACAGAGGACCAGGCCGCAGAACCTCTGTAACTCATTACAGAGCCTCTGTGGTCCTCACTGAGACTTGAAGATATTTATAATATCTTGCTACTGTTCCAAGACCTGTTCATCAACTTGCATGGAAAAGTACTGTCAAAACACGTGTCAAGCTCTGAGTGGACTCAATAGGGCATGGTACAAAATAGACGTCTGCGCCATTTAATGCATTTACCAATAGTACATCTTCTCCATTAAATGCGCATGGCTCAAACAACTGCTCACACCATCCAGTCCACTGTTCACACCATTCAGTTCACTATTCATGCCGTAAAGGGAACAGTGACCTACTTCATAGTCTTCTAAGAGTAGTATAAAAGGAAGTCTCATGTTGAGATCTTCCTAAGGACGAATACACAAGGAATCACTAATACTCTCAAGCTTTATTGTCAAATATCTGAGTGTTATATTCTCACACACACCAACAGTTCTTAATCTGTTCTTCGTGTTGTTATTATATATTGAATAACAGTAACTGTTCAAGAAATCCTTTTCATTCTTTACTGTTTTCTTTATATGTGTGCGTTCTAATATCTATCAAACATATCTGTTAGTTTAATACGCTTCCGCATCAAACTCTAAACTCAACTAATAGACTGTTAATCTTGATTAAGTGTATCTGGGTTCCAACAATTGGTATCAGAGCCTTCCTTGATTTTTCAATATCAAGTGATCCACTTATCAAAATTCGTGATAGATATTATTGAGATTTAAAATTGTGTCTGGAAAATGCTTAAACCCAGAAAATCTTCAATTCATCGAAGTAACTCTTTAGTCATACTTTCTTTCTAAAATCTTCAAAAATGACAAATACAAATAATTTCTTTACTACTGGTTCTCTCACTAAACCTCCTACTCTCCTTCGAGATGAGTATCCTCAGTGGAAAATAAGAATGGTCCATTTTTTCGAGGGCACTGAAAGAAATCAAGTACAATATCTGTACAATCCTCCTCCTATTCCCATGACAGTAGTACCTCGTGTACCTGCTACTGCTGAATCTGCCGAAATCCCCGAACATCAAAAACCAAAGCCAAAAGGGGAGTGGTCAACCGAAGATAAAGCAGAAGATGAAGTTGCTCAGAAAACCAAGAGGACATTAATTATGGCAATACCCAACGAACTCTTTCAATCCTTGGATTCATGTGAAACAGCACATGATCTGTGGAAAGAACTGGAAAGACAGTTGGAAGGAGGTGCTAAAACACAAAAAAACCGAAGAGCACAGTACATCTATGAATATCATGCATTCAGAGCCTCTGCAACAGAATCTCTGCAAACAACATACGACAGATTCAACTCTCTAATCAACAAGTGCAGAAAATCAGGCATTGACAGAACTTCTGAAGAAAACAATGTCATGTTTTTAAAAAGTCTAAATGAAGAATGGCTCCAGCTGTCTATGTCCCTACAGACAAATCAGGATCTAGACACCCGGACTCTCTCTGATCTTTACGGAACATTAGCCGCACAAGAACCTCAGATAGCACAGGCTAAAACACTAACCATTGCACCATATGCATTGGTTAGTAAAACTAAAGAGGATGCACAGAGACCAAGAAATGATAAAGCCACAGAGGAGAAGAAGAAGGAGAAGAAGAAGATGGTGATAATTGACAGTGAAGAAGAAGAGCAAGCAGAAAAGGAAATAACTCTTGCGTCACTAGCTAAATCTTTAGCTCTATTGACAAAAGAGTTCAGAGGAAACAGAAGAGGTTCCGGAAATGAAAGATATGATAGAGACAACCAGGATGACAGAAGAGACAACAGAAGAGATGACAGAAGAGGAGAAGAATCAAGTGGCCGACAGAGGTCAAGCGATAGAAATTACAGAGGGAATGACCGACAGAGGTCAGATGACTCGGTAAGCCACACGCAGCAAGAATGCTACAAGTGCGGCAAACCTGGTCACTATGCAAATGAATGTAGATCAGAGAAAGGCGGAGACCTACAGAAGTCCAATGATCGAACAGGAAACACTCCTCAAGGGTGTTTTAACTGCGGAAAACCAGGCCATTTTGCGAATGAATGCAGAAGCAGATCAAATCGCCCACAGAGGGACTCTGCTTTCTACAAAAAGAAAGCCGAATATTATGCTCAAAAATCCTTAATGGCAAAAGGACATTCTGTGGAGAACACAGAAGACTTCCAGTCAGACTCTACTTCTGACGATGAACATACCGCCAATGCCCTCTTCTGTGGCATGGCAGAAGTCGACTCCTGCACTGACTCTGAGGTATCTACTTCAAATTCCAACTCTTGTATTACCTCTGTAGATGATAATACACTTATAATTAACATTGAATTAATTGAACTGAAAGAGATAAATCAAAGTATTCAGAAAAGACTCACTTTCAATGAGAGAGAAGTACGGCTTCTCACTCAAGAAAAAGTAAAGATTTTTGAGGAAAAAGAGAGAATAGAAAAGAAATGGAACAAAACTCTAGATCCTTTAAAAAAACAAATTTCTGAATTAACCAATACTTTAAAAGATAAAACAAAAGAACTTTCAGTTTCAAGGAGCGAAACTACTGACATTAGAGCTCTTAAAGAATACTTTCAAAGAGAAAGAGAGGTATTATGGCAAGATTTACTCAGAAGAGAAGTTTTGCTTAAAAACTATAAAGATGCACAGAAAGTTTATGAAAAAATAAACTCACAAATAGGGAGACGAGGTATAGGGTATGATGATATCACCCTAGGTGTTGAAGGCAAAAGAAACAAACCTCTGTCCTCGTTATTTGTGATTGGAAAAACAAACAAACCAGATTTTCCAAATCTAATCTCTGTAAGCAAACGGGCGAAAATCTCTGTGGATCCTTACTTGAAGAAACATAAGAAGATGATTAACGTGTGGTTTGAAAACACAGACTCATCATCTTCAACCTCTGTCAATAGAGGTATCAAACCAAAGAAATATCTGAAAACACAAGATCAGATTGGTATTTTCAAGTTTGGTAAACCAGAGACCCAAACACAGGTTGCTTTTGTCTGTTTGATAAACGTTGAAAAGAAGTTATCAGCAGAAGCTCCTGAGTTTAAACCCATTTTTTCAGAAGAAATCTTTAAAAATTTAATTGAAAAAGAAATTTTGGAAATATGGAAATCAAGCGTTTTAGAAAAATTTTGTACATCTTCTATAGATAAAACTCTCACTGAAGAAATCTTATTAGAAACCTCTGCAATCTATGAAAACTATTCTACAGAGGAAGAAAGCTCGTACGATACATGCTCAGAAAATCCAGCCTCTATTGAAAGAATTGACTCAACCTCTGTATACGAGGACGATTCATCCTCTGACGACTCAGAGACTGATTTCAAATCAGGGATAATCCACTGTGACACAGAGGATGTCAAATTCTCCTCTGAAGTTCCTCACAGAACTATTTCTCCAAAAGAGAAACTCACAGAGTTTCCAATCTGCCAAGATTTTCTAAATTTGAATCTACATATCAAAACCTCTGCTGAGCTTAAAATGTTATAGAAGACCTCTATTGATCCTATAAGTTCTAGATTTTCAAAACCCAAGGTTAATAAATCTTTTTCTTATGTGACAGTGATGAAAGAAGTTCACCACAGAAGCAACCCACAGAAGGCAGGTCCTAAACAGAGCTTTTGCAAACATCATTCGAGTATTCATAGATCTTCTAGTAATAGGAAATCTAATGTAAAGAAAGAATGTAATGCCTCTGTGGCTGAGTTTAAAAAGTTCAATGAAAAGTTCAAGCAAATTACATCTCATATTCAATACTGTCATTGCTTTGATCTTATGTCTAAACTTAATAATCATTTTTCAAGTCAAGTCTGTTTACTCTCTACGACAATTCAAAAGTCAAATCCCACAAAGAAACAATCTGACTCTTCTGCAGAGAACAAAATGTATTTCAAGAATGCCAAGGCAAACTTGAAAAACTCTAACAATATCGGACCCATATGGATATGGGTACCTAAATCTCTGTGATTGTCCTGCAGAAGAAGTATGTGCCGATCTGGTATCTAGACTCCGGATGCTCAAGGCACATGACTGGTGACAGAAGTGCACTATCCACGTACAATGAAACACAAGATGGTGGATCTGTGACTTTTGGAGACAACAAGAAAGGACACATAAAAGGCTATGGAGTCATAAGAAAAGAAGACGTTTCTGTATATAAAGTTGCATATGTGGATGGCCTTAAGCACAACCTACTCAGTGTAAGTCAACTTTGTGATACAGGATTCAATGTGTTGTTCAAAAGAACTTTCTGCTCTCTATAAAGTGAAGAAACAAGTATGGAACTTCTGCGAGCTGAAAGAATAGGTGATCTATATCTAATGAACTTCAACTCAAAGAACAAGGACAAAGTTTGCCTTGTTGCCTGCAAAAGTGAAGAAGCCTGGTTATGGCACAACAGGTTCTGTCACTTGAATTTTCACACATTGGAAAAACTGGTCAAACTTGATCTAGTTAAAGGTTTGCCAAATGTTAAATTCAATAAGGATCATTTATGTTCTGCCTGTGAGATGGGAAAACTCAAAAGAGCTTCCCACAAAGGCAAAACATATGTGTCTTGTACCAGGCCTCTGTACATGCTTCATGTCGACCTCTGCGGTCCCATTGCAATACAGAGCCTAGGTGGCAAGAAATATATACTTGTCTTAGTTGATGAGTATTCACGTTTCACATGGGTTGAATTTATCAGAAAGAAATCAGATGTTCCAATTATATTGATAAATCTAATGAAAAGAATCCAAGTTCTTTATGTTGGTCCCGAAAGGCTTAAACAAGTTTGTAGAAGGGGGGGGGGGGGGTTGAATACAAACACACTATTTTACTTTTCTAAATTGTTTATTGATAAATCATTAACAATTTACAGCTTGTTGCGGAAACAAGATTAAGGATAAACCTAAATCTAAACAAGTTGGAACACTAAGGTTTTCTTGCACTAAGAAAGATAAGGAGATTACTAATAAAATCCTATCTTGAGAGATTTGAACTTGTCCAGAGTTAGCAAGTTACTTCAAATGAAGTGAGTTCATCTCTTTATATACTGCATGCATTTAATGCAATTTTGTATACACTTTACACGTGTCATCAGCGGATTGGTTGCATGTCATTGACCTTTGTTGACAACCTTAGTAGCCGCATGAATGAACAGTGTAGTATCAGAGTGGTTGTACGATTTCAGATTTTCGGAGGTTCTTTTCTGACATTTCGTACGGTGGCGTGCAAGGGAGGTTAAGACAAAAGTACTTTGTACGGAGGACTTCATGATCAGCTTTCGTTGATTCAGCGATTATCATTTACTATTCAGCAGATGATAAAGTTCAGCGATAGCTGAAGTCTTGTACTTGATACTTCACGTTGAGTGGACAAATCTGAGTCTTCGCTGATCCGCATCAGTTCATTAGGAGACTTGTCGCTGGTTCTTGAGCTTGATCTTCGACTTCAGCGTAGAACCTTTGTTGACGTGAATCTTGTCTTCAGGATCATAAGTAAACAACTAACTTATCAGCGATCACCATAAGGACTGAACAGACTCAGCGATATGGTGAACAGTGTTCGCTGAATGTTTAATCTAAAAGTGCGAGAGTTCCTATCAGCAGTACTGTAAGATCTTAGTACTTATCAGCGATAGTGAAACTCTGATACATATTGTTTACTTACAATTTTCACTAAGTATTTAAGGAAGGGTCATTATCAAATCACTGAGGGTTTGGATCAACAATCTCCCCCTATTTGATTATGACATAGCAACAGAGAAAATTGCTATTTAATGAAAACATAAGGATAAAAAGAACTCATAAAATATTTGTCCCTTTTACTGTTTTCTGGGATCTTTTCAGTACTGATGGAGTAAAGTACATTCGCTGAAATCTTTCTTTAAATCTTTGAATCAGGTTACAATATGAATAAGAAAGATTACAAGTACAAGCGAAATAAATTACAAGTACTGAAGGATGACTGATACAATAGAGAAAAATGGTGATTGTTGTCAGCCTTCAAAGGGTTCTTCCTTAATGAGAAGTTCATCAAGGGTTGTCTTTTCAGTTGGAATCATCCAGTCAGGAACCTTTTCTCCTTTATTCTTTAGCTTCAGAGCAGCTTCAAAAATCAAGGGTTTTAGGTGTCGTGCCTGAATGTCTTTTCTGAAGTCGCACCAGTAGATGAGATCTTTGAGCTGTTCGATTGGAGTGATTGGAAGCTCAGCGATCCGTTGAAAGCATTTACGTCCGTCGTAGTCAAGAAAGAATATTCCATAAGGATTACTGATGACTTTACCAGGGACGAAAAGTTCACATGGTGGCAAAGAGACGTCAAGGGCAGATAGATCAGGATCAGGACCAAGTACTTCAGCGCGAGAGAAACCAATTCCAGTTTCATTTCGTATGACAGGACCTGAGTTTGAATCTTGACGTTTCTTCCTTGGAGAGTCCTTTTTTCTTTTCGGCTTTAGATCAGGAACAGGAGGAATATCCACACAAGAAGATATCAAATCGATCTGTCTGTTTATCAGCTTTTCGAAATGATCCTTGTACTTAGATTTTGATGGTTGGATAGCTAACCTCATCTCCAGCCATTCAGAGAGACCATACCTTTTTACAGTGTCAGCACGAAAGGTTTCAGTGAGTCATCTTCTCTGAACAGTTTGATGTCAACAATAGGTACTCCGATGGAGGTTCTTCCAGAGATGAATACTTTGTTGATCTTCGCTGGACGATATCTGAAGTGGATTTTCTCTTTACACCAGATCAGGGTGGTCTGAGAAACTTCAGCTTTCTTTTCCACGATCTTCTGGGCTTGTTCCCAAAGCTTTCGTTGGATTTGAATGGGAATACGCTTCAGCTTGGGGTCTTTGACAGATTCTTGAGTGAGCTTGATGGCGTATTCTCTGTCTTTATCTTCAGCTTCCTTCCTTTCAGCGATGAGGCGTTCAGCTCTGAGATGATCCTGGTATTCAGCTTTTGAAATTCTGAACTTAGGAGGAACTGAAGGTAGTTGATCGCGCCTTAGGATGATTCGCTGATCCTCGAATCGCTTTATCATTTCTTCTCTCCTCTTTTGATCTTCTTCACTCAGCCTTTGAGGAACTGAGGAAGGTCTGTTTCTGTGCGAGAGAGGTTGTTCTTCTGGTTCATCAGTCTCAGAGATTAAATCTAAGACTGGTATTATGTCTTCAGCGGTAGCTGGAATTATTTGTGAAGTCGCAACAGAAGATCTTTCAGCGATATCCTCAAACAGGGGAGAGGACTAGCTGAAACGCAGCGATCTTACAAATAAGAACTGGGTAGAAGAGCTTGGGTAGAAAAGATAGAAAAAAAATGTGGATGTGTATGGTGTTTGTGGAATGGATAACTGATTTTTTTTTTTTTGAGATGATCAGGGAAGGAAAAATAAGTTTAGTGTACCTGACAAATCGGCTTTGCAAGTAGGATCGCCAGATTATCATCTTCAGCGATGCCTTTGTCTTTGCTTTTCTCAGCGCCAGAGGCTGAATGCTTTGTCTTTGTCTTCTCCCCTGAAGGTTCTTTTATTGAAATACCTTTAAGAGCTTTGGTTCGAGGAGCAGGTTTGACAACAAAGAAATCATCGTCATCTTCATCATCATCATCATCGTTCCTTGGAGAAGAGGATGGTTCAGCTTCAGGGATGTCGAAGTCTTCGTCTTCTTCTGCTTCGGATTCCTCAGCATCTTCTTCGAGTTGCTCCCCCTCAGATACAGAGGCGAGGTTCTCGGTTCCCTCAAGGTTTTCATCTCCCTGAGGTCCAGTAATCCGATCTT
This sequence comes from Saussurea involucrata, assembly GCA_033807775.1. NCBI lineage: Eukaryota > Viridiplantae > Streptophyta > Magnoliopsida > Asterales > Asteraceae > Saussurea > Saussurea involucrata. The sequence continues at coordinate 216,787,345 of CM066321.1, read as the reverse complement.
CATTACCCTCTCCCCTGATAGATTCATCATGGGAAAGGTCTTCAGCGCTCTTATTTTGATCTTCAGCGCTCTTCTCCTGTTCAGCGCTCTTCTCCCCCTCTTTCTCATGATGGGCGGGGGAGGAATGGGTAGATTCAGCATTGGTGTTGTCTCTGTCTTCTGGGCCAGAGACTTTCACACAACCTTCAAGCTTAGCTATTCTGTCTTCTAGGCCAGAAATAGCAGGCGTGATTTTCTTCAGCTCTTGGCGATCCTCTGCGGTGAATGAGTCCAAAACAGGTGCAGGGGCCGGAGCAGGAGCTGGATTATTTGCGTTGTTCACCAGCGTCTCGATCATTGTCTTGACAGAACTAAGATCGGTCTTCACTGAGCCCAAGTCGGTCTTGACCACTGACATATCACCTTCGAGTGTACCAACCGATTTCTTCAGCGTTGTAACCTCGCTGGAAATGGTGGAAACTGATGATTTGAGGTTGGTGTAGTCAGTGTAGATGTCGGAGAGCACTTTGGCAAAGTCGGCGAGAGTTTTATCAAGGTCTTTGATGTCATCAGAGGAGGCCTTCTTTTCCACCACAGTAGTCAGCTTCGTCAGATTCTCTCCAGCGTTTGTTACAGCTGTAGAGTTATTTGATAGACCGGTGGTGAGATCCGTAAGTTTCATCTCCATAGACTTCAGAGACTGGTTGATGTCTCCCAAAAAAGGACTTGTAACATATAAGTACTTGTGAACAAAGGAAAGCTCAGAAGTTTCAGGTTTAGTTACAGTGTTTAAGGTGGGATCTGTACCTGCAGGAGCGTTGACGAACTCATCAAAGTTTCGAGTCCCTCCATAGTGTTCCATATCTCCCTCAAAAGTTCCGTGAGGGATGGAGATCTCTGCAGGTCCTTTCTTCGTCATTCGCTGAGAAGCTTCAATGGCTTCTTGAATGATGGCATCTCCAGTTTTGACTGGAGGAGTGTCCAAAGAAGTAGAGGGAGGAGCGAAGGATAAGAATTGGGGTTGGGTTTCAAGTTCAGCGTTGGATTCGCTGAGAAGTACTTCATCAGTCTTTTGAGAGACTGACGAAGGTTGGGTAGATTCCAAAGTTCTAACCTCAGCGTTTAAGGACGCTGAAGTAGGTTTAGAAGGGATGGCTTGAATTGGTGTGGCAGAGCGTACCACGGAACTTTCCTTCAGCTCTTCAGAATGAGCTGAAGAGTCTTCAGCATGCAATTGCTGGGGTTGCTCCTTGGTTTTCTTGATCCTTTTGGAATCAAGAGGGGTAAGAGATTGTTTCCTTTTCTTAGAAGGAATGGATTTTGTGGCCGGGGTATCAGCGATGGGTATTGTCGCTGAAGGAGCCACAGAAAGCGGAGAATTTAGAAGAGTGAGAAGAGTAGAGAGACGTACCTCGTTGGCGACAGGCTTGAAGTCGAGAACTTTAGGGCCAATCTGAGAGAGTTTCAGATCACCCTCTTCAGGATAGCTGTCCTTCAGGCCATATTGAAAGATGGCGCTGATGAATCGCGGGTAAGGAACCCATGCTGGTCGGTCAGCGGCAGAATCAACACGTTGAATGAGGTCTTCATAGATGATGTAGGCCCAGTCAATGTTGAGACCTTTCAGCAGTGCGTAACCCATGGCCTGCTGAGGTTGAGCGGCTTGATCAGAAGATCCGGATTTCGCTGTCATGCAGCTGATCAGGTGAGCGAAGATGAAGTTCATCTCGCTGGGCATCTTGGATTTCTTTATCAGCGTCAGCTTCTTCTCAGGTAGCTTGTCTCTTCCAGTCTCCCAGATGTAACCCATCGCATCAAGGAAAGCAATGATTTCTTCCCTGTCAACGTGCTTCTTGTGGTCAGGAAATGGAATGAAAGGATTTTCTGAGGTAGCGTTAGGGAATTTCAGAGCTTTGCGGATTATTGCGGGGGTTATCTTGATGGTGCCATACTCAGTATCGCTGAGTATGCAGTCGATGGTTTTAGATGGATCTTTGGCTGAGGGTAGGTTGGTGTGTCTGGCAGAGTACCAGAATTGGGATAATAGACGCTGACTGGCAGGAGGTGTGATTGTCAGTGCTGTGTATATGGGGCTATTCTTCAAAAAATTTACAGCGTCGTCTAGATGGGATACCTGCTTCCGAGGAGGAAACTCGAGAAGCGCTGAAAGGTTGTTTGCCTTTGTCCAGTCTAGTTGATCCAGCTCAAACTTAACCTGAGGAGCTTTGGTGATTTCCAGTTCCTCAGAATCAGCGGAGATGGACTCAGCGGTAACATTCAGCTTTGAAGTTGCCATTTCACTGTATTATCAGTTCAACCAAAGATGTTAACAAATAAGAAATATCTTAATGTGGAAAGAAAATTTCCATTAAGATTTTTCGAATTTTGTCCATTTCATTCAGACAAAAAAGTCTTAATGAAGATTAGGGTTTTTCTTGTTTTAAAAAAAACGAATATAACACCTATAAGCCTTGTATTCCAGTTTAAAAAAATGGATACGAAAGAAGAACAAGTTTAAGATTTTAGATTTAAAACTTGAAGAACAACCATGAAATGGTTGTGTTTATAAAACCATGAAAGAAAATGATTTTATTTTTGAGTTCTTTTGTTTGATCTTGTGTAAAACAATGATAAGATCGAAAACAAGTTATTTGCATTTGATAGTAGATAAGAACATATTAACCTTGAGTTTGATGAAGAAGATGATGAACAGTTCTTGAAGATTGAGAGCACAAAATGCAACAGTGTTCTTTTCTTGCGGAGAAAGATTGACTCGCATAAAAGACAAATATAAACTTTGAGAGAGTTTATATAGGAAGAGAGTAGAGAGAGAAAAACTTGAGCGGGAAAGTTTTTCATCATGACACGGACACGTGTTTGCATTTGATTGGATAGACAACGAAACGTGCAAACGTGTGTCAGAAAAAGAAACGTGCCTGGTGTTATCCGTTGCAATGACGTCACAACTGTCCTTTCACATTCTTTCGTTGTCTCTGAGGTTTTGAAAGAAAAAATCAGGGACTCTTTGGAAAATATGAAGCACTGAATAGAAATATCAGTGAGGGTTTTAAGAAATTTCAAAATATTTTTCAGCGATGAAAGAATTTGAAATCTTGCATTTTCATGCGTTTTGTCAGAGAAAACATACCTTGATATCAGTTTAACCCAATTTATTCAGAGAGAAGATGATGAAATGGATTGTACAAGTTTATTTTATCCAGAGCCTATACAAGAATGTATAAACGTATCGCTGATTAAATGTGAACTGCTGAAGATTTATCCTTCAAAGTTCAGCATTCCAAGCTCGCTGATGAGAAAGTTGAATCTTGTCTCATCAAGAGGTTTGGTAAACAAATCAGCTAACTGATAATCAGTTGGGATAAAATGAAGTTCTATATCACCATTCATCACATGATCTCTGATAAAATGATATCTGATTTCTATGTGTTTTGTCTTTGAGTGTAGCACTGGATTGTTTGCTATAGCGATGGCACTTGTGCTGTCGCAATAGATTGGAATTTTGGAGAGCTGAAGATCATAGTCTAGTAGTTGATTTCTCATCCACAAGACTTGAGAACAGCAGCTTCCAGCGGCTACATACTCAGCTTCAGCTGTGGAAGTGGACACCGAGTTTTGCTTCTTACTTGTCCAACTTACCAGCTTTCCACCCAGGAGCTGACATCCTCCTGTGGTGCTTTTCCTATCCATTTTGCAACCTGCAAAATCACTGTCTGAATAGGCGGTTAGATCGAATCCTGAATCTTTGGGATACCAAAGACCTAGATTCGCTGTACCCTTAAGATATCGAAAGATTCGCTTTACAGCTTTCATATGAGATATCTTAGGTTCAGCTTGATATCGTGCGCACAGACATGTTGCAAACATAATATCGGGTCGGCTAGCTGTAAGATACAGTAGTGAGCCGATCATCCCACGGTACAGCGTGACATTGACAGGAACACCCTTTGTGTCCTTATCAAGTATCAGCGGTGGTGCCATAGGGGTTTTCATAGCTGAACTTTCAGTTAAGTCGAATTTTTTTAGCATATCTTTAACATACTTTCCCTGATTTATAAAAGTTCCTTTTTCAGTTTGCTTAATCTGAAGACCAAGGAAATATGTTAGTTCACCCATCATACTCATTTTATACTCATCTTTCATTCTATCAGCGAAACGAGTACAAAGCTCAGGGTTAGTAGAACCAAATATAATGTCATCAACATATATTTGAACTAAAATGATATGACCTTTTATTTTTCTAAAAAACAAAGTTTTGTCAATCTTACCTCTCTCAAATTTTTCAAGGTGGAGATAAGTAGAAAGAGTGTCATACCATGCACGAGGAGCTTGCTTCAAGCCATAAAGTGCCTTATCCAGCTTATAAACATAACCTGGACGCTTAGGATCTGAGAATCCTGGAGGTTGTTCCACATAAACTTCTTCATTCAGCTTTCCATTTAGAAACGCTGACTTAACATCCATTTGATGTACAGTGAAGTTTTTGTGTACAGCATATGCTAAGAAAAGACGAATAGATTCAAGTCTTGCTACAGGAGCAAAGGTTTCGTCATAATCTATACCTTCCTCTTGTCTGTATCCCTGAGCAACAAGACGAGCTTTGTTGCGAGTTACAGTACCATGTTCGTCCAACTTGTTTCGATAGACCCACTTAGTGCCTATCACTGTTTTGTCAGTTGGTCTCCGAACAAGTTTCCAAACTTTGTTTCTTTCGAATTCAGTCAGCTCTTCTTGCATAGCGCTGACCCAGTTTGGATCACTGAGGGCATCATCTATTTTCTTTGGTTCAGTTAGAGAAATAAAGTTAACAAATAAACAAATATTACCTGCACTTCTACGAGTCTGAATACCAGCGTTGGGATCACCAAGAATTTGATCGATTGGGTGATTTACAGTCCATCGCTGAGCCGGAGCATGCGTCGCTGACTCAGTCTGAACTGGAGAAACTGAAGATGAGGCTTCAGCTACTTCTGGATAATCAGCTAAGAGAGGAATGCTTGCATTTGTCACTTCATTCAGTGATTGCTGAGAAATAGATGGAATTTCTGAGACATTTGGATCAACTGCGGGTATAGTATTTATAGGAACAACTGAGACCCAAGATGTTTCATCTTCACTATTCTGCATATTGGGAATGATAGTAGGACCATCATTTTCAGTTGTATGAGTATGAGTAGTGGGAACATCTTCTGAATCACAAAGATGAGAAAACATCCATTGATTCAGTTCTTCTGTATCAGCGTTCGGTTTAGAATTCGCTGAACGGGATTCGTCAAACGTGACGTGAATAGTTTCTTCTACAGTTTGTCTTCTTCGGTTGAAGACTCTGAAGGCTTTGGAAACTGAGGAGTATCCAAGAAAGATTCCATCATCAGCCTTAGGATCAAACTTTCCAAGGGCATCTCTGTTGTTCAGTATGAAACACTGACAACCAAAGATGTGAAGAAAGCTGATTGAAGGCTTTCTCCCATGAAAAAGTTCATAGGCTGTCTTTTTGAATCTTTTGACTATCAGCGACCTGTTTTGCGTAAAACAAGCCGTGTTGACAGCTTCTGCCCAAAACTGAGTAGGCAGGTGAGAATCGCTGAGCATTGAACGTGCAGCTTCAATAATTGTTCTATTTCTTCTTTCAGCGACTCCGTTTTGTTGTGGTGTTCTCACTGACGAAAAGTTGTGAGAAATACCCTTGCTCTCAAGGAAGGAATCAAGAGAACTGTTTTTGAATTCAGTTCCATGATCACTCCTTATTGAGCGAACAGTCATATTGTTCAGAGTTTCCATCTTCCGAACAAAGGTGATGAGTTCTTCAGGGGTGTCACTCTTAGAACGGAGAAACATTACCCATGTATAACGAGAGAATTCATCAACTATGACCAGCGTATATTTCTTTCCAGCGATGGATTGTTTGTTAACGGGGCCAAACAAATCCATATGGAGTAGTTGAAGAGGAGATGACACTGAGGAAACTTGCTTGGACTTAAAGCTTGCCTTGGTCTGCTTCCCTTTTTCACACGCTGAACATAAGGATTCTTTGGCGTATGAATGTTGAGGTAGACCAGTGACTAACTCTTTGGATGAAAGAGTATTCAGTGTCTTGAAGTTGAGATGTGAAAGCCTCTTGTGCCATAGCCAGTTGACATCAGAAGATGCCTTTGAGAAGAAACAGGAGTTCTCAGTGGTTGTTGAGTCCATGTTTATAACGTAAACATTTTCCAAACGATAACCGCTGAGAGCTATCTTCTCCTTTTTGTCAGAGACAAAGCAGGATTCCTTGGTGAAAATCACTTTGTTATCCATGTCGCAAAGCTGACTGATGCTCAGAAGATTATGCTTCAGCCCTTCAACATATGCGACTCTTCTGAAGGATGTTGTACCATTTGAAAGTACACCATACCCTCGGGTGTGTCCTTTTCCATTTCCACCGAAAGTCACAGAGGGACCCTTCTCTTCCTTGTATTCAGCGAGCAGGCTTTTCTTTCCAGTCATGTGTCTAGAGCATCCGCTATCGAGATACCAGATACCCTTCTTAACCTGCAATACAAAGGAAGATTAGTTTTGCTTGGGTACCCACTTCACCATGTATACGCGTTTGTCAGTGGAAGTGGTTGGAATGGGTTCAGCAGTCTTCGCAGCATTTGAAGATTCAGCTTTGTCTTTCTTCACTTTGGTCAATTTCTTGACCTCAGCGGTAGGAGTCACCTTGACCTGACTTGCAACTGGTTTGGTCTTCTTTGGTGCTATCTTCACCTTAGCTATCTTATCAGCTTTGGTGGCTGTGGGACACTTACTTGCAATATGATCGGTAAGTCCACAGTGATAACATTTCCTATAACTAAAATTAGTTCTAGGACCACTTGTGTGCTGAGCTTTTAATTTGGAATTAGAAGTGCCAGCACCAAGTACACTATTGGTTTTTGAAATAGGACGAACATTCAGTTCTTCAGATTTCTTACCAAGGACATCTACTCTGAGTCTAGGAGTAGGTCGCTGAACTGATCCAGAGGTCTGATTTCTAGAACCAGATGAATGAATCACTAAGGCTTTGGAAGCATTCAGCTTAGGTACTAAAGTACCCTTCTGAGGATTTTGATAAATTACAATTCCTTTACCTTTATCTTTAGAGACAGAGGTAGGTTTTGAATAAACCATTTTCTCCTTACCTTTTGAGGAGGTAGGAGTTTCCTCAGGGATTGGTGTAATCGACGAGGAGTACTGAGATGAAGAAGTGTCAGCTACTGAGGATACGAACGTTCCAAATTTAAGCATTGAACGTTCAGTGGTTGGTATTGGAGTATCATATTTATAACCCAGACCACGTTTATCACTCAGAGGAATCTGAGCCTTAATTATCTCAGTGATCTTTGTTGAAGAATTACACCATCCTTCAACAGTAGCTTGTTCAGCTTTTAATGCAGCGATAGCTTCCGCTCGTTCAATTTTGACTAGCTGATTTAAATGGACTTGATCTTTAAAATCTTCTTCAAATTTAGAAAGCTTTTCTATTTGAAGGTGGAAATTTTTAAGCTTTTCAGCGAGATCAAGATTTTGGTTTTCAACCACAGCTTTGCCGTTCATGGCTTCATATAAACTTCTAGTCAGTAGTTCGATTTTACGGAGACTATCAGCTTCATCAATATTTACAATATTGGTAAAGAAGGAAGGTGATACCTGAATGGCAGATGTTGAAGTGGAGGGAATGTCTGAACTTTCTTCCTCTTCTTCAATCTTGGCCATGAGACATTGATTTGCTTCATCATCTTCAGAATCAGATGATGAGGCTTCTTCATCAGAAGCAGCCCAATCATAGTCAGCCATCAGGCCTTTTCCCTTCTTCTTAAAGCTTTTCAGCTTTGCATACTTCTCCTTCAGCTTTTGATACCTGTCATCTCTATACCTGGGGTTAGAGGATTCTTTAGGAAAAGTTGAGATTATCATCCTATCGTTCCATAGATTTAAACTATCTTTGGAGAATTTAGGGGATTGTGCAAAAGAACCATTGTCTACATAATTTGTGTTTGCGTGGGAGGCCATTTTCAGATAATAGCAAGGAAGAGAAATATCTTAGATTAGATCTTGTTTATGAGATTAAACAGACCTGCTCTGATACCACTTGTTGGTCCCGAAAGGCTTAAACAAGTTTGTAGAAGGGGGGGGGGGGGGGGGGGGGGGTTGAATACAAACACACTATTTTACTTTTCTAAATTGTTTATTGATAAATCATTAACAATTTACAGCTTGTTGCGGAAACAAGATTAAGGATAAACCTAAATCTAAACAAGTTGGAACACTAAGGTTTTCTTGCACTAAGAAAGATAAGGAGATTACTAATAAAATCCTATCTTGAGAGATTTGAACTTGTCCAGAGTTAGCAAGTTACTTCAAATGAAGTGAGTTCATCTCTTTATATACTGCATGCATTTAATGCAATTTTGTATACACTTTACACGTGTCATCAGCGGATTGGTTGCATGTCATTGACCTTTGTTGACAACCTTAGTAGCCGCATGAATGAACAGTGTAGTATCAGAGTGGTTGTACGATTTCAGATTTTCGGATGTTCTTTTCTGACATTTCGTACGGTGGCGTGCAAGGGAGGTTAAGACAAAAGTACTTTGTACGGAGGACTTCATGATCAGCTTTCGTTGATTCAGCGATTATCATTTACTATTCAGCAGATGATAAAGTTCAGCGATAGCTGAAGTCTTGTACTTGATACTTCACGTTGAGTGGACAAATCTGAGTCTTCGCTGATCCGCATCAGTTCATTAGGAGACTTGTCGCTGGTTCTTGAGCTTGATCTTCGACTTCAGCGTAGAACCTTTGTTGACGTGAATCTTGTCTTCAGGGATCATAAGTAAACAACTAACTTATCAGCGATCACCATAAGGACTGAACAGACTCAGCGATATGGTGAACAGTGTTCGCTGAATGTTTAATCTAAAAGTGCGAGAGTTCCTATCAGCAGTACTGTAAGATCTTAGTACTTATCAGCGATAGTGAAACTCTGATACATATTGTTTACTTACAATTTTCACTAAGTATTTAAGATAGGGTCATTATCAAATCACTGAGGGTTTGGATCAACACTTTATGACTGCAAAATACAGAAGTTAAGAAGTGACAACGGCATAGAATTCAAAAACTGTGTCATTGAAACTTATCTTTCAACAGAAGGAATTTCACAGAACTTCTCTGCAGCTCACACTCCACAACCGAACGGTGTTGTCGAAAGAAAGAATCGAACACTTGTGGAAGCCGCAAGAACTATGATGTCAGCATGCGGATTATCATTGAACTTTTGGGCAGAAGCAATTTCTACTGCGTGTTATACTCAAAATCGATCAACCATTGTGAAAAGACACCTCAAGACGCCTTACGAATTGCTTAACAAACGGCGGCCAAACATCAAATTTTTCCATGTATTCGGATGCAAATGCTTCGTCTTAAACGACAGAGATTCAAGAGGAAAGTTTGATGTGAAAGCAGATGAAGGCAAATTCATTGGATACTCTGCCACTTCCAAAGCCTACAGAACATTCCTTACAAAGTCTCACAAGATTGTAGAAAGCATCAATGTTTCTTTTGATGATTCATTCCAAATGACTTCTGAGCAAATAAGTTCAGAACTCGGAATTAAAGGGAAATTCTCTGACATCTCAAGAACAAAAGAAGATTTGAATCTTCTCTTTTTGGAGATGTTCCACAATGACATTAATCCTTCTGTCGGAACCATCAGAGTTTCTGAAGAACCATCCTCTGTCGGACAAAATCCTACAGGTATGACTCTAACTGGTCCAAATAATGCTTCATCTTCTTCTATAAATACTACAGATTCAATTGCCGAAGCAGAAGAAAGTGAAGAAGATGAAACATCAAGAAAAACGACCACAGAAGCTGCACAAACCACAGAAGAACCAATTACAGAGGAGATCGAGGACCAAGACTATACATCCTCAGAGGAACAAACTCCACCACCACTCGTACAAATCATTCCACAAACGGTAGAATCAACTACCAAGGCACGAAGAACATCAGAGGCTGCACAAGAAGAAACACAAGAAGCCTCTGAAGAAAGTTTTGATGACATTGATGATCATCTTCCTCGCACAACTCAGTGGACAAAAAGCCATCCTCCAAGCCAAATAATTGGAGAACCTTCTGACTCAGTAAAAACAAGGTCCGCCACTGCTAATTTTTGTTTCTTTACAAATTTTATTAGTGTTATAGAACCAAAGAAGATTTCTGAAGCCCTAGATGACCCAAACTGGGTAGACGCCATGCAAGAAGAACTTCTGCAGTTTGAGTGTAACAGAGTATGGACTTTAGTACCTCTGCCAAGAGGGAAACAGGCCATTGGGACTAAATGGGTCTACAGAAACAAGAAGGATGAAGATGAAGTGGTCGTCAGAAACAAAGCAAGATTAGTAGCAAAAGGATATAGACAAGAAGAAGGCATAGACTACGATGAGACTTTTGCCCCTGTCGCACGTCTCGAAGAAATAAGAATATTCTTAGCCTTCGCAGCCCACAGAGGTTTTAAAGTCTATCAGATGGACGTAAAATCAGCTTTTCTAAACGGTGAAATCCAAGAAGAGGTTTACGTAAATCAGCCACCAGGTTTTGAAAGCTCAAAGTTTCCAAGGCATGTATACTACCTTGAAAAGGCTCTATACGGACTGAAACAGGCTCCAAGAGCATGGTACGAACGACTTTCTACCTTCCTTCTAGTCAATGGCTACAACAGAGGTACAACAGATACGACCTTATTCTATAAACGCAAAAATAGTGAGATAATGCTTGTACAAATATACGTAGATGACATAATTTTTGGGTCTACAAATTCAGAAGAGTGCAAAATTGAAAAACTCATGCAGAGTGAGTTTGAAATGAGTATGATGGGAGAATTAACATTCTTCCTCGGACTTCAAGTCAAACAATCTTCAGAGGGAATTTTTATAAATCAAGCCAAATATGTCTCTGACATACTTTTAAAATATAATCTCTCTGATACCTCTGCAGTGAAGACTCCAATGGCCACTGGAAATAAGTTATTCTTAGATCCAAATGGTATTTCTGTAGAATGTACTCTCTACAGAGGCATGATTGGATCTCTGTTATACTTAACAGCAAGCAGACCTGACATTATGCATGCCACATGTCTTTGTGCACGTTATCAAGCTAATCCAAAGAAATCACATTATGATGCTGTAAAAAGAATCTTTAGATACCTGAAGGGGACCAACAATCTTGGTCTCTGGTATCCACAGAACTCTGGTTTTAGTCTTAAAGCTTATACAGATTCAGACTATGGAGGATGCATGCTCGACAGAAAGAGTACCTCTGGGAGTTGTCAATTCCTAGGTGGTAAACTAGTCAGTTGGACCTCCAAGAAGCAGAATTGTGTCTCCACATCCACTGCAGAAGCTGAATACGTTGCTGCCGCTAGCTGTTGTTCTCAGGTTCTATGGATGAAGACTCAGCTAAAAAGACTACGGCCACATTCTGTTCAAAATACCCATCTTCTGTGATTCCAAAAGTGCTATTGCTATCTCTGCCAACCCTGTGCAACACTCAAAAACCAAGCATATCGATATAAGGTATCATTTCTTGAAACATCATGTTGAATACGGTACAATCGAAATGCATTTCGTGCCCACAGAATATCAACTCGCTGACTTATTCACCAAAGCATTAGACGAGAAAAGATTCAACTTCTTGGTGGGTAAGTTAGGAATGATTAACATGGTGTGAAAATCCTCTGTAAGTATAGCTTTATCTTCTGTAAATAATAAGTAAATACATTGCTTAATTTATTGCTTTGATTGATTCTACTTCTGTATGTAAATTCTTAAAACCTTAAATAGTTCTTAAAATCACAGAGCTTCTGTAAGTCAACTCAGAACCTATGACGACCCCTACAGAACCTTTGAAAAACATGACCTATGTTCTATGCAAAACTTATCATTCTTTGATCCAAGCATAGGTCAAGGGGGAGCAAAAGGAAATTACTTGATCTACAGAGGTGATTAGATCACGGGGGAGCAGAAGGGAACCCTGAAATGATCTAAAGATATAAAACTTTCAAGGGAAAGCCAAAGAAAAATGTCGATGACTCCATATCGACAGAAGTCAGATATCACTGCCGAGAAAAGAAGAACCAAAAGGTATGTCTCTCGCACAAAAGGTTTTTGGAAAACAATTTTCTAGGACAAGAATTGTCAAATATGTCCTAAATATACTGTGAATAACATTTCAAAAATCAAAAGCTCAAAAAGTTTCACAAAATTCGAATTAGGAGAAATTTAAGGTCATAGAGCTTCTGCTGAGCTCAACAGAGGTTCTGCAAGAAATATGCTATGTGATCACAAATTAACCCTCTGTCGATCTTTTGGAATGTTATCTCGGAAACCGAAAACGCAGACCATGACCTTCTCGAACAAACCGTTTTTTTTAACAGTTTTCTCGGACACAAACTTTCAAATATGTCCGAAAAACATCTCTTAAACCAAATCAAAAATTGGATGATCAAAAATATTAATAAAATTTTTGTTATGAGATTTTTTCTCTCATAGAGCTTCTGCTGGCCCTCACAGAACTTCTGCAAGTTCCAACAGAGCCACAAAACCTCTGCGAAGCAAATTTCTTCACAAAAATCCGATTTTATCCTCTCCAATGCCTTTACAAATGTTTTGGTTAAAGAAGAACCCCACAGAAGTCATGATAACAATGAGATATATGAAAAAGGGATGAACATCAAAGATTTTCAAGATCACAGAGCCTCTGTAAACTACAGAAGCTCTGTCAATCTGATTACTTGGGCATCTCTGTAGTAATAACGGTTACTTTTACTGCGAGTGAAACTCATATGGCTAAAATCAACCTCACGCGCCTAGCATTAATGGGCCGCGCACGACGTCCTGTCATATTCTGACAAGGCCTACGTGTCCCATTTTCATTGGGCGTACATGGAACGTTTTTATTTGGAAAGTTGAACCCGCCGCTCAAACTCGAGTGTGGATTCCAAACTTTAATCCATTGTCATATATTTTACTCTTTCGAATTCTACCATTTTACCATCCTATAAAAACAAAGCTTACCCTCTCATAAAACATTTTACAAACTCTCATCTTCTTCTCCGGCGAAACCCTGCAAAAATCTTGCAAAAATCTAATTCTTAAAATCAAATGGCTTCATCTTCTCAAGCTACATCCTCTGAACTCTCTCCGGCGAACTCACCGGAACACTCCCCTGCACATTCAGAACATTCTGAAAACCCCAGCCTTGCAAGAAATATTGAACAACAAGATTCCGGGGACTCAGCAGACTTTGCTCCGACGACACACTTGCAAAACTTTATAGCAAAGGATCATTTCGATGCCATTCTTCCAATCAAATCCAACAACTGCTATTTGGTCCCCTCACCCACTACTTTCGGCGAAGCCCATGCCATACTTCTGAACATCATGGAGAATCATGTCCTCTTCCCTCTACTATCAAGAACCCCGAACAAAATTTCAGTCCGTTATTTGAACCAATTTTGGCAAAGCTGCCGATTTGATAAAGACGATTCTCTTATCAAAGGGTACATTTCAAGACCTGATAAATCTGAGCATCTTGAAATCAAGTTCAACAGAACAATGTTCTCACTTGAATTCAACCTACCAACAAGGGGTCTTCTGGGATTGAAGAGTTATGCAGAGCAACCAACAGACGAAGAGCTCTGTCGATTCGTGGAAATGCTTGGGTACAACACCCAACTACGGAAGAGAAATGACTTCCGCAGAGGCCGATTACCAACTCTGTGGAACACTTTGTTCTCTATTCTTAACAGATGCCTGACAAGAAAGATAGGCAGTATTGACCAGAGCTCACATCAAATCTTGAGCATCATGTATGGGGTTTACTATGATCTTCCACTAGATTATGCGACCATAATGATGCAAGAGATCATAAACACCATCGACAGAAAGAACAACTCGAAAAGGGTCAAAGAGAACGATCCCAACTTTCTACCACCTCTGCAATTCCAAAGAATATTAGGAGTACTGTTCGAACCTCTGCTGCTAATCCAAAATTGGCCAATGGAAGGGCCAACTCCCAAACAGTTCCCGATGAACAAGAATACCCCCACTGATCATGCTGATGGCTACTCACACTGCAGACCTCTGTCAAAGAAGCTTCTGCAATACGCATCGAATAAATCCCTTAAGAAAGAGTATATACGCAATCATAGAACTCCTAAACCGATTCCTATGACACCCCCGCGTTTAGGTGTCCCCCTAGGAACAATGATAGCAAAACCTCTTTCCACTCAAAAAGAAAAGGATCAGAAGTTAGCAAAGCACATGGCTATTCAACTCAGCTTTATAGCCAAACGTGCAGAACTAATGGGAAAGAAGTCTTCATCAAGAACCTCTTCATCTACTCCAAAAGCTAAAAAGAGGAAAACTGCAGAAGGCACCTCAACAAGCGCTGCAGAAGATCAACCCTCACCTCCTCATGCCACAGAAATTGGCTCCTCTGCTCCTCTCTCCTCCCCAAAAATGAAGAAGAAAAGATCAAAATCAACAGAAGAAGGGGCACCAAATCCTAAGAGGAGGAAAACCAAAAAGAGGCATGGTAAATCACTTGCAAAGTTGGTAACCATTGCAGAAGAGGAAACTGCTGAAGAAGAAGTTGTAGAAGAAGAAATGGCTACAGAAAGGTATCAATCACCCTATCAATCTCCAGATAGATTTGCTCACCAAGGAGACCTGAACGACTTCTTACAGAACCCTGAAATTGCCAACACTCTAAATACAGCAGGGTGGACGGCACAACCTCTCGACCACCACTCTCCAGAAGAACAAGATTTCTTCATTTCTGGCATTGACACACATCTGCAAGAAGATGACACAACACCCAGAAATCAACCAGCCGAAACCCCTGTTATTTTACAAAACCCTTTCATTCAAGGATTGGATGTCCACAGAAGAAGTCCAAACCCAGCTTCAGAAGAAATAGAACAAACTAAAGCTGAATGGAACAGAGGTGAAATTACAGAGGCTTCTGAGAACATGATGGAAGAAGAGAGAGAAAAAGGGGCCGAAGTTGTACAAAAAGAGGGATTAGCAACAACGGAAACAGAAATAGAGATCTTAGAGACAGATTCAGATGAAGAAGAAGCTGTCTGGATACGTAAGGGTCTTTATCATCCACATGTCATGAGATTATTTGGATCTCATCAAGTGTATGACCAATTACGACCAGAGCAAGGAACTTCCACAGAATTTAGGGAAGAAGCAAGAAAAGATGCCTGGATAAATAGAGGCACACAACCAAAACCAACTCCCAGTGCAACCCACATTTCTGACACCGCAGGTCTAGCTGCAGAAGGTGTCATTGAAAAAGAGCAGCACAGCTCGAACCTCACCCAAACCATCCAGTCAGAGGTTATTCTTTCAAACTCTGTGCCCACAAAAACCGGGGAAACCATTCCTAGGGAGTCTCCTCAAAGAGACTCACCTATAGTTCGTGATCAATTGCCCCAGATCATAGAAGAACGCCCAACAGAGGAATTTGTTTCCTCTGCCACGCACTTATTAAGACCCACACTTCTTTCAGAGAGAAGTAGAGAGCACCATGACGAAGAGACTCTAGACAAGTCTCCGAGTCAACAGAAGAATATTCCGATACCCACCTCTGGAGTGGATTTGGACAATGTTCTTCACATAACTTCTGTAGAGACTGAAACTCAGGTTTCTTCTCAAGGATCAGAAGGAAATCCTTCCATTCTCAACGTACAAACAGGAATGAAAGAAGGTATCCCAGGAACAGGGATTCACTCTGGAGACGAATGTGTTCCTCCAGAGGTTACACAAGGAACACAAGTATCAAGGGATGAGTTCCAAACCCTTGTCACCTCTGTGAACCAAACATTGAAAGCGTTGCAAAGCTCTTTCAAATCTTTTGCAGAGACAACATCACTGGCACTGCTAAACCTGAACACCAAAATGGACAACCTGTCCACAGAGGTGAAAACTGCCATCTCACAGATGAAGTCTGCTGCTACCGCATCCACCACTTCTGCCGCAACAACTACTCCTTCGATTGAGAACTCCATCAACAAGTTCCTTGATCAATTGAACAAACAGACTTCAGTGTCAATGGGCATCACTCTTGCAGATCTACAGAAGGCCCTACAAAAAGTTCAAGAAGAAGCCATGCGAAATACCATGCTGATGCAACCCAAAGACTACATGACAAGAGCACAACTGACAGAGCTTGGGCAGAACGTGATTAATCAAGTGACAGAAGTCATCCTTTCCTTCACCACTGCCAATGCTAACTTCGTCAAAGATTTCAGAGCAAGTGTAGGAAGGATGAAATTCAAAACAGAGGCAGAACTAGCAACTCTTCTTGGCCTCTGTGATGATGTCTGTGAAAAGTTGATGGCAGCAGGAGCTGAATTACCGAAGAAGCCCAACACTTCTTGCAGAGCAGAGGGTACTTCTGATAAAATTCAGGATGATTCTGATGATGACCAACCTGGTCCATCAGATAATCCTGAAGGGGAGAATCTAAGAGAGAAAGCTACGAGCAGAGGTATACAAAGTCCACCAATCGCAGCAGAACCAATCAACCAAGCCCCTCCAGAAGAAACCCAACAACAAACCCAAAAGACCACAGAGACAACACCCATCTCTGTGGAATCATCTCCTGACGAAACCAAAACTCCAGAAGCAGAACAGCAAGCCACAGAGGCAACAACCGCCCCTGAGGTAATCATTTTGGAAGAAACAGATGAACAAACCACAGAGAAAACACCCACCTCTGTGGAAACACCCCAAACCATACCCAGAAGAAAGTCGATTGCCACCAAACCAAAAAGAGCAACGACCTCTGCTTCTGACGTTCTGAAAAGGATGCACACAACAATGAGTGATCGTGTGGCGAAGAGAGAAGAAGAAAGGCACAGGTTCACTTTAGCTTTCAGAATGGTAAGAAGATTTAATGTCAATACTTCATCAACAGAAACTGAGCTCGCAGAAGAAGTCATCAAACAACCTCAAACAGAGGTTACAGAGCAAGTCAAGCCAACAGAACCATCGCCACAAAAGTCCTCTAAATCACAATCGTCAAAATCCACAGAGGCAACCTCCATCAAACCAATAAAAGTGCCAACCTCAAAACCCACAGAAGCAACAGGTTCTGCCACGACAATAGCAAAAGATAAGGGCAAAGGGATACTGACAGAAGAGCCAAAGAAGAAGAAAACATTGCCAAAGCCAACAGAAAAACTAATGAAGAGTGCGTTTGACGCCTTTCAAACCCCAAAACCCGAAGAAGTTGACTGGGCACATGGATTGAAGCCTCTGTCAGAAATTCCTCTAACTGGTAGAGCTGCAGAAGTTGTTCAACAGATGGAGAGTCTCAGAAGACAAATTCCACGACCTGGTCCAACACATGAAGAGATGGAAAAAGTGGTATACAAATACCTCTACAAACAATCCTATCAAACAAATCATCCAGTAGATCACGTGACAGATCCAAGGATCAGAGAAGAATTTGAGAACATCTTCACAATAACAAAGCCAAGAACCAAAGCAGATGTCTTCTCAATTCACAAAATCAAAAAGGTGATCTTCTGCAGATTCTCCTTCTCAAGAACCTATCCAAGGGTCAGGTACAATCTTTACAAAGTCAGAAGAGAGAACAATTCAGAATCTACCTTCGCTGATGCTGATTTAAGAAACATCAATCCTTACGATCTACCTGACCTTCTGCAATGGACAAAAGACAACTACAACACAGAGCCTAATACCAGAGCCTATCAAGTGTTGGGAAAAGCGATGAGGGAAAAGCTTCTGCTATACAGCATGATAGATTTTCAGCTGGGAAAGGATCTTGGTCTCAAACATCTAGATCTACGACCACCAGAAGATCGCTGCCCACCAGACGCTGTGCCCAACTCAATCATCAGAGAACCAAGATTTGGGTTAGTATTTCAAAACCCACAACACCAGGTTAAACTTTTTGTACTCATGGATTGTCAGAAGTACGCAACCAGTACTCTGAGCAAATTCAGAGCAAGCCTTGTAAAATACAGAGGTACAGAGAAAATGGATAGAGATGATGCAGATACTTTCATCAGAGAAATAGACTCAACAATCCGCCTAAGAGAACTCTGCATCAGATTCTACAAAGAGATCAGAAAAGTCGGCAGAGACAACAGAAGCTACAACGATTTCAAAGATGCCAAAATCTGATTCTCAGACCTCCAATCTCTGCAAACAAAGTTAAAGTTTATCTTTCATTGTACTCAAATGTAAAATGCCTCTGGCATATTTCTAAATGAAAGAAATTTCGAGGTATTGTTTAACCTCTGTCTTATCTAACTTAGCCAAACTTAACTCAAGTTCAAATTTTTATTTTTCACTACTTAGGGGGAGATTGTTAGCTTCAATCTTCCTAATCATAGAAGTATTTAGAAGTAGTGAAAAATAGGCTAAGTGAAGAAAGCCTATTACAGAGGCTCTGCCGACATTACCGAGAAATCAAGGTCAAGAAGCTACAGAAGCAGCAGAGGCTTCCTACAGAAGCTCTGTCATACGCACAAAGAAGACCAAAGACTCGGAATCCGGCGAAGACTGCTCCACAGAGGACCAGACCGCAGAACCTCTGTAACTCATTACAGAGCCTCTGTGGTCCTCACTGAGACTTGAAGATATTTATAATATCTTGCTACTGTTCCAAGACCTGTTCATCAACTTGCATGAAAAAGTACTGTCAAAACACGTGTCAAGCTCTGAGTGGACTCAATAGGGCATGGTACAAAATAGACGTCTGCGCCATTTAATGCATTTACCAATAGTACATCTGCTCCATTAAATGCGCATGGCTCAAACAACTGCTCACACCATCCAGTTTACTATTCATGCCGTAAAAGGAACAGTGACCTACTTCATAGTCTTCTAAGAGTAGTATAAAAGGAAGTCTCATGTTGAGATCTTCCTAAGGACGAATACACAAGGAATCACTAATACTCTCAAGCTTTATTGTCAAATATCTGAGTGTTATATTCTCACACACACCAACAGTTCTTAATCTGTTCTTCGTGTTGTTATTATATATTGAATAACAGTAACTGTTCAAGAAATCCTTTTCATTCTTTACTGTTTTCTTTATATGTGTGCGTTCTAATATCTATCAAACATATCTGTTAGTTTAATACGCTTCCGCATCAAACTCTAAACTCAACTAATAGACTGTTAATCTTGATTAAGTGTATCTGGGTTCCAACAGTATGTCAAAGTCCCGATCTACTGTGACTCGAAGAGCGCAATTGCCATATCAAGCAACCCGGTCCAACACACCAAGACGAAGCACATCGACGTTCGGTATCATTTTATTAAGGATCACGTCGAAAGGGGTACAATCGAACTCTACTTCGTAAATACTGAGCATCAGTTAGCAGACCTGTTTACCAAAGCCTTGGACGAAAAACGTTTCAAATTTCTTGTGTTCAAGCTAGGTATGCTAAATCTGAAGACTTAATCCGCTTGTGTGCCCGTTACAAGTTCCATACTTCTACGCGTAACTGTCTACTCCTCATGAGTATACACTTCCTCGCACCTGTATTCTACTTGTCTCGGTTACACAGTTAGATTTTAGTCTCTGTATTTATTAGGTAGATTTCGTTTGTCTTCTTTCTTTCTTCGTGCCTTTCTTTTATTTCATATTGACTTATGTATTTCCTTTCACTATCTCTGTGCTTTCACCATATGTTCTTGTGTTCAGGGGGAGCACCTTGCGGTATCAGGTAAGATCTCTCATAATTTGAGGGGGAGCGTCACACACAGTTTTTCTCTTAAATGTCAAAAGTTTTTGTGTGTGTGGGCACTCCTGTGTGCATGTTATGGTCATCGTTTGAGTGGGAGCGGCACAAGTTTTTTCTTGAAAAGTCTAAAAGTCTTTGTGTGTCGGACTCCTCCACTACACTCTACTGCACTATACGAGGGGGAGCAATAAATCCCCATGCTCAGTTTGAGGGGGAGCGAGAGAAAGTCATCTTCCGGTTCAGATTCCTGCAAAATTCCAAGGGAAAGGACCGGTTGGAGTTATCCGGACAGTATCCGGAAACCCCAAGGTTTCCGGACGGTATCCGGATCCGGTATGAATCCGGGTCGGCCAAGAATCCGAACACCATCCGGCTATATAAGCCACCTGGACTCCCTTTTGTTTTTCTTTATCCGGAAATTCGCCCTAAAACCCTCAAAACCCTCGACGACTTTCTCTCTCGCCCGGACTCGCCTCACTCACTCGATTTGCACTTCGTTTTAGTCCCATATCCAGGTATGCTTCTCAATATCACATCGTGTTAATGTTTACCCATGCTTTAATCAATTAAATGCCCGATTTATCCACGCGATTCGTTGGTAGAACAGTGTCCAAATACCCATTAAGGGTTTCGTCATTTTTTGCCAAATGTGTGGGGTTTCGAGTTACATCGATGCCCTTATAACCTAATTAGTGACTCTCGACAACATCCGTGGCCTACTACGTACTTGGGATTGCCTGTTCTGTTTTTGGACTGCTTGAGTCATCGTCTGGACACGTTCCTCGTGTCCAGACACGTTCAAACCGATGCTAGTTTATCCGGACACGTTCAATCACATGCTGATCCATCCGGAAACCAACATCACCCGGAGACCTAGTTGTCCGGATACCTTAGGGTTTCCGGTAAGTTCAACTACCAGGTAGTTTGGTGTCCGGACTCTAATGTTATCCGGAAAAAGAGTGTACTCGGACACCCCTGACACCTGGACTCCCTTGTCCGGAGTCCCCGCTTTATCCGGACACTCCCCTTTTCATCCGGATACCTCCGACATCCGGAGACATGTGTTGTCCGGAAAAAACTCGGTCCGGAAAACTTGGCTTCCCCATTTTTGTCCGGACAACCCTGTTGCCATTTATGTACCTGTTTTGTCACTGCTTGTCCTCGATCTGTCTCAGATTGAGCCAATCACAGCAAAGGTACGCGCCAACACTTGTTCATCCGTCCCAATTTCTAACTGTGTATTTATTTTACAGATTATCTATGGCGGATCAACAATAACCTCTTCCCGAACAACATGGAGACCCACAACCACCTCCTCAAGAGCAAATACCTCAAGAGGAGGATATCATTGACGACGAAGCCGATGCTGCCTTGGTTGACCCTGACCGTGGTACTGAACTGGAGGCCAATAATCACCACCTGGACCCGAAACTATTCAGGCCCCAGCCACACCATCGGGTCCTTCTGGAAATCCTTATGAATCACCCTCTCCGTGAGGCCTTTACCAGCACAGCCGACGTCCCAATCCTGTATGTTCTACAGGTATGGCTCACCGTCCGAGTCGTCACAGCCGGTAACTCGCACTCGATCACCGCTCAAATCGATAACCAACCTTTCATGCTCACACCGGACTCATTCCGCCGACTTCTATCTCTTCTGGAGGCCACCGCCAACAATCACGAACGGTACGATTCTGCCGTAAATGATGACACACTGTGCACTCAAATCCGCGCACTTGGCTACAACCATGACCTCAACCGGCCGTCCGCATTCAAACGCAAGTACCTGGCTCCGATATGGTACACTCTCTTTACAATCCTAAACCGCTATCTTTCCTCGCGATGGAGAGGCATTGATCAGTGCACTGGCGACTTCCTTCGCCTAGTTCATGTTGTGTGTTATAACCGCCACATCGACTTCGCAATGATCATCTGGAGGGAGCTCGTCACCGCTATTCGCCACATCGGAGGGTCCAAACAAAAGAAGTTTCTTCCGTATCCGCATTTCCTTTAGCTGCGGTGCGTCAACACATGGACGTGAATCCTGCCATTCCTCGCCGCCTGAACCATCCGGTATGTCCCCATCACCACTTACAGTTCATGGTTATACGCAATTCATCTGATGCGGTAGCCATGCCCATCCCTGAACCACTACTAGCCATTGCCGATCCCACTGCACCAGGGGTAGTAGCATACAGGGAAGCGTTAGGAAATCCCATGGTCCACCCAGAGCCGGAGGGACCTGCCCAGGGACTTAGACCCGAGAGACGTGAGGGTCCGAAAGTATGAGGTGGAAGGGCCCGACAAGCAGGTGCTGTCGGGCGAGGAACGTTAGTTGTGAGAGGAAGGGAAACGAGAGTAGGTGGTGCAGTGGAATCGCAACCCGGTTCCAGCTCATCCCAAACCGGTCCATCCTCTAGACCGAGACTACATCACTCAACCGAGCCATATATCACCGAACCCCCCTCTCCCAGTCCACATGTTGAAGACGTGAAATCTGACTCCACGAACTTCGATACCGACCGAAACGTACGCCTGAGACAAATACCTCACGGTATCGGACCCAACCCTGATTTTACCGTTAGAATCCCACTTGACTCACCTCCACATACTGGACCCGAACCTATTAGGACATCTGAGGGAGAACAAGTTGAGGAGTTAGGACATGCGAGCCGGAGAGAACTGCGTTTAAAGTTGAACCAGGAAAGATTGAGCCGTAAAGATAACGAGGCTCCTGAGCGGATCGAACCGAGCGATATCCGGGTAGCCACATCTGCTATCCCGTCTCATACGTTAGGACGGAGTATTGAAGAAGCCTCCGTGGACCCAGCGGAGCAAATGCACGACCGCCTCAGCCACTCATCCGTCTCTCAAAAGACGGACGTTTCAGTCTCACACGAGGATATAGAACAACTTCCACCGGTCTCTCACTCGGAGAGTACTGGTGTTGAAACAAGAGACCAGCAACCCCCGGTCTCGACTTCTTTCAGTGCACCATCGAGTCTAGTTCCACTTGTTATTAAAGATTCTTTGACTAAGACACTTGATGCGAAACAACACCAACTCGCGGCTCTAAGTGACCCGACCGGAACGACTGTAGTGTCTCCGTCTACCGGAACACGAGGATCGGACGGAAATCCTACCACATCTAATATCATGCCAACTGTGAACGTAGGTGGCTCTACCCCCGCGGTAGATGCCTCAACGGGTAACCTAAGTGGTCCCGGAGTTAGTAACCCAGACTTCGTGTCACCAGGGTCTCTGGACAGCACCCTTAAGGCTGTCCGCCAGGATATGGAGCAACTGATGCAGCAACACGTAGCCGCTGAACTTGCCAATGCTATGCGCGCTATCAAAGGTAAAGGCCACCTCGTCGATACTGAAACCGCCTCTGTACCTCCACCGATTCAACAGCAACCAATCTATTCGGTGGAGACCCTGAAGACGATGATGTTGGCCCAACTGCTCCAGGAATCCGACACCGCCGCATCTATCGAAGCAGACCTGATCTTTGTTCTCCGATCACAGGTCACTGCTCCGTCTTCATCCATTACCTCTCGCCTCGACTCCATCGACTCGACCCTCAACGAATACAACAACGCGCTAACCACGCTGTCTGATTGGGTCCGTTCACTAGAAGACACTTGTAAGAGTCAAGCCGGCGGTCTCAAACGCAAGCACGATAACTAGGATGATCCTGATCACCGTGAGGGGGAGAAACGTCTACGCCAAACCGAGACCGCCCAGATCATGACTGCCGAAACTACAACAGTGGTTCAACAGGAAACCCCAACTGCGGCAACTACATCAGAAGCACCCGAAGCCGAGTTGCCACTAGCAGATATGGTCATAGACATGGAGATTTCAGATGAAGAAGACCCGACGGTTGAAAAGCCCGAGGGTTCAACACAGGAACTGGTGAATTTTGACTCGTCAGACAGACCGATACTGGACATGATAGATCCAGAGTGTGAGACCACCCCGAAGACCGAAGACGCATGGTACGAAAAAGCCGCCAGTGCCGTAAATCTCCAGGTAAATTTGGTCTTCCCTACTGATGAGGACGACAATATTGACTACGATCAGTTCCTGCTCCAAAATTTATATGGAGCAACCCCCGTTCACTATGCTCAACCCGCCGGAACATCATCAATAAGACCCGAGTCTACTACTTCCGATCTTCCGACAACTGCTCCTCCCACGACAGCTTCTGATCTTCCTCCCTCTCCTCAATGGCAACAAATCCGTTGGGAGAAGATCATGGTACTTATCCCTCATCTGGAGGAATCTTTGAAGAAGCTGTTCGTACACAAGCTTCGCCCGATCGAGTCGACCTTCTGTTTGGGTATCTACAACCTTGACCCAGAATTTCAACGCCGATATATCAGCACAATGCAGCGGTGTCTTCCAGTCAACCAGGTCAGAACCAAACTTCGAATAACAGAGGTAATCAGTATCTATTCAAGACGTATTATGAGGATCGTCTACCCAGTTTTCATTGTTCGACGTGAAGATGGGAACGAATGGAAATTTTCAGAAGCTGATTTCAAGAACCTCCGACCACTCGACTTTCTGGTTATTCTGAAAGACTTACGTACAAGAACCATCCGACCGCTAGAAATTATAAAGGCACTCGAAGCTGTTCATCGATACCTGGTCCGCACCATCATGATGTCTTATCTAACGGACTTACAAATGGCTATCGAGAACAAGGCGAAAAAGGTAAATTTGATCAAGCCGAATCTGAAAGCACCTGAGTTAAACATGTATCCCAAGAACGCTATGCTTCTGGAACTAGAATTCGGGATTGTTTACCTCAATGAGCAAAAGGAGAAGAAATTCATGCGTTTCAGTCAGGTAGACAGATTTTGTGACGGCACGCTTCTAAAGGTCAGAGATGCTCTTCGAAAGATTATTCAGCACGAGTCTGAAAATCCAAGGTATTCTTATGTTCCGAATCCGAATGAAGTAACTGCTCGGAATGCCTTGGAAATGATTGAAGATCGCATCGACTATCGCCGCGCCATCAGATTGTTCGAGGTACACTTCGCGCTCCGCAAAAGATATGTCTTCAACTGGAGAGATGTAGAGCACCAACTCGAACTTCAAATCAAAGGGGGAGATTGTTAGGGCAGGTTTTATAGTTGATTTAAAGTTCAAGGGTTGAATTGTATTTGTTTAAATTAGAGCTTATTAGTGAACGGGCCCATTGTATTTAATGTAAGATTAGCTTGGAAAAACATGTGAATCATCTCTTAGCTTTCTAATTCGTACTGTAATATTCTCTCTGAAAGTTAATGAAAGGGATGACCAGTTGAAATCATATTTCTTATTGCTTTATCATATTCGATTTCTAAACTGTTGCACGGATCTGGATTCAACAAGTGGTGACAAAGTTTCTAGAATGTTTACCTGAAAGCTGGGACAGTTATTCTATGTGTCTCAAGCTGTCAAAGGATCTAAGATCAATGACCCTTGCTACCTTATATGGCACGATGCTGAATCATGAGCAATCAAGCCATCTTAAGAAGAATCTTGTAAAAGATTCCAAAAGCACCCTTGTTGCTTTAATCTCAGAGGAACCTTCTACTCAGCGACCCGTGGTCACTATCACTGAGTTAGAAAGTAACTCTGAAAGGTCATCAGATTCTGACTCTTCAGATGATGATGAATCTTTGGCTCTCCTAACTAAAGAGTTCAGGAGATTCGCCAAAAAGAAAATGTTCAGAAAGAAGCAACCTCTTTCTATAACTGATAAGCCAAGATCATCAGCTCCTGTTGATAAGGCTACTGCTACTTGTTTTAACTGCGAAAAGATTGGACATTTCGCTAACGAGTGCAGGTCTAAGAAAGTCTCGAGAAACTCAGTGTTTCCCAAGAAATCCTTTATTCCCAAGAATAAAGATGACAAATACGCTAAGCTGAAAAAAAAGTATGCGAAGCTGAAAAGCTTTAAGAAGAAAGGCAAAGGCCTGATGGCTTACGATTGGGCTGCCTCTGAAGAAGAAGAATCATCATCTGACTCTGAGGATGATGAAGCCAATCTCTGTCTTATGGCAAAGATTGAAGATGAGGAAGAAAGTTCAGACATTCCCTCTACTTCAACCTCTGCAATTCAGGTATCACCTTCCTTCTTTACAAATATTGCAAATATAGATGAAGCTGATAGTCTGCGTAAAATCGATCTCTTGACTAAAAGATTATATGAAGCCATGAATGGAAAAACTGTAGTTGAAAATCAAAACCTTGATCTCGCTGAACAGCTTAAAAACTGTCACCTTCAAATAGAAAAGCTTTCTAAAATTGAAGAAGATTTTAAAGATCAAGTGCATTTAAATCAGCTAGTCAAAATCGAACGAGCAGAAGCTATAGCTGCATTGAAAGCTGAAAAGCTACTGTTGAAGGATGGTGTAATTCTTCAACAAAGATCACTGAGATAATTAAGTCTCAGATACCCCTGAGTGATAAACGTGGTCTCGGTTACAAATATGAAACTCAAGAATCAACCACTGATCGTTTCATGCTCTTATTTGGAACTTACGTATCCTCAGTCGCTGATACTTCATCCTCTCAGGGTTCCTCGTCCAGACCACCTATCCCTGAGGAAATTTCTACCTCTTCAAAATGTAAAGAGAAAATGGTTTATCCAAAACCTACCTCTGTCTTTAAAGATAAAGGTAAAGGAATTGCTTTTAACCAAAATCCTCAAAAAGGTACTTTAGTACCAAAGCTGAATGCTTCTAAAGCTTTAGTGATTTATTCCTCTGGATCAAGGAATCAGATATCTGGATCTACTCAGCGTGGGTCTATTCAGCGATCTACTCCTAGACTCAGAGTGGATGTCCTTGGTAAAAAATCTGAAGAACTAAACGTTCCTCCCATTTCAAAAGCCAAAAGCTTATTTGGTGCTGGTCCTTCAAATTCAAAATCAAAAGCTCAGCATTCAAATGGTCCTAGAACTACTTTTAGTTATAGGAAATGTTATCACTGTGGACTTACTGATCATATTGCTAGTAAGTGTCCCTCAGCTACCAAAGCTGAAAAGATAGCTAAGGTGAAGATTGCCCCCAAGGCAAAGAAGACCACTGAGGTTAAGAAATTAACCAAAATGAAGACTGACAAAGCTGAATCTTCAAATGCTGCGAAGATTGCTGAACCTTCCATTCCAACTACTTCCACTGACAAACGTGTACACATGGTTAAGTGGGTACCCAAGAAAAACTAATCTTCCTTTGTGATGCAGGTTAAGAAGGGTATCTGGTATCTCGATAGCGGATGCTCTAGACACATGACTGGAAAGAAAAGCCTGCTCGCTGAATACAAGGAAGAGTAGGGTCCCTCTGTGACTTTTAGAGGAAATGGAAAAGGACATACCCGAGGGTTTGGTGTACTCTCTAATGGTACAACCACCTTCAGAAGAGTCGTATATGTTGAAGGGCTGAAGCATAATCTTTTAAGCATCAGTCAGCTTTGCGACAAGGATAACAAAGTAATCTTTACTAAGGAATCCTGCTTTGTCACTGACAAAAAGGAGAAGATAGCTCTCAGCGGTTATCGTTTGGAAAATGTTTATGTAATAAACATGGACTCAACAACCACTGAGAACTCCTGTTTCTTCTCAAAAGCCTCATCTGATGTCAACTGGCTATGGCATAAGAGGCTCTCTCATCTGAATTTCAAGACACTGAAAACTCTTTCTTCAAAAGAGTTAGTCACTGGTCTACCTCAACACTCATACGTCAAAGAGTCTTTATGTTCAGCGTGTGAGAAATGGAAGCAGACCAAAGCAAGCTTTAAGTCAAAGCAAGTCTCCTCAGTGTCATCTCCTCTACAACTACTCCATATGGATTTGTTTGGCCCTGTTAACAAACAATCCATCGCTGGAAAGAAATATACACTGGTCATAGTTGATGAATTCTCTCGTTATACATGGGTTATGTTTCTCCGTTCCAAGAGTGACACCCCTGAAGAACTCATCACCTTTGTTCGGAAGATGGAAACCCTGAACAATTTGACCGTTCGCTCAATAAGGAGTGATCATGGGACTGAATTCAAAAACAGTTCTCTTGATTCCTTCTTTGAGAGTAAGGGTATCTCTCACAACTTTTCATCAGTGAGAACATCGCAACAAAATGGAGTCGCTGAAAGAAGAAATAGAACAATTATTGAAGCTGCACGTTCAATGCTCAGCGATTCTCACCTACCTACTCAGTTTTGGGCAGAAGCTGTCAACACCGCTTGTTTTACGCAAAACAGGTCGCTGATAGTCAAAAGATTCAATAAAACAGCCTATAAACTTTTTCATGGGAGAAAGCCTTCAATCAGCTTTCTTCACATCTTTGGATGTTAGTGTTTCATACTGAATAACAGATATGCCCTTGGAAAGTTTGATCCTAAGGCTAATGATGGAATCTTTCTTGGATATTCTTCAATCTCCAAAGCCTTCAGAGTCTTCAATCGTAGAAGACAAACTGTGGAAGAAACTATTCATGTCATGTTTGACGAATCCCGTTCAGCGAACTCTAAACCGTCCGCTGATACTGAAGAACTGAATCAATGGATGTTTTCTCATCTTGGTGATTCAGAAGATATTCCCACTCCTCGTGCTCATACAGTTGAAGATGATGGTCCTACTATCATTCCAAATATGCAGAATAGTGAAGCTGAAACATCATGGGTCTCAGTTGTTCCTTTAAACACTATACCTGCTTCTGAACCCAATGTCTCAGACATTCCATCTACTTCTCAGCAATCAGTGAATATAATGACAACTGCATCCATTCCTCTCTTGGCTGATACTCTAGATGTCGTTGAAGCTTCATCTTCAGCTTCTCCAGTTCAGGTTGAGTCAACGTCTCACGCTCCGTCTCAGCGATGGACTGTAAATCACCCAATTGATCAAATTCTTGGTGATCCAAACGCTGGTATTCAGACTCGATGAAGTGCAGGTAATATTTGTTTATTTGTTAATTTTATTTCTCTAACTGAACCAAAGAAAGTAGATGATGCCCTCAAAGATTCAAACTGGGTCAGCGCCATGCAAGAAGAGCTGACTGAATTCGAAAGAAACAAAGTTTGGAAACTTGTTCGAATACCAACTGGCAAAACAGTGATAGGCACTAAATGGGTCTATCGAAACAAGTTGGACGAACATGGAACTGTAACCCGCAACAAGGCTCGACTTGTTGCTTAGGGATACAGACAAGAGGAAGGTATAGACTACGATGAAACATTTGCTCCAGTAGCAAGACTAGAATCTATTCGTCTATTCTTAGCATACGCTGTACACAAAGACTTCAAAGTATATCAGATGGATGTTAAGTCAGCGTTTCTAAATGGAAAGCTGAATGAAGAAGTCTATGTGGAACAACCTCCAGGATTCTCAGATCCTAAGCGTCCAGGTTATGTTTATAAACTGAATAAGGCACTTTATGGCTTAAAGCAAGCTCCACGTGCATGGTATGACACTCTTTCTACTTATCTCCATATTGAACAATTTGAGCGAGGTAAAATCGACAAAACTCTATTTTTCAGGAAAGTAAAAGGTCATATCATTCTTGTTCAGATATATGTTGATGACATTATATTTGGTTCTACTAACCCTGATCTTTGTACTCGTTTCGCTGATAGAATGAAAGATGAGTATAAAATGAGCATGATGGGTGAACTAACATATTTCCTTGGTCTTCAGATAAAGCAAAATGAAAAAGGAACTTTCATTAATCAGGGAAAGTATGTTAAAGATATGCTGAAGAAATTCGACTTAACTCAAAGTTCAGCTATGAAAACCCCCATGGCACCACCGCTGAAACTAGACAAGGATACTAAGGGTATTCCTGTTAATGTCACGCTGTACCGTGGGATGATCGGCTCTCTGTTGTATCTTACAGCTAGCCGACCCGATATTATGTACGCAACATGTTTGTGTGCACGATATCAAGCTGAACCCAAGATATCTCATATGACCGCTGTAAAGCGAATTTTTAGATACCTTAAGGGTACTGCAAATCTAGGTCTTTGGTATCCCAAAGACTCAGGATTTGATCTAATCGCCTATTCAGATAGTGATTTTGCAGGTTGCAAATTGGATAGGAAAAGCACCACAGGAGGATGTCAGCTCCTGGGTGGAAAGTTGGTGAGTTGGACAAGCAAAAAGAAAAACTCAGTGTCCACCTCCACAGCTGAAGCTGAGTATGTAGCCGCTGGAAGCTGTTGTTCTCAGGTCTTATAGATGAGAAATCAACTATTGGGCTATGACCTTCAGCTCTCAAATATTCCAATCTATTGCGACAGCACAAGTGCCATCGCTATGGCAAATAATCCAGTGCTACACTCAAAGACAAAACACATCGAAATCAGGTATCACTTTATCAGAGATCATGTGATGAATGGTGATATAGAACTTCACTTTATCCCAACTGATTATCAGTTAGCTGATCTGTTAACCAAACCTCTTGATGAGACAAGGTTCAACTTTCTCATCAGCGAGCTTGGAATGCTGAACTTTGAAGAATAAAATCTTCAGCGGTTCACATTTGATCAGCAACAGGATAAAACCAACTTGTATAACCCATTCTATCATCTTCTCTCTAAATAAACTTGATTCGTTGATATCAAGGTATGTTTTTTTTCTCTCTCTGACAAATTGCATGTAAATGCAAGATTTCAAAATAAATTACATCGCTGAATATCTCTTCCTTATCAGCGATACTTTGAAATTTCTAAAATCCAACACTAATATTTCTATTCAGTGCTTCATGTTTTTAAAGTGTCCCTGAGTTTTTCAAAACATCAGAGACATCCAAGAATATGAAAGGACAGTTGTGACGTCATTGCAACGGATAAGCCCCGGCACGTTCTTTCTTTTCCGACACACATTTGCACGTTTCGTTTACCTGCCAATCAAATGCAAACACGTGTCCGTGTCATGATGAAAATCTTTTCCCGCTCAAGATTTTCTCTCTCTCAAATCTCTATATAAACTCATTCTGGGTTTATCTTTTTCTTTTACGCGAACTTCTTCTCCAAGCAAGAAAAAGAAATTATTGTTGCATTTGTGCTCTCAAGTTTTTCAAGAACTTAAGAACTTCATCTTCTTCAACGAACCAGGTTAATAATTCTTTTATTTTACCTGTTTCTTCAAACTTGTTAATGATCTTCTCTTTGTTTTCACAAGATCAAACAAATGAACCTTTTTAAAAATGAAATCATTTCCCTCATGGTTTTATGAACACAACCTTTCATGGTTGTTCTTCAAGTTTAAAACGCAAAATCTTAAACTTGTTCTTCATACGTTTTTCCAGAATCCCAATCTTCAAAGGAAACTGGAAAACAAGATTTTTATTGGGTCTGCATTTCGTTTTTTCAAAAACAAGAAAAACCCTAATCTTTATTAAGACATTTTGTCTGAATGAAATGGACAAAATTCGAACCATCTTATTGGAAAATCTTTCCACATTAAGATTATTCTTATTTGTTAATCTTTGGTTGAACTGATAATACAGAAAATGGCATCTTCTGACATTTCCAAGAACACCATCACTGAGAACACTGCTGCTGATAATACTGCTGAGGAAGTGGAAATCCTCAAAGCTCCTCAGGTCAAGTTCTCTCTTGACAAACTGGATTGGACCAAGGTAAATAACCTCTATGCGCTTCTCGAGTTTCCTCCTCGAAAGCAAGTCACACATCTAGATGATGCTGTGAACTTCCTGAAGAACTGTTCCATCTCCACAACCCTGACCATAACACCTCCTGCACATCAGCTACTGCTATCCCAATTCTGGTACTCTGCCAGACACTCTCAGCTACCATCAGCCAAAGACCCCTAAAAAACAATTGACTGCATCCTCTGCGATACTGACTATGGCACTATGAAGATCACCCCTGCCATTATTCGCAAAGCCCTGAACCTTCCCTTGGCCACCAAAGAAAAACCTTTTGTTCCTCTCCCTTACCACAAGAAAAACTCAGACAGGGAAGCCATCATTGCATTCCTCGATGCAATGGGCTATGTATGGGAAACTGGGAGGGACATGAAGCCCGAGAAGAAGCTGACCCTTATCAAGAAGTCTAAAATGCCCAGCGAGATGAACTTCATCTTCGCTCATTTAATCAGCTGCATGACTGCGAAGACCGGCTCCTCTGACCAAGCCGCTCAGCCTCAGCAAGCAACGGGATATGCATTGCTGAAAGGTCTACATATAGACTGGGCATCGATTATCTATGATGACCTGGTACTCAGAGTGGACTCCGTCGCTGACAGATCTCTATGGGTTCCCTATCCTCGATTCATCAGCGCTGTATTCCAAAAAGGCCTGAAGGACAGCTACCCAAAAGAGGGTGACCTGAAACTCACTCAGGTCGGCCCTAAGGTTCTCGACTTCAAGCCAGTGGGAAATGAGGTACGTCTTTCTACTCTTTTAACTCTTCTAAACCCTACTTCTTCTACTTCTGCAGCTCCTTCAGCGGACAAACCCACCGCTGATACCCCAGCTGCAACCTCCATTCCTTCTCTTAAAAGGAAACACTCTGAAACCCAACTTAGTTCCAAAAGAACTAAGAAAACCAAGGAGCAACCCCAGCAATCTCTTGCTGAAGACTCCTCCGCTCCTCTTGATGGGCTGAAGGAAAGTTCAGTGGTACGCTCTACCACAGCTGAACAAGCCACCCACGCTATCCCAACTTCAGCGTCTCTAAACGCTGAGGTTACAAACTTGGAATCTACCCAACCTCCTTCAGTCTCTCAAAAGACTGACGAAGCGATTCTCAGCGAATCCAACGCTAAACTCCGCACCCAACCTCCATTCTCAACCTTCGCTTCTCCCTCTACTCAATTGGACTCTACTCCAGTTATCACTGAAGCACCTGTCATTCCTCCAGAAGCTAAAGATAATACTCTTCAAGGAGTGATGGGCGTAGGACCTGCAGCGATGACCATGTGTACACGCACTTTAGCTGACGACATGGAACATTTCTCAGGACACCGAGATTTTGATGCTTTCATCAATCCTCCTGCAGGTATACAACACCCCCTATACACTGTAACTGAACCCCAAACTTCTGAGCTTTCCTCTGTTCACAAGTTCTTATATGTTACAGGTCCTAATTTGGGAGACATCAGCGCCTCTCTGAAGACTATAGAGACGAAGCTGACAGGTCTCAAAACTACTCTTTCCGACAACTCTTCAGTTGTAACAAGCGCTGGAGAGAATCTCACAAAGCTTACAACCGTGGTCGAAAAGAATGCCTCCAAAGCTGACTTGGAGAAGGTTGATAAATCACTCACCAACTTTGGCAAAGTTCTCTCTGACATCTACACAGACTACCTCGACATCAAAAAATCAGTTGACACCATGTCCAGCGAAGTCACAACGCTGAAGACATCGGTTGGCAAACTCGAAGGTGATATGTCTGCTGTAAAGACTGATGTCAGTTCAGTAAAGACTGACATGAGTTCTGTGAAGACCGATGTCAATACGATGAAAAATGACATCACTTCTATGAAGACATTGTTGCAGCAGATCCTGACTAACACGACCGTAAGATCAATCCTGGTATTTCTTTTAATGACATCACTTCTATGAAGACATTGTTGCCCCTGCCCCTGAACCTTCATCTTTTAATGCGGCGGATCGTGCTGAACTCGTAAAGATCAATCCTGGTATTTCTGATCTAGCAAACAGATTATCAGCGATTGAAATTTGTATGGGGATCCCTAGCCAAGAAGACAGGGAACCATCAACAGCTGCTGAGTCGTCACATTCCTCCCCCACTCATCATGAAAAAGGGGGGGAGAAGAGCACTGAAGACCTTTCCCATGATGAATCTATCAGGGGAGAGAAGACTGAAGACCTCACCTTTACTGAAGAGGGTGAGAAGACAATTGAAGCAGCCGCTGGATCTCAGGGAGATGAACACCCTGAGGGAACCGAGAAGCTTACCTCTGTATCTGAGGGGGAGCAACTCGAAGAAGAAGCTAAAGAAACTGAGTCTGAAGCTGAAGATGAAAAAGCCATCGACTTGTCTGATGATGAACCATCCTCTTCTCCAAAGAATGATGATGATGAAGATGATGATGATTATGACTCTTTTATCGTCAAGCCTGCTCAGAGAGCTAAAGCTCTTAAAGGGATTCTGATAAATGAACCTACAGGGGAGCGGACAAAGACAAAACCATCAGCATCTGAAGCTGACAAGGGCAAAGGAAAAAGTGTCGCTGAAGATGATGAAAATCTGACGATCTTGCTTAAAAAGCCGGTTTGTCAGGTACACTAATCTTACACTACATCCCTCCTCTATACATTATCAGTTCTACACACTAAATCCTACATACACTTTATCCCATTCTTTCTATCTCTGTTCTACCCAAGTTCTTACTCGTAAGATCGATGTGTTTCAGCTAGTCCTCTCCCCTGTTTGAGGATATCGCTGAAGTTCCTACAGCTGCGACTTCACCAACAATAATCGCAGCTCCCAACGCTGAAGAAATAATCCCGGTCTTAGATTTGATCTTTGATACTGATGAACCTGAAGAACAGATGCTCTCTCACAAAAACAGACCTTCCTTGGCTCCTCAAAAGCTAAGTGAAGAGGATCAAGAAAAGAGAGATGAAATGATCAAGAGACTCGAAGATCAGCGAATCATTCTGAAGCGTGATCAACTTCCTTCCGTTCCTCCAAAGTTCAAAATTTCCCAAAAGGAATACAAGGAACACCTCAGAGCTGAACGCCTAATCGCTGAAAGAAGGAAAGCTGAAGAAAAAAACAGAGAATACGCCATCCAACTTACTCAACGATCTGTAAAAGACCCCAAGCTGAAAAGAGCTCCCATTGACGTTCAACGTCAGCTATGGGATGATGCTCAAAGGATCGTTAGAGAAAAGACTAAGGTCTCTGATACGACTTTGGAATGGTGTAAAGAAATGTTGAACTATCGATCTCGACAATCCAAAATCATAAAAGTAAACATCAGAGGAAGACTGTACTCAGACGTTCCTGTTGTTGAAGTTGATGTCTACAGAGAAGACAAAACCAAGCAAACCTTCTATGCTGCTACCTTAGAAAAGTTTGGTCTCTCTGAATGGTTAGAAGTGAAATTAGCCATTCAGGGATCGCGCTCAAAGTTCAAAAGCCATGTCGAGAAGATCTTAAACAAACAGATCGACCTGGTTTCTTTTGCTATGGATATTCCTCCCTCTACTCTTCTTCCTCCTCAACAAAGAAGAGTCCCTGCAAAGGAAAAGAAAGTCTCAGACTCAGGTCCTCCTATATGGAATGAAACAGGTATTGGTTTCTCTCGTGCTGAAGTTCTTGGCCCTGATGCTGATCTCTCAGCGCTTGACACCCCCTACCACCTGGAGAAACTTTCATTCCTGGCACAGTTGTAAGTGATCCTTATGGTATATTCTTTCTAGACTACGAAGCAAACCATCACTTTCAACGTATCTCTGAGCTCCACATCACTCCCATCGAACAACTCAGAGATCTCATATACTGGTGTGAAGTCAGACACGACATTAAAGCTAGACACCTGAAGCCCATGATTTTTGAAGAAGCTCTGAACAAAAAGAATCAAGGAGTAGATGTTCCTGACTGGATGATTCCCACATCAAAGACCCTCGATGAACTTCTCATCAAGGAAGAACCTTTTGACGGATAGGATCGCCTTGTAATTCTTTCTATCCTTATCTGTCTATATTTTTTGTACTTGTAATTTTATTCGCTGAACTTGTAATTTTTCTACTTCCCTCTGTAATCTTTACAAAGTTTAAAGAAAAATTTCAGCGAACGTACTTTACTCCATCAGTACATAAAAGATCCCAGAAAACAGTAAAAGGGACAAATATTTTATGAGTTCTTTTTATCCTTATGTTTTCATTAAATAGCAATTTTCTTTGTTGCTATGTCATAATCAAATAGGGGGAGATTGTTGATCCAAACCCTCAGTGATTTGATAATTACCCTCTCTTTTATACTTAGTGAAAATTGTAAGTAAACAATATGTATCAGAGTTTCACTATCGCTGATAAGTACTAAGATCTTACAGTACCGCTGATAGGAACTCTTGCTCTTTAGATTAAACATTCAGCGAACACTATTCACCATAATACTCTGAGTCTGTTCAGTACTTATGGTGATCGCTGATAAGTTAGTTGTTTACTTATGATCCCTGAAGACAAGTTTCACGTTAACATAGGTTCTACGCTGAAGTCGAAGATCAAGCTCAAGAACCAGCGACAAGTCCCCTAATGAACTGATGCGGATCAGCGAAGACTCAGATTTGTCCACTCAACGTGAAGTATCAAGTACAAGACTTTAGCTATCGCTGAACTCTATCATTCGCTGATAAAGAATGATAGATCGTTGAATCAACGAAAAGCTGATCATAAAGTCCTCCGTACAAAGTACTTTTTGTCTTAACCACCCTTGCACGTCTCCGTACGATATGTCAGAAAAAGAAGCTCCTTATTGTCTGAAATCGTACAACCACTCTGATACTACATTGTTCAAACATGCGGCTACTAAGGTTGTTAAGAAAGGTCAATGACATGCAACCAATCAGCTGCTGCCACGTGTAAAGTGTAAACTGCAATGCATTAAATGCATGTAGTATATGAGAAGAAGAACTCACTTCATTTTGTAGTAACTTGCTAACTCTGGACAAGTTCATCCTTCTTATCTTGAGATAGGTTACTATTAGTAATTTTCTTCTCTTTCTTAGTGCAAGAAACTTAGTGTTCCAACTTGTTTAGATTTAGGTTTATCCTTAATCTTGTTTCCGCAACAAGCTGTAAATTGTTAATGATTTATCAATAAACAATTTAGAAAAGTAAAATCTGTGTGTTTGTATTCAACCCCCCCCCCCCCCCTTCTACAAACTTGTATAGCCCTTTGGGACCAACATTAGGTACTACTCTTTCATGAATGACAGCTCTAGTAGCAGTGCCTGGAACTTCAGGGTCTATTCTAACAGGAATATATGGGCCATTTTCGATGAAGTAAGGCATAGTAGGGTCTACACCTTCTAAGAAGAGTATCGTCCTATTTTTCCATTGATTAAAGTTATCTCTGGAAAATCTAGGGGGTTTTGCAAGAGAACCGTTGTCAATATAGTTAGTGTTTGTGTTAGTAGCCATTATGAGTAATAGCAAGGAAGAGAAAAGATTAGTATAAGCAAGATCTTGTTTATGAGATTAAACAATCCGCTCTGATACCACTTGTTGGTCCCGAAGGTTATACAAGTTTGTAGAAGGGGGGGGGGGCGAATACAAACACACGATTTTTACTTTCTAAATTGTTTATTGATATAATCAAACAAATTACAACTTGTTGCGGAACAAGATTAAGGACTAAGCCTAATCTAAACAAGTTAAGAACACTAAGTTTCTTGCACTAGAATTAAGACAGAAAGGAGATAAGAATATTAAAGATAAATATTCTAACACTAAGAGAGAAAGAAGAAGATGGCCGTGCACTTCATTTCTGAAGTAGGGTTCTTCTTATATACTGCATGCATTTAATGCAAGGCAGTACAACTTTACACGTGGCAGCAGCTGATTGGTTGCATGGTTTGACCTTTGTAGACAACCTTAGTAGTCGCATGATGTACAGTGTAGAATCAGAGTTTGTTGTACGATAATGAACAGAAGGGATGTCCGTTCTGACAATTCGTACGGAGACGTGCAAGGGGATGTGACAAAAGTAACTTGTAGAGGAAGACTTCATGATCAGCATTCGTTGAATATTACTTTATCAGCGAGTGACAAAGCTCAGCGATCGCTGAAGTCTTCTACTTGAAACTTCACGTTGAGTGGACAAATCTTGGCTTCGCTGATATCCGCATCAGTTCATTAGTAGACTTGTCGATGGTTCTTAGGCTTGATCTTCGACTTCAGCGTAGAACCTTTGTTGACGTGAAACTTGTCTTCAGGGATCATAGGTAAACAACTAAAACT
This sequence comes from Saussurea involucrata, assembly GCA_033807775.1. Lineage (NCBI taxonomy): Eukaryota > Viridiplantae > Streptophyta > Magnoliopsida > Asterales > Asteraceae > Saussurea > Saussurea involucrata. Next base: position 216,749,573 of record CM066321.1, on the reverse strand, counting down.
TATCAGCGATCACCGAAAGAACTGAACAGGCTCAGAGCTTTGTGGGTGAACAGTTTCGTTGAATGTCTATCTTTAAAAGCATGATTTTCCTATAAGCGGTACTGTAGAGACGTAGTACTTATCAGCGATAGTGAAACTCTAATACATACTGTTTACTTACAATTTTCACTAAGTGTTTCTAAAGGAGTCATTATCAAATCACTGAGGGTCTGGATCAACACGAACCCCACTGACGAGCAAAGAAGAAGACAAAAGAAAAGTAAATCTTTGCTTGAAAGTAAAAATCTGGAAAATAGAAGGTTCAAATGGCAGAGGCATGGGAAGGTGTAGTACAAGCATGTTCCCTAAAGCATGGCAAGATGAATTGTTTAATAAAACTCATTGTACTTTAAGTGGACTTTTTGGAAAAGGTGTAGGGACCTATGGGTAAAAGATCTACAAGCTTGTGGATTGGAGAATTACTCAAAGAAGCTGAATTTTATGCCTTCTATCTTCTGTCTTTAGTCTCTAGTTTAAACCCATCTTTTGTTAAGTCCAACTTTTCCTCTTAGTATATAAAGAGGTGTTGGGTTCATTTAATTCATCCTTCCTATCTCATCTACCACATTTTAGTGCAAGTTTAGTTGTAGTTGCTAGTCTAGAATTTACTGTAGTAGCTCTCTAATTTTATGTATTTCAATTTGTAGTGTAATCTTTAGTTTTCAAGTCGTTAGTAGCAGTGACGTACTCTCGTTCCCCACTGCGGTTTTAATACAAGTCACTTTCAGTTTACTTATGTGCATCTTCTCATCTTTTGTTTTCTTTACTTTGGTAATTATGGGCTAAGCATCCTTTGGGATGTAGGAAGGAGAAGTACCTGGATTTTATGAAAAATGCTTGAGTAATCTTTATACTTGGAATATTTATTGTTTTGCTCATTCACTCTCGATTATTGCCCAATGATGCGAACAAGCCGATCACTTGTAAGGATCTAAAGTCTAGTTCTTCACTCAGAAATGAGTAGAACGCAGTGACACGAGCTTGGATGATGCTAGGGGATTCGAAAGAATTCTTATGACACTTGAGAAAGTGAGGTCGGCACAGTGAGCTAATCTCAACCCACTGGAGTAGTAGGCAAGCTAGTTATGTATTCAAAACACTTAGACTATTTGTCTCTACACATTCCATCGAGACCTGAAAAGTCCATTTTGAGATTACCATTGACAAAACAGTAATTACTAAGAGTATGAGATTTTTACTTAAAGGTGTGAGTATTTTGTAACCAGGCTTTTCTAACGAGAATGTCCACCTCAAGTACAAGGATCACTTTTAGGATCAAGTATTTAATATAAAATCTAGGGAAAATCTAACCTACATTCGTTCTTTCAATTCTTAAGTAAAACCGTTAAAGTAGCATTTCACCAAACAAACCAAAATATTGCTTCCTCTGAAATTGAAACTTGTAAAAGGAAGTGCATGAGAACCGTATTGTCTTGATTGCCCAGTCCCTGTGGATTCGATTCTGGTATTTTACCAACTATTACTTGCTGTGACGATCATAGTGGTCAGTGTACACTTTCACTTCTCACTGTGGACAGTTTGCAACCCACTGCGATTAAATCACATATTTTGCACATATCACCTGTCAACAGTTTGCTGCTACAACCAGAATTTGGAATCGTATATCTCAACGAACAGAACGAGAAGAAGTTTCTCCGATTTAGTCAAGTTGAAAGATTCTGCGACGGAACTCTGCTAAAGGTCAGAGATGCTCTAAGAGACATAATCACCAAGGAAAAAGAACTCGAGACATCGTTTGCAAGTCTAAACGAAACAAACGCTCGAGACGCCTTGGAAATTATTGATGACCGCATTGAGTTTCGTAAAGCCATCCGAAGCTTCGAGATTCTGTTTGCACTCCGTAAAAGATACGTTTCGAACTAGTGCGAGATTGAACTTCGATTCAAAGGGGGAGATTGTTGTGAATATATCTAATTGAATGGAAGTTCAAGGGTTTAATATGTAACTTTGTTAAATAGGCTTAATTATTAGTTTGGGCCTTGGTAAATAAGGTTGTAATTACCTCATTGTTGAGGTTAATCGTCCCAAAACCCATTGCAATCCTGCTGTTGAAATTCTCTGAATGGTTAATGAAAGAGGGATGACAAATTGAAATCATATCGTGTTTATTGATTATTATTCGTTGATTTCTATTACTTTGCACTAATCTGGGATCCACATGACTTGATTTCGGTTGATCTTCGACTTCACCGAACGTTTGATGTCTTGGCTAAGTTATTACAAAGAACCAAAATAAAATATTCTAAGTGAGATTTTAAGGACAAAATCGGTGGGTCAATTTCAAATCTTTGGTGACCCAAGAATAAACATGCTGACTTTTGTACCAACATAGAAACATCCCATATTGATAAAACAAGCATGTTTTTCAAAACTTCAAATTGATAATACAAAATTACAAAGTTGATTGCAAAGAGGTGGAGCTATACAAGGCTCAAGAGTCAAAACTACACTCTGTAGTGTGGTCGTCGACTACAAATGGAGCGATAGAAGATTGGTCGACGATTGTAGAATGGAGTGAATGAATTGAGCGATAAAAGACTGGCCGAGTCAAGTGGATTGGGTCTGGGAGGCATGCGTTCAACTTGCGTTTTGTGAAGAATGAAGAGAAGATACATGGAGTTAGGGTTTCGTAGGTTTAGTCTAATAATTGTATTTGTGACTTTGTGTAGTCTATAATGTAGTTGCTTTGAGACTTGAGAAGAGAAGACAAGGGCCTAAGGGGCTGTTCGGTTGTGGCTTAAGGAGCTGTATAGCCCATATAGCTTATTCGCTCAGCCATACCTAGCTGTTCGATAGGAGCTTATTCGGACAGCTGGTGGCTGATTCGCTCAGCTAATTGAAGTGTGTGGTTTACATTCAGCCCTTAATATTCCATTTGTACCCTTCACAAAACATGCTTCATCCACAGAAAAAAAATCCCACAGAGCTTTCTTCTGCTTCTCAGGTTCACCTGCAAGCTTCCTTCTTCTCTGGTTCACCTGCAAAATCATTCCAATCTCCTTGCTTCCTTCTCCAGTTCACAAGCCAAACCCTCCCAATCTCCTTGCTTCCAAATGTGGTTCACCTTGAAAAAACCTATCAATTTGAAGGATGAAGAAACTCTGGTTCGCCATTGAAAAGCTTTGATTTGTGGTCTTGAAAAAACCTATCGATCTGAAGAGTGAAGAAACCCTCTCTGGTTTGCCATTGAAAAGCTCTGATTTGTGGTGGATTTCACCTCTTTGAAGTGTGAAGAAAACCTATCGATTTGTGGATGTCTTCCCTTTGAACTGCAGTGGATCTCAACTGAAGAAACCCTTCAGTTGTATGTGATGGATTTCTCCCCTTTGAAGTGTGAAGAAACCCTTATTACTTTGACCTGGTTGATTTTGTTGTTTTATATAAAAAAATTGTCTACAAACATGTTGCTGTTGCAATGGTGTTTGGTAAAAACGAATGTAAAGCCCGTGTTCCGGTGTGTCCTTTTTTTTTATAAAAATTAATTTGTGTTTCCGCTTAACGTTGTTGGTTAACGGGATTAACGAGAAGATCAAACCTGTTATCGGTGGGGAAAACCTTAATCATAGTGCAAGGGTCGAAAAGGGCAGGGAGCAAATGTGTCTATTAGGGATTTTGGTAGCATGGGGGTCGGCCCATGCAAATGCTAAACCGAGCCCCACATTTGTTTTGGGTTTGAGTTTCGTGGTGTGCAAGCGAAAGGAAGGAAAGGACAACCCTAAAGTTCTCATTCTCGTTTTTTCCGTGCAGCGCCGTGAAACCCCAAACCAAGTTGCACCTTCTCCCTTCTCTACCTGCTGCTGCCGCTGCGTTTCCACCGGAACCACCACCAGCACCGCCGCTGGTTCTTGCCGGCGACGAGGGTGCTGCGAGAGAGAGAGAGAGAGAGAGAGAGAGAGAGAGAGAGAGCAGCGGCGAGAGAGAGAGAGAGATTAGCGAAGAGAGAGAGAGTAGCGAGAAGGAGGAGGAGCAGCGGTGATCGGACCTCCGAGGGGCTGCCGCTGCGGCGTCGTAGTCGTCGTGAGGTAAACCTCTCTTTCCTTTGTCTCTTCGTTTTGCTATTTTCTTTGTCAACCGGAAAACCATCACCGCCGCCGCCGCTGGCGGCCATGGCGGCTGTAGGCTGTTGCCGCCGGGAAACCACCAGCCCGTTGGTGGTGTGGGTGTGGTGTGTGTGACGAGATGGAGTAGGATGGTAAGCCCTTCTCGTCTCGTTCTTTTGTTCGTTTTCTTTGTCGTCGCCGGATTTTCGTAAACCGCCGCCGGCGACCACCGCTGCCGGAGGTGGCAGCGGGTGGTGCGCGGTTGTGTCCAGCCCCTTGTAACCTAAAACCCTGATCGGGTGAACCCTAGTTGCAAACTCGAATCGTTTAAACCGTTTTTATAAAATCGTCATTTTATGTGGAAGTATGAATCTGTCACTGTTTTGCGACGGCCATAACTTTTCCGTTGTAGCTCGGATTGAGGCGAATCCGGTTCCCACGGTTCACATTCTGTGCCGGGCACACTTTTCGTGTTTTAGCGGAAGTCTGGTTCGGCCTCTAACTAGGCGTAAAATGGCTGTTTTCACAGCAGGTCTGCACATGACAGCTTCGTGTCTTGTTTTTAGAAAATTCATAGTAAATTGTAGGAAAATCGTTAGAACGCGTACGATATGTCCCTGGAACCCTAAGACATAGAACTAACTGATTATGGAATAATAATTCTAGGTTGATGAGTTTAAGAGGGGCTAAACAGGTCCCGAACAGACCTGTAAATCTTAGGGTAAAAGCTGGAAAATTGCATGTGAGGGCTCATAGTTGTGACTTTGGGTTAGGACTTCGCTTTGACGTTTGAGATCACTTATTTAGGTGGAAAGAGGTGAGTTGGAGTTGGCCGGATCGTCTTGCTGTTGAGGACATCTACTTTGCTTTTGAGGTGAGTTCTCTCACTGTGTAGTTAGGGGTTGTATGCATGTCATGGTAGTTTGTATGTGCTACTGTCTTGTGGTGTGAACTAGTTGTTTGTGGTGTGTAATATTTGATTTGTTTAAATGCTAGTATAAATGTGTAATACGTACAACTCGGTGGGACCGAGGGCTCGGTGGGACCGAGGAAGTGAATAGAAAAGTTGTGTGAACTCGGTGGGACCGAGGGCTCGGTGGGACCGAGGAAGTGGATAGAAAAGTTGTGCAAACTCGGTGGGACCGAGGTGTTGGATACATAATTACTTGTAGATGTTTACTCGTTTTACGTAACTGTGGTGTTGTTGCTTATGTGCGGATAGGGGTGATGTGTATATAATTCCTATATGCGCATGTGTTGGAATTCACTAAGCCTTGTGCTTACCCTTTCCTATTTACTGTGGTTTCAGGTACTAGCGGCTCCAAGGCGTGACGGGTACACACTGACGCGCGTGAAGAGTTTTTATAACCATGGAATTAGAGTTATTATTAACGATTTAATTTCCGCTGTTTATTATTACTGAGAATATTTATTATTGAATATTTAATAAGGTTTTATTTATTAAAATGCCTATTTTTAAACGTTAAAATTTATTGTAATTTTTGGGACGTTACTACTTGGTATCAGAGCACAGCTTGAGTGAATCAAACACATCTCGGTGTGTTTGATCTCAAGTTGCGGTTATGAAATTGTTCTCTTAAAATTTTTGGAAAATAAAAGAAAGGAAAACCCGTTTGAGAAACGGTGATCGAGGGCGCAGTGTGTACAGTCAGCCGGAGCCAAAGGGAAAAGGTACAGTACTTAGTGTATTTTATCGCTTTCTAGATCATAGGGTATGCATGCTAGATTGCCTATGTTGTTTACACTGTACTGTATGATGATTGCTTGCTAGTAGGAATCAATGCTAGTTATAGTAGGTTGTTAAGTGAAGGCCCTATAGGTTGTATGCAGTAAGAATCATATAGCCTTAGAATATTTGATTTAGTTCTATTGCGCAGCTCTTGTTTGAGTCCAACCGTTCTAGGATAGAATCTTGTATTCGAATGTCTATTTGATTCCCGCTGCATGCGACTGGGTATTCGCGAGGCAACTCGTTATGGCTAATAGGGATTTCATTGTAGCAAGGGTAGTGGGATGAGATGAAATTCCTAGTGAGCTGGGAAGAGTGTTTACATATGAGTATGTATGCTAGATTGCTTTCTAGAACATAGGAGTATGTGTGCTAGATTGCTTGGTGCTTATTACACTGTACTGCATGTTTGTTGCTTGCTAATAGGAGTTTATGCTAGCCCTGATAGGTTGTTAAGGGAATGCACTATAGGTTGTATGCGGTAGGAACCGAATAGCCCTAGAATGTCGGATTTAGTTCTATTGCGCAGCTCTTGTTTGAGTCCAACCGTTGTAGGATAGAATCTTATATTCGAATGTCTATCTGGTTTTACACTGTGTGTGACTGTGCATTCGCGAGGTGACTCGTCATGACTAGTGGGGATTTCATCATAGCAAGGGTAGTGGAGTTGGGTGGAATTCCTAGGGAGCTAGGAAGAGTGTGTACATATGCCGGTACGGGCATATGTGTGTAGTTATCGGCGAGAAACTACTTGGACCCATCGGATGGAACTCGGAACGAGTGATGATAGGTGTGGAAGGTAGTAGTAGAGCTCCTACTATCGGAAACACAGGATCAATGCTCGAGTCGGGGAAAGTCACGAGGAATCCGAGAAGTTGAGTGTGAGCGTTGTTAGTATGAGTTATTATGTACTAATAGCTCGTTGTATTAATTACCTAGGATGACCATCACAAGGAGGAACAACGATGTTGAACCGAATGCTAGTATTGAACTCACTAGTGAGCAGATACGTGAGTTGATCGCGGCTGAAGTAAAGCATGCTATTAGGGAGGCAATCCCCGGGATTATTACCGTCGTTCGTGATGAGGTAGTAATGATGTTGGAGGCTGCTCGGGGACAGAAACCTGAGTTAGAGGAACGGACTAAAAAGAGGAAAACGGCGCAGGCCGTTGCACCAGAATCCGCAGTCCCAAAGAAAACGAGGTTTTCGGACTCACTCTTGAATCGAAGGAGCGGTGGGTTTAAAACCAAGGATAGTAGCGGAAGGAGGAACGACAATTGTTTCAAGTGTGGCCAGGTAGGACACTACGGTCGGGATTGCAGGGTACCACTGGTGGTCTGTTTCAACTGCAAACAGACGGGTCACGTGAAGACCAACTGCCCGAATCCGAGGGTTACTGTTGGGTGTGGGGCGCAAGAAGCTCCTGCGGTTGCTCCCTTGCGTATTACTGATGGTCGTGTGGGTCAGGCTGGACCCGAGGCGGCCGAGGGGGAGTTCATCAACTGACGGTGGAGGAGGCACAGGCTATGCCTAAGGTGGTGACAGGTATATTTCATCACTTGTTTTCTTTTATTGAATATTGTATGTAGTCGCTTTTTGCTTAAGCTGTGTGATTAAGTACGTTCTTAGTTAATTCGGTGTCTGCTGTAGGGATGTTTGATAGCAGGGCTACCCATTATTTCGTGCCTCACACTTGTAGTGAGTGTTTGGGCCGTAGTATAGGACGGCTAGGCTGTCCACTTGTGGTTGAGGTTGCTGAGGTAATATTTGTTTTAAGTAGACCATTTCGGGTCAAGTTGATGATTGAACTAGAATTTTAGGCTTTTGAGCCGACTTTGTTTTGAGGAAAAGCCGTAAGACGATTTGACGTATATTCCAACTTGCCCTAAAAGGTTTAAATGTCCGGATGACGATAGTGGTCCGGAGGGATTTGGAGTAGTATGAGTCGAGACGTAGAATGCCGACTAAGTCATGCACAAAGTTTGATTTTGAAAATAAAATTGCATTATCTAATTCTTGTGTTTCCAATCCTTATAGGGATTGTGTTTTAGAATTTTGGGAAATGTTTAGCACACCGTTTGAATTGAGCAGTTACCTTGCATGCATGTCATGAATCAATCCATGTCAGAACCGTGGTGGTTCATTTTTAAAATAAACTATTCATTACGCTTTGTGTTTTGTAAGTAAACTGAACGGCAATGGAATGATTTTCAACATGATTTTCCTATGTGAGACGAGTGTGTCCATTTTTGCGTAACTACCGACCTGGTAATAGTAGTTTTATTGCATACGGTCTTTTTGAAATGAAAAATCTTGACGTTGAAAATAGTTTGTAAATGATTTTGTAAACCATTTGGGAAAGGCGCTTTTAAGTGTTATGTGTCATTTTGAGAATTTTTAAGGGTGTGAGTCCGTTTGGAAAACTTTATTTAAACGCGTTTTGACCGATTTATGGGTCTAGCAAGCGTGGAGCATTTTGCTCGGTTTTGACTTTGAGATAGTCATGGGTCAATTGCACAGTTTTAATGGCTCGATGGGGAGTCTTGTTGATGAGGTGTTTTGTTGCACAGTTTTGCATTTATTGCACGTTGAGTATTTGCATGTTTGGGTGAGTGAGTCATTCCGGGATAGGCATGTTGTTGGTAGACTGTTCGCATTGGATCCTTAGTCATGTCAGTCAGTCGTTGGTAATGGTCGGTTGGGCATCTCGGGGTGAGACCCCGGTATTCATGTGTTATGACCTTGACTTTCCAGTAGGCACTAAGAGGATATAGTCTTGAGCACTTACCTGGGAGGTAGTTCCGATGTGCCGGGCCTTGAGACGTACCTGGGAGGTAGACGTTGAGGTGTATCTTGATACGGTGTAACTAGGCTTCGTAGAGCGAGTGTGGAGGATAAGTAGACGGTGGAAGGTTGGGTATTCCACGCGTGTTGGTACCGTAGGCCGAATAGTATCAGTTAAGAGAATGATGCCCTTTTTAATTAAGAGCATAAATGCGCAGTAACCTTTTTGAGGTAAGTAGTATATTTAGGTGTCGACTTTTGGGCTTGAGGCCAAACACCTTTAGTCTAACCGGAAAATTGTAGCCGATTTTAAGGTAATTATGGTGATGGTAGTAGTAACTCGGAGATGCTTAATTGTGATGAATGGTTTTGGTGAAATGACCTTCGTGGGTGATTATAAATTTACTGGTTTGATGATTCGTGTAAGGTAAATTTTGGGAGTCTATTAGAACTCGTGGAAGTTAATCGATAGTTAATGGTAGGAATGATCGGATCCGAGTATTCAGTTGGGTATATTGGTAAGCAACTTTAGAATGGTTAGAGCTTGAGATTTGACTCGGGATGTATGGAATATCTAAGGTTGGGAGACAACCGAAGTCGCTTGGCTAGGAATGATTCCAATTGTTGGGGTGTTCTGCCGATCATAATTTCAGTGTCCTAGGAGTACGTTAGTAAGAAAAGTATTCGAGAAGTGTTAGAAAGGGTTTCAAGTGCACTTGGGAACCTGAGGTTGAGATGCGGTAAAACTATCCGGAGCTGTATGCGGACGTAGACTTCGAGGACGAAGTCTAATTCAAGCGGGGGAGAGTTGTAAAGCCCGTGTTCCGGTGTGTCCTTTTTTTTATAAAAATTAATTTGTGTTTCCGCTTAACGTTGTTGGTTAACGGGATTAACGAGAAGATCAAACCTGTTATCGGTGGGGAAAACCTTAATCATAGTGCAAGGGTCGAAAAGGGCAGGGACCAAATGTGTCTATTAGGGATTTTGGTAGCATGGGGGTCGGCCCATGCAAATGCTAAACCGAGCCCCACATTTGTTTTGGGTTTGAGTTTTGTGGTGTGCAAGCGAAAGGAAGGAAAGGACAACCCTAAAGTTCTCATTCTCGTTTTTTCCGTGCAGCGCCGTGAAACCCCAAACCAAGTTGCACCTTCTCCCTTCTCTACCTGCTGCTGCCGCTGCGTTTCCACCGGAACCACCACCAGCACCGCCACTGGTTCTTGCCGGCGACGAGGGTGCTGCGAGAGAGAGAGAGCAGCGGCGAGAGAGAGAGAGATTAGCGAAGAGAGAGAGAGTAGCGAGAAGGAGGAGGAGCAGCGGTGATCGGACCTCCGAGGGGCTGCCGCTGCGGCGTCGTAGTCGTCGTGAGGTAAACCTCTCTTTCCTTTGTCTCTTCGTTTTGCTATTTTCTTTGTCAACCGGAAAACCATCACCGCCGCCGCCGCTGGCGGCCATGGCGGCTGTAGGCTGTTGCCGCCGGGAAACCACCAGCCCGTTGGTGGTGTGGGTGTGGTGTGTGTGACGAGATGGAGTAGGATGGTAAGCCCTTCTCGTCTCGTTCTTTTGTTCGTTTTCTTTGTCGTCGCCGGATTTTCGTAAACCGCCGCCGGCGACCACCGCTGCCGGAGGTGGCAGCGGGTGGTGCGCGGTTGTGTCCAGCCCCTTGTAACCTAAAACCCTGATCGGGTGAACCCTAGTTGCAAACTCGAATCGTTTAAACCGTTTTTATAAAATCGTCATTTTATGTGGAAGTATGAATCTGTCACTGTTTTGCGACGGCCATAACTTTTCCGTTGTAGCTCGGATTGAGGCGAATCCGGTTCCCACGGTTCACATTCTGTGCCGGGCACATTTTTCGTGTTTTAGCGGAAGTCTGGTTCGGCCTCTAACTAGGCGTAAAATGGCTGTTTTCACAGCAGGTCTGCACATGACAGCTTCGTGTCTTGTTTTTAGAAAATTCATAGTAAATTGTAGGAAAATCGTTAGAACGCGTACGATATGTCCCTGGAACCCTAAGACATAGAACTAACTGATTATGGAATAATAATTCTAGGTTGATGAGTTTAAGAGGGGCTAAACAGGTCCCGAACAGACCTGTAAATCTTAGGGTAAAAGCTGGAAAATTGCATGTGAGGGCTCATAGTTGTGACTTTGGGTTAGGACTTCGCTTTGACGTTTGAGATCACTTATTTAGGTGGAAAGAGGTGAGTTGGAGTTGGCCGGCTCGTCTTGCTGTTGAGGACATCTACTTTGCTTTTGAGGTGAGTTCTCTCACTGTGTAGTTAGGGGTTGTATGCATGTCATGGTAGTTTGTATGTGCTACTGTCTTGTGGTGTGAACTAGTTGTTTGTGGTGTGTAATATTTGATTTGTTTAAATGCTAGTATAAATGTGTAATACGTACAACTCGGTGGGACCGAGGGCTCGGTGGGACCGAGGGCTCGGTGGGACCGAGGAAGTGAATAGAAAAGTTGTGTGAACTCGGTGGGACCGAGGAAGTGGATAGAAAAGTCGTGCAAACTCGGTGGGACCGAGGGCTCGGTGGGACCGAGGTGTTGGATACATAATTACTTGTAGATGTTTACTCGTTTTATGTAACTGTGGTGTTGTTGCTTATGTGCGGATAGGATGATGTGTATATAATTCCTATATGCGCATGTGTTGGAATTCACTAAGCCTTGTGCTTACCCTTTCCTATTTACTGTGGTTTCAGGTACTAGCGGCTCCAAGGCGTGACGGGTACACACTGACGCGCGTGAAGAGTTTTTATAACCATGGAATTAGAGTTATTATTAACGATTTAATTTCCGCTGTTTATTATTACTGAGAATATTTATTATTGAATATTTAATAAGGTTTTATTTATTAAAATGCCTATTTTTAAACGTTAAAATTTATTGTAATTTTTGGGACGTTACTACGAATTATTTATTTGTTATTATATTATTGTCAACTTGTTTTTGTGGATGGTTTCATATATACATTAAGGTTAAATTTGGTTTTGAGATGTAATTAGTTGGAATTGATATTTTTAATCATTTATTCTGTTTTTAATTTGATAAAAATAAAGACTGGGGTAAAATTGTCATTTCTGACATTCAGACGGTTTATTCAGCTCAACAACCGAACAACAACTTATCTGTTAACACTCAGACAACCATATCCACTCAGACAACTATATACATTCAGGTCTGTTGGGTCACTTAGATTTGAAGATGACCTCAGTCTCTCAATTTCACAGTTCATACTTAGAATAATTTTTAGGTTCTTTACAAGCAGTTTAATTGTATAAAAATGTTCGGTGAAGTCGAAGATCAACCGAAGAAACAAAGTAGAAGTATATCTTCAAAGCGGATTGAAGATAGACTTCTCAACCAAAGATTAAGCTGCTACTTGAAGACTTTTCCTAAAGTCTTAGCCAGGTCACTTGAAGATTTTGAAGAAGCAAAATTTTGAAGAAGATGAAATGTTAGGCAAGATTTTGAAGAAGCAAAATTTTGAAGAAGATGAAATGTTATTGCATGAGGCACTATAAAAGGAGATCATCTTCATCCTTGCAACTCACCAGTTTACAAACTCTCTCAAGCTTTCAAGTGCTGGCGCATTACTCACTCTCAGAAGTTCATTTGTGTTCTAAGTGTTTTACAATTGTTCTTCATTCTCTGTGTGTCTGTGTGTAAGATTGTTTGAACTGATTTATCTGTTCTGTTCCGCAACAATCTTTAAGTTTTCTATGTGTAATTCTTATTTGAAGTTTTCAATAAAAGAATTAAATTAAGTGAAAAATTTTGTGTATTGTATTCAACCCCCCCTTCTACAATACTTGTTTACCATTGCTACTCAATAGCTGGGACCAACAAGTGGTATCAGAGCAGGTCAGTTTAATCTAATAAACTTGATCTGCAATGGCTTCATCTTCTTTCTTAAACAATATTTCTTCTCAAAACTCAAATACTGGATCATACGACAATGGCTCCATAGCCAAACCACCAAAGTTTAACCCTAATAACTTCTCTCTGTGGAAAAGTCGTATGATGCTCTTCTTAGAAGGAGTTGACAGCAGATATCCCACCATACTCCATGAAGGACCTCTTGTCCCTAAAGTTTGGGATCGTTTTAATGCCAAAAATAAACATGAGGATGGTGATGAGTCTTCTTCTGATGAGGAAGAACGAACACCTGCTACTGGGAGATACATTGTAAAGGACCCCAGTAAATACAATGATAAAGATAAACGTCTTGTAGCTCTTGACACTAAAGTCAGAGCCATCATTGCCCTCTCTTTGCCTGATGAGGTTTATCATTCTCTTGTAAACCTTTCTACTGCTAAGGAAATGTGGTCCACTCTGTGTGTTCTCTATGAAGGTACGTCTGAAGTGAAAAAGAGCAGAAAAATTGCTCTTGTTAGAAAATATGAACTCTTCTCTTATGAGAAAGGAGAATCTCTTTCAGGCTACTATAATCGCTTTAACAGTCTTCTTAATGATCTTAAACTGTTGGGTCGCATGTATGATAATGAGGAAGTCCTGTGCAAGTTTATGGATTGTCTTCCTGGTTTTTGGGAAAACATATGTACTTGTATAAAGACAACCAAGGATCTTGATCACATGCCTCTCACTACTCTTTATGGAACTCTCTTCAACTATGAGCAGACTAAGCTGCAAAGGAAGTCTGTCATCACAGATATAAAGAGCTCTTCCCTAGCTCTCTTAAGTGACTCTTCCAAAAGAACTATGTGTACTCCAAGAATCACCTACCCATCTGACTCTGACCATGATAGTCAAGGAGATTCCAATGAGCATTCAGAAGCATATCTTAGTGATGCTGATGATGAATGTGAGGAAACTTCAGTTGACAAATTATCAGATGGAATGGCCAGGATGGATGGGTATTCTAAATCCAAATCTCACTTTTCTTCTGAAAAATCTAAGTTTAGTCGAAAACCCTCCTCTTCTCTCTCCAAACACTCCTCCTCAGACAAATCAAATGAGGAATGTTTTAACTGTGGTAAAAAGGGTCATTTTTCCTCTGAGTTCAGGAGTAAACGTTTTGAAAAACCCAGAACTTCTTCCTCAGGCCAATATTCTTCAAAACTAGGAAGATCCAAATATTATTCTGACCGGGCTGAAAGATACAAAGAAAAATACAAGAGAGAAAAGGAAAGATATGAAAGGCTAGTCAGAAAGGCAAAGGGTCTGCCTGATAAAACTCATGATCTGGCAGATGAACCCACATCTGAAAGCGAGAAGGACATCTCAAACGTGTGCTTCATGGCCAGATAAATGACAAGGATGATCCAGAAGGTCACACCCTCTCAACTGCTCTAGTACCAGCTAAGTGCTTCTCATCTTCTTCACATATGTCTTTACTTCTAATCCTCACCCCTCTTGTTCCATTCAAACACTCTACCTCCATTTTCTTAATAACACCCTTCCCATTATTACCTACTAGTTCAATCTCCCTCACCTTCTCTCAACCCTTATCACTACCCTTCTTAACTATACACTCTAACCCTCTCACCTTTCTACCTGACCTCTCACTATCATTTCCTAAGTCTATCTTTTCTTCATATATCTTACATCTCCACAAGTCCATACTGAACATCAAAGCTCCTCTGATGATGACTCCTCTTCAAGTCTACCACCTTCTGGAGATCCTATCATTAACATATTGCCATCATCCCCTCCTACATCTTTCAGGTATCTTCCTCATCCTAACTTCTTTCTTGCCTACCGACTTTGCCTACAGACTTTTCTCTCCTATTCTTCTCTTTTCCCATATCTTTTACCAACTTCCCTAACTTCCCATCATACCTTACACCCTCCCTCCTACTTTTTCCCTACTCCCCATACCTTTCTCACAATTACCTAAACACTCAACCTTTCCTACTTTTCCTTCCATATCATTACCCATCATATCTTTCCTTACCTCTACCCTCTCTTACTTCCTATAAATACACCTCCTTCCTTCTCATTTCTTCAAATCTCCACTTCTACAAATTTCTCTCATGTCTACCTCTTCTCCCAATCCTAACCCCAAATCTTCAAAATTCATCATTCCCACATGCTATGAAGATCTTGTCTTCAGGACTTGCAATCATATTGCAAGATTTGAAAATGATCCAGACTACCCCGATCACTTACCCATTTCTCACTTTCTACAACAAACCCCTCTACTTTATGCCTTCTCCAAATCTCTCAAAATGAGCAAAAAGCTACTTGGCAATTTTTGGTTAACTTGCTCTGTGCATGATGGTGAACCCAGAACCATTTCTGCGTGCATTCTTTCGGACACCGGTGATCATGATCTTACCTTTGATGTGGAAGATGTCCGTGCCGCTCTTCATCTTGACAGTTACGATTCGTATGCGCCTTTTCCGCTTGACAACGAACATGAAGATGTGGTACAAGCCATGAACTACATCGTCGATGCAAAGTACAAAAGCCCTGGCACTTTCCTGCGCAAATACATGGGTGGGGTATGGCATTTCTTCTTCACTCATATTATTTTCTGCTTAAGTCGCAAAACTGGAGGTCATGATCAATCCCCCTCCTATATCACCAATCTTGCTCATGCCATTATGTTTCAAAGAAAAATATATTTTGCACGCTATTTTTTTGATGAAATTGTTGAAGTTGTGACTCCTCCAAAAAGGCCACATGTTGCCTACCCCAGGTTCCTCTCCATCATCATTGAACATAAATTGGGGAAATTACTTGATCTTGATCGCAAATCGGCAAACCCAAAGTTCACCTATGATTTTCTTGCACCTACCATCACGAAGGCAATTCTTCAACGTCCACCAAAGGCAACTGACAATGGTCTTCTTCCAGGTATGATTTCTATCCTTAACTCTCCCAATCTACAATGGGGGGATAATCCGGACACTCCCCCTTCTCAACTGTTCGCAAATCCCTCCAATGTAGTGGACCCTCCTCCCTCTTCCCTAGTGATACCGGCGAGCAATTCAAAACAATCTAAGGCTTCCGGTACCTCCGCACTCTCTTCCATGACTTTGCCGCCGACCAAACCTTCGGCGGCTTCCCCAGTCATAAAACCCTCTTCAAAGCGGAGGCACTCCAAATCCCCTCCTGAGTCTTCCCTGAAAAGACTTCGGATATCCTCAAGGGCCAAACCACACCGTCCAGCTACCGATTCTCGAAAATCGGGAACTGTTGAAATTGTCCCTTCCGGGCCCAGGGAACCTGCTAACCTCTTAGCTAGCTCCTCCGTCTCCTCCCAACAGGTTGCGGTTGAAAATTTGGGGACCCACACTGCTCCTTCTTCTACCAACTTCTTGGTGGTTGAAGATGACTTGGGTCTCTCTCCAGCCCAAGGTACTGCTTTCTCACTGCACGGCCTATCACCCGATCGCTCTGCGATCGATGTTTCTGCACGACCCCCTACGGGTCCTACATGTTTACTTTACTTTCTTGTTGAAGATTCTCCAGGTGATCCTCCTTCTCACTCAGCAACTACCACCGAAGAAGTTAAGTTGTCTTATTCCAAAGACAACTCAATTGAGCATTCAAGCTCTAATGTTGCTGGTTCATCCACCACTCTACCACTTTCTGGGGATCCTACAGACGATCCTATCCTTAACATGTTGGTGGTGTCATCCTCTCCTTCATCTTCAAGGTCTTCGTCTCCTTGTCGTCCTCCACTTATTGCAGCCTCAACCACCAGCTATGTAGCACGCCAACTTGACTCCATCCAGGATTCCATCTCAAGCTTACAATCTCAGGTTCAGTCTCTCCTAGCCTCAAATGCCAGTCTCGCTCTCTCCATGACTAACATGAAAGCTGCCTCGGATGCTCGTGACCAAGAAGTTCATAGGCTCCAATCTGAACTTCAAAGCCAAAAGGACATCAATTCTCAGCTCCTCAGTTCTCTTACATGTCTTCACCACAAGATGGATGCTCTTCCTGAAGATCAGGCTCGCACACTCACCACCTTTGCTGGATGGGTGAAACGTTATTACCTGTCTGCCGCTGAGGGGGAGAAAAGCCCAAACAAATTTACCAGCGACCGACCGGGTTCCTCTGTAACACCTGGTCCTTCTGACCCATCCAAATCGGCACAACCAGATCCACCAACTCAGGGGGAGCAAACCATTGAAAATGCAGGTACACTAGTTGAGGGGGAGCAATCTGAGTTCTCCAAAAGGTTTGCATGGTGCAAGAAAAGGTTACTTGGAAGGACCAGTATCTCTAAAATTGTTAAAGCCAAACTAGCTACTCACAAAGAATCACATGATGTCTATGTGATACTTACTCGGGCTGACAACTCCATCACACCGGTAAGATTTCATGACCTTGATTCTTATGGTATGTTAGAATGGTACGAAATTGTTGAATGTCTTAAAGATTCAAAAAGTCCGAACCTAGTTGATGCAAAGATATATATCAGCGGACTTCTTGACAATCTAAAGAAGATAAGGAAAGAATTCCACCAAACCATCTTTCAAGATCTTGCTGCTATAGGAATTCTTCCTGATATCAAGAACCTGAACCTAACGCCTCCCTCAGTCCCCACCAGAAAATCTCCTTCTGTGTTATACAGACCGTATCGGGGCATTTTCTTCAACAATGCCCAAGGCACACAACAATTCTTCCGATATGAGGAGATATCTATGGCTGACTCTATCTTCCTTGAAGCCATCCTTTTCATTACCCCTGACACAACTGCAATCCCTCCACTACAACATGCCATCCTAGCTGAACTACAGAAAAGGATGAATTGATCATCTTTATATGCTTTTGATATGTACTTGTAAACTTATGATTATTGCTCTTTCAAGTTTTCAATACAAGTACATTTTTGTTAATAGTTTGTACAGTATACTTTACCATTTTATTTCTTGTAAATGTCGGATACAATAAATAAATTAAAAAAAATCCAAAAAGAATGGACTATGTGAAAAGAACCCAAAAGAGTAAACAAGGGTCAAAAATGAATTATTCAGTGTTTACTTCTCAGATTCTAAGTATGGATGTCATCCTCAAATAGGGGGAGATTGTTGGGTCACTTAGATTTGAAGATGACCTCAGTCTCTCAATTTCACAGTTCATACTTAGAATAATTTTTAGGTTCTTTACAAGCAGTTTAATTGTATAAAAATGTTCGGTGAAGTCGAAGATCAACCGAAGAAACAAAGTAGAAGTATATCTTCAAAGCGGATTGAAGATAGACTTCTCAACCAAAGATTAAGCTGCTACTTGAAGACTTTTCCTAAAGTCTTAGCCAGGTCACTTGAAGATTTTGAAGAAGCAAAATTTTGAAGAAGATGAAATGTTAGGCAAGATTTTGAAGAAGCCAAATTTTGAAGAAGATGAAATGTTTTGAAGAAGCAAAACTTTGAAGAAGATCAAAATCTTGAAGACAATATCTTCGGAAAGATCTTTGAAGAGGATAACATGTTAGGCAAATTCCTTGAAGACATGTTAGGAACATCTTCGGCAAAGAAATTTTAGCAGGTTTATTAACTTTATCTGCAGAATATATTCAGGATATCTTGCATTGACAGAGACATCATCCTAAGATCAGAAAAAGGTTCTTTGGACTTCTTATCTTCTTCAAGAAACATCAGCTTCAACAAGCAGGTCAACGCTTGAAGACAAAAGTGAAAAGACAAAATCACTTTTCAGAAGACTGCTTCCGTTCTGCCTTCCAAGCCCTCCTTGACAAGTGTCCATTGCATTTATTGCATGAGGCACTATAAAAGGAGATCATCTTCATCCTTGCAACTCACCAGTTTACAAACTCTCTCAAGCTTTCAAGTGCTGGCGCATTACTCTCTCTCAGAAGTTCATTTGTGTTCTAAGTGTTTTACAATTGTTCTTCATTCTCTGTGTGTCTGTGTGTAAGATTGTTTGAACTGATTTATCTGTTCTGTTCCGCAACAATCTTTAAGTTTTCTATGTGTAATTCTTATTTGAAGTTTTCAATAAAAGAATTAAATTAAGTGAAAAATTTTGTGTATTGTATTCAACCCCCCCTTCTACAATACTTGTTTACCATTGCTACTTAATAGCTGGGACCAACAAGGTCTTAACAGAAAATGAACTGAAGAACGCCTAAGTTGAGTTTAGTGAGTTGTAAGTTATAAGTCAATATCTAGTGTAAAAGGCCCAGTCCACTAATCCTATCCAACTGTCCATGACTTATGAGGGTTGAGGCAAAAAAAAAACTAGATCAAAGTCATTAAATATTTAAATCATTAGAATTAAATATATCTTATTTCATTTCCTATTTAATAAATAATTAAAAATAATATATATAAAAATCGGTATGTACGGTATTACCGTGGTACATGATTTTCAATACCACGTAGCAACTAAGTTTGTGAAATTAGTACGGTAATACTAACCAATCTAATTAATACCAATTTAGTTGACACCAATTAAATTAGTTAGTTGTCATTGTACAAATTTAACACACCTAATCAAATTGTGGACATAATTTAAATATGTCAATAAAAAAGATTTGGAAGTCGGACACCGTATAATACAATTACGTCGCTTACACCAAATTGGATTAAAAATGTAAAAATATTGAAGAATATATATTATGTGATTTAAATCTAAGATATCTATATAAATTCTTTCAAAATATATTAAAATAAAATTATATTTTACTTTCATGTTGTATATTAATTTGGAATGTATGTATTTCTAAGAATTGTACTTACCAAAAAAAAATATATTGTTTGAAATATAATTTTAAAATAATAATAGGATAAGAAAGAAAGAAAAATAGAGTTGGACAATCTTCAACATGGTCATTTGATATGACCACTCAACGTGGCTTCTCTTCATCACACGTGGTTTCTCATGGTTTTTCCATCACAATTTATTCCCCTTAATTTTTTTCTTTTAATTTTAATGTAAGTTATGTATATTAATATGTTTATATAAATGGATTCTTTTTTAATTTAAGAAAGGTTTTTATAAAATAGGAATAAGTTTGAAAAAAATAGCTTTTTATATAAAGCTTTCTGTAGAAGCCTATTTAGGGGGTGTTTGGGATTGCTTATATTTTTGACTTATTTGCTTATAGTTTTTTCTCACCACAAATAAGCTATTTGGAGTGTTTAGATAGGAAAAAATCAAAAGTGCTTATAGCTTCTCCTCACCACAAATAAATTGTTTTTGATAAGTCATTTCATACCTACATATTTGCTTCTCTTTATTTCCTTATCTATCCAAATTACCTTTTTACTCTCAATTATGAATGTTTATAAGTTATTATTTTTATTTTTAAATTATTAATGTTATTTAAGGTAATATTATTTTTTTAAAAATTATTAACGTTAATTTTTTTTTTGAAAAATATATAAATATAAATGTTGAAAAATCAATGGTTATATGTTAAAAAGCAAATAAATAAATAAGATAGAAGAATGTCCTTTTTGGTCATTTTACATAAATAAGCAAAGTTTTACCAAACACTAAAAAACTTCTTATTTGCTTATCATGTTTCTACACCACAATAAGCTAATTCAAACACTTTTTTAAAAACTCATTTTACTCACCACATAAGCAAATAAGCACTTTTAAAAATAAGCATAAGTTAAAAATATACGCAATCCCAAACACCCGCTTAATAAATAGTTAAGCCACTATTAAATAGTCGTAAAATCTAATAAACTGTATATCTTATTAAATTCGATAAAAAGCTAACAACCATGTGGTAAGTTTCAATATCGTTAAAATGCTAAACAACCATGTCCTAAGTGTTAAATCCATATATTTAAAGGGGAGACTATGACCATCCACACACACTGCAAATGCAATTGCAAATGCTTGTGTGTCAGAAAACAATTGCTATGTAGGCAAATCAATTGCAACATTTGCAATTCCATTTGCAATCCCACGTAGCAAGTTGATTCCATATTTTTTTTAATAATTTAAATAAACTAAACTTATTTATAAAACCATAATTTTTTATAAATGCATACTGTTAATTTATTTTTAATGTAATGTTTTATTTCTATTTCTATTTAATATTTTTAATTCAATAAATGTTTTGTTTTGATAAAATTTAATAAATTATATATTAATCCTTTATTTGAAATTAATGTTTATATTTTAATTAACATTAAATTAAAATAAAGAATTTTATATATCATGTTATATTAATTAAAAAAATAGAATGTATATAATAGTTTATAAAGTGATTAATAAATGTTGTAGTGGGGATCACTTTTGAAAGTGTAGGTAGATTGCATGTGTGTAGATGGTAATTACAAAAGCTGATGTGACACAATTAAAAGTGTAAATAAATTGCAGGGATGTGGATGGTCTAATAACACGAGGGAGGCTAATTGCACCCCAAAAGGGGCTAATTGTACCCCAATGATTAAAATCATGGTTACTTTTTTTTTGTCTTTTTGTTGTCTTTTTTTCAATTTTATTTATTTATTTGTATTATATATTTTTATTTATTTGAATATATAGTTTAAAAATGTTTTTTTTCTTTTACTTTTTGGTTTTATTTAAAAATAAATAAATATTTATAAATATAAATATTACTAATTTTTTATAATTATATAATTATAAAAATAAAACATAAACATTGCGATTTAACATATAAATAGAACATAAAATAATCTATATTACATTCGATTATTCTAAAATAACATTATCCGTAGTACAATTAACACGTAAAAGTCGTTCGTACTTCTGTATTCGATCTGAATACGGGGTAGCCCATCCTGCAGCACACGGATAACTGTAGTGGAGAAAATGTGGTACAATAGTAGGGAACGGGTACCTTCTGCCATATCTAATTTCACATAATGGTTACTATTAACATACCCAATTGTAAAAGCAACATGTTGATACCACGCTGGCGGAGTGGACCTAAGCGGCAAGTACGTCCCACCGCCTGCCATATTTATAACGTGTAATATCACATTATACCCTTATCATATTAACATAAATAATCGTATATAAACTAAAATAGATTAAAAATACATTTTTTATTACAAATTATATATCATTGTATTCGTCTCGTTAATACCTTCGAAATGAGCCCAATATTGAATATTTTTTGATTTAATCATATTGGGTTCATTTCGAAGGTATTGACGAGACGAATACAATGGGATAATTTATAAATATATATATATATATATATATATATATATATATATATATATATATATATATATATATATATATATATATATAGTGGTTAAATCATGTGAGAACCAAAAATAGGTTGAGAACCGTGGGAACCGATCTAAGCCGTTATTTGGTTTTGATCATATGGTTTTAAAAACATAAAAATTCATTCATAGGTTATCACGGTTCTCAACCTATTTTTGCCTATAATAATGTCAATAGATTAAAATCAATTAACGGTTTAGATTGGTTTTCACGGTTCTCAACCTATTTTAGGTTCTCATTTGATTATCGTCCTATATATATAAAACAAAAAAATAACTATATATATATATATATATTTCTAATATATATATATATGTCAAATAATATATATATATATATAATAGTATAATGATTGCAATAATATATATAATCTATATATATATACAAAAATGATTGGTTCGAAAATAATTGCATTCAAGACCTCACTTTTGGGGTGCCATTAGCACTGCCCAATAACACCCTATACATTGCTAATGACACCAATATATATTGAATCCCTTCTCACACACATCAAAATTAAAGTATTCTTTTTACATTCCCAATACATGAAATGACCCAGTTCTGACA
This sequence comes from Saussurea involucrata, assembly GCA_033807775.1. Classification (NCBI taxonomy): domain Eukaryota; kingdom Viridiplantae; phylum Streptophyta; class Magnoliopsida; order Asterales; family Asteraceae; genus Saussurea; species Saussurea involucrata. The sequence continues at coordinate 216,727,203 of CM066321.1, read as the reverse complement.
TCAAACGGGGTGTCAATATCATAGCCCATATTTAAATCAGACAAACGTAATTATGGCAAAGTGGACGATGTGGCCGTTAATGAATCAAACAAGGTAAGTTTTTAGGATGAATCAAAACTAGTCGAGTTTGGCTTTTAATACTTATAATGTATTGTAATAGATACCGAGAATTTTTTTAATTTATGTTGAACATCCTCTATACTGTATTTCTCTTAACTACAGTATGTATTGTCAAAAAATGTTTTTTAATTAAACTTCAAAAATATTATTTTAACCAATTATTGAAGCAATTAAATAATTTGTTAAATTTAAAATTATTGTGAGCTTCTTTTGTGTCCAATAATTGTGACAAAGGAAATGAAGTCGGCCACAAGTTGTCTCTAAAATGTCAAGCTTAAGAGACCAAAATCACTTTATTGATGATTTAATAATTAAAGTGTAATTAAATAGACAAGAAAAAATAAAAAGAGTGGGAATTTGTTTACCCGTGACGTACGAACCTGCTCACGTGGCATTCGCAGACCATGGTAAGGTCATATCATGCTACTTCAGTGACAAATGACTGTCACCTTTGCTAAATTTTCTTTAGGCCATCAGTACCGTTCCGTAGAAGCCCTCAAGCGCCACATCAGCTTTTCTTCTAACCCTCTCCTCAAGCCCTAAAGTCCTGTAGCGCTACCCTCAAGCCCTCTTGCCACCTCATTTTTTTAATTCTTTTATTTATACATTTAATTATTTAACAACATAAAAATATTTATATATTTTTAATAAATAAAAATAAGATAAATAATAAAAATAAAAATTCATATCATTCATTAAAAATAAAAATTACAAAATAAAATTAAAAATATACTCGTCGTCATTGTTGGGAACTTGGATACGCCAAATATGTTCGACCAAATCCGACCGAAGGTTATTATGAGTGCCCCGGTTTTTGACTTCTCGAACATTTGCCGCGCGTTGTTCCTCACTGATTTGTGTTTCGATATCATCCGTGAAAAGGTCGTTTTCATCGCCACCACAAATAGCATGGTATTCGTCTTCGAGTATCATATTGTGTAATATGACACAAGCGTACATAATGTTTGCCAATCTTGTCGGTTCCCATCTGCGTGCCGGGTTATGAAGTATATGCCAACGTTGTTTAAGCACGCCAAGAGCTCGTTCAACATCTTTACATGCCGATTCTTGCGCGGACTTGAACTTTTGTCGTTTAGGGTCCTGTGGGCACGTAAATGATTTTACGAAAGTAGCCCATTCCGGATATATCCCATCCGCTAGATAATATCCGTGCTCGTAGGTGGCTCCATTCACCTCAAAAGGGCAGTCGGGTGCTTTTCCATCATATACATCGTTCAAGATGGGCGACTGATTGAGAACATTGATGTCGTTGTTGGAACCGGCAACACCAAAGTATGCGTGCCAGATCCATAGATCTCGAGAGGCCACTGCTTCTAACATGATTGTCGGGTGCTCATGATCCCCTCTCATGAATTGACCTCGCCATGCTACCGGACAATTTGCCCACACCCAGTGAGTACAGTCTATGCTTCCGAGCATGCCGGGAAATCCGTGTTTAGCTTCATGCGCGGCGTACAACTTCTGAATATCAATAAAAGTAGGCTTGCGTAAATATTTTTGACCATACAGTTCAATAATACCTGTGCAGAATTTGTACAGACAATCTCGTGACGTTTTCTCTCCCATACGGATGTACTCGTCAAGTGCGTCAGCAGCTACTCCATACGCCAATTGCCGAATAGCGGAAGTACACTTTTGTATCGGAGAAAAACCTTGTTTGCGTCTGTCGTCTAACCGATGTGTAAAATACGGATACTCTTCTTCTAAATCTTCAACTATTCGTTCGAATAGTTGCCTGCTCATCCTGAACCGCCGCCTAAACATATCCGATGTATAAACCGGGTTGTTGCCAAAGTAGTCCCGCATAACCCGCTCGTTTGCAGCTACTCGACCTCTTTCTATGTTCGCGGCCCTCTCTCTTGTTGACGATGAGGCGGTGCTACCATAAATCCATTGTGCAGCCTGTCGAAAAACTTTCCTTTGTAGATTCAACAACTCGTCGGTGTCTACGAATGATGATGATGCGGTCGGTGAACCGGGTTCTGGCGAATCCATATTGTTTAAAATATAGAGAATGGAAGAGAATGAGAGAGTTGTTTTGTGTGAAAAATAAAATGGGTTTTAGGATATTATCTATATAGTGTGATTAAATTGGAATTTTTTTTAAAGTAGCCGTTGCAACGGCTTTATTTTTAAATTATTAACAAAAAATTAAAAAAAAAGGAAAAATCATTCGGGTTTCTCGGGTTTTCAAACCCGATTGCCAAGCCCGAGCCTCAAGCCCGCAGCCCCCCTACCGCTACCCGCTGGAGCCCTCAAAGCCCGCATGCAAGCCCGCATGCGAGCCCGAAGGCGATACTCATGGCCTTAGAGCATCTTCAATGGTTATTTGAAAATGACTTGAAAATAACTGGAAGAAGAGTTGATCATTGGAGTGATGACTTGAAGATGGCTTTACTGATCAAACACTTGGCCTTTCTCAAGTATTTGAAAAATTGTTTGTGAGAGGCAAGAGAAAGAAAGAGTACATTATGGTGGGACCAAATTAGCTTTTATATTTTTTTATTACTTTCAAGTGTTTGTTTTCATTTTACCACTGTGGATGCCTTTAGGATGAAAATCTTTTTTTGGGAAGGGTATTTCAGGCACAACCCAAACTAATCCCTGTCAAATTTGAAACTTAAAGATGTCTTATCAATGTTGAGGATGTCTGAGATCGAACTCTAGGTGGATGGGATATTCTACCACATCACCCAGGACGATCAACCACTGCGCTACAACCTGATTGACCTTAGGATGAAAATCTTGTACAGAACTAAATCAACTATAACCGTATTAATTATGCAATGATTCAAAGGATGAGATTAAAATAATGATTAGAGCATCCACAACAAGGATTTTATATGAATTGCAATATGCCATGTAGGATTTCTTTTTTAGAAATTATGTTGGTTATCAGTATGATTGCTAAATTAGAAATTGGTTTTTGGTTATTCCATCAACTTCATGATCATTCCTGACTACGAAAACTATCTCCATAATCATGTACAAGCACGTAATCGGTCAACGAATCATTGTTTACAATCAAATATAGTTGAATACATTTAACAAAGAATTAGATAAGAAGAAATGACGATTAATGTAATATTTTTACTTTGTATTTTAATTTAATGTTTTATAAATTAAATATTTTATTTATATTATTTTATTATAGTTATTTAATTAATAAAATATTTCGTATAAAATTATAATAAAGAATATTTAATTGTAGTTTTGTTGTTATTTGATTAAAATATGGTTTTTTATGATGAGGTGCCAAATAAATTACACCAAAAAACTGATCACATTATTGTCTTTAATTTGACTTTCATTTTGATTTACCTTTTCATCCGATTTTTCTTAATTATCCGGTTCTTTTATTTTTTAGGATTCTCTCTGGATCTTTTCCCTAAATTAATATTAACTTAATGGGTATCAATTAGAGTCTAGTTGATACTATTATATTAAGTACACACAAAGTAGATTGGTACACAATATTAGAAGTTTGACCGTACCATAATAACGACTTATTTAATTATTTGGTAGTATTTGTTTTTATTCTATATTTATTATTTAATATTTTAACTTTAATTATTTAACTTAACATTTGAATTTTGCAAGTTTTATTCTTTACAATTAAAGACACCTAAATATCACATCTGTTAACCACTCAAAGTTAGAAGAAAAGGGCACATATTCATATATGTAACTTGCATTTAGTTCAAAATTGAAACAGTCGTGGGATTGGAAGGTGTGGCTTGTGGATCCAACAACGACGTAAAGCGTGCGACAACAATCTCGTCTTGGCCGAGCGCTGTGTGGTTGTTGCTCGCAAACAGCAGTAGCTCGTGCCAGGAATTCTATTTTCATGCTATGTATCGTGGTGCAGTTTTGTTGTGATGCCCACTACTTGGTCCATGCTTGGTAATGTTTTGTGGAAAGTGCTTGTAGACTTATAAAAGGTTGGTAATAAAATATTCTGCTTTTCAAAAAAAAAAAAAAGTTAGTTCAAAATTGTTACCAATCGAAAAAAGCTGGTATCAATTAAGTTGATACAAAAGTTCTCAATGAGTTTTTCACTTTTGGGTTGTATCTGTTTATTGATGGAAAGAATTAGATTTCGAATAATTTTCACACCAATCCCATAATGGCTCATAGGGATCTTGTAACATGTCATAAAATCTTTTGGGGGACTGATTAAGGTCTTGTTAATCCCATGTCATAACATCCTATAACATATGATCGAACGTGATTTTGGTACAACCATTATTACGATCTTCTATCTGTTTATATAAGTGCCCCATGCACATATTGAAATGCGTTGACAATTTTCATGATGTACCCACCAAGTTGTATAACCATAAATGAATCAGTATTTCATTACGTGTAGTTTCTTCTCAACCCTTTCTCTGTGGTGTAAAGGTAGACATCTCAAACAAGGCATATGATACGCAAAAATATCTCAATCATGCATAGTTTTTCTTTAAACATACCCTTCATTGGAACATATAAAATCTAAAAAAAAAACTCATTTAGTGCGATGCAATAGTCCACATAATCAATAATACATCTGTTGGGAGTCGACATAATCAATAGCTACAATAAAAAAATTGTTAATCGAACTACTATATGAAGTATATGTGTTTTAGGAGTTTAAAACCCTACGAGCAATGTTTTGACAATTTGAAAGCTAAAATGTGGATTTAAATCAAACTAGATGTGTTCAAGATGAGTTTTAAACTCTACGAGCAATACTTTGACGATTTAAAAATCAGATTGTGGGTTTAAATCGAAATGTAGGTGTTCTAGGTGATTACTGAAGGATTGTTGATGAATATTTAAATTTTGTTTTTCATTTTTCTAATTGAATTTATTGTTGCAGTCGTGAGTGATCCATCGGTAGTAATCATTCAATGAGTTTATAATTTACCAATGGACCACTCTCAGATATAAGTTGTCGGTAATAATTTGTTGTTGAAAGTACCTTGACTAGTAGTGATTAAGATTTAAGATTTGACTCATGATGTCTACTGAACATACATAATCCTTTAGGGTGCGTTTGGTATACAGGACATAACAGAACAGGGTCCATTGTCCCATGTTTGACAGTACTTTTATGTGGAACAGACTGGAACAAGGTGGAACAAACTGGAACATGCCTGTTCCACCCCCACCCCATGGAACAAGCTGGAACAAGGTGAAACAGACTTGTATTTTCCCAATATAACCTCAAAATAAAATCTAATGCTCTTCTAAAACATCAAATAAATCTTCTATTTCATATTTTATTCATTCCTTAAATTTACCAAGGATAAATTGGTCAATGTTATCAGTTCTGTTCTGTCCTGTTCTGTCTTACCAAACGTGGAACACCTGTTCTGTCCTGTCCTGTCCCACCTTGTCCTGTCCTATCCTGTCTGCGTACCAAACGCACCCTTATTAGTTATGCAAACAATATTCTAGTGTTTGGGCCACACAAAACCCGATAGACATGTTGAACCAACGTGTTGGTCTTGGACCACACTGACTTACATAGATAGTGTTTGTATATGGAGGGGGATGGGGTTGAATACAAACACAAAAAATCACTTTTAGATTTATATTTTATTCAAAACATAAAATGACAGATATGTTGCAAAAACTAGGAAGGATGTGATCCTAAACTATCTAGCCTAAAGGAAATCTTCTATTTGGAGGACTTCGAATAGGTCCGAATCAACACTGTCTATATGTTGAGATATGTAGTTTTATGGGTAGGATCCAAAAAATCAACAATGTTCTGTGAAGAGGACATTGAGGGGATGGCATAGGGTTCACATGCCATGGGTCAGATGTGGCATGGAGGTTAGACTTAGGTGAGAATGTGTATCTCAGACCATTCAAAGTGGACCCTAGGAGATTTTGTGTACAACAAGGGTGTATCATCACAGAGGATGAGAGTGCAATGTCATTATCATAATTTATGTTAGAAAGGGGTGTTGAGACATGGAAAGCTACCAAGGGTTCAGTTGGTATCGTTATCCCGACAAACGATATGGGAAAATGACCTTGACCAATTAGATTAATATCCAAATCCAACAAATGGTTCAATTCGATCAAGGACATCAAAATTGTCCAAAGGGCATCTTAATCTTGAGTTGGATTTTGGTCAAGAAGAAGATGAAGAATTTTCATTGGAAATGGTTCTTATCAAGGATGCAACTTTTGCTTCCAGAAAAAGCTTGGTCGCCTTCATGCAAGAAGTATCCTTCAAATTGAGATGATTATTTTGGGCAAAAGCAATCTTACCTGAAGGAATGACAGGATTAGATGGATAAACCGTAGTATGGACCGTTGAAAAGAAAGACAATATGTATATATGTCAAAAGATATATTGTTTGGAATCTCCTTTTCAATCTTTTGTGAATGATTAGGGATACGAATCTGATGTATGGGATTTGTTGTCCCAAATTTCTTGTTGGTTAATGATCAATTGAAGAATTAGTAGAAAAAGCAAAGATAAATTAACCAATATAGAAAACAGTAAATTAGATGAGACAAAAGAAACAAACAGTTGTAGCCATCATCATCATAGTTGTATTAAGCTTGAATCTGAGAAGTACAGGATGTACACACCAAGAACACGTACTTGTGTGTGTGTAAAACTCCCAAACTCCCTCTCTCTCTATCTCTCTCTTCCTCTCTCTCAAGGGTGTGATTGTGAGAATGGATATTGAAAGCGTACTATCCTAACAAACACAATCTGATATATTTATGTTAGAATAATAGGAGAGTCAATCCCCTAGCCAATAAGATGATTCCACCTAGAAAGGTGAAATAATCTCTTTTGCTGATGTGGCTAGCCTTGATTGCATGTCCATACTGTAAGTCAGAACACTTGTTGAAACACAGAGTATTGATACAGAGGTGGTAGAGGCTTCTGCATAGCCGATGATCATCTCCTTGTAAGACGCTCTCCTTATGCATGTTCTGTTAAGAGCAGACGTTGGTTCAATGAAGCTTCTTCATGCAGAGTCCACTTGGTCTAAGGACTTGGAATACTTTTACATATAGAAAAGTTGGGGCTAATGTTGGTCCCGAAGGGTTATACAAGTTTGTAGAAGGGGGGGGGGGGGGGGTTGAATACAAACACACGATTTTTACTTTTCTAAATTGTTTATTGATAAATCAAGACAATTTATAACTTGTTGCGGAACAAGATTAAGGACTAATCCTAATCTAAACAAGTTAAGAACACTAAGTTTCTTGCACTAGAATAAGATAGAAAGGAGATAAGGAAATTACGAGTAATAACCTAACACACAGTAGTAAGGAAGAATAAGAAGATGGCTGAGCACACTTCATTTTGGAAGTAGGGTTCTTCTTATATACTGCATGCATTTAATGCATGGCAGTATTGCTTTACACGTGGCAGCAGCTGAGTGGTTGCATGTCATTGACCTTTGTAGACAACCTTAGTAGCCGCATGGTGCACAGTGTAGAATCAGAGTTTGTTGTACGATTCTAGACAGAAGGGATGTCCGTTCTGACATTTCGTACGGAGACGTGCAACGGAGGAAAGACAAAAGTAACTTGTAGAGGAAGACTTCATGATCAGCTTTCGTTGAATCAGTACTTTATCAGCGAATGATAAAGCTCAGCGATTGCTGAAGTCTTCTACTTGTAACTTCACGTTGAGTGGACAAATCTTGGCTTCGCTGATATCCACATCAATTCATTAGTAGACTTGTCGCTGTTCTTGAGCTTGATCTTCGACTTCAGCATAGAACATATGTTGACGTGAAACTTGTCTTCAGGGATTATAAGCAAACAACTAACTTATCAGCGATTATCACAGAGACTGAATAGGCTCAGAGCTACTGGATGAATAGTGTTCGCTGAACTTTAAACTTAAAGAGCGAGAGTTCCTATCAGCGGTACTGTAAAGTCTTAGTACTTATCAGCGATAGAGAAACTCTAATACATATTGTTTACTTACAATTTTCACTAAGTATTTTAAGAGAGGGTCATTATCAAATCACTGAGGGTTTGGATCAACAATCCCCTATTTGATTATGACATAGCAACAAAGAAAATTGCTAAGTATGAAAACATAAGGATAAAAAGAACTCATAAAATATTTGTCCCTTTTACTGTTTTCTGGGATCTTTTCAGTACTGATGGAGTAAAGTACATTCGCTGAATTTTTTTTTAAACTTCGTAAAGATTACAAAGGGAAGTGGAAAAATTACAAGTACAGCAAATAAAATTACAAGTATAGAAGATATAGACAGATAAGGATAGAAGAACTATAAGAGAGATCCTATCCGTCAATGGGTTCTTCCTTAATGAGAAGTTCATCAAGGGTCTTTGATGTGGGAATCATCTAGTCAGGGACCGTTACTCCTTGATCCTTTTTGTTCTTTGCTTCTTCAAAAATCAAGGGCGTAAGGTATCGAGCCTGAAGGTCGCGTCTGAATTCACACCAGTAGATGAGGTCTCTGAGCTATTCGATGGGAGTGATGGGAAGCTCAGAGATGCGTTGAAAGTGTTGTCTTCCATCATAGTCTAAAAAGAAGATACCATAGGGTTCGCTTAAGACTTTTCCAGGGATGAAAGTTTCACCAGGAGGCAGAGAGGTGTCAGGTGCTGAGAGGTCAGGGTCAGGACCAAGTACTTCAGCACGAGAGAAACCAATACCTGTTTCGTTCCGTATAGGAGGACCTGAGCCTGAAGGTTTCAGATTTTTCTTTGCAGAGGCTCTTCTTTGTTGAGTTGGAAGAGGAGATGGAGGAGGAATATCCGCAGCAAAAGAAGCCAAGTCGATCTGAGAATGTACAATCTTCTCGACATGGCTCTTGAACTTTGAGCGAGATCGCTAAATGGCTACTCGTATCTCCAACCATTCAGAGAAACCAAACTTCTCTAATGAAGTAGCGTAAAAGGTTTGCTTGGTCTCGTCTTCTCTGAATACGTCAACTTCAACAACAGGAACGTCTCTAAACGTTTTTCCTCTGATATTTACCTTGTTGATTCTGGATGGTCGAGATCGATAGTTCAGTCTTTCGTTGCACCATTCTAAAGTAGAATCAGATACCTTGGTCTTTTCTTCAACGATCCTCTGGACGTCTTCCCATAACTGACGTTGGACTTCGATGGGAGTTCTTTTAAGCGCTGGGTCTTTCACCGATTATTGGGCAAGATGGATGGCAAGAGCCTTATCTTTTTCTTCAGCTTCCTTCTTTTCAGCGAGTAATCTTACAGCTCTGAGGTGATCAGTGAATTCTTTCTTCGTAAGTCTGAACCTTGTAGGAACAGGAATTTTGTCACGAGGAAGAATGATTCGCTGATCTTCAAGCTGTTTGATCAGTGCATCTCTCTTTTGTTGATCCTCTTCACTTAGCTTTTGAGGAGCCAAGGAAGGTCTGTTTTTGTGAGAGAGCAGCTGTTCTTCAGGTTCATTAGTCTCAGCGGTTAAATCCAAGACTGGGATTATATCTTCAGCTCTTGTGGCTGGGATTATTGTTGGTGTAGTTGTAGGAGCTTCAGCGGGATCCTCAAACAGGGGAGAGGACTAGCTGAAACACAACGATTGTTTAAGTAAGAATATGGGAAGAAAGAGATAGAGAAAAGAATGGGATTTAAGTATATAGAGGTTTTATGGAGAGGAGAACTGAGATTGAGAAGGGATAGAGAAGAGATGCAGTGTAAGGGAAGAGAATATATTGTACCTGACAAACTGGCTTTATCTGAAGGACGGCCAGATTGCCTTCTGCAGCGAGGCCTTTGTTTTTGCCTTTGTCAGCTTCAGACGCTGCAGGCTTTGTCTTGGTCGTCTCCCCTAAAGGTTCATTTATCGAAATCCCTTTCTCAGGGGCCTTCTTGGGCTCAACGAAGAAGAAGTCATCATCATCATCGTCATCATCATCATCATCATCATCATCATCTTTAGGTGATGATGATGGTTCTTCATCATCAATATCGATGGGTTCTTCGTCTTCATCTTCTTCTTCTTCAGACTCGACCTCATCAGCGTAAGGTTTAGTCACATCAACAACAACTTCCTTGTGTTGCTCTTCGAGTTGCTCCCCCTCAGATGCAGAGGGAGGTTTCTCGGTTCCCTCAGGGTTTTCAACTCCCTGAGGTTTATCAGAAGAAGCAGCAGTTGCATTGTTATTTGTCTCCCCTTCATCAGCATGGGGATGACCTTCTTCAACATTCTCCCCCTCATCCTCATGATGAGGTAGGGAGTTTACAGCAACAGCATCAGCATCAGTAGTATGAGAATCACTGTCTTCTTGGCCAGTGAGTCCCATACAAAGTTCAACCACTGCTAATCTGTCGTCGAGGCCAGATATAGCAGGGGCGAGTTTTTGAAGATCCTCTCTATCGGCCTGAGTAAAGTGAGACTTTGGGGCGTCCAGGCGATTGAGTATCTGCTGAAGGAGATCTTTGACCGTGGTGACCTCACCCTTAAGAGTACCAACCTCTGTCTTCAATGATGTGACTTCATTGGATAGAGTGGTGAAGTTTGTTGCGATGGTGGTGTTGGTGAGGTTGAGATTGTTGACGTTGGTGGAGTTTTCAGCAAGGGTGGTAGTAAAAGTTCCTATGCTGCCATCTACCCTCTCCATATCAGCTTTGGAGGCTTTCGTTTCAACAACCTCGGTCAGCATTTTGAGGTTCTCTCCAGCGTCTGTAACCGCTGAAGAGTTTGTGGAGAGAGTGGTGTTGTAAGATTCCACCTTTGTTTCCAGGGCCTTCAGGGAGGTGTTGATATCCCCCAAATTAGGACCTGAAACAGTTATTAACTTATGAACAGAGGAAAGCTCAGAAGTTTGTGGTTGAGAGAGAGAAGTGTTTAGGATAATGTGTATACCTGCAGGCGGGTTGGCGAAGTTGTCGAAGCCTCGTAACCCTAAGAAAGTTTCATAGTCGTCTTCAATAGTTCCCTGACAACTGGAAGTACCTGCAGGTCCTGTGTTTTGTCCTATCATCCTCTGAAGATGTTCAGCAGTAGTGTCGCTGAGGATGATGTTTGTTGAGGAGAATAGGGGAAGAGTTTGAGTGACCAAAGGAGAGGTGGGAGGAATGAAGGTTGAGAAAGTGGGTTGGGTGCGGGGTTCAGCGTTGGATCCGCTGTCAAACACTTCAGTCACTAGAGGGACTGAAGAAGGTGGGTTCTGTTCCAACTTTATAACATCAGCGTTTAGAGACGCTGAAGCTGGGATGGAAGGGGTGGCTTGATCAGCTGTGGCAGAGCGTACCACTGAACTATCCATCAGCTCTTCAAGATGAGCTGTGGAGTCTTCAGCATGTGAATGCTGGGGGGTTGCTCTTTGGTTTTCTTGATCCTTTTGGAACCAAGTTGGGAAGTAGATTGTTTCCTTTTTCGAGAAGGAGTGGAGGGTGCAGCTTGGGTATCAGCGGTGGGGATTTCCACTGAATGAGCCGCAGAAGTAGAAGAAGGAGGATTAAGAAGAGATAAAAGAGTAGTAAGATGTACCTCGTTTGCCAGCGGCTTGAAGTCGAGCACCTTAGGGCCAACCTGAGAGAGTCCCCAAGTCCCTTTTGAAAGACGGCGCTGATGAATCTGGGATATGGAACCCATGAAGGTCTATCAGCCATATCTACTCTGAATGCAAGGTCGTCATAGATGATCGAGGCTCAATCAACATGGAGACCCTTCAGCAATGCATAGCTCATGGCTTGCTGAGGTTGAGCAGCTTGATCAGAGGAGCCACTCTTCGCTGTCATGCAGCTTATCAGTTGTGCAAATATGAAGTTCTTCTCGCTTGGCATTTTGGACTTCTTGATCAGGGTCAGTTTCTTCTCAATCTCCTTGTCCCTCCTTGTGTCCAATGCGTAACCCATTGCATCAAAGAATGCAGTGATAGCTTCCCTATCAGCATGGTTTTTGTGGTTTGCGGGAGAGACTAAGCGTTTTTTTTGGTAGCGACGGGGAGGCTCAGTGCACGTCTAATAATGGCAGGGTTGATTTTGGTTGTGCCAAATTTGGTGTCACAGAGAATGACATCAAGGAGTTTCTTAGGGTCTTTGGATGAAGGAACCTGAGTGTGTCTGGCAGTATACCAGAACTGAGATAGAAGGAATTTATGGGCAGGGGGTATGAAGGTTAAGGATTTGAATAAGCCGCAGGTTTGGAGAAAATTCACAGCTTCATTCAGATGCGTGACTTGCTTTCGAGGAGGAAAATCGAAAAGCGCATAGAGGTTGTTTGATTTCGAAAAGTCTACTTTCTCAAGCGTAAACTTTACCCGAGGAGCCTTTGGTACAGTCAGTTTCTCCGTTGCAGGAGATTTCTCAGCGGTAGGAGCAGCAGTTGAAGATGCCATTTCTGTTTAACATATATAAACATGAAGAAGAGATGAAGAACAATGTCTTAATGTGGAAAGAGTTTCCAATAAGATGTTGTCGAATTTTGTCCATTTCATTCAGACAAAGATGTCTTAATGAAGATTAGCGTTTTCTTTGTTTTGAATAAGAAATACAAAACAGTAAATGCCTTGTTTCCCAGTTTCCTTTAGAGAGAAGGATTCTGGAAAAACATATGAAGAACAAGTTTAAGATTTTGAGTTTAAAACTTGAAGAACAATCTCGAAGATTGTGTCCATAAAACCATGAAAGAAATGATTTCATTTTAAGAAGTTCATTTGTTTGATTCGTTAAAAGCAATAATAAGATCATAAACAAGGTAAAGTAGGTAAATAATAAGAATATTAACCTTACAAACGTTGAAGAAGATGAACAATTTTCTGGAAAACTTTAGTTCAAAATGCAACAGTAGTTTTTCTTGCTTGGAGAAGAAGTTCGCGTAAAGGAAAAATATAAACTCGAAATAGTTTATATAGAGAGAATAGAAAGAGAAAATCTTGAGCGGGAAAAGAATTTCATGATGACACGGACACGTGTTTGCATTTGATTGGATGGTAAACGAAACGTGCAAACGTGTGTCAGAAAAAGAACGTGCCAGGGTTTATCCGTTGTGATGATGTCACAAACGTCATTTCATATTTTTGGATGTCTCTGAGGTTTTGAAAGCTCAGGAACATTTTGAAAACATGAAGCACTGAATAGAAATATCAGTGTTAGTTTTAGAAATTTCAATGTATCGCTGTTAAGGAAGAGATATTCAGCGATGTGATTTGTTTTTGAAATCTTGCATTTACATGCGAACGTCAGCGAGTAAAGAGAGACATACCTTGATATCAGCGAATCAACTTTGTTCAGAGAGAAGATGATAGAATGGGTTATATAAGTTGGTTTTATCCGGTCGCTGATCAAATGCGAACCGCTGAAGATTTTACTCTTCAAAGTTCAGCATTCCAAGCTCGCTGATGAGAAAGTTGAATCTTGTCTCATCAAGAGGTTTGGTAAATAGATCAGCTAACTGAAAATCAGTTGGGATAAAATGAAGTTCTATATCACCATTTATCACATGATCTCTGATAAAATGATACCTGATTTCGATATGTTTGGTCTTTTAGTGTAGTACTGGATTGTTGGCTATAGCGATGGCACTAGTGCTGTCGCAATAGATTGGAATTTTCGAGAGCTGAAGGTCATAGTCCAGTAGTTGATTTCTCATCCACAAGACCTGAGAACAACAACTTCCAGCGGCTACATACTCAGCTTCAGCAGTTGAGGTGGACACTGAGTTTTGCTTTTTACTTGTCCAACTCACCAGCTTTCCACCCAGGAGCTGACAGCCTCCTGTGGTGCTTTTCCTACCCAATTTGCAACCTGCAAAATCACTATCTGAATAGGCGATTAGATCAAACCCTGAGTCTTTGGGATACCAAAGACCTAGGTTAGGAGTACCCTTAAGGTATTGAAAAATTCGCTTTACAGCAATCATATGAGATTCCTTAGGTTCAACATGATATCGTGCACACAAACAAGTTGCATACATAATATCAGGTCGGCTAGCTGTAAGATACAAAAGAGAGCCGATCATCCCACGGTATGTCGTGACATTAACAGGTATTCCAGAAGAATTCGTGTTTAGTGTCAGCGGCGTTGCCATAGGGGTTTTCATAGCTGAACTCTGAGTTAAATCAAATTTCTTCAGCATATCTTTAACATATACTTTCCCTTTTCATTTTGTTTTATCTGAAGACCAAGGAAATATGTTAGCTCACTCATCATACTCATTTTATACTCTGCTTTTATTCTATCAGCGAAACGAGTACAAAGGTTAGGGTTAGTAGAACCAAATATAATGTCATCAACATATATCTGAACAAGAATAATATGACCTTTTACTTTCCTAAAGAATAGAGTCTTATCGATTTTACCACGCTCAAATTTTTCAATATGGAGATAAGTAGAGAGAGTGTCATACCATGCACGAGGAGCTTGCTTTAAGCCGTAAAGTGCCTTATCCAGTTTATAAACATAACCTGGATACTTAGGATCTGAGAATCCTGGATGTTGTTCCACATAGACTTCTTCATTCAGCTTTCCATTGAGAAACGCTGACTTAACATCCATTTGATACACTTTGAAGTCTTTGTGTACAGCGTAGGCAAGAATAGATGAATAGATTCTAGTCTTGCTACTGGAGCAAATGTTTCGTCGTAGTCTATACCTTCCTCTTGTCTGTATCCCTGAGCAACAAGACGAGCCTTATTGCGGGTTACAGTTTCATGTTCGTCCAACTTGTTTCGATAGACCCATTTAGTGCCTATCACTGTCTTGTCAGTTGGTTTTCGAAGAAGATTCCAAACTTTGTTTCTTTCAAATTCCGTCAGCTCTTCTTGCATAGCGCTGACCCAGTTTGGATCTGGGAGGGCATCATCTGTTTTCTTTGGTTCAATCAGAGAAATAAAGTTAACAAATAAACAAATGTTACCTGCACCTCGTCGAGTCTGAACACCAGCGTTTGGATCACCAAGTATTTGATCAATTGGGTGATTAATAGTCCATCGCTGAGGCGGAGCATGAATCGCTGACTCAACCTGAACTGGAGGGGCTGAAGATGAGGCTTCTGCAACTTCTGGAATATCAGCCAAGAGAGGAGTAGGTGCAGATGCCATCACAATCACTGATTGCTGAGAAGTAGATGGAATGTCTGAGATAGAAGGTTCAGAAGCAGGTATAGTGTTTAAAGGAATAGCTGAGACCCATGAAGTTTTAGCTTCACTATTTTGCATATTTGGGATGATAGTAGGACCATCATCTTCAACCGTATGAGTATGAGGAGCGGGAATATCTTCTGAATCACCACGATGTGAAAACATCCATTGATTCAGTTCTTCAGTATCAGCATAGGGTCGAGAATTTGCTGAACGGGATTCGTCAAAAGTGACGTGAATAGTTTCTTCAACAGTCTGTCTTCTTCGATTGAAGACTCTGAAGGCTTTGGAGACTGAGGAGTATCCAAGAAAGATTCCATCATCAGCCTTAGGATCAAACTTTCCAAGGGCATCTCTGTTGTTCAGTATGAAACACTGACATCCAAAGATGTGAAGAAAGCTAATTGAAGGCTTTCTCCCATGGAAAAGTTCATAGGCTGTCTTGTTGAATCTTTTGACTATCAGCGACCTGTTTTGCGTAAAACAAGCAGTGTTGACAGCTTCTGCCCAAAACTGAGTAGGCAGGTGAGAATCGCTGAGCATTGAACGTGCAGCTTCAATGATAGTTCTATTTCTTCTTTCAGCGACTCCATTTTGTTGCGGTGTTCTCACTGAAGAAAAGTGGTGAGAAATACCCTTACTCTCAAAGAAGGAATCAAGAGAACTGTTTTTAAATTCAGTCCCATGATCACTCCTTATTGAGCGAACGGTCAAGTTGTTCAGGACTTCCATTTTCCTGACAAAGGTGATGAGTTCTTCAGGTGTGCCACTCTTAGAACGGAGAAACATTACCCATGTATAGCGAGAGAATTCATCAACTATGACCTGCGTATATTTCTTTCCAGCGATGGATTATTTGTTAACAGGGCCAAACAAATCTATATGGAGAGGTTGTAGAGGAGATGATACTGAGGAAACTTGCTTAGACTTAAAGCTTGCTTTGGTCTGCTTCCCTTTCTCACACGCTGAACATAAGGATTTTTTGGCGTATGAGTGTTGAGGTAGACCAGTGACTAACTCTTTAGAAAAAAGAGTGTTCAATGTCTTGAAATTGAGATGAGAGAGCCTCTTATGCCATAGCCAGTTGACATCAGATGAGGCTTTTGAGAAAAAACAGGAGTTCTCAGTGGTTGTTGAGTCCATGTTTATTACATAAATATTTTCCAAACGATAACCGCTGAGAGCTATCTTCTCCTTTTTGTCAGCGACAAAGCAGGATTCCTTAGTAAAGATTACTTTGTTATCCATGTCGCAAAGCTGACTGATGCTTAGAAGATTATGCTTCAGCCCTTCAACATATGCGACTCTTCTGAAGGTTGTTGTACAATTAGAGAGTACACCAAACCCTCGGGTATGTCCTTTTCCGTTTCCACTGAAAGTTACAGAGGGACCCTTCTCTTCCTTGTATTCAGAGAGCAGGCTTTTCTTTCCAGTCATGTGTCTAGAGCATCTGCTATCAAGATACCAGATACCCTTCTTTACCTTAGTAGCAGAGGTTGAAGTAGAGGGAATGTCAGAATTTTCTTCCTCATCTTCAAGTTTGGCCATGAGACATAGATTGGCTTCATCATCATCTTCAGAGTCAGATGATTTTTCTTCGTCAGAGGCAGCCCAATCATAGTCAGCCATCAGGCCTTTGCCTTTCTTCTTAAAGGTTTCCAGCTTTGAATACCTTTCTTTCAGCTTTTTGTATTTTTCATCTCTAGTCCTGGGAGTAAAGTTTTTCTTGGAAAAGCTGAGGATCTAGAGACTTTCTTTGACCTGCACTCGCTAGCAAAATGTCCTATCTTTTCACAGTTATAGCAAGTAGCAGTAGCCTTATCAACAGGGGTTGATGATCTTGGCTTGTCAGTAATAGCAAGATTTTTGTTCTTTCTGAAATTACTCTTTCTAGCAAATCTCCTGAATTTATTAGCCAGGAATGCCTGAGTTTCATCATCATCTGAAGCGTCAGAATCTGATGAGCGTTCAGAGTTAGTTTCCAACTCAGTGACAGTTATGGTAGATCGCTGAGTGGAAGGTAACTCTGAGAGTAAAGCAACATGGGTGCTTTTGGAATCTTTTACAAGATTCTTCTTAAGATGACTCGATTGCTCATGATTAAGCATCGTGCCATATAAGGTAGAAAGAGTCATAGATCTAAGATCTTTTGACAGCTTGAGACACATTGAATAACTCTCCCAGCTTTCAGGTAAACATTCTAAGAACTTTGTCAGTACTTCAAAGTTAGAATATTCCTTACCAACAGTTTTCAGATCTATTATTAAGCAGTTAAAACGTTGGTGTACTTCAGAGAGAGTTTCATTCTTACCACAAATGAAGCTTTCGTACTGTCTTACCAGGTTGATCTTGCGTGAGTCCTGGACTTCAAAAGTACCTTCATACTGAACACAGATTGTGTCCAACATGGCTTTTGAGGTTTTCAGGTTCATGACGGAATGGTAGACTTCGTCAGGAAGAGCTATGGAAAGTATGGATCTGGCTTTGGTGTCGATAGCCACTTTCTTCTTATCTTCATCAGTCCACATATGAATTTCCTTGGGAACCAATCTTTCTGGAATAGCAGCTCTATTCTCAGTGGCTGGAACTTCAGGATCAATTCTTACAGGAATATATGGGCCGTTTTCAAGATAGTAAGGCATAGTAGGATCTACACCTTCTAAGAAGAGAATCATCCTATTTTTCCATAGATTAAAGTTATCTCTGGAAAATCTAGGGGGTTTTGCAAGAGAACCATTGTCAATATAGTTAGTGTTTGTGTTGGTAGCCATTTTAAGAAATAGCAAAAAAGAAGAGATTAGTATAGATAAGATCTTGTTTATGAGATTAAACAAATCTGCTCTGATACCACTTGTTGGTCCTGAAGGGTTATACAAGTTTGTAGAAGGGGGGGTTGAATACAAACACACGATTTTTACTTTTCTAAATTGTTTATTGATGAATCAAGACAATTTACAACTTGTTGCGGAAAAAGATTAAGGACTAATCCTAATCTAAACAAGTTAAGAACACTAAGTTTCTTGCACTATAATAAGATAGAAAGGAGATAAGGAAATTACGAGTAATAACCTAACACACAGTAGTAAGGAAGAATAAGAAGATGGCTGAGCACACTTCATTTCTGAAGTAGGGTTCTTCTTATATATTGCATGTATTTAATGCATGGCAGTATTGCTTTACACATGGCAGCAGCTGAGTGGTTGCATGTCATTGACCTTTGTAGACAACCTTAGTAGCCGCATGGTGCACAGTGTAGAATCAGAGTTTGTTGTACGATTCTAGACAGAAGGGATGTCCGTTCTGACATTTCGTACGGAGACGTGCAAGGGAGGAAAGACAAAAGTAACTTGTAGAGGATGACTTCATGATCAACTTTCGTTGAATCAGTACTTTATCAGTGAATGATAAAGCTCAGCGATTGCTGAAGTCTTCTACTTGTAACTTCACGTTGAGTGGACAAATCTTGGCTTCGCTGATATCCGCATTAGTTCATTAGTAGACTTGTCGCTGTTCTTGAGCTTGATCTTCGACTTCAGCGTAGAACATATGTTGACGTGAAACTTGTCTTCAGGGATCATAAGTAAACAGCTAACTTATCAGCGATTATCACAGAGACTGAACAGGCTCACAGCTACTGGATGAATAGTGTTCCCTGAACTTTAAACTTAAAGAGCGAGAGTTCCTATCAGCGGTACTGTAAAGTCTTAGTACTTATCAGCGATAGAGAAACTCTAATACATATTGTTTACTTACAATTTTCACTAAGTATTTTAAGAGAGGGTCATTATCAAATCACTGAGGGTTTGGATCAACAGCTAAAATCTCCCCCTAAGTATTGAAAAAAATATACAAAAGTTGAATACTGCACTAGAAAGCAAGAGGCGAAAATCAACCTCTGTTATAAAAAATTCTATTAATTGACCTGTTGGTCCCGAAGGGTTATACAAGTATTAAGTTTGTAGAAGGGGGGTTGAATACAAACACAAGATTTTTATCTTTCTAAATTGTTTTATTGATAAAGCAAACAATTTACAGCTTGTTGCGGAATAAGACTAAGTACAAGACCTAATCTAAACAAACTATGGGAATCACACAGATTTCTTGCACTAAGAAATAGAGAGAAAAAAACAAAGAAAATGTGAGTCCTAGTTTGACAGGTAACAATATAATCAATGAGCAATAACAAGAACAATTGATGATTTTAACTTGTCATCCCTCTCGTATTCATTCAAAGTATCGTTCAGAGAATATTACAATTCAATGTAAAGAAACGATTTCTAAACAATAAGCTCTAATGAATGCTAACCTAAAACTAAAGGTTAACTAACCTTATTACTTAGGCCTTAGCTAAACAAGGCCCAAGCCCATTAATTAATTAAGGCCAAATAACACAATTAAGGCTTTTACAAATAATAATTTAACTAATTAAGCTCTATAATTAAACTATATAATTCTTTATATATATTTCTAATATGTAGGACATTTATGGTCCTAACAGAAAATTATGGATAGTTTTCTAATGCACAAAGTAGGTTCAGGGATGACCACTTTCGAAGTGAAGGTGCATTCCTCCTATTTATACTACATGCATTTAATGCATGCCAGGAGGACTTTATACGTGTCACTATTTGGTTGGATGCATGCTTCTGACTTTTGCAAACATGCTTTGGGCCACATGGTGAACAATGTAGTGACATAGTGGTTTGTACGATTCTGAACAAAGGCATGTCATTCTGATAAATCGTACAAAAGTGTGCAAGAGGATAAGACAAACATTTCTTGTAGAGCAAGCTTCATGATCAGCGATTGCTGAGTTGATCTTCATCAGTGAGACCTGTTGAAGGTCAGCTATCGCTGAAGTCTTCTACTTGAAATATCGCATGTTCTGGATATGTCATGGTTTCACTGATATCCGCATCAGATCATTAGTAGACTTGTCATTTGTTCATCAGCATTGTCTTCGATTCAGCGTTGAACTCTTTTGTCGCGAAACTTGTCTTAAGGGATTACAGGAAAACATTTACAGATAATCAATTAGTGATCATCAGTGAAACTGAACAGGCTCAATTATCACTGATGTACATTTATCACTGAGGAATAATAAAGAGCAGTGGTTCCTCATCAGCGATACTGAATAGACTCAATATATATTCGCTGATGGTGAAACACTTATACATAATGTTAACTTATAACTTTCACTAAGTGATTCTAAGGGTCATCATCAAATCACTAAAGGATAAAAAGGACTCATAGATGCGTGCCCTTATACTGTTTTCAGGGATCTTTTCTAGTACTGATGGGGTAAAGTAGTTCATTGAAATTTTCATTAAATCTTCACAAGAGATTACATTGGAAGGTGGAAAATTACAAGTGCAATGAAATAATTTACATGTACAAAAAGTATTACTGATAAATACAAGAATACAAAGAAGTGATCTATCAGCTAAAGAGGTTCTTCCCTGAAGAGTGTTAGGACCATAAATGTCCTACATATTAGAGAGTTATATAAAGAATTATAAAAAGTTTTAATTGTTTGTAAAAAGCCTTTATTTGTTTAATGGGCTTAGAATTGCTTAATGGGCCATGGGCTTGAAGCTTAAGCCCTTGGTATATATAGTTAGCTTTAAACCTTGTTTAGGTTAGAAATCGTCGTAATCGTCATTATTCTTATTTGAAACCCATTGTCAACACTCTGAATTGTTTATGAATGTTATATGGATGATGAATGGAAATCATACTGATTGTTGAATTCTTCTATTGATTTCTTACTGTTTGCACTAATCTGGGATCCACAATTGGTATCAGAGTATACAGATTGGG
This sequence comes from Saussurea involucrata, assembly GCA_033807775.1. Taxonomy (NCBI): domain Eukaryota; kingdom Viridiplantae; phylum Streptophyta; class Magnoliopsida; order Asterales; family Asteraceae; genus Saussurea; species Saussurea involucrata. The sequence continues at coordinate 216,706,186 of CM066321.1, read as the reverse complement.
TGATTCAAAGTTTCTGGTAAGTTTCCTATTAGTTTTGACGACTGTGTTCTTGAATCCTAAATTATCATCTTTTGATAATGACAAAATTGATTGTTTCCGGTTATTCCATTCGATTAATATTGATATCATTAGCGTTTCTGCAAGTTTCCACAGTCTAATTCCATCGGTTGAATAGTTTTTGGGCAAAATTTCATCTACAAGTTTTTGTCTCTATTCGTGTTAAAAATCAAAATTTTCATAAAAAATCTTGTTAGTTTTCTCTAAATTGATTAGGGTTTGTTGTTTTTGTGTTTTTGGTAGTTTTCTAATCTTTCAGGAACGAAATCGTAAACCCTAGTTCGTTAATCGATCCGAATTTACCTCACAGCCGCCGTGTCCGGACCCAGTTCTACAATCCGGGTAAGTTTCCTAATTTCTCTACTTACCGGATAAAGTCTACCCGGGTTGTTTAAACTTCCCGGTAATCGACTATCCGATACTTGTCCGGACTATTAATATATCCGGTTACTCAAAAGTTCCCAGTAACTTTATCTAAACAACTTTATTCGGACACCTTGTTTCCGGTAACTCTGTCAATTCGGACTCTATCCGGCAACTCTCACGGTTTCCGGTAAGTTCATTCGGTAACTTATTTCTCCCGGACACTACTCACTATCCGGTAAGTCAGTTTTATCCGGTAACTTTGGGTTATCTGGTAACTACAGTTTTATCCGATTACTTTGCTATCCAGACACTTCACACACCCGGATCCGGTCACTACCAGATTCAGATTCTTCTGTAATCCGGATTCCTATCCGGTAAGTTCTGTTTTGTTCATATGTTACCAGTTTCACTTTAAGTCACTCTTAGAACCTGCGTTAGGACTTTCTGTTGGTCCCAAAATGGTTATACAGGTTTGTAGAGGGGGGGGGGGGGGGGGTTGAATACAAACACACGACTTTTATCTTTCTAAATTGTTTATTGATATGTATCAAACAATTTACAGTTTGTTGCGGGATACAGTTTGTTGCGGGATCTAAATTCTAAATTGTTTATTGATATGTATTAAACAAACTATGAGAACACTAAGATTTCTTGCACTAGAAATATAGAGAGAAAGGAGATTAAGAATATTAAGGATAATATTCTTTCACACAGTAAGTTCAGCGTGAGGAATGGCCAAGCTTCTTCAAAATGAAGAAGGGTTTCCTTTATATACTGAGTATACCTTTACACGTGGCAGCCTCGGGATGGTTGCATGATTTGACTTCAGTAGACAACCTAGTGGCCGCATGATGAACCGTGTAGAATCAGAGTTGGTTGTACGATTCTGGACAAAAGGGATGCCCGTTCTGATAAAAGTCGTACGGAGACGTGCAAGGGGATAAGACAAAAGTTGATTGTAGAGGAGGCTTCATGATCAGCGTTCACTGAATGATTCTTTATCAGCGAATGATAAAATTCAGCGTTCGCTGAAGTCTTCTACTTGAAACTTCACGTTGAGTGGACAAGTCTTGACTTCGCTGATATCCGCATCAGGTCACCAGTAGACTTAGTCGCTGGTTCTTTGGCTTGATCGTCGACTTCAGCGTAGAACATGGTTGACGTAAATCTTGTCTTCAGGGATCATAAGTAAACAACAAAAATTATCAGCGATCATCAGTGAGACTGAACAGGCTCAGGGCTTACTGATGTACAGTGTTCGCTGAATGCATAAATTTAAAGCGTACGCTTTCATCAGTGATACTAAACAGACTTAGTATATTTTCTTTGATGACAAAACATTAATACATATTGTCTACTTACAATTTTCACTAAGTGTTTCTCATAGTCATTATCAATTTACTGAGGGTTTGGATCAACACTTTCACTCGTAGTGCCTTGCGTTAGGATCTCACTTTGAATCAACCCTACATCTGACGATCAACTTAGTGCACTTCTTCACGATGTCTCGTGACGCGCTAGCTATCGGTACCGACGCCAAGCCACCGACCCTCTATCACGGCGAATACAGTCAATGGAGAAACAGATTTCTCATCTTCATCGAATCTAAAGACAACTTCGACTACATCTGGCGAACTCTCTCTGAAAGCCCAGAAGATCCTCTGTGTGTCCCAATATGATCAAACAACCATGAATTTACACAAGATCTAGAGAGAGAGTATAGAGAGAGAAAGTAGATCTCGTATTCTATTAAGCACACTGTTACAAGATATGAGTTATGCTCTCTTAGTTTGTTATTGAATAGTTGTTGAATCCAGATCCGTGCAACAAATATGAAATCGAAATAATAAACAATAAGAACAATGATTTCAACTGGTCATCCCTGTATTATGCTTTCAATCAGAGTGTTTACAATACGAGTACGAAAGCAAATGAGATGATTAACCTATTTTTCTAGGCTAATACAACATTATATAGTTCGGGCCCGTGGTTAACAAGCCCACGGCACGTTCACCATGGACTAAGTTAAATCTATTACAAAATACACCCTTGAACTTGAAATCAACACAAATTTAACCCTAACAATCTCCCCCTTTGATTTTGAGTTCGAGTTCGCGCTCTATCTCTTGCCAGTTAAATACGTAGCGTTTGCGAAGTGCGAAATGAATCTCGAAGAATCTGATGGCGCGGCAGTAGTCGAGACATTCTTCAACCATATCCAAAGCAGTCTGAGCAGTTCTTTCATTCAGATTGGGTACATAGGATACCTTTGGATTTTCGGATTCGTGTTTGATGATCTTCCGAAGAGCGTCTTGAACTTTGAGCAATGTGCCGTCGCAAAATCGATCTACCTGACTGAACCTCATAAACTTCTTTTCTTTCTGAGCGTTGAGGGAGACGATCCCAAATTCCGGTTGAAGCAGCATTGCATTCTCGGGATACATTGACAGTTCAGGAGCTTTCTGATTCGGTTTGAGCAGATTTACCTTCTTCGCTCGGTTCTCGATTGCCATTTGAAAGTCCGTAAGATAAGAGATCATAATAGAACGGACGAGGAATCGACGAACCGCTTCGAGCGCCTTTGTTACAGCAAGCGGTCGGATGGTTCTGGTGCGAAGGTCTCTCAGAATAACCAGGAGGTCGAACGGATGGAGATGCTTAAAGTCAGCTTCAGAAAAAATCCATTCTTTTCCGTCTTCACGTCGAACAGTGAACACGGGAAAGACGATCTTCATAATTTTGTTTGACTGAATCTTTAGCACCCCTGAAATTTTATGCTTAGTTCGTACCTGGTCTCTCGGGAGACACCGCTTCATGGCTTCTACGTATCGGAGTTGGCGTGCTGGATCAGGACTGTAGATGCCAAGACAGAAGGTCGGCTCGATCGGGCGAATTCGGTGAACAAACAGCTTCTTCAGAGATTCCTCCAGATGAGGAATGAGGACCTTGATCTTCTCCCAACGGTTTTGTTGCTGAGGAGGGGGAGAAAGATCAGGAGCTGTCGTTTGCTGAGGAGATGTCGGGATTTCTGCATTTGAGCTTTCGGGTTGATCTGAAGTCGTAGCGGGTTGAGTCAAATGAACGGGAGGCGTACCATAGAAATTCTGAAGCAGAAACTGGTCGTAATCAACGTTGTCGTCTTCATCAGTGGGAAACACCAAGTTTACCTCGAAGTTTACGGCTCTGGCAGCTTTTTCGTACCATGCGTCTTCGATTTCAGGGTTGGTTTCACATGCAGGATCAATCAAAGTGAGCGTCGGCATGTCTGATGGTTCTTGTGCGACCAATTCCTGTGTTGTGCCCTCGGGCTTTTCAACCGTTGGGGCTTCATCATCTGAAATATCCATGTCGATGACCATCTGTGCTAATGGCAACTCGGCTTCGGGTGTTGCTGTTGAAGTTGCCGCAGTTGGGGGTTCCTGTTGAACCACTGTTGTAGTTTCGGCAGTCACGATCTGGACGGTCTCGGTTTGGCGTAGACGCTCCTCCCCCTCACGGTGATCAGGATCATCCTGGTCATCGTGCTTGCGTTTGAGACCGCCGACTTGACTCTTACAAGTGTCTTCTAGTGAGCGAACCCTCTCAGACAGTGTGGCAAGCGCTTTGTTGTAGTCGTTGAGGGTCGAGTCAATGGCGTTAAGGCGTGACGTGATGGACGAAGATGGAGCAGTGACCTGTGATCGGAGAACGGAGATCAGGTCTGCTTTGGTAGATACGGTGGAGTCAGATTCATGGAGTAGTTGGGCTAAGAGCATCGTCTTCAGGGTGTCCACCGAATTAGAAGGTTGTGGTGGAGTCGGTGGAGGCACAGAGGCGGTTTCAGTGTCGACGAGGTGGCCCTTTCCTTTGATAGCACGCATCGCTTTGGCAAGTTCAGTGGCTACATGTTCCTGCATTTGTTGCTCCATACCCTGTCGGACAGCCTCAAGGGTGCTGTCCAGAGACCCTTTGGACACAAAGTCGGATAAATTAACGCCGGGCTCACTTAGAGTACCCGTTGAGGCATCTACCTTAGAGGCATAGCCACCTACGTTCACAGCTGGCGTGATATTAACTGTGGTAGGATTTCCGTCCAATCCTCGTGTTCCGTCAGTCGGAGACACTATAGACGTTCCGGTCGGGTCACTAAGAGCCTAGACTTGGTGTTGTACCTCTTCAAGTGTCCTAGCCAAAGATTGATCTATTTCAAGTGGCTAGACTCGATGGTGCACGAAATGAAGGCGAGACCGGGGGCTGCTGGTCTCTTATTTCAACACCAACACTCTCCGAATGAGAGGCCGGTGGAAGTTGTGCTTGTTCCCCGTGTAATATTGAAACATCCGTCTGTCGAGAGACGGATGAGGGGGTCGTGCAATTGCTCCGCTGGGTCCACGGAGGCTTTTTCAATACCCCGTCCCAACAAATGAGACGGGATAGCAGATGTGGCTACCCGGATATGACGTGGCTGGATTCGCTCAGGAGCCTCGTTATCTTTACGGCTCGATCTTTCCTGGTTCAACTTTGAACGCAGTTCTCTCCGTCTCGCATGATCTAACTCCTCTACGTTTTCTCCCTCAGATGTCCTAGTGATAGGTCCGGTTCCAGTATGTGGAGGTGATTCAAGTGGGATGCCAACGGTAAAATCAGGGTTGGGTCCAATACCGTGAGGTATTTGTCTCAGGCGTATGTTTCGGTCGGTATCGGAGTCCGTGGAGTCAGATTCCACGTCTTCAACATCATGAGATGGTGACGGGGGTTCGGTGATATAAGGCTCGGTCGAGTGATGTAGAATTGGTCTGGAGGATTGACCGGCTTGGGCTGAGCTGGAACCGGGTCGCGATTCCACTGCACCACCTACTCTCGGTCCCCTTCCTCTCACAACTAATTTTCCCCGCCCGACAGCACCTGCTTGTCGGGCCCTTCCTCCTCTCGTCCTAGGACCCTCACGTCCCTCAGGCCTATTTCCCTGGGCAGGTCCCTCCGGCTCTGGCTGGACCATGGGAATTCCTAACTCTCCCCTATAAGCAACTACCCCTGGTGCAGCGGGATCGGCGATGGCTAGTAGGGCGGCAGGAATGGGCGAGGCGACCGCATCGGATGGGTTGCGGATCACCATGAATTGGAGGTGTCTGATGAGGCATACCGGATGTGTAATACGTCTTGGAATTGCTGGATTCGCATCCATGTGCTGACGAACGGCAAGCGATAGGAAACGCGGGTATGGGAGGAACTTCTTCTGTTTGGTTCCGCCGATGTGTCGAATAGTTGTCACAAGTTCACGTCAGATTATCATGGCGAAGTCGACGTGGCGGTGGTAGCACACGGCGTGAACAAGTCGCAGAAAGTCGCCGGTACATTGATCAATACCTTTCCATCGGACGGATAGGCAGCGGTTGAGTATGGTGAATAGCGTGTACCAAATTGGCGCCAAGAACTTGCGATTGAAGACAGATGGTCTTTGAAGGTCGGAGTTGTAACCAAGGGCACACATTTGTGCGCAAAGTGTGGCATCGTTAACGGCAGGATCGTACCGTTCATGGTTGTTGTTGGTTCCCGTTTTGCTTTAAACAAGATTATCAAATCTATTAGTTCAAGTTAATGTTTGATGCGGAAGCGTATTTGAAGAACTAACAGATATGTTTGATAGATTTAGAACAAAATATAAATAAACAGTGAACAGAATATTATATCTCAAAGTTTACTGAATATATATATCAAGAACAGGTTTATGAACCGTGAGTAAGAAAATCTTTAAAACAGATATGACTTTTAAGGTGAATAAGCTTTTGTGTTCTTGATGTTCGATTGAAGTGGTGTGTGTGTAAGGAAGAACTCAACATGAGTCTTCCTTATATACTACTCTAAAGGGGACCATAAAGCATATGCTACTATTCAAAAGGTACGTATGAATAGTAGAACGGATGTCGTGAACAGTTGCAAGGATGGCATGAACAATCAGACGTGCTGTATTGCATTTAATGCAGCAGACGTCTGAGTATCAGATTTTGGCATCTTTGAAATCGTTGTAGCTTCTGTTGTCTCTTCCGACTCTTCTGATCTCTTTGTAGAAGCTGATGCAGAGTTCTCTTAGGTGGATTGTTGCGTCAATCTCTCTGATGATAGTATCTGCAGCATCTTTATCCATTTTCTTTGTACCTCTGTATTTCACAAGGCTTGCTCTGAACTTGTTCAGAGTACTTGTTGCGTACTTCTGACAGTCTATGCATACAAATAGTTTAGTTTCGCCTTGAGGGTTTTGAAATACTAACCCAAACCTTGGTTCTGTGATGATTGAGTTAGGTACGGCGTCCGGTGGGCAGCGATCCTCTGGTGGTCGTAAATCCAGATGCTTGAGACCAAGATCCTTTCCCAGCTGGAAATCTATCATGCTGTAGAGCAGAAGCTTTTCCCTCATCGCTTTTCTCAACACTTGATAGGCTCTGGTGTTTGCCTCTGTGTTGTAGTTGTCCTTTGTCCATTGCAGAAGGTCAGGTAGATCATAAGGATTGATATTTCTTAAGTCAGCATCAGCGAAGGTAGTTTCTGAATTGTCTTCTCTTCTGACTTTGTAAAGATTGTACCTGACCTTTGGATAGGTTCTTGTGAAGGAGAATTTGCAGAAGATTACCTTTTTGATCTTGTGGATTGAGAAGACATCTGCTTTGGTTCTTGGCTTTGTCCTTGTGAAGATGTTCTCAAATTCTTCTCTGATCCTTGGATCTGTCACATGATCTGTTGGATGATTGGTCTGAAAGGATTGTTTATAGAGGTATTTGTAGACCACTTCTTCCATCTCTTCATGTGTTGGACCAGGTTGTGGTACTCGTCTTCTGAGACTCTCCATCTGTTGAACAACTTCTGCGGCTCTACCAGATAGAGGAATGTCTGACAGAGGCTTCAATCCATGTGCCCAGTCAACTTCTTCAGGCTTTGGGGTTTGAAAGGCATCAAACGCACTCTTCATTAGTTTCTCTGTTGGCTTTGGCAATGTTTTCTTCTTTGGCTCTTCTGTCAGTATTCCTTTGCCCTTATCTTTGGCTTTTGGCGGGGCAGAAACTGTTGCTTCTGTAAGTTTGGAGGTTGGCACTTCTGTTGGCTTGATGGGGGTTGCCTCTGTGGGTTTTGACATTTGTGATTTAGAGGACTTTTGTGGCGATGGTTCTGTTGGATTGAGTTGCTCTGTAACCTCTGTTGGAGGTTGTTTGTTGACTTCTTCTGTGAGCTCAGTTTCTGTTGATGAAGTGAACCTGTGCCTTTCTTCTTCTCTCTGCGCCATACGATCACTCATTGTTGTGTGCATCCTTTTCAGAACGTCAGAAGCAGAGGTCGTTGCTCTTTTTGGTTTGGTGGCAATCGACTTTCTTCTCGGTATGGTTTGGGGTGTTTCCACAGAGGTGGGTGTTTTCTCTGTGGTTTCTTCATCTGTTTCTTCCAAAATGATTACCTCAGGGGCGGTTGTTGCCTCTGTGGTTTGCTGATCTGCTTCTGGAATTTTGGTTTCGTCAGGAGATGATTCCACAGAGATGGGTGTTGTCTCTGTGGTCTTTTGGGTTTGTTGTTGTTGGGTTTGTTCTGGAGGGGCTTGGCTGATTGGTTCTGCTGCGATTGGTGGACTTTGTATTCCTCTGCTCGTAGCTTTCTCTCTTAGATTCTCCCCCTCAGGATTATCTGATGGACCAGGTTGGTCATCATCAGAATCATCCTGACTTTTATTAGAAGTACCCTCTGCTCTGCAAGAAGTGTTGGGCTTCTTCGGTAATTCAGCTCCTGCTGCCATCAACTTTTCACAGACATCATCGCAGAGGCCAATCAATGTCGCAAGCTCTGCTTCTGTTTTGAAACGCATTCTGCCGACACTCTTTCTGAAATCCTTGACATAGTTGGCATTTGCAGTTGTGAAGGAGACAATGACTTCTGTGACCTGGTTAATGACGTTCTGTCCGAGCTCTGTAAGTTGTGCTCTGGTCATATAGTCTTTTGGCTGCATCATTGTCGTGTTGCGTATTGCCTCTGCTTGTACTTGTTTTAGGGCATTCTGTAGATCTGCAGGAGTAATGCCCTCTGCTCTGTTGGATTGCGTATTCATTTGTTCAAGGAAGTGTTTGACAGAGTCTTTGAACGCAGAAGTTGCAGCTGTTCCAAATTCTTGAGCGGCAGAAGTAGCTGTAGCTTTGGCAGTAGTTTCGGCAGAAGACTTCATCTCTGAGATGGCGGTTTTTACCTCTGTGGACAGATTGTCCATTTTGATGTTCAGATTCAGGATAGCCGTAGATGTTGTCTCTGTAAAGGATTTGAAAGAGCTTTGCAACTCTTTCATTGTTTGGTTCACAGAGGTGACAAGGGTTTGGAACTCATCCCTTGATACTTGTGTTCCTTGTGTAACCTCTAGAGGAACACATTCGTCTCCAGAGTGAGTCCCTGTTCCTGGGACACCTTCGTTCACCCTTGTTTGTACGATGGGGGTGGAAGGATTTCCTTCTGATCCTCGAGAAGAAACCTGAGTTTCGATCTCTACAGAAGTTCTGTGAAGAACAGTGTCCAAATCCACTCCAGAGGTGGGTATTGGAATGTCCTTCTGTTGACTAGGAGACTTTTCTAGAGTCTCTTAGTCTCTGTGCTCACTACTTCTCTCTGAAAGAAGTTTTGGTCCTAATGTGTGCGTGGCAGAGGAAACGAATTCCTCTGTAGGGTGTTCTAGGGTGATCTGGGGCGATTGATCACGAACAATAGGTGAGTCTCTTTGAGGAGACTCCCTAGGAATGGATTCCCCGGTTTCTGTGGGCACAGAGGTTGAAAGAGTAACCTCTGGCTGGATGGGTTGGGTTAGGATCGAGCTGTGCTGCTCTTTTTCAATAACTCCTTCTGCAGCTAGACCTGCGGAGTTAGAAATGTGGGTTGCACTGGGAGTTGGTTTTGGTTGTGTGCCTCTATTTATCCAGGCATCTTTTCTTGCTTCTTCCTCTGTTAAGCATCCAAGCACTACATCATTGTCTAACATTTCATCCTCTGTAGCTATCCTTCGGCTTGGTGCTTCTTCCCTAGGTTCTGTTGAAGTTTCTTGCTCTGGTCGTAAAAAGTCATACATTTGATGAGATCCGTATAATCTCATGACATGTGGATTATAGAGACCTTTACGTATCCAGACAACTTCTTCTTTATCTGAATCCACCTCTGAGATTTCTATTCCTGTCTCTGTTGTTGCAAATCCCTCTTTTTGTACAACTTCGGCCCCTTTTTCTTTTTCTTCTTCCATTATTTTCTCAGAACCCTCTGTAATTTCACCTCTATTCCACTCAGCTTCTGTTTGATCTATTTCTTCTGAAGCTGGGTTTGGACTCCTTCTGTGGACGTCCAATCCTTGAATGAAAGGGTTCTGTAAAATAACAGGGGTTTTGGCTGGTTGATCTTTGGGTGTTGTGTCATCTTCTTGCAGATGTGTGTCAATGCCAGAAATGGAGAAATCTTGTTCTTCTGGAGAGTGGTGATCGAGAGGTTGTGACGTCCACCCTGCTATATTTAGGGTGTTGGCAATGTCAGGATTCTGTAAAAAGTCGTTCAGGTCTCCTTGGTGAGCAAATCTATCTGGAGATTGATAGGGTGATTGATACTCTTCTGTAGCCATTCCTTCTTCTGCAACTTCTTCTTCAGTTCTTTCTTCTGCATTTTCTTCTTCTGCAGTTTCCTCTTCTGTAATGGTAACCAACTTTTCAAGTGATTTACCATGCTTCTTTTTGGTTTTCCTTCTCTTAGGTTTTGGTGCCCCTTCCTCTGTTGATTTCGATCTTCTTTTCTTCTTCATTTTTGGGGAAGAGGGAGGAGCAGAGGAGCCAATTTCTGTGGCATGAGGAGGTGAAGGTTGATCTTCTGCAACGCTTGTTGAGGTGCCTTCTGCAGTTTTTCTCTTCTTGGCTTTTGGAGTATATGCAGAGGTTCTTGATGAAGACTTCTTTCCCATAAGTTCTGCACGTTTGGCTAGAAAGCTGAGTTGAATAGCCATGTGCTTTGCT